>CM060840.1:87505000-88960000 GCA_030762175.1 Metallyticus violacea | reverse complement strand
GGCTTAAGTCCGGGAGTATTGTGGACATTACGCTCGAGCATTGTCATGCAAAATGACAAGTAGGTTCTCAGTGGTATTCCCCCCCACCCTCAAAGCTGGTTGCAGATTGTGTCCCAAAAATGGACAGTAATACTGCACTCTAATGAGTTTGCCCTGAAGGTATAGCGTGCGTCAGGATGAGAGTAACATTTGTGTGCGGGAAGTGCCGTAGCTTTCTGATGAATTTTAACTTTCTTAGTAACCGGTAACAACGACTCTCTGCGATTGGCCTTTCATTTTTATCTCGTATGATCTGCCAGAACAGTCAGGAGCCACTCTGCGGGCGGGTGTTGAAAGCCACAGTACCTAGTCGCACCTGTGAATTTACCTGGTGATCATTAGGACTACGTTGGGTGTAATATTATTGTTCTGTGTTAGTCCTTTCGTCTATACTAGATAGTCGATGATTCTGATGATTGTTAACTAGGGGTCACCATCCATTTACTGACCATGGCCAATGTTGCTCATGGTTACTCATCCATCTACTGAGGTCAAAGTTGCTTGGTAGTCATCCATCCAAGTGATGTGCAGACACCTGCGGGTGATCACCCGTTGTCAAGCATTGGTGGCACCACTTTTCAGGGGGAAATCTGGTTGTTACCTTAGCTAGAGACTCAAGGTGCCATTTGGGAGTCTGTATGAAGGGCACCGTCTGTTGGCCCTGTGGTCATATTGACCTAGGAGACGCGCTAACTGGTTTGGAAGCTTGTCATACAACGTTTTTGCCCTCTATCAAATGACATCGATGATGTATGTCACTCCGGATTGTTGACAATATGTGAAGGATGTGGAGAATATGTGAAGGAAACTTACAGCCTGTACCGTAGATCATCCTAAGCGCCCTGTTCTGGAGCATTGGATGCTGCGGTTGATGGACTTGACCACCACTCCCCAGACCTCACAGCCGCACAGAATCAGGGGCGATACGATATATCCGCAGTTTTAGGTGGGTGGGTAGTGTTTTAGACAGGAATATTGGGTACAGCTGTCTGAGAGCTGCATGGTCTAGATTTATTTTCCCCTTTGCGTGGGGGATGAAAGTAGAGTCCCTTGTTCAGCAGAACTCCGAGGACGTTGCGTTTGTGATCCTCTGCGTCGTAGTCGAAGGGGCTGTTGATCATGCGATAGCCTGGTCTGGGCTAGGAGAAAGGCAGAGCTCTTTTCGGGCTGATGGCCATACGGTATTTCTCACTCCACGCCCCGATAGCTCTTATTTGTCTTTGAAGTGGCCGGTAACAGTATTTTAAACTTTTGTTTTGGTCCAGCAGAAAGACTGGTACGTCATGAATTTTGACTCTGTGGGGAAATCAGCCATGTAAGCCACGAAGAGTGTCAGGCACAGCACGCTGCCCTTCGGCACTCCAGCGCCAATGGGCCTTTGTGTAGACATTTTCCCCTCCACCTTTACACGAAAGCTGCGGTCTCGGAGGAAACCAGCTATCAGTGTAATGCAGAAGGGAGGGGGTGTGCGCTTCTAGAAGCTTGTAGAGTAGCCTCTCGTGCCACGTGGTCTCAAAGGCCTTTCCCATATCCAGCCACGGTTTTGTCCTCCTCTTGGTACCCCAAGGAAGTCTTTTAGTTACTCGCAGTAGCTGCTGGGTGATGGAGTGTCCAGTCCAAAAACCAAACTGATGGTGCGATAGGAGGTTTTTGTCCTCAAATAGCGAATAAATGCTGGCTAGGATCAGTTGCTCAGAAACTTTTGAGATGTCTAGGAGCAGACTAATGGATCGGTAACTGGATGGAAAAAGAGGATTCTTGCCAGGTTTTAGAATGCATTATAAATCCATGTGAAATGGAGCACAGCTTTTTGGGGTAGTGCTGGAGCATGTCCGCCGTGACGCAATCATGTTCAGGGGCTTTGTTAGGTTTTAGGCCTTGGATAAGGGAAGCAACCTCTTTCGGGCTTGTGGACGCCATCGTGGGGATCGGGTGGTACCTGGAAGAAGGGTCCACCCTCTCCTCCACAATGTCAGTAAAATTTTCATCCCAGGGTCATCCCGGGGTTCGAACTGAGTCTCCAGATAGTCTACAAAAGTCTCAGCTTTCGCGGGGGGGGGAGGTATGATCTACCCGATATAATGCAGCATAATGATATGGCGTAAAAAGAAAAGCCTCGTGTGCATTCATGGCGCTGCAATTAGATACGAGCAGCGTCGTGTCGACATTTCTGCAAGTCCATCAAAGCGTGCGGCAATTTTTTTGAATTACTAGGCGTTCCTTCACAACGAAGCACAGGCGGTATGCGTGTCGCAGGATCTACTTCCAGTAATGCGGAAACAGCATTCACACCTGGGTGAACCATGTATGTCACATTTTGACATACTTTTTTGACGGCCATTACCCATCTTGCTAATGTTCTGTACGGCAATGCAGATTCCCTGCAAGGCTGTGAGTCCTTGACAACACTGTTGTGCTGTACGACCCCTGGAACATGCATATGCAACATTCCGGCATCGGAAATATCGTGACTGCACCTGATAACTAGGGCAGGAATTATAAACTCTAATAACTTCTTTAATGTGCACGCAGTTATGCATCGAAAACTTTCATAATATGCGCATAAAAAGTTTAAGATATCAATGTGACATAAAATAAAAACTTCACGCAATATTATGTAATTTCTCCGTGAACAAAAGGACTGTGGAAACCACATGAACCAATTACTCATCAAACTTTATCTTTAACATTGAAAAGTTAGGAAATAATTTCCTTAAAATGAGAAAAAGAAAAAACAATAATAATTCTTACATTTTTAGTTCTCACCACTTTCATTCTCTCTCCACCTTAGAGGAACATGGGAGTGCGTATAAAATAGGCCCATTTTCATCTGCTTTGGTGGTATTTCACTAGAACGTTTCCCTGCTAACATTTCTTCAATCCCATACATTTTATACATTGCCAACACTTCCAGGAACCGAAATCAATTTGGAGAGAGTTGTTTTGAAGTACATTAAAGACTGGCTCAAGGTAATACTGTTGGTTTACAAAGAAGTAATAGCGAAACGAAGATGAGGGAAATGTGAACAGGTGTAAAAAAGGTAAACGGATGCATATGCAAAGTGCAGTAATAACCAATTTGCTTGGAATAATATAAGCAAAGATATTTTTCTTATATTGCAATTAATCTTTTGTCCATTGACCCATTCTGTCTACAGAGTCACTGATCTTCAGCTCTCTCTACAATAACTTGCCCTTACACGGAGCACGGAACCAAGTGCAACTCTTGCTGCTACCTGCTGCAAGTTCCGAGCGATATCGGAGAGAGTCGAACTACTGTGCCTGGGCGCAGGTAAATGTTGCATGTATTATTTTTTTGTTAAACATAATGTAACCTATGCGTATTGGGAATTCCCAATTAGTGTATGCACAGAGGGCGCTAAAATGTACACATACTTCAAGCAAAGAAAATAAACTGTGTTAACATAACAAAACTGAATTCACACAAATAGCAAATGATGATAACTAATCATCTTAGACTTTTACAGTTACAACAGTTGCTCAAAATGCCCACCATCGGCGTCGATACACTTCTGAGCACTTTGAACTACTGATTGAGCAACGTTTGCGAAAGTGTCCTCAGCGATTGCAGCACATGCCGTTTCAAATTCTTCCCGAAGTGTTGCCAGTGTAGCTGATTTTCTACGGTATACAACATCCTTAAGAGTTCCCCATAGTCCAACAGAGCTAGCTCCGGAGTACGCAGAGGCAACTCAATCAGACTTCTTCGTACTATCCTGTCGGTCTTGGTGGTGTATGGTAACCATACTTGCCTTCTAAACCCAAGATCGTGGGTTCAAACCCGGCCAGGATCGATGGATATTTTGGTGAGTAAAAATCCTAAGTATGACTTCATTCGGAAGAGAAGTAAAGCCGTGTCGTACATTTACGACACGCAAAAGAACCTCAAGCCTGAAAGAAGAGGCCTCTGAGCAAAATTTAACGGCCAATTCACGCCCGGAATTGAATGGGATGAGATGTTAAAGAGCGTCCGTAAATAAAACAAATCAACAATCGTCCTATCCAGTGCCTAGGATAGTGCTTTGGATCCAGTGTGCGGGGCTTGTTGCTGTGTGAAGTCTTCCAGATCTGCCCTTGTGAACATCGCATACAGTGCCACGAGTCTCAAATTTGTCTCGAATACCTGCAATTGTTACTCGCGTTGGCGGTTCTAATATGTACACACATCTTTGAACTTCAACAACATTCCAGGTTTTCCAATACCACTTCAAAATTACTTTCCGCTATTCAAACGATAATCTTGACTCCATTTTGTTGTAGCAACGCTAGCATAACGTAATGTGAGTCACATCTATTTACAAAACACCATTTGTTCATTGTTGATTTACCTGTTACGTAGCAACGCTATCACAATGTATGTGAGTCACATCTATTTACAGAACATTACTGTTGTTTTTCGGTTCAACTTTGAAATATATTAAATAGCTATCTACTGTGAAAGAGAATGTATGTGTATATATACATATACATATACATATATGCTAACGCTAACCTCGTGTAAATCCTAGAAACCGGTGGACCCAGTGGTTTTTCGTAAATATAAATTGATAGGGGCGAGTAAACCACTGTAATGGTGACAAATCTCCTTTGGTTGCAGCAGAAAAAAGTCATAAACTTCAATTTATAGCGCATTCTGTGTTGGGTACTTTTCACTTGAAAGTCTTATTATATAGCTGTATCGGTGGAATACCTTCGGCTCTCTCCGCCGTCGATCGAGACTTGCAGCAGCAAGCAGCGAGAGTAGCATTTGATTTCCGTTCTCCGTGTATAGACAAATTCTACCACAGAGCTCTACAAACAGAGCAGATGTGTTCCGATTGGCTGATTTCTTAAGTTTAAGTTAGATGCAGACGCAAAACCTTAGACTTTGCAAGCTTCTAAGTTTACGTCTAATTGTAGGTTTATTTTCATGTTTATGTGATTCGTTGTGAATGGTTCCATTACAATACATAGCATCTAACTTTTACAGTTTACGTTAGCTTTAATTTTAATTTTGAATGGGGCCTAACTGTTTGCAAATGTTCGATGTAATTTAGAACTACACTCAACCATGTTCCCCAACGTGTTAAAACTGATTCTGGTGGAAGAGTAACGTTTGATGCTGTTGCTTGAAATGCTTATTTTCTGTAGGGCGCCTTAACAATATTTTCTTTACAGAACATATCAGCTTATCTATAAGCGGGGATTGGTTATGTAGCTTTCAGCGTCGGTCACAAAGAATGATACACGTTAATGAATACCATCTGGCCTCAGCAGGTTCATTTTAAATTTTGCAATAAACCGTCCATCTCTGGCTGTATTTTCAATTGTAAGTTCGTAACACCACCTCACATAATTTTTATTGGTCCGGCACTTTACACTTAGTATTATACCCAATGAAATTTCGGAGGTGATTTTCCGGAATGAAATGTTTACCGCTAAAAATGATTCGCACACATCAAACAAGAACTGTGAAAAATTACTGTTCGGAAATTCACCTAACAAATTTTGTACAGGGACACTATTCGAGGATTTAAGTTTAATATTAACTTTGTGCACATTAGTATTCCAATGTTGAAGAACTAGAAAACGATAAATGTTTTGTCACACAATTCCCAATACAAAAATTTACCATATATAGTTATCAAATCTGCTTCAAAGCCTTCAACTGGAGAATGAATGCAAATCTGCAGGAATATTTTCGGAATTGAATTTCTAAAACTATCAACGGTTGATTATTGAAACGATTTTCTTTGTGTAAATTAGTAGGTTACATTTTTATGGATTTTAGGAGGGCCTAAACAATAAAATTAAAAAAAAAACTAAATTTAATATTACGTATACACATAACATCACACTTGAACTGAGCTTAATTCCCAGAACTCCTTAACGGCCACCTTCATACCGTGGGGGTCCAGTTCACACATACATATGGGCAAACTGAATGCTTCATGGCTGTGCAATTTTAATATTTCATCAATGCGGAACACTTTTTCTTGCAGTTTATGGTCCTCTATCAATATTTTACACTTTCTCAAGTCTCTTGATGAACGAGGAATAAGCCATAATTTCACCTCTTCTTTCACGACATATTTAAAAAATGGTTTGTTTTCCTGAATATTGCGGAGCATTATCCATAACCACAACACTCTCCTCTCCACCCTCTGGGAGGTTAGAAAGAAGCTGATTGTTAATCCAAAGCTCAAAGTTTCTGAAATTCGATTGACTATGATAATCTGCCGAGCTTTAGCCAGCTTGAAAAATTAATAATGAATTCTTCACAAACGCCATTTTGTATCCTGCGGACGACAATGAGACGATTACCGAAATTCGGCTTCCTGGTTGACTTTCATTTTGTCAGCATTTTTAATTGTTAAATTATTGTCCATCCAAATCTCATTAATATGTATGTATATATATTAAAATGAGATATAAACTCTCGGAACAATGTAGCTAATAAACAAGAACTAGAGAAGCAGAAATATATATATATATATATATATATATATACATTGTGATATACATATATACAATAGTATGATTCTGTTCCCTAAAGTGCCGTGTTGCTTTCAGATTCTTAAAGCGCCATTCCATTTGTGTTTGAATTTTCAATTAATATTTTCCTTTAATTTGTCACTTTTTCCATTGGCAGCTCATTTTTTAAGAACTTATCTCAGAGTGAACCCTTAATTAAATGCAATTCTCTCTTTTTCGAACATCATATACAAATTTTGGACATGTATGGACTTCCTTTCTCAGTAAATGAAATTCGTCTATGCAACAGCGTATCCCATTCTTGTCAAAAACTTCACACTCACTTTTGTACGCTCCGGTCTGTTTCCTGCAGTAGACAGAGAAGAATCGCCGGCTTCAACCGCTTCTCTTCTTACCCGGTACTTGTACTCACCGGTATATTGGGATACACGTAAGTTTGTTTTAATATAAAGTTTATTACCTCGACTCATCACATGCAGCTATGAATATTCTCAATTCCTCGAAATTTACTACGTATACTTTTTCCTTTCTTTGTTGTTGTAGTACATCCGTTATATATAAAAATAATTAGTAGCCTAATATACATGTACCACTATGCATGTTAAGTGGGGATCCCTTCCCGAGACCAGGGGAATATTACACAGACGTCTGTGCAGCCCGCTGGTTTTTCCCATTTAGGAGACACCTAGAATTAAAACCGACCCACCTTTCGGACGTAGACGATTCCGTCGCCCAAATACGCTAGGCGAACTTGGCTACCAGCTTCTCACTGGTGAATAGGTCACGTATTACTCAATTTAAGAGGTGAGTCACCCCAGCATTAAGGTAACCACCACCCACACCACGACAACAGTGATTCAGGTAACACCTGCCCTAAGTACAAGCCTGGGGACACGCCGCTCATGCGAGTACTTAATTTCCCATGAGTTACGGGGAACTGGAATGCAAACATTAGCGATATGAGAAAGCCGCTAATGAGATTAGCACATTATTCTTTTCGCTAAGTTTAGACAATTGCTTGCTTGCTCATTCTGTTTTCTGACTGAAGTTCTGAATGGTAGGAATCAATTACGGTATACCGTACTGTGTGACAGTTCCCCCCCCCCCCCGATTTGCTTTATTTACGGCGCTCTTTAACAGCTCAGGTCATCAGCGTTCCATTCAATTCAGGATATGAAACGGCCGACAAATTTTGCTCAGAGGCCTCTTTTTTCTGTCTTGAGATTCTTTTTCGTGCTATAAATGTACGACACGGGACCCACATCTTTACTTCCCTTCAGAAGGAAGCCGTACTTCGGATTTTTATGCCCGAAAAAATCCATCGATTCCGCGATTTTGGATTTAGCAGGCAAGTATAGTTACCACTATGTCACCAGGACCGACAGGTATGTGAGAGCCTAAACAAACAAACATTGCTTTATAGGAATTTCTGTTAATTCTACTGTAGAAAGCATGATTGGGCATATTGTAAGACCTTGACTCCATGGAGATGTTTTATTGTCCTGCATTCATGCAATTAGAGTCTAGCGAGATGTTTATTGTGCGGCTAACGTTTTTTCTCACATCTTACATCGTCCTTTCAACACCTTTCTGACTTTGGGAATGCTTAACTTTCCGTAAAACCTTAAAATTTAATTTCAGCCTTTTATATCTGTCCATAATTTTGTTCGCAAACTATCTTCCATTATCGGCGATCTGAAGATACATCCAGAAGGAAAAAGCTGTCGGTAATATTGTAGCACATTTCTTCAACCCTGTTTAACTTAAGAGGCTGAAGAACAATACACGTGGTTAAATGACCCTGGTAAACCATTACAAACTTTTATTCTTAATTTGGTTGTGATTGAAAAGCTGATAGACAAAACTGGCATATAGAATATAAGAGGCTTAACAACAACTTGCTTTTGTCTCTTGGTCTATTTCAAAGAAGGTTCACACAAATTCAGGTAGGTTTAAATATATTGGTAAGTTATATTCATATTTTTTTGCTTTTCAAGTTTTTCATCATGGAATCTAGTCTCTATATCAAATGCAAATATCGGCATCGTACCAAATGTCACGCTGTTTCTCAATAAATATATTCGGGCAGATTCATTAACACGAAATATTCCCTTAGTAACCTCACTTTTCTGAAGTGCATAATACTGCTTCAATCATTGCATTATTTTCGGGTCTTTTTTATTTTATTATTTTATTTTTTATTTTATTCGCAAAATCGTCATTTTTTTATTTGCTCGCACAAACCCTTTGCTATTAGGAATGCATAATGAATGCTGAGATAGTTTATAAACACATTTTTATTTTATTTTTTGTAATAAAAAGGCACAAATGGAAAATATCTCAAAATAACTCATAAATATTAAGAGAAATTGGCCATATGAAGCTAGCAAGGAGAGTAGAAGTTCAACACAATGTTGTTTGATTTGATTGATTTATTTATGGACGCTCTTTAACAGCTCAGGTCATCAGCGTCCCATTCAACTCAGGGCGTGAAACGGCCGACAAATTTTGCTCAGAGGCCTCTCTTTCAGGCTTGAGGTTCTTTTTCGTGCCGTAAATGTACGACACGGGACCCACGGCTTTACTTCCATTCCGAAGAAAGCCCATACTTACGATTTTTACGCCCGAAAAAATCCATCGGTCCTGGCCGGGTTCGAACCCGCGATCTTGGGTTTAGTAGGCCAGTATGGTAACCACTACACCACCAGGACCGACACAATGTTGTTTGCACACACATATCTAGTACATGTAGAAAACTGATGTGTTGCATTTCATATTCGAATACAAACACAAGAAACTTTTCGGTTTTTATTATGACATAGCAGATGAATTGCCAACATTTGATTGCAGAAAAATGATCCAGTCCTAAACTGCCTTTCTGCACTCAACAGAAAAGCATAATACAATTTGACACGTTGAATGCGTATATTCATCGACAAGGAATACGATACTGTTCTTAACTTAATTTCACAAATTTCTGAAATATTCTATGAAATGTTGCTCTTTTAAAATCTCCACAAATATGTGTTTAAAAAAAATAATGTCCAGGCCTTTTCCTTCTTATTTCAAGCAGCTCTAAGGGCGCGGGGTGGCGAAATTCTGCGCAAGTCTCTGCAATTTTTACATGACCATAATTATTATTTTCATTCTGCGTAATTTACCCTTTACTGTAGATGATAATTATTTGACCAGCGTTTATTGGGGCGTACACTATTTCCTTTATATATTTCAGAAACTTAAAATTACTCGAAAGATGAATATTAGATTTCTTTTGGTTATAATCTAATATTGAGCAATCACTGTTGAGACCCATGAGAGCATGAGAAATAATTATCAGGAAGATGTTACTGGAAGGTTACTCTAGTAAAGTAAATGGATAATACATTCCAGTACAGTAACCTGGCATACCTTATGATTCCTCTTCTAGCCTAATCTGCATTAAAACGAGTAAACAATAGGCATCTTATATGGCAACCAAATGATCAACTGGTGTTCTTGACGTTTTAACGTACAAGTAACCTAATGTAGATGAAACACACAAGGATAGATCCATAAGTTATCGTCTTCACAAAAGCCTTATCTGTTAAGTAAATGATTGCAGCTGTAACTTCCGCTCCACTGTGTTCAGGTGTTCAGATATAGTTGCCTAAAGAAGCCTATGTATAGAAGATTGTGACATGTTCAAAATGAAGTTTCGAACTGTTATTAAGTTCTTCACAAAAGAAGGACTTACTCCAAATGAAATTAAACAGCGATTGAACGGTATATATGGGGGAGCATTCCCCTCGCATTCTACCGTAAAATAATGAACCAAGCTTTTTCGAATGGATCGAGAAAGCATTGATGACGAAGAGCGGCAGGTCGACCTTTGTAGGTGCTCACTCCTGAAAACTTCGCTCTTGTGGAAGGAGAAATTATGGAAGACCAGTGGTTCAAAGTTACAGAAATAGCAGCAATGTAGGGTCTTTCTAAAACAGCAGTCCTTCCAATTATTCATGAACATTTAAACATGAATAAGGTTAGTGCAAGATGGGGTGCCTATACTTCTTTCCTCAGTCTAAAAGTAGCAACGAGACATCTGTTGTCAGGCATTTTTGCAGCTCTGCCATGGCAACGAGAGAGAAATTCTACAAACCATTGTTACAGGAGATGAAACTATGGTCCTCTACTATGACCTCTTGTCCAAAAGAGAATCAATGAGGTGGCGTAAACCTGGCGAAGAACCGCCTCTAAAGACCAAGGTCACTCATTCAACCAAGAAGATCATGGTCACCATCTTTTGGGACTTGGAAGGAAAACTCTTCATTGCCTTCAAGAAGAGGAACACCACAGTAAATGGGAATTACTATGCTGCCTCTGTGCATGAAGCACAGACTACGTGCTTCCATCAAAGAGAAAAGGCGAGGAAAGCTGAGTGGTGGTGTGCGTTTTCTTCAAGACAACGCGCCTGTGCACACAGCTCTTGTTGCAAAGGACGCTGTGAAGAAATGTGACTTCAAGGAGATCGACCATCCACCCTACAGCCCAGATCTAGCTCCCAGCGACTATTTCCTCTTCTCAAAACTCAAGAAGGACCTTCGAGGAAGGAAATTTAAGTGTGACAAAGAAGTGATGGATGCTGTTTACGCCCATTTTGCAGACAAGACTTCTAATTATTTTGAGAGAGGGGTATTGATGTGTTAATTCAAAGATGTGAGAAGTTTATTGCAATAAGGGGTAACTATATTAAAAAGCGAAATATAGTTTTAGTCTTTACCATACCTAGAAAATGGTTAGGCCGGAAACTTATGGACCTACCCTCGTAAATAGAAATCTTATGAAACAAGTCTTTCTATTTTGAGATTTGATTTGAGGTTCATAAAGCGTTTGACTTTTACTCCGGACATACGATGCACAGTTTTCCTGTCACGCACGAGAGAATGTCTTAATGCTTACCCACTTGTATACATTACGTAAACGTTTGGTTTTAGGAGTAGCAAAATAAGAGATCAAGGTCTGCTCTGCTCTACCATTAATCCATCTCGAAGAGTTACATATACAGGAACTTTTGTTTCCCAATATATGAACAAAGGGACTGTTTTGACGTCAATATTAGTTTTACTACATTCATGTGTAAGCCTGCAAAATTTACGGCCGCCATTAAATGTTGGGGAGTTGTTTGTACCCGCATATTTAACACAAATTACATAAGCAATTTACAAAGTAACTTGAAACACCTAACACTTTAAGCTAGGTGCTTAGTGTCAAAGCTGCCTAGGGTAACAGCTTTACAAGCACTTGAAGCTTCTGAATTTTCTCATTCATTATTATAGAAAGAAATTTCCTATACAGGTGAGGAGACACTTAAAACTGCCACCTCAAATATCTCTTATACTATTATTGATATCGCAAACTTTTGTGCTGAATTTAAGCGTACAGAAATAGAACCCATCCCATTGTGAGTTAATAGTGATCTTAATAAATGACATTTAGAGCACAAAGGTATGCTTTTTAAAGTATCAAAGTCCAGCAGAAGTTAAACTAAATAAAAGTGGTATAATAATATCGTTTATCGAATGCTTCTAGTGGTAATATTTTACAAATAATTTATTTTTAAAGTTTTATCCATTAAAAACAAGCGAACAGTAAAATGGTAATTAAATAATAAATTTTAGTTTTTAGCGGATTCGGAAGGAATGCGATTGTACTAGTGGAGAGATTTTTGAATAATTTCTCCAAATCTCCAGCGATTGTACTTACTAGGCGCCTACAATTAAGTCGGTCCTGGTGGTGTAGGGGTAGGCATACTTGCATTCTAAACCCAAGATCGCGGGTTCAAACCCGGCCAGATCGATGGATTTTTTCGGGAGTAAAAATCCTAAGTATGGCTTCCTTCGGGGGGGGAATTAAAGCCGTGGGTCCCGTGTTGTTCATTTACGACACGAAAAAGAACCTCAAGCCTGAAAGAAGAGGCCTCTGAGCAAAATTTGTCGGCCATTTCACCAACTGCATAGAATGGGACGCTGATGACCTGAGATGTTAAAGAGCGTCCTTAAATAAAACAAATTAATCAAACAGTCTACAATTAATATATATCTATATGAAAATTAAAATGACAAAATGAACAATGTAACTAAAATAACAATATGTGATTCTTGGTGTTTATTCTTTTTCTGCTTGTATGTATATATGTATGTGTATGTGTGAGTGTGTGTTTGTGCGTGTGTCAGGTAACGCTCTAGCGGTCGCATTTCAACGAAACTCGGCATAGAGCCATCAATTAACAAAACGATTTGTCGAGTTCGTTAACCAGAAAAATTGGATCAATGGCGGTGGGGGTTAATCTAAAGGGAAAACATTATTTAAAAATTGAATTGAACTCAATTTTTTTATTATTCTCACTCAGCGAAACTGGGTAAATTTCTTTAAAATAAATTGATAAAAATATTTTTCAAAGATCAGAGCAACTGGGGCGAATAGGTGTTGGAGTAAACCTGAAAAACGAGTGGGGATTAAAGCGAAATTTAATTGCTCTAGTGGCTGCAACTTTAATTTGTTTAACGAAACCCGTTAAAGGCCATTGAAATATAATAAGAAAAATAGTTTCCGAAAACAGTAAAATTGGACTTTTAGAGGGTAGGGTTTATCTGAAACCCAAAATTTAAAAATCGCGCTGGTGTTATTAATATTTGTATTTACTCAACGAAACTCCGTATATAAGATTTAATAATATAAAAAATATAGTTTATGAAAATCAGAGTTATTGCGCATTAGGAAGAGGGTTTATCTGAAACCCAAAATTTAAAAATCGTTCGGTCAGCATCAATATTTCATTTCTCGCAACAAAACTCGAAATATATAATTTAAATCAAATAAGAAAATTAGTTTCTGAAAATCAGTGAAATCAGATAATTAAGAGGGGGGGGCTACCTGAAAAAGAATGGGGGTTAAAGCGAACTTTAAAAAACGCTGTAACAACCGCATTTTAATTTTTTTTAAAGGAAACTCGATATGTCATTGAAATAGAATAAGAATGTTTTTCTTAAAATAAAAATTGAACTGTTAGGAGGGGGATTTACTGAAATTCAAACTTTAAAAATCACTCTAGCGGCATTAATAATTGCTTTTTCGTAACGGAATGCCGTATATAATATTTAAATAGAATAAGAAAAATATATTATAAAAATCAGGAAAATGTGGAGGTTTACCTGAAACACATTATGTAAAAATTGCTCTAGCAGCACCAATATTTGTTTTTTTTTCACAGCAAAACTCGGCATAAACCATTTAAATCAAATAAGAAAAACTGTTTCTGAAAATCAGTGAAATCAGATTAGGAATGGTGTTTTACCGGAAATGCAAAATTTAAAATTTTATAGCAGAACTATTTGCTTTTTCACAACAACACTTCGTATATACCATTTAAATAAAATAACAAAAATAGCCCTTGAAAATGAGGGAAATCGGGCTATTAGGAGTGGGCATTTAGCTGAAACCCTAAGTTTAAAAATCGTTCTAGTGGCACCAATATTTGTTTCTTCACACCAAAATTCGTATAGACCATTTAAATAAAATAAGAAAAACAGTTTCTGAAAATTAGGGAAAATGGACCATTAGGAGTAGGATTATACTTGAAAATCGATATTTAAAAAGCACCAGCGTTTAATTTTCTCTATTGTTTTTAAATAACAGAACACACTCAGCATATAAACTGTATTTATGACGTTGCACATGTTTTACATTTAACAAAAGCATCGTCATGAAGATAGCAAATGTGAAATATTAATCTAATACTGTTTGAGAATTATATTTGTATGCAAGAGCGTTCTGTAATAATGTTCGGAAATCGTTTGTGTTACATGTTTTTAATACAATAACATTTAAATTAAATTTCAAAGCCAATGAAAATCGATGTAACTTTCGATTGCTTATTGTTGCATGTGTACATTTACTTCGTATATCGAAATTGTTTTTAAATAGTAACATGTTTTTGTTTTATTGAAACACATGAACATCTTAAATGCGCAATGCAACTCGAAACTTTCTTTATTTTTCTCTATTAAAGTGAAAGTAACAATATCAGATATTCAGTTCATAAATATGGTTATATTTAAAAAAGTTAAAAAAAACTCACACAGTATAGCTTTGTCTTTCAGTGGTCATATATTTCATTTCATTAATAGTATACCATTAATTTCTGTGGTTTAATTTTAGTAATAATAATGATGTTGGTTTCTCATTTTTAATATTTAAAGTTTGGAAGAATTCTAATTTTGTTCTCCTAATACCACACAGTAATGCCATAACTTATTACATTTCATTAATTAATAAGACCTAATTTGGATTTTATATTAATTGTTATGAAAATTTAATTATTATCTCGGTCAGAAACTCACTAAGTTTATAAAGCTCCTGTCTGATGGTCTTTTGTTTTCTTTCAAATGACATGTTTGAAGTTTGGCGATTTGCTGATTTTTCTCCCCTTCATTTTTCTCTATGGGGAAAACTGAAGGATATAGTCTACAAAAATATGCCAACTACACTACAATATATACAGCATCATATTATAGAATCTGGCAACGATTTTTCTTCCGAAATACTAGTATAGCAATTCCTTCATCAAAGAATGGAAACTTGTGTTGCAGTGAATGGTTATCTATGAGCCAGAAACATTTTTTGAATGTACGATAATAGCTTCAGAAACAACTTAAAATAATTATTTAATTACAACATTACATTCACTTGCTATAAATAGATAAACTTTTAAAATCGATTGTTTGCATTAGAAATATGCAATATTATTACTTTAAATTTGTTTCTTTAATTAAAGGTACACTTTTTGCTATTGCTCCTTTTAAAAATACGGCTTGTGATGAAAATATTAATATTTTCTCATCATTAATAATTCTCTGTTGGCTAGATTTGTGCCCTTGAGTATAGAAAAACAAGTTCGTTGATATTATTGCTAGTATGGGCGATATTTGAACTAATGGTTTTAAGTGCCACGCTGTATATGAGACAAAAAAAAAGTAAACCGTTTTCATTAATAAGCCTAGAAAGGATGAGCCTATGATAAGACACGGAAGAAGATTAAAAAATCATCTCATTTGCAAAACGTTTCGAAAAAATATTTAACAAGCTGTTTCAAGTGGATCTAATTTCCAAGAGTCTCTTGTCTACACCCCCCCCCCCCAAAGAGCAACAATTTTAAGAGTAACACTTTAGAAACAAGCATTTTTATTCCACCTATTTCTATTGATAAATACTTCTAAGCTTTATCCACCTCTACCAACACGATTAAATAGACCGACAATTAATTAAGTGCCGTTACAAAAGAAAAATCGGGCAGTTTGATAGTACAGAGGATCAAACAAGCGCAGAATTTGAACATTTTTTCTAAGTATTGAGAATGAATAAGGCTAAAACTCGTGTTGTCATGATCTAGGGAATATGTTTCACCATTTAATTGATTTAGCCAGTGCGGCAATGAGATATCTTGTTCTTTCTAGCATTTTACTCATTTTCTTTCTCTCATCTTCAGCTTCTGATTTCTCTCTCTCTCTCTCTCTCTCTCTCTCTCTCTCTCTCTCTCTCTCTCTCTCTCTATATATATATATATATATATGGGGAAAGCACAAACTGAAGATTATATATATATATATATATATATATAGAGAGAGAGAGAGAGAGAGAGAGAGAGAGAGAAAGCAGAAGCTGATCAAATATATATGGGCCCAAAAATGTATACACATTTTCACAGTAGATATCTACTTAATGTATTTCAAAGTTGTCCCGAAAAACAACAGTAGTGTGTAGTATGATGTTCTGTAAACAGATGTGACTACATACATTATGATAGCGTTGCTACGTGATAGGTAAATCAACAATGAACAAATGAAGCAGAGATTATCGTATGATGTTCTGTAAACAGACGTGACTCACATTACGTTACGCTAGCGTTGCTACAACAAAATGGAGCCAAGGTTATCGTTTAAACAGCGGAAAGCAATTTTGAAGTGGTATTGGAAAACCGAGAATGTTGTTGAAGTACAAAGGCAATGGAGACGTGTGTACAGAACAGAACCGCCAACGCGAGTAACAATTGCATGCATTCGAGACAAATTTGAGACTCGTGGTAGCGTATGCGATGTTCACAAGGGCGGATCTGGCAGACCTCGCACAGCAACAAGCCCGGCGCACTAGATCGAAGGCACTATCCTAGGCACTGGATAGGACGAAGAGGTCCGATTTAGTCTCCACCACGTTCTCCGTATCTAACTCCGTTGGACTTCTACCTATGGGGAACTCTTAAGGATGTTGTATACCGTAGAAAACCAGCTACACTAGCGGCACTTCGGGAAGAATTTGAAACGGAATGTGCTGCAATCGCTGAGGACACTTTCGCAAACGTTGCTCAATCAGTAGCTCAACGTACTCAGAAGCGTATCGACGTCGATGGTGGGCATTTTGAGCAACTGTTGTAACTGTAAAAGTCTAAGATGGTTAGTGCTCATTATTTTCTGTTTATGTGAATTCAGTTTTGTTATGTTATGAAGAATAGATATCGATACTTTTCTGTTAATGCGCCGAACGAACGATGTACGTACAAAAATCCGCAGCTGCTTATGACATGACTAATACAGGTGACACTTGGCATAAAATAAGTGAATTTCTACCAAGACATAACATCATAAAGAACCTTCTCAGTTACAGCCGCAGTGCTTATAAGTAACAATAACCACACATCGATAAGTAAGGCCTACCTAATCGCTTATATGTCATTGCAAATAAGCCCCATTTTTTTTTTCAGTATCCCCTCCTAATCGTCAAGTGCGCGCCCGCCATTGTTTTGTCTACAGCGTATTACGACGAGGGCGCTGGGCATTTCCGGAAGCCCGCTAATGTAACTCTCTCCTGTGAAGGTATTTAACGAATGGTGATTGTTTTCAAGAGTCGCTCGCAGCTGTAATAGACCGCACCGCCTCTAAAGACTTAGGTTACTTAGTCAATCAAAAAGATCATGACCACAATCTTTTGGGACTGTGAAGGAATATTCTTCATTGACTTCAAGGATAGGAACACCACAGTAAATGGGGAGTACTATGCTGGCCTACTGCACAGACTACGTGCTTCCATCAAAGAGAAAAGGCGAGGAAAGCTGAGTGGTGGTGTGTGCCTTCTTCTGCACACAGAAGCTGTGAAGAAATATGACTTCAAGGAGAGCGACTATCCACCCTACAGCCCAGATATAGCTCCCAGTGATTATTTCCTCTTCTCAAAACTCAAGAAGGACCTTCGAGGAAGGAAATTTAAGTGTGACGAAGTGACGGGTGCTGTTTATGGTCATTTTGCAGACAAGACTTCTGGCTATTTTGGGAGGGGGGTGTTAAAATATTAATTCAAAGACGCGAGAAGTGTATTGCAATAAAGCGTAACTACATTGAAAAGTAAATATAGTTTGTCTTTATCATAGCTAGAAAATGGTTAGGACGGAAACTAATGGACTTCCCCAGGACAGAATCGACAGCTCTCTTTACAAGAAACATTAAGGCAAAGAACTACGGAACAAGACGAAAGTAGTCTGCTAATCAATTATAATTATCTATAAACACTCCCAATGGCTGTAAAGTACAGCTTACTGGCACAGTTTTCTTATTGCATAAAATGTTGACAATAACTCTGGTTGAACATTTGCAATAGAATTTAAGTCGTTACTTGTTGTTAAGTAACGCACTCGATACAACGTGTGATGTACCTTGGACCATACACACAGCACTGCGTAGTTAGGCTCGCAGAATCTACTGCACCTTTACGTTATAAACCAGACGGAAACTAGGACTTGATCTCGGTCGCTCAATTCCCTTGCCTAATTCAGTAATGGCTCTGTCCACAACAGGAAGGGCAGAGGCTTTGTGCTTCAGCTTACACATTATTACCCAATCAGCTCTCCCGGTGATGGTTACAGACAGTTTGCATCGTCTACGTTCTCCTTCCAGGAATGAGAAACCTGCCAAATTCTTTTCTCTTCAGGGAATGTTATTTTTTTTGTATCCTAAGGTGATAAACTGCTCTACACTGACTTATACAGAAGACTTGCTGTAAAGCTGTAGCTTATAGTTCTAACAATAAAGCAAATGTATTGTATATAAAGGATAAGCATGTGAGAAAAGCTAACTTCTGTATCGTTACTCAACAAATGTTGCACACGGGGAGGTTGAAACAACATAAGATGCGGAATGAAACGATTTAAGATATTTGTACACTAACTAATCGGCGAGTTGGATAAAAATATTTCTTTATAAATGCTGCAAGTGCTAATATGTATACCAGCATATACACATAGGAGGGTAGGTCCATAAGTTTCCGCCCTAACCACTTTCTAGATATGATAAAGACAAAATTTATATTTCGCTTCATAATATAGTTACCTTTATTGCAATACACTTCTCACGTCTTTCAATTAACATTTCAATGCCCCCCCCTCCCAAAATAGTCAGAAGTCGTGTCTGCAAAATGGACATAAACAGCTTCCATCACTTCTTCGTCATCACACTTAAATTTCCTTCCTTCAAGGTCCTTCTTGAGTTATGAGAAGACGAAATAGTCACTGGGAGCTAGATCGGGGCTGTAGGGTGGATGGTCCATTTCCTTGAAGCCGCGTTTCTTCACAGCTTCCTTTGAAACAAGAGCTGTGTGCACATGCGCGTTGTCGCGAAGAAGGCACACACCATCACTTAGTTTTCCTCGCCTTTTCTCTTTGATGGAAGCACGTAGTCTGTGCAGTAAACCAGCATAGTACTCCCCATTTCCTAGGGTGTTTCTCTCCTTGAAGTCAATGAAGAGTATTCCTTCACTGTTCCAAAAGATTGTGGCCATGATCTTGTTGATTGACTGAGTGACCTTGGCCTTTAGAGGCGGTGCTTCGCCAGATTTACGCCTTTCCATTGATTCTCTTTTGGACAAGGGATCATAGTAAAGGACCATAGTTTCATCTTCTGTAACAATGGTTTGCTCTCGTAGCCACGGCAGAGCTCCAAAAATGTCTGACAACAGATGACTCATTGCTGCTTTTGGACTGAGGAAAGAAATCTATCCACCCATCTTGCACTAACCTCATTCATGTTTAAATGATCATGAATAATTCGAAGGTCTGTTGTTTTAGAAAGTCCCAACCTTGTTGCTATTTCTGTAACTTTGAGTCGCCGGTCTTCCATAATTTCTTCTTCCACAAGACACTAATTCCGAGAGAGGAAGGCTTGTTATGTGCTAAGTAAATCATTACGCACTGTATGTGTTTCATCTATTCAAATACTTGCGGCGGTTCGTTCTCGTTGCGTTAACGATAACAGAATATTAATAGTGAACAGTTGAACGTTTTTAGTTATGTGTTAGTGTATAGTGTTACATATATATAGACCTACTTGTTATATAAATACAAACAACGGATGTACTACAACAACGAAAGAAAGGAGGAAGTACACACAGTAAAGCTCGAGGAATTGAGAATACTGATAGCTGCATGTGATAGGATGAAGTAATAAACTTTATATTAAAACAATCAAACTTACGTGTATCCCAGTGAGAACAAGTAGCGGGTAAGAAGAGAAGCGGTTGAAGCCGGCGATTCTTCTCTGTCTACTGCAGGAAACAGACCGGAGCACACAAAAGTGAGTTCGAATGTTTTTGACAACAATGGGATACGCTGCTGCATAGACGAATTTTATTTACTGAGAAAGGAAGTTCATGCATGTCCAAAATTTGTATATGATATTCGAAAAAGAAAGCATTGCATTTCCTAAAGGGTTCACTCTCTGAGATAAGTTCTTAAAAATGAGCTGCAAATGGAAAAAGTGCCATATTAAAGGAAAATATTCATTGAAATGCCAACATAAATGGAATGGCGCTGTATCTGAAAGTTATACGCCACTTAAGGCGTACTATTGTATATATGCAATAGCACAATTTTATATATAATATATCTGCTTCTCTACTTCTTATTTTAGCCATATTGTTCCAAGAATTTATTTTTCTTTTAATATATATATATAATATAATATACATATTAATGAGACTTGGGTGGACAATAATTTAACAATTAGGAAATGCTACCAAAATGAAAGTCAACAAGGCGTACTGACTAAGCCAGATTTCGGTAACCGTCTCATTGTCGTCCATGCAGGATCCAAAATGGTGTTGGTGAAGAATTCAATATAAGTTTTTCAAGCAAGCAAAACTCTGAATATTATCTTAGTCAAATTTCAGAAACTTTGAGCTTTGGATTAACACTCGGCTTCTTTCCACTCTCAGAGGAGAGTGTTGTGGTTACGGATAATGCTCCGCAATACTCAGGAAAACAAACCCTTTTCCAAATACACTGCAAAAGAAGAGGTGAAATTGTGGATACAAATCAGCGTTCTTCATTCGTCAAGAGACATGAGAGAATCTAAACTCTACTTATTGATACAGATCCATAAATTGCAAGAAAAACATTGATGAAATATTAAAATGACATGCCCATGAAGCATTAAGTTTGCCCACATACATGTGTGAACTGAACCCCATTGCGCTTGCGTGGTCCGAAGTAAAACTCTTGCTAAGAGAGAAAAAATATGCAAGCGTTACTGAAACATACACTTATGGCTTTTTCTTCCTTCACTCCTGAACATAGATGCAGATTTCTGTTATATATTGGGGAAAGGGTGACCCCCCTTTGTGATATTTGTAAATATAGCGATAATAAGCACAACACGAGGTTTGTAAATGTTCTCCTAGCATTAATAAGCAGACAAATTAATATAAAGTAACACGTTCATGATATGAAATGAAGTCTATGAATTTGTTCAATTATATTTTATTAATTCGTTATTAAGTTAGGGAACGTTAAGCATGTTAAACTTGGTCAATGTTTTCTAAACGTATCATAGCACAAGCTCAGGCTTTGTTTACGATACCTCCGTTACCCGTGAACAATGCACTCTTCTGACACTTTGGGTTATCAGCATATTCCTCTGATTAGCCATCTCTCCAGCTTCCAACAGTAAACAGTGGATAGTTGTAAATTTTATTTCTAGGAAAAAAGTAATGAAGGTTTGTCCCATGCTCTTTATATATACGAGCTATATTTGAATTTGTTTCAAATCTAGAAATTCAAATAATGACAAAGAATCTTCTTAAATTATTAAAGCGGGAATAGAAATCAAATTACATTTAGAGAAATGTAAAATACGAAGAAGCATTGTGCCCTAAGAGAAAAGGAGTTTTTTTCTTCTTCTTTTGCCAAATCAAAGATTTTGCCAAGACCCGTTCCGAGGCTGAACTCTTTAGTCTATCCATCTCGTTCTTGGTCGTTCAATTTTGCCTATAGAGTGGGGCATCGTGTGGGTATCTGCTAATATATTCGTTGTAGGTGGATATCCGTTTCTCTTGATCCATTTTAACTTCGTCTATCATAGTTTCTTACTCTAGTTTCATTCTAATTTTTTCTTCTTAAGGTACAAAAAAAACTATTCTCAAAAAGTGCATTTAATGCTGTTTCTAATCTTCTTTTGTCTTTGATCGCAAAATCCATTTTTCCCTCCCGTATTTTAGTATTAGTTTTGGTATAATAACGTTGAATCTTAGTTCCATTTCTTTTTGCATCTTTTTATCAAAATCTCTTCCAATGCATATATATTGGCCGTTGTATTTTTGGACGTTTTCTTCTAGACCTGATTTATCAAATATTCTGATAGGTTAGCACCCTAAATATTTAAAGGATTTGTTGTATCAATTTATAATCAATAACAATTTTTCCTCTAATCAAATATGTTTCTAAATACAGAGCGTTCCTTATATTGCCTGGTCGCGAAGCACGCATACGCAGGGGGATTTTCCGTTCTATAACTCCCGCGTTACTTACTCATGCGTAATGGTAGCAAGTCTATAATGGTTACTAGCCTTGTTATAAGTGGTGTCCAACTGCATTCTTAGGATGAAATTTCTACTCACATTTCTCCCTTAGAACAATTCTTCTTCGCTTCTTAGGTTTAGCGTTTAGCGACCCCGTTGTCCTAAACTTATTAACCAGACGTCTAACATTTTTCCTACCTGTAACTAGAATACTAGGAAATTTTTCCTGAAATTGTCTATACACCTGTCTACATAATTCGGTTTTTACTTATGTATCGTACATAAAAGTCTATGTTCAAGCGTGAATTTTGGTAGGATTTCAGTGGACTATTAACAATAATCTAATGTAATTCACACACAACACAGAAGTCTTGAATAAACTTTCACTTTTGAGATGCACAAGTCTATACAGCTCGAACAGAAAGAGCAACTGAACCAGTATAACACAGCTGATAAACGTAGCCTTGAGCGGGTCAATCACCGCTAGTGCACTACTGGAATAATACCGAGGTCATTGCAGTGCAAGCGAACTACACACATATGCGATATATGGTTCAACTATTAACGGAACGCACGGTAGAATAAGAACTCTTATTGAACAAGATAAATTTATGTATGTTGGAAAACTGGAATTGACATAAACTGAGGAGAGGACATTATAAAATCCTTTTAATTTCTAACAAGAAAAGGAAACTGTCCTATGAATATTCGGAATTACTTTTAACCCACGATTTTTAAGTTTTCTTCTAACAGGAAATGAAGCGTACCAGAAACTGATAAAATTTGTTTTAATCAATACGAGGTGCACCATCCGTCGGATCAAATTAACCTTGTTTAATCTTTGCATAAATGATGCATCAAGAAATTCACAAACACCGAGGTCTCAATCCCAAGCCTCCCCATGCTTATCGGACATGATTTCTTAAACCTTCCTTCTCTTGCTCTTGTAATCGGACAATTCAAAATCACACAAGTATTCTGATTCCTATATCGCAATGGTGATGGGAACAGAACGACAGCATTCCCACATTTCCACAATATGTACTTTCGTTACGTCCGATGGCAACTGTCTTGTGTCACCCACCGTACATGACTGATTTTGCCCTCGCTGTACACCACTACACGTGTTTACCAACCACTCGTGTTCGGTGAAGATCAGGGATGAACTAAATTCATTATGTGGTATTGATTCATCCTTTTCAATGATAACATTTTTTGCTCCTACGTGATACATTTATAAAACATGATTAAGACTCCAAGGTTCCGACCCAGAACAGACTATACCTCGATTCCTGCTGATCTGCTTTATGTATACGAACGTGCTGTTCCTAGCCATAAGCATGCAACTGAATCGGAACTTCCGAGCCTCGCCCCCAAGGTATTATGGGGCGTAACAAGTAAAGCAAAAAATTATTAATGTACCTGTTTTCCATCTTAGTTGCTGGAGTGGTGCCAAGCATTGAATATTTTCTTTTTGAATGGGGTTTACCGAGGCACCACAGGCGGTATATACTTTGAATTGGAAGGATTTAAAATGGAATGGCAATTTCAGAAAGCTAATTAAGACAATTCAGTGTAATGCTGCAGCTGAAAACAAAATTTTTCAATACCAGGGACTTAGGTCGTTATAGGTTCATTTCCGATAGGGAAGTTTTATAGGAATTATTTCTAGATAAGAGTATAGCTAAAATACAATATTGAAATTAGGTATATGCACTTTTCCAGCTCTATGTAACAAGGGAAATGTCTCTATTAGAATGGCTACATTTTTATGAAAATCTATTCGGTTAATTTGAAGTGACAGTCACTTGTTTCGGATTCCTTTTTTTTTTTTTTAATACACGGATCATGTTTGCACACGGCTTCCTTGCAGTGACTTTCCAGTTAGAGAGTGAAAGTTAAGAGTATTCACTGTACGTCATAGTCCTGTTGGTTTATTTCTTCGCAACTGATTACAAAGTGAGGTCAGCTCGAACAAGATAAAATAAATATTATCTTTGTATAGGGATAACAATAAAAAGAATGAAGTAGTAAAATTTATTTTCTGCTCAATATAAAGAACTACAGGCAGATTTTTTCTTTATTTACATGAAACAAATTAATCCCATTGGGCCGGTTTTATCAAAAGTTAGCATGCTATTAAATGCTATTAAATTTCTTTAACATTCAAATTAACAAAAATTCGGTTTCATCAACCAATGTTAACTTTAACAACGTATTAAACTTTGTGTTGAGTTAACATCACTTTTCCTTGTGTTAAAAGCTTAACAATAGTAACAGTTCTAAAATGGCAACCGTAAACATAGTTGCTGATGTCTAAATTCTATATTTGGATATATATTGTCATTCATAACATAGAAAAGGATGTATGATGTTGTTTTTTGAAATTTTTACGCAAAAGAGTAATTTTTGCAAAGGTACAGAATGTGAAAACAGTCGTCATAGAATTGCAGATGATATATGAGAGAAGTTAGAATACCTTTGTGCCTCTGCTTCTTTAATATTCCTTGCATGTTAATTACTATATGTAAACAAAAGTATATCCCAGTGCGTTGTTCAGATGTCTTTAGGTTATGACACCGCCTTCTCGATCCGTGCAATTTGCATTACTCGGTAACCTTAACAACGTGTTTACTATTATCTTGGAAAAGCTTGATAGAACGCAGGAGTCTTAACACATTGTTAAAATATTAACACAATATTAACTAAATGGTGTTGACTATATCGTCGAGTATTTAATGAATTGCATGCAAGAAGACATGGGCTGTATGTGCCGTTGAATAGCCCTGTTGGAAAATAGCGACCTGCTATCCCTCTCGGTTAATACATAGAAAAATATTGCAAATTAATCTGCACAAATATCTATTATTCTCTCACCGCAAATGGCGCACCACATTCTTATCTTTTGATCTTGCAGGGATTCTTCCTGAAGCATATTGAACTCCAGTGTCAGTTGTTTTGTAAATAACATACCCACTTAGGGAAACCAAGAATCATTCGTCCGTAAAGAAAATTAGATTAGTGTCAATTTCTCTGACATGCACCCTATTCAAAATCCATTCACAAAATCTACTTCTGGATGCAAGTCATTGGTTTAAGTTCTTACAATACATTCATTTTTAATGGTTTTAACTCCAGTAGCTTTGAATCTTTCGACCAGAGAAATAGAAAATTCCCGTTAACTGATAAAATTGTCAAAGAGATTTTTAGATGAATGTTACAGAGCATTTTCAATGTTATCTAACGTTTCTTCTTTGAGTACTGTATACATGGCTGTGTTCTCTCTCTCTCTCTCTCTCTCTCTCTCTCTCTCTATATATATATATATATATATATATATATATATATATAAAGAACACTTCCCGTTTCACGAACTTTATTTACCAATCTGTGAATAGAACTTCAACTTTGAAAGTGAATATCAGGGAGTCTCTCTTAAAACAATATCTATACATCATGAGCTGATTCTGTACGCACGTACGAATCGCAAATAAATACGGCTTAGGAAATAGAATACCTGTCATATACGTAATGAATACACTGTATTACGTCGACCAATGAAAACGTTATACACTGTCACACAACACAAAAGAACGATGCATATGTTCTTATAACTCGTATTGATATCCCCCGAGCCTCCCCGGCCGGCTTTCAAGTCGGGGAACGAGGGGAGCTGCAGAATTCGATCAACTGTGACCAACTGCATGTGGAGCGGTTCGACGATGGAAAAATCACCCAGTACAAGTGGCATAGCATGCATTCTGCACAACACCAGAACTGAGGTTTCAGGAGTGATGGTAATTTTTATGTTTTATTAATGTGCTTTATATTGTACAAAAAATGAACGAGTGGACCTTTACAGATAACAAACATTCCTTCTCATTTAATTCGGGGCGTGAAATGGCAGACAAATTTTGCTCAGAAGCCTCTTCTTTCAGGCTTGAGGTTCTTTATCGTGCCGTAAATGTACGACACGGGACCCACGCTTTACTTCCCTTCCGAATGAAGTCATACTTTGGATTTTTACGCCCTAAAATCCATCGATCCTGGCCGGATTTGAACCCGCGATTTTGGGTTTAGAAGGCAAGTATGGTTACCACTACACCACCAGGACCGACATTTACAAACATGGCCTTGGTTTATTTTAAATATTTTATTACGAAACATTCAGCATATGTTGTTGCGTGCAAATACTTGATCGTCTGAATGAAGGCAAAGAGAAGACAGCAAATAACACACACATGCACCCAAAAAGTAAGATTTACGTTCAAATTTAAATTATAATTTGACGATAAGGAAAAACCAAATAAAACTAACAGATTTTTAATACAGGATATTTCGTTCTTTTGCAATGAACTCTCAGTTCATCAGTTCAGTAACTTAATTTTCCGTAACAATAAAAAGTTAAAGAAAAGAAAGAAAGATCTTTTCTCTGTAGACCGCCACAGATGGTCGAGGTCATTAAGACGCGAACGTGAACGGGAGGTCTGGGGTTTAAATCCCACCAGGACCGTCCTTCCTGACTGAGGTGTTTTACAGTCTTACAGTCAGTCCTCATAAATGGCAAATGCCGGGGAGGCACCCTAAACTTAAACCTGGAACGTTTCCTTCATTAAAAAAAATTCTTTCCCAATATATCATTTCATTTCATGTATCACCAGTGTCCATCGCCTATGGTGCCTCTGTAGCAAAAACGGGCGTTAAACACTAATCAGTTTTCTCTGTAGGAGCACTAGCCAATAAATGCACCACATGTCTTCATCGCTAGTACACTTTTTCTTTTCTAAAAACGCCTTAAACAGTTCAAATAAATAAAAATATAGAGGCAATATCCAAGTGGGGGGAAATGTTTCTCCTCAATTTTTGTATTCTCTAAGAGCAGAGGTATGTTGCCAAGCATTGTCCTGTAGAACGTGAACACAATTCTTACTCCTTCTTCCTCTTATTTTTACTGAATCCTCGAGCAATTTTGAGTACCAGGGTCACATATTAAAGTGTTTACAAAAACTAGGAAAGAAAAAAAATTGGAACAAACTGTTTCATTGCTATTTAAAAGATTCCTTTAAGATTTATGACCGCCACGGGTGGCCGAGGTCGTTAAGGCACCGACTCGTGAGGTCTGGGGTTCGAATCCCGCCAGGACCTTTCTCCCTGACTGAAGTTTTTTCCAGGTTTTCCTCAGTCCTCATATATGGCAAATGCCGGGGAGGTACCCTAAACTTAGGCCTGGAACGATTCCTTAAAATATCCTTTCCCAATATATCATTTCATCTCATGTATCATCAGTGTCCATCGCCTGTGGTGCCTCTGTAGCAAAAACGGGCGTTAAACACTTTTCATTCATTTAAGATTTATGTACTTTTGCATTTGTTCAAATCAATTCTCGAAGCATTTTTTCCACTCTGAAGGTGGTATCTAAAAATGTTGGTTTTTCAAGGCTTCAACGGCTTCTTGAAGCGATGAAAATCGTTGTCCACGCACTGTTTGTTTAACATTCAGGAACAAAAAGACGTTAGGTGATAAAGCAGGTGAATATGGCCTTAATATTTGAAAGCAGTTGCAAGTTAGTATGCATTCTAAAGTAATATTTTGATTACGGATGAAGCTTCTTTCACATATCATGGTAATGTGAATTTGGGGAGCATGTACCACTGCTCTATGCAAATTCTCCACTAACTTAGCGAGGTTGCTCATCAACAACAGTGGAATGTCAATGTTTGGTGCGGTATCATTGGCAACCTTGTTAAAGTTCCCATTTTCAAAAGGGAACATTAAACGGCCAGCGATACAAAACAACTGTATCCCTTCTCATGTAGGACGTGGAATTGGAAACGCGTGTATTTCCAGCATGATGGGTGCCCCGCACACTTCGCCCATGTTCCCAGAGAAGTTCCGGATGCAAAGTTTACAAATCGATAAATAGAACTGGGGGGTCTTGTGAGATGCCAGCTCGTGCCCCGATTAGATATCGTCAGACTATTTGTTCTGAAGCGCTGTGAAAGATGTATCAGGAACTCCCAACGACACCAGAGAGTATGAAACAGCGGCGTGTGCGGCAATATCTGTAGAAACACTGCAATCTGTGCAACGCTCGCCTGTTTACAGTTTCCACAAGTGTATCGGTGCAAACGGCGGTCACTTTGAACATATGCTGAAGTAATAAGACGTTGCTGATTGTGAGTGCGTTTTCCGTGTTGGATGAATTTTCCACCATGATTTCTTTGAGCTATAGACAACTATCAATTTTCTATTATCACTAATTGGAACTTTAGTTTTCAGTACGCTAGAGAAAACTTATATGTTTCATTAAAAAAAATTTTTTTAGTGAAAGCGATGTATTTTTTAATTTTCTGGATTGTGTATACCCTCCGTTATGTGAGCCCCTAACGAGGGTACATTCCCACACAACTAGAATTTTCACTTCTTCTTTCATTTTGAAAATATTTGAGATCGCAGAGTAGGTGAGATACCAGGTATATACGTTTATATTAAAGAATAATTTCAAATTTTCGTTTTATTTGTTGCATCTTCATTTTGCAATTTCCTATCTTTAAGTGAAGAACCTTATCTAGACCATTCTTTTGGGTTCCTACTCATAGGTGCTTACCCATTTAAAAGTTTTGAAATATAGTGATACTTCAAATTGAAATCTAATCACTGCCAAGAAACCGATCGTCATTTAACACTGCAAGATGAAATGCGTATAATTTCAATCGTAGTGCCTCTGAATGTCGAGTTCGATTATCGATTAAATATGTTGCTTAAATGAAGCTTTTCACGAGTTTTTGAAAAAGTGAATGTAGAGTTACTCGTGCATATGCGCCGACGCAGTTCCTTCACCCTTTCAAAGACCTTTAACTGTGGATAGAAGACCATAAAACGTTAAATATAGTATATAAAACATTGATTATAGCCCAAAGAAGATAAATATGTTTACAGAAACTCATAACGTACATTTAAAACACTAAGCATGGTCAAGTGATAGTTCTGCTTAATGTCAGAACTTAGGTCAAATATTATATCGTAACGATCAAACACTTTCCTTTTAGTCATATGGCCTTGTCATTTTCAATGGCTCGTTATTTAAGTAACAGTCTCTCGGTCGACATAGTTTTCGTTTTCCTGGTCTACTAACAGACTGTTATTTATATTCTGTTTTCCGAGAAGCGCGGATTAATAAATATCTGTACGCGTTTATCACATGTGTTCGCACATAACTGCTAAGTAACGCTTGTCAACATGTTTTCCATATATTGACCTAAAACATGACAACAGGAGTCACTTTCCATATATCGAAAAGGTTTGATATATATATTATATGCTTTGTCCAGTATTAATATATAATATTTCAGAAACATGGCGTTTTTTTAACAGTAAAAATCTTCCGGTTTGTTTTGCCGTGGTCCATGGTTTAATATGCTATCATGGCTTTCACCAGCTACTGCGGTTGGTATCACCAGTGGACGAAGAACAAACTGCTGAAAAGACGACAGTATTGACCCGTCTCTGTCTAGTTTTAGAAGGTCGATCGATGTTACGTGTTTGGCGGAAGTAGAGAGAAGGGAGGGGAGGGATGTTTTTAAGAACTGGTTTCCATGTGCTACTTTACGTGATATTCGTCGTCTCTATTAAAATTGTTTGAATGCCGTTGTATTTCCACTTCGCCACACACGTAATATTGATCGACTTTCTAAAACCGGAGCAATACCGTCGTGTTTTAGCAGTCAGGCGTTGTCCGTCGTTCACTGATGATGCCAACCGCAGTAGCTGGTGAAAGCTATGGTAGCATATTAAACCATGGACCACGGCAAAACAAACCGGAAGATTTTAACTGTTTTAATTAAAACACTCGCCGTGAAATTCTAAGAAATATAATAATATTTTAATAAGATAATTAGGAGAAAAATAGGAATCACATAACATTAATAATATATGGTAACGACGCTTAAAAGAAACCGATTGTGCAGATTTAAGATAAATTTTAACAATAAAATAATGAACTTGATGCTTAGTGACCAAGGTTGCAGTATTTTCCGCATGCAAGCATCAGAGTTATTTTGAAAGTGTATGTTCCAGTTAATATAGCCCACCAATAAAGCCAGAAGAGATAAAAGTGACAGTTTAATAGTTAGATGTTGTTAACTAACTGGGTCGGTCCTGGTGGTGTAGTGGTTACCATACTTGCCTCCTAAACCCAAAAACGCGGTTCGAACCCGGCCAGGACCGATAGATTTTTTCGGGCGTAAAAATTATGAAGGGAAGTAAAGCTGTGTGTCCCGTGTCGTACATTTACGGCACGATAAAGAACCTCAAGCCTGAAAGAGAGGCCTCTGAGCAAAATTTGTCGGCCGTTTCACGCCCTGAATTGAATGGGACACTGATGACCTGAGATGTTAAAGAGCGTCAATCAAAAAAAAAAAAAAAAAAAAAAAAGTTAACTAACTGGAATTCTAAATAAATGAGATCAAGTGTTTATTATTAAATATTATCATTATCTCATAAGCTAGGTATAAAGATACTGAAATAGATTACCAGGAAAAATGGTACCAGGTAGCCAGCCTATGCCGTAATTTAAATAAAGGTACATTTCACTACAATATGTCAATGTAAAGCAAAATTAAAAAAAAAAAAAAAAAAAAGTATGCTTAATGCAACATTTGCTTTCTTTAATAATTTGAAAAAAAAACTTTTTACTGAAGTTCGTACTTCAGCCTTGCTCATGGCTGGCAGTTTGGGCCTATGTCATCTGTAGGAGCACCTCCCGGAGGAAGGGATGATTTGAGGGAGGCAATGGGCGGTCGGTGACTGCGCGGACCTAGACGAGTTCCTTAACATGTTTCCTGATACAACAGCCCGACGCGGAAGGAGTCTCCGTCCCTCTCTGAAGCTTCCTTTCCGTGCCAGACTCCGAGCAGAAACATTTCCAAAGCGCAACCCACCTCGCACTGCGCCAGCTCAACTCGCTCTGACACTTTGGACCCTGTAACAGAACTTGCTGAATGAAAGGCGAGAGCAGAAAATTTGTGGGAAATGAAGATCCATATCTACATTCGCTTAAGTGACCAGGGGAAACTACGAACAAATCCGAGGTCAGGATGAGGGGTCTAAAGGGATTTAACCCGGGACTCCTGAATATGAGCCTTCCTGCTCGGTTAAAGAAAATGTTAAACAAACAAATATTGTAACATACGTGGGCGAGGGAAAGGCAGGGAAGCACTACGGATTACTTGCCATATTTTATTTAAAGTTTCTGATTTTTACACTATCTGGTATAAATTTAATACAAATATATAACACAGGGTATTTGTTAGCTTAATGTAACACCAGCGTGACATTTCAGGATATACATACCGCCACGGGTGGCCGAGGTCGTTAAGGCGCGGATTTGTGAGGTCTGGGGTTCGAATCCTACCAAGACCGTCCTCCCTGATTGAGTTTTTTTTCCCCCAGGTTTTCCTCAGTCCTCATAACTGTCAAATGCTGGGGAGGTAGCCTAAACTTAGGCCTGGAACGTATCCTTCCTTAAAATCCTTTCCCAATATATCATTTCATCTCATGTATCATTAGTGTTCACCGCCTTTGGTGCCTCAGTAGTAAAAACGATCGTTAAGCACTATTAAAAAAATTCAGGATAGATTAATTTATTAATAACATCATTTCAATTTAAATTCTGTTTTATAAAATAGGCAAAAACTGTATTTGTATTCAAAATTAATGGAACTCCCTCTTTAAATAACATCTAATGCCCTTCCATTACTCATTGGCGTATCTTCTGCCCTGTGACACTAAGGGCCGGTTGTATAAAAAGTTAGCTTGAGTTCAGGGCATAAAATTAACTATCAATTATACTTAACTTGAACTTTTGTTTGTATAAACATTAATCTAAGAGTATTTCGTCTTAGGTTCAAATTAAATCTAATTGGCGAACTTTCGCAACTAAATTAGAGTTCAGTAATTGCTAAATAATACATTTTACGAGAGTACGGAAGCATAATAACTGCAATAAATAATGTCCAATCTTGTTTATTTTAATTTAATGTGGGAAAGTTTCCTCTATGTTTCACTTTTCATTCCCGCGTAATAACAAGTTAACAACAAAGTCGCGCTCAATTGAGGTTATATTAGGTTAACCTTACTAGCGGTATATTGTACAGATTTCTGATTATTCCGACATCTCATCCGGTGATGAATTTCGCCGTGCGCCTCATGTATTCCATGAGAGAAATAATCGTTCCTAGAACAGAACGACAATCATAGCAAAATATGTTGAATTGGAACAGATTTTACGCTCCCGATTACAATCACAAACTAAGAGAAATCGTGCTTTGAATTCGATGTTCATGATACTGCTAACTTTAAGTTTCTATGCGACAGTGAAGGGAAACGACGCAAGGCTTCTATAACATTCGCAACTTTCCTGGAGTTTTAAGTACTATAGACTGCACATACATAACTAATATATCGCCTGGGACTAATAATGTAGAAGTCTTTAGAATACTCTTAGGTCCCATTCACAATGAAAATTAAACATAAACATAATAAATTAAGACATAACAGGTAAACTTAGTAGTATGTAGGCATTCACAATGAAGATGCAAACGTAAATATTAGTCAATTAAAAACAAAACAGAAGAAGAAGAAAGGGGGGGGGAGAATAAGCGATGCTCAACAAACAGCTGATTAAAAATGGTTGCTTCTTAGCAGACGGCGGTAGCGTTTATGCATATGCAAAGTGCACGAACTAATTTGCTTGAAGTAATGTAAGCAATAATAGCTTTCGTATGATTGAATTATATTTTGTCCATTGACGCCATTCTGTCTACAGAGCCACTGATCTTCAGTTTCTCTACCATAGCGCTCTACAAACAGAGCAGCTGCGTTCTTATTGGTTGGTTTCTTAAAATAAAGTTAGACGTAGATGCAAAACCTTGGACCTAGCAAGCTTCTAAGTTTACATTTCGTTTTACATTTACACGATTCATTGTGAACGGTTCCATTACAATACATAGTGTTTAGCTTTTACGTTTATTTGCGTTATGTTTAAGTTTCATTGTGAATGGGGCCTTAGGCCATTTCCCCCATATACGTTCTTTGCTCTTATATAAGATCGATTTTTTTTTTTTAATTATTCTCTTATGTTTTAGCACCAGATAATTATAATAATTGCTAAAATTTGCCGCTCACTTACGCTTTGACTTTTCTATATTCGTGTTTTAATACATTTTAGGGGGGGGGGAATCATGGGTATACGAGGCGGAAAAATTAAATAAGTTTTTATTTTCTTAGGTTTAACAGTTGAACATCAACACACGAATTTCACTATTATTTCGCGATGTTGCCATAGGTTTGACTGTTATTGCAAACTCGAGCTTATTTTTATGCAACTAACATGAGGCAGTATTTATGAATTGCCACCCTCACATTTAAAAAGATTAATTGTAGTAAATAATTTTATGCTTCGTTATAACCATGAGTGTAATGCCATTTTCCTGCATAAGGGTTGAGTTATTATGTTTAAAATGTTATTTACTTGCTAGGTCGCAGAAAGCTACCCCAGCCATAAAATCTGACTTGGGAATTTCTGTAGCCTGTTGTAGCTATTTGTAAAGAATCCTTGAGCAAGATGTTTATTGGTATTCTGTTAGAGAATTTCTTAAGCAGAGTAGGTACCATAAAACCTTTGGCAACTGCAGGGATGAAAAGACAGGCCGATAACCTCTTCAAGGGAAGAAGCCAGCCGCTTGAGTTGATTCTACATGGAAAAAGTCACGTAGGCCGTGTTTATTTAGTCTTGTAATATTGTGGCCCGCAGTCAGTTTTGCAAGAGTATTCAAGCGGGGCATTATCAGTGGAAGGGCTTTCTCAGTTCCGTTCAATTAGTGGAAAGCGATAGTTAGTTTTGTAACAGAATTAAGTGGACGATCTTTATTAGTTAAGTGAAATAGTTTATATACAATAGGATACGAACAATAAATTGTGTCATCTTCCTTAACAAAAAAATATTATTAACCTCCAGGACTCCTTTCCCTATGGTCACAGGACCATAAAAATATCCAGCATTAGAGTCTCGACAGCCGTGGCAAAACTGTAAGACAGCGCTAACCATCATAAGGGAGGAAGGAATTATGTACCCCTGAGATTACATCCAAAACCTATCAAATCAAATTTCGTTTTTTCAAAAGCTTCGTTTCCATTACATACATATAATTTTATTTTAAATTCCGCTGCAAACATCTAGTTACTTTTAAATTGTCGTTAAAAGTTATCTCCAGTTAGCAAATTAATACAACTAAGTCTAAGTTTCACAGATCTTCACTTCGTCCAAGAGGATGTGAGCATTCTATGCATCAGTTGATTTACAGATGCAACAAATACGTGATTATCAATATGAAAACTAATTTTGGATCATATTTGTCACGTTGCAGTTGTTAACTGGCAGGTTTAACAAGGTCACCAGTTAGCACATAAAATTTATGCAATGTTTTCTAAAAATATAAATGTTATTATGAATTTCTTTTTTTCCCCCTTTTCTTCCCATATCTTTCTTCCCCCCCCCCTTATAAAGTTAACCGATGCAAAAACATTAGGTATTCATGTGCAAATTGTTTTCTTAAGCAGAAACAGATCAAAATTAAATGGCAATGGAAAACAAATAAATAAATTTAATTAAAGAATACTTATTTTAAAATGCAGTTTAGTAGTTCATCACTTGAAAAAAGTCAAAATTCAAAGAACTTAATTATCATTTGTAACGCATCATTGCAAATAAGACATATGTTTATCGCTTCTATATTAGTACAAAAGTGCTCACTCTGAGGACTAAACTGGGTCTGTAATGGAAAACAGGTTTTTTTTTTTTTTTTTCCTATTAAGTAAGACTTTTAACATCTCGTACATGTGAACTAGCAAATTTCTGAGATAAAGAAATGCATAAACAGGTCCGGATTCAAATGGCATTTAATATTACCTTACATCCACATTTTGAGCATGAGGTAAACGTCCAGAATTCCGCTTATCGCAACTAGGTATTGTACTCCGGCTCATTGATTGGGAACCAGATGCTCCGATACCTGAAAAACACAAATTTTAAGAATGTATAAAAATTAACAAAAATCGCGTTTTAAGGACGCTGCAGTTTACATACATTCGCATACTAATCTAAAGAATGCTAAATTAACGTTGCAATATTTTCTAAGTAAAGCGGAACTTTACAAAATCACTTTATTAGCATAGAAAAGAGTGCAGGTCCCTCCCTCCGCCACTTATAAGCGTTAGATGTAATTTGTGATAATAATAGCCGCAAGTAACATTTTCTGTTTATCTGAATGTCATAATTCATTCATAGAATCACTTATCAGTAGAAATAAAGTAATATAAGCAGCCCACAGCTTTTTTCAGACATATTAAAAGTGTTAAAAGTTAAAGTTGAAACAGGTAAAGACAAATTAGAATATACGACTGGATGATAAGGTTTGTATTAACACAATTGTGGCTCTGGAGCTTTAATTAAGAGCAAGATCGGTGAAAATTAATGTACTACTTTTGGAAAGAATGTTAACCTCAAAATCCCAACCTCTGTAGTTATCGTTCCGAAGGTGGTAACAGCCATAAGAGGATTGCCTGTGAATACGATGTATAGGGGGGTCTTTATGTTCCCCGTGACTGCCAAGTAGTCGTAAAGGTCAATCAGGAACTCAGAAGAGGCAACTTGGCCTAAGTACAGCAGCATCCTTACACAAGTCACGCCCCTTTTCACGAACGACAGCGGAGGGCAGCGGAGGAAAACTGAACGCCTCCTTAAGTGTTAATTTGGAGGTGTGAATATTTTCGCGCCTATGTGTTAGCAGTTGCAAACGTTATCGCGCCTCTTCTATTTTTCGTCTTTATTGTAGCGTGGATGGAAAACTGCAGTGTAGCAATGTAAAACGTAAAGGAAATAATTGATACGGGAAAACGCATAAACTCATAACATAAAATTTGTCATTTTTTTAACCTAACTAACCTAACCTAACCTAATCTAAATTTGCAGCCTATGCGTTAACAGTACAACTTTTGCATTTTTTTAAACCTAAGCTAACCTAATTTAACCTAGCCTAAATTTGCAACCAACGCGTTAACTGCATAAAGTTTGCAAATTTATTTAAAACCTAAGCCAAGATAACCTAAACTAAATTTGCAACGTACATGAAATAAAAGTAAAATTGTAATTGTCCTCCATAAAAAGTAACATTTATTATAGTGAGCAAAGTGTAGACAAATTATGAAGATTAAAAAAAATAGTGGTGGAATCGAACCTTCCCATTGATAGCGCGTCGCTCTAACCAACTGAGCCACCAGGTCGCTTGAACATTTTGGTAATTACCGCCTAGTTGACTATAATTGGGCTCGGTTTTTTCCGCTGCCCTCCGCTGCCGTTCGTAAAAGGAGGCGTGACAGGTGCAAGAATGCTGCTGTACGTATGGGTAAGTGAAGAGGTAACGGCCCGGTCTTCTAGGTAGAGGATTGGCAGACGGCTAGTACTTGTTCTTTTGTATATATAAAAGGAACATCTCCCTATACCTAAGATTCCCGCTGAGGCACTCCATTGGTGAGTGTTTCCATAGACCGGTAGGTTTCCAAAACCAGCCCAGCGGAAGCAGATAAAAAATTACTCCTGCTATATTTCTCAAAGAATACAAACGAACGGATTGTCACGCATCGACTTTGCCTAAGTAAAGGAATTTCACTTTGTGGTACATGGAACAAGTAGAAAATCTGTAAAAATAAATGAAAAGATGTAACTGTTGAAAATGTATATTATCGTTTTAGCGCAAATATAAAAGAAAGGACAAAGACAGAGATCGAATAGCGATTGTGTTTATTTCTGAATTGCACAAGCAAAATAATCAGGAGTAGTCTATTGAAAGCACTTAAATGATAAAATAATTATGGTAACCAAGCGTACATGTGGAGGTAATGCACGCATAATGACATGAATATTTTGAAAACTTCTTTCTCTTAATGATAAACAAAATAATCCAAGTGAATGCTGTTCAAGAGCAATGGTCCAGGTGGTAATTCTTGAGATTAGCGCTCGTTAGGTCCCGGGTTCAAATCCCAATGATGTTTCAGCTGAAAAACGGAGGTTCAGACCGAAATCTCAATACTTCTTTTTTTGACCCAACAGGAGGGGGTGATCCCATTCTTTATCAACACTTATTTTGATTTTTTGGACATCCGGAAGTGTATATTCTAATTCTACCTGGATTCGGAATAATCTCACATGTTATTTCACATGAAAAAGGAAAAAAAAGAAGCCTTTGGTAATCTTGAGTGGATATGGGCTCTTGCAATAGAAGGGCCAAAGTGGTAATATGACCGTAATAAAAAGTTTAGTTGCCACTATTAATAAAACTGATCATTACCGGGCTAATTTGCCATGGTCCTTTGTCTAAACGAAAGCTTTTAAAAACAAAGCTGGCTACACTCAGTGAACTAAGTGAAAGTGTTTGCTTTTAGCTCTTACTGTTTTTGTTATATATTCAACGTTGATATTTATTGATTTTTTATTAATTATGGTATATATTGTTAGCTCACGAAATATTAGCTTTACGTTCGTTGTAAATTGACATGTAAGCAACTGATGTAGAAAGGTCTGCAATGGGTATTCTAACCCGTTTTATTTTACGAAATAGTGCAACACTGTTCTAGATTTCAATAATTGGCTATGCTATCGGCCAATAAGGTTTGCAGGCTACAATAAACTGTTCGTGGTTTTGTGATTGTTTACTGCTTTTTTCAGTATCTTTTCTGTCCAGGAAACTCCAGAAAGTAGTTCCCGGAAAGTTCTATGTAAATGCTGGTTATGATGTTACAAGAATGAGTTATAAGCGAAGTCTAAGTCAAAAATACTTAAACTGCAAAGGTTAAAAGAGGATCAATCTGATTATTATAATTTATTACCACCTGTCTAACGAGAAATCTTCAAATATGGAGGATAAAGCTCAGCTGCTAGAAGAGAAGTAAGGAAAATAGAACATTTATACGCATCCGACAGCAAAAATTGAAGTTACAACGACCCAAGTTAAGATCATCTGTACCCGATACATGTGTAAGCGACCATTTTGACGGATGTTTTAGCCCGCATAATTGATAACGATGGCAGCACACTTCGGAAAGTTACTGAGGCAATAAAAGTAATGCTGGAAGTATGCCATCACAGAACATACTGAAAGATACAGTAGGACTTTCTAAACGTAAATGTGTCAGAAAAATCTATCACTAGTCTCGCGGTTTAGTTGATGACGCATGCTGTCTTAAAACAATGTATACTAAGATTAAAGATCGAAACAATCCCATAAAAATAACTGCTGGATATCATTAGACCGTCACGGGTGGCCGAAGTCGTTAAGGTGCGGACTCATGAGTGGGAGGTCTGGGGTTCGAATCCCGCCAGGACCGTCCTCCCCGACTGAGGTTCTTTTCAGGTTTTCCTTAATGCTCATAAACGGTAAATGCCGGGGAGGTACCCTGCACTTAGGCCTTGAACGTTTCCTTACTTTAAAAAAAAAAAAAAAAAAAAAAAAAACCTTTTCTAATTTATCATTTCGTTTCATGTATCACAAGTGTTCACCACTTGTGGTGCCTCAGTAGTAAAAACGGGTGTTAAACAATATTAAAATATATATAATTAGAAGCACTAGATGGTATATATCCTTATATAATAGTGGAGGATACAGTACTGTGTACCTTGATTTAGATATTGTATGCTTATAGGGCTATGCTGTCTTTAGTGAAACCGTGGAAAGTAATAAATTCAAAGAAATAATGGAATAGTGTGTTAACATACATGCTAACACTTGACTACAGACGAAGTCATTATTATTATTATTATTATCATCATCATCATCATCATCATCATTATTATTATTATTATTATTATTATTATTATTATATTTTAACTTGTCATAACTAGTTTATGTAGTAGAACATTTTACTCTAAGTCTTACGTGGTTGAAATGTTAAGTTGTGACATTTTATCTAGTTGTACTATCAATGAATGCGTTTTGAAACATAAAAATATTATTTAATAACAGTTTCACAGTCACTGGATATTTGAAAATAATTCATTAAGCACCAGGTAGATAATTACACTTGGAATATTTTCTCACCACACGAATTACCTATAATAAACTTAAGCACTGTGCAAGATACAATAAACTGTTACCTAGTTTGCACTTTAGCCACAGAAAGTGAGGATTAAGTCGACAGTATAGACACAGATACAAATTTGAGATGAACTCACAACCTACTCATGGCGATCTCTCAGAAGTCTTCAAAAGATGCAATCGTGCAGCCTCTTCTGTGTGTACTGAAGCACAACATTCTCAATTGCTGGGCAATCATTCCATTGCGGACAGTGAACGTCACTTCATCACAAGAGAATTAGCACTAGCAGGGGCGACTTGAATTCCGTAATATGTTTGTCGCCATTTCTTTCTTTCTTTTCCCCTCCATTCTGCAAAGCATGACTTTTTGTAGAAAGAGAACTATAAATCAAAGAACAGCGCTTATAAACACCGTTTTGAATTAACAACAAGGAAAGTCTCTAATGGTGTACTTCGCCAACTTCTCAAAGAGAAGTTATATAGCCAATAGGATAAAAGGTTTTGGAAATAAATAAATAAAATAACAACAGGAAAAGTTAATACCTTTTAAACATATTTACTGTATCTGCTTTCAGCTGAGTTTCCGTTATTATGTATTTTGTTCTCAAACGAAACAATAACTGCGAAAGAAGCACATTTAAGATAAACTGCATGGTCCAAGTACAATTGCGAATCAAGAACGACTATCAGGGAGCATTGTGTTTTTCAGGTCCTCTAGTTCAAATGGAAGAGGGAAAAAATATATATTATTATTCATAATGACATAAATATTCTGGAGATTTGCCTCTTAAACCCAAGATCGGCCAGGATCAATGGATTTTTCGGGCGTAAAAATCCTAAGTATGACTTCCTTCGGAAGGGAAGTAAAGCTGTGGGTCCCGTGTAGTACATTTACGGCACGATAAAGAACCTTAAGACTGAAAGAAGAGGTCTCTGAACAAAATTTACCGGTCGTTTCAAGCTCTGAATTGAATGAGGCGCTGATGACCTGAGGTGTTAAAGATCATCCATAATTAATAAACCAAATGAACAAAAAAGTGCTTACTTTACGTGTTACGTTATTTGGGTTAACATTTTATTTTTTTTAAATCTTCATAATTTTCCTCAGTGTCTCAAAATAATGCATGTTAGTTTACTATGTTAAACTTTATAGTGTTAAAACAAAGCATAGGTTGCAAATTTAGGTTAGGTTAGGTTTAAAATAAAAATCCATAACTTAAGGGGACAAAGTAGCCTGAGTGTATGGTACCTATGGACTATCAGAATATTTTATTTAGCTACTTCTAAATTTTAGATAAAATTCAACATTATTTTAGGGATATATAGACTTGTAGTATGTTCTAATAGCTTCTATATTTAATTTTATGAAAAATATTAATTTAAAAATAAACATCAAATGGAAGTTGTTCAAAACATGGGTATATTTATGTTCCTTTTCCCACCTAGCTACCTACAGCACAGAATTAAAATTATTCATACATTTTCTCACTGTAGTTCAATACAAAAGAATGCTCTTTAATCATTATTTATGTTTTGGGGTTCTTCTGAAAAAAAAAAATGTGCAATGTAAATTTTCCTCCTCCTCCTTTTTTTTTTTAATACATACTTGTATAGCTCTAAAATTCATGGCTTCCTTTACCATCTCTTGAAAGTGCACTGAAACATTCAATAAAGTATGTAACAAATGCGTACAATTTTAAGCATTCTACCTTCAGTAGTTTTAGAGTAAAAGGAAAATCAACGTCTAAAAATGATGATTTGAAAAAAATTGAGGTTATTAAAGAAAAATGTCTGACCTACATCAATACACTGTCAACATATAGTTTGCGGAAACAGTTCTGAATAGTTCAACCAGTACATATGCCGCTTTTGCACACGGTAATAGTTCCGCCGCAATTCAGGCGCAATAAGACAACGCATGGTAAAAGGGGATAAAATGAAGTGGAAACTTGCTAAGCACCCTCGTTATTAATCGGGGCCATTAGCCGGGGTCGAGACATAGGTACAGACATGGCCGAGACCCTGAATACCGCCGGGGGAATGAAAGGAGGCTCAAAGGGGATTTCTTTAATCATTGGTTTTTCAGTGTTCTAAATTTTCGTGACATAGCCACCCAAGAGTGGACTTGGTCTGTGTCATCAGATCGGGGTAATGGACTTATGGGTTTGTTGCAATTCTGCGGTTCGAGCTGGTTGCTGTCGTCATGATGTGGGGCTATTGATGCTTGTAGATTCTGAATGGATGTGGTTGTTAATGCGTCACTTGATGCTGTCGGCAGGATGATTTGTGCAGTCGATGTGTTCTGTGTGGGCCTCCTCCAACGCACTGAGGCGGGAGGAGAGAGCATCATGACAGGTGGTGATGAAAAGCTGAAGTTCGGAGATCAGGTTAAAGATGAGGTCCTGTAATTGCTGAAGCATCCGGTTAGGTCGGCTCTGAGGTCCTCTGTGGCATTCTCAGCAGGTTTTTCGTGTGAAGAAGCTCCTGATGCTTGTGCGCTTGGGGTGGGGGGGGGGGGGGTGGCTGCTGGCTGGAGTTGTAGGGATGATCTGCTGATGGTAGAAGGGCTGAGACCGTGGCTACAGTGAGCAGGAGATTTGGCCTGTATAATGGCCAGTGCCCTCGCAAGAAGCACAGAATCTGAGGCGGTAGGTCAGGTCGTGTGGCCTCGACGGTGAAGTGGTGTTGCAGTATACTAAGACCAGCGGTGATGGCAGCTTCACAGTAAACCGGGTTCATGAATGAGAGTCGTAAGTGTGTGGTGTTGAGCCTTTGTGTGAGAAGATCCGATTGGCGCGATATGTTGACGACCAGTGCTATTGAATGTTAAGCGTAGGCTTAACATTACTAGCAGGGGAGGCTTCGAGGAGCGCCCAGTGTTCAGTTTTGTTTATTGAGTGATGCCCCTGTTACAATGTGCAGTCTTTCAGGTCAATATTTACATATGTTATATATTTTCTGTTATTATTCAAAATACGTGTTAGAAACATGGGCACGTATGATACCCATGTGTACAGTTTCTGCGGAGTGTTTGCATTGGCCTGTTGTAGTGTTTAATACAGCAATTCTAAGCTCTTAAACTAATGACAAGAGTTTACTTAAACTAATGCATATGTCTATTTTGGCATCTATTTACTACATTTACAAAAAAAAACATATGGATGAAAATGTAGTTGTTCTAGAATGTTCGTATTCGTTTATGTTTGTGGTGTTATGACTCTTTTTGGCCAATTTGGTTTATCTGAGGGTTTTCGTTTTCATTTATTTTTCTCCGTGTGTTTGTGGAGCAGCTTTCGAGCGTGTGTAGGACGGTAGGAGTGTATTGTTCTGATGGAGGTGAGGATAGGGGTCCATAGGATTTTTCTCAGGCATGTGTTATGTTGAGATTGTAGGAATAGGAAGTTTGATTTTGATGTATGTGCCCATGCTTTAAAGAGAATAATCTTTGTTTTATTTTGTATTTGTTTACTTTCTTTGAACCTGCATAGATTCGTTGTTTTGCTTTCTTTAAGTGTTGCCTAGGCTCTTGACAATAGGTTGACACTGCAGTTCTTGGTTATGTAATTTTAATTTTATTTGGTGGGTTGAGCGTCCACCTGGGCGGTGCATTACTTACATAGCCATAGACTCGTGCTACTAGTGACGATTACACCCCCTCCAGTGCGGGTATAAAATGGGCAACACAATTGGGATTCTGGCGGAATTTTAGCGGACCTCGGATAAAATGGAATTCGCAATTAATTCACACACACACACACACACACACTAAGCTTAACCTAACCTCGGGTGAATCAGAGAAACCGGTGAACCCAGTGGTTCGCTGCGGCGAGCTATGGCCTAACGGGCTACGCTCGCCTCCTTTTCGTAAATATAAATTGATAGCAGATTGTGTGCTACTGTGTTACGGGATAAATCGTTGTAAAACTGGCAATTATCTCTTAATTCCAGCAGAACCTACGCAGCATCTAGCGGCAGAAATTATAAACAAAATAAGTGAATGCAACAAGAACCTAAGTGCTGGATGAACTATACGGAATAATTACCTGATTTTCTGTCACACATTGGTTTATACACTTTTCAGTCTCATCTCCTAAGAAGTTTGTGTATCTCATACCACGCTCACCAAGAGACCATACGAAAGTTTCCTTAGTTACTCTGTCCCCATACTTTAATTTTTCTCTGAAAATTCAAATCTCACGAGTGGTCCCCTGCATTATTTGGCCTAATACAAATTTTACAATTTGTGACAATTACATCTAAAACTTTGCCTGTGGTGAGGGAAATAGCTGCAGCAACACATCACATTGTCTATACTGCATAGCAAGATCACAACACGGTCCTCTTCTTCCATTAATATTTTCTATATGGAGTGAATCAACCGATTTGCAATATCCAAAATTGTATGTTTATTTATAAAGTTAGAAAGTAAATTAACAGTAATAATATAACTATCACTAACACTACTTAGATTACTAATAATATGTATACTGTTTAAATCACTCACCTGCTTGCTACTGAGTTTTTTATTTTAAAAGTTAACCGAAGTTTCAGTAAACTGAGCAATGTATTATTATTATTATTATTATTATTATTATTATTATTATTATTATTATTATTATTATTATTATTTTCCTTCTTCCATCAAGTTTATTTTTAGAATCGTACTGATTTCCACGGAAGTTCTGTTTCTTTAAAACTTTGCCACTTTTAGGCATTGCAGATAATTAATTATTCATAAAGCTCTAGCCGGACAAAAATTCTTTAGTAACACCGTAAATATCTTTCTTTTCGCACACAATATAAACTTTGTTTTAACAAGGCAGCCATGAAACAAAGAAGCATCATGATGCTACAGTGCAGCCAACACAAATTTACCCGACGTTTCTCTCAAAGTTGCTATCATTTCAGAAAACACTGAATAATCAAAAGGGGCGTGGCAAGCAATTTCAAGCTGACTTAATGGGCGGCGCAGTGTATTTAAAACCAGGTTTAAATAAAATTGTTGTAATACACCAAAAGTGTGTATTTTCTGAAACTAGAAACTTCAGAGATTTTTTAATTATAAAATATAAAATTGATATTTCTTATCATTTCAGACCACCCTGTCTCCCCTTAAGTGTTAAAAGCCTATTGCTTTTCCCCTATTATTATTATTATTATTATTATTATTATTATTATTATTATTATTATTATTATTATTATTATTATTATTATTATTATTATTATTATTATTATTATTATTATTTACTTTACGTGCTACATTGCTGCATTAAAATTTCTTACAACATTTCGCTGTATACTGATTGTGGGCAACTAATAACATGTATCCTAAAAGATTAATTTGCGTACGATTACTTGTTTCCGTGCGTTACGACTATTCCATTCGCCTACATTTTTGACGCTCGGTTTTCTCCGGTGCCTGGCGTGAAAGGAGGCGTGACTATTGTGCAGGATTCAACTGTTTGCGGGTAAGTAAGGAAAGTTGTTTACTTGAAACAGGCATTTATGTCTGTTATGTTGGTCGTATGTAATGTGGCCAAGAGATAATTCTTTCCGCAGAAATTCAACATAGTAAATTAACTTCTCTCTCCAATAATGTCAGCTATTACATTTAATATGTATAATAGCTAATCTGTGATAACAGATAAGGCGTTAATTGTAGTTAACTACGCGAGAATAACATGAATAACGACATGCAAACAGTTGATAGTGACATAGTGGAACGTAGTGAACACTTAGCATGGCATATAATGTCGCGCATACAAGGAGAAAATCTACATTTTCTGCGACACGATAGGGCTGTGTTGCCCTTGTTAAAATGCGTTGCACACCTTCTTCAGAAACATGATATACTTTTTAGCAGTTTTATGAACCGTCTTAACATAACCTGCAAAGTGGATATGGATGCTGCATTTGAAAGTATAACAGCAGCGCTCTTTAATGATGAAACTGTCACTTGGGGTCGAGTGATTACACTTTATGCTTTTGCTGCAAGATTAGCAGAAGACTGTGAGGAGAAAAATATGGTGAAATTTGCTCGAAGAATTCCAAAACTGATTTCCAACAGTGTCAAATCGTATATAGTTCCATTTATTAGAAGACAAGGAGGATGGGTAAGGCGATGTATATATTTTGTTATCTTTCGCTCAAAAAAAAAAAAAATTATCACTATAGTTAATGGTATCCTGCTATGAAGCGCATTTAATTCGAAAATTACACACATTAAGAAAGTTACTGATGAATACCTCTTAAAAGTATATTAAACTTTGGCATCAAAGAACAGTCAGTTGTGTTATTTCCTTGTTTAGTTTAGTTCCTGGAGCATTCTGGGAGTTTGCAAAGCAGAGACTTACAAACATAGAATTTGGTCATTTACAATTACCACAGCAGCACACATTCTATATTAACAAAAATATCACTTACATCTGCATAGGCAGTCACAATAAAAAATCAAAAAGAAACACCTACAACTCGAGTCACACCAACAAAAGACAGATAATTAGAAACGGACAATTCATTCAATCTTACAAATTTTACTATATATTCCTAGAGGGCAGAGTTATAATAACCAAGATTAATATAGCATATATTAAGCATGGTTTTATTTTACTTTGTTCTTGTTGAGTTTAAAAAAAGTGTGATAAATTTGTGCAAATTTTTAAATGTATTATTTAATTAATATAAACTTCTTTATAGATACGTCACTCAACCAAAATGTATAAAGTTGCACCAATTTTAATTACAGGAGAATGAGTGGAGATATTATTAGTTAGTTAATTCTCGGAGCATTCAGTGAGTTCGTGGAGCAGCCACAGAGACCTACGAACATTGAACTTGTCATATACAATTACCACAGTAGCTTTCAATCTGTATTTACAAAAATTTGTCTGTATCTACATAAATAATTACAATAAAAATAAAAAAGAACACCTAGAACAACTCAACAAAACAAAAAAAAAATGGACAAGTCACTTAATCATACAAATTTTATTATATACATGTTTACATATACATTGATATATTGTGCAGTATAATATTGTCACTCATATATTCCTTTACAGGATAATAGGCCTTTTTACATAGGTATTTTCTAAGAGCAAATTTAAAGGAATTGTCATTGTTTATTAAGACTTTTAGGCTAGAGGGAAGAGCATTGTATACTAAAATGCACTCATAATAAACACCTTTTTGATGGCATGAAAGTGCTTAAATTGGAGATGTAGATTTGCTTTTTGTCTAGTATTCTTGTCATGTATATTTTGATTTTGAACAAATTTTTGTTTATTTCTTATATAAAAGTTCATAAGGGATAAAATATATTCACAAGGAAGAGTTAAAATTTGAAATTTCCAAAAGAGGTTTCTGTATGAATGTCTGCTAAGTGTACCAGTGATTATTCATATGGCTTTTTTCTGTAACAGGAAGACACCTTCACTTTTAACTGAATTTCCCCAAAATATTAGACTGTACCTCATTATTGAGTTGAAATAAGCATAATAAACTATTAATTGATATCATATGATGATATGATTCAGTTGAACTACACACTCTTAAAACTTCACTTACTTTTCATAAAGGTATGGAACCGGTTTCGAGAACATTTAGTTCCCATCTTCAGATCCCATCTAAATGTTCTCGAAACCGGTTCCATACATTTATGAAAAGTAAGTGAAGCTTTAAGATGTGTAGTTCAACTGAATCATACAATGATATCAATTAATATGATTAGCTTCACTGTGCAAGTCCCAATTTACATTTAAATAATAAACTAGTTTTAAAGTTGTAATTGACTCCAACATTACTAATGCACGTATTGCATAGCATGCACTGCTAAGTTTAGGTGTAATAAGATCAATGTGATCTTTCCAATTCAGATGGTTATCAATTATTAAACCAAGGAATTTAAAATATTTGATTTGTGAAAGAGCACTGTTATAATATCCTATCTATGATTGTGCATCTGGAGATCTGTGAGTAATGAATTTCATAACATTTGTTTTATCTAGATTTAGAGACAATATGTTTGCTTTGAACCATACACACAATGAACTGAGAACCAGATCTAATTTAATGGCACAATCATTAAGGCTCTTTCCATTTATCAATATGCTTGTGTCATCTGCAAATAGAACAGCATTTCCTACATCTTGGATAGATAAGGAGAGGTCATTTATATATATCAGAAAAAGAAGAGGACCCAGAACAGATCCTTGAGGCACTCCATGGTTAATCATTCCCCACTCTGATGCATTGTTTTTATTATTGAAGGGACAATTTATCACTACTTTTTGTTTCCTTTTGTCAAGGTAGAATATAAACCATTTTAAATATTGGTTTTTTATTCCATAGAAAGCTAATTTATCTATCAGAATTCCATGATTGACACAATCAAAAGCCTTAGCTAAGTCACAAAATATTCCTCCTACATGTGCTCTTTCATGAAATGCAGTTAAAATTTCATTAGTGAGTTTATAGATTGCATTTTCTGTTGAAATTCCTTTCGTAAAGCTAAAACTGATCACTAACTAGAATATTGTTACTTTCAAGGTAATTGTAAGGCCTATTGTACATTACTTTCTGAAACACCATAGAGAATGTAGGTGAAATTATAGTTTGGAGTTCGTGGTTGCAAGAACCCAGAAGTAAATTTAGATGAATTTAGCAAATTTCTGCTTTTTTATGTTTGCATTCTTGTCTTTTGTTTGCACCACCAGAGCAACTCTGCAAACTATCTTCAGTCTTTCATTGTTTATTTTTCAGAGTTCAACATCTATATAATTATATTATATAATCTATATAATTTTGCCATGTGCCTTATATTTTGCAAGGATGAATCTATGCCTCAGCTTCAGATTTTACTCGTTGTGCATCTAGTTGAGCAATTCCATGTTTTTCTTTCCAGAATTGCCAACCCAACTGTTATATAATTTTATGATGTACCAACATGTTATTTTTCCAAATAGAGGGTGAGCTAGGTCATCAGGCTGTAGCAAGCTGCAGTAAACTACTGAGTCCTCCAGTGTCTAGGATTTACCTGAGATTAGCTCTAGGTTAGTGTTTGTGTGTAAGTTCATCACTAATTGCATTTCATATTGTTGCATTGTTAATATGAATGCATCAGTCATTGGTTTTCTAATGTCATTATATTTCAACATGACCATGTGCAATTTTGTATGTTTATAATAGCAAAGTCTAAGAGCAGATAGTTTATATCATTTATGCATTTTTCTAGCTGTATTGTATTTGTTGTTTGGAAATGCATTGCTTAATGTAGTAATAATGTCTGCTCTTTTATTTCAACTTTTTAGATGGTTTATGAAATTTCCCCTTATCCAAATCATCCCTTACATCCCATTTCTAATTTATTTCTTACTATTGGCACAACTAGGCTGTAAGCACACTATGCAGCAATTTCTTTCTTCCTTCCTTCAGTTTCAACTATAAAGTAAATGCACTTTTTAGGAGGCCAGGTGGCATACTAGCTTTCAACCGAATCACAAAATCTCCTAATGCTGTTTTTATTAACCCTCCTGATATTTTAGATACTTTTAATACTTTAATTACTGTAGTTTACCCATAAGGAAATTTCATCGTATGCTGTAAAAAACATCAATCAGATATGTTCCAGGCCCATAGTTACCAATTGAGAAGCTCAGTGAAGGTGATAAGTTGGAATGCTCTGGATCAACTGCATTAGTAGTTGTAGTAAGCCATGACCTTCAATATAATTAGAATAAATGCACACAATGTGCAAAGTAAATACCTTAATCACTGCAGATTATATGTTTCATTTTCTATTTTACAATTTTCCATAATATATCACATCATTAACATGCTTATTTACATTTTAGTTAATGATCAGTTTGGTTTTAGAAAAAGGAATTTCAATGGAAAATGCAATCTTTAAACTCACCAATGAAATTTTTAACCTACCTTAATGGAAAAGCACTTTTAGGAGGGATATTTTGTGATTTAGCAAAGACTTTCGATTGTGTCAATCATGAAATTCTGACAGATAAATTAGCTTTCTATGGAATAAAAAAAAACAATATTTATAATGAACTAGAGCTGCTAATTTGGAACTTGTAATGTGAAGCCAATCATATAATTAAAATCATAGTATGATTGAGTCAAAATAAACACTCTAATTGCTATACTTACTTGTTTAAATGTAAAACTGGTTTCATGAATCTTTGTTCACATTGCCAGCTAGACAATCAACTTTGTGCTTGACATACATAAGTGTACATCTTAGGTGACCATGGCATCTGAATGTGACATAAACTACTCAGTGTGGTAATCTGCCTCATCATTTTTGTACTCTTCTTCTAGAGTCTTGCAGCACCATTAGTCACAGTATGTCTTTATTTGTATGCACTTGATGACTTCCACGGTCATTTGCAATCAAATCACATATGCCACTTTCATTTGCTACCTTACAGCAGGAATTTGTTGAAAGAGCCCCAGGAGATTGTTGTTAGATTCATCTGTCAATTTTGAACATTCCGTGAAAATGAAATTCACCGTATATTCTTCCATAATTTCCTCAAGAGCCACCAGCTGACATCATTCGTCGACTGACACTTCAGTCGACCAGGAACTGATGATAGGAGCAATAGCTCCCGAAACTAGTCTTCCATTTTTATTGAATTTTAGAGGTGTGTATGTTACAATTTCGACTCAATTTTTTAAAATTTTATTCTATAATTATCACCAGGGTCGAACAGTTTATTTAGGCTGAATTTGTTCACTGGGGACAAAGTAATACCAAACTCCCTGGTATTTTCTAGAATTTTTTGGTTGCCCAAAGATGATTAGTAAATTTCTTGTGAATGGTGGCTTTCTTTTCTTGCTGTCAATGTTGTAACCTGTTTGAATTTCTTGATTTTCTTGTCTGCAATTTCTTGATTGATTGATTTTTGCAATTTTTATTATGTGAGAGTACACTTCACTGTATTTAAATTCATTCATGGACAAAGCAGAATACAAGTCAAAGATGGAAGAATTTGGTGAGAAAAAGTAGATGAAAATAAATGGGAATCCTTTGAAAAAGCGTATACAGTCTATAAACAGATCAGTCAACAAAAGCACAATCATACCACCCAAGGAGAAACCAAAATTAAAAGCAGACAATGCCATAATAGCACGAATACATGGCCTACTGAAAATGCATAAGCTGGGAAATCCCATGAGACCAATAATCAACTGTAGAAACACAACTTCCTACCAACTAGCAAGATGGATCCTCCAGAGATTTAGAAATTTTCCTAGATTTTATATCTTAAGTGTAAGTAATTCCAAAGAACTGGTGGAGAAAATGAAAGATTTGCTTGTTAAATCCGTGTCATTCAGTATTTCTTTTTGTACATGTTTTTTTTAATCACCAGTTTCCAATATCACTAACTGGCTGACATTTTCATGTAATGCTACCCCTGATTTACATGTTTTATCACATTTGTCATGTTCATATCAATTATAGAATTGACTAGCGTCGGTTAATAGCATTCCCTCTTAATTATGTTAAAAGTAGATAATTCCTTTTTGTACATCAATTCCAATGAAGGTCACAGGGTTCAGGATGGTTTAAAGGTCAACTTTCATTAATTTTACACAGCTGAACATAAGAGGCCTTATATTCTTTTATCTACTAAGTCGGTTTGATAATCTTATGCTCCACTTACTGTTGAATTATGCAAAACAGGCTGAAGGAACATTGGAGAAACATCAGGTACAATCAGATAGAGAAATCAGCAGTTTCACATCACTTTTGGAGAGATAAACATGATATAGAAATGGGAGTGAAATTATCAAAATTAGTTCAGCCCATGGAGCTGGGAATATGGGGAAAAAATTATATAAAACTATGAAAATAAGAATATGAACTTTGAGATCCCAAAAGAAGACAAATTAATCCAGAAGTTCATAAAATGTCCATGAGAGCTACACCAAATCCAGTCAACCAACAATCAATCCGACAGTTGACTCGCAACTGAGGATGCAGGCAAACGCCTGCAAAACTAGTTTTGAATAATTTAACAGTAAGTGGAGCATAAGATTTATCAAATCGACTCACCAGATAATTAAGAATATATTAGTCTCTTCACTGTATTGGTTGTGACACAAAATTAAATTTTATATCTGAAAAACCTTAAATTATAAGATTGGTTACCTTAAAATCTTAACTATGGTTTGTTACTTTGAATTGTGTGCTAATCTCTTCAGTTGGTGAAATTACTGTATCTGGCAGATTCACTTGTGAATATACCATTAAATAAAATAAACAAAAACTCTTTCTTTACTAGGATATATAGTCTGAACTACAAGAAGATAAAAATAAACTAGACTCCAAGTAATTCTCACTAATTATCATTACAATGCTGAAAGTTTCTTGATCAGTACTGCTATTACCTCATAATGTTTTCAGAAAACACTTCACTCATCAAGGTTCAATATCACTGAAGTTTGTTTTGAGATGACCACATAGGTCTAGAAGCAGGAATTTTAAGCCATTGTGCTCTGGATACTTCCATTTTGATTGTATGCAGGACTTGTCAGCAGCCTGCTTAAAATAAACATTGTTTTTCTTTTTGCATGATATTCATATAAAAAAAATTATTTATGCTTACACTTTCAGTCATAGTCATTATGAAAAGAGTTTCCTCTTTCCTGTCAGTTTAGAAAAGAATGTGCACTTAGTAGGAATTTGTAATTTACTTTCTCATTCAAGCTAATTAAAACAAGGTACATCCATAAAAACAGCATCTTGTTATTATTTTGTCTATAGCAGTTGCCACTTTTTATTAGAAGAAACTTCTTTAATAGCCCAATAAACACAAAATTCTACTTCATTTCTGCCCATTAGATTATTTATCATGCCTCGTTATCATCGTAATTAAAATGTACACAAAGATTGTAATTGGGGAACTATAAAAATATGCACAAAGATTGTAATTGGGAAACTATAAAAATATGCGCAAAGATTGTAATTTGAGAACTGGTGTAATACATTTGAGAAAATGTTAAAGTAGACAAAAGAATTTGTTGATTTTCCATAGAAAATACATGTATAATTTATCCTAAACTTAGGTATTCATTTTTTACACTAAACTCCACTCACACAAAAGTAAGACACATTTTGGGAAAATCTCTCCCATCTTCAGTGAGCTCACTGAGAGAGAGATTCTCCCAAAACAGGTCTTACCTTTGTGTAAGTGAGTGGAATTTAGTGTAAAAATCGAATACCTAAGTTTAGGTTATATTGCCACTCCATTGTCAACAGCTTTGTAAATACATTATTTAGGCATTCATTTTTACACTAAACTCCATTTACATAAAAATAAGATGCGTTTTGGGAGATTCTCTCGAAAAACCCGTCTTATTTTTATGTAAGTAAGTGGAGTTTAGTGTAAAAATGAATACCTAAGTTTAGGATATATATCACTCCATTGTCAACAGCTTCGTAAATATAATATTTACATATATAATTATTGAGACATTGGGTGCTGTATAGTTTTGTTAGCCTTTCTGATGTAGCTTTGTCTGCATTCAAATGGTAAAGTTTTAGCTTGCCTAACAATGTTGTTTTTTACCCACCCATAACTACTGCAATCTCAACTGAATGTAATCACAAAGAGGACAAATATCATTTAGAAAGTAAAAGCAAGGCTTTTGAAAATTTAGTTGAAAAAACTGTATTGTAAAAAATATAGTTTAATTTTATTTTGGGTACTTTTGTTTTTAAATATATCACACAAAATGCTGACATTTAATTCTTGACTTAGGTATTCCCTCTCTGATTTGTTCCTGTCATAGTGACAAATCTGACATGGTATAGTTACGATGTCATAAATAAGAACTTCATCTTCAGAAATATAATTGCATATACATAGGTTTACCATATTATTTTTGGATCCATGTAAAATTACTTCAAAGTCTTGACAGTTTACTGAAACATTAAATTTGATTTATTCACTTGTATTTTTCACTAGACATGAGTATCCGGCACTTTTTGAGAACTTGAACCACAACCCTTTGGTTTTGAATTACCTGGTTCAACAATGTATGTTCATCAAATAGGTCATCAATATTTATGGAATCTTTTATAATATCATTAACAACTTGTTGACTCACTTCTATGTTTGCTGAAGCAGTAGCATTAATAGCGCTCCTATGTTTAGCTATTTTCACATCTTCAATATCACCTTTCCTTTATGTGCAACAGAAAGTTCTCCAGTACATAATGTGCAATAAACATGTTCATTATTACTGTCATTACACATTTTCAGAAATTTGTTAACATTTGCAGGTTAACATTAAACACACATTTTCTTTTGCCCATTGCATATGAGACAAAAAAACGATTAGAGATACAATGATCAAAAACATATAGATGAGTTACTTCACACAAATTGCCCCTGTTATGTTGCTAAATGACTAAGTAAAAAGTTGTGATGAGACCTGTAACCACACCTCCGTCAAAATCGATGTCAGTTCTTGCTCCAAGGTCGACTGAGAGATGCACAGCCATAACAGAATGTTTAAAAATGTGATGCCAAACATATGAATCTAAAATTAAAAAATTTAAAAAAAAAACTATATTTGCCAGTCATAAAATTTTCAAACCCCAGACAGCACTAAAAACCAGGACTGTCAAGGCTAGTCCTGGACATATGGCAAGCGTATGTATACCACTCTTCTTCACTTTCATTAGACTTGAATTCTCTTTAATGACCCAAAAAGAATATATTCCGTAGAATGTTAACCTATGAACTTGAATCATTTCATCCATGTCTTTAGAAAATATGTAAGTGATATTTATTGAATATGCTTTGAGATCATATATATAGTCCCTCTCCTGGTTACAGTTAAGCTTTTAGGAAATTCCCCTGCTGGTACAATGGCTGATCCAGAACATTCAAAATATTTATGAAGTTCCATGCCCCAAGATGCCTAAATAGATATCTAAATATATTGATAGGTAGGTTCAACTATTTTGCCCAGTTCATTCCTATGCTCATTATACAACAAAATTGGATGTGTTGTGTAAGATGTTAATTATTTGTGGTTTAGAGCAGCAAGAAGTATTCAGTTATTTAAAGCATGCATTAATTTCACCTTTGATACTATCAGTCCTGTATTTTTCACTTCCTTTAATATTACAAACCGATGCTTGTGATATTGCTGTTTCTGTGGTATTATTACAAGAGCATCCTGAGGATAGAAAACAATTGCACATGCTTCCTGCATTTTTACAGATGGCTATTTAATTCTGAGAATCTCTGAAAAATGTTTATACTTGATGTTGTTATAGATATGATCCAAGTGCACCATATCTTAGATGTATAAGTTTATAAGTGTCGGGTTAATGTTCTTTTCTTTTTCCATTTCGAATGATAGGAAAAACATTTTTTCCAACATAGCAAGAATTGCTCTTACAAAGAAAATCCTCAGGTCCAAAAAAATATTCAGCAGTTTGCTTATATCTGAATTCAATGGTGATATTAGTGTTCTTGTAAAATGCTGGAGTTGCTAACTATAGGGCTCCATTTAGTTACTCTTTTCTCAAGTTTGAACAAATAAAATTGAACCAAAATTCAGCTATAAGCCATTTATACCTCTGAATTCAAGTAATTTTCTTTTTTCTGTAAAATGCTATAGTTTCTCACTAGAGGGCTCCATTTAGTTGCCCTTTGCTCAAATTTGAACAAACAGAACTTCATCAAAATTCAGTTACAGGCCTTACCTCTGAAATCAATGGTGATATTTGTTTTTTGTGAAATACAGCAGTTGCTCACTAAGAAAACTGTGGTTCTGATATATGGATTGAGAAAAGAAGTACTCTATATATGAGTTAGATGCTCTAGCCATATATGATTTGGAAAAGTGTATTTTTTTTATAGAGCATAGAAACTTTATTCTTGAAACTGATATTCAAGCTCTTTCGTGGGTCCTGGCCAAACCTCATAAGACAAGAAGATTGGCCACATGGGTATTGCATATATCTGCTCAAAAGCTTTGAGTAGAACTCATGGCTTCTCCCTGGAGCACTTGTTTATCTTATGATCTGTCCTGACTACCCCATCTTTTGTAAGTAGATACTTTTCAGTAATAACGCTGGCAACCAGTCTTGTGTGCATAGATTCTCCCACTATTGTCTCCAATTTTTTAAGTTCATGAATATTTTTCCATGTTCCTCTCTAGTTTATTTTTACTGCCATTGTGATGGATTTTCTTGGTCTGAAACCGAACTACTTCTGGTATTTGTATCTACCATGTTGAGTCATTGTGATAATCTTGTCAGAGAACTTTGAACTGTACAGATTCCAGTGCTATTCCACTATTTGGATAACTTCTGTTCTCTTTCCCGTTATATGGTAATTTCATTGTCAAGTTTTTCCATTCTTTAAGTATAATTCCCTCCCTTAAGCATGTCAGACCTGGTGGTATAGTGGTAACCATACTTACCTTCTAAACCCAATATATCAGGTTTGTTCCCAGCCAGGACAAATGGATTTTTTTGGACGTAAAAATCTTAAGTATGGCTTCCTTCAGAAGTGAAGTAAAGCAAAGCCATGGTTCTCTTGTCATACATTTACAGCATGAAAAAGAACCTCAAGCCTGAAAGAAGAGGCCTCTGAATAAAATTTGTCCGGCATTTCACTTCCTGATTTGAAGGAATGCTGATGACCTGAGATGTTAAAGAGCATCCATAAATAAACCAAATCAAAAAAAAAAAAAATTGCTTAAGCGTGTATTTAGCAATTCTGTCCAAGTGGTTTGAATCCTACTAGTCCAACCTTCCTGACTAAGGTTTTTTCAGGTTTTCCTCAGTCATCAGTGGCAAATGCCTGAGAGGTATATACCTTTACCAGTTTATCATTTCATCATCTCATGTATCATCAGTGTATAGACAGCCTGTAATGACACAGTAGTAAAATGTGCATTAAAGCCATTAAAATATCTGACTAGATAAAGGAACATAATTTTGCAACTACATATAATGCATAGAGCAGCAAAAGAAACGCTTATTTGGTTGATACTTTGAGAAAGAGCTTCTACATGCAGTACAGAACAGAAATATCTGTATAGAAAGAGATGAGTACTATGGCCTGTTCATCACCTGGAGAGATGGTAAAATGCAGTGGCTGCATTATATCATGATCCAGCTTCAGGAAAACTTAAACAATTCTTAACATACAGGGTGCTGTGTTTTCCAAAATTAAATAAATGTTTACCTATACATGCAAAATATACTTTGGAGCATGTGACTGAAAAAATATATGTTTCTGATCATTAAATCCCCAATATCTTTAGGACTTGTGACAGGCTGAGAATACCCTTACTCTGCAGTAAGCTAGCAGACCTAATAGTTTAATTAAAGAAAATGAATATAAAAACAAATTATTACTTGTTGGTGTTGCACTAAATTTATCTGACTGCTTTATTATTGTGTGTGTTACAGGATGCTATATATTTGGAGTTCCCAATTGAGGAAAACCTTGGTGATAAAATATGGTGGAGTTTGTTATATACTGGAACTACTTTGGGAGCAATTGCAACAACACTATTTGTTTTGAAACAGCTGTATGTCTAGTCAGTTTGTATTAGTCAATAATTTAAAGTGCTAATTTATTGTGATTTTAATAGCAAATAAAATTATAATACAATAACTGTTGCTTAAATCCCTGACTATTACAAATCCCAATATATAAAGATGAGGGCTAAACCAAGAAATGAAACTGTAACCTGCAGACTTAACAAACTTGGATGAGCAGCATATTAAAGACTTCTGAACTGAAAAATATAAGCAAAGCTAAAGGAAGTTGTATTTAATATACAGAGTGTGGATAAATATATGCAAAGAATTTATGGGTAGAAAGGGTGCTTGACAGCAAGTGTTCAGATACTGGGAATGAATGTATCAAATGCTTCTGTGTGGAGCTACAGGCTTAGGTATTAATGCATGGATGAACGTCTTGACTGCATTGCAACTTGATTTGTGTTTATAGTTAGTCTAATGTAAACCAATGTAATTGATGGAGGCATACTCATGCAGGTTGCACCTCAATCTAACTACAAACTGTGCACTGTCACTCAGTGCACAGGTCTTCAAGGAAACAGTTAGGCTTTTGACATACAGTATGTCAGTTTTTATAAACAATTACTGTACTTAAATTTTAGTTTATTAAATGATGTATTAGCATTTACTGTATGAACTGTACTGTTTAAAAGACTGATATGGTATATTGTTTCACACATGAAGAATTGGCTGATATTTGCCTGGTGTATATGACGCATCAGATGGTAATGCATTGGTAGCTTATTTAGAACATTTATATATTGCAACTGTGACCTTTTGAAGTAATGCTTTGTATTTGACAGAATAAATTATTTATTCATAGGTAAGCTGCTGTTTTTTCAATTTACTTGACAATCTATAAATAGTTTTGGAGTCGATTACTGCAGCATTTGAAGCCTAGACCATTTGTTCCTAATCTTTTAAGTGCATATTTTTCTATTCATAAATTACTTGTATATTTAGAAATAAATATAAACAAGAAGGTCCAAGGGCCATAAAAATATTGCTGATGAAAAAGCAAGAGGAAATTATGAATAATTGATAATAAACATACTTTGTCAACATGTTTAGCTACCTGTCTCTGCTTTTTTCTATAATATAAAGATCATCAATCACATGTTCCAATGCTAGATGTCCATTAAATGCTCTGTATAATGTCTAAACTATTACATTAACCAATTGTATATTAGGCAGAATAAACAAATATCCACTAAAATATTTTCATAATGCGCAATATACAAATATATGCAGCATAAGATCAGTTCATATGAGCCATAATATCAACACAGAAAAAATTTTCTATTTTCATGATTTAGACTTTGTTCCAGTCTCATATCTATTGATTCCCATCTTTTTTTAGATCCAGTTGATCTTCATCTTTGTATACATTTAGGGCTTGATTAGATATTCTTTTGTCTGACATTCTTTGTAAATGTTTAATCCATTTTTCTCTATAAATTTGCATTTGCTTTATAACAGATTATTTTCAGTTCTGTAATTTCTTCAATTTTTATATGGTCTCTTGATTGAGCATGGAAACCTCATTTCAGCTGTCAATCCTAGTCTAGTGGTAACCATACTTGCCTTGTAGACCCAAGATCGCGGGTTCAATCCCAGCCAGGATCAAAGGATTTTTTCAGACATAAGAATCCTAAGTATGGCTTCCTTCAGAAGGGAAATAAAGCCATATGCCCCATGTCATAGATTTATAATATATAAAAGAACTCAAGTCAGAAAGAAGAAGCCTCTGAGCAAAATTTATTGGTCATTTCATGCTCTGAATTAAATGGGATGCTGAAGACCTGAGAAGTTAAAGAGTACCCTTAAATAAATCATTTCAGCTGCTGTATCTTACTTTTATCTTTCTCCTTGATACAAAAGCATCTATCAAATATATTGTGAACATAGTGTTAATGCTGTTACTTAAATTTTAGTCAAATTTTATTCATTAACATCTTTTTCCTATTTAAGTTTTAGATCCATATTTAATTTAAGATTGTATAGTATTACATGAAAGTACTGTTTACATAAATTATTCTGTTTGTAGTTGTACTGTATTGTTCTTGTCTTAATACTTTCTAAAATCTCCATATATTCACTTAAAATTTCCGCCTGTTATTTGTATTCTTGTATGAAGGCTCATAGGCATTTCAAACAGATGGAAAAAAGTTTGTTGGTATGCTTTTCATCATCCTTGTGCACATCAACCACTAAAATATAGATATGGCTAGTTCACAAGATCCTCGTGAATTTAATTGTAAATATTTTTCAATATGATTGGTATATCTGCTGGTATAAATGGTATGGCAAGAAGTTTTGTGATTTTTGCCTTTTATTAAGATTGCATCAAATCAGAGAGTGATTTCGTAAGCCTAATTGGATTATTTTTTCTGAAACAGACTTTCCTTGACCAAGAAAAGAATAATTTGTTATCAATAAACAACTGCATAAATTGAAAGGAATGATTTTTGAAAATGGACGTATATTCAATATTTCTGGTTATTGAAAACCAGATACTGGATGTTTTCTTCCTCTGTATTTTTCTGACTGTTATCTGCTTCAGACTTATACTTTCTGCTTGTATCCTTCATTATTTATTAATTTCACTCTTTGTAATCACTTGTATTGATCAGTACATCTCAAATACAATTTAGTTTCATCTCAACTTCAAGAATAATGGTGGTACATATGCCATTTTTTTACCTGCCTCCCTCCCTCTTTAATGGCTTAATCTATATTATAAATTTCCAAACATGACATTTCTTCAAACATAGTTTTCAGAACATTAACATTAAAATCAAACTTACTTTTCTTTTAATAGCATGTTTTGTTTCCCTTACTGTTATATCTGCAGCATCTTCATACCTTTATTCGTTGCCCTCTTGGTTATAATTATACTGTGCAATCAGTTTTGTTTTCCCCTGGTGCCGGCAGAATTGTCTGCTAGAGGCTTCCTGGCCGAGTGGGAGCCAAGGTAGATAACCAAGCTGTTAGCCGAAGGATGCGAGGATAGGTTGGTCACTTAAGTGTTGAAATACTACACGATCGACTTCTTTCAAATAAGAGTTTATTTACAGAAGAATAATGAAAGAGAGTATTACAAAACGAATAGTAAGGCAAATGAGAAACTTTGCTGTGAAATTTCAAAGTCCCAAGGAGAGCATTCAGGATGCGATACTTAAGAATCAAAGGGACAAAGGAGTATGAAGATAAGCAAGCTCAGTAGCAAGGCTACATATAGAGTGTACCCGCTCTGTGTATTGTGCTCCCGAGAGATTATTTCTGGGGTCTTGTATAGTCCTCGTAGCAACTAGGGTGACTTGAAGCAGACATATGAATAATTAACAGTGTCTGGCTGTACTTACCAGACTTTTGATTGTGAGGACGGGTTATCCGCCGAGGGAGAAGGTGCACTTTGCTTCGGCGCAGTGTAGGTTTTTCTACAGAACGAACATAATGTAGTGGACATCTGCAAGCGAGGTGAATTTGTCGATGACATGACGGCTTTAGCATGTTATCGAAATCGGTTTTGCTAGGTCAAAAAAAAGAGAACTTCACGATATGCTCCTTGTATCCGTTAGGAAACATTCCCTATCAGATGTAGAGCATTCAGAAATATAAGGAGTTGAGATTAGTGATGAGTTTCGAGCCAAGGTTTTCAAATTTTGACGGAAGACGACTCGATTATGGACGGCAAAATCATCCTGAGCCTCCTGTTGACGGATCTGGCTTTGCGCTCTAAATCGCTAATGGATGCAATAGGCCATCTGGCCCAGCTCTCAACAAGCGGTGATAGGGACGGCCTAAGCTTGCAATCAGCTTCCATAACTAGCAGATAGGTAGCTCAAGAGGTAGTTCACCACCCAGACAAAGCATACTCAATAATCCATGAATATCAAGCGCACACTGCCATACAGAGATCAACATGCCTGGACGACTCTCCGAAGAGACTAGAACTAAATGGCTGTAATCTCTCCCGAGGGTGCCAAAAATGTATACACACTTTCATAGTAGATATATATTTTAATATATTTCAAAGTTGAACCGAAAAACAACGGTAATGTGTAGTATGATGTTCTGTAAACAGATGCGACTCACATATATTATGATAGCGTTGCTACGTGACAGGTAAATCAACAGTGAGCAAATGAAGCCAAGATCATCGTATGATATTCTGTAAGCAGGTGTGACTACATTACGTTGTGCTAGCGTTGCTACAACAAAATGGAGCCAATATTATTATTTGAACAGCGGAAAGCAATTTTGAAGTGGTACTGGAAAACCGAAATGTTGAAGTTCAAAGACGATGGGGACGTGTGTACAGAACAGAACCGCCAACGCGAGTAACAATTGCAAGCATTCGAGACAAATTTGAGGTTGATGGTACCGTATGCTATGTTCACAAAGGCAGATCACCACATTACCAATTGGATGTACTTGCGTACCTTGATTACAATCTTCCAGGGACGAAGAGGTCCGATTGAGTTTCCACCGCGTTCTACGGATCTAACTATGTTGTGCAACGTAAAAAAGCAGCTAGCTATTCTGCCAGCACTTCAGGGAGAAACTGAAACGTCATGTGCTGCAATCGCTGAGGACACTGGTAAACGTTGCTCAATCAGTAGTTCAACGTACTCGGAAATGTATCGACGTCGATGGTGGGCATTTTGAGCAACTGTTGTTAAGTGTAAAAGTCTAAGATGACTAAGGCTCATTTTCTGTTTGTGTGAATTCAGTTTTGCTATGTTAACAGTTTTTTTTTTCCTCTTTGCTTGATGTGTGAATACATTTTTTGGCACCCTCTGTGTATCTCCGCAAAATAGAAAATCGCACTCTTTGGAGAATGTCAAAAGCTGGCGCCAAAGCCTTCCACCGCTACACACGAATAATGGAATAGCATACACCTCCCTTGTCGGTCCTGGTGGTGTAGTGGTAACCATACTTGCCTTCTAAACCCAAGATCGCGGGTTCAAACCCGGCCAGGATCGATGGATTTTTTTTCGTAAAAATACTAAGTATGGCTTCCTTCGGAAGTGATGTAAAGCCGTGGGTTCCTTGTCGTGCATTTACGGCACGAAAAAGAACCTCAAGCCTGAAAGAAGAAGCCTCTGAGCAAAATTTGTCGGCCGTTTCACGCCCTAAATAGAATGGGACGCTGAATACCTGAAATGTTAAAAGAGCGTTCGAATATAAATCAAATCAAAATACACCTCCCAGGCCAAAGACTACCTATGCACTTGAAGATGCCTTTGCAAATCCCACGGACATTAAAGCTTGAACAATAAACGCACTCCTGATTCTCAACAAAATGTGTAAAACATGTGCGGAAGAAATAAATCGGCTTATAATAAGGATGACCATACGTCACGTTTTTGCAGTGACAGTTCCTTTTTTTTTTTTTTTTTCCCCTCCACGTCCCATCGGTTTTGTATTGTGCCGTTGTGAAATCTTTACTACTTTAAAAATATTCTTAGGTTTTATAAACGGTAGTCCACCGTTAATATAACTAAAAAATATAATACAATGCTGTAACTTCACACAAAAATTTTATAAAAAGAACTAAGGAGCTGAAATATTTCTCGGCTTGCACAAAAACTGAAACCATCATTTGCAACCTCCTGGCTGCATTGTCACTAGAACAGGTTGAGAAAAGTTTAAAAGCATGCAGCGATGCCATCATTGATGCCTCTAATAGAAAAACTCCACTTATGGTGCAGTGCTTTGAATTTTTAGTTGGAGTTCCACTGAAAAGCCTCTACTTCTGAACGGTAATGTGACTATGCTGAAAAAATGATCAAGGGAAAAAAAAAACATTTTATATAAAACGATCCCTGTATGTGCTGACGGCACTAGTACAAACATCGGTAGCATTAGTCAAGCGGGGGATGGCAGACTATTTCGTAAGTTAGAGGCTAGGACTGGAAAAGAAATAATTTACTTACCCCTACAGACCACTGAAACACTGGTTCCAGTCATGCCCACTTTCACGAAATCCAGCGGAGAAAATTGAAGCGTAGTTGTGAATGTTAAACGCAAGAGAAGTGCTTAGCGAAGAAATCGGCGGCAATTGTAGAGTGGTACTAAAGTTCAGGTAGATAGAAGAGTATTAATGCACAGAAACAAGCAATCACAGGCCAAAAATAAACGAGAAACTGTAGGCGCTTTTAACATTATAAGTTTACATGTATTCTGAACTGTGTAAGTGTGATATTTGTTAATGTGAGGGAGGTGACGCTGATGGCTTTTCCATCTTGCAGCAAAGAAAGCATGAGCAAATTTGTCCGAACCATTTTGTGCTTCATTATCACTTATTTATTTGTACATGTTGTTAATGTAAGTAGGGTTGTCACATTTCATCTTTAAAAATTCGACCTGAAGATATGGCTAGAGCTGTAGCCCTAAATGTATGTAGTGTATGTTACAGTGCAAATGTGATGAATGTGGCTAGAAGTACAGTCCGTTTCATCTTTAAAAATTCGACCTGAAGATATGGCTAGAGCTGTAGCCCTAAATGTACGTAGTGTATGTTACAGTGCAAATGTAATGAATGTGGCTAGAAGTACAGTCCATGATACCATAAAACAGTTTAGAGAGACCCTGGAATTTACCAGAAGACCAGATTTGGGTCGTCCAGAGCTACAAATCAAAATGAAGACAGGTACATGGTGTTGACAGTTCTTAGGGAGCACATTTTGCCAGCTATGACAGTAGCCCAGCAATTTGTTTACATACATGGATGCCAGATTTTGGCCAAAAAGGTTAGAAGGAGGTTGAAAGCAAGTGAACTGATATCAAGTATGCCTGCAACTGGTTTCAGTTTGCTCAGAATGCACAGAGTCGAATGATTGCATTTTGCAAATGACCAATAGAGCTATGTTCTGCTCACAGACAAATCCTGTTTCAATTTGCACTCATCTAATGGATGTGAAAGAGTTTAGAGAAGGAGGGGTGAACAATTTGCACAATCCTGCATTTCTGAAAAGTTACCTTTTGGAGGTGGTGGAGTGATAGTTTGGGCAGGAGTGTCTATGGATGTTTGTACTGACTTAAGTGTATTAGAAAAAGGAAGTGTAACAATTGATAGGCACATAAATGAAGTACCATTTGGCCCATTTACAGGCAATAATTTTCTTTTATTGCAAGTCAATGCACGCCCAAATATTGCCCGCGTGGTCAGAGATGATCTTCAAGAAGTGGGAATCCATGTTTTATCATAGCCATCAAGGATTCAAGTCATGAACCCTCTTGAACACATGTGGGACATGCTGGAGCCACTGTTAAGACAAGATAACTTTACAGCAGTTGAGGTGAGCACTTCTTCGGAAGAATGGGAGTATATTCCTCAAGAAGCCATTGCTAACCTGATCGAAAGCATTGCAAGATATATAAATTATTTTATATATATTCAAGCCAGAGAGGGGTCAGGCCCATTATTAAAATGTGCTTTTAATGTTTCAAGCACTGAAAAATGTACTCACAGCTAAAACAAAACTTGTCATTGTTTTACATACTTTGTAACTTTTATAACCAGAGTTAAGATTTTGTTTCTATTGTTGGAATTTAAGGTGCTTAATAAAACAATCTTGTGTTTATATGCATATTCTTTCATTTTATAATAATTAAGAACAAAATATAATAAAATATAAAGTGTCCAAATATTGTACTTACGAAGCTGTTGACAATGGAGTGGCAATATAACGTAAACTTAGGTATTCATTTTTGACACTAAACTACATTCACTTACACAAAAGTAAGACACGTTTTGGGAGAATCTCTTCCATCTTCAGTTGCTCACCGTTTCGAGTAACTGAGGTTCAGTGAACAACTGAAGATGGGAGAGATTCTCTCGAACCACATCTTACTTTTGTGTAAGTGAATGGAGTTTAGTGTAAAAAATGAATACCTAAGTTTAGGTTATAAAGTGTCCAGTTGTTTTTATCCGTGAGTGTAGTTGATAAGTCATCATTAATAATTTCAGATTACTGGAAATGAAATTAATTTTCATTGAATACTTGTAAAACTATTTTAAGCAATCTTGATTGAATTTTCTACATTTTTAACTTATATACATCCAAGCCCTGATCATAATACCTTGTTAATGAATGATGTGAAGTTTTATCTCTGAGACTTAAATGTCAGTTCATGTTCTTGACAACACACTTGACACTTGAAAAAGAGTAGCTGCTATACAAAGCATTAGGGAAATGGAATAATATTAATTGGCTCTTTGAATGAAGCATAAAATTATACATTAAAGGTACCCATTAGATTCATTTAGGACTAAATCTTTCTATTTGCTTGAGAAGCAAACAAAAATGCAACATCTAAATTTTTTTTCAATATTTTAAATTTTATGCATTATTATGTGTCAATTTATTATAATTCCATTAATTTTTTGAGCATTAAATATCTGTCCAAATATTTTGCAACCATTCTTATGTATTCAGATATCATAAGTCTGTAATTTCCTATGTTGTAAGAGCATGAACATGAATGCAAGTTAATCACCTTTCATAATATCTTGTTTTTACCTGTAGGGTTAACACAAGGCAATTCACCTGCACTGGTCAAACGCACACCTTTCAACACTCAGTGGCACTCTCAGAAGCAGGTTTTCCTCCTTTGGCTTTGATTGCAACCTTACAGGAATGCTGCAGATCAAGGTCCATAGATTCTCTTGTGGCATGGCCCTCCAATGCTCATGCAAAGCCTCTCAAAGTTCATCAAGGCTCTCAGAATATGTTGAACATTTTTCTCCATCATGTCCTAAACATGCTCAATGGGGTTGAGGTCAGGGCTTCCTGCTGACCAAATTAGCACACAAATCCCCATCGCATGTTCATTACATGTGGATGAGCACTGTCATGAATGAAGCAGAAATCATTGCCAAATATGGAGCATACAGGATAACGTGCACCTGAAGAATTTTCTCAATGTACTGGTTTGTATTCAAGACCCTGATCTCCAAAAAAGCCAACTCTCTCTTGGCTTCCACACTAATACCAGTTCTCACCATGATGGAGCCTCCCCAGAAAGTCATCGTTGATGAGAAGGTGCAAGGAGCATACCTTTCTCCATACTCTTCTCCTGCCATCAGGCAATCTTAAGCTGAACCTCAAATCACCCATGGATAGAATATCTTTCTATTGCTCCTCAGTCCACTTCAGATGTTGATGAGCAAAGGCAAGGCATGCTCACCTATGTTGCTGGGTAAACAAGGGACCTCTAGCTGGTCTTGTGCATGCTTCTTTAAATCTCCTTCTGATTGTTCTCACACTGACATTGACTCCTGATTCCCTTTGCAACCAATTTTGAGCTTCTACAGCTGTTATGAGATGACCACACAAAACTTGCAGCTGCAGAAATTGATCATCTCTGGCAGATGTCACCCTTCTGCAACCTGATCCTTCTTCTGCAGTAGATACTACGTTCCCTGAACCTTTGGTATATCTTTTATATAGAGACATTGATTCATAACACCTGGGCAACATAACGCATGCCCCATCCGTTTTCTAACAGGGCAACTGCTTTAGCAGCCTCCTCTTAATTGAACATCTTTACCTCATAAAATTGTGTGTTAAACTGATTAAAGTAACTCAACAATAGAATAAAACTGATGTATCAACAATGCCATTAGTCATTTAAATTGGCCAGGTGTAAAAATGTATTAAATTGCATTCATGTTCATGCTCACACAATAAAGGAAATTATAGACTCAAAATGATTTCTGAATACATAAAAGTGGTTGCAAAATGTTTGGAAAAGTATTTAATGTTCAAAAAATTTTAGGTGTTGCATTTTTTTGCCTCTCATTATAGTATCCTTCAGGAAATGTGAATAAGACTGAACATTCAATAACAATAGCAACCATTACAGGAAAATTATGCCTGATGGAAAAATTCTAATCACTTAAAAATCACATTCATATTACTATTAGTTGTTTTGTAAAAAAAATAACCAAGTTGATCAGTGTTACCAAAACAATAGCCAAGTTTACTTTGACCAAAAAATAAATTTATAGGGCCAAATACACCATCACATGGTGTACCTAATCATAAGGTGAAGGAATCTCAATAATGGGAAGAGGCAACAGAATGGATAAACATTTTACATATGCATATATTGTGAAAGTATTCATTGAAAAAAAATACTAGTGTGAATGATAATTCATAATTATTAATAATTAAATTTTACAAATTTACATAATTTTTTTTATCGTACTTGCTTAAGGCGCTAACTTAAAACTGCCATAAATTAGGGAATGCTGAAACTTTTCTTTTGAAATCTGAGTTGTACATGCAATAAGAATAGCTTCAAAACAAACATTGCTGCTGACTCATTGTAAAGTAAGGCTGGCATAGGTAATGAAGACCTTAAATATGCTTTCTGAAAAGCATGTTCTGTTTAATGATTTTCCTCTACGTGGGCCTCAAATATTGTGACTACTTAAATGTAGTCCATTGTTTAATTCAAAGTGATGCACCAAATGCTTGGTTTAAGTTCAAATTTTTAGCATTAATTTCTCATACAAGATGATGGTTCTAGGTTTAAAAGTTTTCAGTTTTTTTCACATATTGCAGAAATCCACATTAACAAAATTCCATATTTTGTCAGCAAAATATTGTTTTATTGGTACATCACTAAAGAATTCTATTGTTAAAGAAGAACACTGTTCCCAGAAAATACTCTACATAGCTAGAATCTTGCAGCAAGAGTATGGAATAAGAAAAGTTAGGAATTTTTTTTACAGCCTGGCAAGTAGTAAAGTAAAAACACGCTATGAGATGTATACAACTAAAATTAGTATTCAGTTTTGAAGAGCAACAAGTTTCAGGAAAGTAAGTATAATTATGCACAAGTTCAAACACAGAACTCAAAAATTTTAGTTAAAAAGTAAGTATCTATATATACATCGTTTGTATACCTTTTATTTATGAATAAAAAGCAACAGTGCTGTATTTGAGTCTCTGATTTTTATCAGTCTCCCAAAAACATTCAATTATCAACCTTTTTTTTTTTTTATCCTTCTTACTAAAATCAAAATTGTTTACATAATTAATAACCATCCTAAACTGTTAAAATTTATGAAACAGTTTATTGGCATTATGAACATTGATTTTGATCTGTGAGTCTTAATGTACAAGTCCTGTTCACTAGTTCCATTGAAAGTATGCAGATGCAACTCTCCAACAAATGCCATATATAAATGTACCTGCAAAACCAAAATATTTTGATATACATATGAATCATTTTATTATCAAATTATCCTTTGGCTAAAGAGCAACAATTATCCTGACATCAAAAAAGGCTTGCTTTCTTTGTTCTGATTTTTTTTACTGCAATAACAACCTGCACACAATAACCTTGCATTTACCAGATTATGATTTGTATCAAGATCTTTTCTATTAAGTCTAACAGGACGTATTACCACACACAAAATAACAAACCTTTCAAAAAAAGTATTAGTGTCATCAATCATAATTACAAATTCACTGTAAACGGAAGAATTATGTAACCTTGTGACTGTCTACAAAAAACGGGGGGGAAAAAAAAGCAACGGGAATAATGGGACATGGTATATTGAATGAATTCATCATTCATGCTGCTGAACATATGACACAGTTGCCACTGTTGAGTCCATTATCCTAGTCGGTGAATGTTTTCTTTTTTAAACACTCTCTGGATTATTTTTTACAATCGCAATGGAAACAGAGAGCTTTTTAAAACCCAGCAATGAAATCCGTCAAACCTCTGAACTGAAGAGCTCTAGAGCTTTGCTCACTGCCATTCGGACGTTCGCTTGTAAGCAGTAAATTCTTTAACCGTAGCTAATAAAAAATGTAATAGTTCACGTACGTATTCCATTACTATTTATTCTGTGTATTCCCACCAATCTTTCTCATAGCCTTCATGGACGTGCTCCAGTAAAACTTTTCTTCTACTGTCACAATACCTAGAACAAAACATTTTAAGCTATAAGAAATTCAGCTATCAATAAATATATACAAATAAAGAAGTAAAGCATAGGGAGAAGGGTATTATGTGGATTGCAAATTTTATAGCACATTTTTAGAACAGGAATCCACAGCAAATTTTAGCAATTTTGAAAATCATTCAGTTTGTGAGAGTTAGTCATAGCTGCTAACAAGCCTTTTTATTCATTTAAGAACCTTCGAAAAATAAGACATTTTTAAAAAATTCTGCTGGAACTCACACAGTGAAGTTTGTTAAATGTAAATTATAATTAATCTGTTGTTTAACACACTCTTATGCTTCACTTACTTTTAAATATGGTGGGACCGGTTTCAAAGAGACATCCCCTCCATCTTCAACCAACTTGATGACTCAGGTGGAGAGGATGTCTCTTCGAAACCGGTCCCACTGTATTTAAAAGTAAGTGAAGCATAAGAGTGTGCTAGACGACAGATTAATTATAATTTACATTTAAGCCTTTTTATGCTAATCACATCACATAAATTAATTCATATATGCCCTTTATTAAAAAAACATGATTATACTACTTTTGCATAGTCAACATTCATAGTCCTATTATCAAATTTTAAAACTTTCTGGCTGTTGTGCCTAAAACCATAATAAAACAGCTTGGAAGTTTTAAAATTTTCATCATGAGCAGATTAAATATCTTATGACTTTTAGCATATTACAAATCTCTGCACCTCTCTAATAACTTTCAGTCTTATGCAAAATATAATTCAATGAAGAATAAATATGTGGAATAAAACAGGATATGAAAGATACCAACAATTTTTACAGTTTGTTTACTGTTCTTTAACTGTTTGCAATTCTGCAACTTTATTCACGCCAAAGATCCTTTGGAAAACACATATCTTAAATTTCTCACAGTTTATCACACAAACTGCTTTGTGCTACATAATGCCTACTGCAAGTTGCACTAGTATATTAAGAAACATGAAAGGTGCTGTACAGCTGAAGATGATCACTGGGAAGGTGAAAAAAATTAATTAATGATGGCACAAATTAATCTAGATTTATAAAAGCATTTAATTTATTGGACATTTGCCTCCTTGAGAAGGAAAAAATTGTACAACAGACACAACTTCTCTCAACTGGAACATCTGCTAGATATCTCATGCCTTAGCCAAAACAATGGGCACAGAAATGAAGCACAGGATGGTTGGAAGCAACATGTGAAAAAGGTGTGAATATTAAAAGTAAGGGGGGAATGTGCATGCAATTTTTTTCCCTCTCTCCCTCCCATATCTATAAAAATCTTATGATAAAGCACAGGTATCTGTGATGATTGAGAAGTTTATGAATACATGTACACATTGGGAATTAAGATGTTGGAGGAACACACCATGAAAACTAGTATTGACAGAGGTCAGGCAGGTATCTAAAGTCACAAATTTGCAATCTATCATAATGTTACTCTTTTTTTTAGTCAAGAGTAGAAAACTCCTGCTATTTAGCAGCTGCAGAACCGATTGATTAGCAGTACTATCTTAATGGAAGATGACATAAACATAACCATAATAGCATGGCAATATACTCTTGAATCACAATAAACCATACAGAGCATTTTTTTCTATTTCATCTTCGGTTCTCTTCTCTTTACATCATACCCAGTTTGTTGAATCAATATGCCAAATGTTTTGTGACACGTGGTAAGAGTGAATAATTAGAGGTACAAGGAAAAATTAAAATGATGATATTAATGCTTGCCAGCACTTCTTCTGGAAGTATAATGGCTTATTTTAAAATAAGTAAAGGCATGTTTTATAACATCAACTAAAATGAATTCAACACACCTAAGTAGATGATGAATCACTATTATTGCAGATGAATAAAATTAAGCAGTGTATGCCAATGTTATAAACATTAAATTAATTTATAGTCTCTGATTCAAAGTTGTCAGAAATACAAAGCATTGCCTTAAAAATTTTCAGTACAATTAAACATGAAGAAAAGAAACAGATAACAATGACTTTAATGATCTTTGAGCTATGTAATTTCTATTTCCACTTCTGTGGTATGTAACTTCAGCCTGCAGAATCCCTTTTCTACTTTTAGGGAATTTTAACTCACACTATCCCCTTTGGGGATCTTCAAGGGAGTTTGTGAGAGGCAGCACAGAAGCAGATGTTTTGGATTGCTACAATCTATTTTATACATAAGGGTAGATCCATAAGTTTCAGCTTTGCCGATAAGAATTATCTACTTCACAAAAATCCCTTATCTGGTGTCATATCTTATCTGTTAAGCAAATAATTGCAGCTGTAACTTGCACTCTGCTGTGTTCAGTTGTTCAGATATAGGTGCATAAAGAAGGCTATGTGTAGAAGATTATAACATGTTCAAAATGCAGTATCAAGCTGCTGTTAGTTCTTCACAAAAGGACTTACTCCAAATGAAATTTAACAAAAATTGGACAGTGTACATGGGGAAGCATTGGCCAAACTTTTTTGAATGGGTCAAGAAAGCATGGAAGATGAAGAGCATGCAGGTTGGCCGTTGGAGATGCTCACTCCTGATAACATCGCTCTTGTGGGAGGAGAAATTATGCAAGACCGCGGCTCAAAGTTACAGAAATAGCACCAAGGTTAGGCCTTTCTAAAACAATATTCCTTCAAATTATTCATGAACATTTAAATATGAATAAGGTTAGTGCAAGATGGATGCTTAGACTTCTTTCCTCAGTCCAAAAGCAGCAACGAGTCATCTGTTGTCAGGCATATTTGGAGCTCTGCCGTGGCAATGAGAGAGAAGTTCTGCAAACCATTGTTACGGGAGATGAAACTATGGTCCTATACTATGATCCCTAGTTCAAAACAGAATCAATGGAGTGGTATAACCCTTGCGAAACACTGCCTTTAAAGGTCAAGATGACTAAGTCAACCAAGAACAACCAAGAAGATTATGGCCACAATCTTTTGGGACTGTGAAACATTTCTCTTCATTGACTTCAAGGAGAGGAACACCACAGTAAATGGGGAGTACTATACTGACCTTCTACACAGACTATGTGCTTCCATCAAAGAGAAAAGGCGAGGAAAGCTGAGCGGTGGTGTGTGCCACTTTCACAACAACGTGCCTATGTTCACAGCTCTTGTTGCAAAAGGAAGCTATGAAGGAATATGGAGATTGGCCATCCACCCTACAGTCCAATCTAGCTCTGAGAGACTATTTTTTTTCTTAAAACTAAAGAAGGACCTTCGAGGAAGGAAATTTAAGTGTGACAAAGAAGTGATGGATATTGTTTATACCCATTTTGCAGACAAGACTTCTGACACTTTTGGGAGGGATGGGATTGACAAGTTAATTCAAAGATATGAAGTGTATTGAAATAAACGGTAACTATACTGAAAAAATTATAGTTTTTGTCTAATGTTATGTTCTTATAGATCACACTCACATTATATACATATGCACATACATAAATACAAGTTATGCTAGCGTTGCTATAACAAAATGAAGCCAAGATTATCGTTTGAACAGCGGAAAGCAATTTTGAAGTATCCAAGGCACTGGATAGGAAGAAGAGGTTCAATGAATTTTCACCGCGTTCTCCAGATCTAACTTCACTGGATTTCTACCTATGGGAAATTCTTAAGGATGTTATACACTGTAAAAAAAAAAAAAAAACAGCTAAACTGGCAGCACTTCGGGAAGAAATTGAAACGGTATGTGCTGCTGAGGACACTTTTGCAAATGCTGCTCAATCAGTAGTTCAACATACTCAGAAGTGTATCGATGTTGATAGTGGGCATTTTGAGCACCTGTTGTAACTGTAAAAGTCTAAGATGATTAGTGTTCATAATTTTCAGTTTTGTTATATTAACACTGTTTTTTTCTTTGCTTAAAGCGTGTATACATTTTTTGGCACCCTGTGTGTGTATATATATATAGTAGTGTTGCCTTTGAAGTTGTTCGAAGTATAGTGAGCGATAATTCTGTGAGTAATAAGTGTTTTATTCTTTTCTGCTTCTTTAGTTAAGTGTTACTTTAGGTATATTGTTCAAAGTGTTGCTTATTTATCTTCTATATTATATGCTATAACCAGTGGGATGTGGTGTGCTGATCACATACCCCCCTGCAACACTGCACTTTACCAATGAATACTGTGTGAGGAGGTAGAAGACGCAGTGGTTGTCGCAGTAAGCCAAAGACCCATATGGGGCTATGGAAAACAAGGCTTGAAGAAGAATTATATGCTATAATACAGTACACGCTAGTGGAAACCAGATGATCTTCAGTGGATGTGTAGTTCCTCATAAGATTGGAGCTAAGTTGGCAATTGAGCTGTTGTTATAATCTCTGGGAAGGAATGATCTCTATGCCTTGGAGTTCAGGGTAAGGCAACTATTAAACAAATATTTAAAATAAAAAAATTCCAAGAAACCATACAGACACATACCCACTTAAGCATAATATGTAAACAAGGAAGTCTAAGCTAAGAACCACATATGTATTTTTACACTCACCTATATTTATCTTGCACTTTCTGTTTTATATCTGCCAGGTTCTCTGATGTAATTTCTCTTTCTAAATATTCTGATAATGTCTCTGTAGCACTTTCGAGATCCTTTTGATTATCCTAACATAAGAGAATTAATATTAAAAGATATTTATATTGTACCTCAAGTCAACCTCTAGATATATGCCCCATTCACAATGAAAATTAAACCTAAATTTAATAAAATAAAATGTAAACACATAAACTTAGTAGTATTTAGGCATTCACAATGAAGATGCAAACATAAGCATTAGCCAATCAAAAAAAAAGAATAAGCAAAAATCAATAAACAGTTGAATGAAAATGGCTGCTTCTGAGCAGCGGCAGTAGCATTTATGCACGTGTAAAGTGCAGTAACTAATTTGCATGGAGTAATATAAGTAAGGATAGCTTTTGTATAATGTAATTAATCTTTTGTCCATCGACTCCATTCTGTCTACACAGTCACTGATCTTCAGCTCTATCACAGAGCTATACAAAAAGGGCAGCTGCATTCTGATTGGCTGATTTCTTAAGTTTAAGTTATACGTAGACTCAAAACCTTCAATCTCATAAGCTTCTAAGTTTTCATCTAATTGTGCATTTATCTTTATGTTTAAGTTTACATTACATTTAATTTTCATTGTGAATGGGGCCATAGACTATCAGAGGAAAGGTTTGCAAAAATCTGTAGTTATATTTTCTTAATTAACTGCAACATTACATTAGCTAAATTTATACTTGTGTTGGACAGAAGACATTTTGCATGAATACATGAATGTCACACCATTAACTTGGATTTGGTATCACTCAGATTATATTAAGCATCATAGGAAAAATCAGGAGAGACAAAATAACTATGGCTAATGGCATTTATTGTAATTTTTAATGCTTTGTTTCAGGCTGACTTTTATCTAAAAAGAACAAAAATATCGAAGTTTTTTTAAGGAAGTCCTTAAGCAACTTCTACTTTAAAATTCATTAAAATGTTAACTGGAACTTGCACAGTGAAGTCAATCATATAATTGATATTATTGTATGATTTAGTTGAACAACACACTCTTAATGCTTCACTCACTTGTCACAGTATGTAGAACCAGTTTCGAGAACTTCCCATCATCAGCTAAGCTAAAATTCGACTGTTGGATAATTTGTTAAGTTGTGGAAATGTGTGTTCTGCTCTGGTGGCAGTGTGATAAACATGTAATTTATGTTATCATCCCCAGCAGTGTGGAAGTTCATCAGACTGACTTTGTATTTGTAGATGTAGATTTTATCCCAAGTTGCTAATTCTGTAGGTCCTTGCACTGATTTTAATAATTTTTCTTTATTTACTATTTCATGATTTTCAGTCCAAAATTTATTTCATGACATAGTGAATAAAGAAAAATTATTAAAATCAGTACAAGGACCTACAGAATTAGCAACTTAAGAGAAAATCTACATCAACAAATACAAAGACAGTCTAATGAACTTCGACACTGCCAGGGATGATAATATAAAGTTTATAACACTGCCACCAGAGCAGAATATACATTTCCACCGCTTAACAAATTATCCAACAGTTGACTTTTAACTTAGCTGATGATGAGAATGAAATGTTCTCAAAACTGGTTCTACATATTATGACAAGTAAGTGAGGCATTAAGAATGTGTAGTTCAACTAAATCATATAGCTTCTATTTTACTACAGGGCATCACTTTGCAAGGCAGTGCCATGCTATAATTTTGGTAGCTGGGTATTGGCTGCTGTTTTACATAGTGCAAGGCTGCTTCCAACACAACAAAAACTTTGCTATTGAGACTTCAATGAAGCACCCTCTTATGAATCCTGCTCTCTTTTATCGAACATTTCAATGATTGATGTGTTCAAGATCCTCCATTTATTCTGTAACTTTGGTTTCACCAGGAATATCTTTGCATCCTGGAAGCCATGCTATTAAGTTTGACAAGGATTGTCTTCATTATATATCACTTCACTTTGAGCAGACTTCCTAAAATCCTTTTCTTACAAGCATTTTGCTTCACTTCATCCCTTGTAACTAGTACAGTAAGCCTCTCATTGTTACTTGCTTTAGAAAATCTGTGATGTTTACCTTCCATTGCTTGTAGAGAAAATGTAGCAGACAAAACTTTTTTTCAAACTTCCTAAAATCCCCTGATCCACAGATTGCTTCAAGGTTGTGACATTAGGAGGGAAAATAAAGATTTAATTTCACTACACTTTAGTACCTCTTCATTTGGCAATGACCCTATATTTCCAGCAATGAGTGCGTTAATATTTTATTTATTTAAATAGTACTGAATATACAAAAATTACAATATGGCCTGGTTCTACCAGGTTCTTTTCCAGGCCAATATTTTAATCCACTCCAATACTGATTTTAATTCACATACAAATTTACACCATTCAACTGAGTACATTTAACCAAGTTTATTGAGATCCAGTCTTTGGTTATCCAAAAGACTCTCCCACCCACCTTCTCTTTAACAGAGAAACACTATAACAACACACCAAAACATTTTCTATAATTTACTAATCATCATAAATTGTCAATGAACCTGTTCTCATTTATGAAACACTTGCCCTTAACTAATTTACATCCCTAAACATTTAAACTTCAAATTTACTACACGGATAATTACAATACTACTACCAGATAATATCCCAAGGAAAGCACAATCCAACTCCCAGACCCTCTCTCCTCACTGACCATAACCATTTATTCTCAGCTCTGTACAGATATTCCCCAAGATTCCTAATTTGTCTTTAGTCACAGAACATTTTCTTTATTGCAATTTGCTTATTTAGCTTCAAACATTAATCTTTTCAAATTCTTGCATTAATGATCAAACCAATCATTATAGCTTTTAATTTTATTCCTCCTTATGAGCATACTGTTTACCGCCCATTTAATCACAAATTGTAATAAAATAATGCCTCTTCACCTATGTCTTAATTCAATATATAGATTAACATTACAAGATTGAATAAAACTCTACAGTCTGGACCTAATTCCTCCTATATCTATCCACTTTCTTATCCAATTCCCTTTTGTTTGCATAAAAATCCTCCTTATATTAATTTTACCCCTTAACTGCACCACTAAGGGGAAACAAGGACTGTTACTCACTAAATTCATCACTTTAAAATTTATCACTGACCCTAATGACTCCCAGCCACATAGAGCAAATTCCACAATACTTTGACCACTTGCACTTACAAATATACCTTCAGCAACCTTATCTTCCTCCCCAAAAGCCATTCAAATTCCCAAACCATTGAAACAAATTTCATACCTTCATTCATTTCTTGCTCATTACTCTTCTTTATAGTGTTATAGCTAAATCATCTAATATACCCCAATCACCCTTCTGAATTCACTCAAGCTCTAAACTTCTGCAATTTCTTAAGATTTCTGAGCTCGATCCCTTTCACTGTCAAGTCTTGATGCCACTGGCTAAACATGTTTCTTACTGCATACCACTGTACCATGTTATCAAGCTCTAAGATACTGCCATGTGGTGTTGACACAATGCTGGAATCTGTCGACATTCTCTTCCCTTTCCTACCTCCAGTTTTACCGTTTCTTAAAAAAATGTTAAGTTTCAGAGCATATATTCTTTATTTAAAAAAAATACGTTTGATTAGCTATTCAATTTTTTTAAATTTATTTAAGTAGCTAACTTTAGTTTCCGATTCAGCAGAAAGTTTTACCCATGAATTTCAAGTTGCTGTAATATCTATTCTTCCATCTCCGCAACCAATCTGTACTATTGCTGAAATAGTCCTTTCCTTACACTTGTTTCTGACAAATATGAGGATTACCTTTTAAGTTGTTACAAACGACCACTAGATAGCACAATTCAGATATGTCATTACTATTTTCATAACAACTGACATTTGTTATTGTGAAAACAGTTGCAGCTTAGAAATTGCCCAAATAGTTTGTTTATAGTGAGCATTAAAACACTGCAATTTTGCAAAAAAATGGAAATTTCACATGAAGGCGTTGGGTGATTTTTTACGATTTTAGTAAAGGCCTAGCTCAACAGCAATGCATAGAATCACTTTCTTTAACTTTTGGTAATGAAGCACCATCAGAAAAGGCTATTTACAATTGGTTTGTAGAATATCGTCGTGACAGTGCATCCATCAGTGATGAATTTTGACCAAAATCGGTTGTCATTCCAAAAACCATTGATGCTATGCACAACATAATTGAAGAAGCTCGGCATGTAACTTACAATGAGATAGACATTCTTAAGTATATCAAAGACTGCAGTACATTCAATTTTGCATGAACATTTAGCTGCAAAAAGATCTGTTCGTGATGGATTCTGCACATTTTGACTGAAGCCCAAAAAACGCTTGTTTAATTAGTGCAATGAAATGCTCAAAAATTCCACCTGAGAGTTGCAAAATCTGTATACAACAATGTAACAGATACGAAATTTGGATATATTTGTATGATCCAGAAACTAAGCAACAATCCACTGTTTGGGTGTTCCAAAATGAACCGAATCTCACAAAAGTTGTTCATTCACGAAGCACTTCCAAAAAAGTGTTTGTTTCTTCAGATGTACTGGACACGTCGCAACCATTTCTTTAGAAAAAATGTATAAGTTGAATGTGCTTCACATTGTAGCCTCTCTTTTGTCTTAACTTGATAAACAAGTGATTGGATCGGTTTGCTCTCGGTCCATGCAGATATTGTGACCTTTGGTCTTCCTGCTGTCCCTTTTCCACACACCCAACACCCTCTTTGCCGATTCCTTTTCTCTATCCTCTGGCGGCTTATGTCCCATTTGTTTCTCATCTATTATTGCATCAATGATTCATATTCTCCAGCCACGAAAGAATATATGTTTTCCCTCCAATCTTGCTTTCTCACCCATTTTATTAGTTGTCTGTTAAGAGCCCCCTGGTGCTAAATCCCTAATGATATAAAATATTTTACCCTGTCAGTTTCTTAGCTCTTTCCAGAACTCAAAGATGTCTGTGTTCATGTAAATGATATGATTATCATTCTTCTTGTTCTTCTTCCTCCTCTTACCAAACCAGAATGTCTCTGCCATTTCCCAAACTTTTAATCTTATTTCTATTTTATTTTTCAGAATCACCATTTCTCGCATTCGCCATATCCCTCTTCTTCCCTGTACTCCTGAGATCACTAAGATGAATCTGGAAAACTTGTTACCCATGCTTTCCATTGTTCATTTAATCACCTGACCCCCAACTTTCATTTTCTGCAGCTCAATCTCTATTTACTCTTTTTAATCTCGCTTTTCAGATTATTAATTTTCTTCCAATCTTTCTTTAATTCCTTGCCACTTATTTAGCATTTATCTAAACCAACTTCATTCCATTAGGTGCAGGATTCATTTCAATACTGATCATGATTAACAGTGAGCCTATCACAATTATGAGGATAAAAATATTTGCTATTTCTTCCTTCTTATTTTCCTTCTTAATTTGATTCCATTTAATGCAGATTAAGCATTTATGTTTACTAATATTAAGTAAAAGGAATGAGAGATTTCGAACACCATACAAATAATGGCTAAACATTTGTGGCCAGGACATAAACTTCTATCATTTGCATCTTTATATCATTAAAACTCAAAGGTTTTCTCCCCCTATATAAAAGTAAAAAGAAAGAAAGAATGCAAATATTCCAACACTAGACCAGTATTCCTGTTAACCACACTAGAGCAATCAATATTTTGTAATCATTCTTTCACCCTAGAAAAGTAGGGTAAATCTGACAACCAAAATATGAGACGAAAAATGCAAATCATCAGCTTGCTATGATGGTGCTCTACCAGCTATTGTGTCCTGGCACTGAATCCCAAATTTCTTCCCATCTAACCACATATATCCTGGAAATCTTGAGCATTCTCTTTGAAAGCCCTAGGAGGCAATGTGAATATTTGAATATTTTATCTAAGATTTCTGTTGAACAAATTATACTCATTCATTATTAATATCATGCTGGAAATTAACCTTCACATTAAGACATTTGTAGATAAGTGTTGCAAAAGCAAATTAAACAGGAAAAATTGAAACCCAAAATCCAAGACTAGTAATTAGGATTTTTTTTAAAATAAATGTAGGTCTAACTCCGTCAAGATTTAATGTTTGTACTAATATTTATTTAGCAATATTTACTGTTGGTAATATTTTTGCATTTAAAATATTTGTAACTGCAATTTAGTACACATCTAAGAACTATTAACTATTAGCTTTTTCTTGAGAGGTTAAGACAATAAAAAACTCAAAAAATGGAATGAATGGTAAGAAGTCAATGTTAAAAAAATACAAAGTTATTAGTGTAAATTGACTTCGGAGAACATAAACAATGTTTTTGCTCAATGTTAGACTTCCAATCAAGTAAGGAAAGTAATTCAAGGGTATTTGAGATTAAGTGGTACTTCAATATTAATTTAACTTGGAATCCAACCAGGAAGTGCACATTAATAATTTCTTGTGAATCAAACTATTATAAACACTCTTTCTGGCTTTACTTACTGAAGTATACTAAGAACATGTTTCCTGAATCTACCCTCAGTTGTTATGTTATTTAACTGCTGAGGATGTGGACAAAGCTACATGAAACATACCGAGTTCCAGCAAGTGAAGCCAGAAAAAGTGTTTTTATATAGTTTGACTGGTATGAAATTCAGTGGTAGTTATCTGTGATGGCACCATGGGTTGATATTAGAAAAGGGAAAAATGCAAATTGTACAGCTTTTAGAAAAGAAGTGATATAGAAAATTGAAGATAGAGCAAGACACCGTATCTTTGTGAATATTTAGAATAAAAATAGTATTCTGCTGTAAAAGAAATGGTACAGAGAAGATTTTGTTAAAAGTTGTGATAAGAGACAGAGGGAGATAGTTTTAATGGTTAGTAGAATGGTATTTGAAGGAAATTGTCCTGACCCTACTTTGTCTACCACAAACACACATCCAGTCAGTATCAAATCAGAACGAAAGCTTGGTCTTTGAAGTTTAAATAAAAGAAAGAACACTGCATTTTAAGTTGTAATCTGTAATCAGTATAAAGATAAATAAATACTCTTTTAACAGAATATGAAAAGATGATATAAAAGAATTGGTTAGGAACTGGAGTAATAGAGCACTGGGGACAAATGTTATAAATTATTATGAAAAGCAACATATTAGAAATATTGTGTTACTGAATTAAAAGTAGTCTGCATACAATGACTAATTTGTGAACATAAATCTGGATATTATTCTGTAATGACAGTAGAAATATATATCACTACCACCTACCTCAAATATTACAGACTGGTTATTTTTTCTCAGATAATATGCAAATACATATGTATACATTAAAGTTTGTCTGCATTGACAAAGAATGTCCACTGCTTTTTTGAGAAACTGCACCTGAAACAGCAAAATCAAAAATATTACATATAGCATATAAGGAAATTTTAGACAAAAAAAAATCCTATAGCTTGAACCAGCAGTAATTCAAAATACACTGTTAATTCCTGTATTGACTAATAGACCCTATATATGATTTAATCTTCCCACTACCAGGTTTTCATTGTTACTGAGTACCCTAAGTAGTTTACATGGGATATATTGGTAGTATTGCAATTGTTTTAATGAACTAGCGTAAAAACAAACATTTTTACTTGGAAAACAGGACAACTATGTACATAAGCATATTTTTATACTTTGTCTTCCTTCCTCCATCTTAAACGTTCTTACATTTGAAACAAAGCCAATCTTAATGTTGATTACAGATGAAAGATGAAAAAGAAATGCTATCCTAAACTAGGTATTCATTTTTTACACTAAACTCCATTTACTTACATAAAATAAGAAATGCTAATTGGATCTTGCACAGTGAAGCCAATCACATAATTGCAATCATAGTATGATTGAATCAAACTAAACACTCTTAGTGCTTCACTTACTTATCTATAAATGTAGAACTGGTTTCATGAACCCATGTTTGCATTGTCAGCTGGAGAGTCAACTGCTGGATAATTCATATTCTGCTCTGGTGAAGGTGTAATGAACTTAAGGTTTATGTTTTCATTCCCGGAAGTGTCAAAGTTCATTAAACTGTCTTTGTATTTGTATATGTAGATTTTTTCCCCAAGTTGCTAATTCTATAGACCAATTTTGCTTTATTCAATATGTTGTGGTTTTCTGTACAGAAATGAAATGCTACTGCTGATTTCTATATTTGCTTGTATTTTATGTTCCTGCAAAGTTCCTTTAACCGTGTGGCTATGTTTCTCTTTGTTTTTCAAAAGTAGATTTTTTCACATTCTGCACAACTTATTTTGTAAATACCCGCTTTTTTCTCCTATGGAATACTGTCATTAACATTATCTATCAGGAGATTTTTGACATTAAATCTGTTTACCGGCACTAACCTGATAAATCTTTAAGAATATTCTGAACTTTTTTTGCAACCCATGGATGATAAACAATTTTTTTAAAAATTAGCTTATCTGACAGTTTCAGTGAAATCTTTATTTTATACCACTCAACAAACAAAAGTGTAAAATCTAGAGAAAAGTAAAAAATTAATTTAAACATGGAATGGTGAGATTGTGCAAACAGTTATCTGATATAGCCCTTCATAGGGTTGGAAAATCAGTAACAGAGATTTTTCATATCTTTAAAAACATGAAATCAGTAGGATGCTTTGTACTGCAATATCCAATAGTTCACTGAGACAATATTATAGATTAGCATTTGAGATCCAGGTGCCTGCACTCAATGAGGACAAAAGTTGTTATTAAATCAGCAGTGACCTATATCCATATCCAGTTTAAAAGCAGATAGAGGTTGCCTTTGAGATGAACATGTCAAGGAGAACCTTGCCCAGAGTGCTTAGACAAAACCTTAGACTGAGAGCTTTTCGTCAGTAATGGGCAGCAGAATGTACCGAGATGCAAAGGACTGCTACTGCAAAATTCTTTTTACTAACAAAAGTATTGATGGAAGGAAGTTTGTCTTTTTCTAGTTTTCAACTGTTTATGGATGCAACACTTGCAAATTACTTATCTAGACACTGCCTTGCACACCATGACATTTCTCTTGAAGTGGCTGTTATCAAGATGTACACTTACATACATCTTTATGATGGGTTCCATTAATAGAAACACTGGTGAGGAAAGGCTTATTTCAACCATTGCAAAAGGGTGGCTAGCTGCTCTAATGCTTAACCTTTACAGTTTTATGCATGCTATGTATATGTCCTAATTTTTAATCATGTGCAACTTTGGTATAAATGCATGCACTATCCCATAGTGTATTGCACTTCGGATAAAATGCTGATTTATCTTGTGAATCAAAAAAAGAGAGGGAGCTTCCACACTATTACCTTCCAATTTTACTTTACACTTCATCATCAACACTAATATTAGATATTTGAGCTAATACTTCTTTTGGAAATCAAATGACTAAATTTATCATACTACCTAAACTTAGGTATTCATTTTTTACACTAAACTCCACTCACTTACACAAAAGTAAAAAATGAATACCTAAGTTTAGGTTATATTGCCACTCCATTGTCAACAGCTTCGTAAGTACAATATTTATCATACAATTTCAAAGAAAATAGAAATTTTAAATGTCACTACAACTACAGTCAAGTCATCAAAAGAATATATGCACCAGGTGGAATATGATAATCTAGAGCGTAATTTAACCATATGTATGAGGGAACTTTTGCTTTCACGGCTGGAGTCGCAGATATAACTACAGTTATCTTCTGGGCTGTTATGCTGTGGTCTGCTGGAGATAAGAGTAACAGACATTTTGTCTACAACTGTGGTGAACTTCATGGATGAAGTTTCCTTAGAGAAGGTATCACTGTATCTGATGTGTTGGTCATCAGCGTCACTATGGGCACAAAAGAAGCTGTGGCCTGGGCCAAAGTTTGTAGTCGCTGAACATGCCATTGAAGCAAAGGGCAAACATGTCATCAATTTCCAGGATATGAGCATCCTTTCATCCATAACACACTACCATGTCTGACTACAATGGGAAGCTATTAAAATTTCAAACCTTCCAATAATTTCAATAAGAAAGAAGAGGCTCTAAAGCTAAATAGCAACTGGCATCCAGCATTCAAATAAGGCATATAACAAGAGAAAACATAGCGAGTCAATCAGAATAGAACAAAAACATAGGAGAGACCAGGCCCCTCCCACCAGCTGCCGTACCTCTGCCCACCCTGGACCAATCAGTTGAGGGAGCTCGCAGTACAAATATAGTGACACTGATGCCCAACACATCAGATGCAGTGATATCTTCTCCAAGGAGGCTTTGTCCATGCCAATGAAGATGTCTGCTGCAGTTGTGGATGAAACATCTGGAACTCTCATCTCCAGCAAATCACAGCATAACAGCCTGTAAGCATACCTCTAGTTATATCTCATCAACCATATGCATGTTTCCCAAGAGTCTTTTAATGTTCTTGTTGGCTTCTTTGGTAATTACTCTCTGTAGAATTAAAAGCATACCTCTTTATAATGCTATGCACTTTCAACAGCACACTACAAGGCATGCAAATTTACCATGAGTATGATTAAAATCATTTGAGATATGTCTCTTATTGCTCCACTTGTTGTAAAGTATGGTACAGTTTTGAAGACCTTCGTCTTCATCCTCGGCCTTGGGACATGAAACATCGGAAAAATGGAAACAGTTGTCCCAAGGCCAAGGATGAAGACAAAGGTCTTCAAAACTGTACCATACTTTACAACAAGCTAGTGCAACAATATGAGTGTTAAGCTTGACATTTTTCAAATGATTTTAATGTTCATGTAAGAACTTTCGAAAAATTATACGAAATTTTTAAACAATTCTGTTGGAAGTCACACAGTGAAGCTTGTTTAATGTAAATTCTATCTAATCTGTCGTCTAACACACTCTTATGCTTCACTTACTTTTAAAACCAGTCTTTAAAAGTAAGTGAAGCACAAGAATGTTATACGATTGATTTTAATGTGATAGTTGCATATATTTTTTAAAACAAGTTTTAAAAAAAAAAATTTAATATAAATTACCATGAATATATTTATCTTCTGGTCATACTACTTAAACCATGCAAGAACAGATATATTAGATATTAACATATAATATTACACAATTCCAAAATTTTGGATATAAGCATTTTTGAACAAGTATACAGGCTGAAGGATATTAATTAAACCAAAGATTTCTTTGGTCTAATAATTTCCACTATTATTTACTTCACAACATGCTTGCAATTTACTTAATAATGTGTTAAGACATGTACTACCTCAATCCATGACATATTATGCTGCTGCATTTCTTCCATTTTCTCTTTCACAGAAGCATATAGTTTATGTTCAAATTTCAGTGACTGCATATGATTCATGTAGCGATTACAATAAAACAGGTATCTTTGCAAGGCAGCTCTGGATCTCTCCTGTGCATCCCTAGCTGCCTTAGCTTCTTCTTCATCATAACGATTACAGTTGTACCTGGAAGCAATATTTCAGAATTTTCAACTACAACATTTCTATTTGTTTTGCCTGTGAAATATTACCTAATGATTTAAGGAGCACATGAGAAATGTAAAATATAAACATATGGAAAAATCAGAAATAGCAGACCATTTTTGGCAAAAGAACCACAAATTCCAAAAGGAACGTCTTATTTTATGTAAGTAAATGGAGTTCAGTGTAAAAAGTGAATACCTAAGTTTAGGATATTTTATCACTCCATTGTCAATAGCTATGTAAGTACAATATTTAGAGCGATTTTTCACTCTAAATGTTATAAACATTTATTTTATTTTTGATTCACTTTCGCCATTTGCAATGGATTGTATTATATTTTTAAATAATGCAAACATAATGGTAAAAGCTTTGAGTTTGCAAACTTTCAAGTTGATTTTTACAGTTGTGTCAATATCCTAAACATAGGTATTCATTTTTTACACTAAACTCCACTTATATAAAATAAGATGCGTTTCCGATCTTCAGTTGCTCACTGAACCGCCGTTATTCGAAACGATGCCTAGACACCCAATGTTCCTGTAGTGGCATCTGTTGACTGAAGTATGAACTTACTGAGTTCATCAGGTTTTATTTATTTTTTAATTTGAAAATTTTTTTCCCAAGTGGATAACTCCATTGGGTTGTGAAGATGTCTCAGCAGTTTAACTTCCATTTTTATTTCATGATTTTTGGTCCAAAATTGAGCTGCTGCTGTTGATTTATCCACCTGCTTAAACCAACTATTCTTAAGTGTTCTTTCCTCCAAATTTCTAAATGTCTCTTTGTTTTGCCTATGTAACTCTCCTCACAATCTGTGCACTTTATTTCATAAATTCCTGATTTCTGTTCTGTTGGCATGGAGTCTTTTACTGTGCAACCTAATAAATTATTGATATTATATCTGTTCTTTGGGGATAAATAATCCCCCATGATCTTTGAAAATTTTCTTGAACTTCTTGTGGTAAATTGGATGGTATGTGAAACTTCTGAATTTGTATCATTCTTTTGTGTTTTCCAGTGTGGAAACTTCCCTTATCACTTTTTGTCTTCATTGAAACCATCGGTTATGTCTTTATTATCTGTTGGTATTCTATTTTGTACTCTGTTTCTGTGAGTATAATATTCATCAATCTGTGTGCCAAACTGTGAAACACTGCATATTTATGCGAAATGGGGTTATAACTTTTGATTTTTTATGTAATTTTCTGTGAATTCCTAATTCAAAGGATCTCCATTTTTTATACTTTCTAGAAATGGTAGCCATCGATTTCTCTCCTTTTTTGGTAAATTGTATAGTATAGATTTATGCAAATTAAGAAGTTTCATAGCATCTATAGAGTGTTTCTTCAGTATTATTGCAAAAATGTCATCCACACACCTATACCATGTCTTGAAAATTAAAGGGAAGGCAGGTTTTTTTTTTGATTTGTTTATTTAAGGACGCTCTTTAACATCTCAGGTCATCAGTGTCCCATTCTATTCAGAGCGTGAAACAGGCGACAAATTTTGCTCAGAGGCCTCTTTTTTCAGGCTTGAGGTTCTTTATCGTGCCGTACATGTACGACATGGGACCCACGGCTTTACTGCCCTTCCAAAGGAAGCCATACTTGCGATTTTACGCCCGAAAAAATCCATCGGTCCTGGCCGGGTTCGAACCCGCGACCTTGGGTTTAGAAGGCAAGTATGGTTATCAAGGCAGTGGTATCTTTTGTTGAAACTGGAGAAATTTTGTTGAATGCAAAGATTAGTAAGTTTCAATAAGTCTTCTATTTCTTCTGTTTTTAAATTTATTGATGTTAACCAGTTGAGTCAATGTTTACATTTAACAATTAATTGCAAATATTTCTGTTAAATAACCTGTTCTCATGCTCCTGTGTTATGCTACATCTAATCATCACTGCAATAGGCTCTTAGTATTGGTTCCAACTGCTTGTCTTTCACCCATGTAAATTACCTTTCATTTGTGGAAGTGACAGCAGAAACCAAGGAATTAAGAGTGCAAGCAGTTAATTTCCTGCATTTCAAGATTGTGCAAAATGAAATGTTAATTATATTGACAATAAACAGAAATACAGCAAAATTTCCTTAAAGGAAAACCCTCAAAATAAAATGTTTCTCTAATTCTGAACGGAAAATCATAGGTCCCCATCAAATCTTTGTGTGTACAGGTACTTTGGAACTTACCATGATGAACCATGAGGCTCCCAAGGTCCTAGACAAACCCAACAGAAATCAGCCTTACAATTTTGGTTCTTGCATACCATGTGATTGCAACCACCATCCTTTTCTATTGTAACATTACATTTGGGACATTCCTGAAAAAATGGAAATATTTAAATGTTAGATTCCTAAATATTTAAAAACTATTAGCAAAGGCATTTAATGTAAAGTTAGACTATTATCTACTTTATAAGCACAGAAGTCTTGTCACACTAATAAGCCAATTTCTTCATCAATTTCTCTTCCAAACATTACTTTTCCATATGCTTGTTTCACCTACCAGTCATTTAATGCATTATCTAACTTTTATGTACAACTCTTCCCACTACCATGGGTAGCTGAGGTTGTTAATATGCATACTCCCGAGCAGGAGGTCTGGGGTTCAAATCCCAGGAGGACCACCTTCCCTGATTAAGGTTTTTTCCAGGGTTTCCTCAGTCCTCATAAATGACAAATGCCAGGGAGGTACCCTAAACTTACGCCTGGAACGCTTCCTTCCTTTAAAAAAAATCTGTTCCCAATTTATCAATTCATTTCATGTACCATCAATGTCCACAGCCTGTGGTGCCTCAGTAGTAAAAACAGGCATTAAACCCTCCCGATTCACAGAGAATGAGTCTTTTTAACATTTTTGCAAGAAGTGCCGTTATTAGGGCCAGAATTTATGATTTTTTTTCTGATGAGCATATTCCTAAAATAAAGTTTACTATCCCAATCAAGGGTCAACAAGTGCATATTCAAAATTTTATTTGACATAAAAACAAATATTTATGAAAACAGTCAAATATTTTTGATAATTTTGTTATTGCATACATATTTTAGTACTTTTAAGCTATACAGTACTTTTAAGCTTTTAAAATTCAAAATAGCTACTTTTCTCTCATACAAAATCAATGTATGAAAAACAAGAAGTAGAGGAAATATATACTATAATCTTACAATACACCTACGCCAATGTGGTAATTCTATAGTCTCATGCATATAAACAATGTGGCATTCTAATGTGGGAAGGTGAGATATCTTGAATCATCTGCTGTGGACATGCAAATGATTTATGCCCATATCAAATCACATCTGAAATTTATTTGTATTATACATAATGTGCTGCTGACTCTTCAGAACAGTGACATTTTTTGCTTCTTCAGTTGGTTATTCAGAGTCAGTAGGTGAAGTGGTGTAGTGTGACTTTTGTGACTTTTAACTCTGTGAATTAAAGATACTGAAAGTTAATGTAATTGTATAGGAGTATTTCCTGTTGTTTGTATTGAATGTAAAAACAATTTCACCCCTGCTGGTAATGTACTGTTTTGCCAGTCATGTAAGTATATATCAACATTTCCAAATAACATAACATAGGTTCACTCTGGTGATCTTGTGATAAACTTGAATAAAATGCTGTCTGCTTCTAGGATGCTGAAATTCATAAGGTTTTTCTCATTTTTTTTATATAAATCTTTTCCCATATGTTTAGTTCCTTTGGTTGTTGAACAGTTTTAATAACTTGAATGCATTTTTCCATTTCATGGTTTTTATTCCAAAAATGTGCTGACACAGATGATTTATCTATTTCTTTGTAACAGATGTTTCTCCAATATTCTTTCAACTTAATGCCTATATTTCTTTGTCATTCCTAAGTAGATTTTTTTCACAATTCTTACAATTAATCTGGTATATATCAGATCTTTTTTAGGGTTTTGTTTTGTTTAATTTCAATAATTTGATTACACTGTATCAGTTTTGAGGTGCTAACATGTTATTGTAATGCTTGAACATTTTTTTTAAATTTCTTATTGGCCAACAGATGGTAAGTGAACTTTTTAAATGTTTTTTCCCCCAGTAAATTAGTCGGAGTTGTGATTTGTTTTATTCTTTTTTGTTTCTGGAATCTTTTAATTTTTTGGTTAATCATTTGTTTGCTGAACCCATTGAATTTAGCTGCTTCAGATATTTACTCTTGTATTCTTCTAAACATGTCCTGAGTAAATCTTGTGTAAGTGAAACCATAAAGAGTGTTGTAAATATTTCGACTCAGAAAGATTATTGATGTGTGTTTCGCTGGTTGGAATCCAAATTGAATTATATTGAAATTACATTTGTTGTTCACCACAATTCAAGTCAGAATTATTTCATTCTTGGCACACCGCAGAAACGGAAGATGGGGATATATAAATTATAAAGATAAACTTTTCAAATTAAAAAAATAAGTTAGAGAGTGTATTTTCTCCATAGATGGCAGGAAGGTATACTGTATAAACCTGCAATAAAGAGGTTAAATTTAATGTATGATTCTGATTTAATTAAATTTTAATATCTGTCACTTTCATACATTGCTTGCAAGGATGCTGAATTACTGAAACATTTATATTGGTTGCGCTTTCAGCCATTTATTAAACTAACAATAGGAATTTAAAAATTTATTAACCTTTTGAAACAACTAATTTGGATTGTGTTACTCCCATTTTTACCTATACATGTTTTCAAATGGTGAAAAAGTATCAATTAATGTAACACTTAAGTATGGTGGCACATACTCCTCCATAAGAGGAAAAATAAAATAGAAAGTAGGCACTGCTAAATATGAAAACAGTGCCCTTAATTCATTGAGGAAAAATATGTTTTTATGCAAGGCTATGACAGTCATTAGTTTACCATGGATTTGCATGGAAAATGTGATATTTAAAGAATTCCTTGAAAAGAGGCAGTGCCAGATGCCTTATATCTTGGGAGGGGGAAAAATATCATCATGCTACTACCAGTACAAAATTCTCTTATTTATTTTCAAAAATAAACTAATTGTTAACTGAATTAACATATTTTGTACTGCATTTAATGTAGAATGTGCTCTACATTCTTCCAGTAAACTGAACAATTATATACGATATTAGAGACATGTATGGATATCTATGGATGGCACAGATAATTTGATTATTGGAAAATTAAAATTGGAGATACCAATCAAGCCTCCTTTGCCAGCAGCTAGGAAAAACAAACTATGAAATAATCACAACTTCTGTTAATCATTTTGTGAGTAAGTTTGTAAGTTTTATATGTAGATTAATTTTTTAACTAACTTTCTGCATAGAGATGCTAATTGGAACTTGTACAGTGAAGCCAGTTGAAATCATAGTATGATTGAGTTGAGCTAAACACTCTTATTGCTCCACTTACTTGTCTATAAATGTAGAACCAGTTTCATGAACCTTTGTTTGCATCATCATCTAGAAAGTGGAAAATACTTAAAAGAGTTCCATATTACTTTGTCTCCAGTGAACAAATTCAGTCTAAATAATCAGCTCATCTCCAGTGATGATAGAATTCTGATGAGAAGAAACCAAGAATCTATAAAATTAACTGCTCGGAATGTAAGAAAGTATATATTGACAAAACAAAATGAAGCATTCGAATTAGGCTCAAAGAACATTAGAGAAACATTAGGTACAATCAAATAGATAAATCAACTGTTGCACATCACTTCTGGAGAGATAAATATGATATAGAAATGGAAATAAAATTACTGAAATTCATAGATAGACCTTTGGAGCTGGGAATGTGGGAAAAAATGTTTATAAAAAATATAAAGATAAGGTTATAAACTTTGAGATCCCAAATGAAAACAAATTAATCCAAAAGCTCATAAAATGTCCATGAGAGCTACTCCAAGTCCATTCAACCATTAACAAATCCTGCAATCGACTCGCAACTGATGATGCAGACAATGGCCTGTAAAATATGTTCTGTATAATTCAATGGTAATTGGGGCATACGAATATTAAATTGACTCACCAACTATTTAAAAATATATTTCATTCTCTTTATTTCAGAATATCTACACCTCCATCAACAGCAGTATGGAAAAAATTATGAACTTATGAAACAGATTACACTGTTAGAGCCTCCTTTTGAGTCACAAATTAATTCAATACTTTCTTCCGAGCACTGATTCTTTTTTGAACATTCTCTATAATGTTTCTGTCAAAATTGGGTTTTTGGGATTTCAAAATCTTCTATTATCAAACAAGTTAATGTATATAAAATATAAGGGCTTACAGAATTAAAAGAAGCCCATTTCATGCAGTTGCACACGGTTATGCTGTGACATTACTGTTAAAGTGCCAATCACTTTCAAACTTCTTGGCTCATTTATAAGCAGCTTTTCTGGATCTATTATAAGGGCTATATAAAACACTGATCCTTTAAACAATATATAAGTGTGAAAAAGCATTGTGTTGTTTTATTATTTTTTAACTTTTTAACCATTAATATATGCCCAAACTAGTTGAAAAACATTAGTCAACTCAATGCAAGTTTCAGCTATTAAGCTTAATATTATACAACTTGTAAATGAACAGCCTTTTGCATATCTATTTAATCTTAGCAAGTTATTTTATGCCTTATCCCACTGTCTGGCAGTGTTATCAGCAGCAGCACCATTATGTATGGAATAATGCAAATAAAAATATCACATTAAAATGATCTGCATTAATAAACTGTGACATCATCTAAACAATAGACAATAAAATCACTGTACCTTAGTATTAGCTGCTATCCAGTTGGAAGTTTCTGAATCATCATCACATTTTTTTATCCATTTCCTAAGTAAATGGCATTTGACAGGGTCATGCCAGTTCTCACCACATGCAAAACAGAAGGTATGTGAACATTTGCACGTTACAGGTCGAGCCTCCACATACTGCACCTTAATGGCATTATTACAATCTGGAGAAGGACACCATCTCAACAACCTATTGCACTAAAAAAAATTAAACATTAGAAAAGGAACTAATCACAAGACAAGCTAAGGTACAGAGAAAATGCCTACGAATGCACAGATTTACACCGATATCAGCCTACAAAGCTGCATACATTACAGAAACCTGCATTATTACAATTTCTATCATTTCAATAATGGTAATTTTTATAATTATCAGTAAAAAGCATGAATATACCCATCACACAAAGTGTAAATATTTCAATGAATTAGTAAAAGGTTGTACTTTCACACAGTTCAAAAAGATTTTCCCCATATTTGCATTGATATACAGTAAAATCTTGATTTAACATATCCCTATTCAAAGACCTTCACATTGCAGATACAATCTGCAAATAAAGATAAAGAAATGATAAATATATATAAAAAAATAAATATAATTTGTAATAAGAAGGGTAATCGGAGGTAGAAGTAATTTATTTTGCGAATACTTTTGTGATATTTTGCGTGCATTCATAGTAATTTGATAGCATAACATGATTTGCATCAGTACAACAGACAGTATCCTTGCTAGAGTTGTACTCAAAGCCCATGGTGTTGATAAATTGTCAGCCCATTCTCAGTTAACTTGTCCCAAGTTATAAGAAAATGAGTAAATTTATGAATGCACAAAAGCTAGAATTAATAAATAAGTTGGAAAGTGGTGCACCTGCTGCTCATGTTTGTGAAATCTATGGGGTAATAAATAACAAACTGTTTCAGACATTCACAAAAATGACAACAAACTGACTCAGTTTTCCTTAAAATATAGCATTAGGGCTTAGTTCCAAGAGTGATTTCCATGTGATAGAAAAGAAAGATGTAAAGTTGGTGAAATATTGGAATTTGATGAAGCTGTTTAAAAGTGGTTGGTAAACAGGTAGCTAATGGTGTTATTGATCATGTTGCTGAACTAAGGTCGGCTGCTGAAAAATTGGCACTACACATGGGCATCCAATTCCAGGCTGCAATGGGTGGCTTTGGCACTTTCGTAAAATGCCATGGAATCATGAATAGGTAAAGTGGTAAAGCACTGAGTGCAGAACAGGGAACAAGTTCAGCCCTTCAGAAAGTTCATGAATGAAGTTATTGATTCTGAAGGACTTTTTTGTCTCATGTATATAATGCAGATGAAACCGACCTGTATTATTGTACTGTAACCGAAAATACTCTCAAAATCAAACATGAGACAAGCATGCCTGGTCACAATTAAAACAAGGAGCACATGTCAGTCCTTTTTTTTTTGATTGATTTATTTACGGATGCTCTTTAACATCTCAGGTCATCAGCTTCCCCTTCAACTCAGGGCGTGAAACGGCCGAAAAATTTTGCTCAGAGGCCTCTCTTTCAGGCTTGAGGTTCTTTTTCGTGCCGTAAATGTATGACACGGGACCCACGGCTTTACTTCCCTTCCGAAGGAAGCCATACTTAGGATTTTTACACCAGAAAAAATCCATTGGTCCTGGCCGGGTTCGAACTCGCGTTCTTGGGTGTTGGAGGCAAGTATGGTAACCACTACACCACCAGGACCGACATGTCAGTCCTTTGTGCTAATGCCAATGGGAGGTATAACCTCAAGCAGATGATAGTTGGAAAAGCACGAAAGTCTTGCACTTTGAAGAAAGTCATAAACCAGTTGCCTGTAATTGTATAACTCAAAAAATGCCTGGTTTACTATTAAGATTTTTTCTCACTGGTTTTTCAACTTCTTATCTAAAGTGAGAAACTACTAACACCCTGCAAATCTTGCCTGAAGAAGTAAAAGCAGTTATACTTCTGGATAATACACCAGTCATCCTAATGTTGAGAAGCTGGTTAGTAGAGATGGAAGAATGAAATGCATCTTCCTTCCTCCAAACACCAGTTCTTTAATACAACTCATGGACCAGGGAGTCATTGCTGCCTGCAGAAGATTGTATAAGAAGTTTCTGGAAGAGGTTATGGTTGTGTTAGAGAATGAAAACTACTTTGAAGAGGATACAAGAGGAGCCAGGACACTTCAAATTTGAGCACGTACAATATTGAGTTCACCATCTTTAATTTTGTAGCTGTCTGGAAGGAGATGAAGACTACAACACTGGCTAATGGCTGGACTAAGTTAATGAATGGGAGTGAACCTGAATGTGATTTCAGAGGTTTTCTAACTTCTGGTTTCCGTGAAACTAAGATGCAAGCTAGTGATGTTGTTAATGAGAATGGCATTGACCAGTGGCTAGACATAGATGAGAGGTTATCAAATGCTCAGCCAAGAAGAGATTGGTGAAGATTCTATGGGCTGATCAGGTTGAAAATGAGGAAGAAGAGGAGGCTGAGGTGGTTCCAGCTGGTCCAAAATTACCAGTAGAGAGAACATATGAATGACATTTTGTTTATAGGTGCATCATTAGATCCAGAGGTGATTGCTTATTACAAACATTTTCAACAATTTTGATCGCTAATAATTAATAAACATATGTGGGAAACAACTAAAACTTAATGATTTTATTAAACCCAATTCCCTGTAATATGGTATGTACATACAATATTTCTCATTTAAATACATATAATATGCACTACTGAAAGTGTTTTGTTTTAACAACATTCCTAACATTCACAATTTAACAGACTTTTATGGATATAGTCTGTGAAATTGAGACTTTAATATATATATATATATATATATATAATATAAATGAAAAATAAATTAATACAATGAAATGTAACTAAAATAATAATAAACTAGATAAGCAGAAAAAGGATAAAACACTAGGAAAGTCACAAATATACTATCTCAATATTTCGAACAACTGTGTTCTTGTTAAGCAAGAAGACAAGTGAACATAGTAAAAATAAATATTGAATATCAAAGGTAACGTAATGCATGGAAACAGATTAAACAAGCAACAAGAGTGTGACAGGGAGAATGTAAAAATATGTTAAATTAGTAAACATGCCAAAATAATTTTAATAAAACTAAGTAAATTAGACAAATGAAATCCTTGCAAATACTGACAATTATTAAGGAACATTTGTAGAAATTACTGGAAGATGTGATGCTAAATAAGTAAAATTGATTATGGGTACTAGGAGCTATAGTAGACAATGGCAAATGAACTAATATTTCATTAGGACAAACACAAGGTTATTGCATAATAAGAAAGGAAGCCAACATACCCTGTATATTTAGCTAATTGCTTTAAATGGTATATAATTAAACACATATATGTACTTCATTAAAGTATGGTCTAAGATGGTCTAATATGACCTTACTAAACAATGAACACACCTGCATTCAATCCTGGAAAGATCACAGAAAATTTTGTTTACTCCTCTCTGAGTCCAGACTAGCTAAGATTCATTCAATTTGCCATCAAATGGAGTATCTGGAGAAGTAACAATTGTGTAAACATAATGCCCTACAGGCTAAAAGTTGTTGGAGCTTAATGCTTACCACATTACCTCTAAGCCGAGAATGAAGAAAATTTACAAACATTGGTAATAGAATGGGCAAGTTGGGAGTTGAGAGTATTAGTCACAAAAGATGGAAAAATAGATCAGAAAGTCAATAATAGAATAAAGAAAGCAATAAAATGCATATTATCAAATATGCAAAATAATAGTAGCTAAAAGGGAAATTAGTTTGAAAACAAAAATCAGAATATATAAAGCAATATTACTGTATGGGAGCAAAAGCTGGACCGTTCTAGCTAAACATTCTAGCAGAATGCAAGCAGCTCAGATGAAAACTTTAAGATAAGTGTTTTGAAAGAAGCGATTAAGTAAAAAATAAAATAATAAGAGAGAGTTTAAATTAGAAAATTATAATTTGTACAATGGAAAGAAATCAGCTGAGATGGTTTGGGCAATGAGTAAAAATGAAAGAGGACAGATTGCCAAGGAGAGTATTTGAAGCAAGGCCAGAATAATTCTATTTGTAGTGCCTACACCAACACCAAATTTAGTAACTCTCTTTGTATTCTGATATAATGCTGCAATTGCATTACTCTTTCTGGGAGTCATATACATTGAAGACATTGGTATGGCTAATTTCTCAAGGAAATCTCCAAATTCCTCAAAAGTGACACATTGAAATAAATACACTTTTATCCTAAAACAATCATCAAACAGTTTAATTAGCAATAGCAGTGCAAAGAATGCATAGAAATCACAGGATCTAAGAATAAGCAATGTGTAGAACATTAATACAAAACATTGAGAAAACAATGAAAAAAATTACTTTGTTCCGATTAATTCACATGGGATTGTAGTTAAGTTGAAAGAGCAATGGCATGGTAAGTGAAAAATTCATAGTTCAAGTCCTAGATGTATCTGATTCTAATTTCAAATCTTAGCTTATTAGTCAGCTTGTGTGAAAAAATCACATTCATTATAAACTTGATACTTACTTCAACAAAGCTGTTTGTGATGAGATGCTGGTATTTAAGTTTCACTTTGGAATCTCTAACCAGCCGCATAACCGTTGCATCATCCACCAAGATGTCACAGCCATGTGCAGCACAGGCTATAGTTTGTCCCACACCTTCTTCCATTATCTTTGTAGTGAGATATTCTCCCCAACATTGCGTGCAGAACCTATGTCCACATTCTAGACCTGTCATCATCTGTAAAATGTAAATATTATAAGTACTGAATAATGTAAAATGAAGAGGGGAACAATATTCATGTTTTACAATGTTTATCAAATATTTAATGTCCAACTCTCTTAATACAGAGAACTATTACATTCCCAGGTGACAAACCAGCAATGGTTAAATGACTCACCAAATTTCAGCCATTTTTAGTAGTAATCTCAGCATGTAACTCCTTTGAATGCAAAGTTGTTACATATATATTGTACATGTGGCATTACTATGCTAGGTGATTTTTATTGATTGCACAAGCATGAATACCAAATGCTGAAGTTGTGACAGTGAAGCTATTTTCTTCATTATTTGATATCTTTCCTTTTTAACATGTATCTTTTACCATTAAAATAGAATAAGAATATTTTCAAATCATTTCTATGGTAATTACATGTATTTGAGTGCAAGATATAATTTTCAAGTTTACCAAAACACCAATTATCTCTGAATAATATTTTGGTTTATGATAAACCATGTATCATTTCACAATAGTGGAATAATGAATATTCCCAATGAAGTGTGCTTAATGAATTTAATGCTATGCTGTTAATAGGTGAATAAGATGCATATTCTGCTGCAACATATCAGAACCTTTTCAATTACTGTGAGCTCTTTATAATACAAATGGGAAACCATATATTCTGCAATTAATAACAACTAAAATAATTTACAATATCGACCAAGTTCAGCTATAGAAAATTTTCGAACTAGATGAAATACTTATGCCCACACACATTAGCACCATATTGCAGGCAAGCATCACTGGCATTTAAGTCATCAGTCTCTGCTCTTCCTACCAGCATATTCTCCAACAAATACAGAAGCTTGGCAAAGCAAGTAGAAATTATTTGTATTTAATTAGCATGTGTCATTCTTACAATGTAGGTACACTTATTCAACGAATGGCTGCTTGTTGGAAACAAAGACCTATTCGTGCTTCCAAACCTAACTGGTCACAGATGATGTTATTATAGTACGTACACAATGTGATTGCAAGTAGTATAGATATAAATCAACCTCCAATGATACATTTGTTCCTTCAAGACATTTAAATATAAGTTTATCACTTTCTTCATTAAAAGCAAAAACATAGGAAGTATAGGATTTTCACTGAATAAACGGAATACGGTAAGCAGCTGTTTTCTTATATGAAATCAAAAAGAATATCTTTGATATTCTAACTTCAAAATGTCCAAGTGGTTTAAGGCATTACTTGATAGATTATATGTACAAGGTATTATGGGTTTGAATCTAGCATAAATTTACACTTTTTATTTTTTATTATATTATTGTTTGCAGACCAGCAACTCAGTATAGAGTTAATATTAAAATACAAGAGAAAGTTTTAATGCTTGTAGCTTTAAAATGTATATTGCTGCCTTAAGACCTTTCCACTGTGACCTAAATAACGTTTAGATTTGAGACAAGGTTTGGTCTCTCTTAAGCACTAAAATAAACAAACAAAACATAAATAAAAAACTTAATATGCATCCATCATGCTCAAAAAGCTAGTTAATTCTTCTCAGAATGGAGTGTGCCAGCTGGTGAAAATAATACAGATTTTCTGCAAGGGAACCCTATGTGTCTTCACCTGCACCATAGCTCAGCAAATGTCCTGGAAGGAGGGAGATGAGAATTTCGAAGTCTCTTTTATTTCTGTCCAAACGTTTTCAATTGGGTTTAGACCAGCTGATTTGGGAGGGCGAGATATTAGTGAGATATCCTTTTGCCTATCAAACAAACGATGCACTATTCTTGAATTATGCATGCTATTATTATTCTGCAGGAAAAGGATTGTTACCTTATCTGGCACATGGGACTAAAACGAATTCCAAACAGTTGCTGCAGATCATACTGTTAACTTCCAAGTATTCATACAAAGTGTCCAGAATCTTCGAATGAAACCCAGCCCCAACACATGATGCTTATATGATCACGGTGAGTATGAGTGGCCATTAATGCCTATCGTATAAGTGACCAAGTGATCGATACAAATGCACAAGCCCATTACATGACAACATAACTTTCTCCGTGAAGATTACTTCCTGCCAGTTGATGTTCCTAGTGTTGACGACATATGCAAGATGATACACGGCATGTTCACCATACAGGATCTCCTTATGCCTAGCTAAGTAGTTGCCTAAACCAAACTCTCTACGATTTCTTGCAGTCTGTAAAGAACTAGAAAAATGACAAGCCGCCTTCAATTGGGCAGTAGATGAAAAGGATCTTCTTTCTACCTCTGCCAAAAGACATTCATATCCTCCCAAGTAGCAAGTCTTTCACGACCTTGCTATTTTACTTTTCTATCTTCGGTAATCTCTATATTGCTGATACTAACCCTCCCAGTTTGTTATGATATACCATGTCTACGAGCAGCCTCAGATGGTGAAAACTCAGCGTTAATCAAAGCTAATATAGATACTTCACCATGACAGTCATATCTCAATCCAAAGAACACGTGTCAAAAGCAAGCAGTCCCTTAGTTCGGCCATTCACTGAAAGATAGTAGTGTGCCTTATAAATGGGCTGAGTGGCCCGCTGTAGAGTAGAATAAAAGAAATAATACACTTGTAGCACTGAACCAAACACTGCATTTTCGTCGTTTAAATACTATGATAGAAAGTATTATAAATATACAGAATAAGTTTATTATATAGTAAAACATGCATATTTATTAAATTACTCCATTGAAATATTTTATTTTAATGAAATGAAAGATTGCATACATTCAGTAGAAGTATGTTAGCACTGAAAAGAAAAATGATTTATATTTAATTTATTTTAAAATGGTACTATATATATGATTTTGGACAAGTTATATTGTTCATAAAAACAAATAGAATGGAAAAATGTATAAAAAATATGAGGTTTAAGTTAAAAAAAAAATTGGAGATTGGAACTTGCAAAGCTTCCCACATCATGTTCCATTCGATTCTTCTAAACCACTGTGCCAGAGCTGCATTTTTCTATAGGCTTGCTGCAGGGAGCATTAGTATCTTCTATAAACATGTACGTTTATTCTCCCTTCAAAATTCCTCATCATCTGTATGGGCATGGATTAGAAGGGGACTTATTCAACATTTTGCCATTTAAGAATGTGGTCATTCCCTTACATATAATTATGCCATACATGCCATGCCAGTAGGTTCTTTGATAATACATGTTTCAGTTAATATGCTTAGTCGGTTGCAATTTAAAAAAAAATTCTTTCATTGTATTAATTTTCTGCAAATTTCTTTCAAAAAATAACATATTAAAAGAACTTAGGCCAACTTAGGCTCACAGTTTAATACTGTTCAAGCAGCATAGAATACATAAAGGGGCTTTATATACCAAAGATATTTTAATTTTGATATTACAGCAACATTCCAGGATAGATAGCTATTATACATCTTTATTTTGCACTATGAATGTTAATAAACAACATAAAATGTTTGCAGTTTTTATAAGCAATTTAAAAATTTTGAAATTTCACAGAAAGAGGTATTTTTTTTCCCTAAAGATAAACTGTATGAAATCTAATCTTACATAACCTTATGATTTTGAAAGTTTTGAATTGTTAAATAAAAAATAATAAAAAAAAACCTGATTAACATAGTTGCTTGCTTCATCTGTTGTAAGATATAATATGGAAAATAAACAATATTTAATAGCTATATACAAAAGAATGCAAAAAAAAAATTGAGCAAATATTTTAGCCATTTTCCTGATTACCCTAAGAAATACTTGGTTTCCGGAACTAGGCAACTAGTTATTAATCGGTGATATCTCATTACATATTTTTTTTGTTTTAACTATACATAGCATCCGAATTATTCTTGTTCTGAGGTTAAATTTAGAAGCTAAATATTTTGCACCCTGTCTAATCATGTACTAAATGCCCAGAACATCTATGTGGCAGTTCAGCTGTTGTCATTGAAGTATACAAAATGCACCAACAAGACAAAGTGGAGTAAGTAGACACGTGAAAGATGCAAGAGGAAAGAAAATATGAAGAGAGAGCCAATATTACTGACCTACCTGTAATATTCATCTTTGCATAACATCCTGCTTTTGTATGTTCCTTATTACAGCAATTACTTCAGTGAATTCAAGATTTAGTTCTGTATGCTGTTGTGTCTTTGTTGTACTAAACTTTCAATTAAAATATTCAGTTGTTTAAATAGATGTAATTATATTCAATTTTCAATATTAATTCAATATGAAATCGAATACAGTGAAACACGCATTAATAGTCTCTTCTGAGTCAAAATATAACACTCTTTATGTATTAAATAATGAAGGTAACTTTCTAACACACTTCACTTAGTAACAGTTAGTGTTAGTAAGTGAAGTTTGTTAGAAAGTTACCCTCATTGTTTTATATATAATATCTTCACTTAAAACAGCTTCAACTTAACACACTGTTTATGGTTTTACTTATATGAGATTTACCCAGATATGTTTTGTGAAATAATTATCCACATCCTCAGTTGTTAAGACTTTTGGATCATTTATAGAAGTTGGGTAGGGTTTACCTACCCAACTTCTATGTGGATAATTGTCCTGAGTAAATCTCATGTAAATGAAACCATAAGGAGTATTCTAAATACATTAACTCAGAGGAGGTTATATTCCATTTATTTAAGCTTTTTACTCAGTAGCAAAAATATATGCATTTCACATGCCTGGGATAATTTGGATTAATAAGAGTTCTAATACATTGTTGATTTTTATAGAGTGTACTGAATTAATGCTAATAAAACACTCGGTGTTCATAGTTCATAAAAGTTGGAAGGAGTTAAATCTATAATTAATAATTTTAAATTCATGGATCTTAATTTGTGACTGCAATGCGCAATAAAGTCATTGATCACAAAAATAGCATTTATGATACAGACTTTCACATCCTATGTCATTTATGTTGAAATTCTTTCAAGTTTAAGGCCAAACAATTTTCATGTCAAAAATTTTTAAACTGTTACCGATATACTCATCAGTAAAATATTCCTGGGTTCACTGATTTCCTGCTGGAGAATCAACGTTTACACACTATACAGTCAAGATAGTGTGAGCTGGACATTGGCAAGGTATAGCTTCAACAAAAACATAACATTAATGTAACAAGCCACTGCCCTCTACATATGAGCCATGAAATAAAGTTTCTCTCTGCAGGGCTGCTTGCATGCAAATTTATTTGTTGCATCATTAGTTTAATACTTTATAGTATATGACATTGAATTAAATCTTAATTTAATATAAGTATGCCACATATATATTTGAGTAATACATATTTTTTAAATAACTCCAAGAATGTGTGAAATCAGGTGAAGAAATGATCATTTGTAACTGTTACTAATAGGTTGTTGCTAATGAAAATGTTGTTTGTTTCAGATATGGCAAGTTTAATTATGACATTCATTAAAAAGTGGAGATTAATGCTGACATCATTTTCTTTTCCAAGACAGGATAATCTAAAATGTCAGGGGCTTTGAGCTATTCCAAGAAAGGAACTGTTAAATCATCTTTAACAGTTTTATGAAAAAATTTTGAGATTAAAGCATAATAAAATACAGTTTAAAACAGAGGATGACAAATAATATCAGCTGTTTCAGAGTCATGCAAAATTTATGAAAGATGTAGTACCATTTCCTGGTTTAACAATTACATATCAAAACAAGAACGTGTACTCACAGCAAGGAAGTATTTAGATTCTAGGAGGAAAGCAGCAATGAAGTTAAATGACAAGAAGATGGAAGAAATTCTGGTAGCTGATCAAATAAAATGTTATGAACTTTTTTTCAACAATTTCAAGAAAAAATGGAATTTTAAAGTGGAGTCGTCCACGGCCAAAGATGGAGATAACATATCTTTGAAACCAGTACCAAATATTTTTAAGATTAGTGAAGCACGAAGAGTGTTAGACAACAGATTTAATTCATGGATAGTGATTGTTTGGTTATATATCTATTTTGAATGTTGACACTGAACCTACTGGAGGTGCTAGTTATGATAAAAAAGGAAGTTGTCTCAAATTGAAAATGTTTTAAATAGATACAAATGATTTAGTAATAGCACTTCTGTCAAAAAACTATTACAATATATTCTACAAATGTCTAAGAAATATCCACAAGAATGTGCCATCATTGCACAAGATGAGAACCATAATTTTTTAATGGCAACTTACAAATTATTGCTGACAAGTTAATATGTTACTTGCAAATAGACATAAACAAAGTATTCCTTTGCTACAATTATTTTTCTTATTAATATTTATTCTCACTTCCTATGCATATTGTAGTCACAGTACATTAGATGTTATGTGCATCTCAATCTCCAACATGTTGTTTGCAATGTCACGCTATGTCAATGCATACAGTATGGGGCTGACTTAAGCTATTAAAACTATTGCACTCAAAATAATGCTGGTATACTGTGCATACTTCTCCAATGTTAGTACTTCAAAGCAGTTATGCTGCTTTTTTCTTCTAAAAAGAATTTATTGTTTTAAATTTTTGTTTCAAAATGTTTTTTCTCTTTTTATTTTTTTGTAGGGTTGTGAAAACGCACTTACAGCCTACCCCCACTAAAAGAGAAATTTGTGTATATTGCAAACAAAATCATTATATTTTTTGCATTGTAATTAATAATATAAATATTGTATATGTGTATCATAAGGTTCAACTTCAAAACTGAATTGTGTGTCAACAAAATAGAAAGTTCTATGGTGTAGCTGTTTACGAGAGCCCAGAAAACCAAGGAGACTTTAAACTGCTATTCAAAGAAAGAATAAGCCCAAAGACACCAGTGTTATGCCACTTCTCAAAAGACCTACCATTTATGAGTGTTAATAAAGTCAAGGCCTTTTATATACGTTAAGGGGAATGAACTTGCCAGCTGTTTGTGGAGTTAACTTTAAACCAATAAATGTTTTAAACTTTATAATAGTAGTGAGTTGCATGCATTAGCATGTGAATATGAACCAGCCAATAGTCGATGTATATTTTGAATTTTTAAAGCAAGACACAGGACTACGCATGCTTGTGTGACCCTCATAGCTTAGTGAAGCCAACAATAAATTAATCTGAACCAAATATATAAGGAGAGATTTGCTCCGGTTGGGCAGTCAGTTCAAATACATCGTTGCAGCAGTTCATATCATCAGTTCAGAGGATTAGAGAGTCAGATCATTAGATCCAGTTTGCCTCCTTGGAAATCGCAGCAGCTAAATTTATATTAAATATAGCCAAGTTCTATCATATGCAGAACACCTGAGGATGCAACAGATTTTGTGAATGATAAATTACCATACAAATTATGTCGCATCCAACAATTATTTACATAGCCGATATCTCCTACCAGTCCCGTTGAGCACGAGTCACAAAATAGCAGAACAAAACCCTGAGATACTGTTGTCATGAAATGTGGGTAACAACACCAAAGTGATCAATAATCAATTAAAGATATGCCATTACTAAATATGATGATCAGCAACTAAATTGCTTCATAATTGACAACCAAACTGTCCCTACCAACAAAACTGCTTCAAAATTGGTGCCCAACTCCGGGCACTCAGCAGGAGTCTACTAAACTGCTTCAAAACTGGCGCCCTATGTGGAGGTGCCATACAACCACCTCTTAAATTGTTAACTTTCCAATGCTGGTAACCAGACAAATTTTAATTTACATGTGGCAAAGGAAACTTGTTTATATCTTTTAAAGACTGAGTTTTAGAAGATATGCTTTTAAATTATTTGATGGATTGGTTTCCTTATCATGGTTGACAAAGGGAGCAACTATACAATGTAAAGCAAGTCTTTCTTAATAGCATTCAGTATTTAAAAGAAGCTCTCACAAATAAATGTTTTTTTGACAACAAGCAGCCAGTTAGCATGCTACAAGTAAAGATAATTTGGACACCAGCTGATGTCACAAGCAGGAAAAGCTACATCGCATCCCACCAGTGATACATACTTCATTACCAACATACTGCAGTTGTAACTTTGGGTTGAATTGAACTTGGAAACAACCAATGGAATCAAAGTGACCTAGATTGTTTACTTTTAGCCCATCTCCCCTATTTGGATGTTTAACAATTTCTAAAGTTTTCCTCAGTAATCTCTGTTTATATTTATATATTATGGTTATAACCATGCTATGCTATAATGAATAACATATGTAGGTTGCAACTTGTTCCACCACAGCTGAATGAACGTTATTCCATTTTTATTTCTTACATAAATGTTCCTTAATTTGACATTTAACACTTCTCTCTGTTTGTCCAATGTAAACTTTGTCACAAGAATACGGAAAGAAATAGATACCTAGTTTGAAAAGTGGTTTCAGATTTTTCATGAAGAGTGCCACCGACTTTCAAAATAGGATGAAAATAAACAATTATACTATGTTTTTAAGCAAATAAGAAATTCTATTGTTCATACTCTGTATAAAAGACAACTGCCCACAACTTCAAATTCTCATTCAAGCCTTTTTCTTTGTCACTTTTTTTTTATATCATATCTGTAATGGTCATTGACTTGTAACATTTTCATAGTATAAATAAACTCTGAGTTGATATTCAGAAATGGCGATGTTTAATTTTCTTCTAATGCTATCATAAATGGAATGTTTTTATGGCAATTGTTTATATGGACCAAAAACTAGTGCTGTTTGTTATCCCCATGGCTAAATGACAAAGGTGCAATCAACATACTGCAGCCAGCACTTAAGTTTCAATTGAGTGAAGCCCAGTTACTCCCTCTCAAAGGCTATCATAGAAATGTAGGCAAGCAACAGTGACAATAGACCTTCAATTTTACTCATAAAGTTATGAGTGCCAAAGGTAAAAATTGAATTTAACATGCACAAGGCCAAATCAGCAAGGTCTAATGATAGTGAATCTGTTTGGAATTTCTTTCTCACCAAGTCTAAAGCTTCATCTACTGACACCTTAGTAAACCATGTCAAAATTAATAAATCATTGGGTTCTGCTGATAAAGAAGGCAGAATATTGATTATATATATTTTAATAATAATGCAATTTGGAATCAAACACAGTGAAACACCTATTAATAATCTCTTCTGAGTCAGATGTTTAAAACACTCTTTATGGTTTCACTTAAATGAGATTTACTCAAGACATATGTTTCGTGGAACTATTGTCCACATCTTCAGCTGTTAATCGAATGCTGCATCATTCGTAGGAGCTGGGTTGGTAGGTAGCCAGGTTGACTGGTGGTCTAGTGATAAACTTTAAGTGCTGTCTGCTTCCGGGATGTCAAAATTCAGGAGGTTATGCTAATGTTTTTTTTAAATATAAATCCTTTCCCGTATGTTTAGTTCATTTGGTTGTTGAATAGAATGAATTTTGACAGTCTGGAAGCAGACAGCACTTTTTCAACAGTTGTTTAACAGCTGATGATGTGAACAACAATTCCACGAAACATATGTCCTGAGAAAATCACATTTAAACAAAACCATAAAGTGTGTTTTAAACATCCGACTCAATTATCGATAATATTTACTTAAATGAAAATTGGAACTTGCACAGTGAAGCCAATCATATTAATTGATATCATTGTATGATTCGGGGATGAAAACATAAACTACATAAACATAAACTACAAGTTTATCACACCGCCACCAGAGCAGAATATACATTCCCACAGCTCAACGAATGATCCGACAGTTGAACTTTAGCCTACTGAAGATGGGAACTAAATGTTCTCGAAACCTGTTCCATACATTTATAAGCGAAGCTTTTGGAGTGTGTAGTTCAACTGAATCATACAATGATATCAATTAATATCAATAATATGTTTACAGTTTTTAATCTGTGAACCCAATGGAGAAACATTTCCTATTACTATAGCAATTAAATATTGAGCCTAATATATATGGAATGATGAGCTTAATGGAATATTGGATTTTTGGATTTGTGTAACTTGGGGAGTTTAAAAAGAAACAGATTCTTCAATTTGAGATGAAAATTCTTGGAGAGAAGTATAGGGAAAAGTCAGGGAAGAGTTAGTTAGAGAGTAACCACAAATACCGGCTCCCTTCTAGAATTTCCGTAGATTCTGTTAACCATAATTTAAAAAATAATGCTTCGTAAGATGGAGAGAAAAGACTCTTATTTAGTGGTGCAGCGTCTGTTGGTGCAGTATAGCCAAGAACATCAGTGCTGAGAGGGAGCTTATAAGCTATATTATGGTTACATGAACCACCATTATAGATGTTGTGGTTATCAGCTTCTCGCTGTGCTGCTAGGGTGGGCATATAGCTTACAGACATAAAACAGAGCATACTGTAACTTTTGGGGGGTTTGGTCATTTGTTTTGTTCTTTATAAATTTTATAGGTTAGGGCTTAAGCAGCCTTATGGGACTATTTTCTATTCCTGAAAATAAAAGAAAAAATTTGTGACCAACAATTTGAATCACCTGAAGCTACAGTAGCTGCATAAGAAGAGTATTTGCATGCTATCCAAAGAAGCATGGCATTCAGCATTTACAAAATAGTTTGAATGGGTGCAACATTATGTAGAATGCAATGGCAATTACTTTAAAAAGATGCAATGATCAGATCTTAGTTTTTAAAAATTTATTGTGCATTCTCAAAACTTTTAGTGACCTTGTATCCTCCGCCAACCACGAAACCTCTCATTTACATATCCCAGAGACCTACATAAGGTTTTCTCTACTGTGAAGTCGGTCCTGGTGCTGTAGTGGTAATCATGCTTGCCTTCTAAATCCAAGCTCACGAGTTCAAACCGGCCAGGATCGAGTATTTTTTTGGGAGTAAAAATCCTAAGTATGGCATCTTTCCGAAGGAAAGTAAAGCTGTGGGTCCCATGTTGTACATTTATAGTACGAAAAAGAACCTCAAGGCTGAAAGAAGAGGCGTCTGAGTAAAATTTGTCAGCCATTTCAGGCCCTGAATTGAATAGGATGCTGATGACCTTAGATGTTAAAGAGCATCCATACATAAAACAAATCCAAAAAAAAAAAAATCTCTAGTGTGAAAAATTTACTCCCTCAGGGACAACTTGTAAGGGTTCCAGTACTTTTGACCCAGATTGATTGATTTGTTTTATTTACGGATGCTCTTTTACATCTCAGGTCATTAGTGTCCCATTCAATTCAGGGTGTGAAAGAGCTTACAAATTTTGCTCAGAGGCCTCTTATTCAGGCTTGAGATTCTTTTTCGTACTGTAAATGTACAACACGAGACTCACAGCTTTACTTCCCTTCTGAAGGAAGCCATACTTAGGATTTTTACGCCCGAAAAAATCCATTGATCCTGGCCAGGTTTGAACCAACGATCTTGGGTTTAGAAGGCAAATATGGTTACCCTACACCACCAGGATCGATTTTTTGACCCAGAGTCTAGTATAACCAACTAATATGGATTTATTTATACATAGAAAATTTTCTTTCACACTAACAGTGTGTAGAGCATTAGTTGAGGAAGAATCAAATTTGAAAAAAATTATCAGTTTATGGCTGGAATTCAAACAATGGATCTTTAATTGATATCATTGTATGATTCAGTTGAACTACACACTCTTAAAGCTTCACTTACTTTTCATAAATGTATGGAACCGGTTTCGAGAACATTTTGTTCCCATCTTCAGCCAGGCTAAAGTTCAACTGTCGGATCATTCGTTGAGCTGTGGGAATGTATATTCTGCTCTGGTGGCGGTGTGATAAACTTGTAGTTTATGTTTTCATCCCCGACAATGTCGAAGTTCATTATGCTGTCTTTGTATTTGTAGATGTAGATTTTCTCCCAGGTTGCTAATTCCGTAGGTCCTTGTACTGATTTTAATAATTTTGTTTTATTTATTATGTTGTGATTTTGTGTCCAAAAATGATATGCTACTGCTGATTTCTCGATTTGCTTGTACTTTATGTTCCTGAAATGTTCCTTTAACCGTGTACCTATGTTTCTCTTTGTTTTCCCTATGTAGATTTTTTCACATTCTGCACAGTTTATTTTGTAAATACCTGATTTTTCTTCTTGTGGAATACTGTCATTAACATTATCTATCAGCAAATTTTGAACATTAAATCTATTAATTGGTGCCAACCTGATATTAAAATCTTTAAGAATATTCTGAAATTTTTTTGTGGCCCATGGATGATATGTGAATTTTTTAAAAATAAGTTTATCTTTTGTTGCTGAAAGTGTTGTGGTTTCTTTGATATGTTTTTGTCTCTTGAATTTCTGCACCTTTTTATGTACTAGTTCTTTTTTAAAACCATTTTTAACTGCTGTTTCTTCTATTTGTTTGTATTCTTTAAAATATTCTTCTTTGCTAATTTAGGTTAACTAGCCGGTGTGTTAAACTGTTAATTACTGCATGTTTGTGTGCTGTAGGGTTAAAACTGTCAGCTTTGATGTGATTATCTGCATGTGTATTCTTTCTGTATATTCCAAATTTAAGTTTTTCTTGGCATTTCATTATTTTAATATCCAGGAATGGCAGCATGTTATCTGTATCTATTTCGTATGTAAATGATATGTTTTTATCTTGAATATTTAAAATTTTTAAGCCATCGTCAATGAGTTTTTATGAGTATCATTTACATACGAAATAGAAACAGATAACATGCTGCCATTCCTGGATATTAAAATAATGAAATGCCAAGAAAAACTTAAATTTGGAATATACAGAAAGAATACACATGCAGATAATCACATCAAAGCTGACAGTTTTAACCCTACAGCACACAAACATGCAGTAATTAACAGTTTAACACACCGGCTAGTTAACCTAAATTAGCAAAGAAGAATATTTTAAAGAATACAAACAAATAGAAGAAACAGCAGTTAAAAATGGTTTTAAAAAAGAACTAGTACATAAAAAGGTGCAGAAATTCAAGAGACAAAAACATATCAAAGAAACCACAACACTTTCAGCAACAAAAGATAAACTTATTTTTAAAAAATTCACATATCATCCATGGGCCACAAAAAAATTTCAGAATATTCTTAAAGATTTTAATATCAGGTTGGCACCAATTAATAGATTTAATGTTCAAAATTTGCTGATAGATAATGTTAATGACAGTATTCCACAAGAAGAAAAATCAGGTATTTACAAAATAAACTGTGCAGAATGTGAAAAAATCTACATAGGGAAAACAAAGAGAAACATAGGTACACGGTTAAAGGAACATTTCAGGAACATAAAGTACAAGCAAATCGAGAAATCAGCAGTAGCATATCATTTTTGGACACAAAATCACAACATAATAAATAAAACAAAATTATTAAAATCAGTACAAGGACCTACGGAATTAGCAACCTGGGAGAAAATCTACATCTACAAATACAAAGACAGCATAATGAACTTCGACATTGTCGGGGATGAAAACATAAACTACAAGTTTATCACACCGCCACCAGAGCAGAATATACATTCCCACAGCTCAACGAATGATCCGACAGTTGAACTTTAGCCTGGCTGAAGATGGGAACAAAATGTTCTCGAAACCGGTTCCATACATTTATGAAAAGTAAGTGAAGCTTTAAGAGTGTGTAGTTCAACTGAATCATACAATTAATTAAATACAATTAATATGATTGGCTTCACTGTGCAAGTTCCAATTTACATTTAAGTAATGGATCTTTAGCCTTCTGTGCTGACACTCTTAACCAACTGAGCTAATGTGTCCTCCTTCAACCTATCTAATTATATATATTATACATATAATAAATAAAAAAAATGGGAAAAATGGTGGTGGGAGGGCACAGAGATTGAAGTTGTTAAGAAAATTGATTATTTAGGTGTTAGATTATCTAGTAATGGGAAATGGAGTGATCAAAGAAGAAAGCAGTAGCAGAAGGAAAAGTAGCCATGAGTGTAATTAGATCTTGTGTTAACAAAATACCAAATATACAAGTAAAATGGATAGAGAGAATATATGGTTCAATTGTGGAGAGCAGAATGATGTATGGAATAGAAATCTGGGGGCCAGATGAACAATTGAAAGGGATAAATATGATAAATAGATTATTGTGTAGAATTGTTCTGGGCTTACCTAGATTTTCACCTAACGAGGTTGCTCTAATGGAAATAGGAAGATTGGGCTATAAAAGCAAGGTCATGGAAAGAGTATTGAAATATTGGTATAGAATAGGGAGACTAGAGAATGAGAATATTATTAATCAGTGCCTGGTAGCACAAAGTAAAATTAAAGGGAAAGAAACTTGGCTATCTAAAATCCAAAATATTGTACAAAAAGTGGGCATGGGACTAGTATGGTACCAGGGAGAACGGTTGGGTATAGGATTTTGGAAAGAGATAACAATAAGAATCGAGGATATAGAAAAACAGGAAATATGGGCAAATCTTAACACCAAGAAATCTCTGGGATTATACAGTACACTAAAAAATGGGTGGGGAAGAGAAAGGTATGTTGAAATTTGTGATAAGGTAGGAAGGGAAGGGTTGGCATGATTTAGAACATGAGTAAAATATTTAAGTGAGTTAAAAAATGGACACACTAAGGGAAAATGTCCTATTTGTAAAGAACCAGATAGCACTTGGCATTGTATACTAGAATGTAAGCAAATAAGTTTTGAGGGAACAGTTCTTATTAAGAAAATGGGAAAATCTACCAGATGAAATAAGAGGTAGAAGAATTTTAAATTTAAAGTTAGATGAAAATATTAAAGAACTAGGAAAATACATAGGCAAGATAAGACAAAAAAGGTTATGGGTATAAAATATGCGAAACGAGCTTGAGAGTAAAATTGTTGGATAGTAAAAGGAGGATGGAATGAGATGGGGAAGGTATGGTGCTAGTTTTCTAATGTTAGTTTACTTTTAATGTTGTGTTTTGTTGTGGTTGGATCGAAGTCCGGTCCCCTGGATATTCCAGTAGGTAGCTGCTGATGAACCGGGGACTGGGGGGCTGAGCCAATCAATTTAAAATAAATTTTGAGTGGAGCCAGTGCCTTCTGGAATTGCCGAAGGCACTGTTTCTAATTGTTATGTTTAAAGGTAAAGATAGTATATCACGAAATATAGTAAATATTGTAATTGTGAGGGGTACATCTAAAATAGATGGAGGTCCCTTATAGTTTGCATTTGCATGATTGAGTGTTTGTAAAAGAGTACTGCTGTTGTAAAGGAGTAAATTTGTTGTATTATTAAATGGAAATAAATTCAATGCAAAATGTTAGTTAAACAGAATCCTTATACACCAATAACCAGGTGTTAGTGTGTATAAGGACCAAAGGAATAAGCAACTCTAAGGATATAAATATGGCCAAATGAGTATAAGCAATAAAGGAAGAAGGAAGGTTTAGTATAGCAAAAATATAATTTAATATCGCACTGAATGTATGAGTTACTTTTAATGTTGTGTTTTGTTTTGGTTGTACCTATGTTTCTCTTTGTTTTCCCTATGTAAAAGCAAATTTAAATTAATAAGCCAAGTTAAAAGCAACACCAGAGTTGAACTACACACTCTTAATGCTTCACTTAAGAGTGTATAGCTCAACTAAATCATACAATAATATCAATTATATGATTAGCTTCACTCTGAAAGTTCCATTTACATTTTAATTCATATATACATATACTCTGGAGATATCCCTAAGTAATCGGAAGCTTTCACGGCCGGAGTCAGACTTATAACTAGAAGTTTCTTCCAGGCTTAGGAGCCATGGTCTGTTGGAGCTAAGGAGTCCAAACGTTTCATCCCGAACTGCAGAGGACATCTTCAGTGGCACAGTCCACTGAAGATGTCCGCAGTTGGAGATGAAACTTTTGGACTCCTTAGCTCCAACAGACCACGGCTCCTAAGCCCAGAAGAAACTTCTAGTTATAAGATCTCTCTTTTAAGGTTTCCTCCACTGTGAGAGATTAATTCATAAGGGTTAATTTATACATGGAAATTGTTCTTTCACAATAGTCATGTATAGCTTATAAGTTGGAAAGGAAGAATCGGAGTTGAAAAAAATTCAGATTACAGTCTGGAATTGATCTACCGATCTTATTTTTTTTTAAATTTGATTCCTTCTTTCCAAATAATGTGCTACACACCACTAGTGTGAAAGAACAATTTCCTTATATATATATATATATGAAAAATAATATAATACTATTAACAATGTAACTAAAACAATAGTAACCAGAAAAGCAAAAAAGGATAAAACACTAAGAAAAAGTGACAGATTATTGATGCATACATAGCTCTGAAAGTATACTTAAGAGATAGAGAAATGGCAGCTATATTTTTACATAAAGTGCATATACCACTGGGTTTAAATCTTACATATTATTTTTTTTTTTTTCCCACACACTCTTGTAGCTGGTTTCATCTTTTTCCATACATAACGTTACCTTCAATATTTAATATTTATTTTTATCACCGTCACTTGTCTTCTTGCCATAGAAGAACTCTAGTAGCTTGACATAGAGCAATTACAAATCTGTGAGTTTTTTTTAAGTGTTTTATATATTTCTGCTTTTCTAGAATCTGTTATTTTAGTTACATCGTTAACAGTGTTATACTATTTTTCATTTATATAGTTTGTACCTCAGGTATTGCTTTTAACTTGGCTTATTAATTTAAATTTGATTTTGCATGTTTGCTTTGACTTCTTTACCATTTATTCACTATTCTTCTTATTTTATTTGTTACTTTCTCCGTGTTTTCTAATACACTTTATTACCATCATTAAGCTTTTGTGTTTTTTATATATATAATACAAAAGAAAAAGAAAAATAAAGTAACACAATTAGCAATGTAACAAATTAACAGTAATTATATAAGCTTTAAAAGGATAAAACACTAAGATAAAGTCACACTTGAAATCACTATATTTCGAACTCATTGAGTTCTTCTATGGCAAGAAGCTAGACAAGTGAAGGTGATAAAAGTAAATATTGAGTATCGAAGGTAACGTTATGCAAGAAAACCGATGAAACTAGAAATGAGAGTATGGGGAAAAAAATTAATATGTAAGATTTAAACCACGTGGTATATGCACTTTATGTAAAAATATAGTTGTCATTACTCTATCTCTGAGTAAACTTTCAGAGCATTGTGTAGGTAATGCATCAATAAGTGTTAGATTAAAAGCATCATCAAAATCCTTACAGTGAGATAAGCATGTTGGGCAACCGACAAGGGCAGACTTGGTTTTAACCGAACATCTATGATTGTTCATGCGTAGCGAAACAGTAGAAGTTAAACCAATATAAAATGCTTTGCAAAGCTTACAAGATAACATATATACGACATTCTTAGAAGAACAGGTAGCAAATGAAGAAATGTTCAATTCTCTGGATAAATTAGGGCTGTGGAATGAATGGCACGGCATAATTAGCTCACAGGTTTTGCATTTAGGGTGTTGGCAAGGATATGAGCCAGCAAAGGGACGAGGTAAATTTGGAGGAGTTGGGTTTTGGCAAAATTACTTTTAAGGTTAGGGGGTCTTTTAAAAGTAAGGTGGGGTAGAAATTTAGAAAAATCATTTAAAGATGGGTGCATTAACAAAGTATTGTGACATTCTTTCAAAATTAGATTTCAAGTGTGACTTTATCTTCAGTGTTTTATCCTTTTAAAGCTTCTTTAATTACTGTTAATTTATACATATATAATATAAAAGAAAAATGAAAATAAAGTAACACTATTAACAATGTAACAAATTAACAGTAATTATAAAAGTAGAAAAGGATAAAACACTAAGATAAAGTCACACTTGAGATCACTATATTTTGAACTCATTGAGTCCTTCTATGGCAAGAAGACAAGTGTCCAAGTATTTTATCCTTTTCTACTTTTATAATTACTGTTAATTTGTTACATTATATACATACTTATTTATTAATCCCTATATAGTTGGTGGTTAAATTAGAAGCCTAGGTCAAAAGTATTTATAACATTAAAAGTCAACCCCCCTAAGGAATAAATCTCTCACCTTTGGAATATACAGAATCAAATGAGAAGTTTGTGGATCTCTGCTTGGAAGAAGACGTAGTAAGTTGGTTAGGCGTCAGCATATAAGGCTGAAGATGCATGGTTCAAAAGCTGGCTGTATTCCGAATTTTTCTAATCTGGTTCTTCCTTTCCAATTAATGTCCTACACATGGCTATGTGAAAGAATAATTTTCATCCATAGGTTTCTCTTTGATGCAATACCTGCTTTTAATTTTGTTCCTTCTAAAATATTTTAATCTCTACTAACATTGACTTCATAAACTTCCAGTCAACTGGAGAACCTGCCATATATTTAATTTGTTATGCTTGCTAATCATTAATGTGTTTATCTTAAGTACCTGATGCTCCCCAATAAAAGTTGATTCTTTCCCTGTGTTAAAAGCTTTATTCAATTTCATAAAACTGGAGATGAAGAAATATGTATGCTATTCTGAATATCAAAAAATGTGATTCATTTCCTTAAGGGGACTGGGTAGTTACAGGCCTAGTCAGAATATATATATATTTTAAATCTCTGTATTTGCAAACTACTACAGATAATTATATGAAATTTTGAAACCATATAATGCTAACCAAAATGATGTTAATTCATATAGTAGGAAATAATTGCTTTTACATGCTAATTTTGAATTTTTTTTTTAAATTTAGCTTTCACTTATTCAAGTGCACATTTCTCAGAAACTGTATGACCTAAGATTGTCAAATGTTTATTTGTTGTTGTAAACAATATTTCTGAAAATTTTCAGTACAAATTTAATAAATGTCTTATATTAATTAAAGGAAAAGCATAATATTGTGTTGAGAAAATTTTCACTTTTTGCTTAAAAAAATAATTTTAAAATAAAAAACTAAAAGACACTGATTCATAATTGTTGCTGGAAATGTGCTTGTCATTAAAAATGTACAATAAAATTTTCATTAAGATATCTCACATAGTTTTTGAGAAAAGTGCACTTGAAGTATTAAAAAAGCTACCTATGGAATTTTTTTTCTTTTAATAGTGCTTTAACACCTGATTTTACTATTGAGGCACCACAGGCGGTGAACACCGATGATATACGAGATGAAATGGTATATTGGGAAAGGATGTTTTTTTGGAATGAAACGTTCCAGGCCTAAGTTTAGGGTACCTTCCTGGCATTCGCCATTTATGAGGACTGAGGAAAACTGGAAAAAACCTCAGTCAGGGAAACAGTCCTGGTGGGATTCGAATCCCAGACCTCCCACTCACAAGTCCGTACCTTAACAATCTATGGGAAATGGTGTCATAGTTAAACATGCATAAACATAAGACTTACTAATTCAACATTTTTCAGCCCCATAATCCTTATCACTGGCTTTCTCTTTAACCTTCCTACCTCATTTCAGTAGTCTTTTTTTCCACTCTGGCTTGTTAGGTGATCATTTCTACATGTTTTTCAGCTTCCATGACATGTCGTTTGTCGATTTCTTGAAGAAGTATCTTGCCACCAGCTTTTATTCCTAGATCATTCAACACTTTAATTCTGATGCTAGAGCCATCATTAAAAGTATTCATTGCATCCAGGACACCCAGTCTTAAAGTGGTAGCACACACACCAGTTGTTTTGGGGATGCATTCCCATATTACATTATGAAAACTTCCATTTGGGTTTTGAGATCAACCATGCAGACACTTCTGTAAAAGTTCCTCTTTATAAAGATCCCTAAAGACTCGCTTTATTGTAAGTAGCACAGCTTCAGTTAAAGAATGTGTGTGCTTATAGGGCTCACCTTCAAGGGTGTCTGCACATCGATAGCCACAGCATGTATCAGGACCTGCAGGACACAAACCATGATATGGGGAAGAGTTGGTGAGCATATGAAAGTACACTACCCAGATATCCTTCTTCATTTCTCTGACAGTAGCCTTTGCAGTTCTTCTTATTGCCAGTCCATAGTAGAGCTAGAGAAGATAAATTTCTGGATCTGTGAGTCTACCTTGACCTGAAATTGGCTTTCCATTTGATATTAATTTTCATGCTAGTAATTTCTTCAAGCTTTGGAAATGGCACCCCATCCTCATCTGTATGTCGCCTATACATTCTAATTTATTTATTAATATTAGTGTCATACATTTTCTTTCAAAGCACTTTAAAAAATGTACCACTCATATTTCAAAGAGAATTAACCAAATAAAATGACTATTGCAACTGTCAGTGTAATGTGCTTGTTGTGGGCATGGCTAGCTAGCTGCCATTTCATTTTTAAATATGAAATGTAAAATCCTTTGACACCGAATTTACATAATAATGTTATATTGTTGAAAAAATTAAACTTTTTAAGACAAAACATAATTTTTTAACCCATCTAGCAACAATTAATCAGCAATTTCCCCATATTTCAGCCACCGGCCTGAACATAAAGTATTTTAAATTTTTTCAGGACAACTCTACACTCTCTAATTGTAAATCATCTAAAAATGAAAACAATTTGAACTGCATGCAAAACAACTTGAGAGTGAAATTTTAAGAATTAGAAGAATTTTTAGATATCTGATATGTTGCTTTTAGCTATAAAAATGTTTCTTCTGTGTGGCAAAATTTTGAAGCACTAGTTGCCCATTTTATGTGACAAAGATAACAAGAATGATTAAATATTGTACAGCATGTATCAAGATGCTAAAAAGTATCACCAACACAGAGCTCATATGATAAGTGACAAAGATGATGACAAGAGAGAAAATATTCAACATGTATGAAGGCTAACTAAAAATTATCACTAACACATAGCTCAATTCAGACCTTGCCTTGACATGTATGTTTTCTAAGAACTAGCAGAACTGCAAACATGTGAAATAACTCCTTACCCTGCTTACAAAAAAATAAGCAAACAGATTAAATTACTCAATGAAAGAAAAACAAACAGTGAACACTATTATCTGGAGACTTTAAAAGCCGAGACTATTTCAATATTTATGGAAGTTCCCCTTGCACATGGATCAAAATATCACAGTTTAAATCATTATCCATGAAAAATTTTTATGGTTGTCTGTTAAAATACATGAGGAGCCAACTATTAACCAAAGAAAGTACAGAAATACCGAATGGACTACAAAATATGGCTCGATATGATGAAACACAAAATAACCTTTGCAAATGTGATTTAGACTGAAAGAGAAATCAGCACAAGTTTTCAGAAATATTTCTCTGTTTAAACTGGTGTTTGTGGGCTCATGATTTTTAAAGGGAACTTTTGATAAACTACACTTGGATTCTTGGACTATAAATACTCAACGCTGTAGCAGGCTACAGGTAGCAGAGGTGTGTTATTTAAAGAGGGTGGAAAACAAGACGTGTAGGTATGGTGTGTGCAACCAGACTGTTAGTTTATCTTTAAAAGTAAATCCTCTGGATGAAGTTGTGCAGGAGGCACAGCTCTGCTGGTGCAGACATGTGACGAGGATCCCCGAGACCTGTTAATCACAACTTGCGTGGGAAGCAGCAAGGGTGTCGAGGGATATAATGGGAAAACAATATAGAGGACATGCTTGCCATAAGAACTTTGAGGGAAACCAGAAGGTAAGTTAGGACAGAGAGACAAGGAAAGTGCTTTGCAAAACCTCTACACTGCAAGATAGATAAGGTCTTGATGAAGAAGATTCTTGACAAGAGACATTAACATCAAACAGAGAAATTGTTAGCAGTACAGTAATACCTCTGATGCCATTTTGGAAATTCCTTTGAGCTATGCAATAAAATTAGAGGTATACAAATAATTAAAAATATGTCATGGCAATTGTGTTTGGTTATTGAATTTATTTTTCTTGTTGAAAGCATTAAACTATAGCAATTTTAGGTTAAAACTAATGGAAAATAGGGCAGCATGTTGTCTTGGAGCTGCTGTTGTCCTCTGCCTATTGCTCATTTGGTGACAACAGTATAGAAATTTCCCAGATTTTGCTAGGCTGTGGTAAGCAGTATGTACTTTCATTTTGTCTTAGGGTTTTTTTTTATATATATATTAAAAACCATACACATACACACACACACACACTGGTTACTTCAGATGTAATATTGTATGATATTAAAATAACTTTTCAGTTTTCTCACATTTAATATATATGATGACTGTGCTGTCATTAATATACTGTTTTACTAAGTTATAGTCTTTTAAAATATTTCTTTCAACTATGCAAAACATCATCAATCTGTCTGTACAAAACTGGAGGAAACTTTCCTGGAAAAACATGTTATGAGAAGTGAAGAAATCAGGTGGTGCATATTTAGGCTTACCATATCTCTGGGATCAGCATGGACAGTCCTGGTTTTTTAGTGCTGTATGGGGTAACGTCCAAGGATTAACAATTTTATGGCTGACAAGGATTTATTTTTTTTTAATTTTTAGACCTATATGTTCAGCATCACGTTTTTAAACATTATTTTTGGGCCATGTATCTCTCACCTGATCTTGGAGCAAGTGCTGGCGTCGATTTTGACAGAAGCATGGCTACTGGTCTCGCCACAACTTTTTAGTCAGTCATTTGGCAACACAACAGGGGCAATATGTTTATGTTGTTTTTGTATGTGAAGTAACTATATACACGTTTTTGATCATTTTATGTGTATTCGTTTTTTGTTTCATTGTTTGGCAATGGGCAAAATAAAGTGTGTTTAATGTTAATCTGCAACAGGAATACAAATTTTTGAAATTGTGTGAAAACAGTAAAAATGAACATGTTTATTGCACACTATGTACTGGATAATTTTCTGTTGCACATTAAGGAAAGAGTGATATTGAAAACCACATGAAAACAGCTAAACACAGGAATGCAATTAATGCTGCTTCAGCAAACATTAGAAGAAAGTGCACCATAAAGCTCTTTTCTTGATGTGAAATTTGTGATGCAATTGAAACAAACAAACCATTACTGAAAAAAGTCATGTCTAGTGAAAAATACAACTGAATAAATAAAGTATGATGTTTCAGTAAACTGTTAAGACTTTTAAGTAGTTTCAAAAAATTTCTGGGTTAGACACAAAAATTTTTGCTTAGCCTATGCCTACACATAACTCTTATGGGCAAGAGGTTACTCCAAACTTCCTCTTACCTCTCCTGACCAAAAGACTTCACAAGCTTACCAAGATATTGGTTTGTATTGCAAGCGTAAACCAAGTCCCTTACAGACAACTTCAAATACAAATATCAGACACAAAATAGAAGTCCTTTATAAACAATATTAATTTTTAACACATAAGAGCACATAAAGTAACAGTTGGAGGAAATTAAACATTGAAATTTGATGGAGGTAGCACACACAGGCAACCTTCATGAGGAGCTACTCTTGAAATACACTAGGTAACATCTATATATAACAAAGAAAGGAACCAATGAAATTCACAGAAATCTCTAATTTCTTTTAAACAGCAAAGCTGTTTTTCTAACCATAAGATCATGAATATGACAAAATGCACTTTCTCCTCTAGTAATAGATTTTCTTGAAAATGTACTTGTGGCCTTTACCAATAGATCCTTATGAACCTAAACAATACCACAAACAGTTCATGTTTACCTAGTCATGATTTAACAAGTTGGGTATTCTCAGTCACCTGAAACATGCTTGTAATAACTGGCTTGAAAAACCTTAGAAATTTCATAAACCGCTAAGTTAATTCATAAAGCATGCTTCAGTACATCTCTTAGGGAGCCATTATGCACAACTGCTTCTTTCAAAGAAATTTCAATAAGCATTTTATATCCTAAATGATTGACAGATACAAAACATTATAACTAGGCCAAAGACAAGAAGCAATACAGGTACTGCAGTATTAAAAAATTTGAGCAATATCAAACAACAAAAGTAAATGTAATTTAAATACTGCTATAAGGAGATAACATTTCAAAATATGGTGCATTTGAGACTACAGAATACTCAGAATTAAAAAAGAAAACTTCACATATATACTTACAGATGATGGGAGAACCATAAAACAAATTTCACATTCTTCTGTGCCAGTTGTTGATGTTCTTCTTGGGGGCTAAAACATAAACATGTGATTATTAGCACAGAAAAACTTTTCTACAAAAATGCTTTTTTCCATTATATTGTAACATACCTTTACCTTCGGTCTACTAATTACGGTGGGCTTACGAAACGGATTTATTACTCTTGCTTCTGAAAACAGCTGATCTTGATCGCCATCATAAAACCTCTCCATTAGTTTTTCTTTGTCCCATTTAAAATGATTTAATAAAATCCGGGTCGTGGTTGCTGGAATCTGCACAAAAATACACCACACAATCACAATTCACAATCAATAATATATTTTTTGGTTTCCTTTAACCTGTCAGTTAATTGGCCTTGACCAGTTACGAACTTCTAACCCCACAATGCAATTACACTGCGAAACTAACGAATTATCATGCTTCTTACCTCAACCACAGTATTCACTTCTTTAATAGAATCTACCATGTGCTGGACGATTTCCTCTGTTGATAAAACTTCAAAAGGATATTCATCTACATCGGTTTGTCTCTCTCTTGGATTATTAGTTTCTACTTCCATGGCAAAATCTACATCGTCTCCGCTTGATTCGTTCCCGGAGTCAACATCATCATACAGTGTCTCCTCTTCTGAATCCATAATTTTAAACCAATTACGCTAAATGTTCTTAGAAAACACCGGCAGATATTTAATCGTTAAATGTGAACTACTATACTCCAAAAATTTGGATAAGGTCAGCAATTATAACAACTAACCAATGCACCTGTGCCTCTGACGATGTTTAGCACATGACGTCAGCTTCTGGATAGCAAAGGCTTCTGGGTATAATATTGACAGTCAGAAAATTTTCCTTATGATCTAACATGAGTCAAAGCGAGGCAAAGCTAATTGAACTTGTGTAACGTTTCTTTGAAATAAAATCACTTTGAATTAGAATGCTATGAATACATATAACGCAATAAACCAAGACTTTTAATTAAATATGTATTTCCAGCAACGATAAAAGTCCGTTGTCTTCAATTGTCAACAGTTGACTGGGAAGTGCGCTCCTAAACCTTTGCATATAGCCATATACTGGCATTAGGTTGAATAATAGTAATTGTATGTAAAATTGTTTATAATGACATTTGTAAGCCATCCACTGAAATATATGATGCTTCGTAGAGATTTTTAGATTACCCAATGACTTTTTAATACACTCCCTTTGTATATATTCCAATGTTTACAATTAATAATATCCATGGAATGGGATTATTGAAACAGTGTTGGCAGCGTTGGCAGTTCTCTTGCCCCAACGTGCAATTGAATATGCATTCCACAAATTGTAGGTACTGTTAATATTAGTTATAGTGAATCAAATGAAGCATCTCACTAAAATCTAGAGACATGTTTGTAAAGCTGATGCAGATATGAATACATACGTTATTTTTTAATATGACGCCTCAGATTAAAGAATATGCGTTTGTAGAGAGGTTAGGTACAGGGAGCTACGCCACAGTGTATAAAGCATTCAAAAGGGTAAGTTCTCCATTTACATATATATGATATATTGATATGATTTCATAAAGTATTTTTGATCATATTAACAACATAATGTAAAAAAAAAAAAAAAACCCAACGTAAGATACACTACACTCTTAAACTTTAGCTCTGATATAAAAGAGAAAATTGAATAAATAATACGTTTTCTATGATTCAAATCGAAAATTCCAATATGAAGCATTCATGATTAAATGAGAGCATTTGCCTGGTGCTTAAACTTTTATGAACTCATCCTCCCATTATGGTATCTGTAAACAGTTTGCCAGTTACCACTCACTTAGCGAAAGTTTGTATGAATGTAACAGTGAATATGAGACAAAACAATAGAACCCATTAGAGAAGAAAAACTAGAACCATTCCATTGGCAATGGATGTTATAATTTCTCTCACTAGTTAGTTACTTATTAGAGTTTAGTACTTAATGGCAATTCCAGCCATACTAATTCACATGTGTACTCAGGAATTTAATTAAAAAAAATAACAGTGTACAAGTACATACACATACAAGATTTATAAAAAAGTGGATGTTACATAAAAAGTACTAACTACCTCACTAGTATTCATTTCTTCCATAGCTGCTCTCTTATACCACACATCATTATGATGTTTTTATGTATCAGGGAAGTCTAGAACATATTAATTCAAAGATATATTTCCAATATGGAATAAATATATTTATTTTTTTTATAACGGCTATTGATGTTACAAGAAAGTTTTAAATAAAATATCAACAAGTGTACATATAAACTACATAACAATACTTCATATTTATTATTAAAATATTTTTATAATAAAATTTAATAATTAAAAAAAATTTAAGCATATATACAGAATTACTAAATTCATAAAATACTCCATTCCATTTCCATTGTTTCTATTGTATTTCTATTTTAGGGGACAATAATATCTGTTTGTTTCATTTTATTTTATTGCATCCACGATCTTAGTTAGTTAGTTCATGGAGCAGCCACAGAGACCTGCGAACATTGAACTTGTCATATACAATTACCACAGTAGCTTTCAATCTGTATTTACAAAAATTTGTCTGCATCTACATAAATAATTACAATAAAAATAAAAAAGAACACTTAGAACAAAACAAAAAAAAAATGGACAAGTCTCTCAATCATACAAATTTTATTATATACATGTTTACATATACATTGATATGTTGTGCAGTATAATATTGTCACTTATATATTCCTTTACAGAATAATAGGTCTTTTTACATAGGTATTTTCTAAGAGCAGATTTAAAGGAATTGTCATTGTTTATTAAGACTTTTAGGCCAAAAGGCAGAGCATTGTATACTAAAATGCACTCATAATAAATGCCTTTTTGATGGCATGAAAATGCTGAAGTTGGGTGATGTAGATTTGCTTTTTGTATAGTATTCTTGTCATGTATATTTTGATTTTGAACAAATTTTTGTTTATTTCTTATATAAATGTTCATGAGGGATAAAATATATTCACAAGGAAGAGTTAAAATTTGAAATTTCCTAACGAGGTTTCTGTATGAATGTCTGCTATCTGTACCAGCGATTATTCATATGACTTTTTTTCTGTAACAGGAAGACACCTTCACTTTTAACTGAATTTCCCCAAAATATTAGACCATACTTCATTATTGAGTTGAAATAAGCATAATAAACTAGTTCTAAAATCTTAATTGATTCCAATATTATTAAAGCATGTATTGCATAGCAAATTTAGCAAAGCACTGCTAAATTTAGGTGTAATAAGATCAATGTGATGTTTCCAATTCAGATGGTTATCAATTATTAAACTAAGGAATTTAATATATTTGGCTTGTTAAAGTGCACTGTTATAATATCCTTTCTGTAATTGTGCATCTGGAGATCTGTGAGAAATGAATTTCATAACATTTGTTTTATTTAGATTTAGAGACAATTTGTTTGCTTTGAACCATACACACAATGAACTGAGAACATTTAATTTAATGACACAATCATTAAGGCTCTTTCCTTTATCAATATGCTTATGTCATCTGCAAATACAACAGTATTTCCTACATCTTGGATAGATAAGGAGAAGTCATTTATATATATAAGAAAAAGAAGAGGGCCCAGAACAGATCCTTGAGGCACTCCATGGTTAATCATCCCCCACTCTGATGCATTTTTTTTTATTATTGAAGGGACAATTTATCACTATTTTTTTGTTTCCTTTTGTCAAGGTAGGGGTATGAACCATTTTAAATATTGGTTTTTTATTCCATAGAAAGCTAATTTATCTATCAGAATTTCATGATTGACACAATCAAAAGCCTTTGCTAAGTCACAAAATATTCCTCCTACATGTGCTCTTTCATGAAATGCAGTTAAAATTTCATTAGTGAGTTTATAGATTGCGTTTACTGTTGAGATTCCTTTTGTAAAGCCAAACTGATCACTAACTAGAATATTGTTACTTTCAAGGTAATGGTAAAGCCTATTGTACATTACTTTCTCAAACACCTTAGAAAATGTAGGTGAAATAGCTATAGGTCTATAATTAGAGACATTTATCTTTTCTCCCTTTTTGTACAGAATCCTCACTATTGAATATTTTAGCCTCCAGGAAATACAGCCGATGTTAAAGACTCATTACACAATTGACTAAGGGTGCTACTAATTTCCTTTGCACAGGCTTTTATGACTTTGCTGCTGATCTCATCATAGCCAGAAGAGTTTTTTCATTTTAGTTTTCTAATGGTATTACTAATTTCTAGTGGGGTAGTGATACCTGGTTTGAATTCATTATTTTGACGGGGAGTTGATGATTGTAAAATTTTTTGTAAAATTTTTAAAGCATCTCTTTTATCACCAGAATATAAATTTAAATTTTTTGTTACATTAAGAAAGACATCATTAAACACATATGCTACATCTGCAGGTTGTATCTCTTGATTGTTAATGCTTAAGATTATTGCATCATCTTGTTGCAAATTTTTGCCTGTTTCTTGTTTTATTGTATTCCAAGTAGTTTTTATTTTGTTATTTGACTGACTGATAAATGTTTGGTAATGGAGGCCTTTCGCTGCTTTTATGCTTTTATAACTTTCCTAAGTATCTTACAATACTTTTTAAAATGTATTTTTAATTTAGGGTCTTTACTGAGGTTTTGCTCATTATATAATTGTCTTTTATGTTGACAAGATTTTTTATTTCTGAGTTAACCATTCCCTGTTCATATTATAACTTCTTTTTTTAATTTTAATTTTATTTTATTTTTTATTTTTATTTTTTTTTTTTGTGGGAAATATGCTTTAAAATGCAATTTAAAAATCTGTAAAAAAATATTGAATTTACTATTAACATCATTTGCACTGAAGACACTATTCTTATTGAAGTGTCTCTGCCATTTTACTGAGGTTAGCAAGATAATGGAGCATGTCATTTAAAAAATTCAATAAATTTAATTAATGTTACACAATGCAAAAAACATCATGCAATAATCAATGGTTTCAATAAAGATGCAGGAATAAAAATTATGAATTATGAGCTGTAAATTATGAATTAATCAAAAGATAATAGTCTATAAGAGAGGTTTCCACACTGAAGAACTTCAAGGAAAGATATAAATTCAAAAGCTTCATGTGCCATCCAACTTTCCACAACAAATTTAAGAGAATATTCAAAGAATAAGATATAATGTTAGCCAAAGGACAAGTATAATATAAAAATTTCACAGTATAAGACACCATACCAATGGAACAGAAGTCAGGAATTTATGAAATCAAATGTATGCATTATGATCAGAGGTACTGAGGAAAAACTAGATAAATTGGAAATTTGCAGGAAAGAACAATTTCAGAAATTCATTTTAAACAGGTTGATAAATCAGCAGTAGCAGCTCACTTTTGAACCAATAATCATGAAATTAAACTAGAGACTAGGCTGTTAAAAGAACTTCACAAGCCAATAGAACTATTGACTTGGGAAATGATTTTTATCTTAAGAAAAGCTTGATGAATTTTGATTTCCCACCTCTAGATGAACTCGGCAAGTTCCCACTAGAACCATCAGAGACTCCCACAAGAGCATCTTGGGATCCAGCCACCATTTCAAGTAGTAGGTCAACAGCTGATGATGGAATTGGAAAAGTAAGCTCTTTAGTTGATAAGAAGATCAGACATTTCAAAAGATAGAAAGATATTAAAAACGCCACAACTCTCTCCACGATAAAAAAGGATGTGGTTTTTAAAAAAATCACATATCATCCATGGGCAAACAGGATATTCCTGAAGATTTTTAAAAATTATGATATTGGTTTGGCAGCACAAAATAAATTTACTATTAGAAAGCTTCTGAACAACACTATAAATGATGTTATTCCACCCAACAAAAAGGCAGTAGTTTATCGGATAGATTGTTTGGAATGTGATTAGCTATATATATATATATATATAAGCAAAACAATATGAAATTTGGAGACAAGGACCAAAGAACACTTCAGAAATGTAAGATATAAACAAGTGGACAAATCGGCAGTTACAGATCATTTTTAGACTTATGATCAAGACATAGCAGGAGAAGCCAAACTGTTAAAAGTTACCACCAATCCTAAGGAATTGGCAATATGGGAGAAGATTTATATTATAAAAAATAAACATTGAGTTATGAACTTTGACATTCCACCAATGAACTTCCTGTTCCGTTGTCTAATGGAACCACCAGAGGTCACTACATCACCTGCCAACATTAGTCGGTACCCAGCTAAGGATGAGAGCGAATGCTCTTGAAACATGTTCTGAAGAATTAACCAGTTAGTGAAGTTTTAATGTCACCTAATACTGACTCATTTGTATATATAGCTGATTATGGAAGCAATTAGCTTCTAAATTATGTCCAATGTTATATAAGTAAATGGAGTTAATGTGAACAATTTGAATGCATTGATGTAGGATACATTACCATTCCATTGTATACAGCTTCGTAAATATAATTTATTCACCTAAATGCTTAACTAACAGATGAAAACTGCTTTCTTTTTGGTAAAACTGAAAGGAAGAGCTTTGGGTGCTGTAGCTTTCTGGAATTATGTACCAAGAGGAGTTTGAGGTAAACAATCATTTCCTCTTTCTAATCTTTTCTTCCTCCTCCAGGCTTGGATTCTCAGCCTAACTTGCTCTCTCCTGTGTTTAAATCATTTTCATCTTTTTACAAATTTCCTTTTCTATAACTTAATTCTTTCTGTTCCACATACCAAGAGGAGTTTGACGTAAACAATCATTTCCTCTTTCTAATCTTTTCTTCCTCCTCCAGGCTTGGATTCTCAGCCTAACTTGCTCTCTCCTGTGTTTAAATCATTTTCATCTTTTTACAAATTTCCTTTTCTATGACTTAATTCTTTCTGTTCCACAGTTGATTGATCTTTCTCTGAGAATTCTTTCCACTTTTCTTAATTTTCTATCTTCTAAACTCTGCATTTTTACATGCAGTTTTATGTTTAGGCACTGGGGTCAGAATCTGCAACAAATAAATTCATAATTAAAAACAAATTATACCAAACTGAGGTTTAGAGTAATATTTCATTGACCAGGAGTTATATAATCTAAAATTATTCTCCAAAAAGTAAACGGGGATATTACTTTCTGAAATGTAACATCTGTTAATGCTAATGTTGCAAAAATATAGTGAAAGTCTTTTTCTGAGGTTTCAGTGGAAAGATTACACATTATGCCTACTTAAACAAATATTGAATTATGAGAATTCATTTCTGTTTAAACTATAAAAGATTTTATTTCATTTTTGTAATGGATGTTATGTATTGCTCAGTTAAATCTACTACCTATATATCTTCCTAATTTTCTTACCTCTAGAAGATTCAGAATGGTACAGATCAATATTCAGCTTATTTTCCCATCAAAACTAAAAATGGCTCCTTTCTTTATGCAGCTATTGTAATATAGCCAACTTAAGCATTTTGAACAATTAATCTTTCTTTCTTTCCTTCCTTCCTTCTTTCATGAATAATAATAATAAAAAGAACCCACAAAAAGCTGTTAAAAATTACTAATTTAATTAGAAAAGGTAGATTAATGGTTCAGACTACAATATAAACACTATCATAAAAGAATTTATTTTATTGACGATTTTCCTGTTTTTCATGGAGTGACTCAATTGCAATGAGTATGTCTGAAAAAGATAAATCTTTCAAGCAAATTAGGTACACAATCAACAGACTCATCTACAGTTAACTACATAATGCATAAAAGGAAACAAAAAAACTGAAATGTATCAAGTAATTGTATCTCTGTGATATGAAGTGAAAGGGAAAATAGCAGATAAAAGGAAATTCCAGAAATATCCGTAAGTGCTTCTAAGCTAATTTCAGGGATAGCAAATGCATTTAAGAAAAGAATTTCAACAAATACTGTAACAGTGTTCTGCATCAATCTAAGTAATATAAGTGAACAGCATATAGAAAACCTATAAGTAAAGTTAATAGTAAGAAGCATCAGCCTATGTATATTTAATATAATTGATGGAAGAATATAATGTTCACAGATAAGATATATTTAAACTTTTAAAGGCAAATAAATCGGTAATCTAGCATCAGAAGAACAGATAACTGAATGAATAGAATCTGACATGGTGCATGAAGGAAGCCTCCATACAAATTTGGGATTGCATGCTAATGGGTCTTTGAGGGCAGTATGATTCTCAAAATGTTTATGAATATGTTGAAGACCCAACACCTTAAAGCAATGGAAGACTATTAACTAGATTTTTATGTAAGATAATGGTTTGAATAATATAGCTGTAAACACGAGACTTTGGTTATATGTAGCACACCAAAATGGAAGTAAAATGGAATGGCTGCAGCCACTGGAGATCATTTCAATCAATTGGGAATGTGACATATTTTAGAAGAAAATATTGGGAAATATTCAATCATAAATCTTAAACAAGGTTAGAGGTAAAATGCAACATAATTTCACCAGAAATAATGGTTACATCAATTCCAGGAAGATTGCAGGAAATAGTGACAAGAGGATAATCAACCAAATACTAAAGAGAGAGCATGCCTGATTAATGTATTGCATAGCATTTCAGATGAAAACTTCTTAAAGATGAAATAAGGTTTTTAGTTTGTCTTTGATCACCTGCTTGTATGTTTAAGTGAAGCAGATGTTTACATTGTTTTGTTAATGATACTTAAAATAAAATGTAGACAATTCTTTTCGTTTGCATTTTCTAGCAAATTTAACTACCCAAACAAACATGTATATGGAAAATAGTTTTTGTAATTACTGCAATTACTTGGGTTGCATCCCTTGCAAACACAGCATTAAGCTATAGAGAGCTGCATAGGGCTTACCTGCAAAGAAGTCTAGCTTGTTCAGCAATAAGTAAATCTAGGAAGAGTAAACCGAAAGTCATGTGTAAATGCAGTTTAACTTATGATAGAATGGTTTAAGACAGATGGTCTCCAATAAAGTAATTTAGTTAAACATAGTAGAGGTTAACTAAAATTGTTAATTCAAACATTGCACAGTGAAGCAAATCGTATCTTAAGATCAATGTGTGATTTGGGTCTAATTTAACACTCTTTTGCTCTACTTGTTTAAATATGTAGGACCGGTTTCACAAACCCTTCATTGGCATCATCACTAGTACACAAAAAAGTACAGAAATTGAAAAGGGAAAAACTTATCAAAGAAACCACACCACTTCCAGCAAAAAAAGTTAAGCTCATTTTTAAAAAATACACATATCATCCATGGGCTACAAAAAATTTCGGAATATTTTTAAAAGATTTTAATATCTGGTTAGCACCTGTAAATAGATCTAATGTTAAAAATCCCCTGATTGATAATGCTAATGACAGTATTCCACAAGAGAAAAAAGCAGGTATTTATAAAATATATTGTGTAGAGTGTGAAAAAATCTACATTGGAAAAACAAAGAAAAACATAGGCACATGGTTAAAAGAACATTTCAGAAACATAAAATACAAGCAGTTGGAGAAATCAGCAGTGGTGTCTCATTTCTGGACGGAAAACTACGTCATATTGAATAAAACAAAATTATTAAAATCCGTTCAAGAACCTACAGAATTAGCAACATGGGAGAAAATATACATTTACAAGTACAAAGACAGTTTGATGAACTTCAACACTTCAGATGATGAAAACATAAACTTTAAATTGATCACACCTCCACCAGAGCAGATTACACATCCCCACAACATAACAGATTATCCTCCAGTAGACAATTGGTTGACGATGCAAATAAGGATTCGTGAAACCAGTCCTACATCTTTAAACAAGTAAATGCAGCAAAAGAGTGTTAAGTGCAACTCATTCACATAATGGTCTAGAAACAATAGTAGAGGTTGTTGCAATTTTTTAAAACAATATTTAAATGGCATTTGCTCATAGAGGAAATTAATTAATTGAACAATTCCATAGGTAACAGCCTGACATGTCCAAACGTTAATAGCATATTATTTTATTTATAATGGTTTTTATTACAGACATTTAAATAAAGCTCATAGCTTAGTTATATTCTTTCCTTACAAATAGCCCTGCCTATACTGTTATCCATAAATTTGTACTAGTTTGATATCATTGTATGATTCAGTTGAACTACACACTCTTAATGCTTCACTTGTCATAATGTATGGAATGGGTTTTGAGAACATTTAGTTCTCATCTTCACCCAGGCTAAAGTCCAACTATCGGATGATTCGTTGATCTGTGGGAATGTGTATCCTGCTCTGGTGGGAGTGTGATAAACTTGTAGTTTACATTTTCATCTCCGGCAATGTCGAAGTTCATTAGATTGTCTTTGTATTTGTAGATGTACATTTTCTCCCAGGTTGCTAGTTTCGTAGGTCCTTGTACTGATTTTAATAATTTAGCTTTATTCATTATGTCATAATTTTGTGTCCAAAAATGATATGCTACTGCTGATTTCTCTATTTGCTTGTACTTTAAATTCCTGGAATGTTCCTTGGCACATGGTACTCAGTTAAAGGAACATTCTCGTACATTAAGTAAAATTGTACTTATGAAGCTGTAGACAATGGAGTGGTAATATATCCTACTTTAATGTGTTCAAGTTGTTAATACTAACTCCACTTACTTTTTAAAACTTAGGACTAGTTTTGGGAGAGCTCCCTCCCATCATTGACTGCTGTTGACTGAATGTCTTTCAAAATGGTGGATGGATACCATTCGTTCCTGTGGTGGTATCTGGTAGTTCTAGTAGAAACTTGCTGAGTTCATCCAGCGGCGGAAAATCAAAATTCATTAAGTTCTTCTTATTTTTTAAAATGAAAATTCTTTCCCAAGTGGATAGTTCTGTTGGGTTGTGAAGTTGTTTCAGAAATTTAATTTGTAGTTTTATCTCACGATTTTTGTTCCAAAAATGAGCTGCTATTGCTGATTTGTCTACCTGTTTCAATCTAATGTTCCTAAAGCTGTTCCTAAGTTTTAAAAAGTAAGTGGAGTTAGTGTTAACAACTTGAACACATTAATGTAGGATTCTCATACGTGTTATTTAACATAGGAATATGTTGCATATATTCTATAATTATTGCACTAATTACCAATGAGAAAAAAATAAAAAAGAAAATGTACAAAACACACAGTTGCATAATGCACACAGATGCATGCTCTTTTTGTAGGAGAGTGCTAGCTCTCCTTTGAACCCAAGTTTTGCAGATTTAAATCAGGATTGGGATGATACATTTTTGTAGATGTAAAAATCTGAAATCAAGAGAGGCTATGAACTTTGGGTCCCATGTTGTAGATTTAAAGTATATTAAGGCTTTTTTCAGACAGTTACTAGCAGTAGGAATTATGGACCCAACACCTAACTTGTGAATAACTAGCTAAAATCAGCATGCAACTAACAAACATCTGCCACTTCAGTAAAGTTATCATAATAGGTGTGCTGAATATTTTGCAATTCTTGGACAAGTACTATGGCGGCACAATAGAATGAATTATTCTACAGCCAGTTTGTAATTTACACATTTATTTTAATGTAAAAAAATGTAAATGAATAAATACACATATTTTACCAATGTCTTTTTGCCTTTGCATTGATAAATTATAATTGTCTACCATCCCCATGCATATGTCTCTCCAGGCATCTTGTTTCTTATTTTTATTAACATACTTTACCATATGAGAGTCCTAACATAAAGGTTTACTTTGAATTACAAAATTAATCAGTGAGTATCAAAGTTTGGTTTAGTTGTGCAATTGTTATAGACATGTGGATCATTTGAAATGCTCCACTTGGCTGAATGCTTATTCAGTTGTTCTTAGTTGTGTGTTGTTGCAATCAATGGTATGATTATTGTTGCTGTTGCAGTGAATTGCACAGCAGTTGCATGTAGCGATGATCATTTGTATTGCTCCACATAACTCTACAGTATCATTTGTTCACAGTGGTGTGGCACAGCATGCTCTTGCAAGATGTTGATCATCTGAAAGCAGCCTTAAATAGCTTCATGTTGGAAAAAAAGAGGTCTCCCTCACAAAATTAGGAACTGTTTTACAACCAATAATACTTTAGATTTCAAATACTTAAACTCTAAAGCTGTATTATATATTTAGGATTTACAAAATTCATCATAATCAACTCACAAGATTTTGGTTAAAAGCCTGCTCTGAGCCTGATGAAGCACACGAACAAATCCAATTTAGTTACATTTAGCATCTACAAATGTCAGAGGTACATCTAAGTGTTATTTAATATAATGGGAGTTTTGTGCATTCTTGAGATTAAAGAAGTGTGACACTATAAGAGAAATACAGTTTTTATAGCAAGTATATAAAGTTATAACTTAGGTTTACAGTATTTAAAATTTTTGTAATGTATAATAAGGTAATATTACTTCCCCATTGCAAATTATTGGGAACTTATGGATGACCAGTTTAAGTACATGTTAGGTTGGGCTGTTTCCTGTACAGCTTGACAGTCCTTGGGATAAGCATCGCATACGTAGCCCATGGCACTAGATGGAGATAATTTAGATGCAGCTACTTCTACTCTCGTTACTTTTATACAGCAGAAACCTCCAGATACTTATTTGGATAGCTAGCGAGTGAACTTGGGGCCATTTGGATATGATAAAGAGCAGAGAAAAGGCCCTCTGCCTTTTCAGGGGATCGAACCCAAAACCACATAGTCTGTAGTGAGGCATCTTACCACTTGAGCTATCCAGCAAAAATAATGTGAATAATAAATTATTTAAGGTATAAATGGCCTCTAAAGGCATTTAGTATTTATTCTCTGTATTAAGTAAATATTCTGAGTAAACACCTTAGGCAACTTGAATTGTCAGAATTTGGATTCATGCCCACTACCCCCCCCCCTCTCTCTCTTTCTCTTTCTGAAGCATCATAGGCAGTGGACGCTTGAGATGAAATTATAAATTGAGAAAGGATTTTTATTAGGAAAAGGAAGCATTCCAGGCCTAAATTTAGGGTACTTTCCTGGCATTTGCCATTTATGAGAAATGAATAAAACCTGGGGGGGGAACCTCAGTCAGGGAGGATGATTCTGGCTGGAATCAAACTCCAGACCTCCCACTTATAAGTCCATGCCTTAACAACCACCCATGTCAGCACTTTGAAGCCCTTTTAGACTAATGTGCCTTTGTAATTTTGGAGATAACTATGTAGCTTTGGTTCAGTGACATATAGTTCACAACAAGAGTATATTTTTGTTGAAATAATAAATAACTACTGAATAAAAGCTCCAAAATATTATGATTAATATGCTTTGGTTGAAGACTACAATCTGCTATATTAACCAGCACCTAAGTAGAAAAAATACTCTTTATTGCAGATACATAACTGTATTTTTAGCACGTGAAATCAGTCAGTTAGATATTCTTGTTAACTGCCTTATGAAGATCTTGATTTCCAACCTCATGATTATATCTTAGCTCCAATTCACTTACCAGAGCAGTATTAATGTTCTGCAGATTGGTAATACAGAGCAATTACAAAATCCATTTTCTAATTAACATCTTTTGGCAGGCAATTTTATTTGATTTAATAATAATAATAATAATAATAATAATAATAACTGGGTAAGTGAAATAATTAACCATGTACATATCTATAACTCTTGTAAAAGGAACTTTGGTCAAGTTTAGGTTGGCAAGTTTTACATTCACTTAATATGAAATGAGAACTAATGAATGTTACATTTTATTACTTTGGAAATGTTAGATTACGTAGTGAAACATTGTATAAGTGGTATGGAGCACCAGTTTTCTGATTTGTTGTTTATTGCAAATAAACTGACATGCCAAACTCCTTTGAATTTAGTAGCTTTCTCTGAGTTACCTTATTTTTCACAAACTTTATTAGTTGTTCAGTTTTTCAGAGTTGTGTTATATTTGGTGTGGATAAACACATTATTTATATATATTTCTGTGAATGCTTTTGCTAATGTTATGGAAGTATATTCTATAGAACTAAGAATTGATCAGAAAGCTATACCTGTACATTTAGGATGAATTAGATGAAAATCAATGCTTACATGTTTAGAATGATTTACACAAGGTGTAGAGCCACAAGTAACATAAATTTGATGAACTAGTTAAATATTTGTATTTTTAAGTCCTATTATCCTATTATCCAAGGTTTAAACTTTGTAGTCAGTTGGGTAATGCAAATTTTTCTGCTCAGACTAAAACTAAGAACTTTATTTATTTCATTTCACATTTCATGGAATAAGAATATAGAACAAAATTTAAAACTGAGCTTTTCCACATATTTTATAATAGCTGCTAAGGTTTTTTTTTTTTTTTTTTTTTTTTTTTATTTTCTCAAATTACTATTTGAGATATCCCTTCTCCACTCTGTCCTAGGGTAGTGATCGACAAAATTCTTGTCATTACACTTTCCCTAACTGGAGAGATGAATAGAAGCAAAAACAGAGATAACACAAAATAAACAATTGGAGTTGAAACTCCATCAAATACAAGTTTGTATTTACATCAAGTTCTTTACTAAATTTTATCTTTGAATTGCATATTGGACTTTGTCCTTTGCATTGTTTGATTGTCCTAAGGCTTTGCTAGGCTAATTACAAAATGGGATGATACTCATAACCCAGTTTGTGAGTCTCTGGTTTCAAACTGTTTGGTTCTCATCAGCACATGGAAGAAGTCATGGAACAGTAATTTTATCAAAAGGCATAAGCCAAAAGACTGCAACTGATGCTATTTGCATGATCTTTTGACTTTGCAATTTTGATAAAATTACTGTTCCATGACTCCTTCGACATGCTGATGTGAACCAAATAGTTCGAGATACACAAATTGGGTAAAGAATATCATCCCATTTTGTACTTCACTTAACATGCCTTAGGAAAATCAAAGAGTGCAAAGGACCAGTCCAAAATGCAATTTAAAGGACTTGGTGAAAATACAAACTTGTATTTGCTTGAGTTTCTAACCCTCCCCCCCTTTTTTTTTTTTCGATCACTACTTTAGGACAGAGTGGAGAAGGTAATTTGAAAAAAAATCCAATTTTGTAGTTAGCTGCTAAAGTGTTAAATTATTATGTATCTTTTCTTTCAGGTTGGCTCTAGGAACGTTGTGGCTGTGAAATGTGTGGAAAAATCCAAATTATCAGGATCGGCAATAGATAACATCATTACTGAAATTAGCCTTTTAAAAGTGCTGAAGCATGATCATATTGTGGAGATGAAGGATTTTCAGTGGGATGAAAGGTACCAGTTACTTTTGTTTGTAGTCATGTAATAGTACCTATGAGAAGGGTAAACAAGTTTCCCCTACTTATGTTCATATTTATATCTGCTGATGTACTGTAAAATAATAAACTTTCACTTAGCTCACTTAATATGAGGCTCTGATATTACTAATATACGTACACTGTGGTTCTAGACATGCGACATAAGTGATAATTTGTGCTGTGTAATCCAAAATAAAAATCATTATTTATAGTATATATTGTATCATCTATATTTGTTATTACACTAACTGCATAACCGTTTAGTAATTCAGTTGGGCCTAATACTAGGTCTTTAAGATTTAAACTATGTAACATCTATAAATTCTTTGTTACCATTTTTTCATTAAAATGATCCATTATTATAATTTCACAATTGTCTTTAAGAACACCTTTAAGAATGCTTCTAAATGAGTAAAACAAATCATTAAATTTTGAGTTTGGTGATCTATAAATTCCAAACATCATTTTACTATCATCAATGCAAAGTTATCAGCCCATCATTTCAAATGTAATTTTTTGCAACATTTCTTCATTTTTATTTTATTGCATTTTATCTCTTTTTTGGTGTATACTCGAACTCTGTGCTCTTTTCAACAAACAAATCAATCTGTGTATAATTTAGAAAATGGACAAATAGTGACTGTTCCTCATTTAGACCATGTTCAATGAGATTTACACCTGCATTGTTACTAGAGTTGGTCCTGGTGGTGTGATGGTAACCATATGTGCCTTCTAAACCCAAGATTGTGGGTTCAAACCCGGCCAGGATCAGTGGATTTTTTTGAATGTAAAATTCCTAAGTATGGCTTCCTTTTGAAGGGAAGTAAAGCTGTGAGTCCTGTATTGTACATTTACGGCATGAAAAATAACCTTAAGCCTGAAAGAAGAGACCTCTGAGCAAAATTTGTCGGCCGTTCATGCCCTGAATTGAATGGGATGCTGATGACCTGAGATGTTAAAGAGCACCTGTAAATAAAACAAATCAACAATTGTTATTAGTAACATTTTTAATTGTTATTAGTAAGTTCAACTTGTTAGATATATACTGCATATTTTGATACAACACTCCAAGTGAATTGTTGCACTTAATTACTTTGTCTGCATTTGGTTTTGTGCTTTGGTCATTCACTAGTCAATCAGACTGCTGATCTGAATTTTCACTGAGGAAGTTTCTTTGTATCTTTTGAACTAACACTGGTGTTAAAATATAACCTTTAGGTTACATATGCATGAACATTGAAATGACAAACATTGTAAAACAACCCATATGAAATGGCCGCCTGGGAGAATATCTTCATTCTATAAAACTTCCTCCATGGGATTACCTTTCCAAATTCATTTCATATCCACCATAGGTCACACATAAACACAATAACTTCCACAGGACCTACAAGAGCACCAAGAAACAGTGGGTGAACAGCTGGGAATGGAAACCATGACTCTGGAAACATGTCTTAACTTTCAGTAAGTGAAGTGTGTAAGAAATTTACCTGCATTATATAAATTAATATATAATACCTTCATTGTAAACAGCTTCAAAACTAAGCAAATACATTATAAAATATGTCCCAGCATCCATCGTAGCTTAACCCTCCACAGTCCCACTTACTTTTAAGGAATATAACAGCAGCACTGGAGTCTTGTGGATTCCACTCTTTAGTTTGTCATTATTTGATAAATTATCCACATTACCAGCCAGTATTTATTTAATATTATGTTTCAAGTACCCATTGAAAGAAATTAAATATTCTGGAATAAATTCAGCTAGAAGGGAACTATAAATATGAATTCTGAATCATAAGCAATATATGTATGTTCTTATGTCAATTATTTTTGCATTATTTTAACAATAAAATAATTAATAATTAATCACTATATTTGTTCGATTTTACTTACATATATTATTATCACGACCACCTCCTTGGTCTAGTGGTTAGAGTTGCTGACAGCTGCCCGGGAGGCCCTGGTTTGATTCCTGGTACCTACTTAGGAATTTTTCTAAGACAGGGAGGTCTGGAAAGGGTCCACCCAGCCTTGTGAGAACAATTGGGAAGCTGCCTGATGGAGAGGTGGTGATCTCTGATCTAGTAAGCCACGATGAGCAGGCTGTGATGTGCTGATCACATGCCCCCCCTGCAATACTGCACTCTACCAATGAAATCATGTGATGAAGGTAGAAGATGCAGTGGTCATTGCAGTAAAGCTTAGGCCCACATGGGCTGTAAAAGTCTTCATAGAGATATTATCACAAGGCACAACAATAAGGAAATGCAATTACATAAGTTTTGATAAACTCGGTTTATGCATTTCTATCACATCTGGGTTCTTTGTTAATCGCACATCACCCATCTATACAAATGACAGACATGTTTAGTTTAATGGTCTCTTGATCTTGAACAAAAGCAAGTGTTGTTTTTATTAGGATGTGGTTCTTCTTTTTAAACATTTCCCCAATTAATAGACTTAAGAACTTTCTTAGAGTGGGTAACTTTAGACATTTCAGCAGAAATGGCTTGATGAGCCTCATGGCAAGCCTTTTCATCTCTCTCTTCTTCTTAGCTTTTCATTTGACACATTATGAGTATATAGCACAGAGGTATTGATTCCACTTTGGTCTAATGTGCCGAACCAGAATTTCCTTGGTCAGTGATTTGTTTTTCTGGATATGTAAGAATGACACAGCTGATCAAAAGCGTCAGTCCCTCTTTGGCACAATTATAAAACAGTATAATGTCTAGTTGCCACTAGTAGGAACAATTCCTGCATTGTAATGCATGCTAGATGAAAAGAGAACTACTTTATTCTTCTTTGGAGTGTAGGATACAAGAGTTTGTTTTGGTTGAATGCCAAAAGTGATGATTCTACATTTCTGTTACTAAGAAAGTTGGGAGATATTTTGGGTTTATTCTTTCATATCGTACCGACCATCCCATAATCTGATAGCATTTGCTCAACATTCAATGGAGGAAAAACAGTTATCATCTGTAGCATTTCTATGAGTACCTTGAATGGGATAAATCAAGTTTCTCACATAATATGCGGGAACACTTTCTTTCTTTCTTTCTTCTTCTTCTTCTTCTTCTTCTTCTTCTTCTTCTTCTTTTCTTTTCTTCCCCCCCCCTTTTTTCTTCCTGTTTCTATCTTGCTACATATAGTATGGCATTGACCACATAGAAAGTTTTCACATTATTGAGCATTGCAGCTTTTATGCCATATTTGTCAGGCTTTGATGCCATATAAACCCAGAAAGGGCAATTGCCTCTGAAAGAAAGCACTTGCTCTTCTTATACAGTGCTCAAAGGGTATATATAGGTGGAATTTTGTATGAGCCAGATGTTTCTTATAGGAGCCAATTTATCCAATGTTTTTTCTTTCTTCTCTGGTGTTTTATAATCAAATCTAATACAATTAACAAGACACTGAAATTGTTGAAAACTCATTGCAGACCTAAATACCCAATTGTCCATATTTCATTGTCCACAATTCTTCCATGTCTGCGTGGGACGTTTCCTAAGCTCCAGATAAATAAAGAATGCAATAAATGCTCTTATCTCTAAATAAATTGTACCGCTATTATATGGCTGGCAAACAACAAACAGCCGCTTTCTGTTTATTTCCTCATTAGTTCTAAGAACAATTTAATTTAGCCTACTGGCATCCATCAGTAATTCCCAAACTTCTAAAGGCATTCGAATATTTCTGGCTGCATCTTTAGGTCCTGGCAAATGTGTTTCAATGTTCCTCCTAACTACCCTACCAGATTTTCTGGCTCTTCTGAATTCCATACGTATCTGTTCTTTCCTTTGAGCATGTTTCCTTCATGAGGTACCACAGTTTCAGAAATTTCTTCATCGCCACCCAGTTCACTGTTGGAGTTCAAATGAACTTTGACATAATCAGGATCATTATCTGATCCTGAAGTCATTCATTTCTCTATCATCTTCACCCAAAACTTCATTTATTGCCCTCTTTATTTCTTCTGTAGTTCTTAAAGGACATCTCAAATCCTCCAATTCTTGTCTGAAAGAAACAGAGTTTAGTGTATTTTACTCCACAGGCTATAACAGTTGCCTAATTAAATGAAAGGAAATAATATTTATCAATTGAGCTTACACATCTGAAACCATAAACCAAAAGGCAACATGAAGAATCACACAGGAGTATTTTGACCCCAGAACATGCAGCACTTTACTTATAATTCAATGGACAAATCCTTGGTGACAGTGAGCTATAAAGTGGTTGCACAATCGGCACTAGAATATGAACTGAGTTTGTCTGAGATAATGCTTGGAGTCAATGTTGAAAAAGCTGCAATAAAAAGAAAAGAGGCGGGGTTTCAAGGACATCACTGTGACTAGAGGGGTTAACTACACTTATGAAGTGAGAAACACGGCTAACACCCTTTGAATTGAACATACGTTACAACATCCATTACATTGTGGCAGAACACAGCCGTTATTTCTTGTATTAATGGACGTACTGATGTTATTTTTCCATTGGTGGAGTGTTTATTCAAGCGCAAAATGCATTTCAAAACAGTAATAAATGAAGTTCATAACAGACCTGTATTATGGCATATATCCTTAGATGAATACAAAGATAAAAATAAGGAAAATACAGCATAGAAATGGGTTGCATTTGCTGTATTTGGAAATGTACCTAATACAGATACAGAAAAAATGAAATTATGTAAGTAAATACTAAATATACAGATATAGCTATAAAATGTATGCTGCTTGTCCTATTGCTATTATATTCATTCATAATGCCAATATATTCTCCATCATTCACAAAGTAATTAGCTAGTACATCACGATATATTGGCAGATCTATTAATGCTACTGTTCAGGGGTAAATTCCAACAGTTAATGTGTCCTCAAAATTATACCCATCACATTCTCTTACAAAATTAGGTAATACACAACAGCACTTTACAATGTCAACTGCAAAAGTTACATCCAATCAATATTTGAAAAATCCTGAAAGCACACTCAACACAACCCATGGCTCTAAACAATCTGTAATTTGAGCATTCACTTACTATTGGGTAAAATCTTTCCTAAATAAGGTTAAAGTAGATTGGGTGAACGCCCAAATGCTTTGTCACCCACAAATACAAAAGGGAGCGATACATCTACACCAGGAAATGCTTCTGGTCTAGGGACTTCAAGTGCTTGGTTGTCAACATTTTTTCATAATGCACATTTTTTTTAAAAAAGAAGAGTCTTGAGTCTTTTCCATATGAACTATATCTACATACACGAAGCAATATATACCATTGGCTACTGCTAATAAAACCACTGAAAAAATGCCTATTATTTATATACAGTGGTTTGCTTCCACATGGTTTTACTATGCAAATGTTTACTATCTACAAGATCTGTGTGATGGGAAATTAGCTTTTTCATAAAAGCCTAGTGTAATTGATCTCCATTTCTCTTTGTTAGGTATCTGAATACATATATTTTTCATCACACCCCAAATTGCCTGATTATTGTTTTACTAGCAATTGACGGCCAATCTTTTAGCTGTAGTGTAGATCTTTCAGGCTGCATCCACTAATAAGATACCTATAAGTACCTGAAGTCTTTGAACTTAAATATAATGTTAGTACAAACACTTCTGTCTTCGAATCATTCATGAACATTTAAACATGAATAAGGTTGTTGCAAGAGGGTGCCTAGACTTCTTTTCTCAGTCCAAAAGCAGCAGTGAGTCATCTGTTGCCTTCCATAATTTCTCCTTCCACAAGAGTGATGTTTGCAGGGGAAGGACCGACCTGCACACTCTTCGTCTTCAATGCTTTCTCAACCCATTCAAAAAATTTGGTCCATTCTTTTATGGTAGAATATGAGGGGGAATGCTTCCCCCTATACACCATCTAATCAATGTTTAATTTCATTTGGAGTAAGTCCTTCTTTTGTGAAGAACTTAATAACAGCTGGATACTCCATTTTGAACATATCACAATCTTCTACACATAACCTTCTTTATACAACTATATCTGAACAATTGAACACAGCAGAGCTGAAGTTACAGCTGCAGTTATTTACTTAACAGTTAAGATATGACACAAGATAAGGATTTTGTGAAGGCGATAATCCTTATCGGTGAGGCCGGAAACTTATGGACCTACCCTCATAATTAAAAAATATTGGAAAGCAAGAATGCTAATTGCTTTATTGCCAGATGCAAGGCATTTTATATTATTGAAAGGCTATTTCTTCCAGTTACCACATTCATTTAAACAAGCTGTGTATACAATTTCCATATAATTTCTACTAGGGAACACTTCCATTATACTCTTAATTTATATAATATATAAATTAATAAGAACTCACAAAGACATGCTATCATTCCTTGATATCAGAACCTGTACCTGTATTATTTGTGATGTGCACTTGGAGATCAAAATAAAGTCTGGACTTCACATGTTATATGTAAATCTTATTCAACAGAATTAGGAGATTGGATTGAAGGGGGAAAAAAGGGTGGGACAAACAATCAATGCCATTTGCCATTGTTGGGAACGGAGAAACCACAGCAATGATTGCTTTTTTGTATTGTGGGTATAAAAGGATCTCTGCAAACAATAAGCATAATACTGTGTATCCGACTCTTGAATCTGCAATGAGACCTGTCTCTCATAATGACCATTAACCAGATTCAAATGCTCCAGAAATGAAATTGGCACTGTTCATCAACTGCCAGAATGCTCTGATATAAATAAAGACCTAGGATGTCCAATCCTGAATTGCAGGTTTATGTAATTCTTGTTAAACATCTAGCATTTTCCAAAGATATAGCAGAACTACTGGCTTCTATACTAAGGAAAAATATCTTCTTCAGGAAGATGTAAAAATCGGCCATTGCAGAATGTGAAACACCATTTTAGAAAAGTTATTTCTGTGATAACAATGTGAGTTAGCTCTTTGAGGAACTAAAAGAGCAGTATAATGCATCAGATTGGAGATTATTTGTTAACTAGTTGAAAGACATATGAAAGTAGTTATGGAAGTTCAGTCTCTGATACCCATTGCCCAATTATGTTTATTTGAAAGAAAATTGAGATAACTGGAAACGGTCAATACAGTCTACACCAATGAAGCACCTGCGCAGATTTAAAAGTAGTATGCTGATGGATATGCAAGGGTATTTATAAATTTCTAATGCTTTCTGTAACTGTGAGACAGCTAAACTATAGCAGAACATTACATTAGACATTACTAGGGAAAAAGATGCACTTACAATCCAGAAGAAGAAAATATCCAGCACATAGCATTGGGTGACAGAGCAAAGGTTTTTATTCCTACCCCTTAATATGAAGCTTGGGTTAGCTAAATGTTTCTTTAAAACACTTGGGAGGACAAATCCTAAAGGATATATGAGGGTAGGTCCATAAGTTTCCGGCCTAACTATTCTTTAGGTATGATAAAGACAAAAACTATATTTTAGATACCTTTTATTGCAATATCCTTTATTGAATTAACATTTCAACCCACCCCCCAAAATATCAGCAGTCTTATCTGCAAAATGGGCATAAATAGCATCCATCACTTCTTCCATCACTTAAATTTCCTTCCTCAAATGCCCTTCATGAGTTCTGAGAACAAAAAATAGTTACTGGAAGCAAGATCTGGACTATAGGGTAGATGGTCAATCTCCTTGAAGCCACATTTCTTCACAGCTTGCTTTGCAACAAGGGCTCTGTGTACAGGCACATTGTCATGAAGAAAGCGCACACCACCACTCAGTTTTCCTCACTTTTTCTCTTTGATGGAAGCATGTAGTCTGTGCCGTAGGCCAGCACAGTACTCCTCATTCACTGTGGTGTTCCCCTCCTTGAAACAAATGAAGAGCATTGCTTCACAGTGCCAAAAGATTGTGGCCATGATCTTGATTGACTGAGTGACCCTGGTCTTTAGAAGCAGTGCTTTGCCAGGTTTATGTCACTCCATTTATTCTCTTTTGGACAAGGGATCATAGTAGAGGACCATAGTTTCATTTCCTGTACAATGGTTTGCAGAACTTCTCTCTCATTGCCAAGGCATGGGAAAGCTCCAAAATAACCTGATAACAGATAACTCAATGCTGCTTTTGGACTGAGGGAAGAAGTCTAGGCACCCATCTTGCACTAACCTTATTCATGTTTAAATGTTCATGAATAATTCAAAGGACTGTAATTTTAGAAAGGCCCAACCTTATTACTATTTCTGTAACTTTGAGCCGCCAGTCTTCCATAATTTCTCCTTCCACAAGAGCGGTGTTTTCAGAAGTGAGCACCTCCAAGGGCCTACTTGCACGCTCTTAGTCTTCAATGCTTTCTCGACCCTTTCGAAAAAGTTTGGCCCATTTTTTTACAGTAGAATATGAGGAGGATGCTTCCCCATATACACCGTTCAATCGCTATTTAATTTCATTTGGAATAAGTCCTTCTTTGGTGAAGAACTTAATAACAGCTTGATAGTCCATTTGGAATATGTCACAGTCTTCTACCCATAGCCTTCTTTATGCAACTATATCTGAGCAACTGAACACAGCAGAGCTGAAGTTACAGCTGCAATTATTTACTAGATAGATAAGGTATGACACCAGATAAGGATTTTGTGAAGGCGATAATCCTTATTGGCGAGACCGGAAACTTATGGACCTACCCTCATAAGTAACTGAATGAAAAAAAAATTGTAATATTTCAGCTGCAAAATTAAATGAATGTGTCTATTTGGGACTACAGATGAGAGAGCTAATGCAGGATGCATCGTTTGAAGAAATCTTGAAGAGGAAGAAGTGAGAGCTTGGAAAAGCTTAAAATGATTTTAGATGAATTTTCTGAATAAAACAAACTACTTTGACTACAAATAATTTTGCAGGAATTATTGATGTCTATAAAGAAATTGGCTGTCCCATTCTGCCAAAACTCCAATTCTTGAACTTCATGACCAATTTGATGATATCAGTAATGAGATGAGTGAAATGTTTTTTCAAGACTTTAAATTGACTTAAAAATGTTACCAGAACTTCTAGCAAGAGTCCATGTTGGCAGATTATTGTTGCCATTATATTGTAATAATTGAGATAAAGCATGTAAAAGAAAAGAATAGCAATGCATTTCGAACCTTTCTGCATCAAATTCAATTCAGGTATAAAGTTTTAAATTGTAAGTGCTGTAATTTATAATGTTTATGTTAAAAGATTTTTTGTGAAAAAAAGTTTGTTGACAAAATGTTGGGTCATATTTATGATTAATTTGATGCATATGTTACAAGACAAGGAAAGTGAATACGTTTTTGAAATCAGCTGGAAAAATTGATTAAGTAAGCATAGTTTAATCTTTGGCATTTAAAATTAATTTCATTTTGTTGACCAATGTTAATAGAGAAAAAAAAAATGGATGTTTTCCTAAGGCACATCATTTGGAATGTGTACACTAGGAGGATGATCCGTGAAAGAGTGCTAGATTGGACACTACAAGTAAAAGGGAAAGATCTTGTTACCTGAATAAAGAACACTAACATTACAATGACATAATGAAATATTGAAGAAATTGATAATAGACAGATAAGAGCGGAGATAAATTTTTTTTAATTGTTTAATCATGGATTTCAAAAAAGAGGCATTAATACATTGTAAAACCAGTAATAAAGTTAAAAGATTATGTAGTGTGCAATATAATAAGGTACTGAAGTTTGTGAATAAAATATGATACATGCATATATTTCAGATAATATATTCATTTTTCGGTGCATACCTTAGACTTAAAGAATGAGTGTTATGGCTCAGAAATATATTATAATCTTAAGTTCAGATCTCTAGTAGAGATCTGAACTGGTATCCTTCAATAGCTGTAACAGAGCAGTTGCCTGTTTCTGGATACAGAGTTCAGCACATACAAATAATTGATTTCAGTGATCTGCACCTTAAAGGTGTCAAAGTTCTATAAAATGTTTTAGCAATAGCATTCCAAAATAATTTAAATAAACATAATTTTACTTAGTGTCTGTTGCAGGTATATTTACATAATCATGGAATTCTGTGAAAAAGGAGATTTGTCATGCTTTATTCGTAAAAGGCAGAAGTTGCCAGAAATGGTATGCAAAAAGTTTATGCAGCAGCTAGCTCAAGCACTGAAATTTCTCAGAGCTCATAATGTCTGTCATATGGATCTTAAACCTCAAAATTTATTACTGACATGTAATCCAACTCTAACATTGAAAATAGCAGGTAGGTACACATTCCTTCTTGTTGTCTTAATGATATAGAACTCAGTAGCCTTGGTTCAGACACCTAATTTTCTTGTGAATCCAGTATACAGCCTCCGTACAAATTGCCGAATTAGACTGCATAGATATTTTTCTTTCCTTCTAAGAATGTGGAGAACAGCAAATTAATTAAGGGAGGACTAGAATTTGTATTAAAATTCATTTTCTTAAATAAAATAAATAAATTTCTCCAAAACCTTAATCTTAGAGAAGCATCCAAAATGTTCATCGTTTAGAAGATAATAGGACATCATTTTCTGACCAAAGTAAGAGTTTAATATTTTTTTCTCCAGACCAGGTTCATTGTTCTAACTTTTCAGTAGCAAATGAAACTTTCTTCATTCTTGAATCTGAGAAGTACAGTTTAGGGAAAGAAAAAAAATTACTCAAAATTATTATATTAGAATAAGAATGAGCCCCATCCCATTAAGGGAAGAACCTTCTGCTGTAGCAGGATTAGCTCATTTTAGTGCTCATTAAGGGAGCCATAGTGACATACATCTGTCTAATTTATACAATTTATACTACTGTATTAGCTGTATCTATCTGTAGGTTACACTATTTTACAAAGTAGGTTTATAAGTTTCTGACCCAAATCACTTTCAGAGGTAAGAGAAAGAAAACAATCATGTTCCTATTAATGATGAATGTAGGAATCAACACAGTGAAATGGTCTTAAAATCTAAGGTAGATTAAAAGTAAAACTACTTAAAATCATGTCAGCACATTAAAACACTCTTGACGTCCCACTCTTAAAACATTTTATAAAAAAAACTGGGACATGTTTCATGAGACCTTGCTCACATTGTCAACCATGAACAACTAACGCATCAATCTAAATTGGCAGTGTAAATGACTGTGAGTGCTCTGGTGGTCTATTCATGAACTTATACAAAATGTTGTCTGCTTCTGGGATATTGAAACTCATGAGTCTATGCTCATATTTTTTTATGAAAAATTTTTTCCATATACTGACTTCCTTTGGGTGTTGCACTGCGCTTTTAATAAAGTGATATCCTTCTCAATTTCATGGTATTCATTCCAAAACTGTACTGCGCTGATTTTTCTATTTATTCTATTCTATTTGTTTGTATTTAATATTTCTCCAGTGTTTCTTTAATCTGATACCTATGTTCCTTTTTGTCATGCCTATGTACACTTTTTCACAGTCTTTGCAATTAATCCTATATATGCCAGAATTTTCTTCTTTGGGTCTGGGGTCTGTTTTGTTTAACTTCAACAGCCTAAGAATCATGTTCCTTTTTAATGTATTCTCATTTATTCCAAGTTGAATAAGTTGGTGCTATGATATCTTTCAACGAAGAACATAAACGTTTTTAATATTGTATTTATTTTGTGATGCTAATTTCGTGTCATGTACTTTGAAGCTCTTCCCAAAATTGTGGTTGATTGATTTGATTTATTTTTCCCTTCTAATAGTTCAATTTCACTGATTTTTGGAAATTATTTTTTGTATTTTATTCAATGGCATATACCAAATTTCCTTTAAAAACATTTTAAATTGCAGCCACTAGAGTGATTTTTAATTTTTGCTTTAATCCCCATTTGTTTTTTAAGTATACACCCACTACTAATGGCTTGATTGCTCTGATTTTCGGAAACAATGTTTATCAGTTAATTTTAAAGAAATCTACAGTTTCGTTGAGATAAAGCATAAATTGCAGCTGCTAGAGCAATTTTTCAACTTTTTTAAAAAAAAAATCACTTTAGACTAACTCCCACTCTGCAATAGTCCAATTTTGCTAGTTAATGAACTGGGCGAATCGTTTGTTAATTGAGGTTACATACTGAGTTTAGTTGAGAAAAAACAAAAATTTGATATTAGCATTAACAAACACACACACATATATACATTTTTATAATTTGTCTTTTTCGGTGCCTAGAAAGTATGATCGATGGAGATTTGGAATGATTATTCAAAACAAATTCTATTAGTACAATTGCAAAAGCTTGCATTCCTTCCGAATTCATTAAAAAAAAATAATAAAGTAGATGTTTTACAGGTACGGTTGCAACAGCTTCATTCCTTCAGAATTGACTAAAAGTGTGCAAGGGGTACTAGCTGCTCTGGACAGTTAACAAATAACATCATTGTTGTGAAAGGTTTTTGCCCTTGTGTTCAACAAACAGGAAAATATTCTGGAATCAATTGTGACTTGAGGTAAATCTATGGTTCTCTGTCATAATCCTCTTTAAAAAGAGAGTGGTGTAAATTTGGTGAGGCATTGTCAAAAAAAGACTAAGTTGTCCAGTTCATAAGAAAGATCATGGCCATAATTTTCTGGGAGGCAGGGAGATTCTGCTAGTTGACTTTAAAGAGAGAAACACAGTGTCAATATAGACTACTGCTGCATGCCTTCTGCATAAAATGCAAGCAGCAATTGAAGAAAAGAATAATAATAATAATAATGATAATGAGGTATGTAATTTTATTCTATTGCTATCATCATCGTTGTTGTGGTTGTTGTTGTTGTTGTTGTTGTTGTTATTATTATTATTATTATTATTATTATTATTATTATTATTATTATTATTATTATTATTATTATTGCAAACCATGCTCTCTACACTTGAGTTTCAGTCATTGTCAGCAAATACATTAATTGCAAACCTTCTACATAAAATGCAAGCAGCAATTGAAGAAAAGTGACGACATAATAATAATAATAATAATAATAATAATAATAATAATAATAATAATAATAATAAGGTATGTAATTTTATTCTATTGCTATCATAGTTATTATTATTATTATTACAAACCATGCTCTCTACACTTGGGTTTCAGTCATTGTCAGAAAATACATTAATTGCAAAATACATTGATAAACTACAATTGAAAACAAGCAATAAAATTTCCTTATGTAATAATGGGGTATTTTCATTTGTACTATAAATAATTGCATTTAACTTTATTTTCTATACATATTTACAATTCATTTATCTGATACATACATTTATCTATCAAGAAGTTTTTCAATTCTGTTTGAAACTTTTTCACTCTTTGACATTTAATTGATAATGGTACTTTATTTTACCAATAACTCTTGGATCTCTTTCAGTAGCTTTTTTGTTTACTTTTAGATTTAGATTTAGTAATTGTTCTGACTCCAAGTGTTATAGTTGTAGTTCTTGTTTAGGATCTTGCCTTGTTCTTTGTTAATGACAAATAGAGCTACCTTATACACATATAATGATATTATAGTTAACATTTTAGATTCCTTAAAAATACTTCTTAATGATACTCTCCTGTCTACCTTATATATACATCTGAAACAACTTTTTTGAAGGATCAAAATAATTAACTTTATAATACCTGAACTTAAATATTATAATAATTTCCTTAATATATAAATGTGCTCATATTTGTTACAAATATAGCCTACATGGCATTTGAAAGTTAATTCATCATCAGCAATGACTGCCAAAAAATTTATATGATTAACCTGTTCTATTGTTTCTCCATTAATAATATCATTTATTTGTAGATTCTCATGCCTGTTATTGTAGTAGTGAAAAGTGCTTTATCTATTTGCACATTTAGTGTTAAATTATTACTTAATAAGTATTTGTTAATGGTATTTGATTATTCTGTTATAATATGTTCCAATCCAGTAAGAGATTTAAAAAAAATAGGGTTGTGTCATCAGCACATGATAGAGTTACATTGTCAAGATTAGGAAAATCATTTACATATATCAGAAATAATAATGGGCCCAGTACACATCCCTGAGGTATTCCAATTTTAACCATTTTACAGGTTGATTTAGCTGAAGTTATGACATTTTTATAGTGGATTTCTGTACATTGTTGTGGTTTTGTATATATGATTGTAGAATTTCTCTGGATTTACATGAGATCATTAAGGCATGGACTAGTGAGCAGGAGGTCTGGGGATCGATTCCCATCAGGACCAGCCGCCCTGACTGAGGTTTTTTCCAGGTTTCCTCAGTCCTCATAAATGGCAAATGCTGGAAAGGTACCCTAAACTTAGGCCTAAAAAAATATATATCTTTTCCCAATGTATCATTTCATCTGGGGTATCATCAGTGTTCACTGCATGTGATTCTTCAGCAGTAAAAACGAGTGTTAGGCACTATTAAAAAAATAATCTGCCAAAAGAACTGAATAAGCATGTTTGTTTATTACTGAGGGTTGTTAATTTGGTTTATTTACGAATGCTCCTTAACATCAGGTCATCATCTTCCCATTCAATTCAAGGTATGAAACTCAGTGGCCTCTTCTTTCAGGTTTGAGGTTTTTTTACATGCCGTAAATCTATGAAATGGGACCCACAGCTTTACTTCCCTTGCAAAGGAAGGGATTTTTATGCCGGAAAATTCAATTGTCCCTGGCTGGGATTGAACCAACAATCTTGGGTTTAGGAGGCAAGTATGGTCACATTACTGAGGAGAGATCATTTATATATACTTAAAAAGTAATAATGAACTCAGAATAGAACCTTGAGGGACACCATGCTTTACTATTGATCTGATCTGAATTATCTGAATTTATTATAACTTTCTGTTTTCTGTTTGATAAGTTATGATACAATTCATTGATATAAGGGGCATTCAAAATGTTTTGCAACCAGCCTATCCATTGCTGCACAATAATGTGTTCAAAAATGTAACTAATGCAGCTGGAAACAATGGACTTTAAGCTATCAAAATATTCCTAAGTGCAAGTTTAAACTTGCATAGTTACTGTGGTACAGTCTGTTGAGTTCAGTATGGTGTCAATAGCTGGTGAAAAATCATGAATATTTTGTAAAGAAACTTTTAGAATCTACATTTTCACACGCTATAAGCAAAATAAAAGAACAGAAAAATCCACGAGGCCTAGGTAGCTGTTTATGGTGACCAAGTGTGTTTATATGATACCATTACAAGATGCAATCATTTGAAAAGGGCGAGAGACTTCGAGAGAGAACCTTGACTCTAGCCAACCTCAGCAAGCTGTGAACGTGAGAACAATTCGAAGAGTTAGGAACTTGGTGGAGGAAAATTGACATATTACTGTTGAAATATTAAGTATAGAAGTGTGTATCTCTATTGGCAGCATTGACAATATACTCCATGAACAATTTCTTCACAACTAAATTTGAAATATACCACTTAAAGAAAATAAGAAAAATAATTCTGGAAATTAGGGAAAATGGACCATTAGGAATAGGGGTATACTTGAAAACCAAAATTTAAAAAGTGCTCTTGCATTTTATTTTTTCTATATTGCATTAAAGTAAAAAGACAAATTTATTCAGCATATAAACTTTATTTATAATCATGCATTGGCTAATCCACATGGCAATATCATTATATGCAGATGTCGATTAGCCAAAAAAATAAGCAGAATAGACAACACTTCAAAAAACTAGAAAATAAAATGAAGAAAATTATCAATAGCATGGAAACATGAGCATCCAGCAACAATATGGAAGTAAACACTAAAAGACAGCTTTCCAGCGTTCAACACACCACAGAAGATTTAGAGCTTAAAATCAATAATGAACTGCTACAAGAGAAAGAAATGCTAAATATCTTGGTATAACACTTGACAAAAAAACTTTCCTTCTCTGAACAGATTGACAATATAACTAAGAAAGTGAATAAAAAGAACACATTAATAGAACAGCAGGAGTCAAATGGGGAGGATCTATATGTCTCCTAAATGACATGTACAAAAGATACATAAAGCCCAATCTGCTCTATGAAAGTGAGAAAATGTCTACAATAAACAACCAACTTAAAACTAAATTGGATACAATACAATCTAGGACCTTAAGAATAATAACAGGAGCCGTTAAAACAACACCAATTGCTATAATGCAGAGCACAACTAACAACCTTCCATTTAAAATAGAGTTAGATATTAAAACAGCTATACTGGGACAGAAATTAAAAAGTAATCAACACAGGAATAAATGGTTTCATATTCCTGACAGCACGTCGATTAAAAATAAGCCCTAAACCTGTCATTACACCAACTGATCCTTTACAATATATAGATATCAAAGTGAAACTAAATCTGAATACAATGGTCTCCAAGAAGAATAACCCATCTGAAGTATTAAGATTCATAGCACTTAGTACACTAAACAACTATTACCCGACTGACATATGGTGTAGTGTGTATAGAGAAGGATCTCTTAAAAATGGAGAAGCATATTTTGTAGTATACTGTGAACAATTCTCTCGATATACACCTTTGGAACAGAATGCTAACAATTTTGTTGGAGAAATAATGACCATTAGAGCAACATTAGAAAATCTACAGTATAGACCTAATATAAATAAAAGAATTTTCAAGATGATTGAATCAAACTAACACTCTTTGGCTCCACTTACTTGTTTGTTAAGAGTGTTAGTTCGACTGAATCACACAGTCATCTTAATATATGATTAGCTTCACTGTGCAATGTTCCAATTAACAATTTTAGTTAGAAGATTTGTAATCTTAAGTGACCCTAAAGCAGCACTACAAAGTTTACAATTACAGTTTCCCACCAACATATACTATAAATGAAAAAAAAAACTATATCATACAATCTAGATTATAAATGCAGAAATACTTTTACAATGGATCCCGGGCCATGTGGGATTGAAGGGGAATCAGATTCCTGATACTTTAGCAAAAAAAGGAGCCATCATAAAATTAAAACCATCTTTTGAACTAGAACTTCCCTCTAAATTGAAACTCATAATATCAAGCAAAAACTTAAAGGAAAACAATATAAGGATCTAAGCACTTTCAAACATCTTTTATTAAAACCAAGAAAAATTGGAGTTGCCCAATTCTGCTTAATTTTTGGGCATAATTGCCAGTCATAACATCTCTTCGGGATGAAATTATTCAAGGACAGCCACTGCCCACTGTGTAAGGATGTGAATACTATCTTAAACAATTAACATCTACTGAAATGCAGCGAGCTAGATAGCAACAAACAAATGAAAAATAATTTGGAAGCTCTTTATTGTGAAGCTAAGGAAAAAATGATAAATATCAACATCCCTATTGGTCACTAGCAATTAACCAACCAACCATATTTTATATTTAATAGAAGCATCATCGTGAAGACAGTAAATGTAAAATATTAATCTAATATGTGTGTGAGAATTATATTTGTATGTAATAGCAATCTGTAATAAGTTAACAGCCTTCAAAAAATGTTTGCTTTACAAGTTTTTAATATAATAACATTTAAATTAAATTTCAAAGCTAATGAAAATCTTTGCAACTTTTAATTGTTCTGCTTTGTGCGTTGTAATTGTTTCTGAATAGTAAGATATTTTTGTTTTATTGAAGCATATGAATCTCTTCTTCTTTAATATACAATGTAACTCAAAACTTTATTTTTTCTCTCTAATTTAGTGAATGTAAAGATGATACCAAGAGCTCAGTTCATAAACATGGTTACATTTAAAAATGTTTAACAGTACTTACACAGTACTTTGTCTATCATTGGTTATACATTTTATATAATTAATGGTATACCATTAATTTTTGTGGTTTAATCTGAACAATAATAATAATTCCAAAAATGTGGTTTATCTTTTGTGATACTTATGGGTTGCAAGAATTCTAATTCTGTTCCCTTAATACCAAGCACCTGTAATGCCATAACTTATTTCATTTCATTAATTAAATAAGGCATAATTTTGTTTTTGTATTCATTTTTATTGAACATTATTTAAGTTTGGGAGGAATTTGCTTAGTTTACGCAGCTTCTGCATGACTTTACTTTTTTCAGGAGAGATAATGCAGAATCTTATATATGACTGATTTTGAAAAGCTCATCTTTGCAGCAATTTCTTTCAGTTTTAATCTTCTGTCACTCAACACCTTTTTAACAATAATGAAAGATTCTAGTATCAGCATCTGTACTGCTTGACCATTACATAATTCATATTCAAATATTTTCTCATCTTAATTCTTTTACCCCATGTTTATCCCATTCTCTTACCATTGAATATGAAGGGTAAGCTGCACCATATACTTTTTATAAGCATTTTTTAACATTTATGTAAATAAGTTTTTTAAAGGATTTTATTAATGCACTGTTCACAGTTTTCAACATTACAAATGACTATCATGAGTGGGCAAGGTCGTTAAGGGGCTGACTCGTGATCCGGAGTTCTGGGGTTCGATTCCCATCAGGACTGTCCTCTTTGATTGAGGTTTTTTCAATATTTTCCTCAGTCCTCATAAATGGCAAATGCCAGTGAGGTACCCCAAACTTAGGCCTGGAACGTTTCCTTCCCAACTTATCAATTTATCTCATGTATCATCAGTGTCCACCACCTGTGGTGCCTCAGTAGTAAAAATGGGCATAAAACACTATTCAAAAAAAAATATTACAAAAGTTCACACATACCTCTAGTTTCTCATATGGCTCTCTCCAAGACACTGATAACATGAATATTGTACAATTATCAAATAATAAAAAGCAATGAAAAGGCTATTTCCTGGCTGGACTTTGCTGGCAGATAGGAAGAAGGAGGAAGGAGTAGGTAACTTTTTAAACAAAGTAGGAGAGCTCAGATTGGAAGAGGCAGACAGTCGGTTGGGGGGTAGGGGAACATGAATCACAATCTTTTTTGGAATTATTTAGTTTTGGAGATTAAAGATAAAATTGTTTATATTTCCTTTTAAGTTTTAAAATTTGTACAAATGGTTTTTCCAGTTATTGTGCTGCAACTTTGTGAGGCTGGAAATTTTTGAAATTTACCTCTTATTTGTCTACACAATTTTACTCTAATGCTAAAGAAGTATTGTGCGTAAGAAATGAACAGTTCTAATGAGTTTATAATAACATTAAAGGTTAACAGCATTTCATTGAGCTAATGAGAGGAGTTAGCTTGGATTATACAACTTCAGTTTTCTCCAGAGTAGCTCCATTACCATGTTTATCATTTGCTTGTCATGAAGTGCTAGCATAGTTTCTTAAACTGTATTCCTTAGAAGTACTTATAAAAAAGCAATAACTCCAATCGGTTTGTCAACATGGTTAGAAAATATGGTGTATATCATGCTTTTTTCTCATAAACTGATCAGGGCAACAAAGTGATATTGATTTTTTATTTCATTTTATGTTGTCTTAGTACATCATGAGAAAATTGTACAACCTTGTACAGAGCAAATCCAGCTTTATCTAATCTAAATGCTTGATACATTTTTAGATGAAATAACTTCTTTTGTAGATGAAGTGGTGATTAACTTTAATCAAAATAAAAATGGCTTAGAAATAGCTGCATTTCTAGTTTCATTATATTATGTAGTTAACATACTGTAATTCTTTAAACCTTTTTGAGTGGCTTTCACATAATAGTAATAAAAATAATATCACAGCACCAGGTAGATATTTAGAATAAAATGAAGAAATAGACTTACCTGCTAGTATCTCACTGCCATATTCCTTCATATTTGGTGTTAAAGTACATTTTTAAGTTATATTGTGAATTGAACAATAGTTGCTTACAAATGAGACTTTGTGCATTATGATGGACTTTTATGCAAAAATATTTGTTTTTCTGTTCATCTTAAACTTGTGCAATATTTTTCCCCTCTATGGCACAATCATGACATGATTGGCACCCATCATCCCATCCTGAAATATGAATGAATCCTATGTGAAAAGTTTTTATTACCAAGGAGGCTTTTAGTTATGCTTATTTTCCTGTAGACTGCAGGTAGAAGCCTATTGCCTCCATTGCCATCTGGCAGGGGTCTAAGGTATTACAAGGATGTGAAAGAACTGATAATTTTGTCCAGGGACCTTTTTTTTTTTCAGGTAGAGAGCTTTTTAATAAGCTGTAAATTATGTCCTAAAATCCATTGATTTGATCAGGTGTAACCATAACATAATGAGTAGAATTCTGCTCTGTCTTACAACAAAAATGACCTGATCCTCACCATGGGATTTTAGAAGGCTGGATGTGATGTAAGGAACACAACAATGTCACACTTTTGTATGCCTGATATAAAGGGATATGGAAACTCACAAAATAAATTGTGGAAAAAAAAAATCAATTAAAATTTATGAAGTGCTGCTCAATGATTTGTACAATGCAATGTCAATGTCCCTCCCCCCCACAAATGAAATTAAAGAAATGTTTAATTCCAATACTATATGGTATTGTTAATGCTTTGCCTTTTTTGTGCAAAGGAATGGCTGGAAATACATTTTCATCATTTTGTAACAAAAGATACATAGCTTGTGTTTTATCAGATACAATTAATGAAATGGTTGAGCAAAGACCATTAACTTAATCTTAACACAATGTGATTTGTAGGGTTTTAAAAGACAGAGAATGAAACTTTATACCTTAGAGAAGTTGAAAACAAATATTCATTACAAGATAGCTACAGCAAGAAATGCATAATTTTATCAGTGCTATCAAAAATGCTTGAAAAATTTGAAGTTAACAATAAGAACATTTACTTGATATTGGAAGTGAGTATACACAGCATTGTATTTAATAGTTTGTTACTGAATGAATTGTTTGAAGCTCCATCTCATGATCATGCCTGTTTGTTGTAGCAATGTTGTACTGACTGAATCATCTGATCTTAAAATTGCAGTGTATATATTTGTCTATTCATAAAGTTCTTGGCTTTGCTGAATGCTACTTTCTGTTAAATGGTCTTATGGAGAAGCCAAAACCCATAAGAAGCTGTTTAGTTGTATCACAACCACTTTTTTCTGGTATTGAATCTCTGCCTAAGCCCTCTCTATCTGTATTTTGTGAGATTTATAAAAATGATGTAAAATTAGAAACAAACTATTTAGTTTAATTCAACTGGCTTGAAAAAATCCAAAATCTTCTGTAAGTTAAAATGTATTTAATATAGTCCTGGTAGTCTAGTGGTAACCATACTTGCCTCCCAGACCCAAGATCGCAGGTTCAATCCCAGCCAGGACTGATGAATTTTTTGGGGTATAAAAATCCTAAGTGTGGCTTCCTTTTGAAGAGAAGTAAAGCCATGGTTCCCATGTCTAGATTTACAAGCCTGAAAGAAAAGGCCTCTGATCAAAATTTATCAGCTATTTCATACTCTGAATTGAATGGGATGTTGACCCATGTTTATAACACCTATTTTAATTACTGAGACATCACAGGTTAGACATTGATAGTGTATGAGATGAAATGATAAATTGGGAAATGGTTTTGTTTTTAAGGAAGGATTCCAGGCCTAAGTTTAGAGTACTCCCCAGCATTTGCTATTTATGAGGACTGAGGAAAACCTGGGGAAAAAACCTCACTAAGAGAGGACGGTCCTGGTGGGAATCGAACTTCAGAACTTCGCTCATAAAACTGCACTTTAATGACATCGGCCTAACCTGAGATATTAAAGAGCATTGGTAAATAAAAACCAAATAAAAAAAAAAGGTATTGGATATTGAAAGACAGAGTACTAAGAGATATATCTGTTGTACACTATGGTGAAACCTTTTCTTGTTTTCATATTTACTTCTCAGTCTAAAGACATTTGTTAAGTTTTCTAGTTTTAAATATAATTCATTGTATTTAAAAAGTGTAGCTTATTTAAAATCTCTCTCTCCCTTACATTCATATGCAGCACTCCTCCAGATATGCACAAAAGAAAATGTCTTCTATCATCTATTGCTAATGTAAATTGTTTCAGATTTTGGATTTGCACAATACCTTTCTCCAGAAGAACAGAACAGCTCATTGAGAGGTTCTCCTCTATATATGGCACCTGAAATATTGCTAAAACATAAGTATGATGCTAGAGTAGATCTCTGGTCTGTTGGTGTTATTATGTATGAATGCCTTTTTGGAAGAGCACCATATTCTTCCAGGACATTTGAAGAACTTTCAGATAAAATCAAATCACAATCACCAATTCAGGTAGAAATATGAGAATGTTTACATTAAGTGTAGAATTTTATTAATAGAATAAAAGCAGTGAAAATATTTGCATATTTTCAGTATTTCAATGAGAATATATATTTGTGATGGTCTACTTTTCTTTTTCTTTAAAATAATAAATATTAAATTTAATATTAAATATTTATTTTATTAGCATCTTTTATTTAATGTTAATCACTTCAGTTATCCCTTGCAAAAATTTCAAAATTATGCATAAGTAATTTTGGACTCATAAATGTGTCAAATAGAAAACATTAGATAAATTTCTAAAGTTCTATAAAATTTCAGTTGCTTATTGTTTATTAGTCCCTAGTAAAACTAGTAATTAGTTGAGTTCTAATTGTTTTGATATTTAAGCTTTTTTTTTTTAAGTTTTTTTTAAAGCTTTTGGGGGGGGAGGGAATGGCAGTTTCATTCTGTACTGTTGGGCAAACTTCTAAATGGGTTGTATTCATTTCATCTTTGTTATGGGTCGATCCTGGTGGTGTAGTGGTTACCATACTTGCCTCTTAAACCCAAGATCGTGGGTTCGAACCTGGCCAGGACCGATGGATTTTTTCGGGGCATAAAAATCCTAAGTATGGCTTCCCTCGGAAGGGAAGTAAAGCCGTGGGTCCCATGTCGTACATTTATAAGAGAACCTCAAGCCTGAAAGAGAAGCCTCTGAGCAAAATTAGTCGGCCGTTTCACGCCCTGAGTTGAATGGGACCTGATGACCTGAGATGTTAAAGAACGTCCATAAATAAATCAATCAATCTTTGTTATGACATAAAGTTCAGTTGGGAACAGGTAACATGACACCCCACTTTTTTTAATAGTTTAATGCTCGTTTATACTAAGGCATAGATGGTGGGCACTAATGGGCGAGATGAAATGATAATTGGGGAACAAATTTTTTTTTAGGAAGAAAGCATTCTGGGCCTAAGTTTAGTATTTATTTCTGGCATTTGCCATTTATGATGACTGAGGAAAATCTAGAAAAAATCTCAGTAAAGGATGATGCGGGATTCGAACCCCAGATCTTCCACTTACAAGTCCATGCCTTAACAATCTTGGCTAGCTGTAATGTTTGCCAATCTTGTGAAGGTATTTTCCTAGGTGATCATATCCTGTCTGTAATTAGAAACCAGCAACTGCTGTTTTCTAGAGGCTTATGGAATAAGGTTGTATGTTTCATATAACTCTTTCCATTTCTTATTTCAGTCAGTTTTCATTTGAATGCTGGATTTTCATGCATATTTATCTTTAAATATTGATTGTACTTTGGTCTGGAGAATAGAAGTTCATTTTTTAGTCAGGAGATCAGTTGTCTTATTATCTGCTAAGCCTCAGTGTGAAGAAATTCATTGAAATGCTGCATTTTTATTCATGATTTGGAGGTGTTGAATAATTTTGCAACATATTCTTGTTCCATTATCTCTTTGAGGATTGCTTCAAAGGCTGAATAAATATCTACTGGAATTACAACTTTTTTTAAAGTGATTTTTCTCTAAATATGGTTTGTAAAGGTATTTTTGTTGCAAGTATTTTGCCACCAAAATTTATGGTTTCAGCTCCCGCATGACAGTAAAAAAATAACAGAAATAATAACATGTCTCATGTCGAATAATTTATAATATGCTTTCTAAAATGTTGCTGGTATCAATTCAATATTTTTCAATTTTTCTTCTCCATCTTTTTACTCTCGTGATAGAATTCTATTGCCAACTTTTTGTTCTGTAAGGAGAAAAACTGCATATGTTTCTAAAATATCTTTGTACGTGTCACGGGTATCAATCTCCATACATATACACCTTTGCAAATAATAAAAATGTTCTCTGAAACAACAATTCTGATCCCAATAGTTATAAGTAAAACATTAAAGATCATGCTTTTAATATTAATTTGTCTAAATTTACATCATATTTGCTGACTTTTTACTACTGTTCTTTTCAAAACTTGCTTTACTTTTACAGAAGTTTTTGCAAACTACAATGTTCTGCTATGAGCACTTAAAGCAAAGGTAGTATTTGTTATCGTCAATTATTCTACTGCATTTGTACTTTCATTTTGCCTTCATTGTGTTTAAAATAAATATTTTTATTATTTTATAGGGAAGGGATGAAATATCAGAGCTGTAATTGTTTTTGGAAATATGTATAGCTCTTTAGTTGTAGTTTTGGCAAAAATTTGAGTTTTCTTACATGCTTCATCTTCATTTTAATTTAATCAATTTTTTCGTTGTGCAACTTTTTTCATTTTGGTCAATTTTGAAGGTTTTTACAAGTTGGACATTCAATGTAATTTTAAAAAATTTAACATTTATATACATTGCTGTTACGGAAACAACATCAGTATTACTTTATGAGGAAAAGTTTTTTCAGATACTAAGAAATTACTTATTTTTAAACTTTTCAAAGTTTGAAGCCAGCAATTTTCTATACCAGGCTTTGTATAACTAAAGTTATACATACATTCCTCAAGCATTCCTCTACTGAATAGTAACATTTTTGCGCTTAATACATCTTCAGGCTGTTTTTAAATTTTTTGAGCGAAGCAATCTAAATAATTTCTTTAGGAAGTTTATTTTAAATATGGATTCCATTGTATTTGAAACTGCTGTCACATCTTTTTAATGATTACTGACATGCAGGTGTGAACTTTTCCTGTTTGTGTTGTTGTTGTTGTTGTTGTTGTTGTTGTTGTTGTTGTTATTATTATTATTATTATTATTATTATTATTATTATTATTATTATTATTATTATTATTATTATTATTATTATTATTATTATGGTCATGTTTTGCACAGCTTTTATTGAATTTATCTAAATTAGTTCCCACCTGTATAATTATCTGATAAATATATATAGGGCAGTGGCATAATTTGTAATTTTTTGAACCATTCTTTACAACTGACCATTTGTTTCAGATTCATCATAATTCTTATTACCTTTTTTGCATCTTAAATACTCTGTTCATATCACTACTACTTCCCCTACTGTTATCCCATATGTAATGAGTGACTGAAATTTGAAAAATATACTGTCCTTAGAGAGCTAGAATTTACACAATGTTTTAGGAAGCAAATTCTACTTAGCTTCTTAATTAAGATTTCAGTATGAATATTTCAGTTCAGGTTGTTGTCTATCCATACTCCTAAAAACTTTGTATTTTCAGCATAATTAAATTCATATTCGTCTAATTTGATTTTAGGGAAGGTAATTGTTTTGTTCGTTTTATGATGGAATCCCAATGCCTGACTTTTGTCCTTATTAATAACTAGTGTATTAGATTGAAACCAAATAGATATTTGTTTCAGACTATTTATGATATTCATTTTAGCTCATTTTCATTTGTACCTGAAATTAAAATGCTAGGTGTCATTTGCAAATAGCAAAAGACATATAATTAAATAGTACATATTTCTCCCTTCACATCATCTAAAATATTATTATATATTTGGTTGTATATATTATTATCAATTTGTCAATATATGTAATTTTAGAAGATAGCTGATTGTATAGTTTTACTGCCATATGGATAGCACTATTCTCAAGTGGTTTTGTGTTTGCTCTTTCTACATAAATATCCCATTTTGTTCTGGTATTATAATTATGTTATTTTCATTTGTCAACAGAAGAGTGTTTGCAATTAAATGTCTGGATAAACAAAAGAGATTTGCAGATGTATGTAAAAGGAAGGGGCAAATTTGTAATTTCTTAAAGATTGTTCTATATGAATTTAAAATAGTTCCTGTAATTAATCTCTCATTAGTTGCTTGCTCTTCAAGTTTTAACCCTTTAAGGATGTTAAAATAATTAATACCATTTACATTTGATTGCTAAGAAGTTGAACGCTCCTTTGGAAAAAAATTATAGACTGAGCTAGGAAATGAAACAAAATATTATAACATGTTTGCAGTGTCCTTAAGTTTTCATGGAATTTCAGAGTTGTATATTGATATAACCATAGACATTAAAAATTTAAAACACTTAATAAGAGACCAACCAACTCACAATATATTTTTTGTGTTTTATTCAATTTAATTTGGCCTTTGTTTTGCCCTACACAATCTAGCAGTTTTTGCCAAATATGACCAAGCATATATGATTAACACATATTGAACAGCTTCTCCGATTCTCTCTTTCAAATGCACATCATTTTTGACATGAACATGAAACACATTTTGCTTGATGTGACTCTAGGAGTAAGAGCCTAGAGAGGTAAGGTCCAGAGGTCAAGTTGACATTGCCTTCCATCTAATCCTTCCAATCCAGTGCTGTAAAAGTATAATATCCAGAAATACATGAACACTATAACCTTATTGGAGAATAGCACCATCTTGTTCAAAGTGATATCTTCATTATATTGGTTTTTTAAATTAATTTAAAACAACAACCAAGTCAACATAGCCCAGTAATCAATTTTGGTCATCTACATAGCAAGATAAATGCATGTCGCAATTGGTTCTGCACAGAAAAATGGGCCTGTTGCTCTGTCGTGCCTGATTGTACACCACCCATTCACTTTTGGACTGTCATGTTCATGCTCATACTAACAGTTCAAATCCTGCCTGGATCATCCTTTTATCATTAGATCTCATGTATCATCAGTGTCCACCATATATAAAAACAGTATTTAAAATGAATTTATGTCCTATAACGTACTTGTATGCAGTTGTTCATTGGCCCATATCTTGATGTTTATGTTGATAAATATCATCAGACACAGTAAAGTTAATCTCATCACTAAACACAAGCTTCTGTAAAAACTGTTCATCACTGCCCATCTCATCAAGCATCTATACAGCAAAATCAAGCTGGTAATCCTACTGGTAAATGTTATTTACATGTGGTAGTTCTTCAGCAAACATACAATTTTTTTCATGAGAAACAAGTGTTACCTGTTCAAGTTTTGCAAGCCTAAGGATATATTAAGCCTTCCATTAAACCATCTGCATCCTGATTGTTGTGGTTTTTGTCACTATTACCTGACTAGGTGCAAGTGTTACCCAAGTCTTCTCTGCAACTCCAAAACTCTTAGAGATACTATTCAATGCAGTATAAGTATTATGACTTTATTTGGTTTTATGTGGGTACTGTAAAATGATGCAAATGGGGAATTATTTTAAGCTAATATTTAAATATAAAAATTATTTATGATGAAATTGCTCATATTTCAATAATTTTGTTCCACTTATCTACAGTTCTAGAGTGACTGATAAAAATATAGAATAATCAAAAAGGGTCACATCATACGGTATTCAGATCTCTAAAAGAAAAAGGAGTACTATATAGTAGGACTGACAAAGGAAACAAAATCATTATGATGAATGAAACAGATTACAATTTGTAGATAGCCAGCATTATAATCCTATCCAAAAATATGTTAGTTCAGTAAGCAAATTACTAATAAAAGTAACCATTCTAAACAAGGAACAAAAAAAGATTATACCAGACAACCATACTTCAACCAGAATCTATGGCGTACCGAAAATACATTAACTGGGTAATAAAATGAGACCTATAGTAAATATAATTCACCAACATACAATTTAACTAATTACCTTTTTAAAAAAATTAATATTTCACCGAAATACAAAAGCCAAAGCATAAATAACTCATCAGAACTATAGAAAAACATCAGACACGTGAAACTAGAAAACAGGAATTTGCCAGTTTCTTATGATGTGGTCTCTCTGTTTCCTAGCATCCCCAAAGAAAAACTAATAAATATCATTAAGAAATGGCTAAGCTCAATAACCTCCTAGAGAAGTAATAGAACAATATCTGAAACTCACCAAAATTTTCATCAATCAAACTTAATTTCACATTCAGAGGCAATAACTATATACAAAAAAGGATTTAGCAATGTGAAATTCACTCTCATCATTTTTGGCAGATATGTATGTGAGTTTCTTAGAAACAAAATTAGGGCTTTCCAATAAATACAAATGTTGGTACTATTATGTTGATGATGCCTTTGCAATCATAAATGAAAAATGGAAAAAGTATGCAATTAATACTCAACCTATAAGACAGCACCATTAAATTCACGATGGAAATAGAAAGCAATGTCATTCTTGCATTCCTGAACATAAAAGTTATAAAAAATGGCAATTGGAACCAGAAAAGATATCCATACAGATAATTATATAAAAAAAACACACAGCCAAAACAACAGCCACAATCCAAAAGAACAAGAACTCGCCTCACATTCAGATTAACAAACCTACCAATAAGCAAGACAGAATACGAATGGAGTACAATAAAATCATAGATATAGCATAGAAAAATGGCTGTACATTAGATCTAGTCAAGAAGGAAGTAGAAAAATTTAAAAAAAACCAAAACAAATGAAAGACATCATCACACTAAAAGGCTACAAAGGAGATCATATATATATGAAAAATAAAAATAAAGAAACACTATTAACAATGTAACAAATTAACACTAATAATAATAATAATAAAATATATATATATCACATTCTGTCCATAGACACACCAAAAATTCCAGAAGATTTTTAAAGATGCCAACATTATTTTGGCAAATGCAGTTTATAAAACCTCGTAAAACCAACACAAAAGACAAAATTTTTCCAGAAAAACAATCAGGCATTTACAAAATCATTTGCAAAGACTGCAATATGAAATATATAGGCAAAACAAAAAGAAACATTACCCTACAGTTTAAGAAACACATGAAAAATGTAAAATATAAACACGGGGGGGAATTGACAGCAAAAAAAAAAAAAAAAAAAAAAAAACCCACAAATTCCAAAATGAACCTAAACTCTTAAAATTTCTTCAAAAATCCGTATTATTAACAGTGTGGGAAAATATATTCATAAACAAACAAGGAAAATTTAACTTCTTTGTTTATTAAAAAGTTAAAATAATCAACACTCATGAGCATTTCACTCCTTTAATTATTAAAATAACAGGACATGTTTCGTGAACATATCGTTCCCATTGTCAACTGAGTACAACTAACGTTCATGCGGGGTTTGAATAATGGGCGACTGTAAGGCGCTCTGGTGAATTCTGAAAGAATTTAAACAAAATATTATCTGCTTCCGGAATTTCAAAATTCATAAGAATTTTTTCTTTTTCCTTAATAAAGATGTTCTCCCATATGTTAAGCTCCTTAGGAAATTGGACAGCCTTCAGTAATCTTATTTCTTCATCAATTTCGTGGTGTTCATTCCAGAAATGTGCCGCCACAGCTGATTATTCTATCTGTTTATGCCTGATGTTTCTCATATGTTCCTTCATTCTAATGCCTATGTTCCTTTTAGTCTTACCGATGTATACCGTTTCACAATCCTTGCAGTTAATTTGATATATCCCTGATTCTGATCTACTGTCTACCTTGTTTAAATTCAATAAATTACCAACACTATATTTATTTTGAGGAACCAATCTGATATTGTACTGTTTAAACATTTTTTGAAATTTGTTATTCAGAAGTGGATGGAAAGTGAACTTTTTATAGATCTTATCTTTAGATAAAGCGCTCAATGTTGTAATTTGTTTGATTTTTTTCCATCTCTGAAATCTTGTTATCTTTTGATCAATCGTCTGTTTTTTGAAACCATTAGAGAGGGCTATGTTTATTATGTGCTGGTATTCCTTTTTGTATTCATGTCCGTTGAGTGGTACATTGACTAATCTATGTATCATGCTGTTGAAAGCTGCTTCTTTATGTGTCTTAGGGATTAAAACCGTTGGCCTTTATATAATTATCTGTGTGAGTTTCTTTTCTATAGATGCCAAATTCCAGTTTGTTCTTACATTTTATTATCCTTAAATCCAAAAAAGGCAAAACTTTCTCCATCTCCATTTCCATAGTGAATTTTATTGTGGATTCCTGTAAATTTAACAGTTTGAATGCATCAACTACATGTCTTTCTTCAACTATTGCAAATACGTCATCCACGTATCTATACCAGATCTTAAAAATGTAAGGAAAGGCCCTTGTAATGTTTTTCAAAAGCGCCCATAAATAAATCAGCCAAAAAAGGTGAAATGGGGCTGCCCATGACCAATGCTGATTTCTGCTTGAATACTTCTCCTTCAAAGGTGAAAAAAGCTTGATTTATACATAATTCTGTAAGATTAATGTATTCCTGACATCGCGAGATTAGACTTAGATTTATATAATTTGCATTTAAAGCTGTTGAAAGTATTAGGTAACTACACTTGGGATAACCTTGAAAAGAACGCATTAGAAATAATTAGTTACAAAATGAAACAAAAACCACAGCCCAAAAAAAGAAATTTCATAGATTAAATAATATACAAAGAAACAAGAAATTTACTACTGAAATATCTGTTTCCAATGTGATTAACTTATTCAAAGATAGGTTTAACTCCAACGAAGTGGAACTACTAAACAAAGGTATCAAGACTTGCATTAGTTACTCTTCTAACCCAAAAGAATTCATTGCAGATATTGAACTAGCCATTGAAAATTTAAATTCTATAGCCAAGAACATGATCAGGAAAAAGTCACTGTACATACTAAATAATAAATTAAGTAAGAAGCAAAGCCCAAGTTCACAATTAAAGTACATAGCATCGCTTAAAAAGAAGAACGTAGTTTACACTAAAGCTGATAAGGAAATAAAATAGTAGTTTTGGACAAAGATGATTATAGATCAAGAATGCAAGCACTTTTGGAAAGTGATAAATTCATCAAAATAAATTCCAATCCTTTAAATAAATGCCAAAAAGTAATAGAAGAAGTTTTAAATAGACCACTTTATTTTCAAAAATTGATCGGTATAAAATTAAAATAAACAACCCTTGTTTAGCCAGAGTTTTCAGCCTTCCAAAGATTCACAAGCCAGGAAAGGACATGAGACCCATAATAAACAACATTAATACTCCTTGTTACAACCTAGCAAATTGGTTAATTTCACAATTCAATGCAGTTCCCATTTTCGAAAGTTTAAGTTTGATGAATTCGATGGATCTCATCAAGAAAATCAAAGATTATCGGGTATCTCCCAAAGACAGCATAATGAACTTCGACATTGTCGGGGATGAAAACATAAACTACAAGTTTATCACACCGCCACCAGAGCAGAATATACATTCCCACAGCTCAACGAATGATCCGACAGTTGAACCTTAGCATGGCTGAAGATGGGAACAAAATGTTCTCGAAACCGGTTCCATACATTTATGAAAAGTAAGTGAAGCTTTAAGAGTGTGTAGTTCAACTGAATCATACAATGATATTCATTAAGATAATATTTTGTTTAAATTCTTTCGGAATCCACCAGAGCGCCTTACAGTCGCCCATTATTCAAACCTCGCATGAACGTTAGTTGTACTCAGTTGACAATGGGAACGATATGTTCACGAAACATGTCCTGTTATTTTAATAATTAAAGGAGTGAAACGCCCATGAGTGTTGATTATTTTAACTTTTTAATAAACAAAGAAGTTATATTTTTGTTTTACTATGATTCCTTCAAAGGTATAAAAGGAAAATTTAGTTAATTTTGATCTTCCAAACAACAGTAACCTCATCAGTAAGTTCATAAAATCCAAAGAGCAACATCTTAATACCGAGTGGGAAGCTGACAATCAAATCGTGCTGATGATGAAGGCAAAAGCCTTTGAAACATTTCCAATCAAGTGAAACAAAATTAGTGAAATTTGAGTGATTTTCTCATAAATAATTTGTTATATTATACTATATTTCACTGTGAAAATTCTCGTTATTTAAATGTATAATATTTAAATGTTTGTTTCAGATACCAAAAGGAGCAAACATATCAGCAGACTGTGAAGACTTGCTCACTAGACTTTTAAAACATAATCCTGAGGAGAGAATAGATTACGAATCTTTCTTTCAACATAGTTTTTTAGACTTGGAACATATGCCATCCATTGAAAATTACCAGAAGGCAGCCACATTAGTTTCTAAAGCTGTTAAACATGATGCTGAAAGGCAGTATGTAGATGCCTTCAACCTTTATTGTGAATCATTAAGATACTTCATACCATTAATTAACAGTAAGTGTTTTTTTTTTCAACTCTTTATTGCTGAATTTAATAGTTTAGAGCTTATTCAAACTAAAAAAAAAAGCACATGGTTTAAGAATTTTGAAAATTGCACATACTCAAAAATGGAAATACAATTATTTTTCGATGTCTAAGGCAGGATTGCATTAAGGTTTGAAACCCATTCAGTCCCACTACTATATTGAGTTATAAATACTGTGAACAGTTTTGGTGATGGTGGCAGCATTAGAAAACTGGAATTTCAGTATTATTTGGAGTTTTATACAGTGAATAAGAAAAAATTTCATTAATGCTGCTGACCTGTAATCACAGAAGCTATCTATGGTGTATCATTGGTCAGGACCAAGAATATTCAATTCCAGAACTTAAGTATTTTCCACATTTCTTTTTTATTATTTAGTAGGCCATTCATATGTACATTCGGTCTTTAGCATTCTTTAACAGTTACTGCAATGTGCATGAAAAAAATTATGATTGATGATTATTAGGGATGTTTGCACTAATAACAAGTAGCTATTAATTAAATTTAAAACTAATTTTCTATCTGAACTAATACAGTGAAGCAACTAATATATTCTTAATTAGTAAGTCAATTTAATACTCTTATGCTTCACTTACCATTGAATTGTACAGAACATGTTTCACAGGCCTTTGTCCACATCATCATCTGTGAGTCAACAGCCGGATTCTTTGATGGTTGAATGGATTTGGTGTAGCTCTCATGGAGAAGAAGGCAGGAATCTATAAAATTGACTGCTCGGAATGCAATAAAGTATATATTGGCAAAACAAAAAGCAGCAGTATAATTAAGCTAAAGGAATACTGGAGAAACATCAGGTATAATCAGATAGATAAATCAGTGGTTATACATCACTTTTGGAGAGATAAATGTGATATAGAAATGGAAGTCAAATTACTGAAATTCATAAATAGATCTTTAGAGCTGGGAATATAGGAAAAAATTTTATAAAAAAATATGAAGAGAGATTATGAACTTTGAGACCCCAACAGAAGACAATTAATCCAGAAGTTCATAAAATGTCCACAAGAGTTACACCAAGTTCATTCAACCATCAATGAATCCCTCAGTTGACTCACAGCTGATGATGCAGCAAAGGCCTGTGAAACATGTTCCGATTAATTCAGTGGTAAGTGGGAAGAATATTAAATTGAATCACCATCTAATTAAGAATATATATCTATTAACCAAATCAATATGTATGGCACCTCTTTATAGGTAAAAACTTCCCATGTGTAAGTCCCATATGAAATCACACACCTACAAAATATGTTCTTTTTGTGTAAGGTTAAAATATTTTTAATGAATTACACATGAAATAAGGAAACACTTGTTTTTTAATTTCCACGATTTTAAATTATGTGTTTAGTTATCTGTTTAAAATTATGCAAGTTATATATGCATTTAGTATGAAATTGCTTTGTACTCTGTAAGTCTATATAGTCGATGTATTGTATTACTTTTAACTGCTTGAGGTCTATCAGTAATAGATTTAAAATTTGACCTGACTTTTTAATATTTTTTAAAAAACAAAAAATCAATTTTAACTTAGTGAATTAGTTAAAAAAAATGGATATATTCAATGTATTATGTGTAAACTAAAGCAATTGAAATTATGGGATCTGTAAAAGTACGTTTGCAACAATTTATTTTCTGGAGGCATGCACATGCTTACAGTGCTGGCTGGCTAAGGAATCATCTACATATGTATTTGTGAGAAGCAGACCATTGAAATATAAACACTGAAGCTCTCACAATCCGCTGAATGTTTGGGAAATCCCATTGCATGTAACAACTGATAATTCCACTTCTTCTCTTCTCATTTGGTGCTTCAGCCTAGGGTGAACCTTGGCTTGCCACAGTAACCTCTACTTCCATCTCTCAACTTCACTGAGGAGAGTATTGCAGGGAAACATATGATCAGCATGCTGGTACCCCTCAGGTCGCCTATCACGCAGCTTTCATGATCAAAGATTGCCACCTCTCCTTCAGGCAGCTTCCCAATTGTCCTGAAGAGGTTAACCCCATTCCAGACATCCCTAACTTAGAAAAATTCCTAAATACTGGGAATCAAACCCAAGCCTCCCAGGCCAGCAGTCAGTAGTGCTAACCACTAGACCAAGGAGGTGACTGATAACTCTACTACACAAAAAAATATGCATTGTTCATGAAATGACTAATGCTTAAAGAAACAGTAAACATCCTCTAAAATTCATTTTACTAAGACGCTATCTCAACTGAGAGGGGAGCTTTCCATAATGCTACATGTTTATACTAGTCTTTATCACTTCTTAATAATAAACAAGTCAAATCAAAAGATGTATTGTCAAAAAGGAAAATAATAACCAATCAGGGTTTGAATTACAGAGGTTACAATCTCTTGACTTATACAACATTAATGATGGTAAAGACCATCTAAGATATATTAAGTACTCAAATTTGTGCTAATCACTCTTCAGAAAAGTGCATTAAGATACCATATATCACAATTTACTGAGAAAAATCAATTTAGCAGAGTCTTTAGATATGCAAATATGTGATTGATTCATGCCATAAAAAGTTTTCCACTCCAGGTTAAATGAAACGTTACGTGAAGCTGCTGGTTCTTGGAAGCAGTGCAGGTGAAGTAAGTTACAATTCCAATGCTACTTGGGTAGTTTTGTGAATGTGTAAGACATTAGTAATATTCAGAATATAAATAAGATTTTAGTGTGGATGAAAAATTTCCTCTTAATTAAAAAAAAATTACAACACAAATGATGTCCCTACAAAAGTTTTAGAAAATGACCTGGAGCAAAGAAAAAATTTCATGTTGATAATGAATTTGTACCTAATGGATGATATTATTAGCAAATTTATTGAATTCTTCTACAGAATAGATGATGATACAAAAAATTAACAATTTTTAAATTGGGTTCTAATTAAAATTAAACATTTAGAAGCAATTGATCATATGATAAGAGTGGCCAAAAAAAAAAAGGCTAAAGAAAATGGAATTTTATCCTCTTCTGATAATAAGCTCAGCTAACTATTAATTTATTTTACTATCAATAGTGGCAAAGGTATTGAAATTTTACAAATTAGTAGAGTAATGTTTGGGAAAAAGAATTGTGTTGGTGTGAATAAGCAGAAAAAAGTCATCTTATGTATTTTAAAGAAGCATACAGTTGTTTAAATGGCAATATTCATTAGTAAAAGTAAATTTTTCCAACTTATAAAAACTTTTTAAAATTCTGTTGAAACCAACACAGTGAAGCTAGATAAAATATAAATGATTATCCAATACTGCCGTCTCATACACTCTAGTTCTTCACTTACTTTTAAAACATCCTATCCATCCTCTCTTTGAAACGGGTCCCACTATATTTTAAAAGTAAGTGAAGTACTAGAGTGTATGAGACGATAGTATTGAATAATCATTTAAATTTTTCCAAATTAGCCTCTGGCAGAATAAATGTAATTATTGGTAACTATAAAGAAGTATTATCATACATTGGTTGTAATTCTCCATCTTATTGTTATCTTTACAATGTTCAAGTTGTCCAAGATCTAATAATACATTCAGACACATACCAGCTGTTTCATGCTGAGATTGTTGAACACGCTACAAACAAACAGAGGATTATAGTTGATTGCAATAATTTAGAAACACTTCAGTCTTCTAGAATAATGACTCTTTAGACAAAATGCCAAGCACATTGCTCTTGTTGTTGCTGTATGTTTTCATAGCTCAGTAACAATCAGTTTTGATGGAATGCAAAGAAAATTTACAACTTGGAAATTAAGTTATTGCAGATTGTTTCGAAAATTATTTTTTTTATACAAGATTTAGTACAGGTTATGCATTGGAGGAATTACCAACCACATGACATCTGTTTGCAATGCATTTTAAAGAATGTGATATCACAAAAGTACTGCTATCCACTCTGAAACCTTGGAATATAAGAAGATTCCTTCAATTTATTTTAAATTGGAAGAAGTCACTCTCTTAAAGCAAGAATTTAATAATATAAACAAAATTATCTACTTTTCTGATAGCTCAAGTTTACAGTACCAAACTTACTTATTTAAATTTAGTTGATGTTTCATAGGTCATTGTCCACATCTTCAGCTAACCATCGACTGCTGGATAATTTGTTATACTTGGGAATGTATATTCCTCTCTGGTGGAGGTGTGATGAACTTAAAGTGTCGAAGTTCATTAATCTGTCTCTGTATTTGAAAATGTAGATTTTTCTCCCATGTTGCTAACTCTGTAGGTCCTTGTACTGATTTTAATAATGTTGTTTTATTCAATATGTCATAGTTTTCTGTCCAGAAATGAGATACTACTACTGATTTCTCCATTTGTTTGTATTTTATATTCCTGAAATGTTCTTTTAACTGTGTGCCTATTTTATCTTTGTTTTTTCAATATCGACTTTTTTGCAATCTGCACAATTTATTTGGTGAATACCTATTTAAGCTTATATTTAAATAGAAACAAAATCTCTAATTAAAATCAAAGGAAATCAATGTAAAAACAGTAAAAAATCTCCGGAATGAAGATATTAATGACAGTATTTCACCAGAGAAAAATGCAGGTATTGATGTAAGTAACAATGGAAACCAACATAGAGATTTATAGAGCAAGAATTGGCCTGTTTAGCAGTATGAAGTGGAATTTATTTAACCAAAAAGTTTGTGGAGAGATGGGGAATATGTTTACTGTGGTGTATGTAATTGGTGTGTTATTAATCATTGGAGGAGTAAAAACCAATCCTGGACCTAATAGCAATCTTGGAGTAGGAGAAAAAATTCTGAATAAATTGCTGGGTGTGGAAGAAGGGCTGGGGAATAAAATGAATGACGTGGGGAGAGAAATTGAAATTGAAATGTAAAACTTAAGAACAGAAGTCCAAGCCATCAAAAGAAGGGTAGAAACTTTGAAAAAAAGATATCGGAAATTTAATGGTAATATCAGCATTAGAGGAAAGAAGAGGAGTGTGGCCTATTCAGCAAGTGAGAGAGATTTTGGAAATTGGAGATGGTTTTGAATGGATGGGAAATTGCTGAAGCTATCCAAGGCAGAAAGAATGAGTTAAAAGAAAGGTAGTGGTTAGGTTTGTAACCATGCAAATTGTTTATGAAATGCCTAAATGATCTAAGAAATTAAAAGCTATAAATGTATTTATTAATGGAGATTTACATTGGAGCAGAGAATTCTGAAAGAGTTCTGATGAAGACAAGATCAGAGGATGAATGTGCATATATGCATAACCTATGGCTGTGGATGGATGATCTGCTAGTGGATGATTTTGAAAAGGATCTAAGGGATATGGACAGAAGGAACAATCAGGAAATAGTCGGCAAATTGCAACAAAAACAAAGGGAAACGAAATATCAGAAACTCTAAGGGTCAAAGGGGAGATCAGGTGAAGATGCTAGGAGAGGGTATGGGAATCTACATGTAAATAAGGAAGGGGAGAGGATGATGTTGCGACAGAAGAGGAGAACATTTCTGGACAAGAGAGAGTCAGTCTTAGCTGCCCAAGTTGGTGAAAGTAGGACCGGTGCAAGATAGTATCAGGTGAGTCAAGCTCAAGTTCGTCCAGTGTCATATCCATTACGAGAGGGAGCCTACTGCAAATTGTAGGAAATATTGTGGAGCATAGTGTATCTGATGCTGTTGTTGGGGATCAACAAGAGGTTTTGCCTGTCAGTACATATCCCAATAGTGGGGAAAGGCTTAGAAGCAAGAGCAAGTTAGGTGCATTTAGATTCCATTCTGGTTCATAATGGGGTGTTTACAGTTCATGTAGATTATGTATTGTATAGTGATAACATTTTGTGTCAAGTTCGTGAATTTTAGGTAACAAACATGTTTGGAAAAAGTTCACATTTTCCATTTATAGTGTCATAGTGTAATGAAGAGAGCTTTGAAAGTGGAATAGGTGATGCATGTGGGTCTATTACAAAGACAATTAGTATAACTGGGCCTCTGAGAGGACTGATAGGTTTTGGGAGATGTTGGATTCAGTAATGCTAAGATGTGTTTGCAAGGTATCAATTTAATGATTTCTTTAGATAAGTGACAATGCTACAGAGTTGTATGAGTTAATACTTCAAGGATTATAAGCAATAGAGGGAAAATATGAAAATTGGTTTGAGGAGGAGTATAGAGGAATGAGAGATATGTGCTTAGAACTATAATAATAATAATAATTTAGAGTGTATTTGTCAATTAGTGATCATAAACTCAAGAATTAGAACAGGGAAGGATTAAAAGCGAGCAAATAGGAGACCACTGATGAACCGAAGACAGAGTTTAATAAGGATTAAAGATGTTACCAAGGGGTACTGTAATTATGCTATTATTTTATTTGATATTGTTTTAGGAATTGAAATAAAAATAACAGTGTTTAATTAAAAAGTAAGTGAAGAAATTATTGTAACAGAAATTATATCCACAGGGGTTACACCTAAGAATGGACACTGCCAAATAGGTGAAGACTTCTTGTTTTTATTTGTCTTAGCATTTCAATAAATCATTCACTTAGCTCAATGAGCCTTCAATTGTAGGAAGCATCTCAGTAATGCCTTTGCTGGAATGGCTTTCAACTTCGCTGTTGCATTGCGTATTATGTCCTTTTGGTTGTGAAGGCAGATGCCTTTTATTGGAGCTTTTTTTTTTTTTTTTTATTTATTTATTTATGGACGCTCTTTAACATCTCAGGTCATCAGCGTCCCATTCAAGTCAGGGCGTGAAACGGCCGACAAATTTTGCTAAGAGGCCTCTTCTTTCAGGCTTGAGGTTCTTTTTCATGCCGTAAATGTACACAGGACCCAGGGCTTTACCTCCCTTCCAAAGGAAGCCATTACTTAGTATTTTTACGCCCGAAAAAATCCATCGATCCTGGCCGGGTTCGAACCCGCATTTTGGGTGTAGGAGGCAAGTATGGTAACCACTACACCACCAGGACCGACTTTTAGCTTGGTGAACAACCAATAAAATATTAAGTATATTTCCTGCAATACTGAACCTTCCTTATTTTTTAATTAAACCAATGCAGCTATGTCAATTATAAAAAAATGTTTTTTTAAAATACCACAATTGGAAGTCAAATGGCTGGAATGAATATAAATTACTACAGTCGAATGCTCTATGGTATCGAAATTTTGGGAATGGAAAATTTTGAGGAAACTGGCTAAAGTAAACTGTTTATTTTGCAAAGAAATTCTCAACCTACCAATTGCGGCTGTAAAAGAAGGTACCCAAATAGAAATGGGAAGAGCTACAAGAAAAGGTTTAATTATGGAGTTTTAAAATACTGGTGTAGGATTCTAAACCTAAATGAAGATAATCTAGTAAAGCAATGTTTGATATATCAAGAATAATTGTACCGCCACGGGTGGCCGAGGTCGTTAAGGCACAGACTCATGAGCAGGAGGTCTGGGTTTCAAATCCTGTCAAGACCGTCCTCCTGGACTAAGGTTTTTTTCAGGTTTTCCTCAGTCCTCATAAATGGCAAATGCCAGGGAGGTGCCCTAAACTTTGGTGTGGAACATTTCCTACCTTAAAAAAAATCCTTTCCCAATATATCGTTTTATCTCATGTATCATTAGTGTCCATTCCTGTGGTACCTCAGTAGTAAAAATGGGCGTTAAACACCATTCAAAAGAATAAATGTTAACTAAGGGGTGGTTGAGTAGTTTAAAAAATAGTTTAGAGAGCAACGGATTAGGGTATATATGGAGGAAAAGAGATACAAATGTTACAAGTTTTTGGAAAGAGGCGAGAAGACATTTTGAAGATATAGAGATACAAAAACTATTTAATAATTTAACTGGGAAGACATCATGGGAATCTTATGTTAAGATGAAATGGGCATGAGAAAGGGAAATTTACATAGATAAAAATAATGAGGAGGAAAGGAGGGTATAGCAAGGGCCAGAGTAGGCATGTGGAAATTAAAAGGTGAAAGAGGAGGCTCTACACAAAGAGAATGCCCATTATGTGGAGGGAAAGAAGACTTAGAACATACAGTGTTTGATTGTAAGGAAACTGAAAACTGCAGAAATGAACTCATTACGGTAAAATTTAAAAGGGATAATACAATAACAAAGAGAGCATTCATAAAAGAGTGCAGGAGTATGGGTCAGTATTTATTTAAAGTTAAACATAAGTGGAAATGGACATGAAGAGAGAAGAAAATTCACACAAATAATAGTATATAGTCGATAAAATAATGGTATAGACAGAGTAAGTTACATATCATTTTGGTACCTGGGGTCGGGTCAGAGCCAGATCCCCTGGAATTCCAGTACATTCTGCTGATGAACCGGGGACTGGAGTCTGATGCAAGTGAATAACTGGTATTCTGTTTATTTGGAATTTAGATTAAGGCATAGTATATCATGAATTATTGTAAAAATTATAATTATGAGGGGTTCCTCTAAAATGGCTTGGGCCAAATAGATGGAGGTCCCTTCTAGTTTGTATTTTCTTAGCATTCAAATAAATAATTAAAACCATTAGGCCAAATTTCTATTCTTAAGAGTTGCTTATTCCTTAGGACCTTATACACACTACACTTATTGGTGTATAAAAATCCTGTTTAACTAATGCTAGATAACTAATCCCATTCCCTCCCCATCTCATTTCATCCTCCTTTGACTATCTAATAATTCTATACCATTTCTCAAGCACCTTTTCTAAGCATTTTATACCCATCACCATTTTTGTCTTAGTTTTCCTATGTATTTTCCCAGTTTCTTAATGTTTTCATCTGATTTTAAATCAGATTTAAATTCTTCAACCTCTTAGTTCATCTGGTAAGTTTTCCCACTTTTGTAATAGGAACTGTTCCCTCCAAAACTTGGTTTGCTTACATTCTAGTATACAATGCCAAGCACTATCTGGTTCTTCACAGATAGGACATTTCCCCTTAGTGTATCCATTTTTTAATCCACTTAAATATTTTACTCCTGTTCTAAAACATGCCAAACCTTCCCTTCCTACCTTATCACAAATTTAAATATATCTTTCTCTTCCCCACACACTTTTAATGTATTTCAGTGATTTTTTGGTGTTAAGATTTACCCATATTTCCTGTTTTTCAATATCCTCAATTCTTATTGTTATCTCTTTCCAAAATCCTTTACCCAATCTTTCTCCCATACTAATCCCATGCCAACTTCTTGTAGCATATTTTGGATTTTAGACAACCAAATTTCTCTCTCCTTAATTTTTCCTTGTGCTACCAAACACTGATTAATGATATTCTCCTCTTCTAATCCTTTTCTATACCAATATTTTAATATTTTTTCTATGACCTTGCTTATTGCCCCTTCCTAGTTCCATTAGGGCAACTTCGTTCGGTGAAGTTCTAGGTAAGCCTAGGACAATTCTACAAAATAATATGGGAACAACCAAAAGTCATGGGTTGGGGGGGAATATCAAAATAGTAAGGAGCTGGATGCAGTATCTCTGGTTAAAACATTCTGTGATCCAAAACAATTTGAAATGAGATGCCATGCAGAAACACTAGCTTTCTCACCAGCTCCCTCTCAGTGATTGAGGGTCCAGCAAGCCTAGCAAAATTTGTGCGCATACAAGTTATGCACCTCAGAGCAGAGGATTGCCAGCCTATTGAAATTACTTTCCATGGGAAAATAAGCTCAGATACTTTTCAGATAGACTGTGTACATACAAATTAAGCATTGTTATAACGACTTCAATTTTGACTTTCAGATGAAGTGGATACTAAAAAAAAGATGGCTATGCGTACTAAAGTAGATGAATATATTAGAAGAGCTGAAGACTTAAAGAAAATTATTTATGCAGACAGTGAAAAGGAAATCAGTAATGAAAGCCAACCAAAGAAATCATCTTTCAATGAGCTAAGTATGTATTAATGTTTGTGATACATGTTATTAAACAAATTCCTTTCAGTATTTTGCAGAATGTGAGACAATGTCAGGCTGAATGGAATATAATGTTAATTCCTTATCCCCCTTGCAGTATTGGATTGTACTTTCAGGCAATGTTAAGGGAATGGCATATAAGTTCTATTTAGTTTTTTAATGATGTCATGTTTAAGTTTTTCTCATTTAGCATAATCACAGGATAATAGTAAGTAAACAGGATGTTTGCATGATTATGTTACAGATTTCTAGGGGTGGGAGAGAGGATCAGAAAAGCATGTTTCATGAATAACCTGGATCTGATAACATGCTGCTTTGATGCAAATTAAGCCATTTAAGTATTTGTCAAGGTATTTCATTTAAGAACTTTCGAAAAATTATAAGAAATTTTTAAAAAATTCTGTTGGAACTCACACAGTGAAGCTTGTTAAATGTAAATTCCAGACCTTCTGCTCACAAGACCATATCTTAACGACCTCAGGCACTTGTGGGTTTTGCATTCATCTTTTATATTTCATCAGTCATTAGAATCAGTTATGAACAAAATAAAGCTTGAGTACCCAGATTTAATAATCTTAACTTTTGGCTTCAAATCACTTCATTCTTATAAATAGTTAAACCTAGGATTGGGTGCGTGTATGTCACACATATTCAGTGATCATTTGATTCTCTTTAATTATTTTCAAATGTTGTGTAGTGTTATTAACAGTAACCTATTCTATAATTGCGACATTTCATAGTTTTGTTGCCATGTATCTAAGTGAATAGTTACATTAATGAAGAACTCATAAGCAGGTTTTTCATTGTCAAGAAACATTTCTATATATTGTTGTTAAATCTTGATAATGCTACATAATTCAAGCCATTCATGTAAGGAATAAGATATACATTATACAAAATCACTGTTTTGTTTTGTGTAGAATCCCTGTGCAGTGTGACTCCACCTATGCTGGCAGCGCTAGATATTGGCAATTCTGCAGAACAGTATATGACTGAGGGCCAATATCGTATTGCTTTAGACAAATTCAAGTCCTGTTTGGGTATACTGATACCAATGCTAACCAAAGAACCAAAGGGTAGAAGATGTGACCTTCTCCATAACCAAATAGAGCAATGGATGAAGCAGGCTGAAAGTGCTAAAGCATTGTTGGCTGTGATACATTATAATTCTTCATGCTCTGTGGAAAATAAAGGTAAGCAATTAATAATATGCTGTGATGATTTGAATTAAACACTTTTGCAGCTTCAATAACTTACTATTTAGTAGAACATTTTTTGCAGATCTTTATCTACATCAGCTAATTTTTAAAGTCAGAAACGTCATAATCCTTGGAGAATGTACTGCCTTGCTCTGACAGACATCTGATAAATCTGAAATTAGTGTTTTCTTCCTCCGATATAATGACGCTTGTTAGCTGATTACTTAATTTGTGAATATACATTTTTCCGTATGTATTCAGTTCTGTATTTCCTTCTCCTGCCTTAAACAATTATACTTTTTCTTCACTTTAATGAATTTCTGTCCAAAAATAAGCTGCCACAGTGGATTTCTTTATTTGCCTATAATATGTTATTGCTGTAATCTTTCTGTTAGGGACTCATGTTTCTAATTGTTTTTCCAATATATATTTTATTGCAGTCTGCACAATTTATACAATAGATTTCTGAATTTTTTTGGTGGTATACTATGTAACTTTATATCATTTTGAGTGTGTAGGATTCTAGAAATGTGCACTCTGGGAACAATGGTAAAAATGTAAAGTATTTATCAAACTTTTTGTAATGACCGAGAGAAATAAATATTCTATACTTTAAAAAAAAAAAAAAACTACTACTTTACAATTTAAGAATTCAACTAAGCAATATTAAATCAAAGATCAAAAAGAGCCCTGGACCATACATAATTCTTAGTGAATACATCAGGATTTTAGTATGTAGAGCCAAGAGGATATTATTAGACATGCTCAACAATATATGCAACAGTAAAGATAGTGTTCCTATTAAATGCAAAAAGCCATAATTATTCCAATTAAGAAGAAAGATAAACCAGCAGGCAAGTTGGATAGTTATAAACCTATGTCCTTAACCTCAGTACTTACTAAAACAATAGAGAAAATGGTCACTACAAGATTAACTTATTACTTACTCCTTTCAGACTTCAAGCAGATTTTACATTTAACCCAGGATATTAAAAAGTCTTCAACAAAAAATAAACAATACTTACTCTCCTTGTTGACTTGGGATAAGAGGAAGCATGTTGAGAAGATTCTTGGATCTAAAGGGTCATCAAGAAGTCGCTCTGCAGCCATTGTGTAGTCAAGATTTCACTAGGAAAGTGAATTGAAATGGCAGCACTGACCACAAGCTGGGCATATAATTATTGTGTTTACATAACCACCAAGGCAAGCACATACTCCAAAGTCCAAATCTTAGCAACGGTGGATGGATTACCTGCTAAAAACTGGATCGGAAGGAAGGAAGAAATGTCAGAAATGTAGGAGTGCGAACTTTCTCTAGTGCAGTGCACATCACCAGAGTGCAGATGCAATTTTCGATGACTCCTTATTATCACAAAGATATATTGTTGTGAAATGGAATTTCCTCTCAAAATGGCTTATGACTAAAGTAGACCTTCCTCAAAATGCTATCTCAGTCCAAATCTTTTTAACATTTTCATAGATGACATCAACAAAATACTAACTAACTTGACAAAGGCAAATATGAGATTGTTTTCAGGTGATATCACCATATGGCTTAGCCAAAAATGTGAGCAGAATAAATAACATTACAGAAAACTAGAAAATGAAATGCAGAAAATTATCAATGGCATAGAAACATGGGCAGCCACCAACAACATGGAAATAAACTCTAAAAAGACATTTTTCCAGCTCTGCATCTTCCTGTAACATCATTCACACAAACATGTCCTATGTACAACTTTTAAGTTACTAATGTGTGGGTAGCAGCCAGTGAAATTTTCAAAAGTTCTGAAAATGTTCTTAATGTTATTGACGATTATCTCTTACAATGAAAGCAGGGGTGTTAATGTTTTCTTCCATTAGAGCCTAAACTGCAATACCAAGCACTTTCTTCTGAAATTGATTTCATTCTCTCTTTAAACATGTTAAACCATTTTTAAGCTTTGCTATAGGGGAGAACAAACTCTCTATAGACCTCCTTTAGCACTGCATAGGCCTGAACTGAAGATTTATTGAAATGAAAATAGAATTTCAGAGCAGCATATTGTTCGTCATATGTCACTTCATTTTACTATAGGTGGAACTGAACATTTCTCAATTTGCGCATCTCTCACAGATAGTAATCAGAATAACAACAATGAAACCAGTATCATGTGTCATTACACGTTAAGCTAACAAAGTATTGTAAAGTTAAATTTGAGTGCTAGAAACGATGTCTAAAAATTATGGTCATACTTTATTGAACAACCCTGCTAGAAGACATCATTAAATCATTTTTCAGAAAGTTCCATTAGCCCTTGCAGAGTTTGGATCTTGAATCTGACTACATGACCATTATCATTAATTTTTGTTTTACAGGGATTATATGGCATAATTTTGTAGAAATTATGTAATTTGCTTACATTTTCAGATGTTTGCTGCCTGCAATAGTCCTAGAAGAAAGGAAGCACTAATTTGAGGGCACATTCAGGCCCACCTGTTACAGCACTCTGTGATAATTATTAAGTGGTAACCGTTAATAGTTTTTTCTAAATGTTGTGTCATAGTATTACAAGACATAATGTGAAACAAAATAAATATTGAGGCTTGCTTAATGAGTAAGTTCACATTTTAAACTCTCTGCACCAGAAGCAACAGAACCATTCTCTATAGGGCAAAACTGAACTACTAACAAACTTTCTCAGTTTTTTAAAAAATTATATAAGGAACTATTACAGTGAGACCAATTGTATGATTGAAAATTTGGGTTATGCCGACCTAAACACTCTTATTGCTCCACTTGTTATAAAATGTGGTACCGGTTTAGACACATTTTAAGTAGAGCAAGTAGAGCAATAAGAGTAGTTCAACATAACCCAAATTTTCATTCAAACTTTCTATGGTTGTTCAGGGATCTTTTCTGATTGTTTTGATACAAGAAACCCATGGTCTCTGGTGGCTCATTACTGGATAATTTCATTGTATTCGTTTTGTAATAACTCAACCACCTTTGTATATGCTTACTCAGAATATGATTGTTTCCAAACAAAATACAACATTTGACTACTATAGAGCATGTTTACATTATAGTCTGCCACCATTTAATCAACTACTCATCAGCTCCTGACAATGCAATTATTTATTTTTAGGATAGATGGCCCAACATTACAAAAAATGACATGGAAAAAACTGAAATGCACAGTTACACTGTTTAAAGTAAAAGTTCAAAATGTCTATTGCTATTATCATGATAAACTTCACAGCAAGCTTCATGGACTGTCACACATGCTCTAGCATCACAGGAGATTGGCAAACATGGTCAGTGACTGCTACAATCCTAGCAGTCTTCACATGACCCCAAAAGACCATGGGTGTCAGACTCGATGATCGAACTGACCATGGAACAGGACCACAACCATCCATCTGTGCCCAAACTGTTCATCAAGGTATTCCCTAACATTCATTGCAAAATGTGCTGGCGCCCCATCATGTTGAAACCATGAAGGCTTGTGAATTATCAGGAACATATCTTCTAGAAAATATGGAGGAACATGTTGAAAGAACATTTTGTAGGCCGCTCCATTCAGTCTGTAGGGTAGTATATAAAATCCAATCGCAGAATCGTTAATGATACCAGCCCATACACTCACAGAGAATGTATGTTGGTAGGCTCGATTTACCATATGTGAATTTTCATACTCCCAGATATGGCCATTGCCTCATCAGTGTACAATATCATAGCAGGAAAATGTTGGTTGTCTGCACATTGCTTTAGAAACCAATTAGCAAACTCAACTTGACGTAGAAAATCTGCTGGTTGCAATGCCTGGACCCTCTGTGGGTGATATGGGTGTGCTTGCTGCTCAAGCAAGACCCTCAAAACGGTGGCTTGGTTTACATTCACCACTCAATACGATGACTACTATTTGTAGGGTTGTCACACACTGCATTTAAAACATCCTCTTCAAGATCATACCGTATCTAATAACATACTAATAAGTAATGTACTGCAGGAAACAAAAGCTGGGCTATAAGTTACAAATTTTTATTGATCAAAAAGTATCCTGTAGCATTACAATGGAAGGACCTTGCATATGAAAAATTTACATTTGCTTACAATTGACTTGTTTTTGTTTTAATGGTTGATCATTTCAAGAAGAGCCCATAAGTGCCTCTTATTCCAAATCCTAGTAACAGTTTTGGATTTATAGGGCAAGCTTCAGCTTTGATTCATTAATTGATGCACACTAATTAATTTGTTTTCATTATATGTCTATCTTAACCTATTTACAGTGAAGGGTTGTTGGGGAGGGGTGGGGCAGTTTGCCTTTTTTTTTACATTGGGTATCCTGGGGTTTTTCTTTTACATATTTACACAATTTGGCTTAAGAGGCACCACTACTGGTGGTGAAGTAATGGAGCGCGTCGGTGCTGACTACATTGCAGGGCTTTGCAGCAGCAGTAAATGAGTGGAAGGAGAACCTTCCCCCTGCGAGGGAGGGAGGCCCCCAAGCTTTTGCCATGCCAGGACTAAGTCTAAGGCTGAGAGTGGGGTTTTGAGTAAGTGATTGTGGCTGAGTGATGACTTAGATTGTAGGGATGGGCTTTGTTGTTGTGAAATTATGGTGTACGAATTGTCAATGTGTGAACGTTGTTAGTTATTAATCATTAGTCTGGGGCTCCGAAGTCAATATCGTATTCCCCTAGACCGCGGATCAGGGAGTTAAAATTGTTGGGAAGACTGGAGTGGAATTGTCTGGAGATCTGAAGGATATAGTCGTTAGTGGTTGGGAAAATTAATTCGTTGTGGATGTTGGCATTTGGAATGTACCAGCCTGAGCTGGTGGCAGTTCAGAGGAAACGGCTTTGAATAACTTGTAGGTGAGAGAGATGGGATTTGGCAGGCGTATGTTGGCACTGGTCTAAGCACCTGTTTGTAGATCAACAATTTGTTCCAGACGGACATCGGAGAAAATTTGGAAATTAAGGGATATAACATGGCTAACCTATGACTGATTTTGTAGGCTTATTACTCACTGATATGGGCCTTCCATGTTAGTCTCATGTCTAGATGAACTCCTAGGTATGTAGCCCCGTGCTCCATGGAACGCTACCACCCGCATTAACATATACGTTGGCAATATGACGACGCGTGAAGGTGGCGGCCTGTGACTTGCTAGGATTTATTGCAAGCCTCCAGGTTATCGAACTACTTAGTAGGTGTGCATATAGTTGCAGCCTTTTAACGCTACGTGGTGTCTTCTGCGAAGAGATACAGTGAACAGCCTGTGTAGGATGGCAGGGAATTTATGTAGGCCAAAAAGAGAATCGGGCCAAGGACACAGCCTTGTGGGACTCCTGCACCAATAGGTCAGGGGGAGAATAGCACTTCTGCAATTCAGACGGTAAAGGTTCTGGATTTAAAGTAGGATGCTATTTGGTATATAAGATAGGAATGAATCCTGTAGTGTATTAGGTGGTGTAGAAGACCTTGGTGCCAGACAGTGTAAAAGGCCCACGTGATGTCTAAGAATAAGGCCAGAACAATGTGTTGATTATTAAACCCTGTAATGATTTCATCCACCAAGCGGAGCAGTTGGTGGCTGGTGGAATGCTGTCGTTTGAACCCAAACTGTTCTGGTCGCAGCACTTTGTGTAGATCTAGAGGTGTTTGCAACACTTTCTCGAACAGCTTACTAAGAGCAGGCAGCAGGCTGATTGACTGATGGTTTTGTGAATCTTGAGGGTCCTTAACTGGCTTCCGTATAGTTATGACTTTTGGGTGTTTCCAGGAGTTGGGGAAGTGACCGATTCTTTGTAAGCTGTTGAAGAGGTGGGCTATCAACTCATCCCATGCCCTGAGGCCTTGTATGGTGATGTCTTGCCTAGTAGTGTTGTTAGTTCGATTGGATTTGTGAGTTCCACCTCCTGATGGTCGAATGGACTTTCCAGAAACCGCTCTACTGAACTACTATTTGATGGATGTGGTGCAGGTTTGGAGTATCCATTCATTGGCTTAAATGTGGCCTCCAGATGATCAGCCATCATTACCACCTTCTCCCTGTTGGACTTGGCTACTCTCCGTCCTGATACAAGTCGTTTTCTAGACTTTGGGAGTCACAAAGGGCCTTTGAAAGGCGCCATAGGGAGGCGTCGTTCTCATTCTTCATTTGCGAAGTCTCCGAGCTCAAGTTTTAGCAACGATTGAAGCCGGTTTAACTCTCGCTTGTCCTGTGGACTGCGGGAGTGCTGATAGCGAGGTCTGGCCCGATTTTTCTTGGCAATCAGTTGTCGTAAATTGTGGGGAAGGTAGTCTGTCTGGTACGTCTTCTGGGCGATGGAGTGGAGAATTTTATCGCCTGCTGCAGGGTGGTAGTTAGAGCATCTGCCTCAGATGCTGTGGAACATGGTATTTGCGGTAGAGTGTGTTTGGCTAGCAGTGCTGTATAGGTGCTCCAGTTTGTTTGTCTGGGGTTTGGAGTTGTGTGAAGAGGTTTGAGACGAGAACGGGTGCAAAATAGGAGGACTGGATAGTGGTCGGAAATAAGTTCTGGAAGGGTGAAAAAGTTCGGATGTCTACATATATTGGATACGACGGCAATGTCCAGCCAATCCGGAGGGCGTTTGTCACGGTATGTTATTGTAGGAGAGTTTGGGGACAGCACTGCCACGTCCTGGTCTATTATGAACTTATGCAGAACGATTCCCCGATGAGAGGTGACTGTCGAATTTCAAGTTATATGCTTTACATTATAATCCCCCATAGCAATAGTTGCTGTGGAGGAGCTAAAGAGGTGGCGGAGTTCCCCTGGCAATATTGGCTTAACAGGGGGTATTATAGACTGAATAGAACTTTATGGAATGGTGATAAATTAGTGTCGTCAGCGTACATGGCGACCTTGCATTTACCGTTCACGGGAAAATATTGGTAAAAAGTATATACAAGTAGGGGGCCAGTATGGCTCCTTGTGGAACGCCGGCCTGCATAGGTCGTACGGTGGAATTGGAGCGGTCAACCTGTACATAGAAGCGCCTGTTTGTTTAAAAGATAAAAATAGTTTTGGAGGCCGGGAAAGTTGTGGTGCAGTTTATAAATAAGGCCGTTGTGTCAGCACTGGTCAAATGTGGCTTCTATGTCTAAAAATAGAGCAAGAATTGAAGCCTCATTGTTAAATTGTTGCGTAATATCATCTGTTAAACGTAGTGGTTGTAGCTCTGCAGAGTGTTCTTTTTTGAAGCCAAATTGGAATTTTGAAATGTCATCAATGTCCGAAATTTGGTTTTTGAGCCGTGAAAGGATGACCTTTTCAAACAATTTACCAATGGTGGACAGAACACTGATGGGACGGTAGAACAGTGCATGGTGCTCTTGCCCTGTTTAGGAAGCATAATGATTTCAGCTTCCTTCCACTTGGGTTGAAAGTATTTGAGGCTAAGGCAGGCATTGAAAATCTTGGTCAGTGGCGCCAGGGCCTTTCTCGGCAAATGTTTAAGGTCCTCATTGGTCACTCTGTCCGGGCCAGCATCTTTACGATTCTTAAGCAATCGTAATTGCTTGAAAACTTCCTGAGGCGTAATTAGGGGAAGTGATTACTCGCAATTCCGTGCCGCCCAGTCTCGAACCCAGGACCTAACTTGTTGGTCTTGCTGCTGGTCTGTAGTTTTGTTTTCTTGGAAGTGGTCGGCAAAAACTTCCGCCTTATGAGAAAATTGTGCCAGTCGGAGAATGGAGCGCAACGTTGCCAGTGTGTACGCTGGAGGATGCCTTAAATGATCCGACTAGATTCCATAAAGAGTGGTCCGAATGTAGGGTACTTAGTAATGTGTGTTCCCACTGGTCTTGCCTGTTAATGGCAATTTGGTGTCTAATTACTCTGCGCAGTCATCTGGCTGACGCAGCATAAATTCAAAGGCCAGTATTCCTCCACAGTTTCATTAGATGCCGTCTCATGGTAATCAGTCGCTCCACCTCTGGGTAACAAAACTGGGCGGTGAAACAGTAATGGTGGTGGCATTCAATTTCGCCGTGCGCAGCGAAGTAGTAAAATTTTCAATGGCAGCGTCAATCTCTGCTTCGTTACTATAGCACAGCCTGGGCTGCGCCATCGCGTGCAAGTGCAGCTTGTACATATCTCAATCGGACCGGGATCGAAGCCTTGACCGCAACGGCGCCACAGATTTCGTAGTGCACAGGCAAGTGATCGGGATCCAGGCTGTGATAGACTGTAAAATCTGCTTTTAATGCTGCATTTTTGGTGAAAACGAAGTCCAAAGTCTCTGGATCATGGAGCCCCGATCGATGCCAAAATGTGGGGTCCAGGGAGGCGTGTACCTCTGTATCATCATTTTCTAAGATGATCTACGAGCAGATTTCCCACCGCGTTTGCAAGGCGTGAATTCCACCATGAGTGCCGTGCATTGAAATCTCCCGATAGTATTACATGCTCCTCTAAATCGAGGATTTTTTTGAGGTCCTCAAAAAGTAAGTTGGGTTGGGCGGCCTATAGAGAGCGACGGCCATCACTGTTTTGTAATTTACTTGTATTTTTAGTGCAGTGTACTCCAGAGATTCTAGTATAGGAAGCGTTACGGAAGTATGAGCAATCATGTTTTTTAAAATTATAGCCCCCCCCCCAGTCTGCCAATGCGGTCTGTGCCCAAAAAATTTTGTATCCCTGCAGCTTAAAAGAATGCTCCGGCTTTAATTTAGTTTCACAAATAAATGCAATTTCAATTTTGTTGCGCATCAGGTACCCTTCAAGGTCATGTTGGCAACCATGGATGCCATCGGCATTTCATAACAGCGAACGTGTTGAAACTATGCGCCTCCGATTTGTCGCTATTTACACAGGAAAAGATTCTAAGAGTGTAAAAATGGCGTTCATTTTCTGTGTGAGGTCCCGGGCACCCCAGAACTTCACTAAGCAAGTCTTAATGACATCTAAATTGATTGATTGATTGATTTTTATTGATAGAAAATTTCCTATGGCCTTATAGGAGATGGCCTTGCAGGATACAGTTTGCGTTTTTGTACATTTGTCTAGTTTAGTATTGAAGTTATTTGTGTGTGAATAACTCATACATGTCCCTTATAGTGGGACCCGAGAAATAGTAGTCAGCAATTTATATCATTGCTTATGTGTTATAATTAATCTTATAATTAGGCGAAAGTTTTTTTTCAATAAATGAGAAGAATGTAGGAAAGGGAGGGGAAGGGGAGGGGCGGTTTGCCTTTATGTACACTGTTAGGAGGGTAAGGAACCTATTTACATATTTACAATTTTATATAATTTTTATCCGCCTGTATTTGCGGTGTAAGGGCGTGCCTCTGCCTATTTTTTTAATTACCATATTCGAGTGGACCAGGATTTTTGCCCAGAGTGTTGGTAATCTGCTGTCAATTAGCTCCTCTATAGGCTTGATCCCTGTCTCCCGATGTAGGTTTTGTTTGTGGTTAGTATTGGTACGTGATATAATTTTCTTAGTGCTAGGTTTTGTGTGGTCTGAAGGGGTGCCATTACTGTTTTTGGAACGTGAGCCCATGCTGCACTAGCATAGATTAATAGGCTTAAAATGTATGCTTTGCATAGTGTGAGTTTTGTTCTCAGTTTAACGAATTTACTGCGAAATACTCAGTATTTATAAATAGATCTATCACTATTTAAGCTGAAAAGGATTCTAACAGCATAAAAACTGCGTCCATTTTCTCTGTAATGTCCCGGGCACTCCGGAACTTTAGTAGGCATGTCTTAATTACATCAGTTTAATGCCTTTTAGCAGATTTAATATTTCTCTTAACTCGCCCAGGCCAGAGCCGCCATTAGAAGGCTGCAAAGATGAGAAGGGGGCGCTCCCCGTTGACTGAGGGGCGGAGTTATTTCCGCCAACCGTGCCTGCGAAGGAGTGCCCTTCCTCCACTTTCGAGGCTCTATATATTGGCCTGGGCTGTTGGACATTTACAGAGTTCCTGGCCATCGCGGCCATTTGCCTGCGGCTCTTCTCATTTTTGAAGGTCTCGCAACCTCGGTAACTCGCCGGATGGTGCTCCCCACAATTAGTGCAGTGGGGAGTTATTCCTTCCTGCGCCTTGTGGGGGCATGTCGCTAACCGGTGTAGACCGCCGCAAAGGTCGCAGCCTGATATCAAATTACACATCTTAAATGTATGGCCTAGTTGTTGATGACAGTTATAACACTGTGAGATGTGATTTATGGACTTAAATTGTTCTATCAGGTGGCACACCACACGCTCTTGTATAAAAGATTGATTTTTCTCATTACGCTCCATGGTAATGAGGAAATTGGGGAGGGGGCGACCCTTCGCCTCCAGCTGTTTAACGTGCAGGGGAGTGTATCCCCGGGCGCGCAGGTCCTCGAGTATGTCCTGGTCCATTGAGGGCGGCAGTCGCTTCACTACAAAGTGTAGCGGCTGCTCTGTCCTGGGCGTAAATGAGAAGTACTGTACGCCCTCCCGTGCAAGTAGATTCAGGGTCGGGTGGAAGTCCTCGAAGCGCTCCAAGTAAACCTTGATTCCTGTGACATTATGTTGTAATTTGTATGTGCCGCTTGGGTACTGTTGTTTTAATAGCCGTAGTACTTTAGACAGATCATGCCGTGTCTGTGTTAGATAGGTATCATTTTGTACGGTTCCTTCCACACCGTCTGGCGAGTCGGGCTGGTGACCTTCCGCGGCGGAGGGCGTGATCCGGGACAATGGGCCCGGGACCGCAAACTGGCCTTCGTCAATGATGAGCCGACCACAGTCGCTGTCATCGCTCAGGTCCAGATCCTGCAGTATAACTTCCACAGGCTTTTCGCACTCAATCCGCTTGAGCATGCTGTTAGTTTGTGTGTGTTGTCGTATTTCAATGGTCGGGTTGGGGCGTGTCCTGTCTTGACCATTAATTAAATTTACTTAATTCCTTAATATTAAAATTAACTGAATTATACAATACTAATTTTAGAAGGTGAAGAGAGAAGAATATTATAGCCTAATAAGCCACTGCAGAGCAGTAAATAAAAACCTGTCTGCTGCAACATCTAACTTACAAAATAACCTAACAGGGGAAAAATTATATACACTATGATAGAAAAGAGGAAAATAGAATAGGGTGAGAGAAAGAACAGTTAGAGACCGCTAAAAAGCCCGAGGAGCAGTGGACCAACCCCGAAAGGCGCCTTTGGTTCCAGCCAAAGACTGTTAGCTGCGGTCAGGCTCCCCATACTCTACTATGCTGCGTCTAGCAGGGGCTGCCTGCTGCGGCGGTCATCTGACTACTAGACCCTTCCCCTTCCCCGGTCCGCGTCGCTCCCATGTTGCCTACTGTGCTGCCGCCCTCGGAGCGCTTCGGGCTGACACGGGTCCGTTCGCTTCTCCGCTGGTGTTGATCTCTTCGCTGCTGTAGCCCGACTCCCCTCGCGCAAGGTGACTAAGTCGAGTTTTTTTAACCGCATGCTCCTGAAGGCATGCGGACAGGTCGAATGCTATCAGGCGAAAAGCAGTGTCAACTGTGTTCATTTCCGACGCCACCCCTTCATAGTATTTAATCTCCTGGCGGAGATCGTGCAGTCCCTTCTCCAGCTATGTGATTTGATGGGCGTCAAATTTCACAGCATTTGCATTCTTAGCTGAAGCAGCGGCGCCTGTGTAAGAGGCTAGCCATTGAATCCTCCGACTCGCTATCGCACCCCTAGAGGGGGCGTTTTTTGGTCACCGTGCGCCAACCCTCGCGCAGGGTGACCAGTCGCCGCCTTTTGATGCCGTGCTCCCGCAGGCACGCGGATAGATCGAACGCGACCGGACGAAAGGCGGGTTCTGCGGGGTTCATCTGGGCTACTACTCCTTCGTAGAACCAGAACAGTCTCGAGCCGTTCTACGGACGGGTGTTAAAGGCCACAGTACCTAGCCGCACCTGCGGCTTTACCTGTGAGGTCTATAGGTCTTCGTGGGATTTAATGTGCTTTTCTATTGTGTACTTTGTCGTCTTAGGTAATTAGGCGAGGATTCCGCTGATATGTGGTCGGTTAAAAATTTTGGACACTATCCAAGCAGTGACCATGGCCAATGCTGCTTAACATGTTACAGTAATATTGGCCACCTATTGCTGTTTAGGGTGGCGGGTGAGGCAGTAGATTTGGGTTGAGAAGCTGGAGCGTTGTTAGTTATCTCCTCTGAGGTGACGGCTGCGTTTTCCTCCATTACTGCGCCGTCCTCCATTGCTAGTATGGAGTAGTTGGAAAGAGTGAGAGCTGGGGCAGTTGTTTGCTCCCGCAAGCACGCGGATAAATCAAACGCAACCCGCCGAAAGACGGGGTCAGCGAGGTTCCTCTCACCTACTGCCCCTTCATAGTACCGTATCTCCTGTCGTAGATCCAGTAACTCTTTTTCCAAAATGGTTATTTCACGTGTATCAAATACAGCGTCATTAGTTTCTGTATTGTTCAATAAAGCGGTGCCTGGCTGCGAGGCTAGTGCAGCCAGCGCTGTGTCAGCAGCGGGAGCAGCCTCTGTCGTGGAGGAGGTGGTTGTTCAAATATCTCTGCGCCTGAACGCTAGGCCAGTGGCTTGTGGGGGTGGAGGTCTGAGCCAGCGCCCGCGTGTGAGGCTAACTCGACCCCATTGTCTAGCGTTTTTTTTTTTCACTGCATGTTTTCGCAGCCTCCATCTTTGTTTGAAGTTCTTTGGGAGGGTGCTAGGAGCCTTCCATGCGGCGCGGTGGTCTGCGTGCAAAAAAGGCACGCAGGCCCGATTAAAAGTGCGTAGCAGTGAGTATGTGTTTTTATTAAACACACGCACTTTAATATCTATCTGTTCTGATTAAGTTGAAATTGGCGATAGAAATGATGCGCCGTGCAGATAATTTTGTTTCCCTTATAAATGCAATGTCTATTTTGTTTCTACTCAGGAAGCCTTCTAGTTCGTATCGCTGTCTGAGAACACCATTGCCGTTCCAGACCAGCGAACGAATTTCCTTTTGTAGGTGCCCCCATGTATTGGCCATTTCAGTTACTCAGAGCGTTGTCGATGAACGCCACCAATGCTTCTAATTTATCCATGATGTTAGTACTATTTTTAATAGCTGTAGTTATCGTCTTTAAATTGGCGAGCATTTTGGTCAGGACTTCAAGGACTTCACCAGGTTAAGCAACTCTTTCAAGTCACCTAGACCGGCAGAGGCTGACTCTGCCGTTATGACTGGTACTAGTTGACCTCTGGGAGGTTGGCCGTTTATGGTTGCTGCGTAGCTGCGACCCTCTGTTAGGAGATCTGGATTTGTAATGAGCTTGGCTGCTTTGCCTGATTTACGTTGCTCAGTTGTCTATTTAGGTCAGAAAGCTGCTGCCTGTCTTTTTCATTGTGTAAGATGTCTCACCCCCTGTGGCTAGCTGGATGGGTCTCGCCACATTTCGTGCAGCGGAGTGTGACGTTCTTCATGCCCCTGTGCGGGCATGTTAACAGGCGGTGTGCGCCACTGCAAAGAACACATCTAGAAGGCGGCGCACAAAGCTTGTGGGTGTGATCCAGCTACTGACAATTAAAACGCTGTATGATGTGATTTTCAGTTTCAAATTGCTCAATTTGAGCAATAACATGGCAGATTTGTCTCTCCAGTATAACTTTTTTGTTGGCTTCTGTACGTTCCACTGTGACAACAAATATGAGTAGTGGCCTACCTTGTTTTTCCAGTTGTCTGAAGTGGGACACGGTGTAACCGCGGCTAGTAATGTCTTCTTTAATCTCCTCCAGATCGAGGAAGGGCTGGAGCTTCTTTATGGCGAAGCATAGCGGCAGCTCATCGCGTGGCGTTAAGCTATAATGGTGCACACCTCCGCGCTGTTGTTTTTTTTTTTTATCCTAACCTACATTATTAATACGCGGGAATGGGAGAGGAATGGAAGGCGGATGGTAGTGAAGTCCCGCATTAGCACGTTCGTTAGTAATGGCGTGCTGATATTATGCTGCCAGCCAGTGGCCGGGTGCACACATGGTGAGACCCTGTGTACAGCCGGGGAATTGTAGGTGGTGAATGGAAGGATATTAAAGGAGAGATCTTTTAATCATCAGTTCATATTAGCAGTCTTTCAGACGAACGTTTTGAGTTGTTTTGTTGCATGTTATACGTGGTGCCGGGTTCGAGTGTTTTCGGCTGGTGTGGTCTATTGGCAGGGTGAGCTTGTTTAGTGAAGTATGGATGTACTGGAGCCAACTGATGGTGGAGTCATGGTTCTTGTTGATTGCTGTGCGTATCTGTTGCACTGTGGTATCTGCGTAGCTGTGAGTATTAATCATTCTGCGCTTGATGTTGTCGGCGTGTTGGTTGGTGGTGTGCAGAAGTTTGGAGTGAGCCTCTTGTAGCATACTAATGCGAGGAGGGCTTCATGGTTGGGTTAATACATTTTTTGAGGTCGGTTAGTTTTTCCTGTAGATGCTGAATGGCCATAAGTAATGTGTGGTTGACGAGAGTGAGCTGTTGAGGTGTGGGTTGCGAGGCAGCGTCTGAAGATTTGTTGGCAGGAGGTGTGCTGGTTTGCAGGCGGGTCGACTCTGGCAGTAGATGTGGAGTGGTTGATGACAGGGGCTGTAGTGAGTAGGTGGCCTGACCCGTGAAGTGGCTACTGCCCCCGCAGCAGGCGCAGAAACGGATGCGGCGGGTCAGGTCATGTTGGGAGCAGTCGGCGGTCAGGGCTCCAGCACCACAGTAATGACATCGAGGTGGAGCTTTGCAGTCTTGGTCATCGTGGCCGTAGTCGCAGCATCTACGGCATGGAGTTGTGTGTCTGCGGTGACGGGCTTCTGCTGGGTATACGCGGTCCATTAAACGGAGACCAGTGGAGATTGCGGCGTCGTAGTCCTCAGGGTCCAGGAGAATAATTCTGAGCAGAGGTGTGGGGCCGCGATTGAGTATATTCTTATGGCGCGGAAAGCTGACAGCTATTGACGTTGAGCTGCGCGAAGTATGTAGGCGGGAGAAATTCCTCGCAGAATGCCGCGAAGTACAACGCTACTATGGCCGGCTGGGGCAGACGGGCTGTCGGTTGGTGGTTAAGGAGGTGAAGGTGGTCTCTCGGTGTCAGTATTAGGCCGTCTGACCGGGTAGTCCTGTTGCGCATGATTATATTTATGCCCCCTTAAGTGTGAGTACGCGGCGGCAGGCCTAGCGTCGGTCAGAGCGACTGAGCAGGATGGTGACGTCTGTGCAGAATCGAGAGCAAGAGTTGCAGAGGAGCGGTCGGCGTCAGTCGTCTTCGCATGCTGCTTCTTCCCCTTGGCCATTTCGGCGAGGATGGTGGCGGCTTCTGGGGTGTTGAGAGCTGCGCTGGCGGAGCTGGCGTTCCGTTTGGCCTGGCGGCGCTGCTTGTCCATGAGGTCCGTGACTGCGAGCGGCGTGTGCGTGTCAGCCTGCGGAGAGGCTGCGAGGCTTGAGCTGAAGCAGCTGGGAGGCGCTTATCTTCCCGGTTTGACTCGCCCGATTGGCCAAGCGCACTGATCGTAGCAAATGAGCGGAAGAGGAACCTCTCCCTGAAGTAGACGAATCCCCAAGCTTTTGTCATGCCAGGACAAAGTCCTTTTCTGGCTGAGGCATGGTTAGTGAGAAGGTGATTGTGAATAAATGGTGCCATTGGTAGTACAGGCGCTAGTGTGTGTAATGATTGAATGTTACGATATACTTAATTCATGATCATTAGTCTGCGGCGTTTGTAGGGAACTCCGGGGTCGATGTCGTACTCCCCGAGGCCGCGGATGAGGGAATTAAAATTGTTAGGGAGACTGGAGTGGAAATATTTGGAAAGTTGAAGGATGTAGTCAATTAGGGTTGGGAAGTTTAGTTCACTGTGGATGTAGGAGTTTGGGAAGTACCACCCTGCGCCAGTGGCATTGCGGAGGAAACGGTTTTGTAAGACTTGTAAGCGATGGAGATGGGATTTGCGGCTATGCCCCAGACTGGGCAGGCATATGTCAGCGCTGGTCTAAGTACCTGTTTGTATATCAACACTTTGTTTCCGACGGACATCGGAGAAAATTTGGAATGCAAGGGATATACCATGGCCATCCTACGACTAATTTTATTGGCTAGCTCACGGATGTGGGGCTTCCATGTCAGCTTCATATCGAGACGTACTCCGAGGTATGTAGCCTCTGTGCTCCATGGAACACTGCCGCCCGCAATGGAGGTGTTGGGGACATCCGCAATTTTACGTCGTGTGAAGGTTACTGCCTGGGATTTACAGGCAGTCTCCAGGTGGTTAGCTGATCTGCGTAGCGTTGCAGTCGTTTGACAGGAACGTAGTGACGTGTAGATTTAGTTGTGATTGCAGTGTCGTCTGCGTAGAGGTACAGTGAGCAGCCTGTGTAGGATGGCAGAGAATTTATATAAGCCAAAAAGAGAACCGGGCCGAGGACACTGCCTTGGGGAACTCCTGCGCCGATAGGTCAGGGAGAGGAAAAGACTTCTGAGACGGAGAAAGTGAAGGTACGGGCATTCAGGTAGAATGCAATTTGGTGTATGAATAGGAAGGGATATTATAGTGGATTAGTCGTTGTAGCAGACCTTGGTGCCAGACGGTGTCGAAGGCCTGCGTAATGTCTAGAAACAACGCCGGGACAAAGTGTTGATTGTTAAAACCTGTGATGATTTCATCCACCATGCGAAGCAATTGGTGGGTGGTGGAGTGCTACCGTCTAAAACCAAACTGTTCTGGCCTCAGCACTTGGTGAGAGTCGAGCGGTTTCTGGAGTCGACTTAGCAGCACGTTTTCGGACAGCTTACTCAAAACAGGTAGCAAACTGATCAGCCCCGGTGATTTTGGGAATCCTGCGGGTCCTTACCAGGCATTTTTATTGTGATTACTTTGGCATGTTTCCAGGACTTAGGGAAGTAGCCAATACTGAGTAAGCTGTTGAAAACTGAGCTATGAGCTTCAACCATGTGGGAGGTACAGCCTTTAGGGCGGCGTAAGCAATCTCGTCATACCGTGAGGCCTTGTATGGGAATGTTTTGCTCACCAGTGTTGCTAGCTCCACTGGGCTGGGCAGTTGTACTCCTGCTGGTCAAATGTGTTTGCCAGAAACCGCTCAACGGTGGTTTCAATCTGATGGACGTGATCCTGGTTTAGTGTATCCATAGGCTTGGAGGTACTTTCCAGGTGGTCAGCCATCATCTCCAACTTCTCCCTGTCGGACTCGGCTATTCTCGGCCCAGATGCAAGTGGCGCCCTAGGCTCTGGGACTCGCAGAATGGTCTTGGTAAGGCGCCATAAAGAGGCGTCATGAGTGTTCAATTCGCACAGTCGGCGCTCCCACTCTTCATTGGCGTATTCCCTGAGCTCTAGCCTCAGCAACGCTTGAAGAGGGTTCAGCTTGCGTTTGCCCTGTGGGCTTCGAGAATGTTGGAATCGGCGCCTTGTCCGGTTTTTATCGGCTATCAATTGCCGCAGGTGAAAGGGGAGAGTAGTTTGCTTTGTCCGTCTGCAGGGCGACGGGGTGGATAGCTTTATTGCCTTCTGCAGGGTGGAGGTTTTGTTTCAGTAAGCGTATGGGCCGCAGATGGTGTGGAACGTGGCGTTAAAGATGGAGTGGTTTCAGCCAGCAGTGGTGTATAGGTGCTCCAGTTCGTTTTCCTGTGGTTTGGGGTGGTTCGGATGGGTTTGAGATGTGGACGAGTGCAGAATATGAGAACTGGGTAGTGATCGGATGTAAGTTCTGGAAGGGTGAAGTGTTTGCGTATATTGCATACGACAGCAATGTCCAGCCAATCTGGCGGGCGTCTGTCGCCGTATGTAATGGTAGGGGAGTTGGGAGACAGCACTGCTAGGCCTTGGTCCGTGATGTACTTGTGCAGAACGGTTCCACGGTAGGAGGTGACTGTGTAGTTCCAGTTTGTATGTTTAGCATTATAGTCCCCCATAGCAATAGTTGCTGTAGGGGTGCTAAACAGGTGGCGGAGTTCCCATGGTAGTATGGGTTTACCAGGGGGAATGTAAACGGAGAAAAAGTTGATGTGTCCAGTGTCGGTTTGGAGTTGGATTCCGATCACCTCCATGTTGGGTATCTGGGGCTGATGTAACTGATGATGCTGCAGAGAGGCGTTTACAAAAATGGCTGTACCACCATACCCATCTGCTCTGTCAGTTCGGTAGCAGACGGTTCCTGGTATAGTTACTTTGGACGCAGATGTCAGCCAGGTCAGCACCTGAATCTGATGTACTGCTACGAAGTTAGATAGCTCTCGTAGCTTGTCCCGGATGCCATGGGCATTCCAGGAGCATGCTTTGAGTTTGGCTATGTTAGCAGCATGCTTATGTCTAGCAGCCATTTTGGAGGAGGAAGGAAAAGACGGAGTGACACAGGATAGTTTCTGCCGAGACGGTTGATGGGCGGTGAAGGAGTGCTTCCGCTAGGAACGCAGCGAAGCTGGTCTGGATGTGTAAGGGTTTTTAGGCTATAACCTGGAGAAAGGTGGGGCCCAGGGTATACTGAGAGGGGGGAAAGACTGCTGATGGCGCTGGTACTGTCTCGGAGGCTTCGGGCGTGGTTGGTTTGTACTTGGTTGGGGTCCTGAAGGTGCTGGTGGTTGCGTGACGACCGTCGCAGGGAATGTCGATGCTGGAGCGTCCAGCGGAGCTGGCTGTCCATTTGGTGAAGAGGCTCCCGTTTGATGTGTTTCGGGGGCGATGGCTGCTGCGTACGACGGGTACTCAATAGGTACACGTGGTGGAAGTCCAGGATAGCGCGCGCCTGCGAATGCCTCTTTGGGCAGACCTCGAGTGTCCCTTAAGAGAGGGGGTTCGTAAAAACGGGACATGCGCCCATTTTTCATGGCTCGGAGTTCAAGGCATGCCTCCTGCCACACAGGGCATTTGGCATACCTGCAGGAGTGTTGATCGCCACAATTGTAGCATCGGGGTGGGGTGGATCCTACTTTCAAGCAATCCCTCCTGTGGTGTCCGGGTTCGCCGCAGTGACAGCATGCAGGTTGCAGTTTGCAGCCAGCAGCACTATGCGTGAACTGTTGACAGTTAGTGCATTGTTGAGGGCGTGCAGGAGGGCGGTACGACTCAACTCGCACCACCGCGGAGAACATGCATGTTTGTTGAAAAATGTCTTCACAGTTCGGATTTTTGTGAAGAGACACAAGGAAGTGAGGCAGAAGGTTCTTGTCTGCTGAACGGTCGGAGCACAAATGAGCCAATCGCTCGATTTGGAATCCCTTTTCTTCCAGGTACTGTTGCATATTTTCTGTTGTGACATACATCGGCACATCTTTTATTGTTACGAACATATGTCTTTCATCAGGCAGTAGTGGTGAGAAATTGGGTGGTTTGCTCCTCCAATAGCTTTTTGATCAGCCGATGGTCATCAGGGGCCTACGAGAGGATGGCGATGGTGCCTCGAAGATTTTTAATGGAGAATTTCAAGTCGGGAATGGTGTTGAGTTTAGGGACAATGGATCGGGCTTCCTGCGGGTTGCGCAGAAATATAGGATTGGGCTTAGGCAGCCGCGCGGCCAGAGAGGGTGGTGGGAGAGAAGGGGGCGCTTGGTTGGTGACCTCCATTTCGGAGACCTTGTACAAGAGTCACGGCGTCTTTTGGTGTCGCCAGAAGTGGAGGGAGTTCCAATGGTTGGAGTGGTGGCGGCGGCGCTCTCTGCAGTGTCCAATTGTTGGAACCGGTTTGAGGTGCTCGGTGGCTGTGGTTGCGCTATGTTCTTCTGCCTGGCGGTGTATCTCGGGGGAACTGTGTGCCATGCAGATTGGGCAGTTGATTGGTAGTGGTTTATTAAGTACTTGTCGATGGCGAGGAGTCTTCCTGTGCGCAGACATTTTCTTAATTGCTATGCTGGTAGCCTCGGGAGTGGTTTTGCCGGGCTGTGCGAGGAAATTGTGGAGCTCTGCTTCTGTCGCTTCAAAATGTTGAGCCGAGCCTTACGCTCGCTGTTCAACAACAACTCTATTTCTGCTGCCAGGGGCATTGCAGAGTTGGGTTGGTCGCGAGTGGTGGTTGGTACATTGGTGGTTGAAGGTGGCAATGTCTCCACCTTCAAGGTAGTAGAGAGCTGGGTCCCCTGATTGCGCCATAGCGATTTGCGTGACTCAGACTGATCAGTGCACAGTTGAAGAATATGGGTCCACCAAGGGGACTATACTGCTCACAGTCTTAGAAGAGCACTGTACTACTCACGGCGATTGACGCCTGAGGCAACTCTTCCAACCAGTGGAGAGAGAACATCCTCTGTGCAACAAGGGCACAAGGGGGCCCTTGTTTCGTAGTTCTTGTGGGTTTTTGAGGGATTTTTTAACAAAACATGACAAACACAACACAAAAAACAGTACATACGAAGTGGCACTGGCATACGCAGCTGGGCGCAATTTGCCGCGGTTTTCGATATAGCGGGCACTGTTTTTATCTCCGCGCTATAGAATGTTACACATTCTGCACCACATAAGTATACAACACTAATTCAAATGCAACTTTTAAACGTCAAAGCATAGATAGCTTCTTATAGTCTATGAATTAAACTTTAGCGTAAAACGATGCTAAAATATCAAAGTACGCTGAAGCACAAAAACCCGTCTGCACCGCTCGGCAGCATCGTGCGACTCATCGATCGGCCAAGCGCACTGACAGACCAGATGAGCGGTTTGGAGATCCAACCCCTCGAGGGAAGGGAGGTCTCCAAGCTGTAGCCATTCCAGGACTTCGTCCTTTACTGGCTGAGGGTAAGGGTTGTTAAAGGAAAGGATGGTGGGTTAGTGGTGGGTTGCATTGAATGATGAAATATTTGGTTTGCGGGGAAATATGTAATGCGGGGATGAATGTACATTTATGTTTGCAGTAGCAGTCTGGGGCGCTTGTAGCGGGCTCCGGGATCTATATCATACTCCCCGAGGCCGCGGATTAGGGAGTTGAAATTGTTTGGGAGCTGGGAGTAGAAGGATGTGGAGATTTGGAGGATGTATTCGTTTAGGAGCGGGAATTGTAGGTCTCGGTGAATGTTGGAGTTTGGAATGTCTGTGGCTGTGCGAAGGTAACGGTTTTGGAGGACTTGTAGGCGGTATAGGTGGGATTTTGCGGCTATGCCCCAGATCTGACATGCATATGTGAGGGCAGAGCGAAGGACCTGCTTGTAGACCAACAGTTTGTTCTCGACGGACATCGGTGAGAAATTAGAATAAATGGGATACAACATTGCCATCCTACGGCTAACTTTATTGGCCAACTCGCTGATATGTATGTTCCATGTTAACTTGACATCTAGGCGAACTCACAGGTATGTTGCTGAAGTACTCCAGGATACCATGCCTCCTGCGATTTGTATCTGTGGTACGTCTGTAGATGCCGGCGGGTGAAGGTTACGGCCTGTGACTTGGTAGGGTTTATTTTGAGTCTCCAAGTATTGAACCAAGTGGTCAGAACGTCTGCGTATATTTGCAGTCTCCTCACTGCCACTTGGTGTCTTGTAGAGCTGGTGGTGATTGCCGTGTCATCTGCATACAAATATAGCGAGCAGCCTGGGTAGGATGGCAAGGTATTTACATACGTTAAGAATAGTATCGGGCCGAGGACACTGCCTTGTGGAACTCCTGCACCTATAGGCCTGGGGGAGGAGAGGATGTTTTCAATGGTTACTGAGAAGGTTCTTTGGCTAAGGTATGAAGCTAGGAGATGTATAAGGTAAGGGGGGATGTTATAGTGAATAAGGCGGTATAGGAGGCCATGGTGCCAGACAGTGTCAAAGGTCCGCGTGACGTCTGAAAATAACGCCGGAACAAACTGTTGGTTGTTGAAACCCTTTGTGATGTCGTCAACCATACGCAATAGCTGGTGTGTTGTGGAGTGGTGACGACGGAAGCCGAATTGTTCTGGCCGGAGAACTCTGTGCATGTCCAGGGGCTTTTGGAGTCGAGAAAGTACCACCTTTTCAAATAACTTGCTTATCGACGGCAGAAGGCTAATGGGCCGATGGTTTTCTGGGGCCTTGGAGTCTTTACCTGACTTTGGAAGGGTATGCACTTTGATGGAAAATGGCCGAGGATAAGCAGGCTATTAAAAAGGTTGACCACCATCTTTAACCATTGTGGAGGCAGAGCTTTTAGTGCGGCGTACGGAATCCCGTCGTGCCCTGAGGCCTTGAACGGACGCGTGTGCTATAGCAGGCTCGTGAGCTCCGCTACACTAGTAGGCTGGATTTCTTGTGTAGGGAATGGGGACTCCAGAAACCTATGAACTGCACAGTTCACTTGGTGAACATGATCCACATTCGCTGTTTCAACGGGCATGAATGATGACTCCAGGTGGTCGGCCATCAATTCCACCTTTTCCCTGGCTGATTGCGCTACTCTCCCGCCTGCAATTAGCGGCTGACTGGGTGTTGGTAGTCGTAATAAGGCCTTCTCATGCGTCAGAAGGAAGAGTCCCTTGTATACAGCTCGGATAGCCGTTTCTCCCATTCATCATTTGCGTGTTCACGCAATTCCAACTTTAGTAGGTGTTGAAGTCAGTTGAATTCCATTTTGTGTGCTGGACTCCGGGAGTGTTGAAAACGTCTATGCGCTCTGTTCTTTTCGGCAATTAACTGCTTAATTGCGCGGGGGAGAGTAGATTTCTGAGACTTTCTGCCAGGAGGAGGGGTGGTGTTTTTTATCGCTGTTTGTAGCGCGCTTTCAACGGCTGCGCAAAGCGCGTCTGCCTCAGATGCCGTGGTGCATGGTGAGAGTTCCGGGGAATGCTGGGCTAGCAATGCGGTATATCCTGGCCAGTTGGTTTTTCTTGGGTTTATTTGGGATGTGGAGATTTGAGGATGGGGCGTGTGTGAAAGAGCAGGAGGACGGGATAGTGATCTGAGGACATTTCAGGGAGGGTAAAGAGTTTTGGGTGCCGGCGCACGTTGGAGATGATCGCAATATCCAACCAGTCTGGCGGGCGTCGGTCTCCATGAGTGATGGTGGGAGAGGAGGGGGAAAGCACTGCTAGGCCCTGGTCTGTTATAAATTTATGTAGTACATTTCCACGGTGTGTAGTGACCGTGGAGTTCCAATTGGAGTGCTTGGCATTCTAGTCTCCCATCGCAATAGTGACTGTGGGGGTGCCAAACAGATGGTTCACTCTCCAGGCAAAATAGATTTGCCTGGAGGAATGTACACTGAGAAGAAGTTTATTGGTCCAGTGTTTGTCTCCAATTGGATCCCGGTGGCTTCCATATTGGTCATCTGAGGCAGGTGTAGCCTATGGTGTCGTAGCGATGTGTGTACATATATAGCTGTGCCACCGAATCCATCAGCTCTATCAGAGCGGTGGCAGAGCATCCCTGGCAGGGTGGCTTTTAAAGTTGGTGAAAGCCAGGTCTCCTGGGCCAGAAGTATTTGGATCTGGTTTATCGCCATGAAGTGCTGGAGTTCTCGCAGCTTACCCCGGATGCCATGGACATTCCAGGAGCAAACTTTGAGTCTAGCGAGGTCAGCCGTTCCAGAAGGTTTAGCAGCCATTTTGGGAAAGGAAGGAGAAGACAGTGTGGCAGAGGATGGTTTCTGCCGGCACCGTAGCTGGGCGGGTAAGGAGGGCTTCCGCCAGAAGAGCAGCAAATCCGGTTTGAAGGTGAACTGGGATTTTGGCTATCACCTGCAGAAAGGTAGCATCTAGCGCAGTGTGGGTGGGCGGTGGGGGGATCAGTGGTGGGAAATGCTGCTGCTGTCTCTGCTGGGCAGGTTGACCTTGCTGTTGCCTGGAAGGTCGCGGACGCTGTGCCAGCTGTTGTTGTGCAGTGGAGAGTGGCATGGGTTGCGCAGTATGTTGGCCGGCTGCGGCTGTTGTGCTGGGCTGTGGGTCTGCCCTGTCCTGAGGAGCTGTGGTTTGTGGTGGTTGTTGCGGCTCTCCAGGGACGGTTGCCGAGGCGTACAATGGGTATTGAATGGGGACCCTCGGTGGTAGTCCTGGGTGTCGTGCACCCGAGAATGCTTCCTTGGGAAGACCTTGTGTGTTGGATAAGAGCGGTGCTTCGTAGAAGCGGGACATACGCCCTCGCTTCATTGCCTTCAATTCCAGACTGGCTTCCTGCCAAACTTTACTTTAGCACAGTCTCTTCTGTGATGTCCTGTTTCGCCACAATGCGAGCAGGTCGGCTGTAGGTTGCAGCCAGCAGCTCCGTGAGTGAACTGCTGGCAGTTTGTGCATTGTTGCGGGCGTGCAGGGGGTTTGTAAGGCTCCACCCGTACTACCGCTGAAAACATCAGCGTTTCCTTGAAAATATTTTGGCTGGTTGGAGTTTTTTGTAAGGCCACACGGAAATGCGGCAGGTGTTGGTCTGCAGATCTGTTGGAGCGGAGCTGGGCTATACGCTCGATCACGTAACCCTTGCTTTGCAGGTGGAGCTGGATTTCTTCCACCGTTATGTACATAGGCACATCCTTTATGGTAACGTGGAGATACCTTTCCTCAGGCTGGAGTGTGGTCACAAATTCAGTGGTCTCCTAGTATCTTGCGTATTAGGCGGTGGTCGGTTGGCACCTCTGGGACGATTGCAACTGTGCCACGCATGTTGCGGACCATGAACTTTTAAGTCCGGTACGGTGGTGAGCTTTGGTACTAAATGCCTGGCTGATTGTGGATCCCGAAGAAATATCGGAGTTGGCTTTGGAATGCGCGGGACTTCTGGAAGGATGGTATTTGAGGTTGTGGTTGCTGAAGGGCCTCCAGGGTAGGCGTGAAATAGCGCCGGACCTCCAAGAAAACCTTAAGGCCTTGGCGGTCGGTTTGGAATCTGTACTCCCTGGGAGGGCAGATGTTTCTCGGAATTTGGAGTACTGTGTTGATATGCTTTTGATCCGGAATGACAATTTTTGGCGGCTTTTTGTGTGCCCCGTTTGCAGAAGCTGGTGCTGAGCTTGGCTGACTGGAAGTGGCATTGGGAATTGTGTTAGGTTGGACTTTAGGAACTGTAGTGCTCTGGACACAGTGATGGGAGGTGGGGGTGCAGCAGATGTAGTTGTGGGAGAAGGAGTCTTTTTTTTTTTTTTTTTTTTTTTTTGCGAGAATGTGAGTTTTCGCTAAGGTTTGGGTATCGGGGTAGTTTTGTTGGTTGAGTTTGCAGCAGAATTTGAAGGCAGGAGGTTGGGGTGTCAGTTCCCGCCTTGTCCTCGCTGTCCGAGGACAGTGCCTGGAATCGGTTAAGAGTTTGTAGTTTCAAGCTCGGCCTCCTGGGTGCGTGTCTTCGTAGCTTTTTCCATGTACTGAGAACTTGTGAGGAAGGACCTTCGCTTTCGCTGCTGGTGGAAAGTTGCGTCCCCTTCTTGGATGGTGGCTGAAGCCAGCCGATCCTACAATTTTTAAGTTGTCTTCGCTTCAAGTCTTATTTCGGCAATGCATGACGCCAGGCACTGGGCTACCCCTCCCATTTTTCGTCCCCGGCCGTAAGGTTTTCCAGGATATTGGTGTAGTATAGGCGCTCCCTTTGAAGGTCCACCAGTTCCTTTTGCAGGGCAGCTTCCTCAGGATCGACGACGGTTGGCGGAGGTGTGCTTCCGGACTGCTGCTTCTTGTAAGCTACCACTGAGCTCTGTCGACATTCGGCCGCTGCCACAGGTGCTCCCGTGGCGGGCCTGGGGAAGATGCAGCTGCAGGGCTGGCGGCCCTGTCTCCGGCAGTCAACATGGGCTGTGCGAGCACCGCTAAGGAGCTGCAGGTTTTATCCATTTCTAGGCCATTTTTGCTGTGTGGTGCGGGGACTATGATGTTAGCGCCTTCCGGAAACCCGGTGGCCAGAGTTGCCCATGTGTTAAAACTGTAAAAAGGAGTTATTAATACACGACGGGGGTTTGTCGTGAAAGCACTGCGCTTTAACGAAAACAGCACACTGGCAATTAAACACTGATAAGATTATTTAAAACTTGTAGAAATATTGCACACACTTGTACTGTTTTTCCACTATGGAACACACTGAAAATTGCGCTGATGACGGCATTTTCCGGAGGGGTTTTTTTTTTTGCATGATAGTGGGAAGGGAGATTAAAAAGGAAATGCTATTGGGGTACAGCATGAGCTACCCTCATTAGTCATGGGAGAAGAATGAATGCTGCCGGTCGATGTGTTTGATCATCAATTACTTGCGTTCGTACGAACGTTTCTGGTGCTGTGTTGTATCGTTGTTGTAGTGCTGGAAACTTTGCTCCAGCTGGGCTTTGAATTCTTTCCGTCAGAGGTGCTCGGCATTTGGTCGATGACACAGGTGATCGGGTTCTTGTGTTACTGTGCTGGTTCGTGAATGTGGCTGGAGTCGGGAGGCGCCTGTTGGGCGTGTAGCTGCTGTTTGGTGGTATCCAGTTGCTGGAGACTGGAGGTTCGGAGTTCGGTGAACGCCTGCTCCAGTCTACCAAGGCGAGCAGAGACTATTTCTAGTGAGGTGTTGAATTGCTGAATGAGATTATTGTGATGGTGCTGGGGTTTGTCGGTCAGATCTGCGGTGGCTGAGGGGATGGAGTCCCTGATGAAGGATTCGTGAACCTCCAATCACGAAACGATGGCGTTACGACTCCTTCGCGTGAGGGTGGCCTGTTCTTGATGAGAAGCTTTGCATTGAGGAAGCGATGAGGGTTGGCGCGGAGGCTGTCGGCGGTGCTGTTCAGAGTGGCCACGGCAGAGGTGAGGTGGTTTTCTAGGACCGCGACCCTGGAAGACGGAGGTCCGCCGCCTGCAGTGGCTATTAGCTTCTCGCCCGTGATGTAGACAACACGCTGTACAGGCGTTTTCTAGGGGTCCGCAACAAAAAACATCTACAGAAGCTCCAGCCCCTGTGGGCAGCCTACCCGCAGCACAAGTGCTGCAAGTCACTCGCCTTTTTTCACTAAACTACATTTATTCATATGTGGTAAAGGGAAAATGAATGGAAGGAGAGGATAAGGAAGTCCCACATGAGCACCTTCGTTAATAAGGGCATTATGTTGCTGTGCTGCCGGCCAATGGTTGGGAGCGGGATCGGGGGACTTTTCCGTGGGCAGTCGTGGCCGAGGCCCTGAAAGCCACCGGAGGATGAAGGGAGATGGGTGGTAATGGAGGCGTACTTTTTAATCATCAATTCAATTGTTCGTACGAACGTTGCTGATTGGTGGTATTGTTGCAAGGCATTCTATGTCATCCGGTCGATGAATAGTACTTCTTATACTTTCACGGCCGGTGTTGTCATTAAAACAATTAAATTCTCCCGGGCTGTTTTGCCGTGGTCCATGGTTTAAATTACTACCATAGCTTTCACCAACTACTCCGGTTGGCATCTTCAGTGGACGAAGAATAACACCTAACTGTTAACACGACGACAGTATTGATCCTTGTCTGTCTGGCTGTAGAGGACGATCGATATGTGTGTGGCGGAAGTGGAGGGGAGGTAGTTGCTTGTTTTTAAGAACCGGTTTCCATGTGCTGCTTAGTTGATATCCGCCATCCCTATTGAAGTTGATAGGGTGTTGTATTTCCAATGCTTCCCTCCTGGCTAGATTGAAAAAGCCTCGAGTTTTTGCAACCACTTCAGTTTTGTTAAAGCATATACCATGGCATTCCTTTATTGCATGTTCAGCTACTGCCGAACGTTCGGGCTGATTAAGGCGCAAATGTCGTTGATGTTCATCTAATCGTTTTTAATCGATCTTCCGGTCATATCTATGTAAACTTTGCCACATTCACATGGTATCTTATGAATTCCCGTAGTGTCAAAGGGATGCCTAGGATCTTTAGCATTGTTTAGCATATGTCCTAATTTTGCATTTGGTGTGAAGATTGATAGTATGCCTTTTCTCTTTAATATGCGTGCTATACGTACAGTAATGTCTTCTATGTACGTTAGAATAGCCTTAGGTTTCTTGTTCGAATAGGTGTTAGATGCTGCAGTTTTCTTAGGCTCTTAGAATGGCTCTGTCAATATCTTTGTTGCTGTATCCATTGGCTTTGAAAACATCGCGGAGATGGTTTAATTCTTGCTTAAGATATTCAGGTTCTGTGATGGTTTTTGCTCTGTGCACTAAAGTCTTGATTACATTTCTTTTTTGTGCAGGATGATGATTCGATCTGGCACTGAGATCTTTCCGTATGTGTGCTTTTTCTATAGACATGATGACCAAGAGCTCCTGATGATTTTCTTCGAACTAAGACGTCTAAAAAGGGAAGCGTGTCATTACTTTCCTTTTCCGTAATAAATTTGATGTTTTCATGGAGACTTTAGATGTTCCAAGAAGAGCTGTAGTTTATGATGTCCATGTGGCCATATTACAAAGGTGTCGTCCACGTATATTAACCAGAGTGAAGGTTTGTATACAGCAGTGTCTAGAGCTTTCTTCTCGAAGTGTTGCATAAAGAAATTTGCTATTACAGGGCTTAGTGGACTTCCCATTGCTACTCCTTCTTTCTGTTGGTAGAATTTGGTTCTCCATTGAAAATAGCTGGAAGTTAGGACGTGTTCAAATAATGTGATCTCTTCTGCTTTAAAGTGGACTTGTAGTAGTTCCAAGGTGTCTTTAATGGGTACATTTGTGTATAGAGATTCTACATCAAAACTCACCAGAATGTCATTTGGCTGTAAGTTGATCCTATCGATGATTTCCACAAAGTGTTTCGAGTTCTTGATGTGATCCGAGTGAGCTATTAACGGACATAACAAGGATGCGAAGTAAGGCGCCAATTTGTATGTTGGTGAGCCGATCTTGTTGACAATAGGCCTGAAAGGAACACCTGGTTTGTGCACCTTCGGGAGTCCATACAGTCTAGGGGGTAGACTATTAGTTGATCGTAGCTTTTTTTATTTCCTCGGGTTTCCACTTGGTGTTTTTTAGAAGAACGGCAGTTTTTCTTTCCACAATTGTAGTAGGATCCTTTGGTACTATTCTGTACAGCCAGACAGAGACGGATCAATACTGTCGTCGTGGTAACAGTTAGGTGTTATTCTTCGTCCACTGAAGATGCCAACCGGAGTAGTTGGTGAAAGCTATGGTAGTAATGTAAACCATGGACCACGGCAAAACAGCCCGGGAGAATTTAATTATTTTAACGGTGGATGAATGCTTGGCGTCGGAGATATTGTTCGTGAGTAAGGCCCGGCGACAGCTTTGCGCCAGGAAAGAAGTACTTGTAATCCTTTGGGGGTTCTTCTGTGTGTCTGGTGTCTGTAGGCGCCTGGTAGGCGTGGAGCTGCTACTTGATTGTGTCCAGTTGTTGCAGACTGGAGGTCCGGAGTTTGGTGAACGCCTCCTCCAGTCTGTCAAGGCGTACGGAAACTGTTTCCAGTGATGTAGTGAAATGCTGTAGGAGATCGTCATGGTGGCGCTAGAGATTTTGTGTAAGGTCGGCGGTGGCTGAGGTGATGGTTCTCTCTTATTAAGTAGTCGTGAGATTCCAGCCGCAAGGCGATGGCCTCACGATTCCTGCGTGTGAGGGCGGCCTGTTCTTGCTCAGCTGTTCGAGTTGAGGAGGGGGTGCAGGCTGGTGAGTAGCGGCGATCTCCTGCCGGAGGTTGTCGGCAGTAGTGTGCAGTGCGGCAAGATCTGTGGTAAGGTGGCCTTCCAAGGCCGAGACCCTGGAAGCTAGTTCATAGAGGGCGGCGGTGGCATCTATAGTGCATGTAGTAGTAGTGGTGATCGTGCTCGCTGCAGTCAGAGGTGTGGTGATCGGAGATGTGTTGGCCCCTTGCAGTTGATGAGTCAGCTTCGTTGTGGTTGTGGCGGGTTCTCGACGGGCATGAGGCCTGACCCGCGTGGTGTCTGTGACTACCGCAAGTAGCACAGTATATGCGGCGGTGGGCCATGACGTGGCGCGTGCAGGTGGCTGTCGGTTGGGCAGCACCGCAATAATGACACCGCGGTTGGTTTGTGCAGTTGCCCTCAGAGTGTCCATTGGCACATCAGTTGCGGCAGAGCGCGGTGTTGCTGCGAAGGCTGTGCTCGATGATGAGAGCGCGGCCGAAAAGTTGGATACCAGCTGCGATGTCACTGTCGCGCTCCTGACTGTCGAGAAAAACCGCACGAACAAGTGGTGTTAGGCCGTGGGCCGAGAAAATTCTGGAAATTCGAACGGCAGACGGCCAGCGGTGCTGCAGCGTGCGCAGTACATACAGCGACTGAAAGGGATGGCAGGCTGCCTAATGGCTGGAGAGATACTGCTACTAGCGGTGAGTAGCTGGGCGAGGCGGCGCAGGCTGAAGCGGTTCAGGTAAGGTTTCTATCGCAGGCACTGGAGGGGATGCGCGGGCTGCGCCGGAATGCTGCGCGCTGGCAGAGCTGGAGGAGCCGGTCTTCTTCTTGCTCGTGGACAGGCGTTTTCTGAGGGGTGCGCGACAAAAAAATGGTTATAGAGGCTCCAGCCCCTGCAGGCAGGCAACCCGCAGCGCAAGCGCTTTCTGAGAGGTTCGGAACACTGTCAGTTATATCTGATGCCCTCAGGGCGCCACACCAGCCAACCCCGGTGACGATCATCCTCAGGGGCTACATCGCCTCCTCGTGCAGTTAATGCTAACATGCAGGAGGACCTTGTTAAAGCGGTCCGTGTGCGTTAATCTGGTTCCGCTTGAGCACCCCGGTTAGTAAAGATTAGTTGGATGCTGGTGGCATGCAATGCATGCGAGCGCGTCAGAGATGAATGAGGGTGATCCCCATGACGCGAAGATCTGAGTATCAGCCGGGGTTAGCATGCAGTATGCAATGGGTTAAATGACTGGGATTAGTGCGTTAGAGGTTAGTGCCGGCAAGTTAATATGGGTGAGTGAAACGTGATTACTACCTTAGTGTTAGTTCATGCAGTCTTAACTAATAAACAGTAACATACTCGAGAGCCTGTATAATGCTGCGGTAGGTCGTGGTTCCGATGGACGGCGTCGCCTCCTGGAGCTCTGCTGCCAGCGGTTGCTAAGTGAAAGCTAGAAATCAATTTGTGTTAATATCTATATATATTTTTTTTTCATCTAATAGTCTCTATTTCGCTGCGTGATTAAGTCGAGATGTGCTTGAATAACTTGTGGGCCTATGGGGTTGCTTAAGTTCCTGTCAAATATGTGTATTGGGCGTTTGTGTATGTTGATTGCTGTGAGATAGGCCCCAAGCTGGCTGATCAGTGGATTGCTGTTTTTATGTGCTGAGGTGTACATATCGTCAGTTAGTTTCTTGATGAATTCTTCAATGGTGTATAGTTAGAGTTCCTGGTGTAGAATGTCAGCTGGTGTGATCTTGGGTACGTTTGCTATGATGCGGATAATTTTGTTTTGAAGCGACTGGAGTGATTTAATGTAGGTGGCGGCGCCATAGCCCCAGACTGGTGCTGCGTAGTAAGGATAGGTCCGATAAGAGTTTTGTAGAGTGTAAGGCCCATGTTAAGACTTAGTGAGTTGCTGTATTTGATCGGGGGAAGTATTTTACATAATTGCGCCTGTGCTTTCCTGCGTGTTTGTGTAAAATGTTGGTGCCAGGCAAGGCTTTGATCCATAACGAGCCCTAAATATGTAACGCGGCTGGTCCAGGTAATGTCGTTTCCAAAGAGTAATAGCGGCGGCAGGTTATGCCTAGGGAACCTGTGATTAATGCACTTCGTAAAGACAATTGCTTGGCACTTGGCAGTGTTGACTGTAATCCGCCAGTTGGTGAGCCAGCTTTCCAGAGAGCTGAGGGCAGTTAGGAGGTGCTTGCTTAAGAGTTTTGGGCTGCCGGATTGAGCTGTGATGGTGGTGTCATCCGTGTACATGTAGAGCGAGGTGTTTGGCGTCTTCGGAATGTTGTTTATATATACGTTAAACAGTACCGGGCCAAGTATGCTTCCTTGGGGAACGCCTGCCCTTACAGGCCGGGGGGGTTGAGAGTGTTTGGTTTACTGTGGAGTGAAATTTTCGATCACGCAAGTAGTTTGCTATAAATTTGATCATGGTGTCGGAAAAATTCATTTTTTGTAATTTGAATATAAATCCCTCGTGCCATACCCTGTCAAATGGTCTCTCAATGTCTAACATTACTGCCCCGGTGGACTTACGGATGTTGAAGGCGTGCGTGATTTGTTCAGTGGCGCGGAGTAATTATAATGTTGAGTGTTTGGCCCGGAAGCCAAATTGTTCTGGTATAAATATATTAAGTTTGATTTGATGCGTTTCAGTATTATTTTTTCTAGTGCTTTACTGAGGGTATTGAGCAGACTAATTGGTCTGTAGTTGTCAGCGTTGGAGAGGATTTTGTTTGGTTTTGGAAAGTGCAGAACACTTGCCAGTTTCCTTTTGCTGGGGTAGTGGCCGCTTGTGAGTACAAAGTTGCAAATGTTGTTGAGTACGGTGACGGCCTTGATTGGTAGGTGTTTCAGTGCTATATTTGGGATTATATCGGGGCTCGGTGCCTTGCGAGAAGGGAGGTGGTTGATTATCCGCTGACTTTCTGAAGGGCATGTTCGGCGAATGAGATTGTGAGTCCGGCGTTTATGGGCATCAGACGTTGCTTGATTACTTAGGCTATGTAGGTAGCAGAAAAGGGCTTGGCATTCGGTGTGAGGGTGGTCGCTAAGGCGTGGGCAAAGACTTCTGCCTTCTCAAGGTCAGTGGTTCCTATATTGTGTTGATAATGAAGTGAAAGGATTTGCATGTGGTCGCGAATAAGATTTTTCGCAATTTGCCATACTGAGCCGTTATTTGTGTCTAGTTTGGCCAGGGTCTCGTCCCATTGTTGGGCAATTATTTGGGCGGTTTGTTCTCGGCATAACACATTGAGCTGTAGTAGTCTGTTTGCGTAGGTAGGGTGTCGCATTCGTTGCCGGCGAACCCGGTTACGCTCGGCCGTGAGTTGGTGCACGTCTGGGGGAAGGTTACGACCTAAGTGGTGGGGGATGTGAACTGGGACCGAGCTGATCGTTGCAAACTGAATAGCCTGCTCGAGGGCTGAGACCGATGTTTCCATGTCGGCTTGTGATTGGATGGTGCAGTGTAGTAATTGTTCAACAGTCTTTGCAAAAAGAAGCCAGTTTGCTTTGTTAAAGTGATGTGTGCGAAGGGGTGAGGTTTGACCTATCGGGCATATAGCTGTATTAGAAGTGGTAGGTGGTCAGAAAACAAGTCGTTGATTGTGTGCAAGTGTATGCGTTGCGTTATGTTGCGTGTTATGGCAATGTCGAGGACGTCAGGGGTGTGGGGTCGATTTCAGGGGATATAGGTGGGATCAGATGGAGCGTGGATGATGTAGCCCGAGGCATTTTCATGACTCAGGAGCTTCAAACCTCCTGAGTTGGCGGTATTGCAGTTCCAGGGCTGATGTTTGGCATTGAGGTAGCCTGCTAAGATTACTCTATAGTTTTGAGATTATATGCTATCTAGACCGGGCAGATGAATGTCTCCAGGGGGGTTGTATGCTGCTACAAGGAGAACGGGTAATTTATTGATGAATATGTGTATGCCACTGGCTTCTAATCTGAGTAAGGAGGAGAGATTTATTTGGTGGTGCAGGACGGCATTCTTAATTAAGATGGCCGTGCCGTCTCCGCGTCTGTCTCTGTCGTTTCTGTATAATCTGTATCCAGCTATTCAAAGCCTATCTGTGGGACGTAGATGTGTTTTGGTGATGAGCTGCTTAGATCATGTGTTTGGTGAGGAAATCTGTGAGTTCGGTTTTCCGAGAGCGTATTCCGTGTGCGCTCCAGGTCACATTGTGGGAAGGACTTTAGCCATCGGGGAAAGCATTCTGGGTTTGCTAGCGGGATGAAGAAGTCTTGGTACTTGGCAAGAACCTCATCCCTCTTCGATGGTCTAGCTAACAGATTTTGTAGCACATGTGTTGCTACATCGCCTACTTCCGGCCAAGTTAATCCAAATGTCAGAGCCGCTTCTGCCACCCTCCTGCGGTAGCTTCCTTCCAAGTGTGAGGTCCTGGATGGGTTCTGATCTTGGGGCCTTGGTTGCGGTTGGGACGTGTTCTTGCGTTGGTCCCAGAACTTGCCACGGGGCGATGGTTCATGTGGCGATGCGTTAACGCATTGGGTTCGCGGTGTATGCTTTGGCTCTCAGTAGTTTGCCTACTGCGGGCGTACTTCTTTTCTGGGTTCTGAGATAGACCAGGGCCTGCTGCATGCGGGTTTAATTCAGTTTATGTTGGTGCCAAAGTAGCCCTTTGGTGTGCATGCGAAGCTGCAGGCCTGTTTGAAGCGTTAAGTTGCTGCCTTGAGACATTAGTGCCTCGAAGATGTGTCAGGTGTCGCCTATATTCAAGGCATGATCTGTAGCGGGCCCCATGGCCTTGATCGCTGCATAAGGCACACTTTCTGAGCTCATCTGGGATGTTACAAGTCCGAAAGTAGTGGGCACCAGTGCATTTAGAGCGCACCATAGTGCTCGATCTGCATTGCTCAGCATTATGCCGGAGCTTTTGGCACCTATTGCATTGTTCCGGCACCAAAGGACGACGGTAGTCGTCAATTGTGACACGAAAGTGTAATACTGTGTGCAATGCTCGGAGTTTCTCAAGGTCTTCGATTGATCCTACTTCTACTAGATATATTGGGAGGGGGGGTTCGTTCTTTCTCGGTTAAATCACCTGAGCTGGGCCACTCTTGAGACAATTATCTGCGAGGTTTCAAGGTCATACTTGATGGAATCTTCAGCCCCATCTAAGTACAATCTTTTGATAACTGCTCTGAAGCTTCTTGTGTGGTAAGAGCGAGTGATGTGAAAAGACACCCCTCGCTCTTGCAAGTAGTGCAAAAATAGTCTGTAATCGTTCTCGGAGTTCATTCTCACTATGAAATCGCGAGAGGCAATATAGCGGCTGACCTGGTACCCTAAATTAGGGTGCGTGCGGTCGAACTCTGTGAGGATCCCAGCTAGGGAAGCAGAGTGAAGATGGCTTACATATATCGGCGGCTCAGGTCTCGTTTCCCGGTCAGGTGTCTGGGCTGTGGGTTGCCTAGGTCTCGTAGAGAGGTGAGCCACGGGAGACATGGGGCTGGAAGTAGGAACTGGGGGAAGGGTCAAATGCGGGGTTATGGGAAGAGGTAGTGGGCATGGGCTGTCTGGGGTGGGAGAGGAATTCTCCGCGGGGGAGGCTTGGAGGAGGGCCCAGTAGGTTGAGTGTTGTGACTTGGCATGGATGAGGTGTCACTAGGGCAAGAGAGAGGATCGGCTCTGGACCCAGGACCAGATTGCCGTAAAGGAGAGCTAGGTTCGGAGTAAAATCGCTCATGGGTAGGGTCAGGGTCGCGGGGTGGTGTAGGACTGGGAGAGAGAGGATGGTCCGAAGGTGGGGGGACAACAGCATTGATCCCAGGGCCAATGAACTGCTGGGGAACGGGGCGGGAAGTGGTATGCTTTGATTGGCGGGGATTGGATGAAGGGTAGTGGCAAGAGGGGGGCCGAGAGCGGGGAGTGTCTCGGTAGAAGGGGGAAGGAGGGGAGAAAGATGTAGTGGGAACAAACGGACTAGGTCTGGACGAGGAAGAGGACTGGCATTTGGGAGAAGGTCCCGGGGTGTCTGCTGACTCCGGGGAATGGGAGCGATGGGAAGAGGGCGGTGGTGACGGGATCCTACGATGTCGGTTAAGCAGTTCGCGTCCCGCTACTTGCCGCGTTTCCGTAGCAATCATGCTCGGCGATCTGACCTTGACCCATCGTGGAGGCATGATCCGTCGACGATAAAAGAGCGCTAATAGATATAGTGGTAATGAGGAAAAGTAGCATTGAGGGTCCCTGCGGAAGCCTAGAGTAGGGGAGGCACTATTGGAAAGAGCAAGGAAGTAGAAATGAGGAAAAGAACAGATAGTAGGTGTCAAACGACACGGATAATAGAGGACCTGCACCGCGTAAGCGGGCGCCGTTAACCGGTCCTAACGGACGGTAGCTACGGTCTTACTATCCTACCTAGCTGTGCTGCGGTTAACCGTGGGAGCCAATGACAGAGCAGTTGGTCACAGGTAGAACGCTCACTGGTGGCGGCACTTCCGCAGTGCAGCGGCCGCTGACTGCAGACTGTCCCGCGGCGGCTGAGGCTGGAGATCCCACGAAGCTCGGCGGCAGGTGGCGACACTGTAGGCACTTGCTTGGTCCGCTCCGCTCCGCTCTCTCTTCTCTCTCTCGGCCATGAAAACTAATCTGCAGCGGGGCACACCGGCATCAGGGGAGAAAACTCCGGCGAAGAGACTCTTCTCGGCACCGGCCTGGCGGCCACCGCCGATCTCGGAAGCTTGGTCCTGGAGATCCTAACCCAACCGTCATCCCTCCCCCAAAAAAACCGAGGGCTTTGCGGGTTTGCTAGGTTGTTAAATTTATTTCAGTGCGGACCGCACTGAAAACAGGCACTCTTTTGTGAAGGTAAGGAAGGAAGTTTAGGAAGGGATCTCATTATCATCTGCTTCTAATCCATTTCCACTACCACCCAGTAGCCTATTAGCTTAGTAAAAAACACGGGGGGGCGGGGTTCCGAAATTTCGTTGAAAGCACCCTTCTTATTCGCAGTGAAGGCAGGAGATTTGCCGGAAAACAGGTGTAGGGAGTTTTAGCCCGATATCACACATAGCCTCGTCGCTGATTGACACTCGAGGCATAAATGGAAAGTATTCTGTGGAATCAATTTCTTTAATCATCAATTTGTAGTTGGCTGAAGGTAGTAGGAGCTGGGTGCTCAGTCATATTCGATTGTATAAGTGATAGATATGAGCAAGCTGGGGCTTTGTCGTCTAATAGACCGATGCTGACTTTGGGTCATTTTACTGCTTCATCTCGGCTGCTTGAGGTGGCGTTATGATGCTCGGTGAATGCTTCCTCCTGTGCGCTGAGACGCTCGGAGGCGGTTTGCTTTACTAGTTTGAAGTTTTCAGCAAGGTGTATCATGGAATCCAGCAGTAGTGGGAGCAGCGAGTAAGTAGACTGACTTTTGAGTCAAATCCTAAGTAGAGGGTTGCACCTCTTGGGTGGTTACGTTGTGATCTGCTGAAGGTGCTGCTGTAAGGTTCGTGGAAGGAGCAAGTGGGCTGCCCCATGAAATGATCCTTTCCTCCCAAAAAGCACAGAATAGGCGTAGGTGCTGTGTGCAGTCGGCGGTAAGCGAGTGAGATCCGCAGTAATGGCACGTTTCTCCGTGTGGCCATAGGCGCAATATCTGCGCGGGGCAGTGTTCGAACCGTGCGACTGGGCTCTATTACATGTTGACCTGAGGTCCTTAAGTTGTTGTGTAGTGCACCATTGTAGTCTGTCTTTGCCAAAAAGATGAGGCGGACTGGTGGAACAGGTCCGAGTGAAGACATTCGTTTTGCGCGGACGGCGGAGGCTCAATGTAGCTGCGCTTTGGCGAGTAAGTAGCGCTCGGCAATGTGTCGAGGCATGCGTTGAATGTGTTGGTGCTCACATGCTGATTGGATTTAAGAGGTTGCTGTAAATGTGTTGGTCCTCGAACTGTTGCCTGAACACTGGGTCAATGATGGCGGAGTTGAGGTAGCGGTCTGCTTTGTGGCTCGGCAGTTGTTATTGTGGTGGTGGTGGTGGTGGTGGTCTTCCGTGGTAGCGCTACATGCGACTGCGTGTTGTTTCTTACCAGTCTTACCGTTTCTCCTCCCTCTCCACATGCATTACTACGTCTACTGCAGCAGTGAAAGATTGTGTTGTTTTGGAAACAACCATATGCCGAGTAAACAGATAAAAAGGTAAAACAAAACAAAAGCAATGAAATTGTCCAGTAATGAGCCACTGGAGACCGTGATTTCCTTATATCAATACACTCAGAAAGCATCCCTGAACAACTCATGGAAGTTTTCGGTGGAGTTCGGATTCGTCCTGCATATTTCATTAATAAAGAGAGTTGGTGTCACGCTTTCTAGGTTGGTTTTGAAAGGCCTCTGAGCAAAATTTGTCGGCCGTTTCACGCCCTGAGTTGAATGGTACGCTGATGACCTGAGCTGTTAAAGAGCGTCCATAAATAAATGAATAAAAAAAAACCTTTTTGGATCAAGCGTGACGTGAACTCTCCGAAGTAAAATTACTCATGTTAAGTTACCTTCAGTATATAAGAGTTATGTACAGTTAAATATTGGCTTTGGATGCGAGTTATCTGTAATTGGTCACAGAGAAAGAAATACCATGGAAGAGATAAGTATATGCTGTACCATTTGGAATTTAATACTGTACAGAATAAGAGAATGTGTCTAAAAGAGAGAAATGCCCTCTGATCAACATTTGAACAAGATTGATAATTATATATTGTCCATTATATATTATGCTTGCTGCTTCGGGTACATTGTAAAATTCCAAGTACCATTCATGATCCAATTTTTGTAAACCATATGCCATTTAAATTATAATAAATGTAATTATATTTTTAAAAAAATTGCAATAATAATTGGAAAAAATATTTTACAAGAAAGAAAAAATGCTAAATGATACCATATATAGTGTTTCTTTGCACGAGTTTTGTTAACAAAATAGGAAATAAGGAAGTTTTCATGTATTTAATGTATTCTTAAAAAATGTTTTTATGCTAATCTGAGCTTTGTATAATATCCATAGCCTGGGTGAATTTAGGCAGGTTTTCTACAGGGTTTTCTGTGTTTCTTTCCATCTCTTCCATTGTTACTCTCATCCTCACCTCCAACTTATCTAACATAAGTTCCCACAGGAACACTCATTATAACAAAACTTATTTAATGCATTTGGGACACATACAAATTTTAAATATTATAAGTATCTTTCACTAATAGTTAATAATGAATATTACATTCTGGACACATGCAGTCTTACCTCAATAAATGTTCTTCATAATATATGTAATATAAGAGAGTCATATCGAAAGTAGTTAGCAACAATTTTTAAACTTCTTAATATTTATTGTTTATATTAACCAAGTACATCATCATAATGTACAGACTTTTCTCTCACTTTTCACATAGTCTGTATTTCTTTGCACACAGTTTTCCCGTCGTTCTGGAAGTTTGAAAATACCCTTACGATAGAACTCCGTTCCAGCCGCATGAAGAACTGTCTCGTAGTGTTGTCCTCGCATGTGATAACAAAATGAAATAGATGGTAGATGCTAGTCGGAGGGTACCAAGTCGGGACTTTAGAGAAGCTGTGAAAGAGTTTCCCACCCAAATGTACTGATCTTCTGCATTGTGACACGGACAGTGTGAGGACGAGCATTATCCGGTTGCAGGATGATCTTTCCAGGGCGCTCATCTTGCAATGCGCGACGGAGTTTCCAAAGTGTCTGGATAACGGGCAGCATTTATGATTTGTTCAGGTTTAAGAAAATCAACCTAAATGCAACCCTGTGCATCCCAGAAGACGCTACCCATAACCTTCCCAGCATATCGCACTGTCTTCGCTTTCTTCTTCGATGGTGAATCCAAATGAGTAATTCCATTCTCTGGCGTTTTGTTTCAGGCTCATAATAACGAAACCAGCTTTCATCCCCTGTCAATACTCGTCAAAAATCACCACCTTCATTTTGAAATCTCTGAAGATGGTTTTGGGGGATGGTTATTCGCTGAAGTTTGTAGTCTTCGGTCAATAAACGTGGAACCCAATGAGCACAAACTTTTCGATAACCTAAGCGTTTTATTATTTCTTGCACTGCACTATGTCCTACTGCAAGCTTTGCAGCGATTTCATCCACGTGATACGCCTACCTTCTCTAATGAGCTCATCAACTCTTTCCTTGTTGCATTTCGCGGGCGACCGCTAAGAGGTTCATCTTGGATACTCGTTTTCCCAACTTTGAAATGTTTCATCTATATCCTAACTCTGCTAACACCCATGCAGACATCTCCATAGGCACGTTGAAGTCTGAGGTGAATTTCAGACTTGCAGACTGGGTAGCAGATTTTCTCTCTTTAACAAAGAATTCAATGACAATACGCTGTCGAAATGAAACATTGATATCCGCCATTTTGGAAATACTGCCTGTGGTTACGTGATAGACGCTAATGACGTCACAATATGGCAACATGTGATGTAAAGTCTATAGATTACAATCCTGCACTCCTTTTTGTTACATTGTTGGAATTTGAATTTTAACAATGGTTTGTTCACGACTTTCAGTATAACCCTCCTATTTACATACCTGCGTGAACAGGTGAATTATTTCCTGTTGCTCTAGTCACAAGCATAAATTAAAACATGTATTATTGTCATAAATTGTCAACAGTGTACTTGATCTTCTGTAGCTTGAACTATTTTATAATAAATGAAACCGCTACATGTAAAATGTGCTATACCTTTGATATTGCTCCTCATCAGTAACAACAATGCTAAATGATTACTTGGTATAATGCATTCTTTTCACATAGAGTAGCTTCAAGCTTTTATCTAAACAAATGCACGTACAATACGGCAATTTTCCCTCGTAATGAATTTCTTGGATCAGAGGCAATTCTTACTAATGAGAAATTGCTCAAGGGCACACACTGCCCTGCCCCAGGTAGTCTGCGCCTATGTTGTAAATCAAATTTGTATGCGTGGCTTGTAATTGGGCTGATCCCATTCTTATGCCCAAATGTGAAACTGTGCATTGATTATCAATAACTTAATACAATGGAACCCCGATCTATCCCAGAACCATCGTTTTCACGCATGTATCGTTCAATTTTTGCCGTCCTAAACGTTTTACTTTATATCTTATGTAAATGAGACCCGCATTCATCTCTCCTGTAAGTGTCGTTTTCCCTCATTATTCGTTCAAAAAGTTCAGTCCCCCCCCCAAAATAATCTTATCTTCGAATGATGGTTTTCAAACTGGAATAATTGAAGTAATGATCGTCTCACAGTGTTCGCGTCACGCTTGATCCGAGAAAACGTGACTCGATCTCTCCTCTGTTGGCGATACTTTTGAGGCCGTAGGATGATGATAGCCGGTGCAACGAATGAGGGCAGAGTTGCCGCTGCCGTCACTTTTGACACCTACGAGGCAGTGGACGAGAGCATTGTCACATGTGGCGTTCAAAGAGTTGAAGTGTGCAATGAAGTGAAGCAGTCACAGGTGTTTGTGATAGGGGTAGGCAGTGAGGAAGAAGGGAAGCATGATGCAACAGCTGAAGCTGTGCCAATGCTTGCCGAAGCTCTGAGAGCATATGAATTTGTGCAACTGTATGTGCACATGACATGGACGACTATGAACGGTAGTAAACAACAGAATCTGTTGAATGTGGAAGATTCGTTGTTTCGCGTGAGAAGAAAAGGCAGCAAAAAAGTAAATGTCATTTAACTACCTTTTTCAAAGAAAGTGACATACGTGTTGATTTGTTTTATTTACGAATGCTCTTTAACATCTCAGGCCATTAGCTTCCCATTGGATTGAGGACGTGAAATGGCCGATCAATTTTGCGTAAAGGCCTCTTCTTTCAGGCTTGAGATTCTTTTACATGGCACAATCCTAAGCGTTGCTTCGGGTTTTTACGCCTGAAAAAAATCCTGGCCAGGATTGAACCTGCAAGCTTGATTCTGCGATGCAAGTATGGTTGCCAATAGACCACCAGGACCGACAACAAGTGTGTAGAATATGTTCACGGTAACATGTAAAATTGACACAAAATATAGCATTTGATTTCAATCGAGGTTCTACTGTATGCTTGTAATTGGTATTAGAAGTTGGCATCACCATTAGACCCCTTTTACATGTAACATATTAGGACAATAGTGGCAGAGGATCCCTCTTTTGCAGAAACTACATTTTAAAGCAAGGGAAAAGGTAAAAACTTCACAATAATGCTCTCAGAAAGACAAAGCTGAAATCAACAGAGGGACTTCAAGAAAGGAGCCAGAAGGTTACTGAAGTTTAGTATCTTGTAGCAGTAGAAATAGCAACATAAACCAAAATTTGAGAAACTTGAAACCTTGTACTCTCATAATGCTGGAAGTTGTATTAGGTAATGGATTGCAGACACTAGGCTGCAGTTCCATTGAAACAGTCCTATTGAAAAAAGAATCAGCAACATCACCATTGACATCAAGGATCTATTTATGCACAGATCAAATCAGCATCTTTTGGCTTGTTTTCATTCAACTGATGTTGTATTTTGTTCCAAATTGCAAGATGTATTAAATTAGTTTCATTTTTAGAGGAATTTCTCTGTTCTTCTGCACTTGAAGTAAGTTAAGGACCTTCAATGTTTTGGAAAGTTTTAAATTTTATTTGAATTACAAAATCTTTAGTTATGTTGGTGAAATTTGGATTCCATGCTACTGTGAAAAAAACTGTCTCCAAAAGTGAAATTTACTCACAGGTCAAGTGAGTAAATGTTATGAATTTGGTTCATTTTCTTTACATTTATACAACGCTAGAAAAAATTATTAATTGCAGTAAAATTTCTTAAAACTTGAGAAAACAAGTTTACAGAGCTCAGTTCACATGTGAACAATCATTCTGTTACAATCTTTATTTATGGTTGCTAATCTCATATAGATATGAATATCTGACAATGTCAACATGTATATTAAAATAATACATTTTATATATATATACACACACACAAATAATTTATAACTTTTAAATTTAATCTACATGATACAAGCATTTGATAATTGAAAATGTCCTATTTTAAATCTATTACCAGAGAGCATCTTAATTTGTGTATTTCTTGTAGATAATGCTGCACATTACATAAGGATCATGAGTTATTTTCTTTTTGTTTTTATATATTCTATGTACTTCATTATTACTATATAAAATGCATTACTGTTTACAGCTGATAAAATTACTTTATAAGCATACAGAGAGACATTAGTAACAATTCTCTCATTAATAAATATGTGCTTATAAGATTCCAGTTGTTTAACATTATATATGGTTTGGAATACATTCATTTTGCAGGATCAGTAATCTAGTCATATGTGTTTGACCAAACACATATTAATAGATTATTACCCCAAACGTCAATACAGTAAATAAAAATTAAAATGTGGAAAGACCAGACCATTGAACATACATTTCAATACAGCAATGTCAAAATATCTGCTCATTGTATGTTTATGTTATATACCATTAACCATTGAAGCACCACAGTGGACACTGATGATACATGAGATGAAATGATAAACTGGGAAAGAATTTTTTTTTTAAGGAAGGAAGTGTTCAAGGCCTATTGTTTAGGGTATTTCCCTGGCATTTGCCATTTATAAAGATAGAGGAAAACTTGGGAAAGCCTGTCAGGAAGGATGGTTCTGGTGGGAATTGAACTCCGGACCTCTGCTTACGAGTCCACACCGTAACGACCTCAACCACTCATAGGGATGCTAAAAAAAGTAAGTAACTATATTCATTTTGTGATCAGCCCAGATAGGTTCCATTAATTTCAGTAGTTAAAATGAGCATGATGAGCACATTTAATTTTAGTTTCCAAGATAAAATTTCATTTATATTAATAATAACTCTTAAGCTTTAGTATATTCAGGTATAATTAGGCTCAAAATACTGCTGAAGCATAATTGATGGTACTAAAATTTTCAGATTATTTTAGTATCATTCATGTGATATAACATAAGTAACACATCAAAACAGAACCTTGCGGAACTGCTTGTTTCATTTCTAACAGAGAAGATCTAATCTTATTAACACTTGTTATTTGAAAAATGTATAATTTTAATACACTTTAGGCTATACTCTAAATAAGGTGCTATCAATATATTCAACAAGCCTCTAATTCCATTACTACTGTAATTTGTTAAGCAATATGTCATGCCTAATGCAATCAAAAGCTTCTTTAAAGCCAGCAACTTTATCATCATCATTCAGTTTGTCCAACAATAAGTGAATAAAAGAAATTACTGTAATGCAGTTTAATATGCCTACAAAATCTGGGTTCATGACAAAATGCTAAAATGTTATTAATATTTAGAAATTTCACCATCTGAAGCAGGATTAGTTTTTAAATAGTTTGCCTTTAATAGAGGATAAAGTTACGAGTCTGTAATTACACAATTCATTTTTGCAACCTTTTTAGAAAAAATTCCTGCTTCTCTACTAACATTTATCATATTCATAAGGAGCTTAGCTAGTACAACAATACATTGATTTAATAATCTAGATGCTATACCATCCCAATCCACGAGTTCTTACTAGGTAATAGGGGACTGGGTAGTTACAGGGCTGCTGCAAGTGCTTGGAATATGGACATATTTAAGCCTCTGTATTTTTCAAACTACTACAGATAATTATATGACATTTTGAATCAATATAAAGTTAAGTAAAATGATATTAATGCATATAGTAGGAAATAATTACTTTTACATGATCATTTTTTTAAGATTTTTTATTCATTGGAAGTCCACAATTTTTTTTTTTATTTTTTTTATTTTTTTTATTTTTTTTTAGCTTCCACTCATTGAGGTGCATGTTTCTCAAATTTGATCAATATGTTACATATTGTTTAAAGAAAAAAATTATTAATGTGTTCTTAATTATCTAGTGAGTCGATTTGATAATCTTATGCTCCATTTACTGTTGAATTACACAAAACTAGTTTCGCAGGCTTTTGCCTGCATCCTCAGTTGCGAATCGACTATCGGCTTCGTTGTTTGTTGGCTGGAGGACTTGGTATAGCTCTTGTGGACATTTTATGAACTTATGGATTAATTTGTTTTCTGTTAGGATCTCATAGCTGATAACCTTATCCTCATATTTTTTTTATATAAATTTTACAGGTCGATCTACGAATTTCAATAATTTGACTCCCATTTCATATCATGTTTATCTCTCCAAAAGTGATGTGCAACTGCTGATTTCTCTATCTGATTGTACTTTATATTTCTTCAGTGTTCCTTCAGCCTGATTCCAATGTTTCTTTTTGTTTTTCCAATATATACTTTGTTACATTCTGAATAGTTGATTTTGTATATTCCTGGCTTCTTCTCCGGTATTCTATCATTATCACCAGAATTGAGCAGATATTTTAGGCTAAACTTGTTTACTGGAGACAAAGTAATCCCAAACTCTCTGAGTATTTTTTGGAATTTTTTGGTGGCCCAAGGATGATAAGTGAATTTCATGTGCATGGTAGATTCTTTTATTGCTGTCAATGTTGTAACCTGCTTTAACCTCTTCTTTTGTTTGAATTTCTTGATTTTCTTATCTACAATTTATTGGTCATACCCATTGAATTTTGCTGTTTGTATAATATGATGGTATTCTTTGTTGTTGTATTCAAACTCATCCATAGGTATGTTGATGAGTCTATGTGCTAAGCTATTGAGAACTGCATGTTTGTGTGCTGTGGGATTGAATCCACTTGCCTTTATGTAATTCTCAGTCTGTGTGTACTTTCTGTATATTCCAAATTTGGAATTGGAATTGGGAATATACAGAAAGGACACGCAGACTGAGAATTACATAATTCCAATTCCAAATTTGGAATTTGGAGTATACAGAAAGTACACACAGACTGAGAATTACATAAAGGCAAGTGGATTCAATCCCACAGCACACAAACATGCCTCAATAGCTTAGCACATAGACTCATTAACATACCTATGAATACCTAACATACCTAACATACCTAACATACCTATGAATACAACAAAGAATACCATCATATTCTGCTCAATTCTGGTGATAATGATAGAATACCGAAGGAGAAGAAGCCAGGAATATACATAATCAACTGTTTAGAATGTAACAAAGTATATATTGGAAAAACAAAAAGAAACATTGGAATCAGGCTGAAGGAACACTGGAGAAATATAAAGTATAATCAGATAGAGAAATCAGCAGTTGCACATCACTTTTGGAGAGATAAACATGATATAGAAATGGGAGTGAAATTATTGAAATTTGTAGATTGATCCATTGAGCTGGAAATATGGGAAAATTTTATATAAAAAAATATGAGGATAAAGTTATGAACTTTAAGATCCCAAGACAAATTAATCCAGAAGTTCATAAAATGTCCAGGATAGCTACACTAAGTCCTCCAGCTAACCAACAATGAAGCCGACAGTCGACTCGCAACTGAGGATGCAGGCAAAAGCCTGCGAAACTAGTTTTGCATAATTCAACAGTAAGTGGAGCATAAGATTATCAAATCGACTCACTAGATAATTAAAAAATAAAAGTCGCTTCACTGTATTCCTTCCGACACAAAATTAAATGTCATATTTATTAATGTGTGTTCAGAAAATTTTCACTTTTTGTAATAAAAAAACTAAAAGACACTGATTCATGATTGTTTATGGATATTGTAGTATTTATAATTAAAAATTGTACAGTAAAACTTTCATTAAGATATCTCATCACGTTGCTGTCAGTATATTCCCTGAATGCCTGAATGTGGTTTACTTGTCATCAAAATGGAAATATTCACAAGTTATAGATGCTTACATCATCATATGTTTCAGGAGGCCCTATTTTTTTATATTTACAATAGCCAGATCTTTCATCAATCTCATGTTTGTACATCACTAATCCTAGACTGTAAATGGAATGCTTGATGGAATTAAGACTTTCAGCCAGGATTCTGTAAAATTGATGAGAATTTATATCAACTGTCTCAGAAAAGTTAAAACTTTTCAGGGCCTTTGAAAACTGTCTATTTTACAGCAGAGAATATTTCTTCTGTGTAATGTCCTGGCACATGCATCATGGATTCAAAGACTCTAACAGTGTGCTTAATTGCTTTATCAGTATCTGAAATTATTTTCTCTCTCTTCTGAAGAAGCAGAAATAAATCTGACAACTCAATTAAGCCATGTACACTACTGTCATATTCTGAACAAAGGCATATTTTATTCTTTCTATAGATTTTCTCTATCATTGGAGGCTTTGGTGAAATGCTTTTCAAGTACTCTAGTGGTGGAGAGTATTTTAAAATATTGATAAAGGATTGTGAAATTATGGGATCATAATGTCCTAAAAGAGTGCATGAAATGTCAAAGGTAACAAATGAGAGGTAACAACTGAATGGGAAAAGTGGGGGAAATATTGCAAGAAATTGCGATGGGGGAACTTTGGGAATCTGGAGATAAAAGTAGACAAGGATTTTGGAAGGAAGTAAGACAAAGAATTGAAGTTGAGAGAGGCAAAAGATTTGGGAAATCCTCCAGCCCATATTTTATTAAAACTAGGGAAAAGGTAATAAACACAGGTGAAGCAGTCTCCAATAAAGTTTATTTCTTCTAGTTCAAGGCTGATTTGGTTGCAGGCTACTCTGTTGTACGATCATCACTGCGCCGTCAATTCTTCTGCTGCAACAAATAACACACAATATATTTCCTTCTTTGCTTTCAACAGCGCCAGGGGGGATATGTGTTTAAATAATCCATTTTTAGGACGTCACTTTCTGAGGTAACAGGTTAAGCAAAAGATTAAGCATTCTCCAAGGCAATATATTTGCGAAGTTCTGCCCATTTTTCTAACAGCACCTCTATGACCCACCATTTTTCCTATCGCTATTTAAAATCAGCCCACCTCTTCCCTTGCGGAAATAATTTTGGTATCTTCCTTCCGAAATTGGCATAAGGTAAAAAATTAGCCTTTCGGAAATTGCTTCTTATGGCAAAGAATGTCGAAAATGTAGTAGGTGTAATGAGGAGGAAGTATTAATTAGAAGAAAATACATGGTTTTGAGAAAATTGTTGCTTTAAACATCTACCCTTTTCAACTCCAATCTCAAACATCCTTTGTTCTTCTACTTTTAACATCCCCCTATAAGCCCATTTTTGAACCTTAGATTTTTGTTCATCTTCGTGGCTGTAACATACGAAGATACTTACCAAGACCTGTAGGGCTTGTCATCTGCAAAGAAAAATAACAAGTCGAAGTATTTTTTTCTTCTCGATGATTCTTCTGCAATAATAAATAGGGCACTTAGAATACTGAGACTTGGGCCACGTCTTTGTTTAGTAAAATGTACTAGGCACATCTAGAATTAGTAATAACACTTTATAAAGATAAGTTTATTGATACAAAATTGCACTAAGTTTTTGCGTGGTACACTGTACGTGTGAATTGAGGAACTCGACAAGAACCCTTAGTGAGAGTACCAATATGCACTCTTTCATTTTAAGGCTCAGAGGAAGGCTCGCGTCATATATTTGTTCACTGGGCAGTTCTTTTGAAAGTCTATGCTTGCAGGTGAGCTGAAATTTGTTGGACCAAACGTAGGCATGTCCCAAGGCGCTTATCTACAACGACTGCCTACAAGCACAGCTCACAACATTATAATTCGCTGACCATGATTCTAAATTGTAGCCATACTTTTGTAAGACGTCAGTATTGGGAGAAAGATTACCTGCCATGAATCCTAATGTAACAGCCAAGATAAGAGTTTAAATTACTAACGTAAAGCTTCTTATATCGAAAGTTGTAAGGTTTAAAGAGCACGGGAATCCTACGATACTATTACACAACGTGAAGTTGGCCAGCAAGTCTGTGTTGTCGCACTATTTGATTATCAGTTTCCCTTTCGTTTTTCTGACCGTTTATTATTTAAACACATTAAAATATCTGCCCTTTAGAAAGCGTCGCGTATCATGTTAAAAGCATTGCATCACCAGTCTTTTAATTGCTCATTAAATGAAAACTCATCAACGATAACAATAAGGGGAAATGTATAAATCATTCAGAATAAATAATTCTTACTTATGAATGTGCTACCTAACGAACTAACCTACAGTGTCAACGCTGAAGATAATTAAGGTTCACAGCTTGGGCTAAGATTTCTTGCAGTTAACGAACTAAATTAATCACCATAAATGAATGCGTTGCTTTGATAATATTAAGGCATTACACAAAATAGTATAAAAACTAGTATCATAACATACTCTAATTGCATCTTTATTCTATAGCACTTGGCTTTTATGAACAAATTTAAATCATTTAATTCAATCGATTTGAAGTATGGCTAGCTGACCTGACATTTAGTGCTTTGTAATGGTAATGCATAATTTGATATGAATGCAGGCGGAGAATTGCTTGTATAGGCAAAACATGAACAAGAATATAAATGCTCAGCTTGAAAATATTATACGAAATAGTCATATTCGAATAGGACTTTGGAAGGTACCAAGAATGTTCGCTAGAACTGCCAAGGAAAGAAAGTTTACTATAATACGAATTCCTCTTCTAGTAGAATAACTTTAAAAATCCAAATTTTAACTAATGAAATACGTTATGGCAGCAATAAGAAGCACGACAAACTCAAAAGCTAACTAATAAAGGAAAAACTATAATATATTTCTTAACCACGTTGGTTGTTTTTTTTTTTTTTCCCCTTCAAAATAAATGTGAAATTAAGGGAACAAAATAGAAATCACGTTATTAAGACACAAAATGATATTAATTAAATGAAATGTATTTCATTTCCCCCTTCAAAACAATAGTGAAATTACTCTAATTAAAGGGAATCTGAAATCACATTCTTCTCATAATTAAGATTAACCCCTCCCCCCAAATGTATGACAAATAAAGATAGTGTATAACCATATTTATAAACTGGGCCCTTGGCGACATAAAGAATCTTGTATGTATTTAAGAAGTAGTTCACATATATCAACTACTGATTAAACAGTAAATATACATTTGATTTTTGAATGAGCATGCTAACATTAGAATAACATTGCTTTTATTAAATATGCATGCAGCCTACAAAACAGAAATCACATTATAAAACAAAAAACGCTATAAACTATTAAATATGACGATATTTATGAACTGCGCCCTTGGAGACATGAAGAAACTTTGTGTATTTCAGAAGTTGATATGTGTCAACTACTAATTAAACAGAAAATAAACCATCGAGTTTATGAATGATTTTGTTAAATATGCATGCAATCTTCAAAAAAATCACATTTTTAGAATTCTTGATATTAAAACACGGAATGAAATGTATGATCACTGATATTGAAACAACCTAGTTTTTCCCCTTGTCTACAGTAAAATTATTCTAAGGGGGAAAAAATTAAAATTCTAGCAATCTCACAAAAGAGAAATCACATTTTCTTCCTGTTATTGAGATTAGTTTGTTAATTGAAATGAATTGAAATGTTTGACATATATATATATATATATATATATATATATATATATATATATATATATAGATTTATACTTTTCTTAGGTTCCTTTATGACACCAAGGACTCAATTTATAAATATGGTTGTATTTGATTTTATATATATATATATATATATATATATATATATATATATATACTCATAAAAAACACTCAGAGTGCAATATAAATAGGTTCACATAAAATTTCACACTAAAAACCGTAAAATTGAACACTAAAATCACACTATATTTCGAGCTTGGCTCTTGGTCACGTGATGAAAATGAAATATACATATATATATATATATAATTAAACAATCGATTTTCTGAATGAGCGCCCTTACGTGCAATATATTGCTATCTTCATGATAATGCTTTTGTTAAATATGCATGCAGTCTACAAAAGAGTATTCGCGTTTTTAGTATTCATATTACAATTGAGATTAAACACCAAAAATGTATTAATGATAGATAAACTATATACTATAACATTTTGAACGAGACATAAAGAAACTTTTGTGTATTTAAGAAGAAGTTTATATGTGCCAATAAAAAATGTTACTCTTTAAACAATAAGTATAGGCATTCGATTTAAAATTTTATTTCAGCGCCCTTACATGCAAATGTTTTCACAGCTACCACAATGCTTTTCTTAAATATGTGCTATGCTAATAGAAAATTAAACGCTAGGGCGCTTTTCGGTTTTCAAATATCTAATGGATCTATTTTTTCTTACCACGGTGGCGCTAGATCTATTTCGGAAACTTAGTTTTCAGGTTAACATCCCATTTTTGCTTGTCGACAAATCGTTTGTTGTATGCCGAGAAAAAGCCTGTTATTGAGATTAAAACACAAATGAAATGTATGGGAGATAAAGCAATATTGTTTGGGTGTTATTAAATGTGTAACTTGCCCAGAAGTTTCGTTCCAAGGACCAGAGACTTCGATGAGTGAATGTGAGATTCCGGCACACAGGGGTGGGGGAGTTTTAGGACCTCTTATTTGATCTTGAAACAAAGGTAGTTTTCCAACCCCTAAATAGGGGATTGTCTATTTGACGTTGAAATAGGGGTAGTGTTTTCAACCCCTAAATAGGGGGTTGACCTTGAAATAGGGGTGGTGCAAAGTGGTACATATACTACTTACCCTGTACGTCTCAAAGCGAAATAACAGATAACTCGGCCACACACGAGATTAAAAGGAAGTTCTTGGACTGGCACCTTCAGCATAAACACCTCTATCAAAAAAAAAAAAAAAAAAATTCCAGGCCCATATTTCCTATACGTTAAATTCTTGATGCGCAAAGATGGAAGATATTTCCTCATCGAAGCGAGATCTAGCGCCGATCGAAGTAGGCAACGTTGCAGGGTGGGTTTGCTAAAAGCTTATCCTGCAGACCATCCTCATATTATGTGTCGTTTAGGGCGTATTGACCAGCGTGAAAGAATGTGTGCATAACGGAACTATTTTAATATTTATTGCTACCTAACTTAGATACGAAAATTTCGCCTTCTACTCCCTAAAAGGAATTATAAACAATTATTTCGTACATTGAAAAATCACCAACTTCTGTTTTTAAATGACTATCCGCAAATTAAAAAGAACAGCCTCTATGACAGCAGTTTCCACGTTTTTCTTACCTTTGCTTTCTTACATGATCCTTCTTGTATTGAGGCACTTCCCACAACCTCATTAATGTTCACTCATCATAAATCTGTAGCCGCTTTGAATGCAATAGCTGTGGTTATCTATTAAGAAAGTTTTTTTTTTTTTTTTTTTTTGCATTAAGGATCAATAGTCTACGTCGAATCTTACTTAGTTTTTATTTTTGTATATCGCTCAGACCATAGAACGAAATGTTGGCAACACTGGATACATTAACAGCTATAGTAATTTTTTTTTAAAGCTAAGGCCGGTCCTAGTGGTATAGTGGTAACCATACTTGCCTCCTAAAAACCCAATATCGCTGATTCAATCCCGGCCAGGATCGATGGATTTTTTCGGGTGTACAAATCCTAAGTATGGCTTACTTTGGAAGGAAAGTAAAACCATGGGTTCCTGTTGTAGATTTACGGCACGAAAAAGAACCTCGAGTCTGAAAGAAGAGGTCTCTGAGCTAAATTTGTCAACCGTTTCACGCCCTGAATTGAATGGGACGCTGTTCACCTGGGATGTTAAAGAGCGTCCTTAAATAAACCAAACCAAATCAACAACTTAGCTTATCAACGCGTCGCGCACGGGTCTGTCTCAATCAGATAACGAAATAAGGGATATGCATGGGTTAGTTTCTGTTCATAGGTCCTGCAGGTAAGGTAATATTTTCCATTGCAACTGTTACAATAATGTAGCATGTTCTCCTCTCTCCTTCTGCCAAGCGTGTGTGATGATCAGTGTTGCCAATGCTTTTCCTGTGAAAATCCATGAATGAGTTCTGAAAAATTCAAATATTTGTAAAAAAAATTGGTAGATTTTGCTTAGCATGTAGCGAAATTGTTTAACTGTGGTTAAAGGATGTCGAGGTAGGGACGGAAGATGAGACATATAAAAATGTACTATCAAAATTATTTGATAATATAATAATTTTGTAGGTTTTTGTTTTTCTTTTCCGTAAAACTCCCTTAAAACGTGGCAAAACACTCATAGCTTCTCTAGAAAAAAGCATGCATCTTTCGACTATTAATTGCATAGGCAAATGAGCTGCAGAAGGCCATGAAAATATTTGTAACTTTCGTAACAACTTCTTTCGTAGAAAATAAATTTTGGTAGATTAGCTTAATGGTAGAACACGTTCTTTCTATTGTAGCACTGTTATGTGACAGTGATTTATAATTTCTTGCTTATTTAAATATGCAATCTTATGTCAATTGTGGTCATGGCTAACGATATAAAACAGACTATGCTATTTATGCCTGTAAGTTCCCTAAAAGTAATAAAATGAAATGATAAAAGAGCATTATTGCTTTATTACTTACATATTAAAATGAAACTAACGTAAAAAAAAAAAAACAGCGTATTCAGTTTTAAAATTCGTATATCTGTAGATGACGGGAGAAAAAAAAAAGGTATATCTACGGGTAAATCCGTAGAGTTGGCAACGCTGGTGATGATCCCCACCACTTTTCAGATCGCGCAGGTGGGATAAATCCTACTATACTTCTGGTTCCCAGTTTCGTGAACAGCGCGAAAATAAATACTTTTTAATATAATAATAATAATAATAATAATAATAATAATAATAATAATAATAATAATAATAATAATAATAATTTTAAGATCTAGGCAGAGGATGGACATTAATGCTGAAAAACAAATAAAGCACATAAACATTAACATATAATTCTGGTTACTGTGGATTAGGCATTAATCATCAATGAATTTGAATGATTGTTAACAGAGATCATTCGTTTCTAGTTCACTTCATCTTGGCGACCAGCAGACATTTTTATTTAAGGCGTTCTCAGCTACAGCACATGGAGTTTAGGGCTCTTGAGAAAGGCTTAAAACTCCCCTACATTAGAGCTTTTAGTTGAAGAAAAAGGTAGAGTTATAGACAAAGCTTAGAAGAGCTGTGGCTAGGTTAATATTGCATTTTAACTGTCTTTCTTTTAGAATGTTTAAGAATAGATTAAAAATAAACCGAAATAGTTATATTAAATGTGTTTCATGTCCATCGTGATGTGGCAATTCATGCTATGTTTGTTATATTAGCAAATATAATAAGGTAGCTTTTATATTTAATGTGCGTTTGTGTGTGTGTATGTATATATACACACATTTATATATATATATATATATATATATATATATATATATATGAAAAATAAAAATAAAGTAACGCTATTAACAATGTAGCAAATTAACAGTAATAATAAAAGTAGATAAGGGTAAAACACTTAGATAAAGTCACACTTGAAATTGCAATTTCAAGTGTCACTTTATCTAAGTGTTTTATCCTTATCTACTTTTATTATTACTATATATATATGTATATATATATATATAGTTTTTTTTTCTTCCCACACTCTCATTTCTAATTTCATCTGTTTCCATGCATAACGTTACCTTCGATACTCAATGTTTACTTTTATCACTTTCATTTGTCTAGCTTCTTGCCATTGAAGAACTCGCAGTAGTTCGAAATATAGCAATTTCAAGTGTGACTCTTTCTCTATGTTTTATCTTTATCTACTTTTATTATTAGTGTTAATTTGTTACATTGTTAACAGTGTTTATTTTTATTTTTCATTAATATAATATATATATATATATATATATATATATATATATATATATATATATATATATATATATATACATACAAATATGCATTACTTTATAAAGTTTATCTGGAGAGTGTTTAAGGAAAGTAACAATATCTAATTACGTTTTTTGCCTCAGTTATGTAAAATGTTGAAAAGCTGTACTTTACAAGACGATATTAATTGCTTTTATATAAATAGCGATGTTGATATTAATGATGTTGCCAATGAGATATTTGTAAGATATAGTATCTATTTTGCGAAAATATGTATGATAGGTAATAAACGTTTAAATCAATAGCACGGCTCATACTTCCATAAATCCATTAGTTGTTGACTTTTGATTTGTTAAGAAATGTCAAGCCTGAGAAATGGACTTCACAAAGAGAAGCACGTATGCACCTCATTCGAACTTCCGCCACATTAAAGAGGAGAAAAATGATGTTAAAACTGTAGCAAAGTCCAATGCCATTAAGCTATGTGGACCTGCAGACCCAATGATCAATACCCTACACCTCACCACCTTGTGCAAAGTATGCATAACCAGTACATGGATGCGCCTCTTGCAGAAACAGCGAGCTATTCAAGGGGAACACAAGCTCGCCTGCCACAAAAACGACGAAAAAGTTGATCTGGAAGAAAATGTAGAAAATGGCGGATTAGGAGGAGGCTCTGCCCCCCCCTCTCCTTAAGCTGACTAAAATTTATATTTTTATACTTTAAGAAAAGTCTGTAACTTTTCAATTTACCAATAATAAACAATAGCGATATTTTAAAACATCTTTGGTTCCTGTTAGACAGGCAACCAGGTATTCTCTTATTGTAACTATTTTAGCAACATTTCTTGAAAGGGCACTTTCCAACTTAATTATTACTGTATTTTTATTACTGTTAACACCCTACTGCTAAAATATTCTCTAGTAAGGGAACTTCGTTTTTACGCAGCACGTCTTCTACTGTAAATACTCTGGCAAATCCTGCTTCACCTTTGAGGGAATATCCATAAGTTTCCGGCCCAACCTTTTCTAGGTATAATAAAGACAAAAACTATATTTCACTTTTCAATATAGTTACCCTTTATTGCAAAACACTTCTCACATCTTTGAATTAACATTTCAACCCCTCCCCCCAAAATAGCCAGAAGTCTTGTCTGCAAAATGGGCATAAACAGCATCCATCACTTCTTCGTCACACTTAAATTTCTTTCCGCGAAGGTTCTTCTTGAGTTTTGAGAAGAGGAAATAGTCACTGGGAGCTAGATCTGGGCTGTAGGGTGGATGGTCGATCTCCTTGAAGTCACATTTTTTCACAGCTTCCTTTGCACCGAGAGCTGTATACAGAGGTGCGTTATCGTTAAGAATTTTCTTGTTCACTGAGTGACCTTGGTCTTTATAGGTGGTGCTTCGCCAAGTTTACGCTACATTCGATTCTCTTTTGGATAAGGGATCATAGTAAAGAACCATCGTTTCATTTCCTGTAATAATGGTTTGCAGAACTTCTCTCTCGTTGCCTTGGCAGAGCTCCAAAAATGCCTGACAACAGATGAATCGTTGCTGCTTTTGGACTGGGGAAAGAAGTCTAGACGCTAACTTTATTCATGTTTAAATGTTCATGAATAATTCGAAGGACTTTTGTTTTAGAAAAGCCCAACCTTGCTGCTATTTCTGTAACTTTGAGCCTCGGTCTTCTATAATTTCTCCTTGCACAAGAGCGATGTTTTCAGGAGAGCCGACCTGCACGCTCTTCGTCTTCAACGCTTTCTCGACCCATTCAAAAATGTTTGTCCTATTCTTTTACGGTAGAATATGAGGAGAATGCTTCCCCATATACACCGTTCAATCGCTGTGTAATTTCATTTGGAGTAAGTCTTTCTTTTGTGAAGAGCTTAATAACATCTGGAAACTCCATTTTGAACATTTCACAATCTTCTGCACATAACCTTCTTTATGCAACTATATCTGAACAACTGAACACAGCTGAGTGGAAGTTACAGCGGGAATTATTTACTTAACAGATAAGGTATGACACCAGGTAAGGGTTTTGTGAAGGCGATGATCCTTATGGGCGAGGCCGGAAACTTATTAACCTCCCTCGTAGCTTTATTGAAGACCAACAACCTGCAAATTTTGTTGTCCATTGTGATCTTATACAATAAACATTCTGACGGCGAGAGGGCTTTGCGGTGAGAATGTCAATTGTTTTTTTATTTTGTTAGAAAATACTGGCATGCAGCAACAGCAAGTGGATTTAGTATTAAGTTACAGATTTTTGTGTATGCATAAGAACGCAGATATTGTGATGTGTTTCAAGCTTGGTTCTGAGATTGTCGAAATTAAATTCTAGTTAAAAAAAAATAAATGAAGCTACCGGGAACTTTGCATTTTTTTTTTTTTTTTTTCTCATGACGCTTCTCAGAAAACAGAACAGTGACAATGTTAGCAATATATGTAATGTTTGTTAACGACCACAAATGGAGTTGGTCAAACAAGTACAGGAAGCGATAAAAGTATGGGTCTACAGGTATCAGATTTGAACATTAATATGAAACACGTTTCAGTTAATCTTGAATTAGATATAGGCTGTTACATTAACGATCAGACAATATCTGATAGACTGAAATATCAGTTATTGTATTTCAAAATATGAATTCCTCGTAATACGCAGTAATGGGCAAATAGAAAGTTTCAATTGAAATGCTTGGCTAACTTATAGTACTAAAGATAATGAGCTCTTTCAGTAAAACCATTCAGTCGGTATAAAAATACAATACAGGATTTCAACAGTGATTCTGCAGGTCAGCATCACAAAATGTCTGCTCTTAAAGCTAAATGATTTAAGGAATCAATGAAAGGGAAGTGACAAAATGTATCCACAACCATTTGAAGGAACTAGTAGAACAAAACAGACAGGGGTCAAAAGGATGACGGAAAAATCATTTTAAATTTAAGCACGGCATCTGAAAATGAAAGGGAAGGAAAATTTCGCGCCCTCCTTAGATATCGTGTAAGTGGGGGGGATGCAATATTGAGGAATATTAAAAAAAAAAAAAAAGCTTCTAGAAATGCAACCCTAATCATTAACACCACTCAGAATGCAAGAGAAATGAAAAATTCCAGTTTTAGCTGAAATTGATATCTGCACAGGGTGAGTACAAATGTACAGATTTCCATATTAATAAGTTTTAAAATCTTATGTTTTTTAATGTATCTAGCAAATTATATAAGACACTTGTACCCTGGCTCTCTCAACATATTTCTGGATCCGCCCCTGGTAATGTCGGCCCTGGTGATCTAGTGGTAACATACTTGACTCCTAAACCCAAGATCGCGGGAACTCAATCTCGTCAGGATCAATGGATTTTTTCGGGCGTAAAAATCCTAAGTATGGATCCCGTGTAGTAGATTTACGACACGAAAAAGAACCTCAAGCCTGAAAGAAGGGGCCACGGAGCAAAATTCTACAGAATGCGTGAAAAAGTAGGCAAGTCTCTAAAAGCAAAGGAAACGAAAATTGGAACTGCCTCCAAAATTGTGAATTAATGTTAAAAAAAAACGGTTCAAAGCATTTGAAACAAGATCTTTCAAATAGAAATGTTTGCAGTTCACTATGTCCTGTAGTTTTTTTTTACTTAAATCTGTTTTTATCATCTGTTGCACAGCTGTTTTGGTGACTTACCTATTTATGTTCATATTAAACAGCACACTTTGAGTCAAACATTAACCATTTATTTTATTTCTTGTTAGAAAAAGTTCAAATTTGTAAGCAGGGAATATTAAAGCACATTTAATTGCATATATTTCGTTATAGTCACCTCTTTTTGAATTACACATCTAAGAATATGTTTTAAATTGTATTAAAAAACTGAAAAATTACACGTAAAATAGCTTTAAAATATTTAATATCATGTTTCCTAATATTCAATTCTTTTTAGCTCAAACGTTAAACATGTATTTATTTTAATTCTTACTGCAAAATTTCAAAAACTAGATACTAGGCTATATTAATTTCATTACAGGTTACAGTTTACACCTTTATTTAGTTCCTCCAAGTCAGGGGTTAGTATACTGGAAATATTGTCTGTCTACTCTTAAATTTTATAGTAGTCATGGAAAACGCCGTCGATCAGTCATAACAAGCTCACGATGTCTGTCTTCTTTTCAGCACTTACAGGAACAGGCCTATCATGAATCACCGGTATTAATGAAGAACAAGGAGACAATATTTAAGTAACTGGACTTGCATGATTTTTTCCGTCCACATTCTGTAGGTGAAAAATAAGCATAAGCGATTTACCTAAAATGTTACCGCAAACTGCTTTTTTCACAATTCCGCAATTGATTAGAATTCGACTTACCCGATTTGTCACAATATGAAACTCTTCACGGAGAATCGCTGGAAGGCAATAACTCATTTTCGACCAAAATTCGACTTACCCGGTTTTTCACGTTTTTTGTAGAATTTATCGGGCGTTTCACGCCCTGAATTGAATGGAACGCTGATGATCTGTGCAGCGGTTTTAAATAAGGAATGGTGTTTGTTAATATATGTGTAGTGGAGAGAAAGAGTTTGGAAAGGGTTTAACTTGTTTTGGATTCTCAGGAGTCATTAATAATTCTCCCTCTCCGACGATTGGTTTCCGCTGACTTATATTTTACCACGGCTGTTGAGACTCTGCTGCTGGATACTTTAGAGTCCTGTGACCAAAGGGGAAGGGGTCTTGGAGATTAATAAGATTTCTCGTTATAGGTGATGAAACACAATTTATTGTTCATAAACTATTCCTATAAAATGTACTGCCGTTATTTTCTGGAGAATATATGCCACTTTCGCACTAACTACGACAATCATTCTGACGTTTCTTAATTTGATAAAGACTGATCCTGAAATCAACTAATCCTGAGACGCAGCTGAACTCAACTAATAAAGCTCTTCCACTGAACGGATCTGAACTGGCCGGGCCTATCTTCCACACTGATAATGCCCCACACTGAACACTCTTCAGAACTTAACTACTACTACCATTAAACTGAACTGAACTGAACTGAACTGAGAAAGCCCTTCTACTGATAATGCCTCGCTGAATACTCTTGCAAAATTGACTGGGGGTCACCAAATTAAAAGACTAAATTATCATTGCCTACGTGATTTTTTACATGTAGATATCAACTCAAGCTGCTAACTTCTTCCCTTGAAGAGATTATTGGCCTGTAATTTCATCCTTGTAGTTGCTAAGTTTTATTATGCCTACCCTGCTTTACATTTCTCTAAAAGAATACAAATAGACTTCTTACTCAAGGATTCTCCTTTAGAAATTTCTCCAGAAAACATCGCTTTGCTTGGGTCATCTTTACAAATATTGTTACAATAGTCAACAGAAAATCCAAGGTCAGGTTTTATGGCTAGGGTATCTTTCTGCACCTGGCAAGAAAATAACATTTTACACACAACAATTCAACACTTGTATAGGGAATAAAATGACATTACACTCATGACTATAATGAGGAAGATACATAAAACTAATTACTATAATTACTCTAATTAAATATGAGGGTGGCAGTTCATAAATACTGTCTCATCTGAGATGTTAAAGCGTCCGCAAATAAACCAAATCAACAAAGCCCCTGGTATGGTACGGGAGGAGTCAGAATAGACGCAACCTTCGTGCATATTAATTATAGCTCATGGAACTCCCAAGTTACAATAATGCCCTCCTACCAAGATTTTATGTAAGTGGAAAGCTACATTAAGAGGCATATGCTCCACCAAGCAGTTGGAGCTCTAGAGGTAAGCAAGCCATAAAAAATCTTTCTCAATGACGTACGTGAAACAGTTCGATTTTGTAAGCGTTGAACAACATTTGAGAGCAATAGTGTTAGTTCTCATAGCCAGTAAACAAGTATTCCAGTAAGCCTATAATATATACATTTGGATTATTTGTGGATGCTCTTTAACATCTCAGGTCATCAGTGTCCCATTCTATTCAGGGCGTGAAACGGCCGAAAAATTTTGCTCAGATGCCTCTTCTTTCAGGCTTAAGGTTCTTTTTCGTGCTGTAAATGTACGACACGGGACTCACCGCTTTACTTCCCTTCCGAAGGAAGCCATACTTAGGATTTTACGTCCGAAAAAATCCATCGATCCTGGCCGAGTTTGAACCCGCGATCTACGGTTTAGAAGGCAATATAATTAACACTACACCAGGACCGACCCTACAGTAGATGGTTTACAAGTAGTGTCGATGGTGTAAAGAGCTATAACCACAATAACTATACATTTTTTGTAGTCAAGTTCGTTGTATTATTTTTAGAATATATATAAAGCGCACTAGGTATATACGAAGGGAGAAAGCTCCGTGACTTTAAAAACGGCTAATCTCATTTAAAAACGTTTGTGGTGTGAATAAGGCCACTATGTCATTATTTTTTACTTCTATGACCAAGGTGAGTTTCCAGCAATACAAAAAGCTACTCAGGTTTTAAAAACAAAAACTTCATACAAGGGCTTTCATTCGTCAATTTGCAGAATATTGCAAATATGATTTTCAGGTACAAAAGAACGAACGATGTACATACATTTTTAATGGATAAAAGAGACTTTATGGTGACATGCCCAAAATTCTTAGGTACAGTGCACCAAATTAGAACTTCTCGTGAGACACAACATTAATATATATTATTTAAACAAGACTTGTGTAAATAAAAACGACATATTAATACCATTCTGGCGGGAGCCCACTAAAAAAGTTGAACTTTATTTATAGCATCGCGAAAACAGGTTCATAAAAGAGAGCAGTGAATATTTAGGTCGGATAAAAAAAAAACAGCATTCCAATATCATAAGAAATAACTGATGCTACATTTACGGGTTGATTTTTGGACTGACTTCTAAAATATTTGAATAACGAATAATAATAATAATAATAATAATAATAATAATAATGATGATGATGATGATGATGATGATGATGATGAACGTGCTCCATATTATTCGATTATTTTAAACAGAGTTGCAAAAAAGCTAGCAGAAAAATTGAAATGATTGAATAGCTGAAAAAAAAAGTTTATACTTTTGCCCACTAAAAATAAAAGGAGCGGTTATACTTCGTATTGCAGTTTTAAAACCAACCCAAAATGAATGAAACGCTGATGACCTGAACTGTTAAAGAGCGTCCATAAATAAATAAAAAAAATGAATGAACTGGGCCTGCTTGCCAATAGTTTTTAAATGGTGTTTAACGCCCGTTTTAACCACTGAGGCATCACAGGTGGGGGACATTGAGGATACATGAGATGAAATGATAAATTGGGAAAGGATTTTTTTTAAAGGAAGGAAGCGTTCCAGGCATAAGTTTAGGATACCTTCCCGGCAATTGCTATTTATGAGAACTGAGGAAAACCTGGAAAAAAAAAAAACCAAGAAGGATGGTCCTTTCTGGAATCGAACTCCAGTCCTCCCGCTCACGAATCCGCTTCTTAACGACCTCGGTCACTCGTAGCCGTTTCTTGCTAATGAAATGGATTGTTAGGTAAATACGCTTACGTTCTTATCATCCAACGAAACTTGTTTGGGCTATGATAAAGCGGGGGGGGGGGCTGCAAGTAAAAGTAACACTTTTAAACGGAAAAAGTGTGGAAATACATATTGACAGAGAAATATACAAAATGACAAGGACAGAACGGGAATTTTATGGTAAAACAACAAGGAAATGCCTTCAAAATAGAAATTGGACGTGATTAAATTTTAGAACCCATTATTATAAATTTACAAGAGTTTTAATGTCGAGGACAGTGATGCACAGCATCCCCTCATAGAGCACTCTGATGACAAAGAAATCGACCACGATAAGCATTAGCAGTTACCCTGGATAAAGTAATAGGTATTACCTGAATTAGAGTTTAAATTTTGAGCATAGTAAAAATACATATTATAATTTTGCTGTGGCGCATTTATCATATTTGCAACCATTTTCTTATTAATTATAATGCAAGTGCAAGAAATCATTGTCTCTTAGAACATACATTGCATACTGAGGGAAAAGTATGATAAACGGAACGAACGGAATAAAGAAATGAACATTCAGAAACTTTGGGAGCTAAATCACTTCCCGTTTGAAATATACGAACTGTTTGAAAATTTCATGTCTTTTTAATGGACAGAAAATCGAACCTAAAAACATCCAAAGTTAAATTCTAATGATTAAAATAAATAAGTAAGATTTCACAGACGTTTTAATTTTAATTTTTCTTTTGGAACCTGTTATGAAATTATTTGGCATGCAACGGTAGATTATAAGGTATTACAAAACACAATTTATTTTTCTTTAGAAACAATTTCCCACGTTGTTATGTCTACCAAAGCCTGCATATATCAGTTATTTTTCCTGGAACAATTTCCTGCAAAGACTGTCTTAATTATTCTATGTTTGCATTTCATGTATAATCTCAGTACCACCTGCGAAAAATAAAGACACCATACACAGGTAATATGCGACTTAAAACGAAACCTTCCGAGAGCCTGGTATTAAAATGTAATTGACCTCCCATTTTTAGTGCAAAAAATCTGTTAAATATAATTAAAAAAACATACAGATTGCAATCGTATTATTTTATGTTCTATTTAATATCTTTTACAACTTAATCAAATCATCTTTTTGAGGTAAATTTTTTTCCAAAGAATTTTCATTCCAATGCTGAATTTGGCAAATCCTCAATGGTATTCGATTACCTTTTACATCTCAGGTCATCAACGTCCCATTCAATTGAGGGCGTGAAACGACCGACAAATTTTGCTCAGAAGCCTCTTCTTTCGGGCTTGAGGTTCTTTTTCGTGCCGTAAATGTACGACACGGGACCCACGGCTTTACTTCCCTTCCGAAAGAATCCATACTTAGGATTTTTACACCCCGAAAAAATCCATCGATCCTGACCGGGATTGTACCCCCGATCTAGGGTTTAGGAGGCAAGTATGGTTACCACTACACCACCAGGACCGACACACAGTATTTGTATAAAAACACTCTTTGTGGTTAACAGCCTGTTACAATGAAGATCTATGTACACGGTATTCCAATATAATTAATAAAAGTTAAATGAAACAGTTCAAAAAGAAAAGAATTATATTTTGATAACTTTTTCAAATAATATATTATTTTGCAATATATCTATTTACATCAATCCAAACTGCGCGGTTATCATCCGTACTTTTGAGGTTACGGATGCCATTCACTGAATGAGGTTTTCCCTCCGTTTTTTCATTTTAAAAACTATGACATGACTTTAGGTGCAGTTGGCCCATTTAGGCTTTTTTAAATAATAACATTTCTTCTTTACTACAATTGTTCGGACTGTAAAAACACGTAGGCAAGTGAGACAAAATATGAGAAAAGTCGACTAAATCAATCACACTGTATTTAAGTAATTAACAATGACTTGTGTACAAAGACCAAGCATTGAAATTTAGCAGTGCTTTGTTGGATCTGGATAGAACATTTTTATTTGACATTTATTTTTATGTTTTAGTGTGTACTTTAAAATGTTTTTACGTGTTTAACAATTAATTAGATCCATTATAAAGAAATGCCTAATGGACTGATCGTAGGACATTTTCTTTTAAATAAAGAGTGCCTTATTTGTAATTATGCTAGCATTGAGAGAGTCAGTTGCAGAAAGAAAGTTACATTGAACCTTCCGAATGTGCTTTCACTAATAGTTGTTCTACTCCTCACTAGATGACAGGCTTTGTTAGTGCATAATCCTAGTACCCAATAGATGGCAGTTGCAGTCTCTTTCCTGTATGTTATTTTTATTCCTCAATTGTGACGTTGAGAATCATAGGTTGCTAAGTTACTAAGGTTGGTTGCTACTTTGATAACCTAATAGTTGAATGAAAGACGAGTACCTTGCTAGAACTAGTGTAAGAGTGCTAAGAATTCATTTACAAGTTCAGATTAGCCAGCTGAGCTTTTTATCCAGAGTTTTTGCTCTTCAGTCGAAGAATGACTATTGCGTTAATTTAAACATAATATGCCAAATTATCGATTATTCTTAGAAGGTAAAACATTTTCGTAACCAATAGACACAACGACATTAATGATAATAAAACAGAAATTAATAGATAACTGGCGTTTGTTCCCCTAATATGGTATAATCCATAACAAGTTAGGTAATCATTCTTGTAAAGGAGCTATAAGGTTGTGTTGTTATACTTTTCCAACATTTAAACCAACATTATTATTTGTTAATGATAAGGAAATGCATTTAGACTATTAGCAGGATGGGCACATTTACCCTGAATTATATTATTTCGTTAGCTTGTTATTCAGACAATTTATGGCGTATTTGACAATATACACTTCCCCCCCCCCCCCCATCGACTTCTATAGTAGTAACATTTATAATGAATAGACTACTCTGACAGACGATTTACTTGAAATTCAGATTAATTTATTTATTGCTCTTTAATAAAAGGGTTGGTGTCAATGAAGATTATTTTGAAGTAAATGCAAATAATTCTTTGCTATGTACATCGGGCCCTATTAAACCATGGATTTGGGGGGTTTTAGCCACGAACCACAATTTACTGGTAATACGAAAAACAAGAAAAATTACTCTAAAATTCTGTACTGTAGCTATAGTTCTGTATCATATATTAATAAGGGGAGTCTGAAAAAGAGTTATTCAAAGGTACATTACATTAAATAAATAATTAACAGCAGTTGTAGGAAGTGTTTTCATTTCAAAACTTCCAAGCTGCTCAACTATTTAGTACAAATTCAGATTTAACAATAAAAACACGCCAATTTAAATGTGTTGCTTGTATTTTAGGTTTTCCCTCTCATTCTCGTATATTTGCGCTTCACTAGCAGTATTCTCAAACCAAGATCGTGGATTCAATACCGGCCAGGGTTGATGGATTTTTTTCGGGCGTAAAAATCCTAAGTATGGCTTCCTTCGGAAGGGGAGTAAAGCCGTGGGTCTTCGTGTCGTACATTTACGGCCATAAAAGAACCCCAAGCCTGATAGAAGAGGCCTCTGAGCCAAACTTATTTGAGTTTCACGCCCTGCATTGAATGGAACTTTGATGGCTTGAGATATTCAAAGAGTGTCCCTAAATTAACCAAAATAAATAAATAAAAAATATTATCAATTCATATGGATATAAATATTTTGTAAATCATACATACAACGCTCCAAGAAATTTGGGGGAAAAAAAATGTTGTGTCTTGCAACCATAATCTGCATCCATTTCCCTCTTTTCATGCCGGCGACATCCGGTGCAATATTCTTTACCTGTTTTGTAAAAACACCAAACATTAAATAAAATATAATAATAATAATAATAATAATAATAATAATAATAATAATTATTATTATTATTATTATTATTATTATTATTATTATTATTATTATTATATTTTATTTTATTTTATAATAATAATTATTATTATTATTATTATTCTAAGATATCGGTGTTAATACAGGAAACTATTTGAAAATTTAAATGCAGAGCAGTGCTGTAATACTATCTTCATTTTTCTGTTTTGTTGCATAAATTTTTGTTTATATTTCTCTGATTCAACATTATTCTCTTGATCGGTTCATCAACTATAATTGTGATTCCCATTTTGCTCATTATGTATGTAGCATCTGGAAAACAAATGTGAAAGGAGTGCTGCTACATAATGGAAACAAATACCTATCCGTTCCTTTAGCCCATGCAGTTGGTATGAAGGAAAGTTATGAAGAGCTTGCTATTCGCTATCAAGTATGACAAATTTTCTTGGCAGATATGTGCGGATTTGAAAATAAAGCTATCTCACTTGGGTCACAGCTTGGCTATACTAAACTTTGCTACTTCTTGTGCAAGAGGAATAGCACAGAGAAAAGAAATCATTATATAAAAAAGAACTGTCCAAAGAGAGAGTCACTTAATCCAGGACAAGAAAATGTTCTTCACCAATCACTTGCAAGTTCTGAAAACATGTTGTCTCCACTCTTGGCGTGATTAGGACTTTTGTGAAAACAGTGGGTCCTCACGGCAATGCATTTCTCTTCCTGAAAAAACATCTCAAGAATCAGTGAAGCTAAACTAAAAGAAGGAATACTTCGTTGGCCCTCAAATAAGGGAACTGATTAAAGTACACGATTTAAAAAAAACAAGTTAAATATGTAAGAAGCAGCCGCATGGAAAAGTTGTCACAAACTTTCTAAGAAACTTCAGGTTGGAGAACTACACAGAACTTGTCAGTTAGATGATTGAGAACTACAAGATGATCGGATGTTTAAAAATACACTTTCTGCATCCCCCATCTCGATTTCTTTCCTGAAATACTGGGGGCTGTCAGCGACGAACGCGACATAACAGAAATAGAACGCACTACGATGGTAAATGGTGTCCAAATAAGTATGCAGACTACAGAAGAGATATGTTCCTCAAGCGAAAACCTACTTCATGTACATTTCAGGCGAGTAAATCTAATTTCAACTAAGATATTATAATATAGAGATACGAGAAAAACGTTCATGCGATTACTCAAAGACCCTGGATGATGGAAAAGTTCTGTAAAAAGATTTGAAATCAGCACAAAAAATCACCAATAATCACCAATTGTTTCTTCAATTTTGTTGATCAGTGTAATCTATACATCAAAAGTAACAAGTTTACAATTGCTATAAAATCGCAACATTGTTAACAAGGCAAAATAAGCTGATGGAAAAGTTCTGTAAAAAGATTTGAGATCAGCACAAAAAAGTCACCAATAATCACCAATTGTTTCTTCAATTTTGTTGATCAGTGTAATATATAAATATATCAGGTATTTATACCTGAGCCACTGAATGGAATGAATTAAAGAAATTGGAATTGGCTCATGCCCTATACAATTTAGTGGTAACGCCAGCGAGGAGGCCTCGTTCTCGTGGAAAGGCTGGAGACAACACGAAGCCATTCGCTGCTGAAGACTTCAGCCGAAACAAACATCCCCTCCATTATCATCAGACCAACTCATAAGTAGCCATGAACACAGCGTATGAAAAAGGAAAATAATAGTCAATAATCCAAAGTGACCAATGCTAACTGTCTTCTTCTTCTTCTTCTTCTTCTTCTTCTTCTTCTTCTTCTTCTTCTTCTTCTTCTTCTTCTTCTTCTTCTTCTTCTTCTCATTCTTTCTTTCTTTCTTTCTTTCTTTCTTTCTTTCTTCCTTCCTTTTCTTTTATTTCTTTTTGTTACTGCCACGCAGATATAGCACGTTTGTGAAATAATTCCGTTAAGATTGAGTAACTCATTTTCCTTGACTAATATTGGAGAAGGAACAATAAATTTAATTCATTTTATTAATTGCTCTAATTGTAATTTCGGGCGTTTCTCTTTCCAGCAGTAATTTTGCGGGCCAGCAGAATCTCGAGGATGAAGATTTTGTCACACAATTTACTTTTCGCGATTTTCACTACTAGATGCATAAAACAGCAATTGAATAAACCAAAGCATGTTGGAATCTGAAGAAGTTTTATCTTGAATTCCCCTTAAAGTTTTAGCGAATTCCGAAGGAATCAAGTTATTGCAGCCGTTTTTTTTTTTTTGATTGATTTATTTATGGACGCTCTTTAACATCTCAGGTCATCAGCGTCCCATTCAACTCAGGGCGTGAAACGGCCGACAAATTTTGCTCAGAGGCCTCTTTTTTCAGGCTTGAGGTTCTTTATCGTGCCGTAAATGTACGACACGGGACCCACGGCATTGCAGCCGTGCCAGTATATAACGTCTATTTTATTTTGTTTTTAATTTTTAATTAATGTATTTATTTATTTATTTATTTAGCGCATTCCGAAGGAAAGTAAGTTAATACGATTGTACCCATGGAATTTTTTTTCAATAATATACCCAAATCTGCGTAGATTAAACCTACTAGGTACCTACAATGAAAGAAATGAAAAAAAAAAAAACAATAACAATTTTATGTATATATACGTATGTGTGTTCGTTAACGCTCTATCGGTCGCAATTTCTGTTTTTTTTTTCTCTCAACTAAATTCGACATATAACCACCAATTAACAAACTGTTCTTCGAGTTTATTAACCAGCAAAATTGGATCATTGGGGATGGGGGTTAACCTAAAGCAAACATTTGTGGGGGGAAAAAAAAAAAATTGAAAATCGCTCTAGCGGCCGCCATTTTTTATTTATTCTCGACGAAACTAAGTAAACTTCTTTAAAATAATTTGATAAAAGAACTTTTCGGAAATCATGGCAATGGGGCCTTTACGAGTAAGGGTATACCTGAAAAACGAGTGGAGGTAAAAAGTGATATTTTAAAATCGCTTTTACGACCATTATTGAAAAAAAAAATTAAAAGAAACTGGGTATATGCCATTGAAATAAAAAATAAAAAATAGTTTCCGAAAATCAGTGGAATCGGACTATCAAGAGGGGGGATTTACCTGAAACCCAAAATTTAAAAATCTAGCAGCATTAATATTTGTTTTTTTGCAACGAAATTTCGTATATACGATTTAAATTTAATAAAAAATATAATTTGTGAAAAATCAATGACATCGGGTCATTAAAAGGGGGGTTAACTTGAACACCAAAATTTAAAAATTACTCTAGCAGCATCAATACTTTTTTTTACAACTGAACTTGACATAATACAATTTAAATCAAATAAGAAAAGCATTTTATGAAGATTAGTGAAAGTATATTATTAGGAGTGACTTTACCTGAAAAACGAGTGGGAGTTAAAACAAAATTTAGAAATTGCTCTAGAGGCCGCAATTAAAACAGTTTTAAATGAAACTATGTATATGCCATTGAAATAAAATAAAAATATTTCTGAAAATCAGTGAAGGCGTAACAAAACTCCGCATATAGTATTTAAATAAAATTATAAAAATAGTTTCTGAAAAACATCAGATTTTTAGGATTTGGGGTTTATCTGAAAAAATGAGTTGGGGTTAAAGCGAAATTAAAAAATCACTCTAACATCTAGGTTTTAAATAGTTATGAAGAAATAAAATATGAAATATTAATCTAAATGTATGTGAGAATTATATTTGTATGTAAGCGCTCTGTAATAACCTTTAGAAAACGTTTGTGTTACATGTTTATACTACAATGTACATTTAAATTAAATTTCAAAGGTATTGAAAACCTTTGAAGTACTTTCGATTGTTTTTACTTAATTTGTGCATTGTAATTATTTTTTAATAGTAACACGTTTTTGTTTTATTGAAACATATGAACATCATCTTCTTAAATGCGCAATGTAACTCTTATTTCTCTCTATTTTAGTTAATGTAGAGATATCAAGGGCTCATCAGTTCATAAACATGGTTACATTTAAAAATGATTAAAATACACACAGTATAGCTTTGTCTATCAGTGGTCATATATTTAATTTAATTAACAGTATATAATTAGTTTTTGAGGTTTAATTCAACAACAATAATAATAGTAATAATAATAATGATAATTGTAAAATCTAACTTTTTCAATACTAATAGATTGCAAAAATTCTAATTTTGTTCCCCTAATACCGCACAGTAATGCCATGCTCTAATTTAATTTCATTAATTAATTAATTAGGTCATAATTTGGTTTTCACATTCATTTTTGTTAAAAGTTATTGCACTCGGTGAGGGTTTTCGCTTTTTACGCAGCTCCAGAATGACGAACTTTTGTTATTTAAAATTAAAAATAAAAATAAAAAAAATTTAAAAATAGCAAAGTTCTACCCCGACAGATTTCCATATAGAATTTGAACTCAGCTTGAAACAAGTTACGGAATGTTTTTAACTTAAATCTTATCTGAAGACCTACAGAGCTGCCGGTAGCATTTATTATGTTTTGAAAAGTAACATTTAGCCCGCCAGGACTGTCCTCCCTGAATGATGTTATTTCCAGGTTTTCCTCAGTTCTCATAAATGGCAAATGCCGGAGAAGTACCCTAAACTTAGACTTGGAACATTTCCTTCCTTAAAAATTCTTTCCCTATTTATTTCATTTCATGTATCATCAGTGTCCACCGCCTGTGGTGCTTCAGTAGTAAAAACTGGCGTTAAACACTGTTCAAAAAAAAAAAAAAAAAAAGAAAGAAAAAAAAAAAAAGAAAGAAAGAAAGAAAGAAAGAAAGAAAAGAAAAAGAAAAGAAATTTAAGGTTAAGGAAGAAGGTTGTATATGTATGTAGTATGTATGAGTACATATTGTATTATTTCCCATACTTAGATATAGTATTTATTTAATTTGTCGAGGTCGTTAAGGCGCAGACTTGTGAGCGGGAGGTCTGGGGTTCGAATCCCGCCAGGACCATCCTCCCTGACTGAGATTTTTTCCGGGTTTTCCTCAGTCCTCATAAATGGCAAATGCCGGGGAGGTACCCTAAACTTAGGCCTTCCTTAAAAATCCTTTCCCAATATATTTCATCTCATGTATCATCAGTGTCCACCGCCTGTAGTGTCTCAGTAGTAAAAACGGGCGTTAAACACTGTTCAAAAAAAAGTTAAGTAGTATTCAACAATGAGTGACAGTATCTCGTTGCCCAATAAAGTGTTGGGTGGGATTGTATGATTAGATGCCTGCTTTACTTTCCTTGTTCTTTTCGGCATTGTTTCTTTTCACTCCATCAATATTCCCACTGAATTGCTCTTACCAATTACTTGCAAAGAATACCTTAAGTTTTTTAAATTAATTTCCATGCTTATTCCCTTGCATTATTATCTGCACAGTACATCACCAGATATTGTTTCTACACTCCCCATAGTTAATCTTTAATGAGAATCATTTTTAAAGCATAAGTACTTCTTTCTACAGCAACAGATGTCAGCAAATTATACATTATTTATAATAGAAACATCAGTATCTACTGGAACATTTACATCCCCCTCCCCCCCAGTATCACTCTTGATACTTTGGCCAACAGTGAAAATCCTACATTCCTATTTAGTAAATTGTCCCACGTACTTTTAACTTTTTTCCAGTTTCACCCAAAGACAACTATTTTCTCCTGAGCATTCATCACTATTGCTATTTGACTACAAACAGATTTATTATACGTTCTAAGTGTCCAATGCTTGCAGGTATGAATGACAAGTTTGAGGTTATGTAGGCAATATATTTGTTCAATGCCAGGTCATTCAGGAAATTTTTCAATAATTGTGACCACCTCTTTAAAATATTTAGAATATTCATGTTCCCCATCGTTTTACAACAGCTAGAATGGAATATCTGGGCATTTCTCTCTGAACATTGAAATCCTGAATTGGGCCTTTGCAAATTTTTTTTTTTTTTTTTTTTTTTCCCCATTTGAAAACCAACAAATTGACATGAGAATATTGGTTTCTAATTGTTTCAGAAACTCTGTGAAGAGGAGCTAAACAAGTTACGTGAATGATGTTAGGATAAAAAGTTTTAAAAACTGGGGCTGCAGTAACCATCAAAACAACAGAACTATAGAATAAGCTCTATTGCTTAAGTACGATAACGACTGTGGGACTTTGTTCACAAAATAATCAATGGTTTCGCTATTCACTTTCGGCAGTTCCCTATTATATGCAAGCTGCGGAATCGAAGGTCCGTCAGGGTCAAGTTTCCGTACTATCATACTTGTTTTATATCTTCATACACTCTTGAGATTTCATCTCCAGAGACTCATATACGAGAGCAGGTCCATAAGTTTCCGGCCTAACCATTTTATAGGTATGATAAAGACAAAACTATATTTCATTTTTCAATTTAGTTACCTTTTATTGCAACATACTTCTCACATTTTTAAATTTAAAAAATATTCAGAAGTCTTGTCAGCAAAATGGGCATAAACAGCATCCATCACTTCTTCGCCACGCCTCAGTTTCCTTCCTCGAAGGTCCTTCTTGAGTTTTGGGAAGAGGAAATAGTCGCTGGGAGCTAGATCTGGGTTATAGGGGGGATGGTCGAGCTCCTTGAAGTCATATTTCTTCACAGCTTCCTTTACAACAAGAGCTGTGTGCGTTGTCGTGAAGAAAGTGCACACCACCACTCAGCTTTCCTCGCCTTTTCTCTTTGATGGAAGCACGTAGTCTGTGCAGTAGGCCAGCATAGTACTCCCCATTTACTGTGGTGTTCCTCTCCTTGAAGTCAATGAAGAGTATTCCTTCACTGTCCCAAAAGATTGTGGCCATGATCTTCTTAGTTGACTGAGTGACATTTCTTTAGAGACGGTGCTTCGCCAGATTTACATCACTCCATTGATTCTTTTATGAGCAAGGGATCATAGTAGAGGACCATAATTTCATCTCCTATAACAATGGTTTTTAGAACTTCTCTCTCTTGGCCACGGCACGGCAGAGCTCCAAAAATGCCTGGCAATAAATGATTCGTTGCTGCTTTTGGGCTAAGGAACAAAGTCTAGGCACCCATCTTGCACTAACCTTATTCATGTTTAAATGTTCATAAATAATTCGAAGGACTGTTGTTTCAGAAAGTTCCAATCTTGGTGCTATTTCTGTAACTTTGAGCCGCCGGTCTTCCACAATTTCTCCTTCCACAAGAGCGATGTTTTCAGGAGTGAGCACTTTCAAGGGCCGACCTGCACGCTCTTCGTCTTCAATGCTTTCTGGACCCATTCGAAAAAGTTTGACTCATTCTTTTACGGTAGAATATGAGGGGAGTGCTTCCTCATATACACCGTCCAATCGCTGTTTAATTTCATTTGGAGAAATTGCTTCTATTGTGTATAATTTAATAACAAATCGAAACTCCATATTGACTATGTCACAATCTTCTACACAAAGCCTTCTTTATGCAATTATATAACCGAACAATTGAACACAAAAGAGCGGAAGTTACAGCAGCGATTATTTACTTAACAGATAAGGCATGACATCAGATAAGGTTTTGTGAAGGCGATAATCCTTATTGGCGAGGCCGGAAACTTATGGACCTACTCTCCTAATTTGAAGTTTATAAACGCTACAAAACTAAACATATTACACACCTAGAAATCGTTTTTCAATTAAATTTTTGAGGTATTTCTAACATATCCTTTTTTGAAATTAGTGTCCTATGTCATTTTTTCATTTTACTAGCAATAAATATCAAAGTACAGATACTTGTAAATAAAAACAATCAAAATTCACTAACTATATTACGGGATGTACTAAATTATACTAGATATTTGCTGAGGTAAATATAAACTTTAATGAAACATTATTGAAAATAACCATTGACTTTGAAAGTGTAATTAAACTTGAATAGGCTGTTCATCAGTCTGTGTACGGCACATTTTGGCAACAATAATATGGGACTCCCAGGAGCCATTGTAGTTTGTTGATTGGTTATAGTTCTAGAAGAGGTTTTGTTAGTTACAATTTCTCGTATTTCTCTTATCTTCATTAGACATGTCTTTCTGTATTCTTTATTAAGAAATAAAAACCACAATTTAAAAATATCCTGGGAACACTCAACGATATTGAAGAGAAAGTGTTTCACGCAGCATTTTCTGATATACTCATTCCAATCACATTTTAGCATGGGTTTTTTATTTATTAAACCCACATCTTTGTCACATTCCATGTAACTGTAACATCTGATGGGAAAAGTCACTACTAATTCAAATATCTTTTTCCTATGAACCATAGCATGAATGAAGCAAATAATGGTGTAATTTTTATTTTGGCCTGGACATGAGTCACATAGATCAGGTGATGGAAACAAAAGACAAACAACACTGATGCAATTTCATCAGCCACCTTTCTTGCTATGGACTCATTGTAGGTATTTTACAGAGAACTCTGGTTGTTTTCTCATGGACGTTATTTTCTATGCTGATTTTTATGGACTACATTACATATTTTTCCCCTTTAGTTGAAATGTAGCACTAAATACTTACAATCCACTGGCACCAAAATTTCAAATTTCACCAAAAGTGGACTTGATTGTTTTTCTCCTGTACCCTTCATATTTTTTTTTAAAAACACGTCACAATAAAAAGTGTATTTTCGCCTTTCGATGTATCTCGTTTAGTATAATATTCTAATTTTTGTTGCTATATGTACGTTTCTCTCTTAACACCTTTTCCTTTTCTTTATTTTAATCTACTACTACTTTTCCATAATTCCAACTCACTTTATAGAATATCGTAACTTACTACCATTGCCTTAATCGTTGCTACTACCCAGATAACAGGCGGCCGACGTGTTAATTGCGTTTTATTTCTGCTAAAAGCTGTTTCAAAACATGTCATATCGCAGTCAGGAATGTAGACTTTGCCTTCAACACCAGTGAAGTAAACAGCATGAATTACTGCTTGTGAAAATACCATTTATTATTAGAGTAAAACTTGTTACAAATTGTGTGTTGCGTTATTTGTAATGTTAAGCAAGGCACACTGTTATATAATCAATGTATAAACGCTTATGCACATTTAAATAGTCACTATTGTTTTGTGCGATGAATATGGAGTAAATTATGAAAGAAATAGGCTGTTTTATGTATATTAAATTCAATAGTTGGGTCGTATTTTTTTTAAAAAAATGTTTTTCCATTTACTTTTTCTTTTCCTCTTCTTCTTCTTCCGCCAAACGTTTGGTGAAACTTAGTAACTGATATAAAACAAGCTTTACACGAAAGCATCTCCGCTCTATGCAGAACTGAATGCTGCAGAAGGTGTCTTTTGATATCCCTTATTAAAGTTACAACACCATCGCTGCAAATCAAGTGCCTTTTTAAATTTAAAGTGCACAGCATTTATATATATATATATATATATATAATTTCCAACCATTATCTTTTTGTTTAAAATATAAGTTCACAAATGTTAAGTTACAGAGTGGTATAATGAGCACGGGATCTGGAGGTTGGAGCCGGAACTCGGAACTCCTTAATATTAAGTTCAGATTGCAATTATTATTAATATTTTATGTATGTAAATATCTGAGCAGATAGGAATATTTTGTGCATATCGGAGCGAAGTGGAAATATTGTTCATTTTTCAGGTTCTACTATTGTGATGGCTGAAAGACACCTGTATGAAGGCCTTTTTGCAAGAGCTATTATATTATATGTTGAAGAAAGGTTTGTGGGCGGTTGACCTGGGGGAAGCAGGTAGTGGAAAGAGATAGAGATTGTTACTTTTCATCTGTGTGAATACTTTAGAGCGAACATTGCCGGCATACTGTCAAAGGGTCATTTCCACTTTCAGGGTAATCGCTAGCTACATTGTTTGTCTAACGGAACAAGGGAGACAAAGGGAGGTGCACAAGTAGGGAATACAGATTTCTGAGAATTTATCGAAGATGACAGATATGAAGTAGTATATGACACATTAAAGAGCCCCGCCGCTAAAGTAACATTTTCCCAATAAATGGAGATAACAAACAGACGAGTAAAAACGTGCGTCATTTACGTGAATATTTTGTCGATCTAAAAGTAACTAAGGGAGAAAAGAGAATTACTATATAAGTCCAGCATGAAAGGTGAAAGCCGAAATTTACAACCGAGGCTTTTTCTGGGAAAAGAACGGACCGGAAAAACTGTAGGAGTGTAGGGAAGGAAGTAAGAATAACCAATGAACACCGTTCTAAAGGTACAATTAAGAGCCACTTTGCGCGTGAATAGATATTAGGGGATATCCAATTAGGAAGCCCGGAATTTACTCTGATTTCAGAATAATATGCAATTAAAATTCGCGTTAGAAGGGGCTTAGAAAAAAAAATCAAAAGTTGGGGCGTTCAGAAGAAGTAAAAGTTCAAAGTGAGCCAGTAAGAGGCAGTAAGAGAACTTAAGAGTTGTCTGACAGTAAGGAATCAAAAAATGTGATGGCTAGAGCTCAGGAGAAAACATTACATAATAAATAAATAGTGATATACAGAAAATATCGTGTGTTCTTCTCTGTGGCTAGGGTTCGAAACCTTCTCGTCCCGTTGACTCCAAGTCACAAATCACCCTGAGAATTTATTACCCACTATATCAACACAATCCCCCTCTCAAAGCGGAGACTTCAAGAACTTCAAGAAAACCTAGAGAGCCACAAGAACATCCGCCGTACACACCAAGCACAGCTCCCGCCCCCGCATTGGAATGCTGCTTCAAGGTAAATTTGGAATTATAATATTTGTAAGCCATTTCAAATTATTTTCAGCGTTCATATCGTTACAAAAGTCTCCAGTTCTCTGTTAAGACCTGTAAATAAATTAAGTTTCTAGAACATAACCATAGTTTCTTTCACTATGATAATAAAACTCTACCCTTGCGTGCAAGTAGGCCCAGGTCATAACCAACTTTAGTTGTTGTTCAAATGAGTTTGCAGAGCGAAGTTAAATAACATTGAGAGCGGATATCATGCTTCTCTTGTTTTTATTCACTTAAAACCAAGATTCCTAATAATGGTTTTTAGACTAGTAGTTCCGCCATGTTCATTTCGCTATCTTTCACAGGGTGCACACGTTCGTGCGTTAATGTTTTTGAGATGAGGCAGTTAAGAATTGCCTACTTCCATGCGGAATATAGTGCTATCTCTTCCCACTTTCCATGTTTCAACTTAAAGCAACCTGCAATGTAACACGGTACCTCCCCGACGTTTGCCATTTATGACTGAGGAAAACCTGGAGGGGGAAAAAAAACCTGAATCAGGGAGGAGGTCCTGGCGGGAATCGAAACCCACCAGAGACCTCCCACTTACAAGTCCGTGGCTTAACGACCTCGGCCACACGCGGCGGACGGGAAATGAACAGTTGAAGCTGCAAGTACCAAATTCCTTGCAAATTTCCATACACGTCCAGCGACTTTCTTCTTCCAATAAAACCCTTACAGCATCAACATGAAAACAGTTTGTTGAAGCGACGGTCTGTGCTCACAGATCTCACTTCCTTTACGAAAAGCTTCTGCCCTCTTGCACAAGCTTCTTGTAATGTCCAAAGAGTTGTATTTTTCTTGTGATTTAGATCCTATGAAATAAAAGTTTAGGGCAGTATTACTTACTATAAATCAGAAACAGTCACCGTATTTGCAAAATGGGGCTACTTCGAGACTTTCAATATTGCAGATTTATGAAACAATTACGGCTCCACACACAAATCAAGGCTCCAATATCGCCACGGGTGGCCGAGGTCGATAAGGAGCGGACTCGTGAGCGGGAGACCTGGGGTGTTGGAATCCCACCGGGACCGTCCTCCCTGACAGGTTTTTTCCTGGTTTTCTTCAGTTTTCATAACTGGCAAATGCCGGGGAGGTATCCTAAACTTAGTTTTATATCGTTTCCTTTATTAAAAAAATCCTTTCCCTATTTATCATTCATTTCGTGTCATCAGTGTCCACCGCCAGTGGTACCACAGTGGCAAAAACGGGCCTTAACACCATTAAAATAAAAAGGCTTCAATGATTACCGTTAACAGCACTCATTAAAAACATTGTTGATATTACTTTTCCAATACCCTAGTTGCTAGTATATCAGAATGATAAGATCATCCGAAATACGTTTTAAAGGTTATAGGTATATGCAGTGGCGGCTGGTAGTCCTTGAGAGGGTGGACCAGGGACATAACTACACGAAACTCAAATGGCGAGGGGGAAGGTCTCTTTTATCAAGACTTATACCCCCCCCCCCGGATTCTCTCATAACTGCAGCACCATCATAAACTTCTCGATTATGCGTTATTCAACTGTTAAAGTACTCCTTACGCCTTCTGCAGTCAATTCAGAAACATATAAAGAAACAAAAGTTCCTTTCTAATTTAATTCCTGTAGACAAGATAACACATTTATCACTTCACACGCTGTCAGTCAAGATATTTTTTTCAAACCGTATAAAAAGTGTTAATTATGTGACGTCTTGCTGAGTAAGCTCCTATAGCTTACGGTTGATGATGTCCAAACATTTTCACTCCCAACTCAACAGTTACACTTAGGCGAAAATGGAGTCTTCATTAAATATCCACGTTTTATTCATTGCCACAAAACAGATTTTCTTTCTGTAACTTAACAATTAACACTGTGAAAGTCAGTTTTCCACTGACAAACAGTGAGGAAGCAATAGTTATGCATAGTGTCAGTAACCTGTAAACATCTGATTCCTAAGGAAAGAGAGAATACCGAGCGCTGCCCATGGGCCGGCTTCCTGCTAGTTCAAGAGAACGCAGAAATATGCAGGATATCCCATCTTGGAGGAAGACAAATATAAGTCCTTGTAAGCTTTGCGACCCGTTAAGTTATGAGTTTAAAAAGGACCCGCATGCTATCACTTACTAATGGGCTTATTGCGTAAGATACAATTAAGAACTAATCCGTTACACATCTTATCTTTTCGTGTTTTTTTTGTTTTTTTTTTGTTTTGTTTTAAAAGTGGCCAGGAGAAGAGAAAATTGTAAGTAATTATGACACTTCTTGGGGGTGGGGTGAGTGGCTGGCCCATCTGGCACTTATGGACGGGCTACCCCTAGTTATATGCAATGCTTGTTAATATAAGAACGTTAATGAATACTTCGATACTAGTGGAATGGTGGCAATATCTGAAAACAAAGTTCTTTATAATGGTACAGTTTGTCAGAATTTAATTAAAATAATGAATGGCACATCCTGCACAAAAAATAAATGAATTAAACATTGCCAGTAAAGAATATTTTGAGGTAAATAAAAACGTTATCCTACACCGATTTTGTCCATAAGGCTTAAAATCGGAAATTAAAGTGGTAGTTAGAACAGAGAAATCACCAGAGGATTATATCTAGCATGAACTAAATTATAATTTTAACTATCCGGACTATATTATTATTATTATTATTATTATTGTTGTTGTTGTTATTGTTGTAGTTGCTATTTTGAATGATAAACACGCTTGAGAGTAGTGGTGCGAATTTGAAACTCCTCCCTAATTGGACAATACAGACTGTTTTGAAAGCAGTTACATAATACACAAGATTGGAAACTGGAACGCTGATTATAAAATTAAGAGGAATTGTGTAACATACCTAAAGCAAACGTTTGTAGTTGTTTTGGTGCAGCTTTGGTTCAATGATCGTTATTGAAATCCACACGTAAATAGAGTTGCGAGCATCAAAAAATAAATTCCTGCTAGATGTATATCCAAATCACACTAAAAATGACCGATTACTACCAGGAAATTGCATTTAATGCATAATCACGCACATAATTTTGTTTTGTAGGAGTAGATTTAAGTCATGTTAAAATTATGACACTGCAGGAACTGACCTGGACATGAGCTACTTCAATGGTTATTCAATGTGAATACATTCCTATCATTGATGTCCAAACATCACTGATGTCCAAACTTCCAGATATACCGAAGATGCCAAAAAATGTATACACACTTTCACAGCAGATATCTATTTAATAAATTTCAAAGTTGAACCGAAAAACAACAGTAATGTGTAGTATGATGTTCTGTAAACATATATGACTCACATACATTATGATAGCGTTCTTATGTGACAGGTAAATCAACAATGAACAAATGAAGCCAAGATTATCGTATGATGTTCTGTAAACAGATGTGACTCATATTAGGGTATGATAGCATTGCTACAACAAAATGGAGCCAAGATTATCTTTTTAACAGCGGAAAGCAACTTTGAAGTGTTATTGGAAAATCCGAGAATGTTGCTGAAGTTCAAAGGCAATGGAAACATGTGTATAGAACAGAACCGCCAACGCGAGTAACAATTGCACGCATTCGAGTGAAATTTAAGACTCATGGTACCGTATGCAACAGAATGGTGCACCACCACATTACCACCAAGATATACGTGTGTACCTTGATGACAATCTTCCAAGGCACTGGATAGGACGAAGAAGTCCGATTGAGTTCCCACTGCGTTCTCGGATCTAACTCGTTAGGGAACTATGGGGAACTCTTAAGAATGTTGTATACCGTAGAAAATCAGCCTACACTGGCAGCACTTCGGGAAGAAATTGAAATGGCATGTGCTGCAATTGCTGAGGACACTTTCGCAAACGTTGCTCAATCAGTAGTTCAACGTACTCAGAAGTGTATCGACGCCAATGGTGGACATTTTGAGCAACTGTTGTAACTGTAAAAGTCTAAGATGATTAGTGTTCATCACTTTCTGTTTGTGAGAATTCAGTTTTGTTATTTAAACACAGTTTTTTCTTTGCTTGAAGTATATATATTTGGCGCCCTCTGTATGTGTAATGTGAAAGAGAAGACCTGATGGACTTAGCATTACCAATTTAAATAAATAGCGCAATCTAACCAGGAATACCAACGTCCTTAATAAGAATGAATGATTTATTTATGGACGCTCTTTAACATCTCAGGTCATCAGCGTCCCATTCAATTCAAGGCGTGAAACGGCCGACAAATTTTGCTCAGAGGTCTCTCTTTCAGGCTGAGGTTCTTTTTTTCGTGCCGTAAATGTACGACACGGGACCCACGGCTTTACTTCTCTTCCGAAAGAAGCCATACTTAGGTCCTGCCCGGGTTCGAACCCGCGATCTTGGGTTTAGGAGGCAAGTATGGTAACCACTACACCACCAGGACCGACTGAGTATAGCCTGGTACAATTTGTACAAGACATTATGAAATTAAATGATTTCTTGTGTGCTGAAGTATACAAGCTGGATGAGCTAATGTTAATGATTTGTTGTACCACTGCGAGAATTGTAAGATTTTTTCATCCCTGGAAAAAAATTAAAACATATCTGGGAGCAATTCAAGAACGAACTCGTCTCAGCCATCTCTCTACTATCTGCAGAAAAATAAAAAAAAGTTTTTGAAAGCAGTTCATGCAAAAAGAAAGACGGCCGTGGCTCATAAATAGGTGCATTATAATTAAGTTTTGTTACATTATACATATACATTACGTATTTAATATTTTTTCTTTAACTCACTTGTTTCAGGGGTTCATTTCAGTTTACGGAACTGCATACCGAGCTATCAATTACAAAGACACACCTAAATGCGCACCAAATTAAGTTAAACACTCAACACTTTTTTTCAAGCAACGGTTAAACTCGAAATTGTTGTGTGTATTGTATCACGAAATTATGGTTTAATTTTACCAATTTTCCTCGCATTAACTGCATTTGTCCGATTACGGTCCAATCATCATGCACAACAAGAGATGCTCCCTATTTTCCGTTCAGTAAAATTTCTGCTATTCCATTTGAATGGTTATACCAGTGTTTAGCCCGTTTTTACAGCTAAGACATCGGAGGCGGTGGACACTGGTGATACATGAGATGAAATAATAAACTGTCTTTTTTTGTTAAGGAAGAAAACGTTCCAGGCTAAGTTTAGAGTAAGATTTAAAGCTTACTTGGTGTTGGTTGTTTATGACGACTTCACGGGTCTGCAGCCGAGCAATATTTAAGTCGTACACCAAATTTTCCGGCCATCTTAATTCCTTGGCCTTCTTCAGAGAACTGTAGTAAACGAGTTTTTATTGATCAAAAAGGTATCCTGTGTCCTTACAGTGTGTGGGGAAGGGGCTTGCAGGAAGAATATTTACACTTGCTTACAAATTACTTGTTTTGTTTATATGGTTGATTATTTTAGAGGTACCTATTCTGACTCTTGTTCCGAGGAACAGTTTTTCTTTGGGTTTATAGGGCATGCTTCGGTTTGGATTGCTTAATTAATGCACACCCATTATTTTGTTGGGGAGCAGGGAAAGGGAGAGCGTGGGGATGGAGAAATTTGCCTTTGTTTACATTGAGTGTCCTGGAATGTTTCGTTTACACATTTACAAAATATCTACAAAATATTTACAGGAGCGTTTTAATTTTTTTTATATTTCCTATGCATTATATTCCTCTGCCAATATTTCTGATCACGATAATCGAATGGGCCCGAAATTTTGGCCAGAGTCTGTGGATTTTATACTCGATAACACTGTCCTACAAATTTTCAAAAGTTGAATATTATGGTAAAGAAAATATGTTTCCTCTATGTTTTTAGGGTCGCTTAACAAGGAAATGTTGGGTTTTTTTTTTTGTTTTTTTTTTTTTTTTTGTTTTTTGCCGGTCTCTGGTACTGTGTTGCAGGAGCGTCCCTTTTCACCATACAGCAATAATCACTTAGCATGACAGCACTCCATTTCCCTTTATATCTTTGCTCCATCACTGAAATATCCTCACGGAACCGCTCACCATGTTCATCGCTAACATCACTACAATTTGGCGGAAAGAAATCTTGATGTGATTTCAAAAAGTGCATTTTTAGTGACATATTACACTTCAGCTGTTCACGTCGGTTCTCATGCTGTAGTGGTAACCATACTTGTCTCCTAAACCCAAGATCTCAAACCCGGCCAGGACCGAAGGGTTTTTTCGGGTGTAAAAATCCTAAGTATGGCTTCCTTCGGAAGGGAAGTAAAGCCGTGGGTCCCGTTTCGTACATTTACGGCACGAAAGACAACCTCAAGCCTGAAAGAGAGGCCTCTGAGCAAAATTTGTCGGCCGTTTCACGCCCCGATTTGAATGGGATGCTGGTGACCTGAGAAGTTAAAGAGCCTCCGTAAATAAGCCAAATCAAAAAATAATAACAACAAACATTTAGCTGTTCACACGAACACATAAAATCATTCACAAGTTCTTTGAAAATTCCAGCTTTGAAGTATCCCAGAAAGCTATTCGACATTCTTAAACGATCACCATGCTCTTTTCACCTTATCATTTAGTAATAATTCAAATTTATTGTCTTTAAAAAGTTCTCTAATCTTTGGATCGATAAACGCACCTGCTTTCACTTTTTCAAAATTGAGTCTGGGGAACTTTTGACGTAAGTAATGCCGAGCCATTTGCATCTAAAACTTTTACAAGCCCCAGTTTCATATGTAGTGTTGGGAGCAAACTCTATCAATGGTTCATACAATACATTTTTCATTCCACGAGTTAATGACTATCTCATGAGCCAACCTTTCTGAGAATAGTGTTTATCTCAAGCACGGCTATCCCACTCGTAAAGGAAAGGTATAACCGGGTTGCATCCCTAATAAAATGGCAATAGCTTTAAAATCCCCACACAATTCCCACTGATATCTCGTGTAGTCCACTGCTATCCGAATTTTTCTCACATTTGCATATGTATTAGTGGCATACGCCAAAGGGATGGAAGGAAACTCATTTCCACTATGTAAATGTACTGTTTTAAGACTTGTCTTCGAATCATCGATGAACAGTCGCCATTGATCAGAACTATGCTTCATATTCAATGCCTCCATCAGATCAATTACGTCTTTGCAGAATGTAAAGTCCCCCTCAGTTTTAAAAAAATGCTCACATTGTTTATTTCTAGTGCGAAATGTTGTCGTGTAGATACTTTCACTGTGATGCCAAAAGTTCTGCCTTCTTTTCAGGAAGTTCTAGATCCCTGATGAGGTCATTGAGCTCTCTCTGGGTCATCTTGAGAATGATGTGCTTGGAAAGAAGTCTGCATCTCTTGAAGTTGATGGCAGTTCATCTTCATCTTCAGTTAGGAAAGCACAGCTATCTTCATCATAGCTCACAGAAGCAATTTCTGGGGGTTCGTTGTCATGAGGCACAGGACGAATTTCACAAGTATATTAGGGAATACAATTGTTGATTTTTTCATCATTTTTTCTATTCATCCATGAATTCAGGTTGGACGAACACGGAGTGCAGCATATACGCTGTGCCCATATTTATCCTGGTCCCCTATCTTACAGCCAAAATGTAATGCTTTTTCTATTGAGTACTTTCTAGAAGCACAAGTTACTTCGCCCAAATATAACAGAAGTTATCTGCATTACTTACGCATTTACGAGACATTTTGTACTTGCCTGTAAATAGTAGATTGTATATCACAACACTTTTATCACGGAAGCACTTCGAGACACGTCAAAACACGATCACTGTCTTATTTATAATACTCGGCACAAAGCTACTGAACACGTGATAAACATGTGCGGGGATGTACCCGATCACGTGATGATACCTTCCTGTGAGAATGATTGACATGCTCAGGCAGTGCAGCCAACTGCTTATATATGGGACTCGATATTTTGCAGGGGGAAAAATTGTAGTTACTGATGATGGCTGCAATTCCAAAACTACAGCTATCATGCGAATTTTAATGTCAGTTTCGAATTCAATGGTACCGAATTAACAAAGTTTAGCTCATTTCATTTCCACGACATTTTGCGTATAGAACAATGCAAACTAAATATCATCGTTGTGCAGTTTTCTGAAACATATATTTTCTATAATCTGAAGATGCCCCATCACTATTTTTGATGCGTGCGCCCAAGCTGCACCGGCGTATGTAAAGACGTTTAATATGAATGCTTTATATAAAATAAGCTTGGTTTTTGGAGAAACGTTTTGCTGCGAAATATTAGGTATATAACTTCAGGCCCGCCTGGCTGCGTTGGCAGTATTTCTGGTGTAGTTTTCAATGTTATTTTAGAATCAAGGTGTACCCCTAGATGGCGTGTATGGCGACGAAGCGATGATTACTCTCCTTGGATATTGAATTAAATTTCGGGGAGTTTCGATTTTTGTGTGAAAATTACTGGGGTGCATTTCGTTGGATTTATTTTCATTTTTCACGTATCTAGCCCCGTCAGGAAGGATTTTGTGTAACGCTGAAGGCTTCTAATTCCATATTTGCAGTTTTTATTGTATGTGTGTTTTACCGAAACCTCGGCATACATGAGTACTTTGTTGTCATTTGTGGGAAGTCCCGCGTGTAGGTGGTATGTGGGTAAAACGAACAAAGTTAGTTTGAGATTGTTTATTGGTGAAAATACCTTGTGACCTACAGTGTGCGGTCTTTCAGAGGTAGTTTACATTTATGTACAGTTTGCTTATTTTTATTCTTATACTCATTGTTTTTGCTGATAAATCCATGCACCGCTCTAATGACAAGCTGTGAGAGAACAGCTTATCTGTGCATGTATGGGGAGCTTGTCAATTTTTTTTTTTTTTTTTTTTTTTTTGCCGTTACTTGTAAGTTTTTATTTTTAATTTTCATCTTATGGGAGGAATGAGTGGGAGGAGGAGGTGGGGGACGAGGAGAGTGGGGGTGTCTTTATTTACACAGTGAGTTTTTCTATTTGAGTATGTACATTGCTCCTTTAACCTCTGCCAACATTTCTTATTGCCATGCTCGGGTGGAATTGAATTTTCACCCAGAGCTTTTGAAATTTATAATCAATAAAATCTACTACAGGCTTGATTCCTGTCTCCCGATGCATGGTAACGTTTCTTGTCATGATTGGAACGCAAAAGAGCTTCCTTAAGCATATATTTAGAATAATTTGCAGAGGGGCCATTACTAATTTGAAGATGGGTGCCCTGGCTGCACTGGCGTATATTAGATGGGTTACATGAATGCTTTGTAAAGTGTAAGCTTTGTGCGTAAATGGACATGTTTGCCCCGAAAAATGGGGGTATATAATTTCCTTCGGCTCTATTTTTAATTTGGCTTCTCCACGTCATCCTGTTGTACGAGGGTAGGTCCATAAGTTCCCGGGTCGCCTATAAGGGTTATCGCTTTCACTAAATTCTTATTTGGTATCATACCTTAACTGTTAAGTAAATAATTGCAGCTGTAACTTCCGCTCCGCTGTGTTTACAAGTTCACAGATAGTTGCATAAAGAAGGCTGTGTGTAGAAGATTGTGACATGTTCAAAATAGAGTATCCAGCTGTTATTAAGTTCTTCACAAAAGAAGGACCTATTCCAAATGAAATTAAGCAGCCCTTGGACGATGTACATGGGGAAGCATCCCCTCATACTCTATCGTAAAAGAATGGGCCAAACTTTTTCGAATGGGTCGAGGTAGGCCCTTGGAGGTGCTCACTTCTGAAAACATTGTTCTTGTGGAAGGAGAAATTTTGGAAGATCGGCGATTCAAAGTTACAGGAATAGCAGAAAGGTTGGGCCTTTCTAAAACAACAATCCTTCGAATTATTCATGAACATTTAAATACGAATAAAGTTAGTGCAAGATGGAAGCCTAGATTTCTTTCCTCAGTCCAAAAGCAGCAACGAGCCATCTGTTGTCAGGCATTTTGGAGCTCTGCCGTGGCAACAAAGAGAAGTTCTGCAAATCATTATTACAAGAGATGAAACTATGTTCCTCTACTATGATCCCTTTCCCAAAAGAGAATTAATAGAGTTGCACAAACCTGGCGAAGCACCGCCGCTAAAGATGAAGGTCATTCAGTCAACTAAGAAGATCATGGCCAGAATGTTTTGGGACTGTGAAGGAATACTCTTCATTGACTTCAAGGAGAGAAACGCCACAGTAAATTGGGAGCACTATGCTGGCTTACTGCACATACTACGTGCTTCCATCAAAGAGAAAAGGCGAGGAAAGCTGAGTAGTGGTGTGCGCCTTCTCCACGACAACGCGCCTATGCACACAGCTCTTGTTGCAAAGGAAGCTGTGAAGAAATGTGGCTTGGCTTCAAGGGGATCGACCATCCTCCCTACAGCCCAGATCTAGCTCCCAGTGACTATTTCCTCTTCTCAAAACTCAAGAAGGACCTTCGAGGAAGGAAATTTAAGTGTGAGGAAGAAGTGATGGATGCTGTTTATGCCCATTTTGCAGACAAGACTTCTGACTATTTGGGAGGGGGATGGGTATTAATGAAATATTAATTCAAAGATGTGAGAAGTGTATTAAAATAAAAGGTAACTGTTTTGAAAAATGAAATATAGTTTTTGTCTTTATCATACCTAGAAAATAGTTAGGCCGGAAACTTATGGACCTACCCTAGTATGTGTGAACTCCCAGGTACTTTGTATGTCGATGAAACTGTAGCTGTCTCTCGTTGGTGTAGTTTTGTAACATTTTTAGTTCAAATTTTAAGTTTTGGTGAGTGTACAACACTGTATAGTCGGCATACAAGTACCTTGCTTTGTTGTTGTGGGGAAGTCCCTGGTACTCCTGGCGTAGATATATGGGGTCATTATGGCTCCATGTGCCACTCCTGTTTCTTGGGGTCTTTTCGTGTATATACTTTGAGAAACCTAGACGCGGGAACCTCTTGTCCTGTAGTTAACTGTGTAGTAATGGGAGGTAGATGTGATATTTAGGGCTGTGTAGCTAGTAGATTATTCCTTTGTGCCAGCAGCGGTCAAAGGCGGTTGCCACGTCCAGAAATAGAACCAAAGTGGAGGCTCTATTGTTATCCTTCCGGTTACTTAAAAAACAATGATTTATATAAAAGCTTTCACTTGTGATTTGTTGAGAAACCTTGACCAATCAGGTGTCTGCAAAGACTAAATCTCAATACCATGTTGTCGTTGGTCTATATGATGGGTTGGTGAAAAGACGCCAACTGGATGCACTCTGGTCGTTGTTTCTTGTTTTACGACATTGTTTAGTAGACCTCCAGGTGAATGGAACCGCGGTTATTTTGCTGTCCCCAAGCAATCAGGGAAGTGTGGTTAAGACACCTCTGAGCTGAGTCAGTTCGTGAACGGTTGTGTAACCGACAATACTGAGGTGATGTTTGGTAGTGTTAATGACATCGATCAGCTATGGTAATAAAATTGTGAATTATAAAGCAGTCCCGATCACATATTAAAATTTGGTATATTTTTTATCTTTTAAAATAGTAATAGCCGGTTTCCACATTTCACTCTGTTTAAAGTATTGACCAAAATTTTGTTTCTATGGCCTCTTGTATCAATTGATCTCAATAACCAGAGCTTAGAGTACCTCCCTGACATTTGCCATCTATGGGGACCGAGTAAAACTTGGGAAAACCCTTGTCTGGGAGGTCGGTCCTGGCAGGAATCGAACCCCAGACTCATGCTAACCGAGGTCTCAGGTGATAACGCTTGGGGCTCGTATTCGATAGGTTCCAGATTCAATTCCTGACATTGGGATTTTTGTGGGTTCCTTTGGTTACTTAGGCAAATGCTGGGATGGATATTTACATTTCCGAATATTCCACTTTCCCATTTTATATCATTTCATTTCGTTGGTTCTGTTACATGGTCGAAAGCGCCAGTGCGAAGGAGGGCTGGTGCGGTGTGATGGTGACTTGCGCTTTGTAAATGTTTTCTGCCCTAGAGTATGGAAGCGGAAGCGGATCTTCTGAGGGACTCAACTCCTGGGGGGGGGGGATCCGCCGGCGTCGGGATGTTCTATTTAGAAACATTTTAGGAACCCTGTCTACGTCCACGAATTCCCTTTCCGGTGCCTCCCTCACGTCACGTCACCTTCCTTTTTCGCTTCTTAGGTTTAATGTTTACCGTTGTCTTAAACTTATTAACCAAACATCTAACAGTTTCTCTACCTGGAACTGGAATACCAGAAAATTTCTCCTGAAATTCTCTTGCACACCTGCCTATATGATTCGGTTTTTACGTATGCATCGTACATAAACGTTTTTTGTTCAAGCGTGAATTTTCGGTAGGTATTTCAGTGAACTAATATCAATAATCTAGAGTAATTCACACACAGCACAGATATTTTGAATAAACTTTCACTTTTGAGATGCACAATGGACATACTCTAGTCTTTACAGCTCGAACAGAAGGCAGCAACTGACACAGTATAACACAGCTGATAAAACGCAGCCTTGAGTGGGTCATTCAACGCTAGTGCGCAACTGAAATAATACCGAGGTAGTATGACTTGGCTATAAACGGAACGCATGGTATGATGATGGTTCTTTCTATTTCCCTGTCAGGCTTCTTGTACCAACTGCATAGAGGAGTGTGGACATTGAATTATATCTTCCATATGGCCATGACATAACTGATATTTAACTTCCATTTCACGAAAAACAATCATAATTTTTCTAAAATTTAAGAAGCATTATTGAGTTTTAATTAGTTTTATTCTGTATGCGCTGGTGAGATATGGAACAGATTGTTTCATTGTAGAAACTGTGGATATGATCGTTTGAGATAATTTTATAAAATCTAAAGCGTTCTTTTAAAAAGCATGCAAAATTACAGCTTTCGATGTATCTTCAGAGCTCCAAGAGGAGCATACTGCTTTTAGTAGCATTTGTTTTTGAGGAAAGAGAACGTGGACGCCATGGCCGCTTCTATACTTTTTTAAATATTGACTTCTCGACTTCGCTGACTTTAATTCTTATCCCATTCGCTATTGCTAAATAAAATTTTCTTCTTCATGTACTTTATTTAGAGAATTATATGACTGTTTCATGAACATCATCATCTATAAGGCTTTATATTCTCAGACAGTTCCGTCCCGATCAATAAAAATCATCCACCCACCGTCTTTTAGGTCCTCAAACTTCTCTTTTCCCGATTGAAGGGACAGAGTAGTTTGAAATGATGAAAAATGACCTTTTTATATTTTATAATTGGAAAAATCCCTGAAGTTTCTAAATTCAGAAAATATGCACTTTCGATATATTACGACACTTTTTAGATATTTAAATTGCGTTTTAAATGCACAGCGCCGCCCTTTAAATCAGCTAGATACTTTTTGCTACGCCCCATTTATCATTTTTCACGTTTCTCTGTTTTCTGAGGTGATAGAAACATTGTATTAGTTTTGTTTGATGATAGTATAGTCGGGTAAATTATGTGTTGGCTGCACTGCAGCATCACGATGCTTCTTTGTTTCATGGCTGCCTTGTGAAAACAAGGTTTATATTGTGTGTGAAAAGAAAGTTATTTACGATGTTAGTAAAGTGCAGCCAGAACTTCTATAATGCCTAGAAGTGATAGAGTTTTAAAGAAACAGAAATTCCGTGGAAATCAGTACGAATCTAAAAAGAAGCATATTGTTGATTAACAAACCATATGCCTACTTAAACTTTGGTTAGCTCTTCAAAGAAAAAACACAGTTACAAGCAGGAGAATCACGTAACTAGTGTAAATATAATTAGTAATATAAGTAGTGTAATTATATTATTACTTTAATTTACTTTCTAACTTTATAAGTAAACATGCACTTTGTGGAAATTGTAAACAGCTAATTCACTCTATAGAGAAGAAAGTATTAATGAAAGCGGGAACTGTGTTCTGAATTTGTAATGAAGTGTAGGCAGTATGATATGGTGTTGTTGCAGCTACTACCCTTTTTTTTTTATTGATTTATTTATGGACGCTCTTTAACGTCTCAGGTCATCAGCGTCCCATTCAACTCAGGGCGTGAAACGGCCGACAAATTTTGCTCAGAGGCCTCTCTTTCAGGCTTGAGGTTCTTTTTCGTGCCGTAAATGTACGACACGGGACCCACGGCTTTACTTCCCTTCCGAAGGAAGCCATACTTAGATTTTTACGCCCGAAAAAATCCATCGGTCCTGGCCGGGTTCGAACCCGCGATCTTGAGTGTAGGAGCCAAGTATGGTAACCACTACACCACCAGGACCGACACTACTTCCCTTACCATTAGTAAATGTTTAGATGTGGAAATTCTCACAATTAATTTTAAAATTTGTAGTAGGCCAAATAATGCAGGGGACCACATGTGTAATATAAATTTTGAGGGGAAAAGTGGAAGTATGAGGGCAAGGTAGGTAAAAAAAAATCATATGGTCTCTTGGTGAGCATCATGTGTGATATACAAAATTCTTAGGAGATGTAGGTCAGAAAATTCTTTTCTTTCTTTAAACTTAAATTTCTGAAATCAACATTCTTAGATGTTAATGTTTCTTTTACTCTGAAACTACTAAAGGTAGAAATCTGAAATTTGCACACGTTTGTTACATACTTTATTGAATATTTTAGTGCACTTTCATGAGGTTGTAAACGAAACCACGAATCTTAGAGCCATAAAGGTGTGTAAAAAAGAGGAAAATTTGTATTGCACATTTTTAAAAATGTACAAACTTTTTTCAGAAGAACCGCAAAAGACACACAGATGAGAGTGCATGTTTTTGAACTTGACTGTAGAGAGAAAATGCATGAATAATTTTAATTCTGTGCTACAAATAGTTAGGTGAGAAGAGAAACATAGATACCCTTGTTATGAACAAAGTTGATTTTTTTTTTTTTTTTTTTTTTAGATTTAATATGCTTTATATAATGAAATACAGGAGATAAAAGTAAGTAATACAAATCTGAATATTTCTAAAAGTATAATTAATTTTACCTAAAAACTAGAAGTAGTTTCATAAAATATTGTATGAGACATAGAAAATTTATTGTGGTGGTGCATAGACACCATGCATTCAGACTACCCTGCCCCCTTAATAATCAAACACTTTTCTGCAGTCTAGATTTTCCCTTTCATTTTAGTACATTGTTTGCCCAACAAACTTTGTTTTCTTGCACTTTTTTTTTCTGTGTGAATATAGACTTTCAATTCATTTCCTATAAATTCACTCCTTGGTCAGTTCGGTAAGGAACACCCGGAGCATTTTCGGCAATTCAATTTTCGTGATCTTGCCATCATTGCCTTGTTAACGCAAGTATCGTCATTATCTTATAAATGTTACTGGCTGTTCCTTTCTTGTAGCTCATTCGTTGGAGATATGCTCTTGCTGTATTGTTGTTCTATAGTCTTTGCCTGCGTTTCTTAGCTCGCACTCTTATTTCAGGGCCACTGTTGTGAAACTGACATGGAGATTCAAATGAGACACTGCATTTTTTTTTCAGCTTGTGCTGTTTACTTAATCCGAGGAGGATGCTCTTAAACTTTAAGTACCATGTAGCATTATAGTTGCGAAACTACTATGGAGGGTCTGCGAGACCCCTGGTTTTTTTTAATGCTTTATAATTGTTGTTTCTCTTAGATCATTTACTTTTCTATTATTGTACATTCATGGGAATCTATAATAGCTAATGCTGTATGGTATCTTTTATGAAAATATTAAATTATATCATGTATTTGTTCAATGAGAATAACCAATAACAAAAATTGCACAATTTATACACTTTTTGTTCACAGCATATAATTATTAAGTATGTTTCAAATATTTTAGATGTGGAAATAATCATTGAAATAAGTGTTCACAGTATACAGTCTTAATTTGAATATATACTTCAAATAATACTAGTAATTGTTGTATTAAATTGTTACCAACAAAAAGAAAATTTACTTATACATCCTGAATATTGCCGCTTATTTCACGTTGGAAAGTAATATAGAAATGTAATAAAACAAACATTTTAGTTCCCAGAAGGAATATGAACCATTTTCTCAAAGCACAGCACTATGGAATTACTTTATGTGTTGTAAGCACTTCACGCACAGTTTTTTTGAGCACTACAAGCAAGTTGGAAGGCCACATCGCTGACAAAGATATCTTGTTTTTCTCTTCAGACGCCGAAGGCAGAAAGTGCAAGTTTTTCTTTTCTCAAAATAATCTTCTTGTTGTATTTGAAACTCAAGTTCTACTTGCAGGATTCGTTTAATGGAAAAACTGAATGCATATGGGTTCCAGTGAGACGCCTTGCCACAGAGTTTTCATAAAATCTAATCTCGTCATAACTTTAATTCCTTATTCTGCCATAGAAAGGTTCCACTATCTGATCATCCATCATGATGTTCATTTCCATCTGCTTCCTCTTCCGAGGTGTTATGGTCACTTACTATTTCGAAGTCAGAAATATCCCTCTCGATAAATTCTTCAGCATTTAGTTCTAGTTTTTCTTCAAAATTAGCACCTGTAAAACGTAATATACGAGGGTAGGTCCATAAGTTTCCGACCTACTTTCTAGGTATGATAAAAACAAAAACTATATTTCACTTTTCAATACAGTTACCCTTTATTGCAATACACTACTCACATCTTTGAATTAACATTTCAATCCCCTCCCCAAATAATCAGAAGTCTTATCTGCTAAATGAGCATAAACAACATCCATCGCTTACTCGTCACACTTAAATTTCCTTTCTCGAAGGTCTTTCTTGAGTTTTGAGAAGAGAAAATAGTCACTAGGAGCTGGATATGCGCTCTTCTTCAGTCTTCTTTGTAACCAGAGCTGTGTGCACAGGCGCGTTGCCGTGAAGAAGGCGCACACCATCACTCAGCTTTCCTCACCTTTTCTCTTAGATGGAAGCACGTAGTCTGTGCAGTAGCCCTGCATAGGTCTCCCCATTTACTGTGGTGTTCCTCTGCTTTTAAGTCAATGAAGAGTATTCATTTACAGTCCCAAAACATTGTGGCCATGATCTTCTTGGTTGACTGAGTGACCTTGACCTTTAGAGGCGGTGCTTCGCCAGGTTTGCGCCACTCCATTGATTCTCTTTTGAACAAGGGATCATAGTAGAGGACCATCGTTTCATCTCCTGTAACAATGGTTTGCAGAAATTCTCTCTCGTTGCCACGGCAAAGCTCCAAAAAATGCCTGACAACAGATGACTCGTTGCTGCTTTTGGACTGAAGAAAGAAGTTTAGGCACCCATCTTGTACTAACCTTATTCATGTGTAATTGTTCATGAATAATTCGAAGTGCTGTTGTTTTAGAAAGGCCCAACTTTGCTGCTATTTCTGTAACTTTGAACCGCCGGTCTTCCATAATTTCTGCTTCCACAAGAGCGATGTTTTCAGGAGTGAGCACCTCCAAGGGCCGACCTGCACGCTCTTCGTCTTCATACTTTCTCGACCCATGCGAAAAAGTTCGGTTCATTCTTTTACGGTAGAGTATGAAGGGGGTGCTTCCCCCCGTCTAGTCGCTGTTTAATTTCATTTGGAGTAAGTGCTTCTTTTGAACATGTCACAATCTTCTACACATAACCTTCTTTATGCAACTATATCTGAACACAGCGGAGCGGTGTTTATTTACTTAACAGATAAGATATGACACAAGATAAGGGTTTTGCGAAGGCGATAATCCTTATCGACGAGGTCGGAAACTCGTCGTGGAAGAGTCCACTTACTGCGTGAGGGGTGAGGGATATACAAGATAAAGAACTCGAGTAGTCTTAGAGACTTAAGGGTAACATATCGATAGAGAGTCGGCCTTCTTGCACAAACGCATTCACGTTTTTCGTATTTCTCCTTTGCATGGAAATCTACGGAAAGCAATAAATGATTACTATTCTTACCTCCATGTAATAGCAACACTTGAAGTTGCACTTTTGCACAACACACAGAGGAACATGCAGTGCGAACAATAGAATGAGAGTTAGCGTCGTATCGACTTTCCGACTGTGACATTAATGACTTCTGCGCACACCACGTGAACCTTCGCGTCTTTCTGCTGATACCATGGGGGCAAATGGGGGGGGGAGAAAGGAATTGATGGAGCAGATTTCAAGTTCTTAGATATTTACAAAACTATTACTTTCTTATTGTAAATTTCTCCCATTAACTGAACCAATCTAGAGTTCAGTTTGTCCGTGGTATATGAATTGAATTCGTACAAGTTACGGAATTTTAGATTTTAACATTTAATGTTGTGGGAAAACATTGAAAAATTGTTAATAATGTGCTAGTAATATTCGCTTACAAATATGTAAGTTATAGCCAATTTCAACGTAATCTTAAACACATTTGATTCACATTCCAAAAGTTTTAAAAGTAATTTACGCAAGGAACTGTGTATTTAAATTACAGAAGTTTTAAAAGTAATGTTTGACACTTTGCACATTGCGATTTTCAATCTAATTTCGGTTAGATTGAAAATCAAAGGAGTGCCTTCCAAAATGATTGCAAAATAACTTTCCACGTTGATAATGTGAATACTCTTTAAGACTGACTTTGCGCTGCAAATATACTTAATTTAATCCGCATTTACTTTAATTAGAATTTTAGGCGAAATGAACGTAAATGCTCACAATGTAAGAAGTACTGAATACATAAATTGCATAGTGTATGGTGCACACAGATTATAAATGTAACACATTAGCGAGTGTAAATACGTCTATACTTTCAACTTACGAAATTAGAAGAGTCATAAAGAACAAATGACGGAACATGGGACCATAAAGAATCCAAGTGATTTTTACATGTGGAGTAAATTTTTACTTTGAAAACAGGACAACTATGTAAATAAGCACATTTTTATATTTTGTCTTCCTTCCTTCATCTCACACGTTCTTACATTTGAAACAAAGCAGCTCTTAATATTGATTACAGATGAAAGAAGAACATTTTATGCATTTTTATGAATGTTCACATAGGTGGCATCGTTCACGTTTTGCCCCTCCCCTTACGTTCAAACTTGAGATGTCATCAACCTCAGTAATAGTAGCCTCTATCAAGTTTTCAGCCGTCTTCAGTTATAATAGCATTGATCTCTCTATCGTCTTCACGTGTTCCTTCACTATATTTCTCTTTTTCATTCAAAATTGCTTCTATTCTGGATTACTGAACGTTTTCTACTCAGTATGTACTTCTACAACACACCGAGGCAAAACTAACAACAACTGAGGCTACAAACCTTAACAATGGGTAACAAATAGGCGGGAAATGTTATTTATATTGTTGCACGTGTTTCGTATAACATGTTCAAAGTAACGGTCAGCTTTACTACATTCATAATGTTATATTTAAAGATAAAAGGCAATTTTGAATGAGGTCATTCAGTACTAAAAAACTTTCCTCTGTAAAATGGAGGATCCAGAACGGTAGTTTAGCTTCGAGGCTATTGTGCATTATTCCTTGGTAAGATAAAACGCCATGGTTATCTGAAACGAACGACAGCCATAGCCAAAATAGTGTCACACTAATTTTACTCAGCAAGTTAAGAAAGTAATATTACTAATACTAAAATTGGACGTAACATTTCACACTCCATGTGTGAAAGCAATAAAGAAGTAAGTTAAACACGCAATCAGAGCACTGTAGTTTTATTATTACATTATTCCTCCATTTTAATGATAAATATGAACTTTAAATGCATATAATATTAATTTAACGATTTATCTGAAAACACACACTTTATAAATATGAACATTGTCATGTTTCTTTCTGGTGTCCGATTAAAAGAAATCCCAGGGAATAGGGCAGGAATATCAAAACCGTTGTGATGGGGTTTGAAGCTAGTTTTCTACAGTGGTAGCTCGCAGATAGTAGGAACAAATGAAAATAAGAACGGTCATCGACAGCCTGAAAAGCTTTCCGCAAAAACCAATCTTATTCTCTCTGCAGAAGTGCACATTTCCCCTTAAGAGCATGAAACTCAGGCCCTATATCCCAAGGTTGTTGAGTGAAGGGATTTGCCATTACCTAATTTTCTGGATAGCACATGATAGTAGGACGAGACGAACGGACAAATCAACCGGCACAGCTGTGCAGAGAGAAAACCCTCATGTCATTTGTTCTTGAAGAAAATGTACGAGTAAAGCTTTAAAGCCTTAAGGTAACCAGGAAGTGTAATTCTAGCAAATAATGCAGCAGTATATATTTTATAGTGTATCTCAGAAATTTTTAAAGCTATGAATATGAAATTTTTGTGAGATATTAAGAAAACTTGATTAAATGTTCTGTGAACTTTAATTCTCTAATGCACATACAAATTTTTTAATAAAATTAAATCTTATTTCCCGATAACTTAAAATTTTATATAAATATGCATTTTTATGGACCAATCTTGTTGAAATTTTACGCACACCTAATGTATGCATATGTGTAGTGTGGTTAACTAAAAGAATTTGAAATATCAGTATTAGTTGCTAAAAACCCATGTCAATAAGAAGTGAAAAATATTTTTATTTAATTTTTTTTCAAAAATTTGAAATTAAAAGTCGTTTCAAAATATGCAGTTTATGTAAAAAAATCGTTCTATTTCCACTAATAGTTTATAAGAAAAATGCTTATGTCATAATGCTTTCATTTTTTTTTAACAAATTTTATTTTTGTTCAATTTTTTTTTTAAAAAAGTCTTTTTATGCGCATTAGAGAATCAAAATTAACAGAGCATCTTTATTTAAGTTTTTTTTAATATCTCACAAAATTTTCATGTTGATAGTTTTAAAACTTTCTGAGATACAGTGCAAATGTATACTGCTGCATTATATGCTAGATTTACAATTTCTGGTTACCTTAAGGCAGTGGTCGGCAAACACCCATTCATGAATCGATCTAGAGTCATGGCATTTATCTATCCATGCTACACTCCGCACTTACCCCCCGCTTCCATCCTCAGAGAGTGAATGAAACCTGTGTGGGATTAACCAGTCTATTTATATTTACAATGGCGTTAACAAGGCCATCGACTTCTGCCTACATAAGAAAGTTTAGCAGTGATCGGGAAGAATAACCATTATTTATAGATTATGGAGACGATGCGAGATGTTTGATATTTACCAAAATATTAAAGGTAGCTTTCAAAGTAAATATCAGACGGTATTATGAAACCAACCATAAATAACACAACCAATCAACAGGTGTTTCAATATTAAATATGTCAGTTTTTAAATTCAATGTTTAGACTTAAAATAAAATATTGTTAAAGCAAAGTAAATTATTGTAACAATAAAAGTCATACATTATTGAATATTAAATACGCTTAACAGTTTTCACGATTGAACAGGATGTGCATTGTTTGTTTTAGGCCACATCGAGAGAGGCATTTATAGCAATTAAAAGATGCAATAAAGGAATCGGAGCTCATAATAAATAGTTCAGATGATGAAATGGCAAATAAGGTACTACTTGCAAATTATCACGCTGCCTGGGAAATCGACAAGTAGTTGAAATCATTCACAGAAGGCGCATGTGTGAAAAATGTATTTTGAAAGTAGATGGAATAATATATCCAGAAAAAAGCAATATAGTAAGACGAATAACAGCCATAGGAAAACACATTGATAGTGTCATTGCATTTAACATTCAGAAATGCGAATATTTTCCCCTTGCATTAGACGAGAGATCTGATATAATTGATACAGCTCAATTGGCAATATTCCTTCGTGGTGTGGATGAGGACTTTGGATCCCTAATAAAAGAAAATACACATTAAGACACACACACATATGTGTGTATGTGTTTTACAATGAAGGAAGAATATTTTTCCGAATGAACATACTTGTAGCATGAAATCTGTCGCTGCACGGAGGATTTATAATTGTTTTAATATCCTTTGTTTTGAAAACTTTAGTTCTCATAAGCCTATGCTCCATTTTGTTAAACTAGGTAGGTTAACATGTTAATTTGTCCTGTAACCATGCACTGCTGTTGTAGTTTATGTTTATGATAGCCTAGCAAAGATATATAACGTGAAGTGTAATGAGAATGCATTATACTAGTTTGGATACATGAAAACTAATATTTATTTTACTTTACGTTCTCAAGTATGTACTGTACACTTTCCAGTACGCCACTGGCCCCGCCAGTTAGGTTGACTCCGCCTCGGAGTGGAGTTCTTCTATTGCAATGCGGACCTTTTCTATTCTCGATTCAGCGTGGTATAAATTTTACCGACCGCTGATTCATACATTACACCATAATTTACATTGTGACAAACTTTTTATATAATATACACACTCTTTTAAAAGCTTGCCGCAACGTAAATATATACATTACAGGAGTGTTTCTTGGTGTGTGTATATATCTGCGTGTGTGTGTGTATTCGTAATCGCTCTTGATTTAGTGGTTAGGTTGCTGACTGCGGTCTGGGGAGTCCTGGTTTCGATCCGCAACATGTACTCGGAAATTTTCTGAGTTAGGGAGGCCTGAAGCGGGGTCCGCCCTACGTGTGAGGCAATTGGGAACTGCCCGGTAGCGTTCATGATCTCGAAAGCCTGTGATGACGCTTGGTGGGATGCCGGTGTGTAAATCACCTACATCCCCTGCAGTATTTCTACTCTTAGTGGGGTCCCAGGAAACAGCAGACGCCGCTGCCAGCCTTAGCCCTTCTTAGAATGAATGGATGGATAGATAGATGAATGGAATATACAAGAAATGTTTAAAAGTGTTAAGGGGTGATCAATATCAGCGCTTTTCAAATATGAAACACATTCTAAAATATTACATTAGCAGATATTGCCTTCATATGGCTAGCCGGGTAGCTTTCTATATTGGAAAACTACAGTTCTTCATTACAAAGTTAATAAGGACTCAGATAAATACAACATGAACCCTATGTTTCACGGTGATATTTGTTAGCCTAATTAATACGTACGTTTATTTACTTTAACTTTAATTTGTATGTAAATTTTTATTTTGTAGATCTTTATGATAATTAATTTTGCAGTGGATTATTTTATTTACATTAAGTAAATCAAATAAATAAAGGTACTTGAGTTAGGTTTATAAATGCTGGTTTGTTGTTGTTGTAATAAAGCCAAGGGTGGCCAGGTCAGATTTGTGTCTGGGGCTCGTATCCCAACAGGATCGTTCTTCCTGATTGAGGTTTTTTTCTACATTTGCCTCAGTCCTTATAATGCCGGGGAGGTACCATAAACTTAGGTTTGGAACGTTTCCTTCCTTTAAAAAAAAAAACGCTTTCCCAATAAATCATTTCATATCATCTGTGACCACCGCCTGTGTGCCTCAGTAGTAAAAACGGGCGTTAAACAAACACACACACACACACACACACACACACACACACACACACACAAAACTAATAGGTCATCATTTTAAGTTTTCAGAAGGATGATGCAAAGAAAAAATACACAATTACATAAAAACTCTAAATTTATTTACTAGCACATCATATCTGATGATCTGATAAGAGACCGCCACGGGTGGCCGAGGTCGTTAAGGCACGGACTCGTGATTGGAAGGTCTGCGGCTCGAATCCCGCCAGGACCGTCCTCCCTTGACTGGGGTTTTTTCCAGGTTTTCCTCAGTCTTCATAACTGGCAAATGCCGGGGAGGTACCTAAACTTAGGCCTGGAACGCTTCCTTCCTTAAAAAAAATATATCCTTTCCCAATTTATCATTTCATTTCATGTATCATCAGTGTCCATCGCCTGTGGTGTCTCAATAGTAAAAACGGACGTTAAACACTACAAAAAAAATCTGATAAGAAAATTAAGAGAAAAAAGTTTTGGTGGTAGGAAATGCCTGTGGCGTGCATTCTGTCATTACTGTAAAAATTATGATGCTCGTATTCATTAATTATGTAGAGTTTTTAATTCGTATCTATAAATTCTAAAAACGGGTACTTACGCGTCAAACCCTTTCTGCAACCGCGTCGCATAACAAGACTACGCGTTGCACGCTTAATTTTTCAACCCACATCGAAGCGTGTAAATATGCAACCGAACAGTGTTACACCAGGTCAGATAACAATATGGAAGTAGCTGCAATAGTCTACATTTCTTGCAATACGATAAGGATAATGGGACAAGTATGGGACAATTTTCTTCTTTAAATAGCATGTCATGTTCTTCCCTTTGCTAGAGAGAATAAAATTATATATTGCAAAGGACAGTAAATATTTATATCAGGCTCATTATTATGTAAAGTTAGTTTAAAAAATAGGAAAATCGTTAGGGCGTTTAAAAATGACAAATAATGTGACCATTGTGGGCAAGGTAGACAAGAATTTGCACTGTATATTAGAATAAATAGAAACTGAAGGATGAATAGAGGAAATATGGAACAAGAAATGGGATAATTTGCAGGCAGAAATTTTAAAAGTTAAACTTTTTTTTTGTAGTAGTGGAAAAGAATTTTTGAGTCAGTTTGGAAATTTCGTAGGTAAAGTAGAAGAAAAGTGATGGAGGAAAGTGATCAAGGCAAAGATAGAAGATAGTAAAGAAATTAAGAAACAATGAAGATGACCACCTTTAGGGAAGTATTTTGTAAAGTTCATTTTATAATATGTGTAGTTAGGGCGATGTAGAATCCATGCACACAACAACAGGGGCGTTAGTTGTATAGGATTCTGAATTAACAAGTACTCAAGGATCAAGGAAAGGTTGTAAATGGGTAGAAATAATAATAAAAAATATTCATTCATTCAAATAGGAAAATTAGTATACCTGGCTAGTTAGGTGCATATAATTAAAGCATAGGGCCTTCATTTTATTCCTTTATTAAGAATGCTCTATTTGACAAATTGAATGATACAACATTTTCATTTTATGATAAGATATTAATTTTTTCCACATATAAGTAATTTTTAAAAACCTTACATGGTTTTCATAAAACCCCCTCTAGTTATTCTGTAAAGCTAAACGTTTTGCAATACCAAAACAGAAACCATCTCTCTAGTTTAATTAGCTCAGGGAAGAAAACTGTAAAGTTGTAGAAAAATGTAAAAAAAAACTATAACAATGAACTTTATTTATTCATCGCATTTCATAACGTTCTAGCATCACATTTTACCAGTGATTCCTGATTCTCTACTCTTCAATTCCCTTTTATTGATTCTGGTCTCCCTGGTCAACTGCTGAGCAAATTTCTGTACTTCATTAAATCAATGGCGTATAGAGCAGACCTGTATTGCAACCCACAACATTCTAGTATTTTAATCCTCTATAGCACCCAGCATTAAAATACACCCCTGCATTCATTACACTGATATTTGGGGTATTTAGTTCTATAAGCACAGTCTTAGAAATGCCTTTTCATACACAGTGACTAAAACTCTAATTTGGGTATTGTTTTTGAAAATGGAGGCATTTTCTCAGTAAATGTTTACTTCAGGGGTCTCTGTAGATAGGCGTTATGACTTTTATGATAGCCATTAAGAGGGAATGTAGGTATTTAAAGAGGTTGGGGCCATTTTGAAATTGCACTCTTAGGGTCTTTAATATCTATATTATTTGGAGATTATAAGGAATTTATTTAAAAAAATACGATACACTTTTTACCCCCTGAATGTCCAAAATATGCGGAAAATAGAGGCTGTGGTGGCAAACATTTTTGAACACTCGCAGAGTTGAACATGGCAATTCGAACTTACCTATTGGCCTGAATTTCAAACAGTGCAAATTACACGATTTCTAAGAGACGAAAGCAAACCATTCATGCAATGTTCAGTACAGTGAAACGTGTTTTCTAAAGTCATTTCCATATTTACTTTTCGGGTTAACACGCATGCACATTCAATACACTGCATCTTAAGCTCGAGTGTTCCTTTGTTGCAACAACCTTTAAGCCATGGATCGCAGCAAACCTCTTACCTGGTCTTAACTAAATACTGTTACAAACTTTTGTCACATGCTGTACAAGGGTTTTGAAGGTCGCGGCCAACGCTTATGTGGATAAAGTAAGAGAATCTCATTGTGAGTAGAGCTGCAGAAGAGAAAGTGTGTTTCCGTAGATTGTAGTGATGGGGTAGGGTGATTATGAAAATCGTGTAACAGAGATAGCCCTTCATAAGGGGGGTAAATCAGCTTCTGAAATGTTTACTACCCTTAAGAAGTTGAAAATAAGTAGATTGTATATCGGACCATTAACTGATTCCTAGAAACCGGGACTGTTGAAGATCGCCGTCCAAGCAGCATAAGGGACAAGCAGGCGGTTAAATCAGTGGCGGCTCGTATTCGACGAAATCCTCTGCGAAAGAAATCTGTGCTGGCTCGAGAGCTGAACATTTCTAAAATGTAATTTTCCCAACTATAAAGTGATGACCTAGGGTTGAAAGCTTACCGACGGAGTACGGTCACCTAATCCAGCGTCTGAAAGAGCAGAAGGGTGATAAAATAAAAACTCCTTCTTCAGCAATACGCAAATAATGGCCACAGAAAAATTCTTTTCACAGATGAAAAGATTTTTACATTGAGGAGGCTTTCAACCGACAAAATAATCGTGTTTATGCTAAACCATCTCGAGAAGTTCGTGAGAAGGTTCCGAAGATCCAAAGAGGCCATCATCCTGTCTCAGTCATGGTTTGGGGGGGAGTGGCATATGACGGCACCACCAAACTCCATTTTTGTGAAAAAGGGGTGAAAGCCTCTGCCAAAGTGTACCGTGTTGGAGACTGTTGTGAAGGATTTGAGCAACACTTTGTTCAGGAATGAACATTGGAGCTTCCAGCAGGATTCAGCACCTGCTCACAAGGCAAGCTGCGGAGAAATGTTATGAACTTAATTACTCCGGATGATTGGTCTTCCAGCAGCCCTGACCTCAACCCATTGAACTCTACTGGCTGTTTTTTTTTTTTTTTTGAGTAGTGTTTAACGCCCGTTTTTACTACTGAGGCACCACAGGCGGTGGACACTGATGATACATGAGATGAAATGATATATTGGCAAAGGATTTTTTTTTTTTTTAAGGAAGGAAGCGTTCCAGGCCTAAGTTTAGGTACCTCCCCGGCATTTGCCAGTTATGAAGACTGAGGAAAACCTGGAAAAAACCCCAGTCAGGGAGGACGGTCCTGGCGGGATTCGAACCGCAGACCTCCCGCTCACGAGTCCGTGCCTTAACGACCTCGGCCACCCGTGGCGGTACTACTGGCTGTGGTCCGTGCTTGAGGGCATGGTCTGTAAGAAGAGACATCCCTGGTGAAGGCAGTGGCGGATTTTCCAATGGAAACCGCGTAATTCCATTGATGCGTGGTCATAGAGACTTAGGGTTTGTGTGAAGGCCAAGGTGACCATTATGAAAAATGATTAGTGTTCTGTGTTTATAATACATGCAAGGGATCAGTATTAAAATAACATTAAATTATGTTTAAAACTGTGCAAATGGCTCAGGTTCAATGTTGTAACATTATTTATGATAAAACTAGGTAGATGATCTCAGTCACCTCTCTTCTGAAAACATTTTACCCTAACTTATACATGTTTAGCCCAAGTTTTTCACCGGATCTTAGAAACCACAAGGAATGAATTTTCTCAAGTCGATATTCTGATCTTTAATATAAAGAAAACTTTGTGCAAAGCTCCATCTCGCATGGCATTCTTCAAGAAAAAGCTTCCACAAACTCTTCTCCCTCTTCTATTTATTTTAAGACGTTGGGACACCCGAATAGAGACAGCTCTACTGCCTTGGGATGACGTTGCTGCTATGGTAAAAGAGCTTCCTACTTGTGTTTTGTCTGCAAAGGAACTGTTGAAAAATTCAACATCGAGGCAGATCTTGTTTACATAACGGCAAATTTTTCATGCCATCAACAATAGCGAAGTCGAAACGCAAAGGAAACGCTTTGTCGGGTCAGTGTCAGAGGGGCAAAAAGCTGAAGTGAAAATTAATGCTGCTAAGAAAGACAAAGTAAGGTGCAAATGGGAGTGAATAGAATGGTCAGAGAGAGAGAGAAAAAAAATCCCGGATATGCTCTATTGGTTTGTACGGAAAATATTTTGGTTGGGGAAGGTTGGGGAATTTCAGAAGTGGGCATGAAAATGTAACAAGCTGTAAGTTTGTTCCTATAACATTTGTGTCATAGGAAAGGACATTTTTAGCCTTTTAAATGCTTTTAACAGACAAAAGACTAATTGTTGAAATTCTTTAAAAAACTTGCTGCAAATTATGGGAAAAAAAAAAAAAAAAAAAAAAAAAAAAAAAAAAAAAAAAAAATCTAATGCTTATAGTTATTTTCGTCAAAATGTAACTGCACAATTTAAAAATTAGAACTTAATTTAATAATTTTGTAGTTCATTTTGAATGCAAAAAACATAAACACTTTCTTGCCTAAAATTAAAAAGTAGTGCCCAATTAAACCATTTTGTAACATATTTTAGGTGTCTAAAGCATCCATTTTTCATGCCTAAAATTCCGAAGTCTACTTTTCACAAAATTATGGCGATGGCAACAATTTTATAAATGGATTCACATATTCAGCATAACATTAAATTATAATTTTTCCTTTCATATTTAATGGCAGATTCCGGTAATAAATTCATAACAACTTTATCATGTTCAACCCGCCCAGGACCAATGGATTTTTTCGGGCGTAAAAATCCTAAGTATCGCTTCCTTCGGAAGGGAAGTAAAGCCGTGGGTCCCGTGTCGTACATTTGCGGCACGAAAAAGAACCTCAAGCCTGAAAGAGAGACCTCTGAGCAAAATTTGTCGGCCGTTTCACGCCCTGAGTTGAATGGGACGCTGATGACCTGAGATGTTAAAAAGCGTTCATAAATAAATCAATAAAAAAAAATCCTGTCCATTTAACTTCCAAACACACCAACGCTAGCATAACCTAAAACTGATATTAAAGTATGGGACTATTATTGGAACTGTGCCTCTTACAAAAAATTTAATATTTTCAGAATATACCATACCGCCACAAGTGGCCGAGGTCATTAAGGCGCGGACTCGTGAGCAGGTGGTTTGGAGGTGTGGGGTTCGGATCCCGCCAGGACCGTCCTCCCTGAGATTTTTTCCAGGTGTTCCTCAGTCCTCATAAATGGCAAATGCCGGGGATGCACCCTAAACTTTCTTCCTTAAAAAAATCCTTTCCTAATTTATTATTTCATCTCATGTATCATCAGTGTTCACCGCCTGTGGTGCCATAGTAGTAAAAATGGGCGTTAAACACCATTCAAATATATATACTACTGCAAAAAGCAACATCTCTCTCACATTAAAGGAAACAATAGCTTATATACACTATAAATGCATTGTATTATTATACACACGCGTTCATATTTCACATCTTGTGCGATTCTCTTCCATATATTATCTTTATAATTCTTGTCTTGTTTCAATGTAATAAAATTTTCATCAAACGTTTCCATACCAGCTTATTTTTGTAATTGCGGAGTGTTTAAGCACGGCCAGATGGAAACGCCAGAGAAGGAGCAGGCACATATACACAAGCGCCAAAGTTTGGAGTTTGCAAACTTTCACGTTAGCCTTTCATTTCACGTTAGCGTTTTCGTTTTTGAAATTCACTGTGAATGCTTTTATAAAGTAATATAGGTGCAAAGTTTTCTGTTTATGTTGATTTTGCGTTTTATTGTGAATGGGTCATTAACGTGCCATCCAAACTGAATAAGCGAGTAGGTATAATCATTTTAGTAAATTATTAATGTTATATTTCACTTAAGATTAATTTTGAATTAAATTTGGCACTTCTTAGAGAGCATTTCAAATTTGTTTTAAAAACTAAAGTCGGCCATGTTCATAAAATAAAAAATTGCTGCAAGTCACCGAACTTGCTACATATTGGTTTCTGATCAACAATAACTTGTTAAACATTTCATAAATGGGTTTAGGAATATATTATCGCCATATAACATTGGTCGTGACAATAAACGTCGAAATTTGCACTGAGATTATTCCATTTTAATATGTTAAGCGATTAAAGTATTTGTCTCTATTAACTGTACTCACAATTAGATGCGGGAGGCAGTGAAAATTAACGTTTAATAATTGACTCTGCATTAAAATTCTTAAATTTCGCTCATCTATTGTTGACTACTCCAGTGTGGTCCAAATCTTTCAGTCGCGGGTCAGATATTTTTTCCCAAGAATGAATCAAGGAACACCTTTACATTTTTAATCTACTTCTTTTTTTATAAGGATTATCATGGACTTCAAAATACGATCACTATAATATATATCGAAATAATTTCAGAGAGTGTAGAGATGCCATATTTAAGCAATTTCAGATAGGGAATGTATGTTCCACAATCAAACATAACACAGTTTTATGATGTAAAATATTTTGATATCAGATGCTGATAAGTCGGTGTTAAAGCAAAGCCGGGTGAAAAATTGGTTTAGAATGTTTTTAAAACTGCCTTGTGAGCATAGAAATATCGATTTTTATCAGCCTTTTCAAGATTTAGTTCCATAAAAATTTCTAAAATCTCAAACTAATCATGTGACAGTGCGACACTGAACGTCTATTAACTGCCTTCTTGCATTATGTAGCTAACTATATATATTTAACTGATTGTGTGATGTAATGCATAACGAAAAAGCGGATGTTCCGCAGGCCGCGTGTTCAATTCTTATCATGCCGCTAACTTTGTTTCATTTAATATAAAGTGCTGCGATACGCATACTACAGAATTATGAATGAAATTTAGGTAACTTTCGAATATTCGGCACGCAACTCATTAAGATTAACCATAATTGTACCTTTGGTAAGCAAGGTTTGTAATTATATGAATTTATGTGTTAAGATTAAAGTGTATAAATAGAAACATTAACATAAAGCGTAGGCTAAAATCTGTATTGTTGGGCCGTAGTCAGAAAACAACAGAAGAAGAAGAAAAAAAAAATGAAACTCGAACTCGAAACAAATGACTACCTCTTATTGGAATAATATTATAACCATGGCGCCAGAGAAATACGTTCAGAAACCTCCCTTCGTTTACATGTGTTGTGCTTTCGAGGGGCATCTTCATTAGCCAATGGCGTATTTACGCTTTAGAAACTTAGAACCATAGCTTCGAAATGTGAACAGATAGGCCATACATTATCTATCCCAAATTACTTATATATACGATATCTTTACACTCTGAAATTATTTCGATGTGGTTCATTAACATCTGTATGTATAACCTCGAAGTAATTAAGCTCTGGTTAATTCAGAACAAGCGCGTTTATTTCACACACCCTCTGCTAATTCGCGACTGATTCTTGGTAAAGAACTTAAGTTACAAGGAAAGAAACTGGAAATACCTGTAATTCCTACTTCCTTGTGAATTGCTAAATTTCCTTTTCTGCAAACATCCACCTGGTGCTGAAGTGACTTTGCTCTGGGGTTGCTTTGTTCATACAATGCAAAATTCCTGGTACACCTATCTCTGCCATTCTTAACGTATTATGCAACTGCTTCTAATCAGGGACCCATCCGGCAATACCATCTTTACAGTTTACATTTTCAAAAATTCCATGAATGTTCTCAGCGTATGAATTGCGTATGCCATCACATTCCCATCAATAACTTTTTGGAAGAATCTTTAACATTTTCACTTGATTTTAGCATATAGTACGACCTGTCAGCAACTAGTAGAAGAAGTTTCTGGTGTTCAAAATATTCCTATATTTAGATTGATCTTAAAACACCATACACTCTTAACTATATCTATCATATTCGTATTTGGAGCTAGCTTAATTTCAATAATCAGATTTAAACACGTTCAACTAATATATTTGTCACACGTATATACCGAGGGGGCCAAAAATGTATAAACTTTCCCAATAGATATGTATTTGATATATTTCAAAGTTGGAGCGAAAAACAACAGTAATGTGTAGTATGATGTTCTGTAAACAGACGTGACTCATATTACATTATGATAGCGTTGCTACGTGACAGGTAAATCAACAATGAACAAATGAAGTCAAGATTATCGTATAACTGTAAACAGACGTGACTCACATTACGTTATGCTAGCGTTGCTACAACAAAATGGAGCCAAGATTATGGTTTGAACAGCGGAAAGCAATTTTGAAGTGTATTGGAAAACCGAGAATGTTGTTGAAGTTCAAAGACAGTGGAGACGTGTGTATAGAACAAAGCCGCTAACGCGAGTAACAATTGCACGTATTCGAGACAAAGTTTAGACTTGTGGTACCGTATGCGATGTTCGCAAGGCCAGACCTGGGAGACCTCGCACAGCAACAAGCTCCGCGCACTGAATCCAAGGCACTATCCAAGGCACTGGATAGGACGAATAGATCCGATTGAGTTTCCACCGCGTTTTCCAGATCTAACTCCGTTTGACTTCTACCTATGGGTAACTCTTAAGGATGTTGTATACCGTAGAAAACCAGCTACACCGGCAACACTTCGGGAAGAAATTGAAACGGCATGTGCTGCAATCGCTGAGGACACTTTCACAAACGTTGCTCAATCAGAAGTTCAACGTACTCAGAAGTGTATCGACGCCGATGATGGGCATTTTGAGCAACTGTTGTAACTGTAAAAGTCTAAGATGATTAGTGCTCATCATTTTCTGTTTGTGTGAATTCAGTTTTGTTATGTTAAAACAGTTTTTTCTTTGCTTGAAGTGTGTATACTTTTTTGGCACCCTTTGTCAAATATACATGTGACAGAATTACCGTATAATTTCCCTCAGTAGGCAACCCGTACTGTGCAGTGAGAGTTGGAGAAAAGCAACAGCACCAACATGTTAACTATTGAAAAGTGCTATGGATCCTTCGTACGTATATTTTTGTTTGAAAATAGTTCCTTTTGTTTCACTGTCATTGCGTAAATACTCACTCAAATGAACTGAATAAATTCAGCTGTTCAGATTCACAAAAGGATGAAAGAAATTATATTTAATATACGTGAAGTAGAGGACTAAAGGTATTAATAGCTAAGCATCGATTGAACATTATTTTTACAGTTTATTCAGCAATGAAAATATTGTGGCCACCACCGCAAAGCCTACTCGCGATATCCTTAACTTCCTATAATTGTAACGAGAAGGCGAAACCCTAATTAATCGTTTTTTTATTTCCTACATCGTCACTTGAGAGGACTTAAGGGAACAAACATAAATGAAAACATACATTCACGAATCAAGCTACACGCTCAGTTTATTAAATCTCTCTCTCTCTCTCTCTCTCTCTCTCTCTCTATATATATATATATATATATATATATATATATTAACTTACATTCTAACTTTTCTAGCTGTACCGCTGAGCAGACATGGTGAGCATCCTTTTTGCAGCGGTTTCATTTGTACAATGACGCCCGCTAAGCGAGAAACGGCTCTTTCCTAATCATCCCTGAGCATGCTCTATATTACGCCCTCTCTTTTCCCTCACACACGCTTGTCAGTAAAGCTGTATTTCCCAACCACAATCCGTGGTTAAAAGCACTTAATATTACAGAGAAAATAAAGGAAATAAACTCGCATAACGTCTAATTTTGTCCATACCTAAAACCCCTGCAAGATGCAACCAATTTGGCATGCGTGCCTTGAGTGTACATGAGGGTATAATTTGAAAAAATAAAGGGGGATTCTGGAACACCGTATAATGTACTCTAGAAACAATTCTTTCTTTTATTTAATAGAGAACTTTGAGATTGTTATATATGAAGAAAATGTCATATTAGTACAAAATAAAAGTGCAGATCAACATATTTACGTTCATGGTTATGTAAAGCATCTGGAATAATTCTTGGTATTTTTCAGTTATTTGTACTTTGAGAGAAACTCAAATTTCTTGTACCTGTTATTACCGATATTCGAGTTTGCCAGTCATCACATTAACAATATGATAATTCAAGCTTAACAAGGGTCCATATCTTTCTTATCGCATGGACAAGTAGCAAATGCACAGTTGATCTCAAAGACTCTGAGAAAAACGTGGTAACTACAAGCAACTTACTCAAAGCAAGCCGGTTGGACGCAAGATGACAGTGATATTAAAGAGGCGACAGTTTTATTTTTGTTTGTGCTGTTAAAAGGATCCAAAATGTATCTGCTTACAATGTGGAAAACAGGATACATCGGAGCATGTTTTGTTTGAATGTCTACGTAATAGGAACCAAACTTCAGAATAAAGAAGGAATTTAAGTGGCCATTATGTAGCCTGTATTTTAAAAAACAAAGAATTATATAAACATCTTGAAACCCTAGCCCATAAAATAAGTAAAATAGCATGGGAAGAAAGGATAAAGGAAGAAGAGATTCCAGCTCCAAGGGAAGAAGAAGTGAAAGTTAGAAGATCGGAAAGATTAAGAATATTAAATATAGACAACTAGAAAAATATTTTACTACCCAAAATTCACATTAAAATTGATTCCGATCACGTTAGAAGAAGAGGGAGAAGAAGAAAAGGGAGATGGTGGAGATGGAAAGGAAGAAGTTGTATAATAAACAAACCTACATTTAGAAGAAAGAAGGTAGGGTGAGAAGAAGAGGAAGAGGGAAAGAATATGATGAGGCAGCAGGAGAAGCAGGAGCTGAAGGAGTTGTTGGGGGTTTTAGTGCAGATGCAGAGGATGGGAGTTAGAGGAGCTTGTTTAGAAACAATGGAGAAGAAGTATAATAAAGATTGAGACGGGTATAGTATATTGCAGTGTAATGGTGTAGTAGATATGGGTGAAGTGAAGTTAATGGTGAAAATTGTAAGAATAGTTTTAAAATTGTATTAATGTGAGTATAAAAGATAAATAAACAAATGAAACAGAGAAATGTAAAGTATTGTGGAGTTGCGAAAGGGAACTTTTAATAGGACATGGAACAGTATAGTGTATATAGAATGAGAGAAGGATAAAGTGATAGTGGAAAAAGGATATGGCGAAAGAGTGAAGAAAAATAAAAGGAAGAGGAAGATAAATATAAAGGAGAAATAAGATAAGATGAAGTAAAGTAAGATAAAGAACAAGTAAAGTAAAATATAATATAATTGTTATGATAGCTATTATAATTATAATTTATACTACTAGTGGTGTTAGTATTATTATACACGAATATTTTTATGAAGATGATATAGAAAGATGATATAATATGGAAAATAAAGAAACACACAAAACAGCAATAGATATGTAATATATAGTTTTATACAAATATAGACAGGAATAGATACATATAAGCAGTAAAGTAAAAGTATGTAAGAAATGTACTGGTCACCAGTACAGTTTCTACCGGATACCGGTGAATAGTAGTTTAATAATTTAGAGTTAAAGATTAAGTGAAAGTAGTAGCTGGTTTCCAGCAATTAGGAAGTAGTTGAAGGGAATGTAATATTATTATTTTTATTATTTTAATAAATTTCTAATAGTAACCTGGGTATAAGTATCATCTAGAAAATAATAATGTATGATTATAGTTTGGTAATTTAGAAATAAAGCGTAAGAGTTTGCAATACACGTCCCTGTGTAGGAAACATAATACTGGGATGGAATATTTCAGATTTTATTATTATTATTATTATTATTATTATTATTATTATTATTATTATTACCATCATCATCATCCATAGAAAAGGCGAAACATTTTTCTAAACCAGTGATGGATTTTTTTTTAATTGATTTATTTATGGACGCTCTTTAACATCTCAGATCATCAGCGTCCCATTCAACTCAGGGCGTGAAAAGGCCGACAAATTTTGCTCAGAGATCTCTTCTTTCAGGCCTGAGGTTCTTTTTCGTGCCGTAAATGTACGACACGGGACCCACGGCTTTACTTCCCTTCCGAAGGAAGCCATACTTAGGATTTTTACGCCCGAAAAAATCCATCGGTCCTGGCCGGGTTCGAACCGACAGCGATGGATTATTTCCTCATACTTTAATTCTATTTTAATTTTCAAAATGTTTCTAAATCTGTATGTAAATGTAAAGGCACGAATTTATAGTTGGGCTTTAGATATTTATTTGTGATGGAATTTGCTTTTTGTGTTTATTTGCCAAAGAAATGTCTGAATTTAATGTCTTAATTGTAATCGATTTCTTAGGCGGGATAACAATGTGAGCCTCTACTTCCGTTCTAGATTCTTGTAGTTTGTTGGCAGCTAATAAAGCTGCACACAAATTAACCCTGAATTTCCGCAAAATTTAAGATGGCGTTACTATTGGCAAACTAAATCTACTCAGCGTACTTAAAATGTTACTCTTTGCCTTCTCAAGTTTTGTCCTCCCTCCACACTTAAACCTCCTTCTTTACCTTCTAGGCATCCTCTAGAAAAGTTTATTAACCGGGTTTTAACTTCGATTAGTAATTCTAAAATTACTTCTAAACAAGATAATTTAACTTTATGGGAGAAATCAGCACTTAAAATGTTATCTAATAATTCTAATGTTATTATTCTTCCGGCTGATAACGGATCCTCAGTAGTGCTATAGGATATTTCTTCTTATAATGCTGAAGCTTACCAATAGCTTGATGACGTCATTTAATATGAACTATTGTCTTCCGATCCTACAGTCAATTTTAATCAAGATATCGCTTCGTTTATTGCTTCCTCTGGTACTGCAGAAGGACTTAGTACCCAAGATATCACTCTACTTACTCCTAATGCCCTCGTACTACTACAATATATTTTCTCCTTAAAATTCATAAAAAGAATTGTCCTAGCCGCCCGATAGAGCCAGTTATGAGCCACCACCGCATTTCTGCCCTAGTAGATTTTTGTTACAGCCATTTGTTGCTATATCAAACAGTCATTTTATTTATTTATTTTTGAGTTTGTTTAAGAAAGTCGACCCTTCGGCACATTCTAATATACTTCTGGCCACTATCGATGTGACGTCACTCTATACTAACATTCCCCATCATGAAGGTTTTGTTAATGCTGTTAGACATTTCTTGGACTCTCGAGCACCTTCTCATACCCCATCCACAGATTTCATCTGCCATCTTGCTTATCTGGTTCTCACTCGTAATGCGTTTAGTTTTGATAATAAACATTATCTACAAATTAAAGGCAATGCAATGGGCACCAGAATGGCACCGTCTTATGCCACAATTTTTATGGCTCGCTTAGAGGAGGAATTTCTTAAGTCAGAACCTTAGGTACCATTATTATGGCTGAGATATATTCGTGCTGTAGACCCATGGCTAAGAATTTCTCGACCAGTTTCTCTAACTAATCAACTCCAAAATTTTAGTTAATTCACTTCTTCTGTCTCTCCTAATGCTGCTACGTTCCTAGATATTGATATTTTTTATGTAATGGCTCTTTTCTTACGTCTGTGCACATTAAGCCAACAATTTACAACAGTATCTTCATTTTAATAGCTGTCATCCCCTGCATATCAAAAGATCTATTCCTTTTTCTCTTTCCGTCCGTGGCCACCGTCTTTGTAACAACTTTTCATCTCTTGACACGCATATTAAAAACCTAGCTCAAAAGTTCCAAGACCAAAATTATCCTTCCTGTCTTTTAAAATCCCGTATAATCCCAGCGCACAAAACTTTCCAATGCAAACCTAAAACTTCTAATAAGAACTTGATTAACCTTGTTACTACTTACGTGCCAGGAACTGAAAGCATCAGACCTATTTTGAAAGAATGTCACGATACTTTATTATGCATTCATCTTTAAGTGATTTTTCTGAGTTTGTACCCCATCTTAATTTTAGAACATCCCCTAACCTTAAAAGTGTATTTCGCCGCAACCTATCTCCTTCCAACTTATCTCGTCCCGTCGCAGGCTCATATCCTTGTCAACGCCCTAAATGTAAAGCAAGTGTGCCAAATATACCATGTCATTCATTCCGCAGCCCTAATTTATCCAGAGAATTGAACATTTCTTCATTTGCTGCCTGTTCTTCTAAGAACGTCATATCTTGTAAGCTTTGCAAAGAAATTTATATTGCTTTAACTTCTACTATTGTTTCGCTCCGTATGAACAAGACGTTCTGCTAAAATCATGTCTTCTTTGCCGGTTGCCCAAAATGCCTTATCTCACTGGAAAGGTTTTGATTATACATTTAATTTAACACTTATTGATACTTTATCGACCCATAGCTCTGAAAGTTTACTCAGAGATAGAGAGATGGCAGCTATATTTTTACATAAAGAGCGTATACCACCGGATTTAAATCTTACGTATTAACATGTTTATATTCTCTCTCTTTCCCCCTCTTATTGCTTGTTTATAAACTGTTTCCATCCATTACGTTACCTTCGATATTCAATATTTATTTTGCTATCTTCACTTGTCTTCTCTGCCTTAGAAGTACTCAAACTGTTCGAAATATGTCTAAGTGTTTTATACCTTTTCTGCTTTAGTTTTTGTTAGTTTAGTTGCATTGTTCATAGCGTTACTTTAGTTTTCTTTTATATTATATATATTCATTGTCATTTTCGGTAGGTAGGATCGATGGAAATTTGAAGACATTTTTCAAAAATTGCTTCATAGGTACAACTGCAATTGCGTACATTCCTTCCGAATTTGCTAAAAAACAAATACCCAATGAAGATTAATTATATTAATAATAAATTATAAAAAATTAAGCAAGATTGCAATTACTTTAACATTTCTTAAATATTTTAATAGTTTAAATATAAGTTATGGAAATTAAAACATGTTTTAGATATACTTTTCATCAAAAGGACAACACCGCCAAAAATAACCAAACTTATCCACTCAAAACAAAATATTCATCAGGATATGACAAAATTACGCGTAAAATTTAAAAGCGCGTTTATCATCAATAAATGTATCACTCAGTCATCTATATAAGGATTGATTGATATTTGGCAATTACGCAAAAATACTAAAAGTGTATCATTGTTAAACCGCTATATAAGAGTGTTTGAAATTACAGATTCATATCATTTTTGAAATTATAATGGATTATGATAGTAGAGGTGAGGGTGACAATGCCCTGCTAATTTGAATTCTTCTGTTTACCCTTAGATGATGGCCGCTTAGTCATTTGAATGCGCCTACCGAGAAATCGGTTACAGTGTATGATATTAAAGGTAGAGATGGGGTTGAGGTGAAGATTGAGCAAGTGGAATTAGTAGCAGGGAAACCGGAGGCCCTGGAGAAAACCTGCCCAGATACCACTGCGCCGTATTCTATTTAGTGCCGCTGAAATGAACCAGGGTCGCATCAGTGGGAGGCGAACAGTCTAACCAGATGTATAATTATTTTGAAAGCAACAGTAATATGGTAAAAGACCAGTTTGAATTCAGGAATATCCATGAAAATGCAGCTTTTAAACTTACAAATGGAATTCTGTCAGGAATAGCAATTCCCTTCGCCTAGCTGTCTTTCTTAGTTACTGTCCCAGAATGGGTAATGCCTAACAGTATCCGATGACCGCACTTAGGAATGTCCCATAACCCTAGAGGCTCTTATTGATACATACAATGAAAAGGTACCTTAAGGAATGTCACCAAGAAAATTCACCGCATAGTAAGATTTATTAAAACGCAGTGCAGCGTACCACCGGAACAATAGGTAAATATAATATATATTAACAAACATTAATGAGATCTTTTGTGTAAAATTTACATGGTGACCGGAAGAAGAACATTTTCATTACATAACACAACTTGACTTTCCTAAAATAAGTCACCTCATATCCAATAAACCAGTAGGAAGATTCCCGTGTTTACGGAGTAGAAACGACTCCCGAGGCCAGACTGTAGACGACTCTTCTTTTTTGTCTGTGGTGGTCGTTTATAGTGGCAGGAATGGCAGAAATAACGTGACCTCCAAAGGGAATATTGATGGAATTATCTGTAACCTAGTTAACGCATCTAACCATCAAATTCTAATAGAAAAACTTAGATTTAATAGAGTTAAAAATTAATTCCTAAATTCTCCACTTCTTATCTTGTTATAGAAAGCAAAGTGTAAGAGGGTAGGTCAGTTAGTTTCCGGCCTCGCCGATAAGGATTATCGCCTTCACAAAACCCTTCTCTGGTATCATACCGTACTGTTAAGTAATTAATTGCAGCCGTGTTCAGATATAGTTGCATAAAGAAGGCCATGTGTAGGAGATTGTGACATGTTCAAGATGAAGTATCGAGCTGTTATTAAATTCTTCACAAAAGAAGGACTTACTCCAAATGAAATTAAACAGCGATTGGACGGTGTATATGGAGAACCATCCCCCCTCATATTCTACCGTAAAAGAATGAGCCAAACTTTTTCGAATGAGTCGAGGAAGCATTGAAGACGAAGAGCCTGCAGGTCGGCCCTTGGAGGTGCTCACTCCTGAAAACATCGCTCTTGTGGAAGGAGAAATTATGGAAGACCGGCTCAAAGTTACAGACATAATAGCAAGGTTCGGCCTTTCTAAAACAACAGTCCTTCGAATTATTCATGAACAATTAAACATGAATAATCTGAGTGCAAGATGGGTGCCTAGACTTCTTTCCTCAGTTCAAAAGCAGCAACGAGTCATCTGTTGTCAGACATTTTTGGAGCTCTGCCGGGGCAACGAGAGAGAAGCTGTGCAAACCATTCTTACAGGAGAGAAACTATGATCCTCTACTATGATCCCTTGTACAAAAGAGAATATATGGAGTGGCGTAAACCTAGCGAAGGCACCACCTCTAAAGGCCAAGGTCACTCAGTCAACCAAGAAGATCATGGCCACAATCTTTTGGGACTATGAAGGAACATTCTTCATTGACTTCAAGGAGAGGAACACCACAGTAATTCGGGAGTACTGTGCCTGGCCTCCTGCACAGAGTACATGCTTCCAGCAAGTTACAGCTGCACTTATTTACTTAACAGATAAGGTATGACGCCAGATAAGGGTTTTGTGAAGGCGGTAATCCTTACTGGCGAGGACGGAACTTATGGATGTTTAACTGTTTTCGAATTTCTTAATTTGTTTATTTGTCTAGAAGAGTAAAGGCAGTTACTGATCTTAAAAATCTCACCTATGTAGTTTCCATTCTTTTCCTGTCTGCTCTATTCAGAGTTCAGTTTTTACTTCCATATGTTGCCATTGATACTGTCATTACTTTGTAGAAGTTCATTTGTGTTGCTTTTGACGTCTTGTTCTTTAATGTTCCCTTTATTGTTCCATTCATTTGTCTTAATTTATTTAGTTTGATATTCAGATCTTCGTTTTTACTGTATGATATATTAAAACCTAGATAATTAAAAACCAGAGACTTGTTCTATAATTTCTTCATTAATAACTATCTCAGATGATTTAAAAGCCATTGCTTTTTGTCTTGGAAGTTGAAATCTTGTAAATTATATCCCCCCATGATGTCTTTCGCGTTATTAACATTTCTCTGTAAACCATATTAACTTTTATTTACCAATTTGAATACCCGCAGTAAAAAAGTTTTTTTCCATTCTTTAAGTGCTTCATATATAAATACTTCTGGCGATAAAAGACATCCCTTTGCTGGTATAGTGGTGTAGTGGTAACCATATTTGTTTTCCAAACCCAAGATCGTGGGTTCAAACCGGCCAGGATCGATGGATTTTTTTCGGGCGTAAAAATCCTAAGTTTGGCTTCCTTCGGAAGGGAAGTAAAGCCGTGGGTCCCGTGTAGTACATTTACGGCACGATAAAGAACCTCAAGCCTGAAAGAAGAGGCCTCTGAGCAAAATTTGTCTGCCGTTTCACGCCCTGAATAGAATGGGACGCTGATGACCTGTGACGTTAAAGAGCGTCCATAAATAAATCAAATCAAGACATCCCTGTTTGACACCTTGGTTTATTTCTTTTTGTTTCCAATTCTAACGCCATTGTCAGTTTTAATTCTTATATTTTTATATAGACTCGGATATCCTTTCTCTTACATTACAGTCCATAGTTTATTTCGGAAAACCCTAGCAAAAGGCTTTTCATAATCTAAAAACAATATGAAAGTCAACAAGTTAAATTCCCTTCTCTTCTGTATTAATTGTTTCACCGTAATATACACTGTACAAGATCACCCTTCTCTATAACCGCATTGTTCTTTTTGTAGCAGTACTTCACCAATAACATTTAATCTTATAGAAATTTAGCATATATTTTATATATTGTTTGAAGAAGACTTAAGCCTCTATAAATATTCAAGTTATTGCTATCGCCTTTTTTAAAAATTGGACAGTCTGTTAGCCAATATTTATGAAAGGGGAGAAAACCAAATTTGATCACTATAGGTCAATATCATTATTGTGCTCGGTTTAAAAAAATTTGTGAAAAAGTAACGTTTAACAGACTGAGTTTGTTTTTTAAAACACAGAAAATTCTAAACACTGTACAGCATGGATTTATGAAGGAGAAATCCACAGAGACAGCAATCAATGCTTTCTTAGAAAATGTTTACAACACGGGGTAAAAGAGAATATAATATAGGTCTGTTCCTGGGGCCTTTGATTTAGTTGATCATAAAATCCTTATACAAAAAACTGGAACGCTATGGTGTAAGGGCAATTGCAACTCCTACCTCAGCGGTTGAAAAGATTTGTAGAAATAATCAGTAGAAATGAGAGCATAAATATTTATGAAACCCACAGTTACACTACACAGTGTTTCAATGCAGGTGTTCCTCAAGGTTCACTCCCTTACTGTTTATAATTTATATGAATGACCTATGAAATCATATAAAATTCCTTTAATGGTTACAAAAATCAAATACATACATATTTAAGTGAGACGGACAGCCAGCTACCAAATTGGTTTCAGAAAAACAAACTTGTAATTAATATAGAAAAAACTCGTGCAATATCTTTCCGACACTTAAGAAATACACATTCATACCTTCCTTCTATAGAACTTGAAAACAAAACAATTTCCTATGTAAACAGTGTTAATTTTTAGGAGCATGGACAGATGAAAATTTGCAATGGAATATCCATGTTGAAAAGCAGAGTTAAATATGCTTTGCCCTTACAGTAATAAGGGAAAGAGTCAGTCAAACTACAACGAGATTCTTGTACTATGCTTATTTCCACAATCTCGTTAGATATGGAATCATATTCTGGGGTAAAATAGTAGATATTCTTTTCAAAATGCAAAAAAAGGGAACTAAGAATAATTGCAGGTAAAAAGAAAACTGAATCCTTTAAAATGCTGTTTAAATCCTTAAAAATATTACTTGTTCCCTGCATTGATATATTACAAGTCTTAATGTACTCTAAAAACATGTACCATCTTCCTGTTGAATAAAAACAGACGCAACCATAACACAAGGAACAATCATCTGTTAAGCAGCGTTATATGAACACAGCCCATTATATAATTGTACTTAATTATCAACAAACTACCACAAACTTTGATAGATATTAGATGCCTAAAAATTTAAAATCGGTGTGGAATTTTTACTACTTGAAATTGATTTTACGGTGTAGAAGCACATCCAGTCATTTATTGTTTAAATTAAAATTAAATACCGTCTATTGTACACGCTTATTATACTTATCTACAAACTATAGTAAAATGATAATCTGAAATTTCTGTATAATTTGTAAGTTTTAATTTTTAAGCCATTATATTTGTCTCTGTTTTATGTTGTATTTGTTTTTTTCCATAACCTGACGTATGGAATATCATGTATTTGATCTTTGCGGATGAATAAATGATTATTGTCTATTAACTCGGGGTAATTACCAATACATATTACCAATTTTTAAAAGTCAAAATTTTACTTCCTTTGATACATATTTTAAAAAGTTCTATAGTTATATTATCTTGCCCTGTTGATTTTTTATTTTTAAAACTTGTCAGAATATTTTCAAATTCTTCTTGCTCAATTTCATTCACCATTTCGAGTGTCCCGGAATAATGATCTGGGTAACTAATTTAATCATTCTTCCATTAAGTTCCCAAAGTGTTGCAGCCATTCTTATTCTTGTACATTAATTACCTTTTTTATATCTCTTTCTTCTTTATTCGAATTTTTCTTAATTTTATAAGCTTTATTTTGTGCACCGTGAATGTCTTGTTTTACTTCATTCACATATTTATCCCAATATTGATTTTTTAATTTTTTCACTTCTCTTTTCACTTTGGCACATTGTCTTATCTGCTGAATTTGCTTGTAAATAATGTAAATACACTTTCTTCTTCTCCTTTACCATTTCTTGTATCACTTCATTCCACATTCCCAAACCTTTTCTATACCTTTGTCTACTTCATTTATGTCTTTGCTTATTGCCCCTTCATCTATATAATTCGTTAGCACTGTTTGGTATAATCTCCTTATACTCTCTTGTTGCAGCAAATTTATTTTATAACATTTTCTTGGGTCACTCTTATTTTTCCTTTGTAATTTCTTCCAAGTGTTAGAATATTAATTATTGATCTTATTAAAAAAAAGATGGTCCGTATTTATATCGCGGCATCTGTGTACTCTTGTGTATTGCAGTAAATGTTTTGGTGAAAATAAATGATTCAAATCTTTTCTCTTTCTGTGCCACAATGTCCATTAGCTAATGACAATGCTCATTGGTTAGAACCTTTGCGGTGAACTTTACTCCATTATGAGAAAAGCTGTACATATTAAAAGAAAACTAAGAACAGTTCTGAAATTAGCGTAAATAATGAGCTAATAATACATTTAGTTTTCAATAATCTCATATTATTAGCAACTTAACAGGTGTTCACCCCCTTCGCCTCTGACAGCTGGATTGTTCTGCAGTTAAATACTTACTATCTCACTTATTATATTTTTACAAAAAGTGAACCAGGCATTATTCAGTTTGTTTAACAAGTTGTCATTTCAAAAAACTCTCAAAACCCATTAATGTGAGACATATCTCCCGCCCCCTACACCGCCACGGGTGGCCGAGGTCGTTAAGGCACGGACTCGTGAGCGGGAGGTCTGGGTTCGAATACCGCCAGGACCGTCCTCTCTGACTGAGGTTTTTTCCAGGTTTTCCTCAGTCTTCATAAATGGTAAATGCCGGGGAGGTACCCCTAAACTTAGGCCTGGAACGATTCCTTCCTTAAAAAATACATTCTTTCCCAATATATCATTTCCTCTCATGTGTCATCACTGTCCATAGCCTGTGGTGCTTCTGTAGCAAAAACGGGCGTTAAACACTACTCCACAAGGAAACAAATTTGCATATTGAATAAATTATAGCTAATTAATATTACTTAATGTTTCATATATTGTAAATGGAATGAAGTATACTGTAGATTAATATTTAGCAGACATGGTATAGAAATTCAGAAAGGAGAGTAGCCCTATAGATGTTTGGTTTCAAATGTATAATTATTGTCTATATGTTAAACAATGAACATTTAAGAGAGTTCTTTGTAAAAAGCACGTGTTTGCAGAATCGTATGTAGCTTTGTGCGGTTGCCTTTTGTGGCCCCGGCGAGAGACGCGAGATAACACAACAGAAAGGTACACCTGGCGAGAACGGCATATAACAATGCCCTTTTGTGTTTTAGAGAAGCTACTAACCTGTTAGGGACAGCTGAACATTCCTAAGAAGACGGTAACGCGGGTGGAAATACTTAGCATAGCGTAGACACATTTTTGAACTATGAGAAGCCAGTGGAACGTTTGAGCGCTTTACTGTGTGAGCTTTGACTCGCCAATCACAGCCTTAGATTTTAAATTATGGTAGTCCGTGAGCTCTGTCATGTTATCCTATTGACCATGTGGTGACATTTTTGAAGTAGTATAAAAGCGGAAACTTCTTTGCTAAGGCACGCTTTTGATAGATTGCACGTCAGCGGTGCAGATGAGCCCGTGAAGGCGAGTGGAGTGCAAGACGAGAGAGACGCTATTATAGATTTCAAATGAGTCAGGCATTTGTAGATTCAGTACTGGCAGAGCAAGCAGTTCCAGACTTCAGTCGCGTAGTTCACGTAGTTTTAGTTCATGTGATGTCACGCAGTGTGGCATGCAGTTCAGTTACTCTTTGTAAACAGGAAGTAAATTATTCATCGAGTCATTCTGATAGTAATTTATTCACAAAGTCAGGTGCACATCAACGTAATGTCCGTACATTCTTGAACTTTATGAATCTCTCGTGAGTTGCCACATGCTTAGCATATCCAATTAACGTTCGCTGCCCAGAGCAGCGCACCAAGGGGCATCCAGATAACAATAGTGAAAATAAACTCAACGATCAATCCAGTCAGCAAAGATTTGTTATTATAGCAATCCTGTCCTTTTGCCCGATCCCGTCACTCCGTGAGCGCGAACAGCAAAATCGGGCCCCTCATAGGTCATCGTCATCTGCGACGTTTGACCGCTTTTGACCGCCACAAAAAGAAACGGTTGCAAATGACAGAGTTTACTTACGTATTATGTAATCATTTTAATATAAATCCACTCTATTTAATGTCTAATCTTTTGTTATTAAAATCTTTTTTCAAACAATTTTCCTTCTCAAACAAAAAAGTTGTAATACCGCCGGCCGAGATGCCACCAGGATGTTATCAAACGAAGTCCAAGCTGTGATGTCCGTCGACTGACTTACAACTTGGTGATGTTCTTCTGTTTATAATTTCCCTATTCAATCTCGATGGCTAAGACGAGAAGGAGATAATAGGCGTCACTTCGGGAAATCGAGCTAGGTCGACTCCTCCAGGAAAGACGAGGTTTTCCAGACGAATGCTGAATAATTTAACCAACTCTGTTAAAAGTATAAGCATTTATTAATACTTATTTAGGAATTTTTCGGACGTAAAAATCCTAAGTATGGTTTCCTTCGGAAGGGAAGCAAAGCCGTGAGTCCCGTGTTGTAGATTTACGGCACGATAAAGAACCTCAAGACTAAAAGAAGAGGCCTCTGAGCAAAATTTGTCGGCCGTTTCACGCCCTAATTGAATGGGACACTGATGACCTGAGATGTTAAAGAGCGTCCGTAAGTAAATCAATTCAACAATTCTCCTGTCTCTGAATAAATTCAGGGAACTTTTATACAATTGCAATGCCCAAGGAGGGTAATAATCACTTAGTCTAGACATAAGAGTTATTGTTAAACACTTACCACCACCATGAAGTCAACAGTCACCAGGTCCTGACATCATAAATTATAAAAGGTTCATGGTTTGGGTTTGTTAAGCTTAAAACTAAACAATACTTCATGAGCACAATAATTCTGTCTATCTATAACATGCACACGAAGACATAATACGAGGGTTGGAACTTAAATAGTGGCAACTATTTATTTACAACCGATACAAAGGAGTTACATGTTAGCAACCTTTACTGTTCTTCAATGTAGTCACCAGCGTTGTGTATAACCCGTTGCCAGCGATGTGGAAGTCGTAGTATACCTTTAGCAGAGCCTGTTCTCTTGATGGTGCAGGTGGAGCGGTCTACTTCCTGTAGAATCTCTGGAACACTTCTGAAGCGAATGCCACGAAGTGGTTCCTTCATCTTCGGAATCAAATCAAAGTCACAAGGACTTAATTCCGGGGAGTATGGTGGATGGTACAGTACTTCCCAGCCCCATCGACCGAACAAATCAGCGCCCGAGCATTGTCGTGCAAAATGATGAGTGGATTCTGCAGAAAGTGTTGCCGCTTCTTTCTCAAAGCTGGTCGCAGGTGGTGCTCCAAAAACGAACGGTAATACTCAGCATTGACGGTCTGCCGTGGAGGAATGTAATGCGTTAGGATAACACCATCACAGTCGTACACGAGAATCACCATAACTTTCACCGTATTGGGGCTCCGACGAACTTTCGACTTTCGTGGTGACCCATACTGACGCCATTCGTTCGATCGGCGTTTCAGGTTTTGCTCATACGATTTGGCCCATGTCTCATCCAGGTTTATGATACGGCGTAAGAAAGTTTCTCCTTCGCGCTCATAGCGCTCCAAGTGCGTCTTAGCAGCGTCGTAACGCAATCATTTCTCCATTTCCGTCAAATCATGCGGAACCCATCGTGATGCAATTTTTCGCTTGCCCAGACGTTCCTTCAGGATGTGAAACACAGTCGTATGCGCTAATCCGGTTTCTTGGGCGAGCTCGCAAATCGTCTGGCGTCGATCACTGTTCAGTAACGCGGCAAGAGCATGCACTTCTTCTTCACTGACGCTCGTAGGACGACCTGCCCGATATGTCTGCCACAGTTTGCCGACCATCTTTGAAGGCTTTTACCCAACGTGCCACTGTTCTGTAAGGAAATGCAAATTCCCCACAAGCCTCTTGAAAATCTTTATGACACTGTCGTGCTGTACGACCTCTGGCACATTCAATCTTGATCTAACTCCGTTGTTCCTGTTTCGAAAACATAGTGACAACAGTACGTTAGACCGCTAGCTCACAAGTGACTGTGTTCCTCTCGATTTTTTTTTTTGATTGATTTATTTATGGACGCTCTTTAACATCTCAGGTCATCAGCGTCCCATTCAACTCAGGGCGTGAAATGGCCGACAAATTTTGCTCAGAGGCCTCTCTTTCAGGCTTGAGGTTCTTTTTCGTGCCGTAAATGTACGACACGGGACCCACGGCTTTACTTCCCTTCCGAAGGAAGTCACACTTAGGATTTTTACCCCCGAAAAAATCCATCGGTCCTGGCCGGGGTTTCTCTCGATGGTGCGCACGCTGGTGATGTGGGAAGGGAGAGTCCATTTGCTCTGAGAAAAGATAAAACTTTTATAAAATAAACACTTATTTTATAAAATCAAATTTTAATATGGGAAAGACAGGAAAAAAATAACATCAAATGAACAGCGATTACAGTTACAGTTGAGAACCGCAAATAAACGGGATTTCCGTAGGAAACTTTGCTGCGTGGAAATTCCATGCGTTTTGTTCTTTCTCTCTCAAGATTGATATTTTATGAATTTATGACAGTGTCTACTCCTCTCTCATCCACAAAGCATACTTTTTTGTAGCATGCTCCATCTCTTTCTCTCCCAGCAAAGTTTAATGTAATTTATGACAATCCTTACCGTACTCTCACTGACAAAGGTACGGTGTTACTCTTCCGAATACTGAGGCACATTTTCATACTCAATTCGGATTCTTATACGGGTGCAACCTCGCTTGCTACTACTGGCATCTGGAGCCATTAACTCACAGCGCCACAACGCTTCACCTTTTAAAAACTTGAATACTACATATAAAATAATTGAAGATATTGGAATTCTTGCCCAGAAATTATGTCCATTTTGAGTAAAATTGAAGATTACACCTAGCAGTTTTAAAAAGAGAATAGACTGAGTGCGGTACATATGGGCAGTACATTCAATATTCTGTTAGAAGCGGGGTACAGGATTTACTTATTTAATTTGTAGTACCCAAGTTTTTAAAAAAGGCGACGTGTTGCGGCGCCATGAATTCGTGGAGTCAGATGCTGGCAATAGGGGTGTTTGTGGCGTTGGTAAGCGGCCGACTTGAGAATGGAAGAGTTTAAATGTGCTTCACTATAGATTCTTGCATGTAAATATGAGCTGGGTAAGGCCCAGAAGTTTAATTTTCAATGTTGGATTTAATTTTTTCGGACGTAAAAAGCCTAAGTATGGCTTCCTTCGGAAGAGAAGTAAAGCCATGGGTCCCGTATCGTACATTTACGGCACGATAAAGAACCTCAAGCCTGAAAGAAGAGGCCTCCGAGCAAAATTTTTCGGCCGTTTCTTGCCCTGATTTGAGTGGGATGTTGATGACCTGAGACGTTAAAGAGCGTCCGTAAATAAAAAATATATAAATAAATAAAAATCAGAATATTCTCAGTTTTTGAAACACCTTCTTCTGCGGTAAATGTTATATATGTGTTAACTTTTTATGCTGTTAATTTACTACCGATAATAAACGTTTAAATTTCCCACTTGCTCACCCTGACTTTATGGAGTTGCATTTCTTCCGTACCCCAGTTACAATTAACCTCAGGTTGAGTATGTAATAAGGGATCTACATTCACTCCTAAATAGTACCGCTACGGGTGGCCGAGGTCGTTAAGGCGCGGACTCGTGATCTGGAGGTCTGGAGTTCGAATCCCGCCAGGACCATCCTCCCTGACTGGGGTTTTCCCAGGTTTTCCTCAGTCCTCATAAATAGCAAATGTCGGAGAGAGACCCTAAACTGAGACCTGGAACGTTTCCTTCCTTTAAAATAAACAAACTATTTCCCAATATATCATTTCATTTCATGTATCATCGGTGTCCACCGCCTGTGATGCCTCAGTAGTAAAAACGGACGTTAAACAACATTCTCCCATTCCTAAATAGTGCAATTGTCAACATTGTTATTTACATTTATCTTACTCACCTACCGTAACCATTTTTGTCTCACCTTGTCAATGTTGGTTCTGTTACAGGGTCGAAAGTGCCAGGGCGAGTCGGGGGGAGGGGCTCAAATTCCTTTGGAGGGAGTTCATTCATTGGTGTCGGGGTGATTTAATATTGAAATAATTTCATTATTATAAATTATTGAAGTCTATCTGGAAACATTTTAGGGACCACGTCCATGCATTTACCGCTCGTGGATTCTGGCCCTCAGGTGTTTCCTACTGTTACCCCTTCCTATCGGAGTGTCTCCATTAGGAGAATAGGCACAAAGAACCAGCCGAATGCAAAGCTCAAATATCGAAGATATCCTTCTCCGCTCCAAATGATCCAACAATACAATCCAGTCAAGTGTTTTTAAGAATCAATTACAGTTATTTATTTTTTTTTCAGTTGGGTAGAAATGATACAAAATGCATTATAAGCCCTTATTTTAAAAATAGGTTTTAAAGTCCAAAAGAGACATTTATATTTACTACAAAACTTGCACATTTATTCTGAAGATTTTGTTTGTTTATTTATTTATTTACGGACGCTCTTTAACATCTCAGGTCATCAGCTTCCTATTCAACTCAGGGCGTGAAACGGCCGACAAATTTTGTTCAGAGGCCTCTTCTTTCAGACTTGAGGTTCTTTTTCGTACCGTAAATGTACGACACGGGACCCACGGCTTTACTTCCCTTCCGAAGGAAGCCATACTTAGGATTTTTACGCCCGAAAAAATCCATTGATCTAGACCGGGATTGAGCCCACGATCTTGGGTCTACGAGGCAAGTATGGTTACCACTACACCACCAGGACCGACATGTCAAGGTGTGATGAAGCTTAAGTACGGCGGCGGCAGTGTCCATCATCTAACGAATGCAATGGCGTAGGAGGCTGCAATGAAGATAGCCCTAGATAATTAAAGACGGCGGCTACCGAGAAGTTTTTGATGTAAAAGAATTGTTAATATTTACTACCAATGAAAAAGAAACTCAAGTAATGCTGTGCAGTGTTTGTGTTAAACATTCGCAACAAGTGTGTAAAACGGTTGGAACTTCATCCAGTGATTTGCCTTGATCAAAAGACGAAGAATCTCGACGCTGTATATAAACACAAATAGCCATGCTCATTCTTACTGTGTTCACCAGGATGAAATGTATGCACAGGCTGCTCGTGAACTGTGCGTGAAAAATCAAAAATAAAAGCTAGACAAAACTGTCAAGGTAGGTTTATGTATGAGACACTATAAAATGGCTTCAACCTCCATTTTGAAATTACTGATATTAGTATAAATAATTAAATGTAATATAAATAATCAATTTGTACAGTTTGTATGTGTGCATATGAATAATTAAGTCATTTTGCCTATTTCCTGAGTAGTAGAATTTGTTTACAAAACTTTTAGACATACACCAGGAAGTATGCTGCTTTGGGAACGGGACAAAAAGAACCAGATGGTCCTGTACATCTTGTGTATATATTTTGTAAGAAGCTTTGTACAAGAAGGGTCGTCTCTAACAGTTTGAAAAAGTGTGAGTCAGATCCCTAGGTTTTGTATGAACGGACAGAAGGTTTAGTTTTTTTTTTTTTGTTAAAATCCAGGACAGGCCTGGCAATAAAAACCTATTGATGTAACAGAACCTTGTGAGTGTAATAACTTGTAACCAACATTACGTAATGAAACACAGGAGAAAACCAGAAGGAGTAAAGAGTAAAAAGGAGAGCTTGTAGAGTAGAAAGACGATAACTGTTAACAGGGAGACAAGAACGGCGAAAGATTTGGTACAATTACCGGGCTAGAATCCTACTGGTTAGTTGCCAATACTCATTAATATTTTCAGAACTTAAAGGCAGCCCTTGAAAGATAAAAATACTTAAATATAAATAAATCGTGTTATAGTAAACTTCACGATTCGTGTTTGTCTTTTGCATAATTTCCAATCCTCTCCCATTGGCCTAAGAGAGTCATAAAATTCCAGCAATCCACCGAAGGCGATATTCGATAGACAGCAGGAGAAGAGGAAATCGACAACATTCCGTCAACAATCAATCGAATCAACAAACTCCTCCCCCACTTATCACATTAGACTATCGAATACGATCGCGTATAACAGCAAAAAGAGTTTTCATGATCATTTGGAACTTATAAATCTACAGTTCGTAGTCTAGACACAAGACCGCCTCGAGAATGGCTACTTTGATTGAGGAACAGTTACATTTGAAATTAGTGAACTTTTTCAAAGTGACGCAGTGTTTTTTCAATTTCTGTGGATGAATCTGCGGATATATTTTCTGATAAGCTTTTGATTTTATGTTAGGTATGTTAGCGAACAAAATGGTGCTTGATGCTACTTTTTGTATAAACGAGCCCGTGAAAAATGGTGGTGCCAAGTTGCTTGAAGAGAACTCTGTCAAAGCCAAAGGGGCCTTATGTGCAGAAAAACTTGTGAGGTTTGGTTCGGATGAAGATACAGTGTTTAGTGATAAACATGAAGACGTTGCAGATATCAGGATGGACATCTCTCCGCATTTGATTAGTGTGTATTGTATGACTCACAGAATGGGTCTTGTTTCAACAAGTTTTTAGTGTCGTGAGCGCTGTTCATAATTTTGAATGCTTGCTAAACGAACTTTATAAACTTTCTATAGCTGCTAAACTTAGACAGGAGTTACAGGTTGTTTGAAAATCAAAAGAACGTATCCATATTTGTTGGATTTCCAGTGAGAAGGATCGTTTGTTGGCAGTTTTCAGAGACTTCCCTTGCATCATGCAGTACCTAATCTCTGAATATGAAAGCAATGAATTAGTAAGTAATAGAGATGGTTCTAAATTAGCAAGGCTCTACAGAAAGCTGTCACAGAGATCTATTGTTGGGTTTCCTGTTAGATGTGTGAGTGCACTGTCCCTCATTAGCGCAACAATGCAAAAGGAATCGGTTTCTTGTGGTGAAACCGAAAACAAGCTATACAAACTCTCAAAGAAATGCTTTTGGTTGGTTGATTTGGTTTATTTACGGACGCTCTTCAACATCTCAGGTAATCAGCGTCCCATTCAATTCAGGGCGTGAAACGGTCGACAAATTTTGCTCAGAGGCCTCTTCTTTCAGGCTTGAGGTTCCTTTTCGTGCCGTAAATGTACGACACGGAAACCACGGCTTTACTTCCCTTTCGAACCAAAGAAACGCGCGTGAAATATGTTTATTTCAATGTTTCCAAAGAGGGACATTTAATGTATTTCAATTGCAAGCCTCAAGATGATGCAAACAGAGTTTGATAAAGTACGAGGACAAATAATTCAGGGTTTGATAGGAGAAGTGGAAAAGAGGTTTCCTTCAAGCGAAGTAATGAAATGCTTTTGTGTTTGAAGAAGAAAATAACTCATGGTTTGTTCGGCACTTCTCAGATATAGGTTTCTATGGTAACAACATGGTACTGCAATGGAGGGATAGACTCCAAACTTGTGAATGATTTCGTTCTTTTGAAAGAATTAATACGAAAAATTCGTTCAGTGCCGCTTGTGAACGTCATAGCATCAAACCAGTCGAAAGGAATCGTTTATTAGTTAATACTTTACAGTTCCTGATAATAATTAAACTAAATGAACCTTACTTGTGGAATGCAGTTACTGTAGGTGATAAATGGGTCACTGTCCGACATCACTTGGCAGATAAATGCTACTCAGTAAGGAGAAATACCATTTTCGTTTAAAGAATTTAAAATTACATGCAATTCTCCAATACAGTAAAATTATTCTACTTGTAGTTTGGATTTTTCTTCCCCTGCCTTTTTTTAACGAGTTCGCACCCTGTGGTAGGGAGTTTTTATTAACTGTGTATCGTAGGTTTGGGTGCAGTTTGATGCCTACAGTGCATAACGAAAGAAACTGTTTAACAAACATGGGCTCTCAATATAGCATGGATATTTTTGTATCGCGACAGGAGAAAAACTGCAGTTTGTTACGTGTCTGTAAAAGAAAGTACAACGCGCCACTACGAATAAATGCACATAGCCGTATACGATATATGATGACATTGGTGTTTAAAAACGCAACAGAAGAACTGACGAGTCAAGTTATGCAGTCACGTGTTAAGTAGATTTTTGCTTTCCAGTCTCATAACTTTAGTTACATAATGTTATGAAAATGTACGTACAGTGGAACAGAATAGAATAAAATATTTATTTCACCTGTCTTACAAAAAGTTCAACAAATAATTTAACCATTGTTGCCAGAGTGCTAATTTCTGGGATTCTACACACTCCACACCCTGGTTATTAGATCCCGTCCTCCATGGTTCCTTCCTTATCTCCATATATGCGTTTTTCCTTAACTTTAACCACTCTTTTCCATAATTTCTCTCTTTCTATAGCTTTTTACAACCCCATTTGGGCCTTAGGTTACCGCGACGAACGTTGCGTCCTCTACCTCCATCACGTGATATCATTGATAGAGTGCAGTACTGCAGGGGGAAATGTGATCAGCACACCGCATCCCTTTATCGCGGCTTACTAGATCGAAGATCGCCACCTATCCATCAGGCAGCTCCCCAATTGTCCTCTCGAGGCTGGGTGGACTCCGCTCCAGACCTCCCTAACTTAGAACAATTCCTAAGTAGGTACCGGGAATCGAACCCGCCACTCCCGGCCCGCAGTCAGAAACCCTTACCTCTAGACCATGGAGGTAAATAATTTCTCCCTGGCTTTCTCTATATAATACACCAAATTTCTAAAACACCAGTTCCCAAAAATTTTAGTGCCACAATATCTACCTGCAAGTTGTCCAATTTCTTAATCCATACACCTTCTCTCCATTATTTAATTTGTGAACATTCAACCATACAATGAAATTCCTTCTCTATTTCTCTACGCTGTGGACACTCTTCCTTTTTCACTTTTAATCCACTTAACCCTAATGTACCTGCCCTTCCCCTTTTATTACAAATATCTGCATATTTACCCACCCCCATTCTTTCTTAAGTTTCCCATAATGTTTTAAGGTATTCTTGTCTTGTAAACGACTGCATATTTCTAGCTTTCCAGTATCCAGTTTCCTTTGCTCCACTTTAATCCACAGTCCTTGCCTATTCATTAACTGCTGTTCTTCTACTTCACCTATTCCAACCTCTTGAACTATTGTCTTTAGTTGAGATAACCAACTTCTTTCCCTTAAACTTTTTTCTGGTATCTGTAAACAGCCTTTGACTGTGTTCTTCTTCTCTTGATGCTGTCTTACACCAATATTTCAAAACACCATGCTTTTTCTGTCAACTCTACTCAATTCCACTCCATTTGAAGTTGTCCTCGGTAATTCCAACACCATTTTACAAAATGCTCTATGAATATGGTCGATATATTCCACCCTTTCTCTGTTCCCCATAAAGTACAACATGTACTTTAATTTATAATTCTAAATTGCAATATTTTTAATTACAATTTTATTTGTAAGTACGTGTTCTAAACTCTATTTAAAGGGCCAAACCCAAAATTCTATAATTGAAAGCAGAGAAAGGCATTAAACAATAATGAAAAACACAGTATTAACATAATAAAAATTAATTGTTTTAAAATGCTCAAAACACAAATAGTTTTCAAGGAGTTTCAATAAATGCAATTAGTTTTAATTGAAATTGTGTGTATTGGATTGAATTTGATTTTTAGGGATTAAGGAGACATATCAGTAACTTCAGCCTTGCCCGAAAGCTGGCCGTTTGAGGTGAGGGAGATTCCGAGTGACCAAGATATCCTTACACGGAGCACCGAAATCAAGTGCTGCTTTCTGCTGCGAGTCCTAACCGAAGTCGAGCGACGGCGGAGAGAGCCGAAGGTAGGTAAGGATAGTTAAATAATGTTTTCAAGTGTAACGGTATGATAACTCAGACGGTTAGAGCGTCATGTGAAAACAATAGTTTCAATTACTCACGTCCACATGCTTTTGGTTTTATCTGTCAAAGTTAAACGAGATTTTCCTCACTTACAATGATTTACTTGCTAAACCACTGGGCCCACCGGTTTCTAGGATGCACCCGAGATTAGCCAACAGGTTAGGTTAGTGTGCTTGTTAATTAATTAATTGCGAATTCCAATAAGAGGAGGTTTCCCACCATTACAATATTTTACCCACCTAGCAATGTCTTCATTACATGGATTTACCCGCTTCTACCAATTTATATTTACGAAAAAGGGGCTAGTGGTGTTATGAGTTCTATGCCATAGCTATTAAGTGCATACGTTCCATCTATCTCTCGTTCGGGACTGAGGAGTTCGGCTCTCTCCGCTGTCGTTCGGGCTTGCAGCAGCTAGCAGCAGAGCGTGTAACGGCAAGTTTCAGCCGTGGTTAAGCGCGTACATAGACGGGTCCAAGGAATTCCAGCTCCTGAGAAGGGTCGCTTCCACACCGGAACAGAAAACTTACGCAATCCTTTGTCAACCACATACTGCGCAACTCTCCTCTAGTATTTTCGATTCTGAAACAGAACCAACGGAATGAAATAAGATAGCGGAAATATTTCTGTTATCATGATTATATTCTTGAAATGATTCTTTTTCCTTTAATTGTTTGTTGCAAAGAGTGTCATTTACGCAGTTCTTCGGGCATTTTAATTGTATAAGAATAGGCTCTTCTTTATGTGTACTTATGTGCGTTTACCTCTAAAAGCCTCCAACCTCTCCGTCCCTTTATGCAGCGGGCGAGCGTTCCAACGCAGCCTACTCGGAGAGTGGAAATTGTGTGCAGGCCTGGTCTAATGGAATAAGCTGCAGAGAATTTGGAGGAGAGAGATGTAAGCGACAGTTTAAAATATGGGCATTAGCATAGATCCAATTGTAAATGACTGGGAAAGCACTGCAGTGCAGAAAGAAACAGAATTTACAAAATCATTAATAATGGAATAAATCATAACGTTTTTGTTTATTTATTTATTATGTTATTTACTTTTTGTAACTTTTGAAACATAAGTATTTTAGTCAGTGAGCCAATGCTACAAAAACAAAAACAACAGAGAGAGAGAGAGAGAGAGAGAGAGAAATCCGTCACGCAGGAGCTGCATAAACTAAGCAAATTCCAAGTTGAACAACTTTTAATAAAAATGAATATAAAATCCAAATTATAACCTTATTAATTATTGAAATTAAATACGTTATGGCATAACTGTGTGGAATTAGGGAAACAAAATCAAATTTCTTGCAATCTATAAGTATCACAGAAGAGAAACCACATTATTATTATTATTATTATTATTATTATTATTTTTATTTTTATTATTATAATAAAACGAAAGAGCGCTTTTTAAACTTCGGCTTTCAAGTATACCCTTACTCCTAATGATCCTATTTCCTTAATTTTTGGAAACTATTTTTCTTATTTATTTTTTTTTTTGGTAGTGTTTAACGCCCGTTTTTACTACTGAGGCACCATAGGCGGTGGACACTGATGATACATGAGATGAAATGATATATTGGGAAAGGATTTATTATTATTTTTTTTTTTTAAGGAAGGAAACATTCCTGACCTAAGTTTAGGGTACCTTTCCGTATGAGTACTGAGGAAAACCTGGTAAAAACCACAGTCAGGGAGGACGGTCCTGGCGGGATTCGAATCCCAGACCTCCCGCTCATGAGTCCGCGCCTTACCGATCTCGGCCACCCATGGCGGTCTTATTTTATTTAAATTGTATATGGCGAATTTTGTTGTGAAGAAACAAATATTAGTGCTACTAGAGCGATTTATAAATTTGAGTTTCAGGTAAACTCCCACTCTTAATGGCACGATTACCCTGATTTTCGGAAACTATTTTTCTTAATTTATTTCAATAGCAATGTTCCTTTAAAAAATGTTTATTAACAATTTTTAACTTCGATTAGCGATTCTAAATTTCTAGATCAGATCACCCCGAAAGATAACCTAACTTTACGTGAGAAATCAGCATTTAAAAGATTATCTATTAATCCTGATGTTATTATTCTTCCAACCGATAAAAGGGTCCTCATTAGTACTACAGGACATTTCTTCTTACAATGCTGAAACTTACCGAAGCTTGAGGATGTCACTTATTATGAACTATTGTCTTCCGACCCCTACAGTCAAGTTTAATGAAGAAATAGCTTCTTTTATTGCATCTTCTGGTACTGCTGAAGGACTTAGTTCTCAAGATTTCACTCTACTTACTCCTCATGTCCCTCGTACTCCCACCATATATTTTCTCCCTAAAATTCACAAAGAGAACTGTCCAGGCCGCCCAATAGTAGCCAGCGTCGATTCCCCCACTGAATGTATTTCCGCTCTAGTAGATTGTTGGTTACAGCCATTTGTTACGTCTAGGCCATCTTATATCAAAGATTCCTTCCATTTTTTGAGTTTCCTAAGGATAATTGACCCTTCGGCACATTCTGATATACTTCTGGCCACTATCGACGTGATGTCACTCTATACTAACATCCCCCATCATGAAGGATTAGCTGCCGTTAAACATTTCTTGAACTCTCGAGCACCTCATATCCCATCCACAGAATGGCACCTTCTTATGCCAATCTTTTTATGGCTCGCTTAGAGGAGGAATTTCTTAAGTCAGAACCTTTGGCACCATTATTATGGCTGAGATATATTGATGATATATTCGTGCTTTGAACTCATGGCTCAGAATCTCTCGATCAGTTCCTTACTAATCTTAACTCCAAGTTTTCAGTTAAGTTCACTTCTTCTGTCTCTCCCAGTGCTGCTACGTTCCTAGATATTGATATTTCTTTATGCAATGGCTCTTTCCTTACGTCTGTGCGCATTAAGCATACGAATTTACAACATTATCTTCATTTTGATCGCTGTCATCCCTTGCATATCAAAAGATCTATTCCTTTTTCTTTTTCAATCCGAGGTCATCATTTTCGTAACAACTTTTAGTCTCTTGACAAGTATATTAAAAACCTAGCTCAAAAGTTCCAAGACCAAAATTATCCTTCCTCTCTTTTAAAATCCCGTATAATCCCAGCGCACAAACTTTCCAATACAAACCTAAAACTTCTAATAAGAACTTCATCAACCTTGTTACTACTTACGTGCCTGGAATTGAAAGCATCATACCTATTTTGAAAGAATGTCACGATACTTTGTTAATGCATTCGTCTTTAAATGATTTTTCTAAAATTGTACCCCGCCTTACTTTCAGACACCCCCTAACCTTAAAGTATATTTCGCCGTAACCTATCCTCTCCGAATTTACCACGTCCCTTTGCTGACTCGTATCCTTGCCAACGCCCTAAATGTAAAACCTGTGCGCTAATTATACCTTGCCATTCATTCCATAGCCCTAGTTTATCCAAGGAATTCTACATTTCTTCATTTGCTACTTGTCCCTCCAAGAACGTCGTATACATGTTATCAGGTAAGCTTTGTAAAGCATTTTATATTGGTTTAAGTTCTACTGTTGTTTCGCTACGTATGAACGAACAATCATAGACGTTCTGTTAAAACCAAGTCTCTCTTGCCGGTTCCCCAACATGCCTTATCTCACTGTAAGGATTTTGATGATGCTTTTAATCTAACACTTATTGATGCGTTACCTACACAATGCTCTGAAAGTTTACTCAGAGATAGAGAAATGGCAGCTATATTTTTACATAAAGCGCGCATACCATCTGGTTTAAATCTTACGTATTAATTTTTTTCCTCCCATACTCTCATTTCTATTTTCATTCGTTTCCATGCATAACGTTACCTTCGATATTCAATATTTACTTTTATCACCGTCACTTGTCTAGCTTCTTGCCATTGAAGAACTCGCAGTAGTTCGAAATATAGCAGTTTCAAGTGTGTTTTTCTAAGTGTTTTATCCTTATCTACTTTTATTATTACTGTGTGTGTGTGTGTGTGTGTGTGTGTGTGTGTGTGTGTGTGTGTGTGCGACTGTAATACCGTACTTCCTTGGAAATTCGCCAAAAAAATAAAACAACAAAAACATCTGTTTTACGTGTACGGCTGCAATAGCTTCATTTCTTCGGAATTTGCTAAAATGTAATATAAGCAAAAAATGTTCTAACAGTTCCTCAGTTGGGCAGATGGGCCGACTAAATTGAAAGCTGCACAGTAAAGTTCTTATATACATATGCAGGAAATAATTCGTGTATAATATTAGCACAATAATTACACTGACATTAAATATGGAATATTACAGGATTTTCAATTAGTGACATAAACATATGCAATGTCTAATGAGAAATTAAGGAACTACCGGGCGGTCCAAGAGGAAAGAGAAGTTCCAATTTCTCGGAAGGATGGGAGAGAAATAGAAGAAAAAGAAGAAAAGGGGGGGAGAGAACAGCACTCCAGCTGCTCAACAGGGTGGCTCACGAGAAATCATTAGATGATGCAATCGGCATGGGACGCATGCGTAGTAGTAACCGCGAACGGAAATAGCATCAGGCCATTTGGAGAGATGTGGCGCCGCTGCCCGCACTTCTGGCAGCCATGTCGAACCTTCAGAACGTGCAGAACTTGAGCTGCAGCGTTATTGTTCACGGCTTTGTCAGTGCGCAATGCTCTGTCTAGTCGCCTACTTCCTTGTGTAACGTTAGCAGAAGTAAATCGCGTCACCAATTGTAATCAGTGACGTATGCAGGACATCGCTTTGCTAGACAGAGGATAAAATATTATGAAAGTTGTGTTTTATCTGTACCGTTTTGAATTGAATAATACCAAAGGGCATATTTCGATAACTTCCACGCCATTGACCTTAAGGAATGGCTTTTCATAGTCGCAAATGTACCTTTTCATCTTTTCTTTTTCTTTTTCTCTTTCATTATTAGTTCTATCCTTGTTCGTTATTTAACTATTATTTAATTTGTTTCAATTTGGAAACTAGCAATAGAAAAAGATCGGCATAATTCGAATTACTAACGACAGGCATATAGATCTAGGGTAGAGCTTATATTCTCGGTCATTCCACAAGATGGAAGTACTGACGGCATCGCGCAAGAAAATTGGCGTGCGATTACTGAAGAACGAGTTCTGTGAAACTGGGTCGTCTGAACACTCTTCCGACTATCGAAATCGAATCCCAGACCGTCCAATATTTTTCCAACTGAGCTACATACAAAAATACGGTAAAAAAAAAAAAAAAAGTTGCAATTATACCGTGCTCTCAGAGAAACGGTGGATGCAGCCATAACACTTGGCAAGTAAATGCACACATGGATAGCATTAATCAAACAAAATGAATAAAATGAAACAAAGACTAACTAGGCGTGGAGAAGAGTAAATTTGGAGGAAAAGAGATAAATGACAAAAAATGAGCCAAGAAACAGAAAGATGCGGCAAAGATGAAACCAAAATTTCGAACCGATGAATTCTGTTTGCAGCAATTTAAGATATTTGTTTGAACTTTGAAAAACGGAAGCATTGCCTACATCATGGCCCAATTATGTTGGCAAATCGTGTTTTGAGTGATCGAAAAAGTATAGCACCATAAGGAATTATGAAGTGACTAATATGATGGTGGTAAACATGCATCTAAAATTTTTATTAACTATTGTAATCTAATCTCATAACGCATAAGTTTCTGTTTATATTAACCACAATAGCATTAAAATATATAAAGATGTAAAAAACATTCCCCTTTAACACACAGCATTTCCTGTATATACATGCTGCATTTGTCGGGTTTTCCCAATGAAAATTTTAGCCAAAACTGAAAATAGACTTAAAGCGGTTTACTTGAATTCATATCCATTTCCGTGACAGAGCTAGAGCTAAAGAGAAAAACTGTGTATGAAGAATTCTGTTTGGTTCTGTTTGTGGTTTTCCTCAGCCAGAATGTGAATATCGAATAAATGCTGTCTTCTGTCCTCGGGGTTTGTTACTCTTAGCTGTAGTGACAGATTGCTCATTTCGTAAGTCTGCATAAAAATAGTGGTATAAAATATCATTTTATTAAAATGCTTCAATGATGCGTCAATAATAGTTTTGGATGGCATTTCATACTTGCCTTCAAAACCCAAGATCGCTGGTTCAAACCCGACCAGGGTCGATGAATTTTTTTCGGGGCGTAAAAATCCTAAGTACCGCTTCCTTCAGAAGGGAAGTAAAGCCGTGGATCCCGTATCGTACATTTACGGTACGAAAAAGAACCTCAAGTATGAAAGAAGAGGCCTCTGAGCAAAATTTGTCGACCGTTTCACGCCCTGAATTGAATGGGACGCTGATGACCTGAGATGTTAAAGAGCGTCCGTAAATAAAACAAATCAATCAATCTGGATGACATTTGTTGATTGTTATAGCTGGAAATGACTTTATGTGCATAATTTATGACATTGCATAGTCATATTTGAATGTTTTCAAGCATGTTTAAGCAAACGTGTATAAAATAGTTGCGAAATTGCTTTCAAATAGAAAAATATTCAGTTATTAACTGCAGACTAACCACATCCACATTCTACCGGTGGTGATTAATTTCTTGTTGTTAGTTTATCATATATTACAGTCTCAAAGCAACTGTTTTCTTAAAATCTTCCGCGCTGTTTTTCCGTGGTCTATGGTTTAATATGCTACCATAGCTTTCACCAACTACTGCGGTTGGCATCATCAGTGGACGATGAACAATAAATGACTGTTAAATGACGACAATATTGATCCGTCTCCGTCTGGTTTTAGGAGGTCGATCAATATTACGTGTGTGATGGAAGTGGGAGGAGGGAGGAGGGAGGGAGAAGGGGTAGTTATTTGTTTCTAAGAACTGGTTTCCATGTGCTACTTAGGTGATATATGCCATCTCCGTTAAAGTTGTTTGGATATTGTATTTCTAATGTCACCCTCCTGACTAGATTGAAAAAATCCTTGTGTTTTTGCAACCACTTCTGTTAAGTGTGTGTCTTGGCATGTTCAGGTTGATTGAGGCAAGGTTTCAATCAAGCCAAGAGGGAGACACTGGAAATACCACAGCCTACAAACAACTTTAACAGAGACGGGGATGTCACCTATGTAGAACATTGAAACCTGTTCTTTAAAACAAACAACTACCTCGTTCCCTCTTCTTCACTTCCACCATTCGTCGACCTTTTAAAACCAGATAGAGACGGATCAATACTATCGTCCTTTAGCAGCCAGGTGTAGTTCAACGTCCACTGTTGATGCCAACCGCAGTAGTTGGTGAAAGCTATGGTAGCGTATTAAATCATGGGCCATGGTACTCCTTTAACTCTTTTCCTTTCTTAGTAACTGTGGATTCCATTATTTTCAATGCAAAAAAAAAAAAAAAAAAAAAAAAAAAAGTTCAGATGTCCTCTAACTGACGTACCCCCCACCCCCCAAATAAAATGTTTCGTTAAATAAAAAAATTGTATGTTAAATATCTTTAACGATGTTCACTATTCTTCACATGCAATTTCGACCGATTGTTAATCTGCCTTTCTTCCTATTCCCAGTTCCCTTTCAAAATCATATTTTCATTATTTTCAAAATTTGTGTCACTTTTTTTACAAGATTCCCAAGCATTACACTCCAATTAATTTTTTAATAAATAACTATAACAATATAATAATGATAGCAATATTATGATGATAGAATAATTTTTATTAAAATGGTAACTAATATGTTTAAGAGAAATTTTTTTTAATGATTTATTTATGGACGCTCTTTAACAGCTAGGTCATTAGCGTCCCATTCAACTCGGGGCGTGAAACGGCCGACAAATTTTGCTCAGAGGCCTCTCTTTCAGGCTTGAGGTTCTATTTCGTGCCGTAAATGTACGACACGGGACCCACGGCTTTACTTCCCTTCTGAAGGAAGCCATACTTAGGATTTTTACGCCCGAAAAAATCCATCGGTCCTGGCCGGATTCGAACCCGCGATCTTGGGTTTAGGAGGCAAGTATGGTAACCACTACGCCACCAAGACCGACATGTTTAAGAGAGTTTAATACCCTCTTTATTACTGTGACATCACAGACAGTGAATATTGATGGATACAGATCAAATGATAAATTAGAAAAGGGGATTTGGGAAGAAAACGTTCTAGAGAGAGAACCTCGGCAAGGAGGATGGTTCTGGTAGATTTTATTGCGACCTCGGCCACCGATGTCGGTAAGCTTCTCTTTTTCACACAGAAAAAGTCGAATGTTTTATCCATTGTCTTTTCTGTGGCATGCTTATTTGTGCAGTTGTGGCAAATAACACTGGATATGTGATCACCTGATTACACTACCTAGGGGCTCCGGCCGTTATTATAATACAATTTAAATTACTATCTGCTTCTAAGCAAAATGTATGTTTAATTACTGACATACGGACTCAAACATACACCGATTATAACAAAGAATTCAGAATGTTGCTATTGCAAAACTGTAGAAATTTACAGGGGCTCATACACTCGAAACCTCTGTATACCCCTGTATTACTCTATGGGTACCAGACATGGTCACTAACAGAAAAACAAAAGAACAAAATTCAAATGCGCCGAAGAAAAATGCAACGCAAGATCCTGGGAATAACTTTGAAGGACAAAACACCTATAGTATTAATAAATCAGTTATCTCAGACAACAGACATCGCACAAATAGCTACCAGAAGCAAATGGCAATGGGACGGTCACGTCGCAAGAATGTAGAGCAATAAGTTTGTAATAAAAGCGTGGTATTATAAGCAATCGTAACGTTGACAAGATATAACAAGAACATGATATTGTGTAAGAACACGCTGTATATCCTAGTTAGTGAAACATACTGTATAAACCTAAACATAGTTAGACGTAGAAATAATAAATATTAAGGGTGACACCTTGCCACCCAGAGGTGACGTGACCTGAAAGGGTCCTCAGAGAAACACTCGCATTAACAAAATGCAATCCTCTTTTACACTCACTTAAAATATTATGTCTACGTGTGAATGTTATAGATAGACAGAATTATTGTGCTGATGAAGTATTGTTTAGTTTTAAGCTTAACAAACCCAAACCACGAACCTCTTAGAGCTTATGTCAGGACCTGGCGACTGTTGATCTCATGGTGGCGGGAAATGTTTAACAATAACTCATGTCTACCCCTCCTTGGGCATTGCAATTGTATAAAAGGTCTCTGAATTGATTCAGACAGGAGAGAAGCTTTGGTGATTGCAGGATCCACGTCCAACTGTATAAGAAAACCCTTTAATAAATACTTATACTTTTAACAGAGTTGGTTGAGTTATTCAGTATTCGTTTGGAAACACCTCGTCTTTCCTAGAGGAGTCGACCTAGCTCGATTCCCCGAAGTGACGCCTATTATCTCCTTCTCGTCTTAGCCATCGAGACTGAATAGGGAAATTGTAGCACCGCATTAAAGAACATCACCAAGTTGTAAGGCAGTCGACGGACTTCACAGCTTGACTTCGTTTAATTACATCCTGGTGGCATCTCGGCAGCCGGTATTACAAAGTGACCTTAAGATCCCTATGTGTAACCCCCGGATAGGAAAAAGGACACAAGGCAGACCCAGAAGAAGATGAACAGACCTTTACAAGGAATATGCATGTCCAGATTGGTCTAGAGTAGCAAAAGGAAGAGAAAAATGGAAATCTAGAAGCAACCAATCTGTTTGGTTTAAGTTGAAACAAGTCCATTTAGCTGCTTCAAATCAGGGCGTAAAATGGCGGATAAATTATGCTCAGAGGTCTCTTCTTTCAGGCTTGAGGTTCTTTTTCGTGCCGTAAATGTACGACACGGGACTCACGGCTTTACTTCCCTTCCGAAGGAAGCCATACTTAGGATTTTTACGTCCGAAAAAAATCCATCGACCTTGACTGAGATTGAAGCCACTATCTTGTGTCTACGAGGCAAGTATGGTTACCAGTAGGCCATCAGAACCGAAATAAATCAGTCAGAGTGTCTTAAATAACGTACAAACACCACATAAGCAAAAGCGAGTTTTTCCTACTTGTTAGGGGGCCTTTGCCTTTTTAGGGGCACAATAGGCTTTATTTTTATCTTTATTTGTAGAGATGTATTTAGTGAGCAAAGTGTATAATTCTAGCACTTTGGAAGTGGTGAAACAGAACTTAATATTAGCTGCTGTGGAGCTTAATGGCTTCGGCACGGATATAATTAATATTTAGAAAGAAATGGTCTTTATGCTTCCTCTGGTTCTGTTGTCCATTGCCTTCAATCAGGGGAAAAGCCAAACGTGCACGTCTTAGGATGCAAGTGTATATCTTCCAGAACGTCTACGAACTCGCCATCATTTTACGGCTGGCATGATTTTGACACCCCTGAACCATCAACAAAGAGGGGTGAACGAAACAGCCTTTGGCTCTGATAGCCGCTAGGCAGCGATGTGGGACAGTAGTTTGCCCGGCCTAGCAGAGGCCGAACTCATCCGACTAGCGCCGAGTGTAACCGAACCAACTCCGCAAAGCAGGCCATCACGTATATACTCCAGTAATCCTCAACTTGTGAGATCCGAAGGTTTTAATCGATTTTTGGACGTTCCGCTCTGCTGCGCAGGCGCCCGATAAACATCCCCCATTGCCCCAGCGTCAAATAGGCTTGGTTGCTATGTTTAGATATTCATGAAATATAACGGCAGGGGTATATCACCCACCCCATGCCGAGTCGTACACAATGACATGTATTATGTATGTCTATAAATATTGCATATGATTTGCGATAAACGACATGAGCAAACATGAGTTGTTTATGACGAATCCCAGCCTCGGTTCTATTTTAACGGATAATTTTAAAAACAAACGACATAATTTTTGTTTATGTTCGGGCTATGCATCATTGCCAACTTCATCGCTGATACATTTCCAAGGCTGTAATTTAATTGTTTTCACTTGCAATGGTTAAAACTTTCAATGTTAGTAGCTCTAGAAAGTCGAAACGTCAACCATTCCGAGTAACATTTACTGTGCTCACATCATTTCATACCGTTATGGATGGCCGAGGTCGTTAAGGCGCGGACTCGTGAGCGGGAGGTCTGGGGTTTGAATCCCACCAGGACCGTTGTCCTTGACTATGGGTTTTTCCAGGTTCTTCTTAGTCCTCATAACTGGTAAATGCCGGGGAAGTACCCTAAACTTAGTCCTGGAACGTTTATAATGAAAATAACGAATTATAATTTTTTGAGGGAGTTAGTGTTTAACGCCTGTTTTAACTACTAAGAAATGATAAACTGGGAAAGGATTTATTTATTTTTTTTTTATAAGGAAGGAAACGTTCCAGGCCTAAGTTTAGGGCTTCGGTATTTGCCATTTATGAGGACAGGAAAACCTGGAAGAAACCTCAGTCAGGATGGACTACTGGCGAGAATCGAACCCCAGACCTTAACGATCTCAGCCACCCCTGTCGGTAAATTATGATAAAAAATACACGTTGTTCCCATTCCTGCAACACTTGTTTTTATTGAACGGATGATGATTGTATTTTAAGGGCGCAAAAGAGCCAGAGCGCCCAGTTTATTGAACGGCAATAATAAGTGCATATATTAATATAAATATCATACTTACAGTCGGTCCTGGTGGTGTAGTGATAACCATACCTGCCTTCTAAACCCAAGATCGCGAGTTCAAACCCGGCCAGGTTCGATGGATTTTTTCTTGTGTAAAAATCCTAAGTATGGCTTCCTTCGGAAGGGAAGTAAAGTCGTGGGTTCCGTGTCGTACATTCACGGCACGATAAAGAACCTCAAGCCTGAAAGAAGAGACCTCTGAGCAAAATTTGTCGTCCGTTTCACGCCCTGAATTGAATGGAACGCTGATGACCTGAGACGTTAAAGAGCGTCCGTAAATAAACCAAATAAATATATAAAAAATCACACTTGCTAACAATTGAAACAGCAAACAAAAGAGATAATTTGAAGTGAACATTTTTCTGTCAATGAACGAGCTCATTGATTTACTCGAATGAGAATCGAATTACACTGATTGTAAATTACTTAGTGCTAAACATTTGATAAGATTTGTTCCTCTTGTATTAATTTTCTTTATGTATAAACGAGAGTTGAAAATAAATCGATTTTATAACCTCAAGCGACGGAAGTCACAATAAAGTGTTATTATAACCTCAAATGGTGACTTTCATTCCTATCACCTCGTATGCGATTATTTTCTTGGAACTTATTGATATAGCTTAAATGTTGGAATATTTTCCCCGGTTTTATAATAATCTCAAACGTTTAGTTGTTTATAAAAAATTAAAGACCCAGAGAGTTCTTATGAAATGGTCTTGCAGAACGCGTAAAAGCTAATAGTTTTCCTATGGTAATTTAACTTCATTTTTAAACTAATGTTTTGTTATCATGAGATAGTTCTATCTGGACATTCTGTCACGAAACAATCACCATGACAACAAACATTCGTTAATTTTAATTAAATTACCGGAAAATTATCAGTACTCGCTGTATTATAGAAGATAAACAAATGTTTGTTGCTTTTCTGAAAACGATTTACATTTTGCATAACCAACGCCATGGCGCCGCTGTCTATTAAAATATGTAGTTGTCTTCCACCGTTAGACGAGATGGCACAAATATAACATCGTCGTTGTTAATGTTTTGCTTTATCGAAATACTCTTACATAACATAGAGTACATCGGATTTTTATGGAGGAGGTGTTTGTACATGCCTAGAGTTATTTGTAACTCCGCTGGGTGCTCACCTAAGCCCTGCCCAGCGAAAATATAGAACCTTAAACCATCAGCTATTTTTAGCACTTATTTTGAGATAACAGATGCACCTCCCGTCCGTCAGTCACTACTTGCAAAGTACTATTTTTTTTTTTTACACACGATAGAAGGGTAGCAATTGTTTGAATATATCTTTAAAATATATCAGATGAGCCACATTTTATGCGTCCACTTATCACGTGATACTATCCTCCATTACTGAAGTTGTTATGAATATTTCATGTACATTTTGTTAAGACGTTTAAAGTAAACTAAAAGAAATATTAGACTATACCCAAAATCTTGAATTAAAGATTCAAGAAGCTTAGGAAGCTTAAAACCAATTTTGATTAAATTTTAGGTTTCATTCCCTCTTTCCCAGCCACTCTACTTTTAAGAGTCAAAGGACATCCGTACCTTTCCATGCTTAAAATTTAAAGACGGTTCAATCGTCACATTTTTCTTTCTTTTATAGTTACATGGCAACCTTGATTGCTGTCATTGTTTGTATTTGGACAGGATAAGTGTCGACATAAAAACTCCTGAGCACTTAATTTAACAGTGTTTTGATAATAAATTGTTTCATAATGGTATATAACACACAAGAAAGTACAAAGACAGCATTACTGTACAATTAATAAGTTTAATTTACTTAACTAATATTTTTTTCTATAATTAAAAACCTTATTTGTTATTCTGTCCAAATCAAAACAACAATAACACAGGCTAGGTTTTTAGGCAGCGATAGAAAGCAAAATATGAGATAACAGTTCAATTCTCTTTAAAATTTAAATATCAAAAAGTAAGTTTGCCACTCAAAGTGGGAGAGGAAATAAGTGTTGAAACCTACAATTTAATCAATGTTGGTTTTTCAGCTTTAGGTTGTTATTTGATTTTCTCCTCAATATTGGCCTGTATTTTGTTCAAATTAAATTTATACTAATAAGCTATTTATTATTTAGACTGGGAAGTTTTGAAATAAAAACCTTTATAGTCATTTTAATGCAACTTACAAATTTTGTAGTGCATCAATGAAAATAAGCTCTGAAAAAAATATTACAGAAATGTCCGTTTACACCAAAATTAGTAATTACATCGACAAAAAAAAAAAAAAAAAAAAAAATCCTTGCAGTTTCGTTTGCACTGTTTTGTAAATACAATAAATAATCTTAATTTCTGCCTTAAATTAAGATGAATGAGCAATCTAACTACGAATCCAGAAGTAGAAACATCGAAAAACGAATGTGCACAGAGGATTTTGCAAAAGTCATTAAGTTAGCTCCGGTTGGACTCATGGTAAAACTCATAAACGTTTTAAGGGGAGTATGAAAAGCGTATTCTCGTAATGTTAAATTTACAAATTTCAGTTCCCGTTTTCTCAATTACTATTAAAGCTAATAAAATGTAATTTTTACAGCATACAGATGCACACAGTTAAATTTTTCTGATTTATTTCACTAATATACCATGATTGAAGCACATTATAAATTATTTTCATTTTTTCTCCCCCCCCCCAATAGTTTATTTTTTTACGTTGTCATATTTTGTCCCAGCTCTACCTTAATAGATCTGCATCAACACAATAATATCAAGAAAAGTTTCTAAGTGATAGCTTATATAGATCCTTAATAAAATGGGAAACGCATGTAAAAAAAAGTAATTTTTCAATAATTGCAGTTCAAAAAAAGTTTTTACAGAAAAACTAACTGTTTGAGGAAAACACCAGTTAAAATCCTCCAAAATTTTAGAATAATAAAGGATGATCTCAAGGAAACAAACGCTGCCAATTTATGAAATATACAACTTTACGCATCATTCAAGACAAACAATAGCGTTCTGTAGCAAATAGTTCCTGATATATAGAATTTTAATTGAACAAGTGCTCGCGAAAAAAAAAAAAATAAATAAATAAAAGCTTCTGCAGTGACATAATTACAAATTTCTTAAAAATATTTATAACAACGGAACATTAATGAAAATGCTATAACAATAAACATTAAATTCCAAATATTACATTGGTACAAAAAACAAAAATATTATTTTGACTCCCCCCTTCCCCTTTAAAATTTCCCTTAATCCCCCTTTAAGAATTACTATTTGTACAAAGCTATAACTATAATCCCGTTTTTGTGACCGCCAAGAGTAGCCGAGGTCGTTAAGGCGCGGACTCGTGAGGGGGAGGTCTGGGGTTCGAATCTCCAGGACTGTCCTCCTTGATTGAGGTTTTTTCCAGGTTTTCCTCAGTCCTCATAAATGGTACCCTAAACTTAGGGCTGGAACGTTTCCTTCCTTTAAAAAATTCCTTTCTCAAAATATTTCATTTCATGTATCATCATTGTCCACCGCCTGTGGTGCCTCAGTAGTAAAAACGGGCGTTAAACACCATTCAAAAAAATAATAATAATAATAATAATAATAATCCCGTTGTTGTTCTTCAAAATATCAGCTGATATATATATGTATATATTTTGCATCCAAGCTCTGTACTTAAACTATTATGCCGATGAACTGATGACCCAACAAGGGTCCGCACCATCGTATCGAAAGTTAGAGGTATTTGCCTTTTCAGAGTGTGAGCAGATCCAGGAATAGAAACTGTATTTAGGCAACTTCTCTCGACCGGGAATCGAACCCTTAGTGTCTGAGCCAAAGCGGACCTCTCCGCAGATTATTATTGACATGACGCATAGTTGTGGTTTAACCAATGACAAATTTTGAAGTTGGTCTCCAAATATCAAAGGCTTACTATGGGCAGGACGCAAGAAATTCTCACTAAAGATAATTCAAGGAAAAGTAGTGCTATATGCGTAAAATACTGTAACACTAAAATTAAATTTTATATCCCTTAGGGTCTATAACCAACAACCTAAACATTTGATTGAGGATCGAAGTGAATAAACATCCTTTAGAGGAAATGTTATATACTTCAAGAGTGTACAGTGCGTATGTATTTTTTATTTATTTTATGTACTGTCTACAGACGTTTTCTTCAGTTAGAAAACAACTCCACTAAGCTCTAACATTAGTCAAACGTAACTGCCTGCGTTACAACCGAAATGCTCTTTTCTTCCATAAAAATTTGCTTATTGAGCGTACTGAACTTATGAACTGTACTGTACGTTACAAGAAATTGTATAGAAATAACGAATGTCCTCCTGGGCCCTATTCCACAAAAGTTTGGCCTAATACATACAAGTGTATTAGTACAAGTCCTTGTAAAGTATGGTCTTGTAACTTTCTGTTCCACGAACGAAATGCAACACTGGTACAAGTGACGTCATATAAGAACAAGATGGAGGAACAGCTGTTTGCAATACGTAGGCATACCTTGAACTAGGTTATGTCCACGCCTTAGGGACGTTTACTGTACAGGATGGATTATTGTCATTCCTACTAAATAGGTCTTATATTTTTCTCTCATTTAATGATAATTTAAATACTTTATTATGCATTTATCGATATTTAAGCTTAATAATCTACTTTGAAACGAAGTCCCTTACAGCTACATTTAGCGTCGAGAGATGGCAGAACAATCGAGCTTTCTGATTGCTCTCTTCATTTATTTTATTATTCCATTGGATTATTTATATTTTTATTTATTTGTATATATTGCTTACAATCTCGTTTTCATATGCAAAAGACGGGGAAATCATATCAAAAGAAACTATTTTAAAATAGAATGAAAATAAATTATTTTCGTGGCTTGTAGCAAAAACCTTACAAATACATTAACAATGATACTGGTCTAAAACATACAGAGAGTGCCAAAAAATGTATACACACTTTCACAGTAGATATCTATTTAATATATTTCAAAGTTGGACCGAAAAACAACAGTAATGTGTAATATGATGTTCTGTAAACAGATGTGACTCACATACATTATGATAGCGTTGCTGCAACAAGATTATCGTTTAAACAGCGGAAAGCAATTTTGAAGTGGAATAGGAAAACCGAGAATGTTGTTAAAGTCCAAAGACAATGGGGACATGTGTAAAGAACAGAACCGCCTTTGGACTTCTACTTATGGGGAGCTCTCAAGGATGTTGTATACCGTAGAAAACCAGCTACACTGGCAGCACTTCCGGAAGAAATTGAAACGGTATGTGCTGCAATCGCTGAGGACACTTTCGCAAACGTTGCTCAATCAGTAGTTCAACGTACTCAGAAGTGTATCGATGCTGATGGTGGGAATTTTGAGCAACTGTTGTAACTGTAAAAGTCTAAAATGTTTAGTGCTCATCATTTTCTGTTTGTGTGAATTCAGTTTTGTTATGTTAACATAGTTTTTCCTTTGCTTGGAGTGTGTATACATTTTAATGGGCACCCTCTGTATATTTGAAATATAAAACGCTAACATGAGTCATAAGCGGTACTTTAATTACATTTAACATACCTTTATCATTGTACACAAATATTTCTTTAGACATATTCCTACTCATCATTATTATCATCACTTTGGCTAATATTTAGCACATTTGTTCAACTGACTCCCAAAATCATTAAAAAGATAATACATTTTATGCTAGTACTTGAAGTTATATATTTCTACACTTGTAGAGAAATGTATACAGATTACCAGTGTCCGACTAATACTAACCCTTCTGTGCAACAGAACAACGAAAAATCACTTGTACATTTGTAAGTTTGGAATTGTAAAGTACAAGTGTAGCAGAACCTTTTTAGAACAGAAAATAACTACAAGTTACAAGTTCATACACTTGTAATGTATTAGACCATAATTTTGTATTACTGTTCGATTGAATGTAAAACAATTCATGGTTTGAAATGACAAGGAGAGTTAGGAGAAATTATAGTGCAATTTTCTAAGTCAATTTTCCAAATTCTGTCAAAGATTTTGATTAGGCGGTTATATAATAAAACCCCATGTGTATCAGTTTATTGCAGTGCTCTAAGTGAAACTCTGAATATCTATGTTAACATTCTGTTAGATATGGGTTTTGCAGGGTATAATAAACTAGGCTCTACTGTGAGGTGATTGATTGATTAATTTGATTTAATTTATTTACTGACGCACTTTAACATCTCAGTTCATCAGCGTTCCATTCAATTCAGGGCGTGAAACGGCCGACAAATTTTGCTCAGAGGCCTCTTCTATCAGGCTTGAAGTTCTTCATCGTGCCGTAAATGTACGACACGGAACCCACGGCTTTACTTCCCTTCCGAAGGAAGCCATACTTAGGATTTTTACACCCGAAAAAAATCCATGGATCCTGGCCGGGTTTGAACCCGCGATCTTGAGTTTAGAAGACAAGTATGGTTACCACTATACCACCAGGACCGACTATTGTGAGTTGATCGCAGAGTTACATCTCAGTACGGAGTTTAATGCATGAATGTTAAAATGCACACATGTTAAAGCATGATTCCTAAAAGCCGGAAATAAAACATAATTCTCAAAGGTGCATTATTATATAGATATTCGCATAAAAATAAGTAACGAAACTCACAAAACAAAATTTTAACAGTGTTTAATGTCCGTTTTTGCTACAGAGGCACCACAGGCGATGGACACTGATGATGCATGAGATGAAATGATATATTGGAAAAGGATTGTTTTTTTTTAAGGAAGGAAACGTTCCAGGCCTAAGTTTAGGGTACCTACCTGGCATTTGCCATTTGAGGACTGAGGAAAACCTTGAAAAAAACCCAGTCAGGGAGGACGGTCTTGATGGCATCGAATACCAGACCTCCCGCTCACGAGTCCGCGCCTCGGTCAGCCGTGGCGGTACAAAAGAATTATGACCACCCCCGTGGCAGCATTTGCGATTATTATTCCGAGATCCTGGGTTCGATTACTTGTCAGGTCAAGAAGTCTGGATATTTTTTTTCCCTCGGAGTTTTTCCGTACTCTTGAGAGCGTAAATGACAGGGAAGTTTAAAGCGCTAAGGACTCCCAGCTCATTTGCGCCATCATTAATTAATTTCATTTCATTCATCTCTACAGACATACATTATAGTATTCATGTCCAATGTAGTTGCAATCAAAATGACAATAAATTAAAACTATAATCACACAGTACAAAGACTCTGCGATGCGAGATTTACTCGGCTGCGCTTTCTCTTCTGTTTGCCTCGCGTGGAAAAAGAGAATGCAGCGTTAGCTTTAAGCACTATGGAATTCGGGCCTCAATTGCGTTTCAACCACATTCTCAGATGCCGTTAATAACTAGCACAACATCCTCAAAGAATGGTAAATGATTAAAACATTACCTAGCTCTCTCACTTGCGTACGTTTGTATTAGTTTGTGAAACATTACATGCTTCCTGTGAAAAAGAACGTTAAACTGCATTTTACTGGTGAACTAGCCGTTCAGCGAACGTATCTAAAACGCCAGGCAGTTGGCCGCCTCGCTTCGAGTTCGAGACCAAGCGTAAGCCAACGTAAGCCACAGAGCTGTGCGACGTTGCCAGATCGTAAATGCTCCGCCCTGGCTATGTTGTCGGTTTTGTCCAGCGGACGGTTCGTGCTTTGTGAGCTGTCACGATTCGCAGCCGCTGCAGCAAGACGGTTGGCATAGGAGTTGCATCTCCCAGCTTGAAATGCACTGTATTCTACAATAAATGCTAATTTTTGCATCAATAATATTAGGGATCCTATAGGGTGCTATAAAGGGATAGCCCAATCTATTGTTGAAAAATTAAATGTTGTTAGCTGGTACGTAATCACACATATGAGACACTAGAGACCCATAGAGGTACGAAAGTTTAATTCCTACATAATAGGATCTAAAGTATAGAGTACGCACGGTCCAATGCTGGTGGAGAGAATGGAATTTCTCTCTCAGAAAACATTTTTGTTTATTTAATACTGTTCAGCACCTGTTTACACATGCTGATGATATATAAGGTGAAATACCCCCCCCCCCGCATTCGCCATTGATCAAGACTGAGATAAACCTGGAGAACAGGCTCAGTGAGAACGATCCTGGCAGCAATCGAACCCTAGAGCGTCCTTTAACGAGTCCGTGTCTAAACAACCGCGGCTAGCCGCATCGATCCATTAACATATACAATGTACTTTTGAGCACAGCTTAACTCCTTTATATCAAACAAGTCGCATTATCATTAGAAAGTTATTTCTTAACCTACTTCTAATAAATACAACTCTGTACTAAAGGTACACGTTGTACATTTATACACAAGATATTTTCCCCTCCCAATAATAGCCCACTATTCTCACAAACTTGTGGAACATATCGGAACTGTAGCATAATTCTGAGGTCGGGATCCATAAGGTACTGTTAAGTAATCCGAAGGTGATATAGTACACACAATAATTTGCAAAATGAGATGTGGTGGTAACAGTATATAAATAGTAAACATTAAATGTTTTACATCTAATTGTTGGAAGATCAGGCAAACGATTCGGCATTCCTAGTGCTGATATTGAACAGCGTGACAGCAGATGATTCGGCGCGGATACAACCAAGTTTCAACAAAATATCAGTGTTAAATATGGTTAATTCGTTTAAAAAGGGCGTAGAAGGCATAGTTATTATAATGAACATAAATTGCAGTATCTTGTAGCTTGTAGTATTTGTCCTGAGAAGAACTACAGCTGTAGCAATAGTAGTATTGGCTTTTATTTTAACAATATTAGCAGTAAACGGTATTAGTACTTAGTAGTAATACTTGTAGTAGTGGTAATAGTAACACTACCTACTAATAAGTAGTACTAGCACTAATAAAGGTGTAGTAGCAACAGTAACAGCAGGAACAATAGTAATAGTCGTAGTAATCAGTAATAGTACTGTTGCTAGAAAGTAATACTTCCACTAGTAATAGTAGTAGTAGTAGTAGTAGTAGTAGTAGTAGTAGTAGTAGTAGTAGTAATAGTAGTAGTAGAAGTAGTAGAAGTAGTAATAATAGTAGTGACAGTAGTAGTACAAGTAGTAGTAGTAGTAGTAGTAGAAGCAGTAGTAGTAGTAGTAGTAGTAATAATAGTAGTGACAGTAGTAGTACAAGTAGTAGTAGTAGTAGTAGTGACAGTAGTAGTACAAGTAGTAGCAGCAGCAGTAGTAGTAATAGTAGTAGTAATAGTAGTAATAGTAGTAGTAGTAGTAATTGTAGTAGTGACAGTAGTAGTACAAGTAGTAGTAGTAGTAGTAGTAGTAGTAGTAGTAGTAGTAGTAGTAGTAGTGACAGTAGCAGCAGCAGCAGCAGCAGTAGTAGTAGTAGTAGTAGTAGTAGTAGTAATAATAGTAGTAGTGACAGTAGTAGTACAAGTAGTAGCAGCAGCAGTAGTAGTAATTGTAGTAGTGACAGTAGTAGTACAAGTAGTAGTAGTAGTAGTAGTAGTAGTAGTGACAGTATTAGTACAAGTAGTAGCAGCAGCAGTAGTAGTAATAGTAGTAATAGTAGTAGTGGTAGTAGTAGTAATAGTAGTAGTAATAGTAGTAATAGTAGTAGTGGTAGTAGTAGTAGTAGTAGTAGTAGTAGTAGTAGTAATTGTAGTAGTGACAGTAGTAGTACAAGTAGTAGCAGGAGCAGTAGTAGTACTAGTAGTAGTAATAGTAGTAATAGTAGTAGTGGTAGTAGTAGTAGTAGTAGTAGTAATTGTAGTAGTGACAGTAGTAGTACAAGTAGTAGTAGTAGTAGTAGTAGTGACAGTAGTAGTACAAGTAGTAGCAGCAGCAGTAGTAGTAATAGTAGTAGTAATAGTAGTAATAGTAGCAGTGGTAGTAGTAGTAGTAGTAATTGTAGTAGTGACAGTAGTAGTACAAGTAGTAGCAGCAGCAGTAGTAGTAATAGTAGTAGTAATAGTAGTAATAGTAGTAATAGTAGTAGTGGTAGTAGTAGTAGTAATTATAGTAGTGACAGTAGTAGTACAAGTAGTAGCAGCAGCAGTAGTAGTAATAGTAGTAGTAATAGTAGTAGTGGTAGTAGTAGTAGTAGTAATTGTAGTAGTGACAGTAGTAGTACAAGTAGCAGCAGCAGCAGTAGTAGTAATTGTAGTAGTGACAGTAGTAGTACAAGTAGTAGCAGCAGCAGTAGTAGTAATAGTAGTAGTAATAGTAGCAGTGGTAGTAGTAGTAGTAGTAGTAATAGTAGTAGTGGTAGTAGTAGTACTAGTAGTAGCAGCAGCAGTAGTAATAGTAGTAGTGGCAATAGTAGTACTAGTAGTAGCAGCAGTATAGTAGTAATAGCAGTAGTGGCAGTAGTAGTACTAGTAGTAGCTGCAGTAATAGTAGTAGTAGTAATAGTATTAGTAATAGTATTAGTAGTAATAGTAGTAATAATAGTAGTAATAGAAGTAGTAGTGGCAGTAGTGGTAACAGCAGCAGTAGTGTAGTAATAGTAGTGGTGGCAGTAGTAGTAATAGTAGTAGTGGCAGTAGTAGTACTAGTATTAGCAGCAGTATAGTAGTAATAGCAGTAGTGGCAGTAGTAGTACTAGTAGTAGCTGCAGTAATAGTAGTAGTAATAGTAGTAGTAATAGTATTAGCAGTAATAGTAGTAATAGTAGTAGTGGTAGTAGTAGTAGTAGTAATAGTAGTAGTAATAGTAGTAGTAATAGTAGTAATAGTAGTAGTAGTAATAGTAGTAATAGTAGTAGAAATAGTAGTAATAGTAGTAGTAATAGTAGTAGCAGCAGTAATAATAGTAGTAATAGTAGTAGTAATAATAGTAGTAACAGTAGTAATAGTAGTAGTAATATTAGTAGTAATAGTAGTAGCAATAGTAGTAGTAATAGTAGTAGTAATAGTAGTAGTAATAGTAGTAATAGTAGTAGTAGTAACAGTAGTAATAGTAGTAATAGTAATAGTAGTAATAGTAGTAGTAGTAACAGTAGTAATAGTATTAGTAGTAGTAATAGTAGTAATAATAGTAGTAGTAGAAGTTGAGTCAAAGTGACGATTTCAGAACTATTTATTAATTTATAAGTAAACCCAGGGTTATATAAAAATTACAAGAGTCTGGAATAGCAGTGGACATTCCCCCTCCCCCACTGAAAACGCTTTTATCTTCCTCCTTCCCATTTGCTTCAGCTTTAGTCTAGTAGAGATATTAATCAAAATGTGTTAAAGGTACATAAATACCCTTATTTGAAGTTTAGAAACAACTTATACAAATTACGGATATTGCTTAACTTATAATTAGGAAAATCACATATCTTAACATCTCCTACAATTGGGTTCAACACCGCCACGGGTGGTCAAGTTCGTTAAGGTGTGGACTCGTGAGCGAGAGGTCTGGATTTCGAATCCCACCAGGACCGTCCTCCCTTATTGGTTTTTTTTTCAGGTTTTCCTCAGTCCTCATAATCGGAAAATGCCGGGGAGGTACCCTAAACTTAGGCCTGGAACGTTTCCTTCCTTAAAAAAAAATCGAGAGGTCTGGAGTTCGAATCCCACCAGGACCGTCCTCCCTGACTGGTTTTTTTTTTTTTTTCAGGTTTTCCTCAGTCCTCATAAATGGCAAATGCCGGCGAGGTACCCTAAACTTAGGCCTGGAACGTTTCCTTCCTTAAAAAAAATCCCTTCCCAATTTATGATTGATATATATATATATATATCAGTGTTTTTTTTTAGTAGTATTTAACGCTCGTTTTTTCTACTGAGGCACCACAGGCAGTGGACACTGATGATACATGAAATGAAATCATAAATTGGGAAAGGATTTTTTTTTAAGGAAGGAAACGTTCCAGGCCTAAGTTATATGGTCTAGCTTCTTGCCATTGAAGAACTCGCAGTAGTTCGAAATATATCAATTTCAAGTGTGACTCTTTCTCTGTGTTTTATCTTTATCTACTTTTATTATTAGTGTTAATTTGTTACATTGTTAATAGTGTTTCTTTATTTTTATGTTTCATATATATATATATATTTGTCTATTAGTAGCAACTTTATGCCATTTCGATAAAAACGTGGCTTCTAGAGACGGTGAAATTCCTAAATGTTGCCTCAATTACTTTTGGTTATTGAAAACTTGCTTCTTCAGAAATCTGTTTGTGTGCTTGAAAGTTGGTGAAAGGTGAGATGAATACGATACATTTTCCTACGCAACTCATTCAGATTCTGGGGTCATCTTTTGGAGACTTGTGGTCGGGTTTTTCATGAATAAGAGCAGGTCCTTTCCTATTGTCTAGTGCGGACTGTTTTCCTTGAGTTTTTGGTGCATTTTCTCAATTTCTTGGCAATATTTCTCCAATGCAATTTCTTCGCCACAATGCAGAAGAACGTAATGTTTTAAACAAATCGCAGACATAAGCCTTTACCTTTCTCTGGTGTAATTCTCATTTTTGCGGAGTGTTTGGGTGCTTCATAGAGATCCAACGTTGTACAGATCGTTTGCTGTTGTAGAGAACCCATTTTTATTTTTAAATAAGATCATAGAACATAATGCAATCCAAAAACGACCGTTTCACGCCATGAACCGAATGGGACGCTAGTGTTCAAAGAAGTTAGACGCCGTCCTTAAAGAAACTAATAATAATAATAATAATAATAATAATAATAATAATAATAATAATAATAATAATAATAATAGCACTCCGAAAAGAGACAGTTTTGCTTTTCACTAACAGTAAAGATGTAATTCTGAATTGCTTAACAAATTCTCGAGTAGTTTGGCATGTATTTACCTCAATAATTTGCCTAATTCGGCCGTCTCAACGTCACAGTAATGTAATACCACCTGCCGACATGCCGCCAGGATGTTATTAAACGAAGTTCAAGCTGTGATGTCCGTCGACTGACTTACAACTTGCTGATGTTCTTCTGTTTAATGCGATGCTACAATTTCCCTATTCAGTCTCGATGGCTAAGACGAGAAGGAAATAATAGGCGTCACTTCGGGGAATCGAGCTAGGTCGACTCCTCCAGGAAAGACGAGCTGTTTCCAGACGAATGCTGAATAACTCAACCAACTCTGTTAAAAGTATAAGCATTTATTAAAGGGTTTTCTTATACAGTTGGACGTGGATCCTGCAAGCTTCTCTCCTGTCTTTGAATAAATTCATGGACATTTTATACAATTGTAATGCCCAAGGAGGGGTAATAATCACCTAGTCTAGACATAAGAGTTATTGTTAAACATTTCCCCCCACCATGAGGTCAACAGTCACCAGGTCCTCACATCATAAGTTCTAAGAGGTTCATGGTTTGGGTTTGTTAAGCTTAAAACTAAACAATACATCAGCATAATAATTCTATCTATCTATAGCATGCATATGTAGACATAATATTTTAAGTGAGTGGAAAAGAGGGTTGCTTTTTGTTTATGCAAATGTTTCTCTGAGGACATTTTCAGGTCACGTCACCTCTGGGTGGCAAGACAAGTCATCCTTAATATTTATTACGTCTACGTCTAACTATATTTGGGTTTATACAGTATGTTTCACTAACTAGTATATACAGTGTGCTCTTACACAATATCATGTTCTTGTTATATCCTGGCAACGTTACGATTCCTTATAATATCACGCTTTCGTTACAAAGCCGACTCATTACAGTAGTGTTCGCCATTTATTTCCGAATAAACTAATAAAACTCCCATAAGTCTGACTAGTAGTTGTATAAATATTCAAGGTTTGAATAGGATTTTTGAAGATAGCAAAGCCTTTGAGAATATTCAAACTTTAACAATAAAATCACACATATCGTCTAAGTAAAATTCACATTACAATAAGATACAAAGCATTATTATATCATTATGATATATTATGCCACACGGTACTAGACATCCAAGATGATTACTGCTGAGAAGTGTGAAAGAAGATGACAAAGAAGCTTGCCGCATTGGAAAGACAATTTTATGGCATAAAAATATAAATGTAAGGGAAACTTTAATTACGTGAAGTAATGGGAACATAAATAAAATTGAAGGGGGAGTAGGAACAATAATAATATTTATTAACATAGACAAAATTAATTTGGGTAAACTGAATCATAGTATTCTGTACATAGCATAACAGCATCACGTAACAGCATGATAGTGTTGTTTTTGTTAATGGTGTTTAACGCCAGTAGTAAGCATCCATCAGAGGCGGGTACATTTATGATATATGAAATGAAATAATAAATTGGGCGAGGATTTAATTTTTTGATGGAAAAGTTAAGTAACTGTGCCAAGAAAGAAAGAAAGAAAGAAAGGAAAGAAAGAAAGAAAGGAAAGAGAAAAAAAGAAAGGAAGGAAGGAAGGATGGAAGGAAGGAAGGAAGGAAGGGAAGGAAAGGAAAGGAAAGGAAGGAAAGAAAGGAAGGAAGGAAGGAAGGAAGGAAGGAAGGAAGGAAGGGAAGGAGTGAGGGAGGGGACGGGGAGGGGGAGGGGAGGGAAAGAAAGGAAAGAAAGAAGGAAGGAAGGAAGGAAGAAAGTAAGAAAGAAAGAAAGAAAGAAAGGAAAGAAAGAAAGAAAGAAAGAAAGGAAAGAAAGAAAGAAAGGAAAGAAAGAAAGAAAGAAAGAAAGAAAGAAAGAAAGAAAGAAAGAAAGAAAGAAAGAAAGAAAGAAAGAAAGAAAGAAAGAAAGAAAGAAAGAAAGAGTTCCAATTTGAAAAACGATCTGCTAAAAATATTGTGTGCCATGCTAAAAATAATTGTAGACACAAAAATACAGGAAGAGCAGGGGGCATTTAGATAAGTAAGACCATGATGTGTTTACTCTGCAGTTACTATTTTATCTACAGATTTGTAGATTTTACAAAAGCATTGGAACAGAGTAGAACGGTCTACACTTTGGTCAGTTGCGGAAGGAAGAGGAATCCCACAATACCTGGTCAATTAAAAGTCTGAACAAGTATATTAAATTAGTTTTATATTTACGAAATAAGTTAAGCAATATTTTTATAGAGAATAATCAGTCAGTCAGAAAGGGTGTAGCATCTCTCGTGTACTTTTCAATCTTTACATGGACAATATTCTACAAAAATGGAAACAAAATATCTGTTTAAGCAAGAAAAATTATCTTAAAGTAATACTATATGCAGACGATTAGGTTATTGTTACAAAAATATAAGATGAAGTGTTCTAGATTCAATTCTCATAATTCGATAACCGTTTTTGTTCTACAATTTTATAACTGGACCATATATAGCGTATATGCTTAGTTCGCTTGCTCTGCAATGACCTCGATATTATTCCAGTAGCACACTAACGATGAATGACCTGATCAAGGCTACGTTTATCAGCTGTGTTATACTGTGTCAGTTGCTGCCTTCTGTAAGAGCTGTAAAGACTAGAATTTGTTTTATTATGTACCTCAAAGGTGAAAGTTTATTCAATATATCTGTATTGTGTGTGAATTACATTAGATTATTCTATTAGTTCACTGAAATGCCTACCCAAAAATTCACGCTTGAATTAAGAATTTTTATGTACGATACAACGTAGAAACCGAATCATGTAGACAGGTGTGTAGACAATTTCAGGAGAAATTTCCTGGTATTGCATTTCCAGGTAGAGAAACTGTTAGACGTCTGGCTAATAAGTTTAAGACAACGGGGTCGCTAAACGCTAAACCTAAGAAGCGAAAAAGAAATTCTAACAGAGGAAAAAAAGACGAAATTGCTGTACCGTTCGAACGCTCTCCAAAGAAGTCTCTTGACATGTTGCACAGCAAGTGGTGTTTAAAAAACCTTTGTTTATAGAGCTGATAAACTTTTAAAACTGAAACCCTTATGGGTGATTACGGTCCATGAATTACAATCCACGACGATGAAAACAAGTAAATTTCTATAACTGAATTTTACAAAATATCGTTGACGGTACTGTTCACCCACATTTAATAATTATCTCAGAGAGACATGGTTTTATTTAAATAGGAACAATCGCCGCACCATAGACGAACTTAAGGATGGAACAGAAATTATGAACATTACGTAAGAAGAATTTATTCGTGTGAATGAAAATTTCATCCGAAGATGTAACCGTCATGGGTGGCAGAGGTCCTTAAGGCGCGGACCCATGAGCGGGAGGTCTAGGGTTCGAATCCCGCCAGGACCGTCCTCCCTGACTGAGGTTTTTTCCAGGTTTTCCTCAGTCCTCATAAATGGCAAATGTCGGGGAGGTACTCTAAACTTAGGCCTGGAACGTTTCCTTACTTAAGAAAATCCTTTCCCAATATTCATTTCATCTCATGTATCATCAGTGTTCACCGCCTGTGGTGCCTCTGTAGTAAAACCGGCGTTAAACACCATTCAAAAAAAAAAAAAAAAAAAAAAACCGAAGATGCCAGGAATGCAAATGGACACCACTTTCAACACCACTATAACAAAGTTAGTAGTTATTATAGTGCATGTTACTATTACTCATGAGTAAGTAATGTGGGAGTTTTAGTGCGGAAAACCCTCAGTGTAATAGACAGTGCGCGGAGCATGCGATCCGTGGGCGGCAATATAAGGAACACTCTGTATAACAAGGATAATTGTCATAATTGATACGAGAGAATTTCATCTTGATAACTTAACGAGTGCAGAGAGAGCGTATTTGCTAAGTTATTTCCCATTAAACAGTATAATAAATGTATTAATAAAATAAATATATGTACATATATTGTAGTATTAATTAGCTTACTAGCATATACCGCCAGGGATGGCTGAAGTCGTTAAGGTGCGAACTCGTGAGCGGGAAGTCTGGGGTTCGAGTCCCGTCAGGACCATTCTCCCTGACTGAGATTTTTTCCAGGTTTTCCTCAGTCCTCATAAATGGCAAATGCCGGGGAGGCACCCTAATCTTAGGCCTGGAATGTTTCCTTCCTTAAAAAAATCCTTTCCTAATGTATCATTTCATCTAATGTATTATCAGTGTTCACCGCCTGTGGTGCCTCTGTAGCAAAAACGGGCGTCAAACACTATTCATTCATTACTACCATATCAATGTCATGATGGAACGAAGTGATTTTTTTTATTGATTTATTTATGGACGCTCTTTAACATCTCAGGTCATAAGCGTCCTATTCAACTCTGGGCGTGAAACGGCCGACAAATTTTGCTCAGAGGCCTCTTCTTTCAGGCTTGAGGTTCTTTTTCGTGCCGTAAATGTACGACACGGGACCCACGGCTTTACTTCCCTTCCGAAGGAAGCCATACTTAGGATTTTTACGCTCGGAAAAATCAATCGGTTCTGGCCGGGTTCGAACCCGCGATCTTGGGATGGAACGAAGTGGATTTATTACTGCTTTGTAAATACTTCTTATTGGCCTATAAACCAGTAACCGTTGCGATAATGTGCTAAAAAATTGCCAATGAGCTGCAATAACTTCAGTTGAACAGCATTGCATTAAGAGGTTAAAATTGAGCGACTTGTAAATTGCATTGGTCGATATTAAATTTCGTGCCTAAAAACGATAGTAAGTGTACATAAGTAAATAACAAATACAAATACTTTATGTTCGTATTCCCTTAATTGGATGCTTCAAAAAAATTGCTGATCAAGTTTTCTGATTATTTTGGCTTTGATTTAATATTTATTGTATGTTACCCTGTCAAAGTATAAAGTACAAGGTTTACTGTTAACAGTGTTCAATTGCTACTTCTTTCTGATGTCACATCTGCTGAATTGATCTTTTGTTACTGCGTGTCCTAGAATGCAGTTTGCTGCAGCATTTGATGCATTTAATTTCGAAATTATAATATCCGGTTAAATGTTTTTAAATTGTTATTCCCTTACGAATTCAGTTTTTGTGTATTTCTTGTTATACAACTTATTGCATTTCCCAATTTCAATGTCAGTCCTAGTGGTGTAATGGTAACCATACTTGCTTAAACCCAAGATCGCGGATTCAAACCCGGCCAGGATCGATGGATTTTTCCGGGCGTAAAAATCCTTCGGAAGGGAAATAAAGCCGTGGGTCCCGTGTCGTGCATTTACGCACGAAAATGAACCTGAAGCCTGAAAAGAGAGGTCTCTGAGCAAAATTTGTCGACCGTTCCACGCCCTGAATTGAATGGGTCGCTGATGACCTGAGATGTTAAAGAACGTCCATCAATAAAACAAATCAATCAAACCCAATTTCAATATGAATAGTACCATTTTGTTTTCTTATGTAAAAAAATCCATAGTGCCCGTAAGAAAATAGTAAAGGTCATGATACATTTCCATGATAACCAGGGGTCTGGGGTTCGATTCTCGTCAGAACCCTTTTTTCAAACTGAGGCCTTTTCCATAATTCCATCAATCTTTATCAATGGCTACTACCGGGTGAAGCCTAGAACGTTCCCTTTCGAAATAAAATTATCATTTCATCTTAGATATCATCAGGTCTACACCTTTTATACCCAGTGTGCGATTTGTCCTTTTTATCACTGGGGAGATGGTCTACATATATGCGAAAGCATTGAAATAACATAATTAAACGTGTTATTCTTTACATACACACATTTTAGCAATAATTTTAACTTTAAAATCAAACCTACTATAGCATATACAAACAAGACCACTGTAAATATACTAAATGCGTTTGCGCTTGCATGCATTGCGGTGAATATGGTGGTGGAATATTCTGAAGAATGCAAGCACTACTAAATATTTTGGATAAAACCCCGGAATTTTGTATAATAGCTGTGCATACTCGTTTTGTTCCATAATAATGTCTATACATTGTATATCGTAAAGTAAAAGGTTGACAAATGATTATTGAAAAAAAAAATGTTTTTCACAAGCAACTATAAAAGCGATTGTATATATTAAAGGGGTTTTTACACTGCTTACCACGAAACCTAGACCTTTTTTTTTTTAATTGCTATGTTGCTGTGCATAAAAATTTAAAGGATATTATTGATTTATATAAAAGCTTACTAAACTTGTAAATAAATTAAATTAATTGAAAATTACACAATGCAGTTATTCTTAAGGTGATATGCAATATATGTGTATGGATTACACAAATGATGTAGTTTACAAGTCCGGAGAGCACACAGGAGTATATGTAACAGACATTTTACTTTACCATGCAGTATACGGTTTCCAAATATAACACAAATTGTGTTTTTTCGATGTACCTATAATTGCTACAATGTTTGCAATAATAATTACTACACTTATTTACACAGTTATATCTGGACGTTATGTTTCATCACAGGACTTGACAGGTTGGTGTCAATGCTACGCTTGATACTTATATTTGTACTTGATGCGATACATGTTTCAAATCAGGTGCTGTATCACAAAATGCGATGGTAAAGTTACACTTGCTGAAAAGCTTGCTGTTTTAAGTGACGCCGTAACTATTTTTATGTTGATAGAGAAATGATTTACTAGCTGACAACGTAATGTTTCATAATTATACGTATTTATTAAATGATTTAAAACACTTAATTTATATTCCATATATAGCTTTGAATTAATTATTAATTTACAGTCAATTGTATAAAAGTCAGATTGGTTTTCTTCGTAAATTACTGAATTAGGAATTATATTTAATATGGTTCGTATTTTTTATTTCCAATGTGTCAAGGAAGATTAAGTAAGTCAAATGTATCTGAGTGAAAATACCCTTCTTAAAAGCCATAGTTCATTAGCGAAACATTCCATTCTCTCGTTCCTCACGCATTCAGTAGACTTTAGGCTTTTAAGCACTTAACACGGAGTGTTATTTTTACGTGAGTTGACGGTGCGTGTGAAGAACCCTCAATGGTAAGTTATATGATCTTTATTATTTGTTGTCATTTTGTCCGCCATTTAAATACATTTTTAGTAGTGTTTAATGCCCGGTTTTACTACGAGGCACCACAGGCGGTGGACACTGATAATACTTGAAATGAAAGTATATATTGTAAAAGGATATTTTTATTTTTTTAAGGAAGGAAACGTTCCAGGCCTAAGTTTAGGGTACCTCCCCAGCATTTGTCAGTTATGAGGACTAAGGAAATCCTGGGAAATACCCCAGTCAGGGAGGACGGTCCTGGTGGGATTCGAACCCCAGGCCTCCCGGTCACGAGTTCGCGCCTTAACGACCTCTACCACCCGTGGCGGTCCTGTTTTCCTTGAAAAATGGATTTCTAGGAACGTGTTTAATGAGCTAAGTTTGGAATGTAAGCAGGATGATAAAAATGAAGTGCTGCAGCCGGCCTTGAGTGCGAAACGCAATGTGCAGCCGAGCGTTGTCGGGGGAAAAAATACTCCAGAAAGCAACTGGCCACGATTCCCCTTCTTAAATTCTGTATTGTCTTCCGGTATGCTACAATATTTATTGTGCATTGTTCTATGAAATCCACCAAAGAACCCCTTGGTTGTCCCAAAACACAGTTACCATGAGCTCCTGGGCTAAAACTATTAGCATACTTCAATGACTTTTTGGCGAGTTGGGGTGAGCCCACTCCATTGATTGCTATTTTGTTTTGACTCATCTCCATGATGATCTGGTTGGAAAACCCACTGCCTGCACTTTCGTAGCGCAGAAGAAATGTAACCGCCACTTTCCCTTCTTCTTGGTTTTGCAGTCTTCAGAAACACGTTTATGCACCAAGCTCAAAACTTGTTAAATTCTAGCTTTTCTATCAAAATGGTGCGAGATATTTGAATAAACTTCTCTGACGGCGCTGAAGTTGTAAAGCAGCGATTTTTTTCTGCAGTCTTCAACAAATTCGCCGTCGCAATAGATGATTGGTGTTTTCTTTCATCATGCATGTTAGTGCGTCCATTTGACCCCCATGTTCTTACAATAAATATTTTTTCCGATATTAACAACTTAATATCGTCCTTTTTCGTGTAATATGCGGTATTTTGGGTGAAAAAACTGTTTTTCGTTTATTTTCTTGCATTTTTGGTTGGCAATATTGGTTTTAGCAATTTTCGGTGGCAACATGTATTTTTTGAGGAAATTGTCGCGTTCCTAGAAGGCGTTGTTTTTCGCAGCAGTTCCATTTTCCATTCCTTTAATAATTCAGTGCTTAGTATGAGGTGGTATCCACAATATTCGGGACTGGTGCTGCTATCTCGACAATAGTTGCAGTAGAGTTTTGTACCGCTAGGTGGTAACAATAGCACATCTGATGAGTGAGTGTTTAAAGTTTCGTGCAGCTGGGTAGATGTGTTGAGATTATATAGCACTTTTCATGACACTCTGTGTATTGTGTGTGGCGATTTTACGATTGATCCAAGATTAGATGTGTGCATCAAATTCCTTGCAAATCTAGAGGAAAATGCTACGAAGACCCTCGCAATGATTCAACAAGTATTTGGGGGACAAAGCATGAGCCATACACGTGTGCAGTGACATAATCGGTTCAGGGCCGGCCGTACAGCTATTGAAGACGATGCTCACACCGGTATGCACGTCAGCTGCATAACGCCTGACATTGTTGCCACAGTTCAACGCCTCGTTCATGAGGATCGACGTCGAACAATTGAAGACCTTGCTCATGAAGTGGGAGTTGGTTATGGGACATGCCAACGAATTTTAACTGATGAATTGGGCATGCATCTTGTCGCCGCAAAATTTGTGCCAAGGATCCTGACTGCTGATCAGAAGGCACAGCGTGTTGAAGTTTGCACGGAGCTTCGTCAGGCCGTATCCGATGACCCAATCTTCTTGTCCAGGGTCATCACAGGCGACGAGAGCTGAATGAACGCTTATGACCCTGAGACAAAACAACAATCCTCCCAGTGGAAGAGCTCGAAGTCAGTAGTTGTTTGAACAAGAGCGTCGGGTATTCCAGTGACCCGAGCGAAAGTTTGCCGAAAGGTTGGGGATTACTCTTTTTACGATATCAAATAGATGGCTCCACTGTTTCAAGACTCGTTACAATATTGTATGCAATCAACTGTGTGGAGAGAACACTAGAGTTGAAGGATAGGCCGTAATCCAGTGAAAAGATGAACTAAAAGCCTTTCGGGTCGACTTCCATTTTCCTTGTCTATATTGCCTCACCTTGCAGCTCAAACCTGGCCTGCTGATCTGATGCTGTTCAGTGTTCCCGTTTTATAATGAAAGAAAAGTCGTGTATATGTTCGCTTTAAAAGAGTGGTTTAAAGAATGTAGAGAGTTGGATTTCACTGTAAGCTATTTACATAGGGTAATGCAATAAACAAGTTGCAGTTGATTAAATATTTCAGTTAACTCAGCACATATCGGCCAACCAGCTCATTGCAGACAAACAGAGAAAAAAATATATATCCAATAAACACTACTGACACAAACTTCTTCAGTTCACGAAAGACTGAATTCAACGGTGATTTATGTGAAGCTCTTATAGTCACAAACATATCGTGCAATTCACTCAATAACCACAAGTTCCGCAGTTTATTGGGAAAATATTGTTATAACCCCATTTCGGAGGAATCTACCCTGAGAAAAACTATCTAGATACCCAGAAATTTAAGAAATTCGGAATCATTTAAGGGATTTTCGTGTATGGAGTAGTAGATGAAAATGCAGATGATAGCCGTCAGTTATGTGGCAGATTTTCTTGTAGGGAAACTATGAGAAGATGAGACAGGAAGTCCGTACTTGATTGTTTGTAGGGTTTCAGAAAAACCAAATTATTCCGCTATTACTCGCTTCGTGAATGGAGCTCTGAAATTACTTTGCCCAGAAGAAAACAGCGAACAGCAATTTCAGGTTCTGCTTTCAGATGGTACAACTTACATGTTAAAAGCTGCTTTAGCATTAAAAGTATTTCTCCCCTACTCATTCATGTTACGTGTATTGTGCATGTTTTTCATAGAGTAGCAGAAGCAGAAGCCATTTTCACGTTTTCCTGATGTGAAAAGTTCAATATTCAGCATCAAGAAGATATTTATTAAAGCCCCATCCAGAGTTAATGCTTACAAAGGATATTTCACTCAAGTGACGTCATATTAAAATCGACCAATGAAATGAAACAAAATTTTGACTTTTGACCAATCACAACCGGACTACGGAGTGAAATTATTGAAAAGAAGTTATCAGATCCGTTTTATCACGCGATGTGCATTTGTCTTGTGGTCAGTGTAGCCAATTCTATACCTCTACTATATAATTCACTGACCACTTTGCTACAGGCGGTGGGGGAGCTATCGATAGCAACAAAAGCATGAACACTCGACATTCGTAACGACGCAAAATGGAGGGTTCTTTAAAGTGTTTTGGTGATGCGTCAAATGTGCAAATTGATCTTATCATTAGAAATTCAAATTCACAGAATACAAAGAAAAATAGAGACACTGTATATTATATTATCTTCTCTCTCTCTCTCTCTCTCTCTCTCTCTCTCTCTCTCAGTTGATATTGGAAAATCGAACGGTAACGATTGTAATAGTTCACTTTTGTCCATTTCACTTTCAGAGTTTCTGAATAGAATATGCATAAATATAGCAGGTGTTAATATTTTGTGCGCGAATTTCAAATATATATCACTTCTATTCTTATTCTATTCATGAAATAGCCCTGAACCCGTATTTTACTCTTCTCTATTGACTTTACTGACAATCGACATTCTTCTGCCGTAAGATTGCTTGAAAAGGTTAAGTAAAAATATACAATTATTACAATTTTTTAAGTCAAGTTTAAGGAAATTATATTTAAATTCTTTTTATTCGTGAATTTATCGGTAATCTCAGACCCTGTCGTGATATTACTTGTGATAAATATCCAGACCTTCCATTACCCCCAGAGCCAATACTTTCCCGTTGAGACACGTGGATTGAAGCTGTTCTCTTCTATTCAGATACTTTCATGCTGTTAAAGAATTCGTTGGTACGCTGAATCCAAATGAAGCTTTGTTAATTTAACATTCTCAGAATATTTTAATAGTAATTATTTGTATTGGGATTTGACTGTAATCAAGGTACATTTCGCCGGTCCTGGTGGTGTAGTGGTTACCATACTTGCTTGCCTCCTACACCCAAGAACGCGGGTTCGAACCAGGACCGATGGATTTTTTCGGGCGTAAAAATCATAAGTATGGCTTCCTTCAGAAGGAATGTAAAACCGTAGTCCCGTGTCGTACATTTACGGCACGAAAAAGAACCTCAAGCCTGAAAGAGAGGCCTCTGAGCAAAATTTGTCGGCCGTTTCACTCCTTGGGTTGAATGGGACACTGATGATCTGAGCTGTTAAAGAGCATCCATTAATAAATTAATAAAAAAAAAATACATTTCAAAGAAATAGCTGAAGTCACAAAAATTTCGAGAAACCTTTCAATTCTGATTGAGGTTTAGAGTAAACTAGAGCGTGGTCCTTGAAAGTATGCAAGAAAATTAAGGGGTAAATTGTGCAGAGTTTTTGAGAGAAATCCTGACATTAAAGTTTTGCATTCGGTGGATAAATATTTTCAAGGTTAAAACGTAATGTTTCCTGAAAAAATTTCCCCAGAGTTAAGTGCTTTCAAAATCTGCCCAATAACAACTGTAGACATAAATATCCTTCTCAGCATACAAACTTGTATTAACCGATACACATCATAAATTTACAGCCGAGCATTTGGAGAAAATGATCATACTGCACGTCAAATTACAATGACCGGAACATCTAAGGAAAAATGTTCACCATAAGTAACAAAAAATATAAACTTTCAGTTAACACTTTTAATGCATGCTTAGTGCACATTTTAGATATTTTAGTGCATACATTCGATGTTATGTTAGGGTTGTTTGGTATTTTGCACATCAGTTTATTTTTTTAAAAATAAAAGATTTGCTCTAGTGTATGTTTTCGAAATTTGCAGTGCAATTTTGTAAACCACGTCTGTGATCAAAAGAGGGCAACATCTGGTGTCTTATCTTTGAATACCGCACGTTTCAGCCATAGTTAAACATTGCTCCATTAATCGATAAGTTCTGACAGTTCCCTTTTAGCCTATAATATAGATGGGCAAATTGCATGTAAGCTATCAGATCCAACATTAGCTTATAAAGAAGCCTTTCATTTATCAAAGAAGCAATACATTTTACATTAGGTCCCATAGAGATTATATCTAACTTGACTTCGCTCTTTAAAATGTCTTCTTCAGTCTGTTTGTAATGTTTTAGTTGAAAGTAACGAATGATACCTTATCCTTACACACAGACGGCAGCGGAGAAAACCGAGCCTAATTCCAGGTGGTGTGACTTCAATATAAATAGATGGATAATTACCGAATTGGCCATATCGGCCTGATAACTCAATTGGTACGAGCGTACTAGAAACGGAGGGGGTTCAATTCTCCAGATATTAACATTTTGTCAATCTTCGTAATTTATCTACACTTCCAATATAATAAGTGTTACTTTTTTACTTTTTATGTTAAAATTTATTATGTTAAAACAACGCATAGGTTGCAAATTTAGGTTAGGTTATCTTAAGTTTAAAAAAAAAATTATATATGCAAAACTTATAGTGCTAAAAGCTTTTCTCCCTTTGATTATTACTTACTTTATGTGTTACATTGAATGCCCCAGGGGCTAACTTTTTTTAAATCCCAATAATTTGCCTACACTGTTCCAATATAATAAATGTTACCTTTTTATGTTAAAACTTATAGCGTTAAAACAGCTCATAGGTTGTAAATTTAGGTTATGTTAGGTTAGGTTAAGTTAATTTTTAAAAAAATATGCAAAACACAGTGCTAAAAGCGTATTTTTTTCCCCCTTTGATTAATACTTACTTTATGTGTTACATTGACTTTTTTTTTGAATCCCAATAATTTACTTACATTGTTCAAATATAATAAATATTACTTTTTATGTTAAAACTTATAGTGTTAAAACAGCTCATAGTTTGTAAATTTAGGTTATGTTAGGTTAGGTTAAGTTAAGTTAAAAAAAACTAAATAACCAAATCCAAGTGTTAAAACGTATGCCTTTTCCCCTGTGGTTATTACAATGATCATTTTATTAATTTCGTGAATTATTCTAAACATAACCCATTTATTATCAATAATTATAACATAATGCTCCATCTTAGCACTTTTATTACACATGAACAATATACCCTGTCTTAATAATTCATAATAACTTAACGTGTTACATTGCTACAATACAATTTCTTATTTCACTTCGCTGAATACTGAACTTCATTAACTATTAATATGCATTCAAAGAAGTTTATTTTCCATACGACTGCTTGTTTCGGTGCGTTACGACTGTTCCATCCGCTTGCATTTGTTTGTTAACTAACACTCGGTTTTCTCCGCTGTCGTTCGTGAAAGGAGGCATCCTGCACAAGATACGCCTGTTTGTAAGGGTAAGTTGAATGATATATGAAACCCATTGGATATTATGCTATCTATTCTATTTTAACAACGGCTAAAGAACGCTTCTAAACACATTAGTATTTCTCAAAAGATGGTTGCGAATGCCTGTTTCTTTGAAATTATCTTATTTTTATAGTTTCGTTGCTATATTCTCACTAATAAAGTTAGGATAGTGGTTAAGGAAAATAGTAGGGCGCAGGAAATGGTTCCTCTGACAGACTTTCTTTCGAGGGGAGTGCCTCCGTCCTATTAAAAACTTACTTGTTGTTCAGTGACGATTCCCTCTCGCCCCAGATGCTTGAGCAACGTGGTGACATTACGCGTAATAAAGCCTTTTTACTTGATATGTTTCTAATGTATGTAGAAAACGCAAAATACGTAAAAAGAAAATATATATGTATATATGCAACATAAAACAAAAAGGGTTCAAAATACACTTTTCCACATCATAATTCCATAATAAATACAGTATGTAGGTATGGCTTTTTGGTTGCTCGCTCTTTACATTCTGCGGTTTAGACCTAGCTTTCACATTCACATAGCAAAATTCTTTTTTTTATAAGTTATTCTGCGGATGGGGTTCGTCGAAGAAGACCAGAACTTAGTACCCAGTCAGTATCCCACAGTATGGCGAAAAGAGGCGCTAGGGACAATATCCATAGGCCAGGCTTGGCAACACCAGTGCCTCACACAGGCAGAAACCTAGCACAGGCGTAGGCGGTGCAGATCTACTTAAATTCTTTGTGGCATTAAGCGACAAAACTGAGATAGATACTATGCATGCTGCGCGTTAATACATGAGTATCTGAGACAGTTGAAAATCAAAACGCCGTGTTCCGCTTCCCAATGTCGGTTTGGTTTCATCTGCAAAGGAACAAGTTTTTCTCATAGAACAGACGCGATGATATGATCGGCGGAGGATAATTAGAACGTAGTCAGCACTGTTTATTCCATCCGAAAGTTTTGCGCCCGTCAGCTTTCTCGCTCACAGAACCATCTGTTCTGTCTGTCAGGATATTTTGTTTCATCAAGTAGTCGGGCTGCAGTTGTAAGTATTCGTGTTAACAGCGTTTACTTTCCTCTGAGAGTGATCTCTCTCGCCAGATGTTGGTCGCCTCTTCTTGCGTGTAAGAAACGCGAATTTATTCCAATTAAAGTTGAACATAAGAATTGCGCCAAGCGTTGTAAAGTCAGCACCCGAAATTCTGTCAAAGGTCTTGAATTAAAGCTATAGCTTTCGATTCCCACCAGGAGCATCCTCCTTGATTGAGCTTTTTTCTTAATAATGTTTAACACCCGTTTTTACTATTGAGACACCACAGGCGGTGGACACTGATGATTCACGAAATGAAATGATAAATTGGGAGAGGATTTTTTTAGGAAGCAAACGTTCCAGGCCCAATTTTAGGATACCTCCCGGCATTTGTCTTATGAGACAGGAAAACCTGGAATGAAATGAATGAATAGTGTTTAACGCCCGTTTTTGCTACAGAGGCACCACAGGCGATGGGCACTGATGATACATGAGATGAAATGATATATTGGGAAAGGATTTTATGGAAGGAATCGTTCCAGGCCTAAGTTTAGGGTATCTCCCCGGCATTTGCCATTTATGAGGACTGAGAAAAACCTGGAAAAAACCTCAGTCAGGAAGGACGGTCCTGGCGGTATTCGAACCCAGACCTCCCGCTCACGAGTCCGAGACTTAACGACCTCGGCCACCCGTGGGGGTGGAAAACCTGGAAGAAACCTCAGTCAGGGAGGACGGTCCTGGCGGGATTCAAACCCCAGACCTCCCGCTCACGAGTCCGCACCTTAATGACCTCGGTCACCTGTGGCGGTGTTTTTTTTTTTTTTTTGCAGGTTTTCCTCAGTGTCATAAATGGCAAATGCCGGAGAAGGTACCATAAACTTTGGCCTGGAAAGCTTCCTTCCTTAAAAAAAAAAAAATGCCAAACTTTTTCGAATGGTTCGAGAAAGCATTGAAGACGAGGAGCTTGCAGGTCGGCCCTTGGAGGTGCTCACTCCTGAAAACATCGCTCTTGAGGAAGAAGAAATTATGGAAGACCGGCGCTCAAAGTTACAGAAATAGCGGCAAGCAGTTGGGTCTTGTCAAAACAACAGTCCTTCGAATTATTCATGAACATTTAAACATGAATATTGTTAGTGCAAGATGGGTGCCTAGACTTTTTTCTTCAGTTCAAAAGCAGCAACAAGTCATCTGTTGTCAGGCATTTTTGGAGCTCTGCCGTGGTAATGAGAGAGAAGTTCTGCAAACTATTGTCACAGGAGATGAAACTATGACTCTCTACTACGATCCCTTGTCCAAAAGAGAATCAATGGAGTGGCGTAAACCTGGTGAAACACCGCCTCTAAAGACCAAGGTCACTCAGTCAACCAAGAAGATCATGACCACAATCTTTTGGGAATGCGAAGGAATTCTCTTCATTGACTTCTGGTGGTGTGCGCCTTCTTATCGACTACGCGCTTGTACACACAGCTCTTGTTGCAAAGGAAGCTGTGAAGATATGTAGCTTCAAGGAGATCGACCCTCCACCCTACAGCCCTGATCTAGCTCCCAGTGGCTCTTCTTTTCCTCTTCTCAAAACTCAAGAAGGACCTTCGAGGAACGAAATTTAAATGTGACGAAAAAGTGATTGTTACTGTTTATGTCCATTTTGCAGACAAGACTTGTGACTTTTTGGGAGGGGGGGGTTGAAATGTTAATTCAAAGATATGAGAAATGTATTGCAATAAAGGGCAACTATATTGAAAAGTGAAGTATAGTTTTTGTCTTTATCATACCTAAAAAATGGTTATGTCGGAAATTTATGGACCCGTACCAGGAAACTGAATCTGAAGGAGAAACATAATGGACAAGAAGAGGAATTAATTTTAGAAAACTTTGACTCCTCGAGCATAACCAAATGTGGAAAGTTTGCAGAGTTTATGAAGAATGGGGCTAATCACCATTAACATTTTGGTATACTTCGCTGCTCGGCAGCATAAAGAGTTGTCAAAAGATGCATTGAACTTAGTATCTTCAGCCCATCTTGAAAGACTACTTTCTAATTGCTCTTTTGTCTATAATATCACAAGACATCGACTGCTTCGATCGTTCCAAGAAACTGCCTCAAATATATTACACATTATAGTGACTTTGATTAAAGGAGTGTATGTGAGTTTGGGGTGTTATAAATATTTAAAGTGCATACCTTTTTTTCAGCTAATATTAAAATAATGACAAAATGTTAACAAGTTATATTATCAGCGTTCGAAATAAAATCAGCTACTTTTTAAAATAAGCAGTCAAAATGTCTGTTCAATCGTCACTTTTATCTTTTACAGTGAAACGTTTTTCTTCCCTGTTAATATATAAGAAAATATACTCGAGAAATTGAAACTCTTCTTTAAATTTTGAAATCAAAACCCAAATAAAGTGTTATTATGTAAGTACAGCTCGCACTATGAGACGTATCTGAAATGCATTGTAAAAAAGAAGGTTCAAAATGTAATATAATTAAAGTATTTTTTTCATAATTAATATGACAGAAAACCAATTTTACCTTGCCAAACCTGCGCCTAAGGCACTACTCTGTTTTTCCATTAAGTCGGTACTACACTGCAGTAGCTTTTAGTTGAAACATGGAAAGCAGAAAGAGATACCATTATATTCCGCACAGCGCTAGCCAGTTCTTAACTGCCTAATCTCAAAAACATTAAAGAACGTACGTATCTTACACACAAATTCTCTTGCATCTGAGTGCACTGGTTTTCGCCATTTCCAAACACCCGGTTGTAATAATACGAAAGTCAGCGAAATAAAATGGTTAAGCATTATTTCACTACTAAGAGGTGCAACTGGTCACAAACGTATTAAAATACAATTATCACTGAGAGACTATGCAGTGCCGGATAACTGTGATAGTGTTTCTCAGCACCTTTGACCGTCATTAGCACACCCTCCTTCTCTTAGACAGCTCTAGCAGCAAAAATGGTCATGTTTTAATTTAAACCATACAGCCTGTAGTTTCCAAACTCCGCGCCTTGGCTCTCCGGCTAGGCTATAGTGGCACTGGTAGGGCGGCCAAATCTATCATGATATGCTCTCTGTATACTGTGGCAATTACGATTCACAATTTAGGTAGTTTTTTTACATAACGTTTAATGATCCTCTATAGTCAGAGGATGAAAAATTAAAATTGCAGAAAACTGATAGTTTTTAAAAATCTTCATTTGCTTTAAAATTATTTTCATTTTTATTAAAATGAGCAAATTTTCTATTAGTAGTTTCTGTTCTGGCAGCATTTTTTTATTTTATTTTATTTTATTTATTAATATTAATGTCCTGTGCTTTTTTGTTGTGCATAGTGTACCGGTTGTGCACTTTAATCAATAGTTTCCCCATTCTTTCTCATATATTCTGGAGTCGCCTTATGGAGGTCACCTCATGTTTTAAATCTGTGCTGGTTGACTGATATGCCCCTTCTCCTCTTTTAACGAACTTTTATCTTTTAACGAACTGTAGGCAGTTGGTCCCTGCCTACAGACCCGAGAGTAACACATCCCTAAATTATTGGTGTGACAACATGGCACTTAAGACGTTGGGAGTAAATTTTGGTCTCTTAATTAAATATTTTATGGAGCCTTTTGGTAGTAAGCAGTGAACATTAATTGTCAAATGAGTAGTCATTTTAATACTTTTTTATTTTAATGATGTGACGTAAGGATTTTTAAGCAAATTTTGTTAATATTTTTTCATTTTTTTGTGAATTTTAAATGTTGTTTAAAGTTATGTTGTTTTAGATTTTTATTAATGCTTTCAAAGTCAACCTATATCAGATATTACTGTAACGTCATATCTTTTATACTAGTATATGGTATAAACTTTGCATTTTGAGATGGAGCTATTTAATGGGCTCCGGCTAAGTGCTCTAGGTTGGGCACAAATTTTGAAGCGATTTTTTGTCGACATCGAATGACCTGACGTTGTGATGCCAATTTTGAAGTGGTTTTGTAGATTAATTATTAGACGCTTCGGTGTTGTTGCCCTTTCTTCTATGACAACAGTTTCTCAGGGTGAATTCTGCTATTTTGTTGATTCGTACTGAACAGGTCTGGGAGAGGGTTTCTATAGTGTAAATAAGCACGCAATGTATCATAATATACATATATAAATATGTATATATAAATATGTATATATAAATATATATATATAAAACTAATAATAAAAGTAGATAAAGATAAAACACAGAGAAAGAGTCACACTTGCTTCTTGCCATTGAAGAACTCGCAGTAGTTCGAAATATAGCAATTTCAAGTGTGACTTTTTCTCTGTGTTTTATCTTTATCTACTTTTATTATTAGTGTTAATTTGTTACAATGTTAATAGTGTTTCTTTATTTTTATTTTTATAAATATATATAATGTAACTAAAATAACAACATATAGAAAAGCAGAAAAGGATAAAACACTAAGAAAAAGTCACAGATTAGTAATCACTATATTTCGAACTACTTGGAGTTTTTCTATGGCAAGAAGACAAGTGAAGGAGATAAAAATAAATATTGAATATCGAAGGTTATGTTATGCATGGAAACAGACCAAAAAAGCAACAAGAGTGTGTGAAAGAGAGGGAAAAATAATATGGAAGATTTAAACCCGGTAGTACGCGCTTAATGTAAAAATATAGCTGCCATTTCTCTATCTCTGAGTAAACTTTCAGAGCTATGAGTAGGTAACGCATCAATACGTGTTAAATTAAAAGCATCATCAAAACCCTTAGAGTGAGATAAGGCATGTTGGGCAACCAGCAATATATGGTATATTGGTATTTTATTATGTTCAAACTCTTTCGCGTTCTCTGGTGTTTTGCGTACGATAGAGTTAACTACGTCTAATACAAACTTAGTTGTATATTTTACAACTGAGCAACTGAGTGTCTGCGTCAGAATAACTACAAGTGCCTCTCGCCGCGTGTGAAACTTAAGACGAGTGCCGCGGCGTGTAAAATTGAAAACTGCTTAACTGATGTATCGGAACTGAGTAACTAATAACTGCTTCTTAGCTGAGTATCAACTTAAAAACTGACTAACTGATGTATCAGAACTGTGTGCCCGCGTCCGAAGTAAAACATATCTGCGCCTGAGCTGATTCTGTGAACTGTGTGCCTCAGCAACGTCGAAATGAAAGTGAATACTACGAACTGCTGCTCGCCATGTGTAGATCTTACAGCTGCGTACTGAAGAACAAGTCTTCAGACGAGCAAACGCTTCCTTATATATTAAATTCAAATGAAGTAATCGTTGGCTTAACGACGCCAAAAGGGGGTCACAAAGGCATGCGCAAGTTTCGCGTCCATCTTTAAAAGTTCAAACATACATTTATCATTGGCTGGTTTAAGCTTACCTTCAAAGCGTGCCATTCGCTATTTTTTTTTAAAGTTTATAACATTTTGTTGACATTGGCTAGTTTAAAGGCTAACAGTATAACTGTCTGTTGGGTTCAAAGCCCCTAACGATCTTAAAAGTGCCTCCCTGCAACGGCAGTCCTTTTGAAAAAAAAAAGGGGGGCTTCACAGACGAGTCACATTCTATTCCTTCTGAATTCAGTTGTATGACCCTCTTGGTTTTCTAAGCTACAGTAACAGAAAAACACCAGAAACTTTCTCTTTTGTTGACACACAAGCCGCTTTTTAACATTATGCCGTATTATACTTAATGATATCTACATTACTAATTACAATACATGAAATATTACCATAATTAGGTTTGCAGCATACATATTATTTTTATTTCAGGGGTGGAGAAGGCGAACTGTAATAACTGTGTCAGAGATGATTATGTACGTAAATTTTGCAGCTTGGAATATTGTTCTGGGGGCCGACTTTTCATATAACTTGTTAGTTAAATAGACCGGACATTTTGAGAAATTTTGTGATGGTTTTATTGGGAATAATATGATGTAAATAATTCTTTAAATATTTATTGTGTTTGATGCAGTATGGGTCTTTTATGTAATATCAGTTTCAAAAGCTGCGTGTTTATATCTATTACGTGGGTGTTTTTTTTTTCAACGGATTGTGTACGATAAATGGCATTGAAACTAACTTAAATTGTTATAAAGTTATCTTATTTTTTTTAATAAGTTACGTGTCCATGGTACCTTAGGGACTTGCATTCTTTACAGTGCGTCTCCTGGTAGATGACGAGCCGAATTTGTGATTATATGACACACAGATATGCTGCACTAGAAAGTGTTAGCAAAATGTGGTTAACACAGAGCTGAGGGCATAACAGTTAAAGATTATTGTTCATCAAGGACTTGACTTTGATTTTGCTGTCATTTAAACAATTTCCAGAGTTTCAGGGACTTTCTTCATAGTGTGAGTGGGTAATGCCTGATTAAGACACCCACCAATTGCTATAAAATTACTTATTCTTAATTAATTGATTGAATTTATTAATTTATGTTAATAATAATTTGCTAATTTAACAATATTCTGCCAAGAAACGCACTTTTTAACATATTTAAATAAATACTCAATCTCAAATACACATTTATTTATATTTAAGGACTAAAATGTCATTGCAATTTAGGTTTATCAGTATTATTATTATTATTATTATTATTATTATTATTATTATTATTATTATTATTATTATTATTATTATAATGTACGTTGTAGTGTGAGGCCCACTGCTTACACATTAAAGTCCCAAGGATTGATGGATGGATACGCATATTTCGATTTTTTAAAATTAATTGTGGGTGCCTAGCAGGTACCATCGATTCAGATTTGGATAGATTAGTAAAAACTCTTCCTATTGGTACAACTGCAATAGCTTGCATTCCTTTGGAATTCGCCAAAAAGAAATAAAAAATCTGAAAAATAAACAGCTTTTTCACGGTGTGGACCGCAATAGCTTCGTTTCTTCGGAATTCGCTAAAAGCATATTGCGTTTAATTTTCTCTATATAGTTTTAAAGTAAAAGGACAAATTAATCGAGCTTATAAACTGTATTTATAAGAATGCATAAATTTTATGTTTAACAAAAGCGTCGTCGTGAAGATAGCAAATGTGAAATATTAATATAATATATGTATGAGAATTGTGTTTGTATGTAATAACGCTCTGTAATAACCTTCAGAAAACGTTTACGTTACATGTTTTTGCTATTTAAATTAGATTTCAAAGCCAATGAAAATCGATGTAACTTTCGATTGTTTTTATTTGCTTTGTATATTGCAATTGTTTCTGAATAGTGATGTTTTTGTTTTATTGAAATATATGAACACCATCTTCTTAAATACGCAATGTTTTTTTTTTTTTTTTGATTGATTTATTTAAGGACGCTCTTTAACATCTCTGGTCATCAGCGTCCCATTCAACTCAGGGCGTGAAACGGCCGACAAATTTTGCTCAGAGGCCTCTCTTTCAGGCTTGAGGTTCTTTTTCGTGCCGTAAATGTACGACACGGGACCCACGGCTTTACTTCCCTTCCGAAGGAAGCCATACTTAGGATTTTTACGCCCGAAAAAATCCATCGGTCCTGGCCGGGTTCGAACCCGCGATCTTGGGTTCAGAAGGCAAGTATGGTAACCACCACACCACCAGGACCGACAATACGCAATGTAACTCGAAACTTTCTGTTGTCTCTTTAATTTAGTTTGTTTGTTTGATTTTTGTTGTATATTTATGAACACTTTTTAACAGCTCAGGCCATCAGCGTCCATTCAATTCAGGGCGTGAAACGGTCGATAAATTTTGGTCAGAGGCCTCTTCTTTCAGGCTTGAGGTTCTTTTTCGTGCCGTAAATGTACGACACGGGACCCACGGTTTTACTTCCTTCCAAAGGAAGCCATACTTTCGATTTTTACGTCCGAAAAAAATCCATCTATCCTGGCCGGGTCTTTATTTTAGTAAATGTAAAGATGATATCAAAGGTTCATAAGGGTTCATGAACATGGTTACATTTAAAAATGTTTAAAATACCCACACGATATACATTTTTTATCAGTGATCATATATTTAATTTAATTAATAGCATGCCATTAGTTTTTATGGCTTAAACTAATTTATGATAATGATAATAATAATGATTATTTTTATTCTAAAAATGTGGTTTCCCTTTTATAATACTTATAGATAGCAAGAATGGTAATTTTGTTCCCCTAATACCACACAACAATGCCATAACGTATTTCATTTCATTAATTAATAAAGCCTAATTTCGGTTTTATATTAATTTTTATTAAAAGTAACCCAACTTCGTGAGGAATTCGCTTAGTTTATGCAGCTCCTGCATGACGGAATTTTTTATAAATGATTTTCCTTTCATAAAAGGATAAGGCACCGATGAATTGTCAGTGCATTTCTTTCAGTATCTCCAGTACTCTGGAAGTTCATAGACTTAAACATGTTATACTACTACGATATTTTAGAAGAATACGTAATTAATTTGTTATTTGAATTTTGTTGTTGTGGAAAGCAATTTGATGAAACAATTAATCTATTTACTAAAAAACAAAATGGAAATCTAAGCTGGGATAGAGAAGTTATCGAACTGTATAATGCAATATAGATCCAACAGGGTCCCAAGAAATATAAGCGCCGCAGCACGGCTCTACTGCTGCGTAATAGAATGGTCCGAATTCCAGTTAGAGATCGTTGCTAGGCAACCGTTTAGAGCTTAGTTTACGGGGTACAAGATGTGCCATGGGTTTCTTCACTATATACTTTCCTGCTGTTGAAGCAATTTAATTCAGAAAAACCGGAGCAATTTTGACGAATGACAAATATTAATATTGCTCGTAATAAAACAGTACAGAAAATCGCTTGTATGTTCATTGTTAATTTTACTGTTAAGGGTGCAGTAAAAGTTCGTCTGCTAATCTAGTAGTAAAACAGGTGACTGTAGTACACTAACAACAGCCATATTAATGCGCGTAAAAATAAGAATGGGCTAGTTTTAATTAATGACTGAAAAGAACGCAACAAATGAATAATTTGTATTAGGACTGACTGAAAAATTCTCGAACAGTGAGGGAACGATTTGTTATCTTAAACATTTTTTTTATTTTTCAATAATTTCCATTCAGGTCAATATATTTATTTCAGCAATACTCACTTGTCGTTATTATATCTCTGAAGTGCTCTGCGCTCCCAGCTGCAGTTGCCTTAGAGTTGATGAAAACTGCTGTACAGCGAGGAAAAGTTTGAGCTTTGGGACCAGAAGTCCGAAGGAGCCTAATGTGGGAGTAGGGTGGATGCTTCAATAATTCGCGAAAGCAATTTTGTGAGCAGTGTTGATTTGAACCCCAACCCCCTTTTTCTTCAGGAATTTTTTCCATTTAATTGACTTAAAAAATTAGAACAGCACTGTCCAGCTATATTTTTACCTTTCTAAAGGCAATCAACTAGCAAAATATCTTTAGCGTCCTAAAAGACAGTTGTCATATTCTTTCCTGCAGATGGAGCCGACTTTGTTTTCTTTGGCACTGAAAAACCGACTTATATTTGCTTTTTGACTGCTGTTTCGATTCTAGTGTGGTGTATCTAAGTTATAAGCCGAAATTCAAAATCAGTTCTGTTGCACTTAAAATGCTCCAAACACTGTTGCGATATTTTCATAGCAACAGAATGAAGCGGTTTAATGTTGGCCCCAACTTTAGAGCCAAATTATGAGGATATTTGTGCCCCAAGTTGGGCTCCAATTTTTGAAGCTGTTTAGTAGGCTCCCGCTAAGTGCCACACGTTGGGCGCCAATTTTGAACTGATTTGTTGTCGACATTCGAGTTGTGATGCCAATTTTGAAGCGTTTGGTAGATTGATTATTGATCGCCTCGGCGTTGTTGCCCACGCTATAATGACAATTTCTCAAGGTGAATTCTGCTATTTTGTTGATTTGTATTCAACAGGACTGGGAGAGGAGTATATATTGGTACTTTTTAGGTTCAAAATCTTTCGCGTCCTCTGGTGTTTTGCGTACGATAGGCTTAGCTTTGTGAAATACAATCTTAGCTGCCGTGTGGAACTTAGAAGTGAAGCTGAGTACTGCTTGTGTCGCGGTGTATATCTTAGATCCTGCATCGGGATCAGAATAACAAGAAATGACTCTCGCCACGTATGAAACTTAGAGACGAGTGCCGCTGCTCGTGAATCTAAAAACCGCTTGACTGGTGTATCGGAACTGCATAACTGATAATTGCTTCTCAGCTGAGTATCAACTTAAAAACTTCTTAACTGATGTATTGGAACTGCGTGCCCACGTCCGAAGTAGAATATATCTGCATCTGAACTGATTTTGTGAACTACATGCCTCAGAAAAGTCGAACTGTATGCGCCATCCTAGCAAAGGCTTTCTTGTGTATTAAATTCAAATTAAGTCATCATTGATTTAACGACGCCAAAGCGGGTCACAAAGTTTCGCGCCTCTCTTTAAAAGTTCAAACAAATATTTACCATTGGCTGGTTTAAGTTCACCTGCCACACTTACCATTCGCTATTTTTCTAAAGTTGAAAGCATTTTATTGGCACTGGTTAGTATATATGCTAACTGTATGGCTGCCGAGGTCGAAGCCCTAACAGATTTAAAATACCTTCAGTTTATTAACCCTACAACGGCAATCCTTTCACACTCTACTCTCGAGTTTCTTTCCATTGTATAGTTTTGTGACATTGTTGGCATTCCAATCTACCGTAACCGAAGAACACTAGAGACTTTCTCTTTTGTTGACATACAAGCCGCACTTTAACACTATGCCATATTACATATATTATTATTACAATTAAGTTTGCAATATACATATATTTATGTTTCATTGGGGGTGGGCCTTATTAACTGTGTCAATGAGTTTGAACTACTATTAGCAAGCACAGCACTCATCATATGCAACATCTGTATATGCAATTATTCGTTTAAAATTGAAATGGCATCATTTCTTTGGAATTCAGATAGTCAGCTGTTTCAAGCATTTTTAACTTGCCGGTCATCTAACACTATATTTGAATTTATTCGATGAATTCAGCTGTGTTGCTCTTTTTGAGTATCCTTCACACGCATCATCTTAAAGGGAAACCGGGGTGACCGAGGTCGTTAAGGCGCGGACTCGTGAGCGGGAGGGCTAATGTTCGAATCCCGCCAGGAGCATCCTCCCTGACTGAGTTTTTTTTCCAGGTTTTCCTCAATCATAAATGGCAAATTCCGGAAAGGCATCCTAAATTTAGGCCTGGAACGTTTCCTTCCTTAAAAAAATTCTTTCCCAATACATAATTTCATCTCATTTATCACCAGTGTTCACCGCCTGTAGTAGTAAAACGGGCGTTAAACACCATTACAAAATCTTCAAGGTTGGCGCGGCCATATTTAAATGCAGCAGATAATTTTTAAATCCTTGAAAATGAAGGAGAAGACACTCACCCCATACAGTTTTATAAATTTGATTTGAATTTTCTTTGGCGTTAAAACCCCTTATATAAAGAATTTTACCACTGCACGATTCTCAATTTTATTAATTTAATGGAACACGTTTGCTTTAGAAATTTGCATTAAGTAAATTGCTTGAAACATGCATTGGGTATTTCAAAAGTATGCTTAATACATGTACATACCTACCACACAAAAACAAAATTACCTTATCAATTGTGTGCAAGCTATGATCGAGCCCTAGACATTTTCACATCACCGTCTAAAATATAAATTCTGCATTGGTGATTGCTAATAACTACATATTTCGTTTCATGTGAACGAAACTCAATTTGTTATTGTACAATCAATTACACATAAAAATAAATATATCTTAAACATTTAAAAAAAATTAAATTTTATTCTGCATGCTTACATTCATTAATACAATTAAAATTACAATTTCAATTCTACATATTTTGAAATCTACAGTACTGATACTATAAAAAGACAAAACTAAAACTTCAAAATACTAAACCGGTATTGGAAACCAGTACTACGGCCATTTCCACTATAAAATATAATTAACCTACAATTGATATTGTACCTAGTAGCAATACATTTTTAAACTTCATTTATACTTCAAAAAACGCACTTTTTTTTTAGATAGATTTAATTAATTTACGATTTTTATAAAATTAACTACCTAAAATCTTTTATTTCTCCTGACGCTCGGTATCCGGGCTGTTCCCCATCGGAATTCCAGGCAACAGAACCTGGAATTCCATTAAATTGATCAGGATAAATTATTTTTTGATTGATTTATTTGTGGGCGCTCTTTAAAATCTCAGGTCATCAGCGTCCCATTCAACTCAGAGCGTGAAACGGCCGGCAAATTTTGCTCAGAAGCCTCTCTTTCAGGCTTTAGGTTCTTTTTCGTGCCGTAAATGTACGACACGGGACCCACGGCTTTACTTCCCTTCCGAAGGAAGCCATACTTAGGATTTTTACGCCCGAAAAAATCCATCGGTCCTGGCCGGGTTCGAACCCGCGATCTTGGGTTTGGGAGGCAAGTATGGTAACCACTACAACTCCAGGACGGACAGAAATTAAAGAGTCAGTTATGACTTTAGCAGAGGAATTATTCTAATTAATTAATTGCCATGCAACCTTGCTCTTATTAGCAGAATTTTCAATTAAAGTTACTTTTCCTGTGCCTTTATTAAGGATAGTTAAATGTTATATCGGCACCTCCTTGGTCTAGTGGTTAGCGTTGCTGACTGCTGTCCGAGAGGCCCGGGTTCGATTTCTGGTACCTACTTAGGAATTTTTCTAGAGATTTTTCGAGATCTGGAATGGGGTTCACCCAGTCTCGTGAGGACAATTGGGAAGCTGCCTGATAGAGAGGTGGCGATATTCGATTTAGTAAGCCGCGATATAGCGACCGGTGGGATACGGTGTGCTGATCACATGCCACCCTGCAAAACTGCACTCTATCAATGATATCATATGATGGAAGTAGAGGACGCAGCGGTCGTCGTACGGCAAGGCACCCATGGGGAAGTAAAAGGCTAAGAAGAAGAAATATTCTATCTCAAATTTTAGCACATTGTGTACATCTCCTATTTATGCGCCATGTCATTTTTCTACCTTAAATATTTTGTTTCCTTCGTCAGAACATGCAGTAATTCTTGACTATTTATTCTTTCACGTTTTGCTGCAGTTACTGGCTGTGGAAGATTACCTAGCAGGCTTTGGAACACAATTAATATATTATTTATTTAATGAATATAATCAGTAAAACTGATTATATTCAAAACCAACTTTTACATATGTATTTTCTAGAAAGTACTTTGAATAAACTGAGAGATTCATTGTATTTTTCTTCTTCAATATTTGTTAGAGACAAGACAAATACTGACTCATTCTAATGTTTTATGAAACATTTTAAAACTCTTATTTCAGCTACTCCTTGCATTTTTACAGCTGGCAGTTTGTGCCTACTACCCCAGGGGCACCTTCTGGAGGAAGGGATTAGGGAAGGGAGACATTGGAGGACCAAGATCCACGATGCACAGACGTAAACGGGGGTCTTAACATTGTCTCCAGATAGAACGCAGACGGTCCCCCTCAAAAAGGCCGCTTCCATACTATATGACTGAGCATAAATCTTTCCAAGGAGCAAGCCTCTGTCACGCTGTACCAGCGCACCTCACCCTGGCGCTTTTATTCCTGTAACATAATCAATGGAACGAAATGGGAGAGGGAAAATTCTTGGATAGATGCATCCCAATATTAGCTTAGGAGAAACCACGGAAAAATCCAAGCTCAGAATGGCCGATGCCAAGGAATTTGAGCCCGGGACCTCCTTAATGAGAGTTCCAAATGTATACCCCCGAAGTCATACCGCTCGTTTTATAGCACGATTGTCTTCCAGTAGACTTTATATAGGCTGGTGTGAATTTCTCATCATGTTTCATAATCTACGCCTTTTATTGCTTCTAGAGTAAAACTATTTCTAAATCAATGAAATATCATTTATAAAGCAACCCAAAATTATAAAAAAGCACAATGCTTGAGATGAATACTTTTAACATAATTATGATCAAAAATGGAACTTTTGTAAAGATAATATACCATCTTTTTAAAATAATGTGTTTTGCGTAATGTAAAAAATAATAAAATTCTTGGAAGTTAAAGTTCAAGACGCTTATGTAATTGAATCGACAAACATTCCTCACATTGTATACAATTTAGTAGCAAAGGAGTCGAGAAACAGCCAAACTGCAATGTGAACTGAAACTGCAACCTTCAAACTCAATGAATGTAAACGCTTAAAGGTCTCTCTCTCTCTGTAGTAAACGCACGTGTTGAAAAGAACCAGTTGATATCTTGAATTTTCCTTTTTTTAGCAACGTGTCAAGATATCTGCTAAAGGGCATGAGAATTGATCGCTTGATGACTGATAAGGGAAACGTTTATGTATTGTAACCGTTTCTTTTCGTCGCGGTCACAAGCGGTCATACGTCGCAGGTGACGATGGCCTACGAGAGACCCGATTGTGTTGTTTCGCGCTCACGAAGTCGCGGGATCGGGAAAAAGGACCGGAAATGTTACAATAGCAACTCTTTGCTGACTGGATTGATCGTCGAACATGGTGAACTTGATGCCTCTTAGTGCGCTGCTCTGGCCGTCGACGTTAAATGAAATGTCGTAGTTAGTTCAAGATGTATGGACATTAAGTCTGAACAACTTGCTACTAGAACGTTGCATGATTTATTATCTGTTTACAGAGACTGCGTGAAGTGTATGCCACGCTGCGTGATGCCACGGGAACTGCGCGACTGTTGAACATGAACTGAGGTCTGGTACTGCTTTGTTGGGAGTCCGAACTAACTACTGAATATGAATGCCTACTCTGCACGAACGGAATATAGTAATCCATTGCGATCTAGCCTTGAACAAGCCTGACCCACTTGAAATCTATAATAGCGTCTCTCTAGTCTTGCACTCCACTCGCCTTCACGTGCTCATCTGCACCGCTGACGTGCAGTCTATCAAAGCGTGCCTTAGCAATAAAGTTTTAAACTAATTTCAAAATGTTTCCCCTTTGTCGACGGAGTTACATGACAGAACTCACGGACTCCCATCGTTTAAAATCTAAGGTTCTGATTGGCGAGACAAATCTCATATTAAGGCGCTCAAACTCACCACTGCCTTCTCATAGGTGAGCGTTCAAAAACGTGAGCACGCTATGCTTTTCCACCCGCGTTACCGTCTCCTCAGGAGATCTCCCTAACAGGTTAGCAGCTTCTCTAAACACAAAAAGGCATTGTTATATGCCGTTCTCGCCAGGTGCACCTTTCTACTGTGTTATCTCGTGTCTCTTACCGCAGGCACAAAAGACAACCGCACAAAGCTACATACGATTCTGCAAACACGTGCTTTTTACAAGGAACTCTCTTAAATATTCATTATTTAACATATAGACAATAATTATACAATTGAAACCAAACATCTATAGAGCTACTCTCCCTTCTGAATTTATATACCATACGAGAGTAGAGAGTAGGTGCATAAGTTTCCGGTCTAACCATTTTCTAGGTATGATAAAGACAAAAGCTATATTTCACTTTCAATATAATTAAACTCTATTGCAAAACATTTCTCACATCTTTGAATTAGCATTTCAACCCCTCCCAAAAATAGTCAAAAGTCTTGTCCCGCAAAATGGGCACAAACAGCACCCATCACTTCTTCGTCACATTGAAATTTCCTTCCTCGAAAGTCCTTCTTGAGTTTTTAGAAGAGGAAATACTGGGAACTAGATCTGGGCTGTAGAGTGGACGGTCGTTCTCCTTGAAGCCGCATTTCTTCACAACTTCCTTTGCAAGCGCGTTGTCGTGAAGAAGGCGCACACCACCACTCAGCTGTCCTCGCTTTTTACCTTTGATGGAAGCACGTAGTCTTTGCAGTAGGAAAACATAGCACTCCCCATTTACTGTGGTGTTCCTCTCCTTGAAGTAAATGAAGAGTATTCCTTCACAGTCCCAAAATATTGTGGCCATGATTTCTTGGTTGACTGAGTGACCTTGGTCTTTAGAGGCGGTGCTTTGGCAGGTTTACGCCACTCCATTGATTCTCTTTTGGGCAAGGGGTCATAGCAGAGAGTCATAGTTTCATCTCCTGTGACAATGGTTTGCAGAACTTCTCTCTCGTTACCACGGCAAAGCTCCAAAAAACGGATGACTGTATCTGCTTTGGAACTGAAGAAAAAAGTCTAGGCACTCATCTTGCACTAACAATATTCATGTTTAAATATTCATGTATATTTCGAAGGACTTTTGTTTTGACAAGACCCAACTACTTGCTGCTATTTCTGTAACTTTGAGCTGCCGGTCATCCATAATTTCTCCTTGCACAAGAGCGATGTTTTCAGAAATGAGCACCTCCAAGGGCCTACCTGCACGCTCTTCGTCTTCAATGCTTTCTCGACCCATTCGAAAAAGTTTGGCCCATTCTTTTACGGTAGAATGTGAGGGGAGTGCTTCCTCATATACACTGTCCAATCGCTGTTTAATTTCATTTGGAGTAACCCCATATTTGTGAAGAACTTAATAATAGCTCCATACTCCATTTTGAACATGTCACAATCTTCTACACAAAGCCTTATTTATGCAACTATATCTGAACAAGTGAACACAGCGAAGCGGAAGTTACAGCTGCAATTAATTACAAAACAGATAATGTATGGCACCAGATAAGGGTTTTGTGAAGGCGAAAACTCTTATCTGCGAGGCCGGAAACTTATGATCCTACCCTCGTAGCTCTCAGTTCAGCATTTTGCGCTGCATTATTACATGACGCATAAACTTCCCTTAATTGAAAAACTAGGAACTGCCAGGCTAATAATATGAAATTTGAATATACATTTTCAACATTATTATTCTTACCTTTAACGTTTCTGTTTATTTTTCTTCTATGTGAGGGCTTCTTGCTTTCTTTTCTACCATGTCCTTGTTCAGAGGCACGATTTTGTTTTCACAAGCTCCAATGCTCTCTTCCACATCCAATTCTGTGTTAGGTATTTAACTCACAGAACAAGACAGCCGCTATCTCTCTTATATAAATTAACATACCAGCAATAGAAGAACGAATTGTTGACAAATTGCTATTAATTGTTGAACTTGGTGTAATTTCCCACCATTTTATACAAATATTAAGAAACTAACAGTACAACTTTCCTCTCAATATGCATTTGGCATTGGATATAGAGTTTCCGAACAGAGCGTACTGTGCACATACAAAATTCTGGAACAAACTGCTGTTTTTAAGGTTAAATATCTCAAGGATAAAATGGGTTAAGAAAACGAACATTATTCCATACAAGACACAGTAATGCCAACGTTATGGAATGTGCATTATCTCATGTGTGGACATGTTGGGTTTTGGAACTAACCAACTCAACTGAAACAGAATGATCACTTTAATGAACCATTGCTGTTTGGTATCGGTGTGTATATATCCTGGACTGTTTGAGCCTACCTAATTGATAACAATTTATTAGCAATGTTAATTTGCAAAACAAGCTGTTATTCTGCAAGGAGTATGGCCGTACAAGCGACTAATTTGTAACCAGAAGATGGATTTACATTTAAATGCATTTGCCATGCTACTATGTGTTCACTTTATCAACAATGCATGGAGGTTTATAGTTAATGTAGGTGGTTGTACAGTGCCGTTCATTCGATCCATAACGTCTCGCAGCATATATCAAGGTCTGATAAGAATTATACTCCGATCAATAAAGATGGGATTATCGACTTGAATTTGGCAGATAACCCAGCTCTCGATAGCTCGCCAGCTATAGCAAGCCCGCTATTGAATCTGGAGGAAGAGGCCAGAGTAAAACCTCCATCTACCCGTTGTATTAAAGACATTTTTCGTTCTGCGGCAGCGGTTTTGGAAGGTTAAAGCCGCCGTCGATTGGGAAGAGAGTTTATTGGATAGATTTTTACCAGTCCTTTTCAGTCCAGGCTCCAAATGTTTTCTTTTCATTTCTTTCTGTTTTCTCAAACAACAAATCAATATGTTTAGGATATATCCTTTATATTATAAATTTTGCAATTCAAATCCCCCTTCATCTATTCCAAGGTCCGCTTTGGACTCTGTTTCACATTCCCCCCCCATTTCTACCCCCATTGCCTTGTTATTAAATAAATTAGCGCTATAGTATACGTCTTTACTTTAGCTTGCATAAAACTAGAATAATATCTTTTGCGTAATATTACAATACCGTAAAATATTTACTTAAATAGTGTGACTAAATCCAATGTGATAGTAGATTAATAAACCTTATGTACTTATTCTCAGATTCTAAGTAAAGTTGGAGACTGGAATTTTAAAAGTTACTAAAGTTTTGACTATAAATTTTGGGTTTTATTTTATCCATTCTTTCATTTGAGAAATATTGTTTTTAAGTATTGAATTTAATTACAATTTTTATGTCATTTTCTGCACATAAATTTAATAAAATAACTTTCCCAAAAATATTATTAAATACAAGTGTTTGTTAAATTTACCCTGAAAAATATGACTAATTGGTTGATTACGTTTTGAGAAAACATATATTTTGGATGAATATTTCACTCATGTGACGTCATATTGAAATCGACCAATGAAAGGAATATAATATATTAAACCCGTTTTATTACGCGTGTATTTGTCTTGGGTCAGTGTAGCCAACTCTATACCTTCACTATATAACTCCTGAACACTCATCACTGATCGCTATTCGGTCCTGGTGGTGTAGTGGTAACCATACTTGCCTTCTAAACCCAAGATCGCGGGTTCATACCCGGTTAGGATCGATGGATTTTTTCGGGCGTAAAATTCTAAGTATGGCTTCCTTCAGAAGGGAAGGAAAGCCGTGTGTCCCGTCTCGTACATTTACGGCACGACAAAGAACCTCAAGCCTGAAAAAAGAGGCATCTGAGCAAAATTTGTCGGCCGTTTCACGCCCTGATTTGAATGGGACGCTGATGACCTGAGATGTTAAAGATCGTCCTTAAATAAAACGAACCAAAAAAAAAATCGCTTATCACTCTTGCTAGAGGCGGTAGGAAGCGATTAATAGCAACAAAAGTATGGATAATCGACTATCATAACGCAAAATGGAGTGTTCTTCAAAACGATTTGGTGAGACGTTAAAAATACAAATGGATCTTATCATTAGGAATTCCAAACTAGAACGCAAAGAAAAATAGAGACACTGTTTATCTTTATTTTTTTTTCTCTCTCTCAATTGGTATGAGCAAATCGAGCGGTAGCGATTGTAATAGTCGACTTTTTTGCATTTCATTCTCACGGTTTCGGTATAGAATACAAATTCATAAGTATAACACGTGTTAATTTTCTGTGCACATATTTCAAATATATATCACTTTTAATCTTATTCTAAAAATGAAATAACCCTAAACCTGTATTTTGTTCTTCTCTTTTGGCATTACTGACAATCGACATTCTTCTGTCGCAAGATTGCTTGAAAAGGTTAAGTACAAATATACAATTATTACAATTTTGTAAGCCAAGTTAGAAGAATTATGTTTAAATTCTTATTTCATTCTCTAAATAGTCCTAATAAATATCATTCGAGAGTCTGAGCTTTCCAGATAAATTCACTCACTAAAGTTCGTTAATTTACCAGTAATCTCAGACCCTCTCGTAATATTTCTTGTGATAAAAACGTTTTCAGGAATCTACGATAAAGCTTAGAACACGAATCAGTGCATTCCAGCCCCAAAGAATAGAGCATATAATTCTTCTAATAACTCTTAACTAGAGACATCTAAGTGATCATACACTTAGAGGTTAACCACATATTTCAATTTCATAAAATCAACAAAATTTATCTCATGAGAATGAATTTTGGAACAAAATTCGGCATAAGTTTGACAATTCCTAACCGATGCAGACCCGTGCAGAACATGCTTTTTCTATTCTACTTATTAGCTAAAAAACTTAATAACTATACATGATTAAAATGAGATGGTTTCATAGATTTTTAAAATAAAAAATTGGGAACTTTCATCATTAGGAATCCTAAATGCATTTTATCCAAAACATGCTTAAATATTTCGTACAATATTACACTCGTTAGATAATTAAATGGTTTGTACAAATAATTATATCGATCATTTCTTTACCAGCTTTATTAGTAAATTTCGACTAATTAAATTGTTTTTAATTCCAATTAATATTCACATTTCTGTCTCACTAAAACGTCGACATTTAATCAAATATAACGAATTGTTTTTATATAATCTATTAAAACCAATATCCTACAAAGAGGGCAAACTTAAAGCCCAAATAGGGGCGAAGTAATTTAGCTCATCTTTGAAAGAATGAATTTTTTTCATTTTTATGCTATACTTTTCACACAAAAACTGACTGTGTTTGCCTGCCTTTCAGTTATTGTTCAATAAAAATTTGGATTTTCCATAGGTGTATGCTAGCTTGTAGAAATTCTACTATGTTGAAAACTTTGAAAGCAAAAGTCCATGCAATCTCCTATAAATGTATTTTTCTAATGATACGCAAACTTCAAGAAGCATGCAGCTAGGAAAAGTATTCACGAAAATCAGCTATACCACTGAACTTGTACTGTCATAAGGATTTTGATATTCATGTCCCATCGATATATCGAAATTAATATTATATCGAAATCCTATGACACCCATTATACTCTAAATGTTGAATATTATTTGTTTGAACTGTTGTATTGTTATTAAAACGTTATTCTTCAGTATCTAGTCCACATAACATGTTACTGAATGTCAAACTTCTGATAAAGTTGGGAAGAAACATTTTGAACAAGTAAATTTTGCAATTTATAAGTGATATTTCTCGAAAGTAAGTGTGTGAATTGTGTTTAACGCCCGTTTTCGCTACAGAGAAACCACAGGTGATGGACTCTGATGATACATGGGATGAAATGATATATTGGGAAAGGATTTATTTTTAAGGAAGAAATTGTTCCAGGCCTAAGTTTAGGGTACCTCCCCGGCATTTGCCATTAATGAGGGCTGAGGGAAACCTGGAAAAAACCTCAGCCAGGGAGGACGGTCCTTGCGGGATTCGAACCGCAGACCTCCCTCTCACGAGTCCGCGCCTTAACCACCTCGGCCACCCATGGTGGTATATTTCTCGGAGAGCACATATGTTTCGAAATAATTATAGTGGTTTGCGTTACCTCCTTAAAGCCGACTAATACATTTTTTAGGAGTTTACATAGTCCTCTTATTGACGTTTACTATTCTTCAGGAGTTTACCAACCTTTTCGTTATCGAATGTACGCACGGTATTGAAACAATCATTATGGCCACCGCCTAATCATAATATTTTGTGCATTATAATTAGTAATGTAAATATTATGTATCATGAGATATAACTTATTCTATGTCGTCAAAAGATAAAGTTCTCTGGTGTAACTGTATACGGTAGCCCAGCCAGAAATAGGACACAGCCAATGAGGTAAAAAACCTCTATATAAAGAAATGGAACAAGTGCTATGCCACTTCTTAAAAACCTTCCTTTGGCGAGGGTTAATAAAGTCCAGGCTTTAGAATATGTTAGGGTAATGAACTCGCTAGCCGTTTGTACAGTTAACTTTAAAACAACCAATGTAAACAAATGTTTTAAACTTTAAAATAGTAGCGGGTGGCATACGTTGGCAGGTGGATTTGAACCAGTCAATAGTAGATGTATATATTGAATTTTTAAGCAAGGCGAGAGACTTGGGCGTGTTTGTGTGACCCCCGTTGGCCTGGTGACAGTTAATTTGAATGGAATATATAAGGAGGCATTTACTGTGCTGGGCACTCATTTCAGATCACGAGATAATCAGTTCTACTTCGGACGCGAGGTTTGCTTCGCTGGCACATACTAATTTCTACTTCGGACGCGGGGGCGCACTTTAAGTTTGGCATTCTCCGAGGACGCTCAAAGTTGTATGTTCTGCTGCGGCACTCATACGCAATTCAGATCACTTCACTAGTTTCACAGATCATCAGCAGTCCAAATCAGTTCACGTAGTTAAGATCTACCGTGCGCAGAACACCAGTGGACGCGACAGATCTTGCGAATAATAAGTAATCATACATATTCAGATCTACTCATCGCGTGATTATTAACACAGTTGATATTTTCTCCCAGTTCTGTTGAGTACGACTCATAAAATAACGGAAAAACTCTGATATATTGTTGTCGTGAAGGGTGAGCAACAACACTAAAGCGATCAATAGCCAGTTTACGATTCGCCGTTACAAAATATGGCGACCCAAAACTAAATCGCTTCATAATTGGCAATCAACCTGTCGCCCACAGACGAAACCGCTTCAAAATTGGCGCCCAAAGTGAGGCAACCAAAGAAACCACATCATAATTTTGGTTTCCAGACAACCGCCGACAAAACCGCTTCAGTATACAGGATGAAAAAAACTTGGATAACAAATGACGTGTAACTAAGCATTATTGTGCCATGTTACGACTTTCTCTTAATCCCAACTAGAACAAGAAACTCAGAATGTATTCGGCGTTAAAAGTAAACAGTTCTACTAAAAATCAAGCTCTGTGAGCTCCAATTCAACCAGGAATGACTTCTAAAACGGTTTTGTCTTGCTGTAATAGCAGCAACCAATGTGTGAAACAAATTGCAAATGTTAGGTATCGTGATTTTCTCGAGAAGCGATATGGTCGTTGAATGCCGGATGAGTCAATTACTCATAAGAGGAAAATGCAGAAAATGAAGTACGCTATATATGTTATAAAATGCGATACACACTTCCATCTCACCTAAATCCAAGTGTCTAGTGATATCGCTTTTTGAAACAATAATACACTGCCACAGACACCTGGGAATTCTGCAACGTTGACATTGTTACTTGCTAGCACCAAAGATTGGGCAAAAACTATTAATGGTTTCTGTTTGTCATATTGTTAAGAATTCCTTAGGGTATCTTAAATAATAAATGAATAAACAATTTACTTCCGTTAGCACTTAACATTACTGAAAGAGATTCAGGGATATGACAACATTGTTTTCCTGAGCAAATTCATATACCTCATATCTTACTGCGTTATATCAAAGTAATATAACTAAACAGCTGACTGACTGCAAACTCAGTTACAGGAAAAAAAAAAAAAAAAAAAAAAAAAAAAAAGAGCATCAAGGCTGGTCCCGTATTATGTTTTGAATTGGCGTGAATGAAACGACTGAAGTCTCGGCTAATTTAGGCCCAGTAAGCTTAGTTAGAGACTTAAGCTGGAACTTAAAATAATATGTGTTTTACAGTGTACACATTGAATGATAAGCTTCACTTAATTGCCTCTTGGCTTAAGCGGAGGAAGAGGATGGTTTAAGTTATTATTGTGTGTCAGAATGTTTTCGGAAGAAAAAGACATAAGTAACGAAGAAATTCAGTTTCTTCTACCTCAAATATGAAGGATAAGGAGACAAAGAACAGAGAACAAAGAACCGTCAGCAAACGTGATATTGGAAATCATTGGAGATGAAACAAAACTTGCAACAGGCTGGTAATAGTAATGCATAAATCATATACGCATAATTTACTTTAGAAAATAATTAAAACTGTTTAATAGCGATTTTAATAATTAAAGTATCAGGAACAAGGCTCTATCGGCTGAAACAATATTTCTTCTAACTTTGAGGTTATACACAAGAGGCTGTATGCTGATAACCACAGGCGATTTCTGCGGCACTGTTGAGAGAAAAACGTATTAAATTTCCTTCAACACATGAAGACCATCAACTTGTATTTCGTCGGTCCTGGTGGGGTAGTGGTAACCATACTTGCCTTCTAAACCCAAGATCGCGGGTTCAATCCCGGGCAGGACCGATGGATTTTTTGGGCGTAAAATCCTAAAAATCCTAAGTATGGCTTCCTTCGGAATTTACGGCACGATAAATAACCTCAAGCCTGAAAGAAGAGGCTTCTGAGCAAACTTTATCGGTCGTTTTACGCCCTGAATTGAATGGAACGCTAAAGAACTGAGATGTTAAAGAGAAGTGCCTTAACTTTTCATCAAGTTTTGATTTGATGAAGACACATTAGGCCTACACACACACACACACACACACACACACACACACAAGTATTGTGCATTTTTATAACTGCCGCGTCCCTGAAAATAGTACCGCTGTTGGCGTTGAACACTTTTGAAATTTCTTCCAAAATCTGGGTGTTCTTTTGCCATAACTTGTAAACCTGGCGAAAGCACCGCCTCTAAAGGCAAGGCCACTCAGTCTACCAAGAAGATCATGGCCACAACTTTTGGGACTTGGGACTGTAAAGGCATACTCTTCGTTAACTTCAAGGAGAGGAACACCACAGTAAATGGGAGTACTATGCTGGCCTACTGCTTCCATCAAAGAGAAAAGGCGAGAAAAGCTGAGTGATGTGTGCGCCTTTTTCACGACAACGCGGCTGTACCAACAGCTCTTGTTGCAAAGGAAGCTGTGAAGAAATGTGGCTTCAAGGAGATAGACCATCCACCCTACAGCCCAGATGTAGCTCCCAGGGACTATTTCCTCCTCTCAAAGCTCAAGAAGGAACTCCGAGGTAGGGAATTTTAGTGTGACGAAGAAGTGATGGGTGCTGTTTATGCCCATTTTGCAAATAAGACTTCTGACTATTTTTTGGTGGAGGATTAAAGTTTTAATTTAAAGATGTGAGGAGTGTATTGCAATAAAGGGTAACTATATTGAAAGGTGAAATATAGTTTTTGCCTTTATCATGCCTATAAAAGGGTAAGTCCGGAAACTTATGGACCTACCCTCGTAGTAGCTCGTGTAGATGCCCTTAGTGGAAATATTCAAGAATATAAGTGTTTTATGAACATCTAAAAAGTTTAATAGACCCAATTAACAAAAAAAAATATTTGGTGATAAAGGCGAGTGACTTCCAGAATATACACCCTTTCAAAACATAACAGACTGTATGAGAAATAATGGCGAAATGTTGAAGGAATTTTGTATATTCATTTTCAAATTATTAATACTATATTTTAATCACAGAGAAGCGCGCCAATTTACTGAGAAAGGGGGAGAGCTAAAATTGACTGTAGCTTATGTTAACACTAGAGCTAGCATTTTTAGAGTTTAGGCTTTTTTCTCTTTACATAAAAATTAAAGCACTTTTCTATTTCATGGCCTCCGGACCCAAACATGTGAATCGTATTACACCTGTAAAATTCTAAATGGAATTTAATAGGGTAAAAATCTAAAATAATGCTATTTTTTCAACATTCACTTAGGAACCAAATTACCCAAAGCTATGCTACTAAAAAGGAATGGGGAATTTTCATTTTTAAGACATTCATTCCGCCATAGTAAATACATTGTCTTCCTAACAATGGGTTCGCATGCTGCATTGTACGGTCGCCTCATTCCTCCTTCCTTGACAGGTTCTTAAAAAATGAAATATACGTAGTAATAAAAGAAAATGTTGTTGTTCAGTCTTTAGTAATGAATTCGTCGCCGATAGAAAATTTGGAGTAACATGTTCTGAACACTGAATCCAGGTAATGCAGTAAGTTGCTGATAAATTGTGTTTACTGCTTTAATAAGTGTGTGTGTTAAACAATATTTGAGATGCCTAAAGGAAATCTCTTCAAAATTAACATGATGTGCAATGGAATGGGGGAAGACTTCAATTTTGCTACTGATGGACCAATAATTTTCTGTTAAGCTCTCAAAAGAAGTAAGTTAATCTAAAAATGTATGTACTATATGGGCCCAGATATAGTCAATAACAGAAAAACAAAAGAACAAAATTCAAATATGCTAAAGAAAAATGCAACGCAAGATCTTGGGAATAACTTTGAAGTACAACACACCTATAGTATTAATAAATTAGTTATCTCAGACAACAGACATCGCACAAATAACTATCAGAAGCAAATGGCAATGGGACGGTCACGTCGCAAGAATGCAGGACAGTAGGTGTACCTACAAGATCTCCTTGTGAGACCCCCGGATAGGAAAAAGGACACAAGGCAGACCCAGAAGAAGATGAACACACCTCTTCAAGGAACATGCAGGTCCAGATTGGTCAAGAGTAGCAAGAGGAAGAGAAAAAATGGAAATCTCTCGAGAAGCAACCTAGTGCAGTGAGAAATGGAGCAACCAAAGGACAAATCAGTGAGAGTGTCTTAAACAGCATACGAACAACTAGCGTGGAATAGCTCACCGTTAGGAAAAAACGAACTTTCCCTCCTTGTTAGGAGGCCTTTGCCCTTAAGGGACACTTTATCTTTATCTTACTTACATGCATATTCAATTTACATAAATGCAAATTCTTAAAACAATTATTTAATATGAAATGTTAATTAGTTTCTTTTTCAGGTAAGACATGAGTAGACGTCACAGTGATTCCGCAACCCACACTGAGACTGTTTCAAGTAATTAGGAAAACAACGAGCAATGAGCTTTAATCGTTACATTTGTAAAGCTCTGGTGTCGGTTAATGTCCCATGGAACGAACGCTCTGCAGAATTCTAATTTTAGGAGCTTCCAGGAGTGCATCAGTGACCGAAATATACGAGACGAGTCGAATACGCAAGAATTATTTAAATCATCTGTACTGAAAGACTCGAGGATATTAGAACAGAAAACGGCGACCACTACATTTGTCATACAGATTGTTATGTAAGATGTCAGGATAGGAAAATTGAACCCCACGGAATCTGGAAGACCGCTTTTAATTCCATGTGAAGTGTGGCAGAAAATGAACTAACTCAGCCTGCACTATTTGGCCAGGAGATGAAAAAGATGAAAATTTTCTGATTTTGATGCCTATATGTTTAAATAAGGAAATACACCGGCAGATTTATATCCTAGTATGATTTATGTCACTGCCTTGCCAATGTCCTACACCGTATAGCAGAGGAAGCCGGGACTAATGACACCTTTTCATCTATTAAGAAACTTTTCCTCAAAGCATATACACGCATTCAAACATTTAGGGAAACTTCTTCATAAACACCTCTTCCATCAGAACCTAAACTGAAATTCGGGGGTACCTGATTACTTACAGCTCCATATTACACCAATCACCAAGGGAAACCAAGGAGGTAGTAATATTGGGAGCTGGAGAAATAGCTAGCGACGTGTGTGGGAGTGGAGGGGTTTATCTGCCAAGTAAAACATTACGCACTGCATTTGTTTCATCTATTTAAATACTTGCGGCGGTTCGTTCTCATTGCGTTAACGAAAGCAGAATATTAATAGTGAACATTTGAACGTGTTAGTTATGTGTTAGTGTATAGTGTTACATATATATTGACCTAATAATTATATATACATACAAATAACGGATGTACTACAACAACGAAAGAAAGGAAAAAGTATATACGAGGCATTTTCAAAAAGTATCGCGAATTTTGAATTTCCGCGGGCTACGTATATTCGATTGTTTTGTGGCGTTATGTTGGTACTCATGCCCTCACTTATGTTGACGAGCTCGGCCATTTTGAATGTTCAGTTAACTGTTGACAGCTGTTTTGCTTGGACGTGTTTTGGCTCGTCTTCGATTTTTGCCTGTTCCAAAAAATGGAATAAAGAATATATATCAAATTTTGTGTGAAAAACAAAATTAAGTGCGCGGATGCATTCCGAATGTTGACTGTGGCATATGGTGAAGCTACCTTGGACCAAAGCAACATTTATCGGTGGTACAAAATGTTCTCAGAGGGTCGAGAAGATGTGAACGACGAAGAGAGTCCCGGACGCCCGAGCTCGTCAACAACAGACGAAAACATTGAAGAAGTGAAGAAAATAGTATTGGCCAATCGTCGAATCACCGTTAGAGAAGTTGCTGAGGATCTAAACATATCGATTGGCTCGTGCCATTCGATTTTAACCAATGATTTGGGCATGAGACGGGTCGCCGCAAAATTCGTACCAAAGTTGCTCAATTTCGACCAAAAACACCATCACATTGACGTTGCTAAGGAGCTGTTGAACTCTGTCCGCGACGACCCAAATTTGCTCCAGAGGTGACGAATCACGGGTTTATGGTTATGACGTGGAAACTAAAGCTCAATCATCCCAATGGATGCTGCCACACGAGCCAAGACAGAAAAAAGCGCGCCAAGTTCGGTCGAATGTGAGGTTTTGCTTACTTTCTTCGATTGCAGGGGCGTGGTGCATCATGAGTTCTTGCTACAGTGTAGAACGGTCAATAAGGAATATTACCTGCAAGGTATGCGCAATTTGCGCGAAGCAATCCGCCAGAAACGCCCGGATTTGTGGAAGAACAACAATTGTCTTTTGCACCATGATAACGCCCCTGCTCACACATCGTTGCTTGTGCGCGAATTTTGGGGCAAAAACAACACACTTATGATGCCGCAACCATCGTACTCCCCAGACCAGGCCCCCTGTGACCTTTTTTTTTGTTCCCAAAACTGAAGAGGTCTATGAAAGGACGACGCTACGCCACGATTGAGGAGATAAAGACGGCATCGAAAGAGGAGCTGAACAAGATCACAAAAACGGTTTTTTAAAGTGCTTCGAGGATTGGAAAAAACGTTGGCTCAAGGGTATAATATCTGGTGGGGATTACTTTGAAGGGGGCAAAATAGATATTCATGAATAAATAAATACTTTTTGAAAAAACACAAAATTCGCAATACTTTTTGAACAGACCTCGTATAGTAAAGTTCGAGGAATTGAGAATATTGATAGCTACATATGATTAGTGGAGGCAATAAACTTTATATTAAAACAATCAAACTTACGTGTATCTCACTATACCAGTGAGAACAAGTAGCGGGTAAGAAGAGAAGCGGTTGAAGTCGGCGATTCTTCTCTCTCTACTGCAGGAAATAGACCGGAGCGTACAAAAGTGAATTCCAATGTTTTTGACAAGAATGGGATACGCTGTTGCATAGACGAATTTTATTTAGTGAGAAAGGAAGTTCATACATGTCCAAAATTTTATAATATTCGAAAAAGAGAGAATTGCATTTTGTTAAGGGTTCACTCTGAGAAGAAATGAGCTACAAATGCAAAAATTTCCAAAATTAAAGGAAAATATTCATTGAAAAGCCAACATAAATGGAATGGCGTTGTTTAGTATCTGAAAGCATTACGCCGCTTTAGGGAGCAGAATCATTCCATCGGTATAGACAATAGCACAATATTATATACAATATATTTCTGATTCTTTAGTTCTTGTTACAACGTTTCAACAGTTTATTTTTCATTTTTAATATGAGACTTGGATGGACAATAATTTAACAATTAGGAACTGCTGGCAAAATGAAAGTCAACAAGGTGTATTGATTAAGCCGAATTTTAGTAACCGTCTCATTATCGTCCATGCAGGATCCAAAGTGATGTTTGTGAACGATTTATTATTAATTTTTCAAGCAGGCAAAATCTCGGGAGATTATCATAGTCAAAAGAATTTCAGGAACTTTGAGCTTTGGATTAACAATCAGCTTCTTTCCAGTCTCCCAGAGGAGAGTGTTGTGGTTATGAATAATGCTTCGCAACATTCGGGAAAACAAACCTTTTCGAAATACGCCTTAAAAGTAGAGGTGAAATTATGGCTGCTTCCTCGTTCGTCAAGAGACATGAGAAAATCTAAACTCTACATATTGATAGAGACGATAAATTGCAAGAAAAAGTGTTCTACATTGATGAAATATTAAACTTACTAGGCCATGAAGCATTAAGTTTGCCCACGTACATGTGTGAACTGAACCCCATTGCGCTTGCGTAGTCCGAAGCAAAACTCTTGCTAAGGGAGAAAAATATGCAAGCGTTACTGAAACATACACTTGTGACTTTTTATTCCTTCACTCCTGAACATAGACGCCGACTCCTGTTATATATATTGGGGGAACCCCCCTTTTTGATACTTGTAAATACAGCGATATTAATCACAACACAAGTTTGTAAATGTTCACCTCACTGTAATTAAAAATTAAATTTCTATTAATAGTATGCATTAATAAGCATACAAATTAATATAAAGTAACAGGTTTATGAAATGAAATGAAGTCTATGAATTTGTTAAATTATAGTTTATTAAGTTATGAAATGTCCAACATATTAACTTCAGCCTGTAAGCGGTCAATGTTTTCTAAATGCGTGATAGCATAAGCACAGGTTCTGTTTAAGATACGTGCTCTGTGAACAATGCAACTCCTCTGACTAGCCATCTCACCAGCTCCCCACAGTAGTTATATTTTGAATTCAGGATCGTCGTGTTTTGTAACATGAAATTTTTGTAAGAAAATATCAAGAACCCAGATAATTACTTTTCAAAATATTACCTTTTAGCGAAGATGACAAGCTCTAGTTTAAATACTCTTAACTTATGAGAATATTTTAAAAAAAATCTGAAGATCATTTTAAAGAGTTGCAGAATTGCAACAAGCTCCGAACATATTTTACCTGTTTTCTTTTATGACGTTATTGTTAATAGTTTATGCGACTTATTTCCACTTGAGACAGGTTGTTCAAGCTATTAACGTTCTAGATTTCAGTGTTAATGTGAGATAATGTCAAGGTATGTTTAGACGATGGCGAAACTAGTCGTGGAATCGAATTTCCATGAAATACCTAATGACATGTAAAATAAAATTTTTAAAAATCCTACCATTTTCGCTTATGAAGATTATTGTTCAAACAATGTATGACTCACTTGTTTCTCCGATTCCATATAAATATAGGGAGAATGCATTCAATAACACGAAGTAGTTTATTGTGTAAAAAGTACCATTAAACACAAAGAGATATGGTAACACCAAAGAGGAAAAAAGTCATCTTGTGGGGTTAATTAATACTATAAAAGCCTTTACAACAATTTAAAATTTGAGAATTTACTGTACAAAACGAATAATTTAATATTCATAGCTGACATAACCTGAAGGGAAACACTTACGTCTCTTCCCGATTATATCATACATCCACATTTAGTTATTTCTGTAGGAAAACTTAAAGCAATAATCCGAATAGATGACAAAGGTCCTTGTGAAGTGATCTGGGGGAAACCACATTTATAATATTATTGAACTGTTCATATTTTCAAGTACTCTTTCCATTATATTGTTCTAGCTTGATTTTATAAAATGATTATTTGTCTAACAACGTTGTAGCGTTTTCAAAACTTTAAAAATGCTACTAAAGTTATTTATTGTCTGTAATTTCACACCCCCGTTGATGCTTGAGACAACAACTAAATTAGAAAGTATACTGGGAGGAAAACCCCCTGTATGTGATTGGGAGAAAGATATTTTCCAAAGTATAGTCTAATGTATTCAACAATAGGCCAGAAACATAGTACACATGCAAAAACTGCACTCCTGATAAATGCCGCTCGTGTAAACCCACAACAGTAATATAGCTTTTAGAAGCAAGAACCTTTAAATTAATTCCAGATATAATATGCAATATTTTCTTTTAAAACTTTAAAGCAATTAATGGGTGGAAACACTTTATAAAATCAAATTTAAAAAATTGTGCTACACTCAAATTACAACAATTTCAGAATGAGGTTTCACGATATCAGTTCCTATTGCATGAGCAAAAAAAAAAAAAAAAAAAAAAAAAAAAAAAAAAAAACACACAAAATCAACGTTAAAAGGCACAATTAACACAATAATAAAAAACATTAAAAAACCTTACAATACCTGGGTCACTGGGTCGCATCACGGAGAAAGCTTTGGACCTACCAATTTAGAAAAGAACCAAAACAGGTCTATTCATCCTCAAAATTCCGATCGATTATTTACATTTTCTAGAAATTTCTTTAACTGTCCCAACAAATGGGAACGAGATACGAGTGAACGAAACTTTCTGAGGGGAGCAAGGACGGGGAGCATAGAATGGAGCTGGGAAGGTATTAGGCTCATGGAACAACGGCACAGACGCCATTGTTACAAATGAGTCAAATGGGACGTCCTGGGTTGTTCAGTACTTCTAAGATTTTTAAACTTTTTTACCAACCAGCTCTTTTAAATTGTCTAATTCCGAATTAAACAAAAGAGGAATGAAATATGCAAAAGAACGAGGTAAAATTCAATATTTTTAAGGGGAAGAAAGGAACTTCTTACAACACAAGGAAACTTCATTAAAATTGCCATATTATTTTGTGAGTGTAACCTTTTAGATAATGCAGCAGAGGAAAAAGTATTTGATGAAAAATTACTTTTATTCATGTTTCTTTTCAAACCAATCCAACTGCTAATAATTTAATTTGTTTTTTGTTTTTTGTTTTTTTCTAAACATATTAATATGTATTGCTATCTCTGGTTCATGTGGCTGCCCACAATTACGGAGAGTCGTTATTGTTTTGTCAATAAACAGATAAACAAATATATATATAATAGCACTACTTTTAAAGGTTGAGAATGTTAACCATGCTAAAATTGAACATATTTTCCTTTTTACAATAAGATTTTCGAAAATTATTATTATTATTATTATTATTATTATTATTAAATTTAAGAAAGGAATTTATGCTCTCAACCTCTTGCATTCTAACCAAATTTTCTCTGATCCGAGGTAAGACAGTTTGCTGTCCAACTTTGTAAAGAACTCCATGTTTACATTTTTAAAGACCTTAACCCTGTGAATCTTCCCAAATCACAATAGTTATTTTCTTACCTAAATCAGACCTTGTGCTCCGAAAAATGTGCATTCATTTTCAACATTTAACTTGAGATATGCCGAGTTGATTGGTGTTCAGTTTATTTCTGGCTACATCTTTGCAGTCGAATAAAAGTATTTGTTGGTTTTACTATAAAAGTTTTGTCTCGTGGCTGTTATTTTGATGAGATCACGAGGAACTTCAAGTCTGTTCACTTTCTTCACACCGAAGTCCCGGTCGCATGAAAAGGAAATGCGTCCAGTATGCTGGAAGTGATATTACATAATATTTAGCAATGAGAATGACGCAGACAGTCAGAATACCTTGATTTTTGTTTTGATTGCTGCAGTTACCGGAGATCACTTTTTTTTTAATGTAGTCAAGTACGAGAGTAGGTCCATAAGTTTCCGGCCTAACTTTTTCTAGGTATGATAAAGACAAAAAACTATATTTCACTTTTCAATATAGTTACCCTTTATTGCAATACACTTCTCAAACCTTTAAATTAACATTTCAATCCCCCCCCCCAAATAGTCCAAAGAATAGGTATAAACAGCACCCATCACTTCTTCGTTACACTTGAATTTCCTTCCTCGAAGGTCCTTTTTGAGTTTTGAGAAGAGGAAATAGTCACTGGCAGCTCGATCTGAACTGTAGGGTGGATGTAGATTTCCTTGAAGTCACATTCTTCACAGCTTCCTTTGCAACAAGAGCTGTGTGCACAGGATGAAGAAAGCGCACACCACCGCTCAGTTTTCTTCGCCTTTTCTATTTGATGGAAGCACGCAGTCTGTGCAGTAGGCCAGCATAGTACTCCCCATTTACTGTGGTGTTTCTCTCCTTGAAGTCAATGAAGAGTATTCCTTCACAGGGCCAAAATATTGTGGCTATGATCTTCTTGGTTGACTGAGTGACCTTGACCTTTAGCGGCGGTGCTTCGCTAGGCTTACGCCTGCCACCCCATTTGATTGCTCTTTTGGACAAGGGATCATAGTAGAGGACCAGTTTCATTTTCTGTTGCACTTGGTTCATCTTCAAGAGGTTACATCAGGAATCACCGTGTATTTGGACAACTTTGATCAACTCTGCTTCCAGCATGATGGAGCTTCTGCGCATAATATTATAATTGTTTGGATATACGATGATAACGTTTTCAATAGAAGAATGTTTGGACGTCGTGCAACAATTGAATTCCAAACACGATCCCCTGATCTCACCCTAATGGATTTCTTCCTTTAGGGTATGGTTGAAGAAGTGTAAGGAAGGAAATCACAACTTTTTGAAGAACTGACAGTTTACATTGAGAACGCCTTCCACAATCTGGACACATTCAGTTGTGTTGCGTGTGGGTTAAAGTGTTCCAGGAAGACTCCAACGGGGCATTAATGCAGAAGGGAAACAGTTTGAACATGAAAAGAAATGCAATCCTTATTTAAATGAAATTCAGTAGAATTAATCTACAATCATGGAGTGAAAACATACCAAAGTATTAAGATCGGAAGTTTAACTATAAAATACCGAAGGTTGCAAAAAATTTATACACACTTTCACATTAGATATCTATTTAATATATTTCAAAGTTGGACCGAAAAACAACAGGAATGTGTAGTATGATGTTCTGTAAACAGATGTGACTCACATTATGATAGCCTTGCTACCTGACAGGTAAATCAACAATCAACAAATGAAGCCAAGATTATCGTATAATGTTCTGTAAACAGATGTGACTCACATTATGCTAGCGTTGCTACAACAAAATAGAGCCAAGATTATCGTTTGAATAGCGGAAAGCAATTTTGAAGTGGTATTGGAAAACCGAGAATGTTGTTAAAGTTCAAAAGTAATGGAGACGTGTGTACAGAACAGAACCGCCAACGCAAGTAACAATTGCACGCATTCGAGACAAATTTGAGACTCATGGTACCGTATGCGATGTTCACAAGGGCAGATCTGGGAGACCTCGCACAGCAACAAGCTCCGCACACTGGATCCAAGACAATATCCAAGGCACTGGATAGGATGAAGAGGTCCTATTTGAGTTTCCACCGCGTTCTCCGGATCTAACTCCGTTGGACTTCTACCTATGGGGAACTCTTATGGATGTTGTATACCGTAGAAAACCAGCTACACTGACAGCACTTCGGGAAAAAATTGAAACGGCATGTGCTGCAATCGCTGAGGACACTTTCGCAAACGTTGCTCAATCAGTAGTTCAACGTACTCAGAAGTGTATCGACGCCGATGGTGGACATTTTGAGCAACTGTTGTAACTGTAAAAGTCTAAGATGATTAGTGCTCATCATTTTTTGTTTGTGTGAATTCAGTTCAGTTCAGTTCAGCGATTGAAGCACATGCTGTTTCAATTTTATTCCCAAAGTGCTGTCAGTGTAGCTGGGTTTTCTACGGTATACAACATTCTTAAGAGTTCCCCATAGGTAAAAGTCCAACGGAGTTAGATCCGGAGAACGCGGTGGAAACTCAATCGGACCTCTTCGTCCTATCCAGTACCTTGGATATTGCATTGGATCCAGTGCACGGGGCTTATTGCTGTGCGAGGTCTCCCAGATCTGCCCTTGTGAACATCGCATGAGGTACTATGGAGTCTCAAATTTGTCTCGAATGCGTGCAATTGTTGCTCGCATTGGCGGTTCTGTTTTGTACACATGTCTCCATTGCCTTTGAACTTCAACAACATCCTCGATTTTCCAATATCACTTCAAAATATTTTTCACTGTTCAAACGATAATCTTGGTTCCATTTTGTTGTAGCAACGCTAGCGTAACGTAATGTGAGTCACACCTGTTTACAGAACATCATACTACACATAACTGTTGTTTTTCGGCACAACTTTGAAATATATTAAATAGATATCTACTGTGAAAGTGTGTATATATTTTTGGCACCCTCGGTATATTTACTCGGTTTACTGTCACTCTCTCTTTCTTCATCTTTAATTACGATTAGCAGCTGTAGTTACTAACTCGAAGTATAAAAGCATAAGGCAAGGAAGCTATAAAAACAAAGATTTACTTAACCTACTGCTAAGGTTAGAGCATGGATGAGTATTTATTTTATATTATTTGATTGAAACACAAGCTCATATTGTTTGATCTTTTGGAATGGGAAAGTATCTAAATATTAATTTGGAAGTGACGCTTAGCAATAGAAATGGAAATAGAAGAAGCTTAGCAATAGAAATAGAAACAGGAATCTGAATTATTACATGCAATTGTTGATGGAAATGCCCACCGAGAGAAAAACGTATTATTTTGCAACAGTTGATACAGAAACCTCCAATTTTTTCTTGAAATAAGCAGATAATTACTGCTGAGAAAAATAAATATGGGTAAAAGTTGGGAGGAACACCAAAAATAATAAGGTTAACGCACAGACACAGACCTCTGAAGCCAGTAGCGTAGCAACCAGGGATGCAGGTTTCCAGCAATTATGTATCACAGGCAAATAAAATTACTACTCCAGTGTTTTAAATGGACGTTCATCCGTGAGAGCTTTTTTTTAGTAGTGTTTAACTTCCGTTTTCACTACTGAGGCACCACAGGCGGTGGACACGGATGATACATGAGATGAAATGATAAATTGGGAAAGGATTTTTTTTTTAAGGAAGGAAACGTTCCAGGCCTAAGTTTAAGGGTACTTCTCCGGCATTTGCCAGTTATGAGGACTGACAAAAGCCTGAAAAAAAAAAAAAACAAAAAACAAAAAACAATCGGGGGGACCGTCCTGGTGGGATTCGAACCCCACACCTCCCGCTCTTGAGTCCGCTCTTTAACGACCTCGGCCACCCGGGGCGGTTCCGTGAGAGCGCTGGCCGCTTGCCGGCTGAGTCAACCATACATAAACTCTAAGTTCAAGCGCATAGATCTAATTACTGTAACAAATGTACCTTTGTCATAGAAGGTGTTGAAAATTATGTTCAAATGTCATCACACATCTTTCATATCTTTTACGAAGTTTGAATTTACATGCATTAGTTCTTCTTGTGAAATCGCTGCATTTCTCCTCTTATGTTATCTTTCAATTTTTCCAATCTAGGCGGGTTATTTTGATACACCTGTTTTTCAAGCAGAAATCGCTTACAGTAATATCTGGGGATCGCACTAGCCTTAATCTCTTACCAATGACTAGACATCGGCTTTTAGGACAAATGCCTATTTTGTTCCTTTAAGCGAAAGTGGGGGGAAAATTATTAATATTTCTGTTTCATGGAAATTGAGATTCACAGAGTATTATAGTGCTTTAAAATGCCCTACATGGTTTTTAGAGCTCAATTTGTTCATATACCGCTTTAAATGTCCAAATAAATGTAAAAACTCATTATTTCATTATTTATTCACATACTCACACATGTAAGTAATATTACAAGCCAGCTTTTTTTCATTAATACTACCGAGAAATGCAACAATTGGTGGAACGTTGCATTTTTGTCAAACGGAATTTCAAACAACGGCTAGTTTGAATGTCTGCTAGTATCTTTTCCTCTCCTTATTTGCGTTGAGAAGTTTGAAATGGTAAGACGTTATCCTGTACAGTTTAATATGCCAAAAGATAAAAGTGCAAAATGTTTGCTAATACGGCAATGGCTAACCGATTTTCCACACTTCACTTACGATTAAAAAATCCAGTTTAAAGAGATTGTTTACAAAAATATTACAAACAAAATATCCCGTTTGAATTTACTCTAAGAAAAAATGTTTAGACAGAATGTACAATGAAACTTTAGCATTCTTTCGGGAGGATATAGGCGATTCTTATACATGGGTCTCTGTAGCTGAAATCTTAGAATTTAAGAATATACGAGGTCTCTTCAAAAAGTATCGCGAATTTTGAATTTCCGCGGGCTACGTATATTCGATTTTCGATTGTTTTGTGGCGTTATGTTGGTACTCATGTCCCTCACTTATGTTGACAAGCTCGGCCATTTTGAATGTTCGGTTAATTGTTGACAGCTATTTTAATTGTTGACAGTATTTTGCTTGGACGTGTTTTGGCTCGTCTTCGATTTTTGCCTGTTCCAAAAAAATGGAACAAAGAATCTGTATCAAATTTTGTGTGAAAAACAAAATTAAGTGCGCAGATGCATTCCGAATGTTGACTGTCGCATATGGTGAAGCTACTTTGGACCAAAGCAACGTTTATCGGTGGTACAAAATGTTCTCAGAGGGTCGAGAAGATGTGAACGACGAAGAGCGTTTCGGACGCCCGAGCTCGTCAACAATAGACGAAAATATTGAAGAAGTGAAGAAAATAGTATTAGCCAATCGTCGAATCACCGTTAGAGAAGTTGCTGAAAACCTAAACATATCGATTGGCTCGTGCCATTCGATTTTTACCAATGATTTGGGCATGAGACGGGTCGCCGCAAAATTCGTACCAAAGTTGCTCAATTTCGACCAAAAACACCATCGCATTAACGTTGCTAAGGAGATGTTGAACTCTGTCCGCGACGGCCCATATTTGCTCCAGAGGGTCACAACTGGTGACGAATCATGGGTTTATGGTTATGACGTGGAAACTAAAGCTCAATCATCTCAATGGATGCTGCCACACGAGCCAAGACCGAAAAAAGCGCGCCAAGTTCGGTCGAATGTGAAGGTTTTGCTTACAGTTTTCTTCGATTGCAGGGGCGTGGTGCAGCATGAGTTCTTGCCACAGGGTAGAACAGTCAATAAGGAAATTACCTGCAAGTTATGCGTAATTTGCGCGAAGCAATCCGCCAGAAACGCCCGGATTTGTAGAAGAACAAAAATTGGCTTTTGCACCATGATAACGCCCCTGCTCACACATCGTTCCTTGTGCGCGAATTTTTGGGCAAAAGCTGAAAGGACGACGCTACGCCACGATTGAGGAGATAAAGACGGCATCGAAGGAGGAGCTGAACAAGATTACAAAAAACGATTTTTTAAAGTGCTTTGAGGATTGGAAAAACCGTTGGCACAAGTGTATAATATCTGGTGGGAATTACTTTGAAGGGGACAAAATAGATATTCATGAATAAATAAATACTTTTTCAAAAAACACAAAATGCGCGATACTTTTTGAACAGGTCTCGTATATAGCAAATATGATAGTAGGGCAACTTGACCTTGACCAATCTTCGATTCCGCACCTTGTATGTGTTAGGGGAGTTCCGAAAGTGAATAACGAAACCATTACTTATTTTGTAAACACAGGCCTACAGTCGTTATATCTGGCAATAAAAAGAATTCTGAAGTTCTGTTGTTTTGTACTGATGATGCCTCAAACATGGTTACTGCAGCTTCAGTTCTTAAAACTTTTTATCCTAACATCATTTACGTAATCTGTTTAACTTACGCCCTTCACAAGGTTTTTGAAACGATCCGAAACGAATTCCCTCTTGTCAATTCATTCATTTACAATTTTTAAAAATAGTGTTTAACGCCCATTTTTGCTACTGAGACACCACAGGCGGTGGACACTGATACACATCATGGAAAAACCCCCAACCAGGGAGGACGGTGTTGGTGGGAATCGAACCCCAGACCTCTCGCTCATGAATCCGAGCCTTAACGACCTCGGCCACCCGTGGCTGTGCTTCGAATAGGAAAAAATGTTTATGCAGAGCCCCATCCACGATTTCAATGTCCAGAGATAAATGCCCAGATATTCCACTCCCACCTCATCTTGTCGTATCACTATGGAACATGGATTCAGTCAGTAGTGTATTATTCTAAATATTTTAAAGAATTGCTCACATTTATTGAAGAATTACCTGAATCCGTGTAAAAAAAAAACAGTTTTTTGATAAGTTTTATTTAAGGACTCTCTTTAACATCTCAGGTCATCAGCGTCCCATTCAATTCCGGGCGTGAAACGGCCGACAAATTTTGCTCAGAGGCCTCTTCATTCAGGCTTGATGCTCTTTTTCGTGCCGTAAATGCACGACACGGGACACACACTGCTTTACTTCCCTTCCGAAGGAAGCCATACTTAGGATTTTTACGCCTCGAAAAAATTCATCGATCCTGGCCGGATTTGAACCCGCGATCTTAGGTTTAGAAGGCAAGTAGATTACCTGATTACCACTAGGACCGACTTAAAAAAAAAAAAAGCAGCGAAAGGGCGCCTGAATGACCCGTCATTGAAAATAAAAATTGCGTACATAACATCAAACTTTCCGTTCATACCTGGTGCATGTATTGCACACTTAGAACATAAAAATCAACCTCTTTGTAGTCAAATAGCAAATAGTGAAGGATGCGCAAGAGAAAAAAAAATACTGTGCTTTGGGTGAAACTGGACAAAAAAAGTTTAAAGTAAGCGAGACAATTTACTAAATAACAATGTGGAAAAAGTGTAAAGATGTAAATGTTCCAGTAGATATTGATGTTTCTACTATGACTGATTTAAAATTTGCTCCTCTGGCATCAGTTGCAGTAGAAAGAAGATTTTCTGCTTTCAATATGATTCTTGCCGACAAAAGGCAAAGATTAACTGTGGAGAGTTAAAAAAAAATCTGGTTATGTACTGTGCAAATATTTATGAAAGTGAATAAATGTGGAAATGAATTTCAAAGCCTTCCAAAGTATATTTAATTTGTTTTTAATATATTCAATTTTTGCAGCTGTATTTGTTTGCCTCCATTTCTTAAGTGTACTCTTTTGTGTATTTGAATGTATAATTTATTAATTTTAGTGAAATAAATGGGTTTGAAACCTTAGCTACATTACCTAAAAGGCTTAGTATTACAGAAATAGAGCTAATTTACTAAATTCAAAGCTTATTTTAGGCACCTAAAATGGCAATTTTTAGTGCCCAAAACTCCCATGTCTATTGATGACCCTATCCTCAATTAAACGAGAGAGCATCTAAATGTAATATAGCGGGGTTTGTTACAAAAAAAAAAAAAAAAAAAAAAAAAAACCACTCACAACGAATTTTACATTCCATGCCCGATAGTTCTTCAACTTGTGGTGCTAATTTGTTATCTCTGTATATCTCCGCGCATTCGCAGTCTTTTTCATAAAAAGATAGGCTCTATAGTTCTGTAAGCATTTACTGCGCTCACACATATATTTTGGTCATGCAGCGGTATTTCATGTACAAGATCGGATTTTTCCTCACTCCTAGTACCATTTGGAACCATATTTCCCTGAAACTAATTAAATGTGGGTCAACAAAGTCATTCCTAACCTAAATTCTGTTGCACAAATTTACTCTACTTTAATTATTACATGGATGCAATTGCTGGACAATTTTTATCTTATACGATTTTAGTTTTAAAAGTTTGGAGACATTCCTTCCTATTAGTGTAATTCATATTTCCTGTGCAAGCCTTCGCAAGGAATTTTTTTAACTTTGTTCTAAACTTTCTCCAGTTTCGTCACGCTTTTCCTCGTTAAGTATACAGCGATTTGCTTTCGGTTTCCTATCGAGAACAGATGCCGTGTGTCAAAATCTATTCATATGATTACGAACAGTACATTTTGAGGTGCAAGTTCAAACGGCTCAATGACAACGCTCCAGCTGCTTTAGGTTCGGACATGAGGATAAGAGAAACTGGTTGGTTAGCTGCCAGCGTTCTAGCCGATGAACGTCCAGTTCGACGCATGTAGTAAACAAACTTAGCAGAGATTAAGTAAGGAAAGAGGTATATGCGTGCTGTCTCGTTTGCTTCCATTCCTTTCAATTTTAGAAGAAATCAGTGCCGTCACGTTTTTCCATTGTTATTATTTTCTGTCAAATTTTAATTATTATAACAGCGATCAAAAGGGTGCTTATGCAGAATGACACAAACAATGATGAGGCAATAATACGTTCTTTCTTTAACCCATTAAACTGTCATTTTTCATTTTCTTTATACTGTATTTATATCTGGATTACCAGATTTATATAGGACCCGAAAAAATAATATATATTTTAAAATTTAAATAACCTTGAAATAAATAGTATATTTTAATCGATCCCCTACAGTTGCCACTAACCATTTTACATTTTCATTTACATTCTGTGGCAGATAGCAAAGCATTCAATATGCAGTCCCACATTGCACACGCAGCACCGCTTCCTTGTATTTTTTTTTTTTTTTTTTTTTTTTTTGACAAACAGCACATTTTCTTTGCTTCCCCAAAGTCGTGCATTCAATTAATGTCATGTCCGGAGGTCCTGAGTTCGACTGGAACACGTGAAATGGATGCTTTCAGGTATAATAGACATCCTGTCCTTTTTGGATGAGAAGCAGCGGACGATTAAGTAGGATATACCCTTGCCACCATCCTTCTGAATTAGAGCAGTGGAATATTTTCTTTTGTGAGGCAGTAGATGATGTGGGCGTTGACCAGTGATACATCTATTGCGTTGGTGAAAGTACCATTTCTTATGTCGAATTCTCACACGGTACTTTTGCACTTTACAATCTAATTTATTCACAAGCTATCAGAAAAAAACCTGGAATTTCATGAAATTCTTATTCAACAAGTCCACAGGGAACGAATTTTGTGAGCTTTATCCATTTCATCAGCTGGGGATTCTATTCAGGAGCGCGTTATTAATGAAGTGAAGATGGCGTTTGATTTCCAGGTACCTGTTGCAGCTCATACACTTTATATTAAAGTCATCGCCTTCATTTGTTCCTGTGGCAAAGCATGATATCCAGTGAAGAGAACTTCTTTATGTATTAACTCGATAACTCAAAACTATGATTGTTCTTCTGTGTAAAATATCAAACACTTTCACCTACAATCAAGTTCAGTACTTGTTCTTCAAAATTCTTCAAAGCACCCAAATATTGACTTTTCTTTTGGTGCTGCTTTCAGACTGCATTTACGCCGTTCAATTTCTGCTAGACCAGCGTATGTTTTACAGTAGGTTGCATCCTTCATTGTCCTATTTGAAGTGATACCAGTCTTCATTGCTTCACACATGGCCAACACATTTGTTGCGACCCTCCCTTCCTTCCTTGGTATGAAACTCCAAGGTACCTGGCATATCAGCTGGAAGAGTATCTTGCAATATCCTTACAGCCAGACACCTCATCTACTGGAGGCAGCTCGACAATGTCAATGATCTCTCTCATTCGCTTCACCTTCATCAGAAGAAGAACCCAAGAAGTGGGAGTCACTTATCATTTCTTCCTTCAATTTTCCTAACATAAAGTGCTTTACAGAGACTCGTGCCTGGAGAGAAAAGAGAAACAAAAAGGTGTTTTAGGAGGAATTTACCATGAGCCCCAAATAGGGACTGAAATTCATATGGCCCTTGTGGGAAAATAAAATAAACCGTGAGGGTAAATAGTCAATAAACCTTTTCTAAAACCATTAGAAAACACGTCAGTACAGAGCAGCTGAAAATTATTCGCATAATAATGTGACTTAATGTATTTTGAAAATGGTAATATCCTACAACTCTCAAAATTGTTCTTTCCTCTCGCAAATTATCCTGCACAGCTCACTCACTTAACAACAAGTAACCAACAATTGATGCACGAGCTGGAGAAAGGTCTAGACAACAATGTCAAACAGTAACCATTGTTGTCAACATTATTAAAATTACAAAAAACTCAAAATAAAAAAAATCCCAAATTGGGATGATGGCAGTTAATGGGTAAAATGCAAGAATATTCCTGGAAAACGCCATTAGTGTTGTGGCAACGGAATAATATTGTAATGAAGAGTCGGCTTTGGAACGAAAGCGTGGTATTACAAGGAATCGTAACATTGACAAGATATAATAAGAACATGATATTGTGTAAGAGCACGCTGTATATACTAGTTAGTGAAACATACTGTATAAACCCAAACATAGTTAGACGTAGACGTAATAAATATTAAGGGTGACTTGTCTTGCCACCCAGAGGTGACGTGATCTGAAAGGGTCCTCATAGAAACATTTGCACAAACAAAAAGCAACCCTCTTCTCCGCTTACTTAAAATATTATGTCTACGTGTGCATGTTATAGATAGACAGAATTGTTGTACTGATGAAGTATTGTTTAGTTTTAAGCTTAACAAACCCAAACCATGAACCTCTTAGAACTTATGATGTGAGGACCTGGTGAATGTTGACCTCATGGTGGAAAGTGTTTAACAATAACTCTTATGTCTAGACTAAGTGATTATTACCCCTCCTTGAGTATTACAATTGTATAAAAGTTCCCTGAATTTATTCAGAGACAGGAGAGAAGCCTTGGTGCTTGGAGGATCCACGTCCAACTGTATAAGAAAACCCTTTAATAAATACTTATACTTTTAACAGAGTTGGTTGAGTTATTCAGCATTCGTATGGAAACACCTCGTCTTTCCTGAAGGAGTCAACCTAGCTCGATTCCCCGAAGTGACGCCTATTATCCCCTTCTCGTCTTAGCCATAGAGACTGAATAGGGAAATTGTAGCATCGCATTATACAGAAGAACATCACCAAGTTGTCAGTCGACGGACATCACAGCTTGAACTTCGTTTAATAACATCCTAGTGGCATCTCGGCCGGCGGTGTTATAATATGCTTGAGTATATAACTGTACTTGTAAAATTTTGCTTCAGAAGCAAGCAGCAAAATTCAGATTAACAACTATGCTAGATTACAATTGCAGATGACGTATTTTAGAGGATCGAGATAAAAAGGTAATTGTTATATAGAGCAACAAAATTCCAATGTTAGCCGCAACCTCGTCATATGAAAGTATCATTTTCAAAGTCCTTCAATCCCGCTTAGAGCAACTAACTTATCGAAATACCAAAAAGAAATCGTTCTTACAAATATCTTCAGAAGTATTTCGGCATCACGAATTTCATGTTAGCTTACTGAAGATACCTTAAGATCCTTGTTTGATGGTTATTATTATAGGTAGACAACGTTTTCTTCTAAACTAGCCCTGAGACCACAGAAATCAAAATCTTTAATATTCATCCTTTGACTTGAGAAAACTTGAGGAAAAACCGGATAAAACTCCCTGGCCTTAAGCATGATTCGAAGCTAGGGTGTGCATATCTATCAGGCTAGTTTTGATATGTAAATACATTTTTTTGCATTAGTTATATTTTTTATCATATGTTTACGAATATTTGGAGCGAATTAAAACATATTTTATTCTACATATTTGTCTATACTTCTGGGTATAGTGCTTATTTTAATACATTTGAAGAAAACTTACATATCTGCACATTATTGAACATTTTGTTTGATAATTTTTTCCATTTTTATAGTTTCAAAACCACCATTATCAGAATATTTAAAATTTATATTATTAGCTTTAAAATTACAAAGCTGAATTCTGGTTTTTCCATGAAATGTGGAGGGCAGGAAACCAATAGTAACTATATGGGGGAACATTAGACAGTAGAATGCTACGCTATCGAGAAATGCGTTAGGGTTTTGAACTCTTGACAGCGCACGGTGGTGCGGATCGAAAAAAAAACGGACAAAATCATTACTTTAGTAACACCAAAGAACTTTCTATGTAAACTATGTTTATCAGCGTACATTCATTTCACTTCTCCATTGGGAAAGTGCTTCTGGGTTTCTCAAAAGTGACATAAGCTTTCATTTCTGAGTTTCTTACTTCTCTAAGTAAACTTTGAAATATCTTTCTCGCTTCAAAATGAAACCAAGGGTGTGTAATATTGTATCTGTGTGTACTTTATGATGTGATCTATTCATTCATAGTATGGTTTTTTTTTTAATTTACGTAATTTATAAGAACTGTTATACTCATTTTCATAGCCCTATTTTCTTCAAGAAAAATAAAATTTCTTGACATATAGAAAAATGTTCGCATATGTATAGCAAAGTATTAAAATGAAGTCTGGAAAATAAATTCTTAAAGGTTTCATCGCCAGATGCGTGAATGAGAAGGAAGAGAACATTTATCTGTACGCTCTGACGATAAACACTTGCGCGCGAAAAGATACTGTTGAAGGATTTGTTATGCTGCGTAAGGGGTCTCTAACGGCCAGAAAACCAAAAGCATTTTCAGTTGTGAGAAGTAATTGATTAGCGGTGGTTGCGTTTGTTGTGAAAAGGGAAAAATGAGTTAGTCTTAGTGAACTTTATAACAAGATTCGAGAAAATAAAAACCAGTTTTGCGCGCGGGAAGAAAAGTTTGTGGTAACATATCTCATCAACAAACTCTGTTTGAATTTAACGAGAGCATCGAGAATACAACGTATAATATGTAAGAAACTTTTTTTTTGACCGGTGGATAAAGTGTAATTTCTTAGAAGATGCGTTTTTAAGAAATATTCAGACTCGTGAAAAAAGAAATTGGTATTTCAATTCCTCAAAATTAGTATATAGAGGTCGTCCTTCAAAAGAATTTGAAGAGGTAACGGAGAGAAGCAAAAGAAGAAACATTTAAGACCTAAGGGAGAGTGCTACTTCATCAGAGCTTGCCTATGCCACCGCTATGATGAAACAATTCATCAGCCAAACTGTTAAAAGAAGCCACCACAACCACACCAACCAGAGACAAAAGAATGCGCGATGCATGGAGGAAGGGAGGCAAACAGTCTACAAAAACGTCGCTAAAGAACCCTTATCATTCATAATTAAGTGAAGTTGTCAAGCAACAGTATGTGGCAATGAGAAGAAAGCTAATAAACACGACCACAACTTATACCTTAGCTATTATATATTTTGAACGCTAAAAATGCTACTTACGCACAAAATGTAATAATTCAAGAAAACGAATGCGAAGTGAAATCACAGTGCCTACAGAATTTTGACATTGTTACCAAATGAGGGTGATAAAAAGTATAAATTACATTGCTAATAGGGCTTTCGTGGAAGCTCCGGCCATTCCCAATACAAATAAACCTGGCCAGAAATTGCAAAGAATGACCAGAGCTTATTTATGTCATCTGTCGTGCCTCTGCGCCTTTTTGACAGTAAAACAGGAGTTATTGTACGGAAAAATCCAAGAACCTCCAGGACTATTCTAATGCAGTGGGTTCATGAAACATCAGAAATTACCCGGGCGGAAAGAAAGTATGTCAATGATCAAATTGAGAATTTACATAATTGGATTATGAATAACACAAATGGCAGAAATGCCCGTCAACAATTTACAGCTGGAATTTGGATTTTCAGTTCTGCGTACCCATGTCGGATTTTTTTAAAGTTTTCTCCATATTTCATACCGCCTGGATTTTAAGTGGAAAGCGAGTGTAAAAGATAGTAATCAGATTCATTCGAAAGAAGGGGAAAAAATAGTGTAAAAGTCTTATCAGAACCAAATTAGTTGATAGTCCAAAGCCAGGACATGGAACCATCAATGATGGCAAAACTGCCCGAAGATGTTTTGAAAATTCTCAAGTAGGTTCCGAAATAACTGGAGCAGACTAAGCTAATAAATCGTTTTGGAATTATTTTAAAAGCAAATTCATCTAGTCGTGAAATTATTGTTTCAGAGTCCAACTCCTTGTGCAGCGAAACAGCGTGTTTAAACATATGGCAGCACTCCACAATATACTTATCCATGGTTCTTCCATTATGGAAGCAACTATTTTACCAATTGGAGAACTTTCGGAAGAGGCTTTAGAGCCAAGGAACAAAGATATAAGAAATTATGGGGAAGACCATACCAGAAAATCCTCAAGAATTTCCAATAATTTTGACTAGTTGCTAAGCTTCGATCCAGTAATTCCCAGCACAGAAGTCTGCGGAAGAAGAAGTGTGTAATTTACTGTCAATACTCGAGAATAGGAAGGGGAAGGAAGCCCATGACACATCCAGATTAGAGTATGAATAACTATTTAATTGTTTTATGAACTAAAACAATAAATTAACTTCAAATTAATATTTTATTTAAAGTTTTGCACGAAACTATTTCAATTTTTAAAGAAAAATATTTCCGTCCGGTTTTTTTCCTCCCCTCCTTCGAATTCAACCACTGTGCAGCGCTGCTTCAATCGAACCCGTAAAGTCCAATGCTCGTGATAAAACAATAACAAAAGAAATGTTTTAGCACACATACAAACAAAGTTATCGTGCATGTCAACGCTCTAAAAGCAAAACATTCCTCTGTCCCAAAGCCTTAAAATTCTGAGGAACGTATTAGAATCTCAAATATTGCGGCAGAGAAGCAGTGAATGTGAAAATGAATACAATACTTGCCAAGAATCTACGCTATAGTGAGCTGTGCAACATTAGTGTCATTTTAAGTGGTAAATAAAATATGGAACTAGGTCTGGATTTGATTGCTCTACATTTAGAGCAATCCCCATTACTTTTTATGATGTCGAGCAGAGATTTAGTGAGCGCAAAGGAATTTTAAGAAACAATGGAATTATTTTAATAGCAATATCAAGAATCCTTGTTCTGTTGTTAAACAATAGGATTTTAACTATGTGTTTTATTAAAACAAACATTTGATAAATACAGGTATTCTTTGCACAATTTTCCACCGCTTTATAATATTTTAGTTTATATTTAACTCAATGTTCTGATAATTTTTAATTAATATAGTCGTACATTTTTAATCATTTTTATTACGAAAACATTCTAGCCCTGATAAGTATAGCAATACGGAACGAGAGCTTGTCGAATTTTCCGTAGAAATGTTTTGTATTATGTAATTATGTAGTATTTCATTCAAAGAAAATGTTGGAGGAAGTAGTGAAGATAATATTTGTGGGGAGGGGAAAAATATGCTGTGAAAGGAAAAAATAAAGACAAACAAACAAAATGTTTTAACAGCGAGAGCAATAAAGAAAACGACGTACTTATAAATTTTCAGCACCAAAGTAGTAAATCCGCTAGTCAGCCATCATTAGTTAATCCATGATAATAGGATTTTAGCCTCGTTAGACAGTCTCCAAGAAACCAGTTTAAAGACTCGGTATTCCAAAATATATTTCACTGCTAAAATGAAATTGTCGGTTTTCATAAATGAAGAAAAACCACTTGCTAATAAAATATAATAATAATAATAATAATAATAATAATAATAATAATAATAATAATAATAACAACATTAGCTCTGCTAGTGGTGTAATAATCACAGCTGCCATCTAGACCTTTAGTTCATGTGACCCATGAAAACGTCATAATGGGAGAGGGAGGGGACGTGACAACTTGCTCAGCTTTATGTGTGTGTCCCCACCTATTAGAAAACAGGAGGGAATCACATTTATATACGCACTTTCATGCCCAGGATAGGACACGAACTGGCCAAATTGTAGCCAACTACGGCTTCAAGGGGACATCGCGCTGGAGTAACAATGCATTGGTGGGTGTGAAGTTCTGCTCTACTTTTGCAGCTCAAGTATATTATCTTGTCTGCTAATTCAGCGAGTATTGGGATAGGTTGCGATATAGATGGTTTTTTATTTACTTCATCCCCTAAAAGCACACAGTTGCCAGTAATGAGTATTCACGAAAACATTAAACATTATGCTACAATACATTTGCAATAAAGTGTACCGTGAGCTTGTCCTGCTGCAGAACAATTATTTTGATTGTGTGACTCAAATGTATGTATTACGTGTATTAGCTTTCAAGATTTCGACTGTTTTTGCAGGCGAAGAAATCCAAAACGACGAGATGACAAGTAAGTCAAGCGTTTGCTTTAGATGTTTTACCAGCAACGTGTATGTACACCCCTGTAAAGTAGATACATTTCTATAAAGCAATGGCTATAGATGGAATTTTTAGATGATTCCGTTAATAGCTACCGGAGGGAGATGTTATTTAGACCCCTTCATAACTGGCATAAATATTAATTTCACCTCATTTTCACCTTTTTGTTAATTTTAAAGTTGATATAAAGGCGACATAATTATAATGTTTTGAGTGAGTGGCATTTTTGTTGTTTCTTGCTCTTACGCTAGTATAAGCAAACTACAAAATGACAGTTATTTTATTATTTGAAGATGATAATGTTATTGTTGCTCTATTTCGTTAAAAGGCTAAATGGTATCTACATTATTCCGTGACGTGTAATATTTCCTCCGCGCGGAAGAATCCCAAGGTCACTTTTCCAGGCAAATGTGATCGATCATGTTCTCAACGCAAACTCTCACTTTGTTGCACCTTTGTTTCCTCTAAGAGTTTGCTTATAGAAACCTTACTTTTGTCATTTAATTTAAATGTGATAATCGTATAAATGACTTGATGTCCAAAAATTGCCCTTTCTATCTCTTTTCCATGCCATGTTACAGAAAAAGACTTTTCCAAGTTTGATCTAGCATCGTTTACCATACGGTCGTGTTGTACGTTGATAATACAATCGATTTTCGACCTTATGCGCAGGTACGTATGGCTCGGTTTTCAGTGTGTTGGCATGCTTCCCAAATGCCCTGGACGTGTGCACTTCTTCTTCTGCTTACCTCAGGGCTGATGAGATACGGTAGGGTCGTAGTAAACATTATTACACTGTCCAGAAATTAATCAACTACAATCATATATAGCTACAGGATTAAGAAAAATACATTCTAAATATGTTCTTATAAAAACACATAATGTTGCTAATAGATAGGTTTACACAAGTCGGGTGTTATTTCTCATGAAACTTATATACTTATATATAAGTGTATATAACAAATATATACATACATACATACATACGTACATACATACATACATACATAACAAAATTCTCATCCAACTATTAAATACAACACGTATGCTATAGAGCGTAAGCTTTCTTCAGTAGCTTGATGACGTCACCTTGCAGTGTTGCCGCTCCTTTGAGAATTGGCAACACTGTTTAAGTCCTGTATATCGTATGTTCAGAAGTGCAGTACAGCGTCATGGTATATTTAATTCCGTACTACTTTAAATTGGATATCGTAAGTGTCCTTAAACTTTTGTCAACTTTTCAGCGCAGGAAATATTTCCTAAGCAAACAAAAATTGGTTTTTAATGCACATGTGCTGACTTAATGTGCCCCCCTCCCCCCGCTCTTTTATGGTTTAAGCTTTTTCTCTCTTGGAGACGCCGAGCCAATTATGAGCATTGTGTATATTTTTGGTAACCCAACTGTTTTAAATTTAAAATAATTTATGTACTTATAATTTAAAAGCCTTTTCTGAATCTACTTCACTTATAAAAGGTGCAACAATAATTACGTTTACAGCTCAATATGAAGACTCATTTGAGATAAGCAAGTGCGCAGATAAAGTACTAAAGACCTTGGAAAATATTTTCTAGCCTCAAAGCGAGGTATACGGATTTAATAGTGACGTCATCAAAACGATGGCGTAGTCTTTTTGTTGTTGCCACACGGCAAGCTATGATTGGATGGAAACTTCCGATGACCGCCATTTGACGAGAATGAGTCACAGGTGAAGAAAAACGGGTATGGAGAAAATGGATACCCTGTATGCGAGGCTAGCCGGGCATTTCCCTTTGGCTTTCAAATCGAAGGGAAGAAATGTGTGACGTTCTGTACATGAGCGGAAAAACTAACAAGCTGGTACTGTAGTGAACTTCACTGGTGTAATAAAAGACTTAAGAAGAAACAAAATGAGCAGATATAGGTTAAATTTGATTCAGTCTTTTTGAATGTACGGCCGCTCCGCTGGTTTCAATTGTTACATGGCTGAAGCAACGTGAAAGTATAATGGCGTTATCCTCGGTTGCCGCCTTACAAACCACTGCGAAGCCAAACACAACATTAGCAGGTAGGTTGGAAAATTTAACAGGAACAATAATATGCATTTAGCACATGTACGGAATTGACATTTAATATAACGTTTGTTGTAGGTTGAAAGTGGCATTTAATATAAATATGGATCAAAGAACTCATTTATGTATATCTAAACACAATCATATTTATGCCGTTGCACCATATCAAAAGCAAACTTTTAAAATAATTAGCTTATGTTTGCGTAGCTAGAGGTGCAACGTTTTCACAATAGTGCCCACTTAATGAATGCATGAAGTGAGTATAAAACATTGACCCCAATAGATGTTATGTGCGAATGTGACAAAATTCGCAACAGCTGTCAAATAATTTCCAAACTGTTGCAGTAATAAATTAAATGTAATTAATAGGAGCAATATTTTAAAAGAAATGTGTCGATTATGACAGTAAATAAAATATTTTAAAATGTGCATGTTGCCTTGCTAGACAATAGGTAATAAATATTAAAATGGTGAATTTGTTAATATGTTTAGGAGTGACGATAAAGCAAGAAAGGCCCGATGAAGCTGAAATTCGAGAATTGGCAGCCAAAATGGTGGAAGCAAATAAGGCGAAGATGGCAAATGTGGCCCGTCCAGTTGGCCAGGGCCCTGTGCAACAACAGCAAATTGTACAACCTGGACAGCCTGGGATAATGAACTTCCTAACTCGGGGACCAAACGTTCAAGCAAAGCCATGTGACAAAGAAAAATCAGGAAATGACCCTGATAAAAAAGCACCATGTGATGAGGATAGTGTCAGGGGAAGGTTTGGTTGGGTTACACTAGGAAAATGTCATATCCCATTTATTTTCCGTAACGGTGAAAAGTATTGTGCAGTGCGCATGGTAGAAATGAAACTCCTTAGTAAGTACCTGAATAACCTAAACCCAGAGGTGTCCAGCTGCACATGCATCCCTAGCTATTACATTACCGAAGCTGAAGCAAGACTTCTTAATGAAGTGAATATAAGGCATTGTGAAAATCAGTTTGGGAGAGAACAGTTCACGTGTAAAGATTTGGTGGTACGGTTACAAGATGCAGGCGAGTTTTATAATTTCCTGGATATTTGTTACAACAAGATTATTCTAAGCTCAAGCAATCCAAAGGATAGGTGTGGTTTTATTCGCATCAATGGTGAATCTGTAGTTCCATACACCGTACGTGATGGATTTAAATATGTGCCGCTCTTTTATTTTGAGGGCGAAACAGACAATCTGAAACTAAAAGCAGAGAAATTAGAAGGTTGGGATTTGGCATACCTCAAGTTCTGTTGTAAAGTGCAAGGGATAAGAAATGAACTTTTTGCAAGTGAAACCTGTTCAGTAATAAGTTTAAGTGATATTAAAAGTTACTTCCCACCAGGGACCATGTTTGAGGATTACTGGCCAAGTAAGGTGGTGGACAATTCACTATTGATGCCAAGCAATAAAAGTAGTGCCGCAGTGACAAGTGCAGGAATGTGGACGAAGCAGCCTTGTGCACCACCAAATCACCAGCAGCATCAGCAGCAGCAGCAACATTCCACAGCAGCTGGGAACAATCCTCTACATCACCAGGCAGCAAGCAACAAGATAGTGTCATCACCAACACAAGCTGCTGTGTCTCAGCAGCGGACCACTTCCTTACCCCCTACGCCTTTGGCACCCCAAGTCAATTTGAATCCAGCAGCTGTGCAGGCAGTGTGCAATGGTTGGGCAGGTCTTGTTGGTGGTCAACCTGCATTCCAGCCAGGAATGGGTCCACAGCCTAATCAAGTGATTAGAATGGGACAGCCTCCTATATCGATGCATAACGTAAGTTTGTCTCTTACTTTATGTAGTATTATGTATTGGCATTAATTAGATTACATGTTGTGTAGCATTGTAGTTCTAACAGTTGAAATAGGAATGTTGATAATAATAGCTTCTGTAAACATGAAAAGCATGTTTAGGAATATTAGCAGCACTAATGGCCGAAATTATGAAAAATAGAATATTAATTCTTAGGTACTGCCTTTCTCACAATCATTAAATGAGTTAAGCAGTTAAATTGGCAATTAATAAAACTGTTAATTGGTTGTGAAATTGAGAACTGACATATGCTACAGTTGTGCAGAGATTTGTTGATAAATAAAACATATTGTGTGCCATCATTGCTCATAGACTGATTGGTTATGCTAAACTTTGCTGTTCTGTCAAGCATTTCACATTCTGAGATATTTTAATGAAGTATTATGCTAAATGATTACTGATGTTAGAACATGTTGTTACTCTCATACTTATGAATTGTACCATTGCACAATTATCATAATGAAATTCTTTCCTTCTCTTGAAAGCTGACGATAGCAGGAATGTTAAATAATACAACTTTTCAGTGATTATTGGTGAAGTGATCACCTCACATTCTTAAGGAAGAATGAGCAAATTTATGCAGATGTACACAATATTTTTTGTAAATGTAGAACATGTGCTACTGTGGTAATTGTAAATGACAAATTCTATGTTCATAAGTCTCTGTGACTGCTTCCCAAACTCATGGAATGCTTTAGAAACTGAACTGAAAATAGGGGAATCTATTTTGTGTACCTATCTATGGACTAACCTGGACAGCAGTTTGACATGCACATGACCATAAACATAAACAGCTGAAAGTTAAATGCCATTCTATTAGGCTAATAGTGGAAAGTAATCAGAAGATAATTGTTTAACCTAACATTTTGCATAGTATTGATTCATACTTTTAATATGTTGCTTGATAAATGCTTACTTCATTCTAGAACCATTTTAAAATAGAAAACACATAGTACCAAATATATTAAAAAGTGTAAAAGAAGCTTATGCTTAAGGCAACTGCTAAAGTACATAAAATGTAGAGATCAAATCAACCAATATATGCATGAACTTTGTTAGCATTCCTTTTTTCTGCTGGCTGAAAGATTTAAAGCAAAATTCCATAGTATGTTGGTGGTGTAATGTTTTAGCATAAAACAAGTTGTGGGTATGCAAGTGAAGTTTAATGTCAATTTCATTGTATATTAACACTTTATGGTAGATTTCAGTTACATTTTATTCACCATAGCTGAAGTACTAATGCAGGGAGTTTATAAAGCTATCACATAAAAAAATAATGTCTCATAAATTGCACCTTTGAATTGTCTTTATGCATGCGATCCCTAGATCTCCACACTTAACAAATAAAATATACTATATGCCTGACACTTGCAAGAAGTTCGATGGTCTTATAGCAGTGCATGTAATTCAATGGAGGAACCACGTAATGGTGCTAAATAATTATTGAAACCTAATGTAATTTGGAGTTTGTTTATTAACTTATTTGAAATATTTACCATTTATGTAGAGTAAATACTTGGCTAGTTAGACATTTTGATCTTCAGAAAGTTTGATATTTTAATTTATAGCAATATTGGTGCTGTAGTCCATAATTGACTTTGTTTTTTTCTGTATTTATTGAAATACTTCTGTTTGAGGAATGTCAGAGATATAAATAACACTATCGTATGACAAGAGTCGGACTGGATACTCTTATTGGCTCCACTTACTTGTTTGTATAAAATAAAAAAACTTTGGCACAGCACCTTAGCAAATATTTAGAAAAATTGTGCGTTTAACCTTTATTGTATGGAATTTATTGCATAGGTTACATGTCATAAGGATATTTAAATACCTGCAGTTCATTTGAATAAATTTAATTTACAGATCATGTGTCTATTTGTGTGTTTTAAGCAAAATTGTTATAATTGGAACAATTTTGAAACTATCATCTTTTAGTAAAATATGCATTGTTTTTTAAAGTTTTGTGCATATGTTGAAAGTATTTAAAAAATATAATGATTCTTTGGGAATTAACATTGTTTAATTTTTTTGTTCAATGGCAATAACTTTGTATTTCAGTGTGAATAAAAGAATACGACTTGCCCTTTTAAGAAGAAGTGGTGACATGGCATATTGAAGACACTGATGTGTAGGCATGGTTTGGAAAAGGTTTCCATTTATTATAATACAGTGGCACTGTGATGACTAACAACTCGTTTCTACTTACTGCTATGCAAAGACTATGTAGGCTCAGGCACATGCAGAAATAAACAGCAGGTACTGCTGACAGAATTGAATACTTTCAAGAATAACATTACACATCTATGCAGATCTACGCAAAGAGGCTCCAGCTATACAGGACATAAGAGATATTATGTGTGTAATGTTTTTAATTGAAAAGTTGACATTCATTATTATGTTTTAATGTGATATGCTTTGAAGCATAGAAATATGCACAAGGCCCAATCACTACTTTCACATTAGTACTTTGATCTTGAGATTTTATTCTTTTCAGAACAAACTTTGCAGTGACGAAAATTTCATTTCACTGGCCAATGTTTTGAATGCTTTGCCTCAGGGTGATCGATCTGAGTTGAAGTTGAAGGCCTTTCACATAGAGGTGTGGAAGGTGCTAGGTTCATATCCTGTGCATTCTGAAAAAAAATTCTTATCAGTCATTCTTTAAATTTATTATGAGAACAGTTATCCTTCACATGAAGAATAATGTAGCCACTTGATACGGTAATATCAACCTAGTGAAAAAATGTCAGATTTGTCATTTTCCAAATCATTGTTAGGAAGCTCTGGACATCTTGGGGTTTGATTGTATGCTTATCAAAATCTGTATTTTCATCAAAATTGACATCCATGGACAGGCAGTAGGGCCAATGTTCATTAAACTCATTTGCATAAAACAAACAGTCATGCATCTTGTATAGATGAGAGTTCTGGAAAAACCCAATTTCTAAGTATTTATACTCAGTTGGATATGCTTTGTAATTTGAAAATCACATGAAAAATTAACGTGTTAGTCATTTAACTAACCCATGACATGCTAGATGCAAAATGGAGCAATTTCCCTTTATCCTTAAATAGTGAATAGAAAAACAATGATCCGTAGTTTATATATCAACCAGCCATTCAATTGAGCTTGGTGATATCTTAACGACTACTGCTGTCTGATTCTCCAATTCCCTGGTCATTATATCAGCAGCTAGTTCGATTAAGGTCAATGAAGCTCAGGCCTTCTTAACAGAATAGATACATTTTTCCGTAACTTTTTTGTTAAGCATGCTGTTTGCTGAAGATAGGTTTGAAGCCTACATCCAAGGGACCTAATATCATTAAATAACCTTATGATAAGATTTATATTGTTTATTTACCAGTTTGACTCAGTTGTATCTAATGGTATTAGGTAGTCATTTAGCACTATCGTTCTTTGTTAGCTCTCTGTTATTTGAGTTTGACTTTACTTGTACCTCTTAAAAGATAATTCTCTTAAATTTACTTTCAATTAGAGGTTTCTTCCATAATAATTTCAAGGTGCTACTAATATATGACTGTGCAATAAAAAGTTTTTTACTCTGCTTTTAAAATTTTTCTAAAAGTTGTATCAATTAAGAAGATTTGGCCTTTTTAGATTTTATGCTTGACATGTAAGAAATGTACCAACAAAGGTACAAACAGAAATGAAATGTTTTTCAAATGAAACATATACTGATTTATATGAACAGAATCTACTATTTGGATATTTTTCTGTTATAATGCCAAATGGGACTTACTCTAACTCATTGAGCAACTGCTTTCACATCACTATTGTGACTTTTATAGGGTTGATTTTCATGAAATAGGGAGTTTTTAAGACAATGTTATTAAGTAGGGTATACATTCATATCCACAATGTTTTTAACTAATATTGGTGCTGGCTTGCTTCCAAAGCCTAACATAAGCACTTATTCTTATTGCAAAGCAGTTTGCTAATTTAAATGTAACCCAGAAGTGATATGATTAAGAGGTTCAAGTCAATATGAGTTTTGATGTGTATAATTGCATAACTGATGACGTGACACCTAATAAGTATTACAGTAGACTGGCAGATTTAATATGTGCTCTATTAAGTACTGGAACAAAAAACTGAAGCTGTATATTTAATAAATTTATCAAAACTGACTAATTTCTGATTACTTTTAAAATCTGATTTACCACTCAAAGATGCTTAATTGATTAATAAAACCAATTGAATATTATTGGGTGTTGAAGAAAACATACCAATTTTGCGAAGTGTGTAGCTAACAATCTTATATCTGATTTTAAAGCTCTCAAGCTGTTATTGGCTGATCATTAGTTAGAAGGTAGACAGATTTCGGGGAAATTTGGAGATTGAACAGCCTCCAACATGTCAGTTTAATAGGCTTATTGTGCTACCCCATTGGAAGAGACACCTTCATTGTTTCCCTAAATCTGTTCCTTGAAGTTGCAGTATTTTGGTTCCAATTTTGGCATCCATTCCCAGGTCTTCCCCATTATAGAAAGAATAAACCTCTTTCTTGCCAGGATTGAACACTCAAAATGGATATGTTCTGAAGTGGGTTCATCTTTATAGAATTCCACTTTTCGTAGATGTTTCCTTAAGTGATCACGTTCAGTAATTAATGCATTACTTTCCTCATTCCTCTTGTGTCCAATTTTAGAAGAGATGTGGAAACAGTATTGCTAGGACCTATGACAAATTTTCTAGCTTACATTGTCCAGGATAGTTCATGTTTATTCCCAATCCAAGTTTTTACTGTCCTTGCAGTAAGTTTACTGATTCCAACTACAGGCTCAGGGCCAAAAAAGGTGTATCAGCACCCCTTTTTGCCAACTGGTTTGCTTTCTCATTTCCATAAATGCCCATTGCAGTTCAAGCCTGTTGCTAGATGCCTGGGCATTTTGGCACTCCTATACCAGTTCCGATATCAGCTGATCAGAGGAAAGTGCTTTTTAGGCACTTTGAGAGGATAATAATTTGTTTTTGCTGATAACCTTTCTCAAATCCTCTATAAGCATAGTTCATGATAGAACATTTATCAGAAAAACTGTGCAATATTTTCCAAGGCTGGTATTAAAGTTAGTTCTCTAAGGACATAGGCCATATATGCGTGCACCTGAATGTATACCTTTGCGAGATCCATTGGCGTATCATATAAGTTGCTTTAATGTCCGTGGTTCCTTATGTCCATTCTTCTCGAGATCCAAGAGTAATCTTAGAAGGAGATAATTACAGAATTAAGTATTCAATTGGTTAGACCTCATCCTCAGTTCTGGAATATCCAGGAAATTTAGAAGCAGTGCAAAGCTACTTGTCCAGTACTCTGTGTACACCAAGCGATATGCCTTAAGCTAGTTTCTGCTTGTAAATAGATATCCATGGGAGGATGGCCCAACAGAGTCTGCAATGCAATAGTGTTGGAGTTTTTCTGAAGGCCCCCGTAACTTATAGACATGCTAATCTCTGTAGCTTCGTAAACTTACCTGCTATAGTAATTTTTAACATTATCTATGATGGTACTGTAAGATATTCGGCACTTGACTATTGCAACATATAGCCAATGGTTAATGTAAGGTTTAAGGCCTAAATAGTGCATCTAGTGGTTACAAGAGACAACCTGACTCTTTGGGGAGTATTATTAATGTGGTTATTTCAGATCAATTTCTTATTCATTTTGAGACCTAGATATTTAACCGACTCAGAATATTCCAGGATTGAGACCTAGTTTTAAGATTTCCTAGGCCTTGTAGATTTCTCCTTTTAGTAAATGGAACAATTGTTTTGCTAGGATTAATGGATGTACCCTCCTGCATGCACCAACTGTGAATTTTCCTCAGCCCACACAGTTCATATCTGAGCCTGTATTGGAAAATTTCCCAAAATTTGTCATCTGCATAGCCGTGTATATAATATCTTTCTCGGGTCATGTTTTGGAGTAAGCTGTCCACCACGAGACTCCTAAGAAGGGAGGAAAGAATACCTCCCTGTGGGCAGCCCCTCATGGCGACGATTTCCTTTCCCTAAGTAGACTAGCAGTACCATTTCTGCTCCGGGGCATGGAGTTTATGCACCTACAAAGGATGGCCTTGGCTGCATATTTTTGAGCAGCCAAAATCATAGACTCATAAGAGGTGTTGTTAAAAGCTCCCTCTATGTCTATCTGTATTTCTTTTCTAGCCATAGAGTCCTCCAGTCTGCTAACAAGGCAGGTAATTGTTATGCAAGACTTGGATGAATGTTAGGCATGTTGATTTTGATGGAGTGGAGTGTCTGACAATACCATACTTCGAATATATCTTTTAATCAATCCTACGAAAATCTTTAAGAGGAATGAAGCAAGACTAATTGGTCAATAAGCCTTAGCTTTGGTGCAATTATTATGACCGCGCTTAGATTATTAGAATAGAATTATGTTTTTATTTTTATTAAAGAAAGCTAAAAGCAAAAATGCTATAAGAACCATCATGTGCAAATTCCGCTCATCTGCTTTATAAAACGGTTGAAACATGGGATTTATAAGTAGACTATTATATCTTGGGGCACAGAGGATAAAATCCATCACTTCTGCTGTAGCCAGGGCAGTTGGTGTAGGTCAAAGAAGAAAAAGTTATTTCTTTTGGTGTTGCAAGTCACAGGTTGCCCATTTTTCCTCCTTTCATGTACAAATTCTAAAACTTTTTCTTCAATGTCAGGATGTCTTTCTTTGCGAGGACAAGTGAATTTCTTACTAACTTTACTTGCAAATAATGCCAATTTCTGTTACTGCCACAAGCTAATGTTGCTCTTAGATACATTGAACTCTCTTCCTGCTATTCTATTACCATTTTTTACAGCATAAAGAACTACTTTAAGCTTGAAAGTAGCATCATAAGATGTTCTTCTCTGTATGCCCTCCATTAAATATGGTATGTTAATAGACATGTCCTTTGTTAAAATACACCACTTGAAAACAACTGAAAATTTTGAATAATTGGAAGAAGATAAGTGCTTGCTGTAATAGCATTTTTTGGAATTGATCACTTCAGGTTTTGTCCAATGTACCAACCATTTTTTGACAAGCTGAACTTTTGCAGTGGCTCAGCATTATCAGTTTACTTTCAAAACTTGTGCGTGATTGTTGGTTATTCAAAGGTCAGTGTATGCAGTATAGCAAAGTGTGGTACAAACCTTAATGGCCTCGCCCCATTCCTTATTTATGAGATTGAGCAGAAACTAAATATTTCCTAATTTAATATTAAGAATATCAAGGTGCATTAATAAATTTATAATAAATATATAATTTCTTCTTTTGCACATTCAGTCTCTGTTAGCACTAAACATATAGTGAAAGAGATTGTAGTGATATGATATTTTGAGTGAACTCGAATTTACCACATTCATATCATTGTAATATAAACAAACAGCTGGGTAGTTGTAATCTTATAGGAAAAAAGACCATCAAGGCTTGTCCGGTGCAATGATATTTTCTTATATGAACTTCAGTTACAAATGCAACTTATGTATGAGCTTTGTGTGGAAAATTTGATGAAAGTTTTCAATTTAAATCAAACAATTTTGGAAAGAAGAGGGACAAAAAAATTGTGTTTTGTAAGAAATATGAAAGGTATTCACTTGTAGTAGAAGTGCAAGTGGTCTTTAATACCAACTTACCAAAGTGAATCTATGTCTACTAACATTGCTACTTTCATTTCATTTCAATCAATGGAAGCACCTAACAGTGATGCTTGTATCCTTTATAACAATTTAACTGAAATAATATAAACTTGGGAACTGAGGCCTGTCAACATTGTCTTAGATTGTGTTGTTGAAGCAGTTTTATGGAAAGCTCATGGTTCTCACAACTTCCTTCCAGACATACAATAATGAAGAAATGATGAGTTATATGATGTCATCAGAATTATTAAACCACTGAAAACGCAGAGTTCATTAGTCTCAAATGGCATTTAACCGTAGTTTTTCGGCAGCTACAGTGCTTTGAATTGAGACTCTAATTGGGAATATTATAATTCAGTATTACGAGGTGCTGTTCATAGGTTTCTGGCCTGACCATGTTAGGTAGGTGACTGCAACTGTATAATTTTTTAATGTAATCTCTCTTTACTTCAAAGCATTTCTGACTTCAATCCCCTTAAAAAATAGTAAGAAGTTTTATGTGCGTGGTGCTGTAAAACAGTATTCCTTAACTCTTCATTAATGAATCTCTGTTCTCAAAGATCAAATTTTGGTAGTTTTGAATAGGGAGAATTTTCACAGTGAAATATAGTATTATATTACAAATTATTATTGAGGAAATTATCAAATTTCACTGATTTTGTTCCACTTACTTGGGACCATGTGGATCCATGTTGAAGATGAAGGCAACAGCCTTTGAAACATATCCAGGTAAGTGAAACAAAATTAGTGAATTAGAGTGATTTCCTCAATAATTATTTGTTATATTATCAGTTTTGTAAGAAACAGGCAAATGTTGCTGGGGGTAAGACCTGAACTATACAGTAGATGATCCAGTTCCTGAAAGCCACTTGTGTTCACAGCAGCCTTCATGTTGCATTGCCAAGCAGACAAACTCCTTGACTCTGCTTTCCATGCATCTTTTCTATAATGACAAGGTGCAATGGAAACCAGTAAATCAGCATTCCAAGTTTCTGTTTTGTTCCTTTTCTCTTAAGTCTATCATTAGATTTACCCTACAATCCCAAAATAGTTGCCATGATCCTCAAGGATTGTGTGAGCTTGATATTTTCTAGGGGATCACAGCTTCATTTATTTTATTATTTTTTTTAAAGAGGTCATGATAAAGGACCATAGTTTTGTCCACTGTGATGATGGGTGCTAATGTTGCTCTCTCATTAACGTGGCAAAGGATTAGAAACTTGTGGTGACATTCCATGCACCTTTGCATTTGGAATACTAAAAGAATTCAACATTTGCATGGGCATCAACATACAAATGTTGATAAAGGACATGGAGTTGCAGTTGTTTTAAAAAGCCCCCTACTTTGTAGCTATTTATTTTGTCTTCAGATGCATGCTGCTCAGAATATTCTCAATGTAGGAGATGCTTTCTTGTGTAAATATATTTATTTGCCTACCCTTACATGGCCATCTTCAAGGTTCTCTGCCCAATTAAATAATTTTTGACCACTCCTTCACAATGGAGTATGAAGGAGAAAGCTTCCCCATAAACTGTCAAGGCATTGTTTAAATAATATAGTTAAAAAATTGATTGTGCTTTGAATTCACTTTTGAACATCAGATTGTATTATGCAAGCAAGATTGTATTAAATAAGCTTGTTCAAGCTTATTACATGGCTGGAAAGGAAATACAATATTTCCAGATAGCATGCACATTGCAACAATGAATCATGGCCTACTTTGTCAGAGTAGAAACTTGTGGATGCATGTTACAATAAGCACAATGCCATATACTTGCACAGAAGAATTTGAAGTTGTAGTTTAATTACTACTAAAATTTCTTGAAACTTTATTTTCACAATGCAGGAAAATAGATATTTTAAACATAACTCTGAAATACAAATTCAGCTCATGGAAAACAAAAAGAACAAGGCCTTTGGCCATATAAATAAAAATTGCACATAGTTACTAGATGGAAAACATGTATCTCGGGAACTGATGATAGGAGCGATGGCTCCCGAAACTAGTCTTCCATTTTATTGAATTTTAGTGGTGTGTATGTTACAATTTCGACTCAATTTTTTAAAAATATATCTCATGTTTGTGAGCCTTGTTAAAGAATAAAAAGGATGTTAGAAACATGTCATTGATACGCACTAATATCAAATCTTTAAAAAGAGATGAATGTAAGACAATAGAAAAAAATGTTTTCTGCCTTACATCACATTTAGAAATGTCAACTTTCTTAGTGGCAGTTGTGAAGATAGTGTTGTATTACCAGCAATAACACACTTTAGATTGCCTTTTAAGTTTTTAAGTTACATACCCAGTTATTCTGGGTATGTAACTAGGTTTAAAAGGACAGTCATTAACATATTTAATGGAAAGAATAAATGAATGAAAGACAGGAAAGAGAAGGGCAGCACACAAATTCCAGTAAAATCAAGCAGCAAGAAGAGGAAGTTGAATTTTGTGAGTGACGAAGACAAATAGAAATCTGACTTGCCCTTTCAGTTTCATAATTGACACCATTTATGAGGAAGATTGAGCCTACAAGTTGTTGCTGGAACTAGAGGATTACTGTGCAGAACCTCTACAGTGGTGGAAAAAACATTCTGTCTTGTTTCTTTATCTTGCAGGCTGTAGAAATTGCTTTGCATTTCACCTGAGTATCCAGTAATTCTAGAAATATTGTTAGTATGAGAAGAATAGGACTTAGTTGCGGACATTCCAACTTATTGGCTTAAAGTCCTATAGGAAAGAGGTATGGTTGAAGTGTAAACAGAATATATTTGTTTTTTAAACATTTTGTTTCATTACTTGTGATATTAGGCTTTTTATTACATCATCGGTGTCAATTGCTTCCTAATAATTACAAGTAGTTGCGATGTATATCAAAACTAAAAATATTTGTAAAAGTTCTTTTAGCATGTTGAATTAAAATTATCAAAATACTATTTAGTCTTTATCTTAAAAATTATAAATATTGTTTAAAACAAACTAAAATTTGATTAATTGATTGATTGCAAAATTTAATTCATCAACGGCTCTAGCAAACCCCATATTTTAATTTAATTTATTCATATGCTTACAAAATATATTTTCATTTGCTACTTAACCACTGAACCTTAAAGTATAATTACCCCTCATAGTTAGAATCTGAAAGAAGGTAGTTGATTACTGATTTTTTGCAAAATAATCAAAATCTGATGACAGAAAACTTGCTATGCATCATTAGTGATTCTCAAGACAGCTTCTGACCGTCCTATCTATAGTTGAGATTTATCACTTTTTATCACATATTTGGGTGGTGAAAAAGGTTTTAAAAGAGATTTTTTTATCTATAGTCAAAGGTTTGTCATGAAGTGGAGGAGTGGCAGTTATAAACACATTATTTGGAAAAATTATATCAATAAGTCAATCAGATATATCATAAACATTTCACAGCAAAAATATTCTGTTCACATAAATCATTAAGCTGTTTCATTTGAAGGATCTTTCTCCCCCCCCCCCCCCCTGCCCTTTCTATTACACATTAATGCACCCGCATATCAAGTATTCATGTGTTTTTTATTAAGGTTTGCAGGTTTTTAATATGGCTATGAACATACCCATTTTCCTCCCAAGCTAAAATGCCATAATACTCTTACAACTGCCAGCCATAATTAAAGCAAAATGTAAGGTTTTAGTGGATAAATTTTGTATTTAATTAAAACTATAACTAGATAGTTGAATTTCTTTTTCATGACTGATGAATATCCATGTACATGTCCTGTAATTTTTAAGGTTGTTACTTAATGTTTCTAGATTTAAAAATAATTATGGATTTATTAACTTCAAGTTTTTCAAGCAAAATTTCTTATTTGACATAGTTTTTGGCATAGTAATCATTTTTTATCACTTAACTTTCATGTCATTATTACAGTTACTAAACATAGTTTTTGGCATAGTAATCATTTTTTATCACTTAACTTTCATGTCATTATTACAGTTACTAAACACTTTTGTCTTGATATAAAAATTTGATATTTCTAGGTTAAGAAATGTTCAGATAATTGCAATTTTTTATTTAGGTGAGAATTAACATTTCAGTAAGATCATCTTCGCTTTTTATCATAATAGCTAGTGCTGCAGGTTGGGGAGGAATAACATTACTTTCCCTTTCAAATGAACTATCATTATGTTCCTCAATTTCACTAAATAAATTACTGTAAATGTTACTAGCAACGCTGTATAAATTTTGACATCAGTTAATATCGTCATTCCATTCAGCCATTTTATTCCATACACAGTATCAGTAATACACTGAAACCACAATAAAATACAGAAAAATAAATCATGCCACGACAAATTGCTTCCATCTGTTTGCTGTCTACTGTGCAATGTTGTTGCTGCACTTAACACTAGCCAGATGTGACAATCTCAAAAATAAAGTTAAAATCAGCATAGAATTCTGACTAAAAATGTTAATTCGAACTTGTACAGTGAAGCTAATCATATAATTAAGATCACTATGATTGAATGAAACTACATACTCTTGTTGCTCCACTTGTTTATAATATGTAGAACTAGTTTCAGAAACCCTTTTGTTCGCATTGTCAGCTAACGTTGACTGCTGTGAATGTGTATTCTGCTCTGGTGGAGGTGTGATGAACTTAAAAGTTTATTTTCATAGGTGTGGAAGTTCATTAAACTGTCTCTCTATTTGTAAATGTAGATTTTCTCCCATGTTGCTAATTGTGTAGGTCCTTATACGACTTTTGCTTTATTCACTGTGTCATGGCTTTCTGTCCAGAAATGAAATGCTACTGCTGATTTCTCCATTTGCTTGTATTTTATGTTCCTAAAATGTTCTTTTAACTGTGTGCCTGTTTCTTTTTTATGTACATTTATGAATACAGAGAGTGTTTAACGAACTTGAATACTTACAGGGATGAAAACAAACTTTTAAGTTCATCACACCTTCACCAGAGCAGAATACACATTTCTACAGCATAACAGATTATTCAGATGTCGACGGTTAGCTGAGGATACAAATAAAAGGGTTCGTGAAACTAGTTCTACATATTATAAACAAGTAATTGGAGCAATAAGAGTGTGTAGTTGCACTCAGTCATACAATGATCGTAATTCTGGAATTCTGACTTACCAGAGAGAAATTTAGTATGTTGTGGTATAGATACCAGGAATCAGGCACAAATACACATTTGCGACATCTATAGTAAAAATTAAATTAACTGTACTGGAAAACTGGTCCCTATGTTTCAGATTCTTGGCATTTTAAGCATGTATAGAAGATCAGATCTATCAGTTTTTTGTAGTGAAAGGACTAAAGATCTAACTTACCAGAAACCACAGACTAATGAGGTGTTTATTTGTTTACTTTATTGGATATTTTTTCATTTATAAAATATAATATATTTTTGTGTTTTTGTGTGCGTGTCTGTCATTTAAAATGTGTATTTCATTGTTTGTATAGAGTTGTGCATTTTTATTGAAGTCAGTCTCGTCTGTTTCCAATGTTTATCAGAAGCTTAAGAATTTTGGAGGAATATTATGAGTCTTGAGTTCCAAGTGTTGCCATTTCTTAATGATATGGTGACAGATTCTATAGTCCAACAGCTCTTGAAAGCCAAGAATCATACTATGGATACCATCTGCAGGAGTCTTTAAGATTCCATATAGCAGAGAAAAGTATCAAAAACTTGGTTACATACAATAAATTCATAATAATCCTTGCACAAAATCACATGTTTTGCTATCATTGCTCATATTTTACATTGACTAGCATCTGCAGAAGGGATCACAATTCTGCAACTAAAATGTGAATGTATGACACAAAAAATATAACATTTTTTGGTCTATGTTTCTTTTATGGAAATGAGTCATAGGATGCTTAATGTGAATAACTTAGAATTTTATAGAAATGCATTTAGCATTAGGATAAACAGAATATTATAGGAGGAAAAAGATGACATTAAACTTTTGACATGTTTGGAATTGCATTTAGAAGTGTGGGCTTGCACAGAACTTACAAAATATGTCCTTACCTCTCGCATATCAGCAGCTGCCACAGCCAGCCAAGCTATGCATATTGCACTAATTGCATCTAAACTCCTATTTTTCATTATAAAGAGGGCTTTCTTGTACACAATTTGAATATTCAGAGCACAATAGTAAGTGTTGTGAGTGTTCATACAACCATTTTGATGGAACCATGCTTTATCTGAGAAGAACATCAATTAACCCTTCAGTCACTGATGCACATGTGTGTTACAGGATCACCTTGTAGACAATGGACATGTAAGTTTTGAGTTTTAACAAGTTTGTTGTAAGTGCAGAAGACACAGAAACTCCAACTTGTGCTAATTGCAACAGTGATTTTGTTAATGAACGTTCAATATTTGCACTAATTTTGTCTAATTTGCCTTCTGTTAAAACCGCATGTTTCTTGTTTTGCACTGAACCAATAGTATCAAATTTATTCAAAGATCGTGAATTGCAGTTCTGGAAGGAAACAATTGTCCAGGACAACTTCAGAAAAAATTCCTAATATGATTCTTAATTATAACATTTTCACACAAAAAATGTTGCTCACTGCCATCTTTGTGAATGGATGTAGACTGTGATTGCTCGGAAGTTCCAAGGATAGGCAGGCATGCATCCATGAGTAGGAAGGGCAGCTGGCCTTGGCTGAGACTCAAAACCCCATACAAGCGGTCAGTACATATTCTGAAAGCCTGGCACATATATTCAAAGCTACAGTTCCTACTTTCAAATGCAGAAATTTTGTCATATACTGCTACTGCGTATTGAGAATGCAAGTTTGGTCCCCTTATTGGAAATTGAAAAATGTAGTCATAATAGTGGTATAAATGGGCATGGAATTAAAATTATATCTCAATATAAAACTAAATAATTTAGTGTTACAGTGGTATTATGCAGGTTATTCAGTTTATCTTAATCATAGGTTCTTATTTATAATTTATTGATTGTGGTTTTTATTACAAGCTTTATTAATTATTTATTTTGTTTTCAAATTAATGTTATCTCTAAATTTCTCTCTTTTTGAAATTTTAAACTATAGTCATAGCGGTAGTTCTATAGTTAGACACAGGTTTTAAGAATAAAAATATGAGAGCTATTTTTTTTCAACCTCCATTCACTCTGCTACGTGGCCAGACAAGCATAAGGAGACTGCTTCAACTCATGTATACACATTCTTACACTAACTCCATTTTTTTCACTTACTCTTAAGTAAGACGCGTTTCGGGAGAATCTCTCCCATCTTCAGTTGCTGACTGAACCGAAGATGGGAGAGATTCTCCCGAAACGCGTCTTACTTAAGAGTAAGTGAAAAAAATGGAGTTAGTGTAAGAATGTGTATACATGAGTTGAAGTAGATTGCCACTCCATTGTCAACAGCTTCGTAAATACAAGACTTATAAGGAGACTGGTTTGCATACTGTGCTAATGTACTAGTACCCGACCATAACATCTGCCAGGGCCAAGTTCAATACATCATTTGGAGCTCAGCTATAGGCACTTCAACATGACCGGCATGATTGATTCTTCCGCCAAGTGAGAGTAGCGAAGTGTCATTCATTTTCTACAGGCAGAAGGGAATAGTGCAGCAGAAATTTATTGCAAAAAGAGCAGTTTTGTGTGCAGACTGTATGGGTGAGGATGTTATGTATGAATGGTGTAAGAAATTTAAAGAAGCCCAAACTCATGTTCATGATGAAGGTGGACAAGGACACAGGTGTGTCATTAGTGAAGATTGTTCAGCGAGTTGATCAAATGGTTAGAGAGAAGCAAAGATGTACCAGCACCGAGTTGTCTGTGGAATTTTCAAGGTCAGCTCTGTATACAATTGTTACAGAACACCTGTGCTATTGAAAACTTTGTCTGCACCAAGTTCCCAAAAAAGACCTATCTCCATATGTAGGTAGCAACCTCCTATGAAGAGGATATTGGAAAGCTTGTCTGTTAAAGTTTTAATCTTCATAATAACTATGTGGAAAAATAACTGTGACTCTACTTGATTCCTGGTAATAAAACCATTTTGTGACTCACATTTATTCTTTTGCTATTCCCCATCTGAGGTTGAAAAAAAAATAGCCCCCATATTTACCTCTTCATTATATGAATATAATTTCCCCATCTATTGTGTAACAGGTAGAATCTTTTAACCATTCACAAGTAAGACCATTTTTCGGAACACTTAGTTATTGGTATTTTACTTGGCAACAGTCTTTGGGGGGGGGGGTGCATGCATGTTACTCTCATAGATAAAAAATGGATCCTTGCACTGATGGTTCTCGTATGATAGCTGTAACAAAAAGAGACATTTACTGGTTCTCACAGGAAATTGCAGCTACATGTGATCAGCTCAGAAGGTTTTTGATCCCAGTACTGAATTTTAGGTGCACAGTCACTATGCATGTGTAGCTGGGTGTGTTGTATTGGCATGCAGCAAAGACATTAAGCAAAATCTCTAGGTACAGTGGAGTATGGAGGCAATAGGCAAATTACCTTCAGCAGCATGCATGAGTTGTAATACAATTTAACAATATTTAAGCGTGAAATGATTGTATTTCAGTTGTTCTGTGTTGAGGGACATACAACATGTTGCTGTGTAGGAACCAAAAATGTACCGATATATATGATCAAACATAAAATGATCGATGCAATAGTGTAAAAGACCTGTTGCTTCAGTACATTACTTTATTCAAAATGTGCTGTCTTATAGAAGTATGTCATAAAGGAAGTATTCAAGTGGCCTTCAGAAATGAAAACTTAGCAAGTTGATTCTTTTTAGTAGTTTATGGGATGTTGTATAACTAAAGGGAAGAGCTTAGTACAACATAAAATAGTGCAAAGCACCAGATATGTTTGTTTGTCAACTGATTAATTCCTGGTAGTTGCCTAATGCCTCTGCAGTGCATTCTCATCCTATTTAATGAACTCTGGGGCCCTTTGTGCTATCAGTAATTCATCTAATTCATCTTAAAAGCCCGTGTCAAAGGAAATTACTATTTAAAATACTGATACTAAATCACTGGGTAAAAAATAAAGATAATTATCGTTTACTAATGCACAGGGAATTTTACATAGATATTCAGTATTAACATGGGCAGCCAAAGGGAAAACTTTTGTGTTTTGGCTACAGTCTACTGCTTGAATAACAATGACATACATAAAATTCACGGAGCACCAATAAAAGCAAAACTCTTAATTTTTTGTGCTTAAAGAAATGAAAACAAATATTAAAATAGAATTTCTTCAACCATTATTTAACATTTTATCATCCAAGTAATGCGCAAGGAGTATTTTAAGTACAAATTCTACCCTATTATTGATTTTAATGCAGAAAAATCTTCAATCCTCATAATAAACAGAACTTTTTAAAAATATTGGAAATTGATACTTTTAATGGCTCTGAGGTTCTTTAGCTATTGTGTAAGATAACCGGTCTCATAACTGGTGTTGCCACCTCTAACCCTAATTACAGCTGCTATTTGGTCAGGCATGCTCTAAATAAGATCTGCAATTTTCTCATATGTATTAGTTCCATTCTGATCTCTCTCTCTTTGAATTATGTTTCACGCCTGATTTTACTACTGAGGTATCACAGGCGGTCCTATTCTGCTTGAAGCAACCCGAAGCTCTTGACAGTGAGTCAGAGAATCAACCCTTAGCATGTCTCCCAAGCATATCGAGTGTTATTTTGCATAGGATAATGTCACTAATAATGGGTGCAAACACTACATGATCATCAAAAATCTCCTCATTGTACTAATGAGCTATCAGTGACCATTTTTGATGAACATCATTTCCATTTTTGCTTCAATGCTGATCCCTGTCCAAATCAATACTGAACCTTCATTAAAAGGTGACCTTGAAGAGGTCCTATGCAATGTTTCTATAGTTCTAAAGGCCTGTTTTCATTTCAAAATATGATTAGCATTTGTTTAGCATTACTTCAGCCTTTGGAGTCAATAGTTCAATACTCATTTTGGTATTCTATTGTAATTAAGTCTTTAAATATGGTGATAAACCTTTTCTTTTAGTATGTTAATTCTGTGGTTCAGATTGAATATATGTAATGTTGTCTTCATTTCCTTTCTTATCTAGAATTGTTTAACCCACCACTGAATGCCAGAATTTCATTTCTGCTGTTCCAGTATTTTTAATCTGCTGTAATATTTACACAGTTCTGACTGCTGTAAGTTAGTATAAGGACTGCCATTAGTTTATAAAGCTTAAGTTTTTTGCTGAACTGTTTATAGTTGTGCACATTGTATAACATTTGATTAATTTCGGATTGATAAATATTTGTAATCTTTTACAATTTCATCATATTTAATCATACCAATCAAAGATTATCTTTAGAATAGCTAAATTGCCTGTTTGTCCACAAATAAAATAATGTTTAAATTGTTATCTATCTTATATTTTTAATTAAAGGATCTCACAATTTTCTAATAACCTCACAATAAATATTAGTGTGTATATGTGTGTATATAGACCGCCACAGGTGGCCGAGGTCGTTTTGGCGTATACTCGTGATTGGGAGGTCTGGGGTTCGAATCCCGCCAGGACCGTCCTCCCTCACTGAGGTTTTTTCCAGGTTTTCCTCAGTCCTCATAATGACAAACGCCAGGGAGGTACCCTAAACTTAGGCCTGGAACGTTTCCGTCCTTTAAAAAAAAATCATTAGCATTTCATCTCGTGTATCATCAGTGTCACCGCCTGTGGTGCCTCAGTAGTAAATACAGGCGTTCAACACTGCAAAAAAAAAAAAAAAAAAAAGTATGGATATATATATATATATGTACATACATCTATCTGGAAACAAAGGACATCCTTGCTAATTCCCTGGTTTGTTGTCATTGTCTTTTTTTTTTTTTTTTGTTTGTTTGTTTAGTTTCTATTTTGGTATTCAATCGATGGGGGTTTTAATTTTGTTACACAACTGAAAATTAATTTTGCCAATGGCAAGTTTCTGGGTACCCGCCAAAGGAAATCATGTTGAGCAGGGAGAAGTGCACATTTTTTTTCTTTCATTATTTGTAAGTGGTGAATAGAAAATAATACTGTACCCATTATAGTAGATGTTTTCAAGTGCCTGCCCTTCAATGTGAGGCATGCCTGAATCCTTTTTAAAAGATTTTGAGACGCCATAGTTCATCCACCTGAATATTGTAAACTACCCCTTGGATATTTTATTTCAGTTCCTCCATGGGTTTTATTTCAGGTATTCACAATTTTATATGGATGGTTACTTTATATGCACTGAAAACCGAGACACCAACTTGCTTTGTTATTTATGTTTTGAGAGGAGAGGAGAAATTGATAGCCTATTTGATCAAGCTTCTCCTCTGTTAAACCCAATGTTTTGGTCTTCTTGTCAGTGATAATGCGTTGTGTTTGAACTTTATGCACCAGTCCAAAAATTACACTTCTCAATGGAGAGGTTACTCATTTAACTTCCCTGCAGTTCTTGTACTATTTCTGTTGTACATATCAATTGTAAATAAATATTTTTTGTTCTAGCATAAACTTGAATGTTAGAACAAAGAGTATACTTTATAAATACACAGTAGATAATTCTTAACATGCTCTTCCCACAGAAATGCTTCTGAAACTGTTGACATGATTTTAACACAACTGAGCCAACTCAATTTTCTGCATTGACATAAATTCAACTCCACAGAAGGTCAGCTGATTTCCACTAGAATATACCTAGTCTTAACATAAATACTCTTACAAACTTTTGGCACAGCCTGTACAACCCGTTTTGAAGTTCGGGCCAACGCATATGTGGGTAAAGTAAGAGGGTGTCATTTTTAGTAGAGCTGCAGAATAGAAAGTACGTTTCCGTGCACTGTAGCGATGGAGTGGAACGATTATGAAAATCGTGTAGCAGGGATAGCCAAAAATCAAAAACAATGTTGGAATTAAACTACCTTCAAAAAAAAAAAAAAAAAAAAAAGAAATCAAATTCAATCTACAAAAAGTAAGGTGGAATTTTCACTACCATAAAGAAGTTGAAAATAAGCAGAATGTTTCTATATCGGACCATTAACCGGTTCCTAGAAACCGGGAATGTTGAAGATCGTCAGAGACTGGCCGTCAACGCAGCATAAGGGACAAGCAGTGGCGGCTCGTATTCGACGAAATCCTCTTCTAAAGAAGTCTGTGCTGGCTCGAGAGCTGAACATTTCTTAAATGTCATTTTCCCACCTATAAATGATGACCTAGGGTTGAAAGCTTACCGATGGAGTACAGGTAACTTAATCCAGCATCTGAAGGAGAAGAGGGTAATAAAATCAAAACTCCTTCTTCAGCATTATGCAAACAATGGTCACAGGAAAATTCTATTCATAGATGAAAAGATTTTTACCATTGTGTAGGCTTTCAACCAATCAAAATGATCGTGTTTATGCTAAATCATCTCAAGAAGTCGTGAGAAGGTTCTGAAGATCCAAAGAGGCCACATCCTGCCTCAGTCATGCTTTGGTGATGAGTGGCATATGACGGCACCACCAAATTCCATTTTTGTGAAAAAGGGGTGCAAGTCTCTGCCAAAGTGTACTGTGTTGGAGACTGTTGTGAAGGATTTGAGCAACACTTTGTTCAGGAATGAACAACGGAACTTCCAGCAGGATTCAACACCCGCTCACAAGGCAAAGTACCCAGGACTGGCTGTGGAGAAATGTTCTGAACTTAATTACTCCGAATGAGTGGTGTTCCAGCAGCCCTGTGGTGTTCCAGCAGGTTGTGGTCCATGCTTGAGGGCATGGTCTGTAAGAAGAGACATCCCAGTATCCACAGCCTGAAGATCTCCCTGGTGAAGGCAGTGGCGAATTTTCCAATGGAAATTGTCTAATTCCATTGATGTGTGGTTATAGAGGCTTAGAGCCTGTGTGTAGGTCAAAGGCTAGTGCTCTGTGTTTATAATACATGTAAGAGACCAGATTAAAAGAATATTAAATTATGTTTAAAACTGTGCAAATGGCTCAGGTTAAGTGTTGTAACATTTATGGTAAGACTAGGTACAACCTCGATTATGTAACAGCAGGTCATTGTATAATGCAGATTTGAAAATATTTTTTTATCATATATTCTGGTAATTCTCTCTTTCTCATTATCCACTTCAGCTTTATTAGTGATTCACTATTGAATCTTTTTGATATCTACAAACAAAATATAAATCAACAATTAATTCTCTCTTTTTATTAGTAATTTGTTGGATAAATATACTATCAGAGAAGCAACCTATTATGAAACAGTTTTGTACATCTAAAAGTACATGCTCTAAAATTACATTAATCCATCTGGTGATGATCTCAGCATATATGCAATAGTTAAACTGATACGTCTATACTTGGTGCATTCCTGTCTTTTTCTTTTTTTAATATTAGATCAACTTTTCCACTGCCCTGGTGGGTGTTAAAATGTCAAAAAAACGTATTTTTGCTAGTTCAGGTGTGTACTTAATTCAATTTATATTTATATCATCTTCTGGAGCTTTCTTTGTATGAAAAATTTCAAGTATTTTTTTTATTTATTTTATTTCTATATAATCTTCTACTACTGCAAGATTAATATCTTTGTCTAAAAGCACTTGTGAATAATTCTTGTTAATGTTTAAGCCATATATTTTCTCACTGTTTATTCGGTCTTACTGTATCTCTTTCATTGGAGTTAAAGTGTTTTAATATCAGGTATACTGTGTAGTGTTCCTAATAGTTGTGTTTCACATCACATACTCATATATACTTTTTCATCATATCAATTTGCTATTTTATGTTTTTACTACAGTACTTTTATTCTTATAATTATTTTATCAGTTTTTGCATTGGTCTATAAATATTTAGATCCCTTTTCCTCTTCATTATTTTCATTCCACATTTTTATTACTTTCTGTTTTTCATTTCTTTTTTTTAAATTTCTTTTCCTGTATTTACTGTAATTTCTTTAAATAATTCTGTTTATTTTCTGCATTAGTGCTTATAGCATGCTGGTCTAAACACAGTTTCCCCCCCCCCCTTGTCGTATATAACCTTATACTGTTCTCTTGTAGTGAGTGCACTTTGAAGCATGTCCCTTTGTATTTTTTCTGGAATGGTCATTCATTCACGTTTACATGAATCTCTCTCTCTCTCTCTCTCTCTCTCTCTCTCTCTCTCTATCTCTTCCTTCCTCTTCTTTCTTTCTTTTCTTTTTGTTCAAATAAAATAGTCCCTTTGACATCACAGGTTGTATATACTTGGATATCAGTTACTTCGGATGAGAGTGTCTTAACAGTCTATTTTTGACATCGTTTGTCTATCTATCCAGTTTTTTAATACGACACTCCTAGGCCCAAGATCGCGGGTTCATTCCTGTCCAGGCTCAACGAATTTTTTCGGGCGTAAAAATGCTAAGTATGGCTTCCTTGTGAAGGGAAGTAAAGCCGTGGGTCCCTTGTCGTACATTTACGGCACAATAAAGAATCTCAAGCCTGAAAGAAGAGGCCTCGAGCAAAATTTATCGGCCGTTTCAACCCTTAATTGAATGGCACACCGAAGTTTTCGCATTTTCATTAAGTATTCATTATTTTCTGTAGGCTATCTGTTTCTTGTTTTCCTCTTTGAGCATTAAGAATTGTTGTTTAGTCTTTTGTTTTAACAATTTGGGTGTTTTTGTAGGTATTCATATAACATTTCATCCTGGCCTTTTTGTCCCTCTTTTGTGTGTACATGTGCCTTTTATGAAATTACAACTATGAATTGGATAACTTTGCAATTTTTATGAGGAAATCACTGATTTCACTAATTTTATTCCACTTATTTGGACATGTTCCGAAGGCTGTTGTCTTTATCATCAGCATTCTTCAAAACTTGGTGCAATAGCTTTCGAAATATGTCACAGTAAGTGGAACAAATTAGTGAAATTTTGAGTGATTTCCTCATAAGAAATTGCAAAATTATATGTTTCAATGTGAAAATTCCTGTATTAAAACTAAAGTTATGAATTAGATGTTTGTATAGTTTTTTCAACATAATTGACTCCTGAAACTGTTCTTCTGTTATAAGATACTCTACCATAAAACATGATATAGCATTGAATTTTTTAGATTTATCTTTTTTGTAATACTTTACTGAGAGTAAGCTTACATCATGATTCACCTATTTTAATTCCTTCTAAACGTGTGCTAATCCTCTTATGTTCCAAGTTGGTTTGTTTTATCCATAATTCCAAATCATTTATCCATTTTACAATACTTGCCATGGGTACGTTTCTCTAGCTACCCCTTGAAGATTTTCATTGATTAAATTTCTGCTTATTAATAAACTTGATCCATTACTTAAATAAAATAAAAAAACTTTCGTTTTTAAATTTCAATTAAACCAATGATCTTGGCAAAATACCTGAATAATAAGAAATTTTAATAATAATAACAATGGCCATAAAAACCGAAATAATGTTTATTATCTCCTTGCTGTTACAACTGCTGCACAGGATAAAATTAGTGATGTGGCTGTGATCTCTAAGGTTCTTACCTAGCTCCTTTGTGTTTGAACTCTGAACCTGCTTTGTTTTGCTAATATCTGCAGTTCACTCAATCAGAAAAGCAATAGATAAAACCTTTTCTCATTTATGATTTATCTTATCCTTGTTTGACTTGTTTTGGAGATCAAAACAAACTGTACCATATATTATATGTTTATTTATTTGTATATTTATATTTTAACACTGATAATGTACAGTTGGTATATTTGGTTTCGTCAGCATTATACCGAGGGTACCAAAAAATGTATACTCACTTTCACAGCAGATATCTATTTAATATATTTCAAAGTTGAACAGAAAAACAACAGTAATGTGTAGTATGATGTTCTGTAAACAGGTGTGACTTACATTACGTTATAATAGCTTTGCTACGTGACAAATAAATCAACAATGAACAAATGAAGCCCAGATTATAGTATGATGTTCTGTAAACAGATGTGACTCACATTACGTTGCTGCAACAAAATGGAACCAAGATTATCGTTGAACAGCGGAAAGCAATTTTGAAGTGGTAATGGAAAACCGAGAATGTTGTTGAAGTTCAAAGGCAATAAGACAAACAGGTTTCCACCGCCTTCTCCGAATTTAACTCCGTTGGACTTCTATCTATGGGGAACTCTTAAGGATGCTGTATATCGTTGAAAACCAGCTACACTGGCAGCACTTCGGGAAGAAATTGAAACGGCATGAGCTGCAATCGCTGAGGACACTTTCACAAACGTTGCTCAGTCAGTAGTTCAACGTACTCAGAAGTGTATCGACGCTGATGGTGAGCATTTTGAGCAACAGTTGTAACTGTAAAAGTCTAAGATGATTAGTGCTCATCGTTTTCTGTTTGTGTGAATTCAGTTTTGTTACGTTAACATAGCTTTTTATTTGCTTGAAGTGTGTATACGTTTTTGGCACCCTCTATATATACGGGTAAGAGCATCTCATACCAGTCAATAAAATATTACTTTTATTATTTGTTAATTTTTTGTTTATTTGTATCTTACCATAAGATAAGTAAACTTATTTTATTTTAATTTCAACCATCCATTTTTAAAGTAAAATAAAAAGGCACAATTTGCTAACTACAACATAATTAAGTGTTGGTTATTTGAAAACTATTAGAGAAGATAGGTGGAATTTTAATGCTTATGAATAGCCTTTCATTTAATATGTAACATGACATCATTATAAATGTTTTCAAAATTCACTGCTTCTTAAAATTTTGAATTATCAGAGAAACGAAATTTTAAAGTTTTCTGTAAATAATTATACATAAGGTACGCACCTCACAATTCAGTTCAGAACTATTTCTGTTTATGTGCACTTCATTTTGTTTGAATGTGTATTTATCCTCATGTATTCTAGTTGGTCCTGGTGGTGCAGTGGTGTAGCCATGCCTTCTAAACCCAAGGTCGCGGGTTCAAACCCTGGCAGGATCAATGAATTTTTTGGGGCGTAAAAATCGTAATTATGGCTTCATTCGGAAGGGAAGTAAAGCCGTGGGTCCCGTGTAGTAGATTTACGTCTCAATAAAGAACCTCAAGCCTGAAAGAAGAGGCCTCTGAGCAAAATTTGTCGGCCGTTTCACGCTCTGAATAGAATCGGACGCTGATGACCTGTGATATTAAAGAGCGTCCTTAAATAAACAAATCAAAAAAAATCTCGTGCTCTGTGATATTAGGCAGCAAAGAGTACCAGTATAATACCTTGCGGCAGAAACTATAAGCGAGTTTGAATTTAAAACTAAATTGAATTTTGCCAGATTTTTTGTTGCGAATATGTGGCAGGACTAGAGTCGACTTTGGAAATGAATTCGCCTGTTGATGCTTACTCTCCGATTGTTTTGGAGCGCTGGACAGCGAGAGAGCCTTAAGTTAGTACATCAGAACCAATTCCATCACAGAAACCCAAAGAGCATTTCGAAGGGAGGTAAATCGACGTGATGCACCGTCTAAGGATGCTGTTCATTGTTGGGTGCAACAACAGAATTAAGAAGGTAGCGTGACAAACAAATCACCGCCTCGGTGACCTCGTTCTGTACGCGAGAGCAGGCATCAGTGCAACGGAGTCCACGCCGGTCGACAAGGAAACATTCCATTGCATATCGGATCGAAGCGTGAGGCAAATTCTTAACATGCAGACTTGAAACTTTTTCCATACAAGATTCAAGTTGTGCAACGTCTCTCGGATCACGAGAAGACAGTGCGCTTGGATCTCTGTCACCGCATAATGGAATTAATAACTGAATGTGGGACATAATCTTGTGATGAGTGACGCAGAAATTGTATGGTAGATCGATGGGGAATGGGAGTGGAAGGATTTGAATAGTTCTTTTGGTTATCTCAGGTGCGTAAGGGGGATGCGGCTATCCCTTCTCTGATCCCGTAGATCCTCAGCATTCCGCTCCTGTTGATGAAGGAAATGTTCCTTCGCCGCCCTGACTATGATGAAATTGACTATTATAATTAATTATAACATACAAACTGTTAATCACTGAATTGATCCTTTATTTCACACTCTGTTTTAGACGATAGTGTGAATCGGAATAACTTTGCGACACCAGGTTAAATTCTGCTCTGTTAATACGGTTATATTTCCTAGGTAATATTGGCGCTCGCACCGAATTGCTTGAGATGTTTTTGGAAATCCTGAATGCATATTTAAGTTTGTGACCTACACAGGCCTATCGCGAGAAACACAAATGCTTCAATAATGAATTTCCATTTCCCGGATCAATTTATGTTTGCATACAAGGCACGATTCAACAAAATAGCTGTCGGAACTTTTCTCACCTAAACAGTTTCCCCCAATAACCAACGAAACTTGGTCGGTGCACATATTATTTAAGCACTGTTCTCAGGAAGAACTGCAATAATAAATGTCTGATCTGCGTCTACTGCTTCGGGTTCCTAAAAGCTGCGATCTGCACAAAAACTGTCCTCGATTCCCGGGTTCACAATTTTAATCAAACATTCAGTCGGAACGTCCTATGATGCCGTAAACATTGTGCGTCACAATATTTCAAGTATCATGGGAGCGATTTCTTCCTTGCCGTTGGTTCCTGAATTCGCTGCATTTCTGTCATTGTCGGTCTGGTGGTGTGGTGCCTTCTAAACCCAAGGTCGCGGGTTCGAACTCGGCCAGGATCGATTGATATTTCTGGCGTAAAAATCCTAAGTATGGCTTCCTTCGGAAGGGAAGTAAAACGGTGGGTCCCGTGTCGTACATTTACGGCACGAAAAAGAACCTCAAGCCTGAAAGAAGAGACCTCTGAGCAAAATTTGTGGGCCGTTTCGCGCCCTGAATAGAATGGGACGCTGATGACCTGAGATGTTAAAGAGCGTCCTTAAATAAATAAATCAATAAATTTCTGTCATTGGCGAATTCTTTCCTAGAGTTACCGTTGCTCCTTCGAAGTTCCCTGACCTGAGTTGACGCAACACGTTCAACAGGACTTGTCTATATGTCCTTGAAGAAGAAATTAGAATTCGAACTATGACAAAAGAGTAACTGTTTCTCTCTTCGTAATCTTTAGAAATTTTGCCTCCGAGATTTTACAATCCGGGCCTGGCAAGAACCATAAAGTCATTGCGTTTCTCTTCAATTTCACCTCCCTTTAGAATCCCTGGTGCACAAACACTTGATTTTAAGCTTTCTCTTCCGAGGAACATATAAATTAGCTACTAATGGTTAAATCGAATATGTTATGCTTATAAGCAAGATGAAGTGATTTATTTATACATATATTGCATTTAAACCCCATCGGCCGCGATTGCAGTTAATGTTTCTAATAATAAATTTCTGTTGCAGAAGTTACAAAACATGTACCTTTATGTATATATTTATATAGAAATTAAAAAATTCCTGTGAAAACTCAAAATTAAACTTTTTGAGAAGCAGTAAATTTTGAAAACATCCACAATATTTCCATGTTATATATAAAACGAAAGCCCTGTTTATAAGCTTTAAAATAATACCTTTCTCATAACTCAAACGGTCATAGTTCTGTAGTAAATATAGTTTTAAACATATGGTGCTCAGCAAATTTTGAAAGTTTTGGGCATTTTGATATTCAGTATCTCAAAAAGGATGATCCAAAAATCCTGCAAATAAAATCTTAGCACCTCTTCTGTAAAGGTGCACAAAATGAACACCATTCATGACATTTAGGTATTGGTTGATTTGACGTGTACTTACTCCATACATTGTAGTTTTGTGAGAATCAACATAAGGAAAGCACACCTTTTGGCATTCAAATGGTGTGTAGAGAAAGAACACAGTGTAACTTAATAGTTCTTTTGCACTATTGTTAGCTAATAGGCATACAAGAAAAGTATGAAAAACATGATTTATCCAGACCTTTTTTAATAGTACAAAATTAATCTTTGTATATTTGAATATGTCAGATAGAGGCGTCATGTTCAATCAAGATTAGCTCTTGCGACAGAAACGAGAACTATGTCGCAAAATGGCGCGCATGTTATTGTCTTCAATTTGTAAACAACATAACACTGTATATAACACGTATTGTACGTTTTTTGCGGGCGAAAAGGCAAAACCCGAGTGAAATACGCAGGAGAATGTTGAACGTATTTGGGGAACACTGTAGACCGTAGCAACTTCTCCAGATTCTTTGAAGGAGGTCGTGTGAACTTTGTTTATCTGCCACGTTCTGGACGACCAGTAACAGCTGCAACTCAACGGAATGTCACAGACATTGAGAATGCAATTCTGAACGACCGGCGGATTCATTTGCCAACTTTGTCAGAGTTGTTCAACCTTTCTAACGGTTCGATATCATGTATGAAGTACTGAATTTTCGTAGAATTAATACCCACTGGGTACCGAAGAACCTGACAGCAAGAAAGGCGAGTGAATGATGGCATGCTTGGACCACTTACGGCGTTATTCTGCATAAGGGCACTCTTTCTAGAGGATAATGAGCCTTGGGCATGCCACTAAACGCCTGAAACAAAACAGACATTAGTGGAGTGGGAACATCCCGATTCCCCCAACAAAGAAGAAATTCAAGGTGATGCAATCTGTGATAAAAAGTTTTATTGATCATGTTTGGGGATTTGCTGGTGTTCTGTTGGTGGAAATTCTTACCCATGCAAAGGTATTACTGTGAATGCTGCAATGTATGAAAGAACATTAGCATAGTTGTGCTGTGCCCTTCGTGAAAAACATAGTGCTGCAAATGGCAGACTGTTCCATGACAATGCTCACCTCCATGTTACGGCTTCTGTATGTACCGACATATTAAAATTTGGTTAGAAGTTGCTCTGTACAATCTGGACCTTGCACCCTCGGACTTTCATCTGTTTAACTCACTGAAGAAATTCTTAGGTGACTAGCACTTCAATCGCAATGAAGTACATCAGCTGTGCGCAGATGACTTTACTCTCAAAAGACAAGAGTTCTATGAACAGGGTATATTGAAACTAATGCCATAATGGGAGAAATAATTGAGAGACGTGGCTCATGTGTTGAAAAGTAGCTAAGGAATGTGGCTTCAATTTGTATGAAGTATTTTGTCTTCACTATTAAACTTTAAAAAAATATGTATTATGTAATGATCCACCCTCGTAAATCCATCAAAATTGGTAACTTTCATTATTCTAAAAAGAAAAATACAGAACACCCCATTGTTTATTAGAGGTGCTTTTAAATTCATCTTATTGGAAAGAAAAAATTTAATGATTAACTATCTTGGTGTAGAATTTCATGATCAGATAATTTTAGATCAGCAGAATGTTTTGCATGCCAATTTGATACATATTAGTAAGTAGTCCATTATTAAAATCTAAATGGAACTTTGTAATCATAATTGAGCCCATTTGGCCTAACCTGATATATCCATCACACAATGCAATGCCATCAAGAAAATTAATTTACCTGCTGCCACACTAGATTGCATTTGATACTGCAAGGAAAGTAAAATGTTTGGGATTGAAAAGCAGTATGGGAAGTTCCTCTTCAATATATCCACATCTGTCACCTATTAGAAATTAATGCAAACAAACATAACATCTGTTAGTAGTGTAGAAGAGATCAAACACAATATATCATGAAGTTGGAACATGTTTAATACCTTGCATCTGGCAATAAAGTTATTAGCATTCATTCTTTCCAATGCTTCTCTGAGATAATGCAGCACATGTCTTGAGATGATCATATCTCTCCTTGAGTGCTGCAAAGGTAATATGATGGTGAAGATAGAATTCCTATAATTCACATTATTGTATGACTGAGTTGAACTACACGCTCTTATTGACTGCACTTGTTTATATTTAAAATATGTTTCACAGATCATCATCCTCATTCTCAGAAGCTGGATAACACAGTGTTCCTTTGAGTAGCATTTTCTGCTCTGGTGGAGGTTTGAAAAATTAAGAGTTAATGTTTTCATCTCTGGAAGTGTCAAAGGTCATTAATCTGTCTCTGTATTTATAAATGTAGACTTTCTTGCATGTTGCTAGCTCTGTGGGTCACTTTGTTGACTTGAATTTATTTTTTTACTGTGTTGCGGTTTTATGTCCAGAAATCAGTTGTGCCAGTGAACGGAAACAAATTACTTTTTTTTTTTTAACTGCTGAAGCATCACAGGCAGTAAACACTAATGATACTTCAGATGAAATGATAAACTGGGAAAGAAATTTTTTTTTAAAGGAAGGAAGCCTTCCAGGCCTAAGTTTAGGGTATCTTCCTGACATTTGCCAATTACGAGGACTGAGGAAAATCTGAAAAATACCAAGATATAAATAGAACTTTCATTGTATATATAACATGATATTATGGATGTTTTCAAAATTCGCTGCTTCTCAAAATTTATAATTGAGATACCACCGTGAAGTTTGGACTGAGGAGCTAGAAGACATGCAGCTTATGTATAATTTTTTAAAGAAAATTTAAAAATTCCTTTCTCTGAAAATTCAAAATTTTTGAAAAGCTGTGAATTTTGAAAAAATCCATGTTAAATGAAAGCCCTATTCATAAGCTTTAAAGTAGCACCTGTTTCAGATATGTGTATCTTACAGTATGTTCACAGTATGTGGCAGTTTTGGAATTTTTTTTTAATTTTGAAAAGTGTATATTATAAAAATGGATTGTTGAAATTAAAACAAAGTAAAAATATTACCTATCTTCTAGTAAGGTACAAACATAAAAAATTAACAAAATACATTCTGTCATGTTCCAAAATTAATTTTTAATGCATGATTTGACATCAATTTACACCGAGGAAAAAAAAAAAAAACCATGACAATAGAATATTCTTTGAGCAACCAATTTAAAAGCGAAATGCTTTTCTTGTTTTTCTTCTTTCTGTATTCCATATTTTTCTTATGTATCAGATTTCTTCAGCCACTTTCTAAACTATCCTCTGTATCTTCTGCCATTTCTTGCAGTTCTGGGGACTGTGTGTCAATCTCTCCATGTATTGTTTCCATTCCAATCTTGATCTTCTCCTTCTGGCCTAGTTTCATACACTGCCCTTTGCAATCTATCCTCCGTCATTCTTACCACGTGTTCAAACTATCTCAGCTGCTTTCTTTCCATTATACCAATTATATTGCGCTGATTTAAACTCTCCCTTATTATTTTATTTCTTACTTGATCTCTTCTAGTTTTTTTTTCCAGTCACTTTTCTTAAATGTTTTGTCTGAGCTGCTTCCATTCTGCTGGAATGTTTACCAAGAATAGTTCAGTTTTTGCTCCCATGCAGTAAAATAGCTGCATATGTTGCTTTAAGTACTGATCTTTTTTTTTTCTTCTTCTTTTTTCCCTCCCATTATACTCTTCCTTTTTTGTATATTTGATAGTATACATTTATTGCTTTGTTTATTCTATTATTAACTTCCTGATCTATTTTTCCCTCGTTTGTGGCTTATACTCTCAAATATTCAAAACTTTCCTCATTTTCCATGATCATCATCTCTTCCTTTCATGCTCTCTCTTAATACGCTGATGACCTGAGATGTTAAAAGAGCGTCCATAAATAAGTCAATCAAACCTTTCATGCTTTTTAATTTCTTCACACACTTTCATCCCTCTTTCCTCTAATGTACTTGCCCATTCTGTTACCAATGTTTGTAATTTTTCTTCATTATCACCAGCAGCACCATAACATTTGCATATACTAATGTTTGTACATTTATTGGTCTCAATTTCCAATTCCCTGTTTTCATTCTGAGCATTCTCTTTTTACAGGGTATAATAATTTGATTTATTAACATGTTAAATAGCAAAAGGGTGAGACTGTCTCCCTGTTTCAGCCCTTTTTTCATCTCAAACTCCTCTGTCATTTTCATTGACAATCCTACTATCCCAACCACTTAATCATACAAACTTCTAAAAATGCTAATTATTTTTCTATTTACTTCTAGCTCCTATAATGCTTTCAAAATTTTTTCTCTAGGTACTGTATTAAATGCTGCTGCCTTAAGATTTAATGCTTTTCTATTTAGACAAATTAAAAAACAAAAATCAAGCATTAAATTGCTGTAGGTTGATTTTAAGAGTTATGGCAAAAGCAGCCCATTTCTCAATAAAGACATCTAGGTTCTCAAAATATTGACATGTATTGATTTATAATTAGCGATAATTGATTCTTCAATTTCATTTTGAGCTTCTCTTAATATTAAAAGTAAATTAGTCCAATTTATCTCTGAATTAATGACCCATGGGGTGGGGGAGAATCAAACACTAATTTTGTGACTATAATCCTTAATGAGATTTAAGATAACATGAAGTTTCAGAAATGAATTATTAGGTATGTCACAAGGGATGGTAATGTCAAAGAATGATTTTTACGCATCAGATGGTTATAATACTTCCCTTTATAAGCATGGCATTGAAATATTTGTGATTCTAAACTAATAGCATAGACCTAAGATGTGGTGCTGCTGTAATGGCTGGGCGGAAGATTGGTGTACAAACAAAAGTACATGAATAATAAAATAAAGAGGGCCTAACTGTTCATTGTTGTGCATATATTAAATCTAGTGCTTTAATCGGCCAATTTTAAGAAAGTAAGCATGTTATTCTTTGCCACTTTTGTTAGCTGTGAAACATTCTTCTTTTAAGTGTACTAAAAAGAAGACGCAAATCTTTAAAAAAGATTTCCATTCATCACACCATGACATTTTCATAGCCACCTAATTGAAACCGTACATGAATATAAAGAAATAATTGCAAATATTGTTTCTATTTTTATTGCAAACCTAAATGAACGGGATATGGAAACATTTTCTCTTTTCACCGGGGAAGGGGGGATAAGAAGGAAGGGAAATCCCCCATTACAGCATATTTTTGGTAATTTTTAGGTTTTAGCCTAATTTTTAGTGGAATTATGTGTATTTACCATTGGTAAATTTGGTTAATTATTTTCTTGGATGCATTAGCAATAGTTTAAATGTCTTGTCACTTCTTATGTCCGCGTTATAGGCTAAGAATGCCTTTTATCCCACTTGAGGATGTTACCGCTCTGAACACGTAATTATTTTCACTCCCTTTTGAAAACTAATGCTCTTTCTGTTTGGAACGAACAACAATGGCAAGTTTCTCATTTTTATCAATGAAAATCGTACTGAAGACTTTGGCGGGGATGTTGCCCTGGTTGATGATGGACGCAGGTTCCGTTATGCCGCTACAACCATAGGTGCACCTAGTCCCACGATGAAAGAGGCTGTGAAAGGGTTCCCAGAAACGCAGAGTTCTTCCAGAAGACCTGGATCTGGCGGAAAAAGTTAAGATTACGTCCAGAGACGATCTTTCTCGTCTCTCTTCACACAACAGCGGTTGAAGCTCTGAATAATTTACATGTGAGAGGTGTTAATATGACCGACGGGACTGTTCGATGTCTTGGAGAACAAGATCTTCAGTCACGATCACCTGCTGCGTCACCAGTTCTGCCTTCGCTCGTTAGCACACCCAACGCACTATGCAGCAGTAGAGCTCTTGTGTTCTCGGATAAATGCAGGTTCTCCAGAAGATGGAGAAAGAGTCTGGAGAGCTGTTCGCAGAGTGCACATTCTCCGAAAGAACACCATTCGGCGGTTGTTCCTAGATGATGTGAGGTGGTATCTCTTGAGGCACGGTTGTTCCTAGACGATGTGGAGTGGTATCTCTTGAGGCACGGTTGTTTCTAAATGATGTGGGGTAGTATCTCTTGAGGCACGGTTGTTTCTAGATGATGTGGGGTGGTATCTCTTGAGGCACGAACCGATTTAGTGCTCATCGAAAACACTAGCTTCAACGCTCACCGCTGTACCAACGATGTTCTCGCCAATCATATTGCTTATGCTCCATTTGTTGGAGATGAATTCATATTTATGCACGACAGTGCTCATCCACACACGCAGTGTACGAGGGTAGGTCTATAAGTTTCCGGCCTCGTCGATAAGGATTATCCTTCTACAAGTTTTCGCTGGGGGCTGAGAGCCACGCACTATTTCCAACGCATAATACATCTTTAGTTTGGATTTATTTTTGAGGAACTCGCCTAAAAGAAGAGCATATTTCAAGCAGTTACTATTGTCATCATTCCAATTATGACCAAATTATTAAGTTCCTTGAAGAATTGTCAGAAGTAGACTTGCCAAATGTAGGTTAGAGATTTCTGTCTTTAAATTCACTCATTTAATTTTTATTTCTACTTTTGTGTGTGTTATATAAGATATTTTATTACATTGGTGCAGTTAAAACTATTCTACAGAAGAAAAAATAATATGTTGCCACCGAGACAAAGCCAACCCTTTCAATCTCGGTGGTATATCCGACCAGTTCATCATGAGAAATAAGTTGCGGCGGTAGATGTTCGCCAGGCTTTTATTAAAATATGTAATTAAGTTTTTTTCTTAACATGTTTTTGTTGATTTGAATGATATTAATTTATAATTGCCCCCTTTTTTATAATTTAAGGTAATTTAATTGATTTGCATGCTTTCGTTTACTACATATCATAGGCCTGTGAACTTTGCTTATTTAATGCATGCAATGAATAGAAATTCAATTTTTAGTTCATAGGATGAGGATTTACAATCTATGTACTTTGGTTAATATAGATGTATCATGTATATTGACAAACTCCCCAAAATATATTATAAAAGTCTGTGCCAATTGCGAATGTATGCAGATTGTGAACTAGGTGTTGAAGTGGATATATAACGCACAGAGAGGGGGGGGGGTACTCTTCCTAAGTGTAAAGAAGGAAGTTAACAAAATTGCAAAAGCAGCAATAAAGTTCATCCACGATATAGACGTCAAAATCTTAATGAAGAGGTCATGAGCAATAGAAGGATTTAAAGTATGCATGTCTCACCAGTTTTCAGCTGTATCTTGAAAAAAAAAATAGGAAATTTGGTGCACTTTCGAACAAGAGCGTTAAATTCCCCAAGACTTTCTGGTTTTATTCTAAGAGGCACCATAAGAAAATGGCAGATTTGGTTAATTTATTACAGTTCTTACAGTTCCAATTTTGTCTAAGCAAGTGAAGAGAGTACACTTTGTTGGTGATGTGTAGTTGTAAATTTTTAAATTTAAAATTACAGCATTTTGTAGTTTTAATGGCATTAATACTATGATAATACTTTTTGATTTAGGGATTGCTTATTGGAAGAACGCAGCTGTCTCGGCCGGAAAAAAGGATTCGCCGTACGTAAAATTAGTATTTTTATTTTATTATTTATATTTTTACTAAGAAAAATATACTGTTTTTAAATTGATTAGTACCAATCTGTGTTAAAGAGAAACTAGTTGAAAATGATGTCCCTCGGCGGCAATGCGTTGTGGACTTCTGCGAAGGGAATTTCTGTATTTCACGTAACATCTTCCCCTAAGTTCACGGCGATTCGAAACACTTTTCTTCTTGTCATTGAATAAAAACCAATTCTTCAAGACTATATTGTAGTGGCAAGAACAACTCAATTACACAAGCACAACCACTCGCTGACAGAACCTCACTCAAACTAACGACAAGCTACTACCTTCACATAAGTTATACGGTCATGACATTTTGACCTGTTTGCAAATAAAAATAGAAGAATTGGGCTGATTTTGAGAGAGAAAGAGGTTTAAACAGCGATTTTTATACATCAAAGCTATCGCTGTAGTCAAGCAGAAATAAATACGTTAGTAATAAATGTTTGTTAAATATTATTTTTATCGGAAAAATTTAATCGCATGTAGAAGGTTGTTTTACAGCAAGGTTCTATATAGTAATGCAGCAGGTTTATCACGAACTGATGACCTGAGGGCGTATAACGAAAATGTCCTGACATGCAAGTAATTTAAGTATTCAGAAGTTTGCAAGCTCAAGTATTTAGATTCAGAAACCCCCCAGATAGATCTAATTATTTGTATTTAATTCTGAATGAAATGTAAGAGAAATGCTATCAAATATTATTTGTGCGGTATTTGTTTATATCTATGTCCATTTTCCGGTAACAACTTTCTTTGCCAGAAAACGTACAACTGAAACAAGTATTCTAGTCTGAAATTATTACAAAACAATGTATTTCAGAAAATGTTATATATCAGGGGAATTCGAGCAACTATGAGCCTTCAGGCAACATTAGCAATTAGAACGTTTACAGGCTGTAACATAGTGAGAGATTTTATTTTTTCTCATGTGAATGTTTGGTAGCTATATTTCATCCCCGCATTTGCTGTTTCAACAGGAAGGTTGATGTTCACGCGCATTAAAAGCTGTGCTGTTGTGTGGTAACTAAGCGTGTATATGACGGTTAGCGAAAGTTTAGTAATTAGTTTATTATGCTGTTATTTTAAGGATTTCGCTAAAGTTAAATAGAGATTTAGGACATCCTCGTGCACAGTTCAAGGTTATGTTTAGCCTGTCATGTGCTGCGCTCTTGGTATAAATACATGTCAAATGGGTAATCTGACCCTGTTTCAATTCAAAAATAGTATGAATATGTCATTGCGAGCACACCGTTTCCCATTATATGCGTTGTATAACGTATAACAACTTTGTGTAACGTGTACTTTTATTTTAATTTATGATAAACTTAAGGTTGAAAGAAATTGTTGGGCCTTAAAATGATGTGTTTGTTACCAATAGTTCATTTGTCGCTAAAAACAAGACTTAATTACATATGGACTTGCCAATGGACCCTGTTACTGCTGCCACCCTCGAGAAATCGTCTGCGGATTGCATACAAAGAGCTTTCGATGCTGTAAAATGTGACAAATCCTCACACCCAGGCATGTCCAAGAGTAAATGCTTTTAGATAATGTAAATAGTAATGATATATATATATATATATATATATATATATATATATATCTTGTAGTTGCAAACCGGGATATTTCATGTATTGCTAAAATGTATTCATGGCTACCTGGACGTTTGACTCTATGACAATAGGGTAAAGGTTGCCTTTTGTCATCTTTTGTGCTTTTTCTGCTGGTAATGGCTAGAGCGACGGGTCTCTCTACTATAACAAAGTAGTGCATGCAGGTGTCCGAACAATAGATCCCTTTGTATCTTAGTTGCTGAAGATACTTCAAAATGTTAAAGGCAGAAGGGGTAACAGGTATCGGTGATAACGTCGTCACATATGACCAAGGAACTCTCCAATAAAGTGTTAGGAAGGCGATAAATAAACGTGCTTGGGAGCCTAAGAGCTCACCAATATTCAAATATTTCATAGGTTCAGGCAAGCCGTGGGCGCTATGCTGTGAATCCCACGTAACGCTTCGCAACCACGTGGCGACGTTTTGGATTTCCTATATAAGGAGAAACAAATCTAGCAAAGCAAGTTTTCTACCAGACAGTTTTTACCAGATGGCAGCCGCAGTCAAATCAGGAAGTTAAGGTATTACAACGTTTTTACCAAATCGCTTCATCAGGGGCAGCATAAGTAGCACGCGTCATCAAAGTCATGAGAGATAACGAACCAGGCGGCGAATAACTCAGTGTAATGTGATTAAATATTTCAGTGCGTTCAAAGGAAGCAAGGTTGTGTGATTTGAACTACCTACTTCCACCTCCCTCCTTCCGTGACCACTAAGACACGAAAGGCGAGTTCGGACTCCTGAACGACCCGGGGTATGAAGTGGGACCCTCGGTCCAACGACTACATCAACTTCAGCATATAAAAACCGCTTCAACGGTTTTTGAGAACCAATATGTACAATATTCGATGTTTCTTGGCCAATTCTGCACAGAATTTTGTAATATGATCATCTTCTAATTGGGGAGGGGAAAACAAAGCCTGAATTGGGAAACCGAACAAAGTCCTTACTCCCACGTTAAATACCTTTCCAAACATGGATATTCTCAAACTAAATTGCAGACGGAGGCCTTAGTTTTCAAACTTGCTGAAAGCCTTAAAAATAGGCTCAGTAAGGAAGCTAAATGGACAGATTGGTTGTGAAACTCTATAAACACCATCCAATTAGAAAGGTGAACATTTTTTCATTATTTGTGACAAGGGAAAAAATCGCAATTTTTCGACTTTCAGGAAACTAAACTGGAGGAACTGAGTTTAGCTAACAATAATGACCGATTTTTCAGTCTAGATGCCACAAGCATTGTTGCATTGAATGGAGTAAGATCAATGGAAGAGGGTGAATGCTGCTAGAAATACTTCCCTATAAGTGTTATAATGAAAGGAAACGGCCAATTTTGGACTTCACAATAAATTATTAGCTGGAAGCAATGTCTTCCTTAATGAACAATCTGCTCACGTACATTGAATAGCGTTTGTTCTTGTATTCAATAAATGTGTTGCTTATTTTCACACCACCAAGGAAACAGCCATTATTCTCATTGTGGATGGGCATTATTCACACTGCTCAAACTTTTGCAGTGGAAAATTGCCTTGTAAGTTGTGTTTGCCACAGCACTCAACTAATTGGCTTCAGTCCGCTGACAGTAACTTTTTGGTCCATTTAAGCGGTCAGGTTTTGTCGCTTGCAGTCGTTTTGTAAGACAACGGAATTGAATTTGGGGAACTGATAAAAGAAACATGGCAAAATATAACTCAACGCCCTCACTGCCAAGGAGCAACTATAACCAAAAAAATTAATAGAGACTTTCCTCTCTTTCAGTTCTTCAACGGCTAAATTTCACAAAAGACTGTAAACCTGGATAGGAGAGCTTACATAGTGTGATTCCATTTTAAATACTCGACTTATGAAGTAATAAATAAAAGTGTAAACGCATAGGGTACGGAAATTTCTACAAAAACTGCAAAACAGGATGATACTGACCGTATTTGCGTCATTTTTGGCGGAAGATTTATCGAAGATCGCTATAGTGAAAAATGGGTTAGGGATGACCAGTGCATTGAATGGTTTCGTGAACTTTGCGTGATTGATTGAAGTCAGAATTATATTGTGAAAACTGTATTTCAAATGTGAAACTTTTCATGAATGCAGTGGATAACCAATACAAATACAAATACTTTAATGATATATTCTGAACTTGTATTTTTCTTCTTTGTAATAATATAGAACGCTTATAACGAAGCACAGAACTATATGCTCATATATATAATATTAGCAATTCGTGAAGAACCATAGTTTCTATTTGTTAAGAAAACACTATTCAAGAAAAGTAAATGCAATGAAAGTCAACGCATCTTGTTATAGTGTGGACTATTTCTTGGTCGCTATAAATGTGTGGTTTTATAGAAATGATTTGCACGGGGCGATTTCTCCATGTAGAAAACACACCTGATTTTGCTTATAGAAAAATGTTACGTAGTTCATAACCATTACAATATCAGAACATGTATATTTATTTGTATAATATATGAGCCATCCTACACTATAGGCTGTGAAGCTGTATTCAGCTTTCTTTCTTTCTTTTTCTTTTCTTTTTCTTTTCTTTTCTTTTCTTTTTTTTTTTTACACGTGAGGTTGAACTGTAGTACATTCCTACAACTCAATTTGTGTATGAAAGGGTTGCGCGGCAGTTCGTGTGTTATTACATATTATTAGTGATACACACAGTGACAAGTGAACCATGTTAATATAGAAAAATCCTTTAAGCCATTGTGAGAAAAAGGAACTTGTCTCTTAAGAGCGTCCATTTCCCTTTCTTCCTAACCTGCATCCTCCAAAAATAATGAGAAATAAATTGTGAACTGCATTTTTCTGTGATGAAACATTTTGTAATTCCATGGTTTGTGGCAGTCCGCGGTTAAAATATTACGAGTATGTTGGTCATGTTTGCTACTTTTAACCCATTTGAATTCTGAACTAGGCACAAATTTAAATAGCATTGTATTAAGGGAAAAATTAAAGGTAAAGACACATGGGGTGGGGTCAAAAATCGTATTTTTGTTTTGTACCATCTTGATGTTTCGACTTCCTTGTTTATTTTGATGTGATTTTCATTAATGTTCCTTGGTTATAAGTATTTTAATAAAAATTTAATTATGTTGCTGTAGAAGCATTTTTTATCTTTTTTTTTTTTTCATTTCACGAGTACTTGTATAGTTAAAATTCTGTGTCTCGGGAACTATTTGTTCTATAAGGCTGTGGTTTGACCGGAATTATAGAAAAAGTTGTATTTCATAATTTGGCAGCGTTTGTTTCCATGATATTCTGTGTTGTTTTGCATTGTTTCAGGGTTTAAGCTGGTGTTTCCCTCAAAAAAGTATTTTTTCTGTAAAAACCTTCTTGTCTGCAATTATTGAAAAAGTAATTTCCCTTTTTTTTAAGGATTTATAAAAGCTATCACTTTGAAACTTTTACCATGATATTCATGATATTATTGCAATGATGTGGATCTATTATGGTAGAGCTAGGACAAAAAGCTTCAACGTAAAAAAATATAATAATAAAATAATAAAATGTTGGGAATTTTTTTAAAAAGCAAACAATTGAAAATTATTTATAATTTGATTCAGAGTCCTGTATAGGTGTGAAAATAGATAAAAAAAAAAAAAGGATTATGTCTATATGTATGCTGTAAAAGTTTCATTTCATTAGCTTTAATAGTCCATTAGAAAATGGGCTGAAATTTGTAAATTTAACATTACAAGAATATGTCTTTTATACTCTTCTTAAAATCCTATTATAAGGGGAACAAATGACAGATCCTATAAATATGAGGAAAGAGGTACGCGAATATTTGATTTTTCTTTCAATATTATTCCTTATCAGAATTATTACCTTGATGGCCTTTATTATATATCACAGCTTTTTAGTGTTTAATCTGCAATCGTAAACGACTTTGATCATAATATAACACATTTAATGAGTAAAGTATATACACACATACATAATACATACAGAGAGTGCCAAAAATGATACACACTTTCACAGAAATCTATGTAATATATTTCAAAGTTGAACCGAAAAACAACTAATATGTAGTATGATGTTCTGTAAACAGATGTGCCTCACATTATGATAGCGTTGCTACGTGACAGGTAAACCAGCAATGAACAAATGAAGCCAAGTCTGTAAACAGATGTGACTCACATAAATTATGATAGCGTTGCTATGTAACAGGTAAATCAACAATGAACGAAAGTGGTATTGGAAAACCGAGAATGTTGTTGAAGTTCAAAGGCAATGCAGACGTGTGTACAGAACAGAACCGCCGTTGGACTTCTACCTATGGGGAACTCTTAAGGATGTTGTATACCGTAGAAAACCAGCTACACTGCCAGCACTTCGGGAAGAAATTGAAACGGCATGTGCTGTATCACTGAGGACACTTTCGCAATCGTTGCTCAATCAGTAGTTCAACGTACTCAGAAGTGTATCGACGTCGATGCGATGGTGGACATTTTGAGCAACTGTTGTAACTGTAAAAAAAAGTCTAAGATGATTAGTGCTCATCATTTTCTATGTGTGTTAATTCAGTTTTGTTATGTTAACGCAGTTTTTTCTTTGTTTGAAGTGTGTACACATTTTTTGGCATCCTTTGTGTGTGTGGGGGGGGGGGGGCGCAGAGGTGCAAAATAAAAAGTGTCTACTATTGCATTTTATGGAAAGTTTCAAAAGTTGTAACCGATCTGCTTGCAATTACTGCGTTCATCGGAAAACATACATATAAGGGTGCATGTCTGTCAGATGTCATTGACAGATATCACTGTTTAGTTCTCGAATGGCATCCTGGTCCAGTAACTCCGTCTAAATTTGTGTAAAGGCGCTGCGCTTGTTATGGGTATGTCATAGAGGCTGTTGTGATTGAAACCGTTTCTCCAAAACCGATCTAACATTTTGGGACAGAATTAAAACAGTAGGTTCCTTCTGCCAAAAACCACATGGTTGCCACTCATCAAACATTTGAATTTGAAAATGGATGCTTTCATAACGTTCAACTGAAAAGGGATATTGGAGGTCTAAACAACGAAATATGCACGCGTTGCATATGTGATCATGTTAACATGGTTGAGACCGTGGCGGGGTCCATTGTTCATTTCCTTTTTCGTATTGTTTTTGTAAGCTTTGAGTGTTCAGACTTGCTGACGAGGATTTATTCGTTTTTCTATAGTGTGGAATTGTGCTAGCGATTTTTTATAAATGCTATTTGTTAATTAATATTCTGCGCAGTTTTATTCGTATTCATATTTATCTGTACTGCTTAGCTTTTGCAATACATTATTGTTACTGTTCTGGTTCCACTCCCTTTTTATCCTAATTTTATCATCTGAGATTCCAGAAATAGGATTGTGACCACTTTCGGATTTCTTTCAAAGTATCGAAATCTAAAGTTAAAACATATGGCGTGACGAGGGTCACTCAGGAAGTTTTTAGATCTGACTGTACCGTTTAAAATTGGAGGAAAAGAATTTCACCAGGGTCTTGTATGATCCTTTGTTAATCAATAGTGAAAGTCTCAGCCTGACCGCAACCTTCATCCCTTGCCTGCAGCAGTTGGGACATTGAGGGGTGCAAACTAGTTCACGATGCACAAAGGAGATGCAGAGAGAACATTTTCGAGCAATAATTCTGTATGATTTTAAAAGTGTCAATGTCTTGAACGACTCATACAGGCTTTTGGGAAATTTGCTCCTTCCCGTGCTACCAGCTTCAATTAGTTCGCGGAATTTAGAAGGGGCCAGACATCTTGAAGATGAAGAAAGCAGCCATTCACTGCAGTAATCGAAGAAACATCCTTGCTGTGGAGAAGGTGGTGAGAGAAGATCTACGTGTCACATTTCAGTCAATTGAGGAGTGCCATTAAAATGTTGCATTATTTCCTAAGGGTCATCTCACTGGGTGCCCTAGGCCAAATGTACACCCTATTGGAATGGTGCCGAGAATTGCTCCAGAGATTCGATAAGCGGAGCTCTCGCCGTGTTGAGATAACAGGTGGTGAGATCAAGAAACAAAACGTCAGTCATCAGTGGAGATCTTTGCAGTTGACAATCTGCCTATGGTCAAAAGGGCAAAAAGTATTGGCATGAAAATGGTGGTGACTTGGTGGGGGGGGGGCACAACTGGCCATGTGACACCAATACCTCTAGAGAATCAAATTACACTACAGTTGCACCCCGAAAAAGTGCGGGAAAAGGGACCAAGAACTGAATTGAGGGGCATCTTTTTGCATCATGACAATACATCTGCCCATTGGTGTTGCATTACCTCCAGACGACCGCTTTTCAACTGCTGACCCATCCTCCCTACAGTCCGGACATGGCAGCCTGTTACTTCTTCCTGTTTCTGTCGGTGAAGAACCGACTGCGGGGAAAATAGTTTTCATTGCCAGAAGATGTTGTTGCAACATACGAAGATGAGAACGACTGGCGCCAGTTCTTCACTTGTGGCTCAGGAAGACAGCAAGATGTCACAATGAAAGATTGTTTTTGTCTCTCCAGATAACTGACCTTTTCTTGCGAACATTTTCACGTAGTACCTGAAGAATCGATATAAAATAAAAAAAAAAAAAAAAAAACTTTGTCTTCACTTTCGATCGATTTTGCCTTGCTTTTTATTGGTCCCGGCGAATCTGGGCTCTTCCACTGCAAAGTCTGTGCTTTAGTTTCTGTATCATAGTCATAACCTCATGATTAACCACTTGTGATGACTCATATAACAAATCTGGATCGTGTTCGACCCTATTTATAATTCCTGGCTCAGCTCTACTCAATGCTCCTGCTCTTCCGACAGTAATTTCGGAGTTCATTGTGAAGAGATATGGTGCATGTTTAAAGTATCGGTTAAAATTGACTGAATAGAATAAAATCAGCCATCTCTTTGATGGTAAATCATCAACTCTGGTGGTCTTCACACATATTTTGAAGTGGAAAGTAATTTTCAACTGATTCTCGGCCACGTACCAGAGAACGTTGGTCCTGGTTAGACACTTATCTTCGAAATCAGCTTTTAATAGTTCGAAGGTTTTCAAAGCTGATTTCCCTGTTTTATATATATAAATCTTCATGCAAACGCGTTGTTCCGTTTTTACACACAAAAATCCGCCAACAGCCCCTTAACAGGTGTTCGCGCAACAGCTTGACTAATCAAAGGAGAACGGGGCATTTTAGGGTATTTTCAAGGACAACCGAGCTTTCCTTTCTTCCCCCATACCACGCTACCTCCAACCCTTGGGCAGTGGCGACTCCAGTCTTGATAAACAAGCAATAGCTATATCAGAGAATACAAAAGGTGGTATTTCCTTCAATAAAGAATGTGCTTTGTCCAATCATTTGCTAGGGTTAGTTTTGGCATTTAACACATCAACTCCACGTGGAGTTCTAGACCTTGTTGCAACATTTTTCTCTACTTGTCATGTCTATTTGTTTTGAAGCTTTCAGTAGTGGTTGCAATATCAACTGTGCAACGTAAGGAGACTAGTGAAGCGAGAAGGAAACGGCTATATAAGATTGAGTTTATGTTCAAACGACCTAAATGGAATTTTATTTCGTCCTTGAAAGCAGAACGAAAGGTGGCACATAAATCGAGGCGAGAGGTATGTTTAATTGAGAGGAGATACATTATCTTCAAATACATTGCCACGTTATTCACCGTCTCTATCATAACTAGGGCTCGAATTTTTAGGCAAATATTTTTTATGTAACTACACATTTTAAACTTTTTTTTCTGTAATAACATAAATTGCTATTTTTCAGATATTAGAACTTTTTTAAACATTTTTTATCAATGTGCTAGATATTTTAGTTATTGCATTTTTGTTTTGTGTTACTTAAACGGGGAAGACCTGTGACACTATCTTGTAAGCTATTTAGTCTTAATATAAATACCCGCTGCCTTAAACGCAGAGTGTTTCTTATTCAGTATTCTATTTCTGCATATCAACTTGCATGTTTCTGTTTCTTATTACACCCACCATAGAAGCTGGGGACCAGTGATGCGATGTTGACGCGTAAATCCCACGGCGTAGGGATCTTTTAGTTTAAAAGAGGGATTGAGGGATTTATTTGCCAAAATCGAAGGAATGTAAGGATTTTTAGAAAATTTATAAACCTTTTTATGTCTTTTTAAATTATTTATATTAATTACCTCGTCGCACATCCCCTCTGAAATTGATTTTTAATTGAATTTGGGAGGTAAATTGAAGACTGCAAAATTTTCACTTCAGAATTTCATTTTAAAAATATTGGTAACTTTGCTGGAAATAGCTTGTCATTGCCGCATTCTAAAGTATCATTTTTTTTCTTTGGTCAGCAATATAAATACAAAAAGGAGAAATAGATTGCGTGAAGAAACCGATGCGTATAAAATTAGATATGCATAGCAGAAAGAAAGCTTGCTGTGATTATTCTTTCACTGAAGACATGTTAGTGTTTAATGAAATTTGTGTACGGAGAAAGAAACGTAGGAGAAATAAATTACCAGTTTTATAGTAGCTGAAGAGGAGTTTGAACAGGAGGCCGACGACGACATGAGTTTCCTGTAGGAAGTGGCATTGAATCTAATACGAGGGTATGTTCATATGTTTCCGTTCTCGCCGATTAGGTGTATCGCCTGTACAAAATCCGTATCTGCCGTCATGCCTTGTCTGTTAAGTAAATAATTGCAGCTGTAACTTCCGCTCCGCTGTGTTCAGTTCGCACATATAGTTGCTATGAGTAGAAGATTGCGACTTGTTCATAATGGAGTATCTACCTGTTATTAAGTTCTTCACAAAAGAAGGACATGCTCCAAATGAAATTAGACAGCGATTGGACGGTGTATAAGGGGAAGCACCCCCCTCATATTCTACCGTAAAACAATGGGTCGAGAAACATTGAAGACGAAGAGCGTGCAGGTCGGCCCTTGGAGGTGCTCACTCCTGAAAACATCGCTCTTGTGGATGGAGAAATTATGGAAGATCGGCGGCTCAAAGTTACAGAAGTAGCAGCAAGGTTGGAACTTTCTTAAACAACAGTCCACCGAATTATTCATGAACATTTAAATACGAATAAGGTTAGTGCAAGATGGGTGCCTTGACTTCTTTCCTCAATCCAAAAGGAGCAACGAGTGATCTGTTGTCAGACATTTTTGGAGCTCTGCCGTGGCAGCGAGAGAGAAGTTCTGCAAATCATTGTTATAGAAGATGAAACTATGGTCCTCTACTATGATCCCTTGTTCATAAAAGAATCAATGGAGTGATGTAAATCTGGCGAAGCACCGCCTCTAAAGGAAGGTCAGTCAGTCAACCAACATCATGGCCACAACTTTTTGCGACTGTGAAGGAATACTCTTCATTGACTTCAAGGACTGGCCTACTGCACAAACTACGTGCTTCCATCAAAGAGAAAAGGAAAGGAAAGCTGAGTGGTGGTGTGCGTCTTCTTCACGACAACGCGCCTGTGCACACTGCTCTTGTTGCAAAGGAAACTATGAAGAAATGTAGCTTCAAGATGATCGACCATCCATCCTATAGCCCAGATCTAACTCAATAACTATTTCCTCTTCTCAAAACTCAAGAAGAACCTTTAAGGAAGGAAATTTAAGTGTGACGAAGAAGCGATGGATGTTGATTATGCCCATTTTGCAGACATGATTTCTGACTAATATTTGTGGGAGAGAGGGATTGAAATGTTAATTCAAAGATGTGAGAAGTGTATTGCAATAAAGGGCAACTATGTTGAAAAGTGAAATATAGTTTTTTTCTTTATCATGACTAAAAAGTGGCTAGGCCGGTAACTTATGGACCTACCCTCGTACATTATTAAATTTTAGTGATATGAATGTAATAATATTAATAAACAGTGTAATAATAATTTCAACTTTAATAAAATATTGTATGTATATGTAGTGTTAGATCCGTCCCTGAATAGTGGTACCCATACCATTTCTCTAGACAGGTATAATAGCAATAAATAAAGGGGGGGGGGAGTCTTGAAGATGAACGTAGGGAATTTTGAAATTAGAGAGCTTTTTACAGCATATGAAAGGAATATTTCACTGACGGAACATGGCAACACTGCCGGTAAATCTTGCTTATATAGCAATATTGAAACATGTTTCTGATCTTCCTCTCCATTCTACCAGCCAGATCACACACATGTACATAAGGTTTGTTACTGTAAGACTGCAGTGCAAGGCAATGTTTCAAGCTACAACATGTAGTTTGCAGCAATATGTTGCACAATTTAAGAATAACTTTGGTTCAGATGGACGCGTCCTTTACTGCCAAGCATGTTGGACAGCAATAAAGGTTGAACAGCGATCTCAAGTTAACTCTACACCCAAAAAAACACCGCAGTTTCACGCATGATGAAGAAACAACCTCTAATTAGTGTTGCAGTTCCAAGTTATTCTGCAGGACCTTCTATATTTTCAGTTTATTGTGAAGATTTATGTAGGGCATTTGTGTCAGCCGACCTGCCCCTTTGTAAGGTAAATAATCCTATGCTTAGGAATTTCTCTCCAAATATTAAAAAAATTGACACTCCTAGAGAGTCATCCTTGAGGAAAAAAATATGTTCCAAAATGTTACCAACAAACTCTACAGCAGATTCGTGTAATTTGTGAAAATGGAAAAAAAAAAAAAAAAAAAAAAAAAAATCTGGGCTAGCTTAGACGAGACTTCAGACTCTGCTGGTGGGAAAGTTGGGAGTGTCGATGTTGGGCTATTAAAAATGAAGTGATTTTAAAGAAATGTTTTCTGCTAACAAGCCAAGAAATGACTGCTGCGACCACGTGACTATTGCGAGTTTATTTAATTAAACAATGCAAATTTTGTGGCCATGTGGTGTAAAGTACGACAATGTTTTATTATTGTTGACATGCTGCAGCATACATGAAGAAGGCAGCGGCATGCCTTGTTAGTTATCCTAAAACGACTAATGTTCCAGGCATTGGGTATGGTTTGCATGGACTATGTAAAGAAATTAGAGCAATATATCCTAATGTGGAGAAATTGATTTCAAATGGGGAAAAAATGTAACAGTCGCCGAATAGAATGCACGTACTACCACCACCAGTCCAGTATTCATGCAGAAAAATTTTATGGTTTTGTCTTGTCCATGAATTTACGCGAGGGCTCCCACTCCCACAGCTCATCGAGTCGTGCTCCCGGCTGTACCCAAGTGTCGACGAGTGTTTTCCATTAGGACGGTACCTGAAGCTTAACCCGACCCGCCTTTCAGCTGGAGGGGATTTCGTCGCCCAGGCAATCTGTTGCTCCCAGATTCACTAACTGGACAAAGTTGAATCCTTTAGGAAATGCTAAGTGACACAGTGCTAAAATGCCTTGGCATATACATCTGATAATTTGTTTTTTCTCTGCAGCACAATTGACAAACTTGAAAAGGTAGGGGTCCGTCTGTCAGAAACAGTTCAGCGTGTTCATGATGTCGAAAGAAAGCTTAAGAGTGATGGTGGATTTACAGCACAAATAAATTCAGGCATATGTTTGAAAATAAGGGTGGGTTTCAAACTATTAGTAAAAGTTCAGAGTGTGTAGACGGACATGGAGTAGAGGATAGTGACTAATAGCCCAAGTGACATCTTGTGACATGGATTTTCCCAGTATAAGTCAGTGTTTCGCGATAATAAACTTAAGGCATAGCATAAATTGCATTCAGTACGGCAAGTAATTTTAGCTAATATAAAATTCATACTTTACCGATTTTTAGCACCTAAAAATCCGAGCCCTGATCATGACTTGAGAGCAGAAACTCGTGCAGCGTTTAACTGGTTAAATTTAGTACAGAACTAGAAGTAAGATTTTCGCCATTACTGGTGTTGAATTGTGCACACACAATTTTTATAGACTAGCAGATAGTTAAGACGTGAGCAAAACACTTGGTTGCGTAGTAACAAGCTGGGAGGCGGGAAGTGATGTGAATGCTACTGTCGTGCTCCACGAAACAATTATCGGATCGGGTCAGGGTTAGTTTAGCAATGGAAGATGAGCATTGTTCTTGAAACTGTAACTTACATTATTCTAAAGCTTTCCAACAATTACTTTGTTCACTGTACGTTTGCAATTTTTTGCCAATTTCCTCCCTCCCGGTTGTTGCAGACGGTCCATGTCCTATCTTTGCGCGTTTGCTTATGTCTTACTCACACTGGAACTTGATAGATCTCGAATTAGAATATACAGATTTTCTCTTTCCATTTTCTTACAACAGCGTATAATATTTATGCATTTTCTAGCAATTAGAATTGTATGTATTAATTGCAGTTTAAGCGACATAAAATCAATGCTAAATTGTGAATATAATTTATTAACAAATATAAGGTATATTTTATTTAAAACACATGTTTAATGTTATTAGGATTTGTAGGTACATCCATCCGTACATGTTATTGATTATACTATTAAGGAGTAATATTTTGTTTGATTAGCAGACGGGAAGTTGAACTTAACATCCAGTAGTAACATAAACACTACTTAGTAGAATAAAGTCTATTTCAAAAGGAAAAGTTCTACAAAACTAGTGGGTTAAAATTAACACCCTGTGCCGGTTGCATACATTTTCAAAATGGTTGACTGTTGACAATGAGCATTTTAGGACAATTTACAATATGAGCCCGAATACTTCATGTTTAAAGTCATCCAACATTTCGTTATAGAGGCTGATGAAAAACCTTAGCCAGTAACCTAACTCAAACCGGATTGAAATCTGCATCCTCTGCTTTTGCAGTTGGCTTATGACGGATGCCTTGGGTCTCTGGGCCAAGAAAGGGGGTGAATTTTTTAATTTGCAGTCGATAAAGTTGTATAGATTTCCGAGAATTTCGATTTCAATTTATAGTTTCTAACCAAAAAGATAATGTGTGCTTCATTTCTGGCGTTAAGACTTGTAAGATAGTCGTTTTACTGTTCTTGTTTCTGAAAAATTACACGTGCCCTTTGTCTATATTAGTTTATCATCTTTTCGGCTCTTGAATTGGGCTCAAGGACTTGGAATGCTTTGTCGTACTTCCGTACCAAATTTCAGTTTTCCTTATATGGTATCATAGAAAACTAAACATCTCAAGACATGTAGGATTTAAACCATTAGACTAAAACATAATACAGTTACGGCCCATCCCACTGAAATATAAATATAATTATATATGTTACAAGTATAGTTATAATATTTCATGTATTGTAATTAAAAATGTAGGTATATATGTATAATATGGCACAAGTCTCTGGTGTTTTCTCATACTGTACCTTGGAAGGCCAAGAGGGCCATAAAACTATTCGAAGGGAACCCGAGGGTCGAGTGTAATGCCAGTTTAAAAGGACTGCCATTGCAGGGTTAATAAACGCAAGGATTTTTAAATCCGTTGGGGGTTTGAACCGACAGGCGTTGAATGTCAACAAGATGTTTTAACCTTTCAAAAATAGCGAATGGCACATGTGGCAGGTGAACTTAAATCAGCCAATGGTAAATGTGTGTTTGTACTTTTAAAGATAGGTGCGAAACTTGGATGTTGTCTTGTGACCCCCCTTCGACGTTGATAAGCCAACGATTAGTTGATTTGAATTTAATACATAAGGAGGCGGTGGCTCGACTGGGGCATTCATAAGTTGGACGTGACTAAGGTATGCAATCGAGATCTGATGCAGACAAGCTCTACTTCGGACGCGGGCACGCAGTTCCAATACATAAGTCAGTCAGTTTTCAAGTTGATGTTCATCTGAGAAGTTGTTATCAGTTAGGTTTCACACGCCGCGGCACAAGTTTCACATTCGGCGATAGGCACTTGTTTTTCTTATTCCCACGCAGATACTCAGTTATAGTATATACACCGCGACATACGTAGTCCCACTCGCGCCTGTAGTTTGTATTCGACGTAGCTAAGGTCTATCGTACTCGAAACACCAGAGGACTCGAAAGATTTTGAACATATTAAAGTATATATTATGTCGCATCGCGTGCTTATTTACACTATCGAAGCCTTTGAATATGAATGAACAGGTTTATAAAAGCTGGTTTTATATAAATATTAATGCAAATAAATATAGAGACTCCATTTGAATAAAATGTTCGTAAGAATCCTCCGTAGTTACCCTGAGAAATTGTTGTCACTGAAGCTTCGGCAACAACACCGAAGCGATCAATACTCAATCTACCAAACCGCTTCACTATTGGCATCACAAGGTGAGGCCACTCGACGCCAACAACAAATCGCTTCAAATTTGGTGCGCAACCTGGGGCACATAGCCGGAGCCTATGAAGTAGCTCCAGACAATATTCATCATTAGAGTAATCACTAATTCATATTGACACTTCATACCATGTGTTGCTTGGACAAATACTGAACTACAACTAACATAAAATGTAACGTTTATTGCATTCGGGTAATATGTGATGCATCATCTAACATAGTCTCGTCGTTCCTTGCATCTATGTGGGGTGAGCAAAGTTCTTGTTGATTGTCTGCTTGTATTGCTGAAGTTATCCCGTTAACGCCGCTCCACTTCCGAAGAAATTAACCATGCCTCTCTTTACTTCGATCTGCACTCACTCTGAGGCAATAGGCTAATTGCTAAATAGAATATGTTAACGATGCTTAAGGCTAAAAGTGAGCTTATTGCCTCAGACAAGTTAATTTTGTAATATAAGATGTCATTTAAGGCGAATGCTTTTCTAGGAAAGAGTGATAAAAGTCTCCCAAGATTTTCTTTCTTTATTATTATTTCCCATTTATGGAGAATCGATATCCTGAATATCGGCAGCCATATCGGTTCACTTGAGCATGATTGGTGAATGTCGCCTCCTCGCCATCAGAAAATTAAATGTTGGAAAAGTTAAAGTTTTTAATTTGTAGTAAAGCCCATTGGCAAAATTCAACACGCGTTCCCATAAAGGGCTTGATGTAAGCTAATGTGATATGGGCGGTATTTGTGACGCTGAAGTATTCGAAGAACTCTCCTTTGAGAGATTCCCGAATCATGTTCCAGTTGACAGGAATTTCGGTGAGGATTAGCAGGAAATGCAGCTAATACAGCGACTTCCGAGTTTTCCCCAATAGTACTTCTCATTCGACGGTGATTTCTTGATGCAACACCTCCCGTTTCGGAGAACAAGTTTGCAAGTCGCTGAACATTTCTAATTGATGGCTGCCTCCTTTCAGGATATCGATTCTCCATATAAGTTGCAAGCTGTTCTTATAAGCGGTGTCACAAATGTAAATCATATCGATCCCCTCGTTGATCGTGTATCGAACATTCATGATTGAAAAACGAAGTGGAACTCACTGAGAATAATGTCCTTGAATTTGAATTGGCAAAGATGAGCACTCGTTTGAATACCGATCTGCGTTAACAAATGAGTTTCCTTCATAGCAATAACAAAATAAAAGAGAGAGAAGTGAAAGTAATTTGCTGTCTTGTTTGTCCGATATCACGTCACCTATCGCCCCTTAGCTCATAGATATACCAGAATTTTTACACTGAAAATTGAATTCTCTTTCCATTCCTGGGGAAAAAATACACAATTCCATTTGAAAAAATAAAATTGACCATGAAATGACATTGAGAATGGTATTTCAAGGACGAATTAAGATTGCTATCTTATGTCTCCTTTAAGAGCACTTTGTCTGAAGCATTTTCTAATTTTCTTCTTCGTTTCGGAGTAAAATGGCCGCGACACTCTGATTGCCTCATCCTGCATATGTGTTAAAAGTCACTATACCTGGAATTGGACTCGATTTCCTCCGCTACTGTTCATGAAAGGAGGCGTGACTCCAACACGGGTTCTGTCTGTGTGTAAGGAAAAGTATAATTTTATTTCTATCTGTTGCGTTATATACTTCATATCTTTCAACGAATCACAGTTATTTTTATTATTATTTCCTCCAATCTAAATGTAGCATGCCAGCGCCATGTTTCACCATAACTCGTTCATTTCGTCACGAGTTTTCCATCTACGGATATCACTCCAAGTCCGTACCGCTTGCCCACAGGCGTTCCTCTGGTCTTTTCGTGCTTATTGCTGTCTCTTTACAAGACCCGTTCCATTGTCTTTGTCCTAAGCGTTCCATCAGGTCCGCCGCCAGGAATATTACACGCAGGTATGAGGGCGTTATTCTCACAGTCCTCGAGGTTGGCCAAGAGAGGAACATCGTAGCAAGTCTCCGCCGCTAACACCGCTCCTCGCAGCGGCAAGAAGAAACCCGAGAGTAACCACCGCCAAGTAGCACCTTTTCCGTTTCTCCCACACCTGCCCAAGGCTCTAGCTCTCTACACCGCAAGAACCAGCCAACACATTCCATCCAGTGCCGACATCCTGCACATTCTCCACATTACCATGTTCCTCACCACTACACAGAGAAGCACCTGCTACACAAAGCACAAGTACAATGGGTCTCCGCCATCCGTGCTGGTAGAATTCGCTCTGCCCGAGGTCCGTCCCCAGAGGTACGCCTCATCTTTTTGGAGGAGGCGGAACGTGGTGATGCGCTCCAGAAGGGAATCTGTGCACTTCGGAAGGGAACCAAGCCACCAGCAACGCTCTCTGCCTTGTCACAGATGCTGCTGCTATGGTCATACCGCCGACACGTGCACGCAGTCTCCTTACTGCCGCTAATTGGTTCCAGCACCCTGGCGGCCAACTGCAACTGCTTTTGTGCTACTTATGTCAACAAGGACCATTTCACGGGGTAAATCTTCAACATACTATGGGCAGCCAACACAGCCAGCACTTCACGAAGCCTCCATCAAATAGTGAGATGCTCAAGAGACCCCAGACAATAGAAGAGGCAGCCGCGCTCACATCACCGAACTCATCAACATTTAACAATGCCATCTCAACACACCTTAGCGCTCTTGAGGCTTACTCCGAACTGCGGGCCATGCACATTGCCTAAGGTGCTGACCCACATCAAGAACCTTCACGCTATCAAAAATGAAATCACTAAGTTATTCAAGGACGCTTTCAATCCTGTTATCGAGCCCTAATTTTCAGCAACAAAGCAACACCGGAATACAAACCATAACAAATGCATCAACCCAAATACAGAAATTGATAATTAAAGAATATATTCCTCTCTTCGCCTCTTCCAATTCCCACGGGGGCAAGCTCGGCCTTGTCCAAACTTCATCTACTGATATGTATCACACGCCAGTCTCAATAATATCACCCATGAATTCAAGGGTGCAACATGCGGTACCTACCAGCAGCTTCTTTTGCTCCCAAATGTTCCCTTCTTTGTTTTCCCACTTCTCATTTCCCACCTTTCTTTGTTACACCTTTATCCTTGTTAAAAATAGTTATTCTATGCTTAGTCCCGCGATAAGCTAAGAGAACGGGCGGTATTGACCTCAAGCAAAAACACAGTCTTCTTTACCGAAGATTAAACGGTTCGTCTACAAAACATACCTTTGCTTTTCGTCGTTTTCTCACAGCCATTGAAAATCCATTAGCACGTAAAAATACCTGACCCAAGGGAAAACATTGAAAATCCATTAACAGGTAACAATACCCAACCCCGAGGGTGTGAAAGAACAAAAGTAAATGGGAAATAATAATAAAGAAAGAAAATCTTGGGAGACTTTTATCACTCTTTCCTAGATAAGCATTCGCCTTAAATGACATCTTATATTACAAAATTAACTTGTCTGAGGCAATAAGCTCACTTTTAGCCTTAAGCATCGTTAACATATTCTATTTAGCAATTAGCCTATTGCCTCAGAGTGAGTGCAGATCGAAGTAAAGAGAGGCATGGTTAATTTCTTCGGAAGTGGAGCGGCGTTAACGGGATAACTTCAGCAATACAAGCAGACAATCAACAAGAACTTTGCTCACCCCACATAGATGCAAGGAACGACGAGACTATGTTAGATGATGCATCACATATTACCCGAATGCAATAAACGTTACATTTTATGTTAGTTGTAGTTCAGTATTTGTCCAAGCAACACATGGTATGAAGTGTCAATATGAATTAGTGATTACTCTAATGATGAATATTGTCTGGAGCTACTTCATAGGCTCCGGCTATGTGCCCCAGGTTGCGCACCAAATTTGAAGCGATTTGTTGTTGGCGTCGAGTGGCCTCACCTTGTGATGCCAATAGTGAAGCGGTTTGGTAGATTGAGTATTGATCGCTTCGGTGTTGTTGCCGAAGCTTCAGTGACAACAATTTCTCAGGGTAACTACGGAGGATTCTTACGAACATTTTATTCAAATGGAGTCTCTATATTTATTTGCATTAATATTTATATAAAACCAGCTTTTATAAACCTGTTCATTCATATTCAAAGGCTTCGATAGTGTAAATAAGCACGCGATGCGACATAATATATACTTTAATATGTTCAAAATCTTTCGAGTCCTCTGGTGTTTCGAGTACGATAGACCTTAGCTACGTCGAATACAAACTACAGGCGCGAGTGGGACTACGTATGTCGCGGTGTATATACTATAACTGAGTATCTGCGTGGGAATAAGAAAAACAAGTGCCTATCGCCGAATGTGAAACTTGTGCCGCGGCGTGTGAAACCTAACTGATAACAACTTCTCAGATGAACATCAACTTGAAAACTGACTGACTTATGTATTGGAACTGCGTGCCCGCGTCCGAAGTAGAGCTTGTCTGCATCAGATCTCGATTGCATACCTTAGTCACGTCCAACTTATGAATGCCCCAGTCGAGCCACCGCCTCCTTATGTATTAAATTCAAATCAACTAATCGTTGGCTTATCAACGTCGAAGGGGGGTCACAAGACAACATCCAAGTTTCGCACCTATCTTTAAAAGTACAAACACACATTTACCATTGGCTGATTTAAGTTCACCTGCCACATGTGCCATTCGCTATTTTTGAAAGGTTAAAACATCTTGTTGACATTCAACGCCTGTCGGTTCAAACCCCCAACGGATTTAAAAATCCTTGCGTTTATTAACCCTGCAATGGCAGTCCTTTTAAACTGGCATTACACTCGACCCTCGGGTTCCCTTCGAATAGTTTTATGGCCCTCTTGGCCTTCCAAGGTACAGTATGAGAAAACACCAGAGACTTGTGCCATATTATACATATATACCTACATTTTTAATTACAATACATGAAATATTATAACTATACTTGTAACATATATAATTATATTTATATTTCAGTGGGATGGGCCGTAACTGTATTATGTTTTAGTCTAATGGTTTAAATCCTACATGTCTTGAGATGTTTAGTTTTCTATGATACCATATAAGGAAAACTGAAATTTGGTACGGAAGTACGACAAAGCATTCCAAGTCCTTGAGCCCAATTCAAGAGCCGAAAAGATGATAAACTAATATAGACAAAGGGCACGTGTAATTTTTCAGAAACAAGAACAGTAAAACGACTATCTTACAAGTCTTAACGCCAGAAATGAAGCACACATTATCTTTTTGGTTAGAAACTATAAATTGAAATCGAAATTCTCGGAAATCTATACAACTTTATCGACTGCAAATTAAAAAATTCACCCCCTTTCTTGGCCCAGAGACCCAAGGCATCCGTCATAAGCCAACTGCAAAAGCAGAGGATGCAGATTTCAATCCGGTTTGAGTTAGGTTACTGGCTAAGGTTTTTCATCAGCCTCTATAACGAAATGTTGGATGACTTTAAACATGAAGTATTCGGGCTCATATTGTAAATTGTCCTAAAATGCTCATTGTCAACAGTCAACCATTTTGAAAATGTATGCAACCGGCACAGGGTGTTAATTTTAACCCACTAGTTTTGTAGAACTTTTCCTTTTGAAATAGACTTTATTCTACTAAGTAGTGTTTATGTTACTACTGGATGTTAAGTTCAACTTCCCGTCTGCTAATCAAACAAAATATTACTCCTTAATAGTATAATCAATAACATGTACGGATGGATGTACCTACAAATCCTAATAACATTAAACATGTGTTTTAAATAAAATATACCTTATATTTGTTAATAAATTATATTCACAATTTAGCATTGATTTTATGTCGCTTAAACTGCAATTAATACATACAATTCTAATTGCTAGAAAATGCATAAATATTATACGCTGTTGTAAGAAAATGGAAAGAGAAAATCTGTATATTCTAATTCGAGATCTATCAAGTTCCAGTGTGAGTAAGACATAAGCAAACGCGCAAAGATAGGACATGGACCGTCTGCAACAACCGGGAGGGAGGAAATTGGCAAAAAATTGCAAACGTACAGTGAACAAAGTAATTGTTGGAAAGCTTTAGAATAATGTAAGTTACAGTTTCAAGAACAATGCTCATCTTCCATTGCTAAACTAACCCTGACCCGATCCGATAATTGTTTCGTGGAGCACGACAGTAGCATTCACATCACTTCCCGCCTCCCAGCTTGTTACTACGCAACCAAGTGTTTTGCTCACGTCTTAACTATCTGCTAGTCTATAAAAATTGTGTGTGCACAATTCAACACCAGTAATGGCGAAAATCTTACTTCTAGTTCTGTACTAAATTTAACCAGTTAAACGCTGCACGAGTTTCTGCTCTCAAGTCATGATCAGGGCTCGGATTTTTAGGTGCTAAAAATCGGTAAAGTATGAATTTTATATTAGCTAAAATTACTTGCCGTACTGAATGCAATTTATGCTATGCCTTAAGTTTATTATCGCGAAACACTGACTTATACTGGGAAAATCCATGTCACAAGATGTCACTTGGGCTATTAGTCACTATCCTCTACTCCATGTCCGTCTACACACTCTGAACTTTTACTAATAGTTTGAAACCCACCCTTATTTTCAAACATATGCCTGAATTTATTTGTGCTGTAAATCCACCATCACTCTTAAGCTTTCTTTCGACATCATGAACACGCTGAACTGTTTCTGACAGACGGACCCCTACCTTTTCAAGTTTGTCAATTGTGCTGCAGAGAAAAAACAAATTATCAGATGTATATGCCAAGGCATTTTAGCACTGTGTCACTTAGCATTTCCTAAAGGATTCAACTTTGTCCAGTTAGTGAATCTGGGAGCAACAGATTGCCTGGGCGACGAAATCCCCTCCAGCTGAAAGGCGGGTCGGGTTAAGCTTCAGGTACCGTCCTAATGGAAAACACTCGTCGACACTTGGGTACAGCCGGGAGCACGACTCGATGAGCTGTGGGAGTGGGAGCCCTCGCGTAAATTCATGGACAAGACAAAACCATAAAATTTTTCTGCATGAATACTGGACTGGTGGTGGTAGTACGTGCATTCTATTCGGCGACTGTTACATTTTTTCCCCATTTGAAATCAATTTCTCCACATTAGGATATATTGCTCTAATTTCTTTACATAGTCCATGCAAACCATACCCAATGCCTGGAACATTAGTCGTTTTAGGATAACTAACAAGGCATGCCGCTGCCTTCTTCATGTATGCTGCAGCATGTCAACAATAATAAAACATTGTCGTACTTTACACCACATGGCCACAAAATTTGCATTGTTTAATTAAATAAACTCGCAATAGTCACGTGGTCGCAGCAGTCATTTCTTGGCTTGTTAGCAGAAAACATTTCTTTAAAATCACTTCATTTTTAATAGCCCAACATCGACACTCCCAACTTTCCCACCAGCAGAGTCTGAAGTCTCGTCTAAGCTAGCCCAGATTTTTTTTTTTTTTTTTTTTTTTTTTTCCATTTTCACAAATTACACGAATCTGCTGTAGAGTTTGTTGGTAACATTTTGGAACATATTTTTTTCCTCAAGGATGACTCTCTAGGAGTGTCAATTTTTTTAATATTTGGAGAGAAATTCCTAAGCATAGGATTATTTACCTTACAAAGGGGCAGGTCGGCTGACACAAATGCCCTACATAAATCTTCACAATAAACTGAAAATATAGAAGGTCCTGCAGAATAACTTGGAACTGCAACACTAATTAGAGGTTGTTTCTTCATCATGCGTGAAACTGCGGTGTTTTTTTGGGTGTAGAGTTAACTTGAGATCGCTGTTCAACCTTTATTGCTGTCCAACATGCTTGGCAGTAAAGGACGCGTCCATCTGAACCAAAGTTATTCTTAAATTGTGCAACATATTGCTGCAAACTACATGTTGTAGCTTGAAACATTGCCTTGCACTGCAGTCTTACAGTAACAAACCTTATGTACATGTGTGTGATCTGGCTGGTAGAATGGAGAGGAAGATCAGAAACATGTTTCAATATTGCTATATAAGCAAGATTTACCGGCAGTGTTGCCATGTTCCGTCAGTGAAATATTCCTTTCATATGCTGTAAAAAGCTCTCTAATTTCAAAATTCCCTACGTTCATCTTCAAGACTCCCCCCCCCCCCTTTATTTATTGCTATTATACCTGTCTAGAGAAATGGTATGGGTACCACTATTCAGGGACGGATCTAACACTACATATACATACAATATTTTATTAAAGTTGAAATTATTATTACACTGTTTATTAATATTATTACATTCATATCACTAAAATTTAATAATGTACGAGGGTAGGTCCATAAGTTACCGGCCTAGCCACTTTTTAGGTATGATAAAGAAAAAAACTATATTTCACTTTTCAACATAGTTGCCCTTTATTGCAATACACTTCTCACATCTTTGAATTAACATTTCAATCCCTCTCTCCCACAAATATTAGTCAGAAATCATGTCTGCAAAATGGGCATAATCAACATCCATCGCTTCTTCGTCACACTTAAATTTCCTTCCTTAAAGGTTCTTCTTGAGTTTTGAGAAGAGGAAATAGTTATTGAGTTAGATCTGGGCTATAGGGTGGATGGTCGATCATCTTGAAGCTACATTTCTTCATAGCTTCCCATTTTGCAGGAATGACAATGATACGCTCTGTACATTAAAAATCCCTAGAGTGGACATAACCTAATTCAAGGTATGGCAAACAACTGTTCCTCCATCTTGCTCTAATATGACGTTACTTGTAACTTTTTACTAACATTTTACCAGTGTAGCAAAAAGCTACAAGACCATACTTTACAAGGACCTGCACTAATACACTTGTATGTATTCGACCATACTTTTATAATACAGGGCCTTGGCCTGTCGATTCTACTGGTCACCTGACGTCTGTAAAATTTTGTAGCCGGATGGCTCGTGTGGCTAAGGAAGGGATCTAAGTGCTTCCCCAGGTACTTTTGCTGACACGTATAGTTTGGCTTGTCATGCAATGGGAGGGCATCTGACCTCCCATCCGAGTGCCGACCACGCTCAAAGCGACTTAACTTAACATGTGATTCCAAGGGAATAGCGGAAGTACACAACTGTTTGGCGAGGCGACGGTTGGGATTTACACAGTCTCACATTGCAGTGTGTAAAACGGAAATTTGGATACGAAGCCACCTGACGCAAGTGTCTTTAATGTCAATTTGGACCCAGTAACTCACGCATCCAGTACCACGCTCGGCGTTATAATTTTCGTTCTTATCAAACTAATAGGATGATGTTCAAAAGACTTACATGCCTTATGCGCATGTTTCCTAATAGTGTTGTAGACCCGTTCTAGGCCAAAATCTGATGGAAACTTTCGGAGGGAAATCTGTTGTATGTGTCAAAAATACTTCTTAGTGCGTTTTGTGCCTTTTAAATATGTTGGAGCAGTATATCCCCGAACCTCTCGTGCGTACAACATGATTGCATTGTAAATCCATAACTTCACGCGGAGCGGAAGAGTTGATGTTGAAAATGGAGACAATTTTGATATTGCCCCCCCCCCCCCCAGCTTTAGTTCCCTGAATGCGCACATGATGCTGGAAGGTGAGTCCTTGATCCAAGGTCACCCCTAGGTACTTAACCTGTCTCCTCCAAGGAATTGCCTGACCCTTTAGGCTCAGCTCGCTGGTCTACGACGCATAGTGAGAAGAATTATCTCACTTTTCTCTCCGCTTATGTGTAAGCGCCAGTTCTCGCTCCATGTCTCCACCTGGGTAAGGTGAGCTCAAGGTTGGTCGAGAGCGCATTCAGGGAAATAATTAACACATCGTCCGTATATTGGAAGACCATGGTTCTCTCTCATATATCGGGAACAAAGTGGGCGGTAGTACACTGCCTTCTGGCATTTGGTCAGATGCACGACCTTTCAATTTGACCGTGAATTTTGTGGACGAAAGAAAGCTAAATATCAGGTTGTTAGCGCTAATGAACTTATGTAACAACTCCGAGTGCTGTGTGCTAGGAAATGCTTTTCGTGCGTCCTGGTGGTGTAGTGGTAACCATTCTTGCCTCGGAGATCCAAGATTCAACGGGTGCAAATGGGTTCAATCTCGGCCAAGGTCGATGGATTTTTTTCGGCCAAAAAATCCTAAGTATGGCTTCCTTCGGAAAGCTGTCAGTCTGATGTCGTGCATTTACGGCACGAAAAAGAACCTCAAGCCTGAAAGAAGAGACTTCTGAGCAAAATTTATGGCCGTTTCACGCCCTGAATTGCATGTGACGTTGATTACCTGAGATGTTAAAGAGCGTTCGTAAATAAATTCAACAGCATCAACCATCACTGTCAACAATTGCTATGAGGTCGAACGTTTTCTTTTAAACCCACACTGATGCTCCGGAATCAGCTGATGAAATAATGGCCCAGACAGTACAAGAGTGTTCTTTCGAAAACCTTGGGAACTGTCGGGAGTTGGCTGAAAGGCCGGTAGCTGGAGGGGTGGACATAGCCCTTCCCCCTTTTTAATGTGATAATATTTTCTTCTTTCCACTGCAGTGAGAAGTACAAACATGAGGAGAATGTGCCGCTGTGGTAATCGACTTAACATTTCTGGTGTAACTCTGTCGTGCCCAGCTGCATTGCTGGTATTCAAACGACAGAGTTGCTCTTCTACTTCCTTGGGAGTAATAGCAGGCGATTTAACTTGCTCTTCATTTTCCCCCGCATCGGCGCTAAGATGACTGCGAACTTGTCTGATTATCAGAAGGCCTGGTGGTCGGCCGGATTATATTGTTATTTTAATTCATCAGCCAGCGCAGCCACTTTCTCTTCCGGTTCATAAACCAACCAACCACGAATGCCATGAATTAGAAGTGAGTGTGTTTCACGGTCCCTCTGAGCTTGCGTACAAGTCTAAAAGAGTACCTATTGCTCAGATCTAGATGATAAACTTACGTCGCGATGTTGCCTAATTAGGAATCGCACCCTGGATTGAACAGCTCTATACACTGTACAGAGCTGGGTGGTATTGATGTCACTGCATCAGTCTGCGCAGGGAGCGGACACGTTTGCGCATGTCATGAATGTGCTGCGACAGAGTATACCGCCGGAAATCTGAAAGTGTGCTGCTTGACTGTACTCCAGATAGTATCCGAAAAATGTCATTGGGCTGAAATGCAGCATCGCAATCCGTTTCATATATCTAATTCTTCTACGCCTTAAAAGTTCACCTAATGCAGGTTTATGATCTGAGTATAAATCCAAGTAATATGGGATGTGTCTAAATCAATGACACGACTTGCCAACCCTGGATCTCATTGTGGGAGTGCACGGGCCCTGCATTTCAAGGGAAACGTCGCTTTAATAATTGCCAGTGCAGACCACAAGGATTAACTGCAATGCAGTTCCATTGTCTATGCATTAAAGTCTCCAGCTAATATGCATGCAGCACGCTCTGAAAGTCCGTTGCTAAAAATGGAACCCCAGGCGGATAATAGCACTCTCCTTGCCCCAATGCTCGTCACAAGTGCGACTGTCTCCAAATACGTTGTGGGAGGGGGTGGGCAGCGGGGCAGGGCTCTGTGCTAGATCGCGTTGCATCTCCCGACTCTTTATCATTTCTATACGTTGTGAAGCCAGGGAGCCTGAAGGATTGAGAAGGGTTCCACGAATTAGCATCACAAGTTCGTACTGCGCCGCGCCGCGAAGTATGCAAATCGAAATGCTTTGGGATAGGCATGTGCTATTAAGAGTAGCCGGAGAAACGGAGAAGGGTTCGAACTCTATAGAGAGCGCCACAAACTTAAGAGCAGGGTCATAGTCACTATGCTCTGTCCCCTTTAATTCCCGCAGGATAGAGGGAGTGCAGAATAATTCTGTAAGGTTGGCATGCTATGTTAGTATACCCACAGACACAAGGTCTGTGTGAATTCGGAGCCTCATAAAGAGCCCACAGAGTCTCAACTGGCCTCTGAGCAGCCTTGGTTGCTGCGGCTTATGAGGTTTCGGGCTGCTGTTCTTCTCTTGGCATAGCGTTGCATTCTCCGCTGGGGGTTGGGGCTCGGGTTGATTGAGCAGAGCAGTCATGGTACTGCACCCTGTGTTGTCCAACTTTTCCGACTTCATCCTCTGTTCCAGCCTTTGCCAAAGTTGGTTTTGGAGTTAGTGTTGTTTCTTAGTTTGAGCCTTTTTTGGTGTAGAGGGTCACTTGACCTGTAGAATCTTCCTGGGTGTGGAAGGGCCTGAAGGTGACTGTGCCTAGCTGCCTTGATCTTTTGTGTTAGCAGAATTTCTGTGCATCAGTAGATCTACTGCTGGTGCCCTCTGGGCAGCAATTATACATAGCCTTTCTGGACACTTATAAGTAGTCACATCTCTTGTTTGCTTGGTGACTGGGTTGGCTGGTCACAGTTAATGGCCAGATGATTTCCTCCACCGGAGATACCTCAAGGTCCTTGTACAGTTTTGCTTGTATGTTTGAAATCCAGACATTGAAAAAATTGCATTGGCCCTGTTCTGGCATGTACGGCCTCCCAACAAACACATATCCAGAGGAGGGTATGAATGCCGTCCAGCTGGCAGCATTGTCCTAGGAAGGCGGCCTCAACAAGAAAATTTAGAGACATAGGCATGCTGTCCCATTTAGCCAATCTCTCCAGGCACTGCCATTGCAATCAGGTGTGGTTTCAGGATGTGGCAATGTTCCTTAGATTTTTCGACATTAACAAGTCTATGTTTAAAATTGCTAATTTATTTATTTTATGCCCTAAATATTCTATGACTGGTGTGGTGAAATAAATTAAATTTGTTTTTGTATGAATGACATGATTAGAGAAAAACTAAGCATAATTCTTGCTATACTTGCCATAAGAATGATTTGCTTATGATTAAGTTATTAAAGGTAATATAATCAATACAGTTTCAGTGACATAATTTATTTGCAGAGTCTGCTGCACTCAAGATAGTGCCTGAAAGAAGATAGATAAATTGCAGATGCAGAAAGAAAAAACTAGAGATAGAGGCATGAAAGATAGAAAACTGAATACTTAATGAGAAAATAAAAACTAATTGAAAATACTTACAGATAGGTAAAGAAAATATTGAGTTAAGAAGCTTACTGGACAACTAAGGCAGGGAAAACAAAACCAGGCTAAAGCCTGTTGTTCATCTAAATGTCCTTTGGAAAAGCTAATCAAGAATACACAAAATTCCTTGCCATGTAGTCCCTATAAAACACCGACAGTCGTACAAAAAATCTCATCTAAATTTGAATTTAACTTTTTCATCAACAAAAATGTAGAAAATAAGTGAAGGGGTTTTTGTTTGACCAAGAAAGAGATGTGAAAGATCCAGTTTCTGATTAACCTGATCTTATTCAGAAGTGTCACATGATAATCATAGGTGAGGTATATATATATATTTCAAAAACACCACTCAGATATAAGAAGCGCAAGTTTTATGATTTAAGGCCTTCATTTACATTGTCTGTTTCACACTTTAACATAACAAAAGCATATGTAGATAATATCAATTTAAATTTCTTACTGGAGCCTTTTATCTAAATGTGTGAAAGACTTTAATTAAATTCAAAGAATCTCCAGGCAAGATGTGCTGCAACATACACCGTGAAGACTTCTGTATGGGATGTGAATGTGATGTTTAAGAGACCAACATGAATGAATAACCTGAAATCATTTGAAAAAAGTAAATGGTTTTAATTGTATTGAATGAGAGTTTCTATACATGATATAATCGAAGAACTTAGCTATGATATTTCAAAATGTATTAATTTATTAAGGTAAAATGTTGTACACAACAAAAAGAAAACGGTGTCAATGGAGATGGAGGAAAGATTTTGTCAAAAATTTTAGCACATTGTACAAAATTTAAAGTGCGCACTACAGCCACAAAAATTTACAGTATTTGAAGTTACACATTTTTGCCAAGCAGCATATTTCATTTGTATGCCATTGGGTGTGATGAACTAAATCTACTGAAGGATGAATTTCCAGAGTTAAAAAGGCTGGAAGTGCTTTCTGATAGCTGCCTCATTCAGCTCAAGAATACTTTTAAGTCTGTCTAATATTTTCTTCTATCAAGCTGATTTTTGGTTGAATTGGGGGAGGGGAAAAAAAAAAAAAACACCAATAGGAAATGAAATTATTTTTATTTAATATAAGCTTGAAGTAGATTTAAGTATAGCAGATAGAACATAAAATATACAACTCTGTAGATCATTCCAATTCACAAAAAATGTAACATCTGATGAGGAGCAAGGGCATCACACAATTGTTACACCCATCACATTATTTTTGTCATCCTCTGGCCTTATGTGAAATTGCTCCAGTTTTCTTTAATACAAGTAAGAGCATTCTATCAAATATAATAACCATTTTACTCCATAATTAATGTAATTATGAGATTATTGATTACATTATTACCATGTTTCTATAGAACTGCATATTTATACAGATACTATAAAAATGTTTAGAAACCTTGTGATTAATTTGAATCAGTTTTCTGCAACTTTGCACACTTTGCTTCTACACCACAACATAATATACAAAAATTAGTAAGTAATAAACTTGAATAATCAAGTTGTAAAAATATAAGTATTAAATTGCACAAAATGTTTGCAAAAGGTTGTAATTACATAAAAATCAAAGTCACGTTTTTTTTCTGTTATGTATAAGGCACGCAGTTCATTGTGTACAAGTGTACAAGCAGGACGTATCTCAGAATGTATGCTGAACATAGGTTCTTGCATGCCACCCACCATTGCTGATTGGGTTTCTTATGATTTTTTTTTTTTTTTTTTTTTTTTTTTTTGCAGCAACTGCATCTGAATCAGCAGGAATATCTTGTGGTGGGTTGACTTCAACCATAGAAATTGTCATTACATATTATAATTTTCAAGTTTCAAAAAAGTTTGGTAATTCAACCTTTTTTTCATGTGAGGTCAACTCCAGAGCTAAAGCTTTCTGGGTTCACACTTTCTAAAAGAATAAAATGCATTTACACCACCTTGATCAGTTATCCCATAAAATACTCTTGCTTGTTTTTCTTGCTACAGAATATACATGGCAGAGTAATCGGTTATCGTTGTATCCTTATCAATGACTGAGGTTTTATGTATTGTTGGCAGGAGCACAACACTTGAAATATATGAGATCAGAATCTGTAAACAATTAAATGCATACTTACTTTTAAGCTTTACAAAGCATTGTAGTGTCCTTTTTTTTTTTTTTTTTTTTTTTTTTTTTTTTTTTTTTTTTTCCCCTTACAGTACCCACACTGTTAGTTTATGATCTATCGGTAAGCTTTCAGCCAATGGTACTGAAGTAAACCAGTGATCACTAGTTACAGTTCTGTTGGTATTATGATTTGGTGCTGTCAATCATATACGTTACGTAAGAACAAAACCCAATTTTTCAATCTGACCAATGCACGAGGGTCATATTGAAAGTCATGAGCAATCATTGTTAAAATTCAAATTCCAACAATGTAACAAAAATGACTGCAGGACCGTAATCTACAGACTTTACGCAACGTGTTGCCATATTGTGACGTCATTAGCTTCTATCCCCTAACCACAGGCAGTATTTCCAAATTGGCGGACATCAGTGGTTCAATTCGGCAGCGTATTTTCATTGGGTTTCTTGTTAAAGAGGGGAAATCTGCTGCAATTACACCCCAGACTTCAACGTGCCTGCATGGGTGCTAGCAGTGATAGGAAATGGGTGAATCATTTCAAAGATGGGAAAAGAGTATCCAAGATGAACCTCGTAGCGGTCGCCTGCGAACTGCCTCCACGGAACGCAACAAGGAAAGAGTTGAGCTCATTACATAAGATAGGCGTATCACCGTGGATGAAATCGCTGAAAAACTTGCAGTAGGACATGATGCAGTGAAAGAAATGATAAAATGCTTAGGTTATCGAAATGCTTGTGCCCGTTGGGTCCACGTTTATTGACCGAAGACCACAAACTTCAGAGAATAACCATCAACCAAAACCATCTTCAGAGATTTCAAAATAAAGGTGATGATTTTTTGACGAGTATTGTGACAGGCGATAAAAGCTGGTTCCATCATTACGAGCCTGAAACAAAACGCCAGAGTATGGAATGGCACCATTTGGATTCGCCATTGAAGAAGAAAGCGAAGATAGTGTAATCTGGTGGAAAGGTTATGCGTAGCGTCTTCTGGGATGCACAGGGTTGCATTCTGTTTGATTTTCTTGAACCTGAACAAATCATAAATGCTGCCCGCTATATCCAGACACGTTGGAAGCTCCGTAGTGCATTGCGCGATAAGCGCCCTGGAAAAATGATCATTCTGCAACAGGATAATGCGCGTCCTCACACTGCCCGTGTCACAATGGAGAAGATCAGAACATATGTGTGGGAAACTGTTCCACATCCTCCCTACAGTCCTAACTTGGCACCTTCCGACTACCATCTTTTTGGTTCTGTTAAGGAACAGATGCGACGCCAACACTACGAGCGGTGGGGAATATTCGGAAAGCAGTGCGTCAGTGTCTTCGTGCAACTGGAACGGAGTCTATCGTGAGGGTATTTTCAAATTTGCAGAACAATGGGAAAATGTGTGCCAAGAAACGAAGACTGTTGAAAAGTGATAGAAAATTAGATTACGATGATGTACTTGGTTTATCTAAAGAACAAGTTTTAGGAGGTTTAAAAATTGTTACTCCTTACTACTTTCAGTACGACTCTCGTACATGCAGCATATAATCATTAAAAATGACATTGCATTGCAAACAATCATATTTTTTATCCCACATTTGTTGGGTTTGTTGTGAATTTGCTCTGAAGGGGCAACATCCACGAAAACCAAGCAGTTCGTCCACTTACAATAAACATTAGGTTTGTAGTATGTTATTAGAAATGAGTACATCCAGATTTCCATGATAGCTGCAAATTTGTCTTTTTTCCTTTGTTCTGTTGCCTTGCTATTGAAATGTGATCAGAGGCACAAGAACTCAAAGCACGTTATATTCATTGTTGCTCTGAATATAGGTGGGCCAACCATATTATCCGAGAACTCATTTCACATTTACTGTCTACCAAATATGACACATCAATGAATATTCTGAGTTCAGTCATTGGTATGCTGCCACTATTTGTGACATTTTCTACTTGTATGCAGCTCTTTGTAAGCATGAGGCAGAATGTTCTGCAAGGTTAATCTGTTCTATGGATCCCTTGGTGTCTTGCAATTTGGAGCTTCACTCTTATTCCCAGGTAGTCTGGCAGATTCCTTCTTGGAGCCTGGCCCTTTCTGATTGTCGTATATATACTCTTCATAACCTTTTTACCTCTGATGGTGGTTCTATTTTATCCATTGTCCATACCATCTGTCATCTTTTCCTTCATAAACACTCATGTTATGATCAAAATCAACAATTTTCTCATCTTTATTTCCTTCACCATCTGAAGTTTTCAGTAAGAAGACGAGAAATCGATCACTGCATACACAGCGAGAAAAGTATCTCTCTGAAATTAACTTATTTATAACCCCATTCTCAGGAACCCAAAATCCGAATCCCACGTTAAATGCAAGAAACAAAAACACAGCATTGCAGAACTTTTGAGGTTAAACAGTAGGCTGGAATTTTGCCCAAAACTAGCCCGTTGCATCATATCGTGCGCAAGCGCTTTGGAGCAAGAGAGCATGGGTGGGGTCTCAGAGCAAAATGGCAGGTTCTAGGGCTAAGCACTGTAATGATTCTAAATTTAAATCAGTGACTGCTAGTTTAGATACTCATTGCTTTTGAGAGTATGTCCAAAAGTATTAAAAATCTTTGTTTGTTAATTTGATTTATTTGCGGACGCTCTTTAACACGTCAGGTCATCAGCTTCCCATTCAATTCAGGGCGTGAAACGGCCGATAAATTTTGCTCAGAGACATGTTGTTACATGCCGTAAATCTACGACACGGGACGCAGGCTTTACTTCACTTTCAAAGGAAACTAAACACAAGAAAAATTTTACGCCCGAAAAAATCCATCGGTCATGACCGGGGTTGAACCCACGATCTTGGGTTTAGGAGGCAAGTGTGGTTACCACTACACCACAAGGACCGACATTTTGTTAATGACTGGATAGCAATATATGAGGTCTAGTCAATAGTTTCCCCCTCATTACAGTGAAACCTTTTTTTTCATAAGAACAAATCTCATATGATAGTTGGAAAAAATTGGAAGCCCTTACGCCCAAGCGCCTTAGTACAGGACTCCAGCAAAGAGCAAGTGCCAGCCGATTGTGCAAATAACGAGCTGGCGATGAAGTTCTGCCAACAATCCAACGCCCTTCGGTGGTTCAAGGAGTTTAATAAGGGCCATGTTGCAACTACAATGCAGGGCGGTCCAGGTGCTCTCAACTACTGCAGTGAACGAGACTGATTAACATAGCTGCCGTCATTGTCTTGGGAATATCGACGAATATCAGTGGACAAACTGGTAGACGTATTACAGATTTCTAATGGTAGAGCGTTCAACATTCTGCACGATAGCATACTCGCGAGACGCCTCTGTTGTCAGATGGTTGCCGAAATTGGCTGACACATCATTACGATCCCGAAAGCAAAGCAAAGCTCAGTCTGGAAATCACGTAATTCTCCGACAGCAAAATGGGCCAAGGTTGCTCTGTCGGCTGGATTATGATTTCATTCCTCGACTGCAGTGGAATGATTTATTAACATGAAGTCCTCTCGCAAACAACTGTTAATGGTTAGTGGAAAGTATTACAAGACTCTAGGCCTTCTGGCTGGACACATCCAATGAAAACGTCTTATGCTGCATTCATCATGTTGGCGCCTTCACAATGGCATATCACGCCCTCAGTTTGCATCTTTGTTGCTAAACATTTGGGGGAAAAGGGGGAAGAAGTGTGTCTCCATACAGCCCGGATCTAGCTCCAAGTGACCTTTTTTGTTTGTTCCCATCTCAAAAACGAGCTGAGGGGCCAGTTTTTGTTCATCAATAGCTCTCCTGAAGAAGGCAGTGGCACTGAAATTAATGTCATAAGCAATTTCCAACATGTCTTCCAGAATTGGAAGACAAGTTGAAGCAAATGCATACAACTCAATGGGAACTACTTTGAAAAAATCCATACCTATCTTGACACTGTACAGTGTACTTCATAAGTAAAAGCAAATAATTCTCTTTATTGACCAACTCTCATAGTAATTTGCAAATATTATTGAAATAGTGTTCAATGTAATGTCTTATATTATTAGTTTCATTTGTAAAAACATTCTTCACTATAAGAGAATTGTAACTCAAAGGTAATCTGTTTTAAACTGTTATTTGTTGGCTTAAACATTGGGCCGTCTATTGTACTGTTGCTTGGGGCATCCGACTTAACCATCTGCAGATAGAGGACAGGGATTCATTTTGTCCTAGCTGCAAAAGCAGAGGGCATAGGTTCTACATTCTGCTTGATCGGTTGATCAGTTGGCCTAGTTGAAATATTTTTCCAGGATTTTACCCCTACCCAGAAACGGCAAATGACTTGACTAACCTCTTTTGCGCATCATTAATTTATTCCATCCACTGTCTCAATGAATGACCTTTCCTAGCTGTCATGGAACTGCACATAACAACACAAAATGTGATTGTAGAAGATGTGATGCATATTAACTTTGTGCTGTTCTGAAAATTACTATGTTTTTTACAAAACTGTAATGTTGATTTTTGGTTAATAATAATTAAATGTGCTGATATTAAATTCTGTTAATTATTATTTTAATTATTTGATTATCTAATTAATTGTTAATTTTCCATTTTGTAATTCAAATTGTAAGTTATGGGCTAATTAAGATCAAAGTACACAAGTTTGCAATGGTGTTTAGGCTGCTACCTTTTCTAAATTCAATGAAATAGTATAAGTTACTGCAGGAATAAGTGATTTCTCAAAAGAAATTCAACATTCAACAAATGTTTGCCTGGGGAAGGGAGATTATGATACCAGCTGATATTAAAAAACTTTTTATGATAATCACAAATAAAAAACCTAAAGTAGAGAAAATACTTATCTGGGAATTGGTAACATATAGGGTTGGTTGCCACAGCACCATATGTTTAAGAGTTGAAGATGGAATTGTGGTGTATTTGTGGGAAAGTTTATAAATGGCTCCTTCAAATTGAATTAGTATATTAGCAACGTCATTTTATGAACAAGATTTCCCATACCAGGCGTGCATGTTAGGTGCTTTTTGGTGTTATTCTTGCTTAAAAAAAACTCTTTAAGCATTCATTTCTGTTAACACCTCATTTTTTCTTTTTTTTTTTCTTTAACCCCCCCCCCCTCCTCACTGCTGTAATTGCTCTTCTATTAATATATTTAGAGAGCTCTGTTGCAACAAGGTGCCATGGCAATGTTTTGCAGTGAGATGAAATATCTATCCTGAAAGTTTTACATTTTTCCATCTCATTTTCAGCTTAGCCCTACAAATAACAGTGTTACAAGGGCATACAACGCTGTTCGACCAAGACCAGCCCCTCAATATTATCCACAGGTGAGTTAGCTCATTTCTTACCCAAACAGATTTAAATTAAATGGAGACTAAGGAGCTAACAAAAGTTGGTGTATTGGATTGTTTTTGAAGCAGCTTTCAGTATTTTTTCCCAGTAATATTGTGGTATAACATATACTCAATACTAAATTTAACTGAAATTGAATATATTATTGTAGGAAAATTGATTTTGAATTACAGCCGTGGATTTTATTGCATTAATGTATGTTCTCAGCAAGACCCATTTAATACACTATTTATTATAGTGTATTCATTGAGTTGATGGACTACACCTGTCAAAAATTTAAGTTTTTTTTCTCCATCGGAAAATAGAGGGAGAGGTTGTTACCTTGATCTCCCACTATAACCACTTTAACCTTTGTTAATTGGCCAGATATAAGTTTGCAAGCACTGTTTTCTCTCATTTGTCAGTATTTTGAGCTCTGTTGGTCTGCACCAAGTTTTTAGTTCGGTAATTTATTTTGTTATTTAGTAGTCTCCATTAATTAGATTAATTTAGTTTAGTAATTTATTAAGATTTAAAGTGAGACAGTGGTCATCATATCTCAGTATTTTTGTTTAGTACATGTCTGTGTCCTTGGAGGAAGAGGTGAAATTTTGCATTCAAATTTGAAAGAACTAGTTTATTGCATTCTGCATATTGGGAGTAATTATGAGAGCAGAAATATGATAGGGCTGTAATTTATGTTTCTGAAAGTAGAACAAACCACTTTTTGGGGGGGGGGGGATAGTCCTTCTATAAGTGAAGCAAATAATCAATAGAGAGGGACCTGTGCAAATTCAAGAGAAGGGGAACAACAATAATAAAAACATTTCATCTTTTATTTTTGGTAAGAAATTGTGTGTGAGGGAAGGAGCAGCCAATGTTGTAGGACTGTCAAGGTCTGCAGGAAAAAACAAAGGGATATATTCTACAAGAATGTAATAAACATGTTCACACTAACTCCACTTACACAACACTTAGACTAGAAGTGGTCAACAGCTTATGACTGGAGCATTTGCCCCCAAAACGTCCTAGCGTTGTGCAAGTAAATGGAATTGTGTAAACATGTTAAATCATTCTTGTAGGATATATTACCACTCCATTGTCACAGCTTCATAAGTACAATTTAATTAAACAAAGAAATGTTTAGAAAGGTCTTCAAGAAGTGGCCCTGCAAAGGACCCCTCAACCAAATAGAAGAGAGAACATTTAAAAGAGTTTTAATAGCAGACTATTGCAACAAGAAGGAAAAGGTCTCTTCCTGACTCACAGATGCTGTTATGTTAATTCTCTCAGTGCACCCAGTGCCTGGAACCATTTACTTGCCAATTTAGATCTAGCTAAGGTCCAAGGTCCAATTATGGTCCTATATGGCTAAGGTACTTCAATTAATGTATAAAATATAGTGAACTTTAAAATGTTAATACTTGAATAAAGTTTTTTTACAACTTTTCTTCACCTTGAAAGGGTAAAAGTCAAATATTTGTACACCAACAGTCTCTGGACTGACTTGTTTGTTACTTAATTATCTTAAACACTTGGCAGTTAGTTGTGGGATGTAAAGCATCACCATTAATAATAATAATAATAATAATAATAATAATAATAATAATAATAATAATAATAATAATAACAACAACAACAACAATAAAAAGGGACTGTGTTATTTATGCTCCATCAGTGTCTCTGTGCTGATTGCAAGATGTGTTTATTATTATATACTTTATACTTGTTATGTATGAAGTATAATTATGATAGAATGGTTTTTGTAGTTTTTATAATGAATAATTTACTTCAATTAATGGCGAGCTTAATGTAGTAAAATGCTTAAGCAAGTGGAACAAGTGAAAATTCAAGAATGGTTTTTATATTTTTTATAATAAGTAATTGCTTTTGATGTCAAGCTTAATGCAGTAAAATGCTTAAGCAAGTGGAACAAGTGAAAATTCTAAATCATTTTATTATAATATAGCATTGCTTGCAGCTTTATAGTTGCATAATTTCCCCCCCTCCCCTTCTCTATTTAATGTTTCCATCTCTACTTTTAAATGTCATCAAGCAAAAGTTAAATTAGAGTTAATTTTTTCTGTTCATTTGTTAATTCATTCTCAACCATGTACTATTTTCATCTTATTTTATTTGCATATTGACTGCTTGCTGGCTTGACACCCCTACCATTGCCAACATCTGGTTCCTTGAAGACACCACAACAGTTCACATTTTTAAAGCTGAATTACTATAAATAAAGTAAGTTTTGTACTTGCCTTCTTACAAAAGATGCTGAAAGCGCTGCTCATTTTGTGCTACACACAATCTAGTAGAAACTACAGTTTCTACAGTTCTACAGCATCTCTGCACTAATTGATCTAATTTTGCCCATTTTGACATCTTTAGAAACTTTATTTGCACTTGTCCCTTCTTGTTCTGTAAAGGATCTTATTTCTGGGTGAAACTTCCAGCATCTTCTTGAAGAAAAGTGAGTACAGAATTAATTTATTTTATTTATAGTACCCACGTTTTTAAAAGCTGAAAGTGTTGTAGTGCTATGAGTTTGCAGCTGCAGATGCTGGGGATTGCAGGGGGCCTGCTGGTAAGCTGCTAACTTGCAAATGGAAGTTTTTAAATGTTTTGCATTCCACATTTCCATATGTATAGTGTATGGTGCTGTAATTTAATTTTTAATGTTTTAAGCTATAGACTCATAGAATTTTATTTTGTTAAGGAGCCATTATTGCATTTGAGTAAGGAAATATACAGTGATATTTGAGTCCTTGAGTTTTAATTTGAAGCTTCAAAATTTACCATGCGTTATTTATAATACATGTCTTTCATATTTTCAGATATAATTTAGTCAACTTGATAAAAGATTTTTAATGCAATTATTTGAATGATTAATATATTGACTATAATTAAAGAAAGAAAACTTCATTGGCCCGGTCATCAAGATTGATAAATTGCTGAAATTGTTAACATTTTATGAAAGATAAAGATGTCACTAACTTCTTTTCCAAACCAACTTATTGATGACTGACATAATATTCCAAAAGTTGGTATAGTTACTTAGTACTGTCTCTTGTTGTTAGTAGTGATACTGAGGGCAGGTTTTATCAACAGATGTTAAAAATTTGCTAACATGTGGTTTGTTAACATTGTGTTAATATTTTAACAACATATTAAGATTCCTGCAATCTACAAAGCTTTTCTGGCATAATGTTAGTTATTACATTGTTAAGGTTTTTAAGTATTGCAAATAACATGAATCAAGAAAATGGTGTCATAACTGAAAGACTTTTGAATGTATCAATGTACTTTTATTTGCATAGAGTAATTAAAACATATGGCTCATATATTAAAAGGAGCAGAGGCACAAAAGTATTCTAACCTCTCTAGTATTTCATCTAAAATCCTATAATGACTGTTTTTCACATTCTGTGCCTTTGTAAAAATTGCTCTTTTGCATAAAAATTCCAATGTCCCCTTTCTCTTTTATGAACCACATAATAAATCCAAATATAGGATTTCCACATCTACAGTTGGGTTACTGCCACCATTTTTGAACTGTTATTTATTGCTAAACTTTTAACACAAGGGAAATTGAGATGTTTAAAATGAATAGTGAATGGTGTTTAACGCCCATTTTTACTACAGAGGCACCACAGGCGATGGACACTAATGATACATGAGATAAAATGATATATTGGGAAAGGATATATTTTTAAGGAAGAAATCAGTCCAGGCCTAAATTTAGGGTACCTCCCCGGCATTTGCCATTTATGAGGACTGAGAAAAACCTGGAAAAACCTCAGTCAGGGTGGATGGTCCTGGCGGTATCCGAACCCAGACCTCTCGCTCACAAGTCTGCACCTAAATGACCTCAGCCACCCGTGGTGGTTGTTTAAAATGTTAAACAGAATTTTTATTAATTTGAATGTTAAGGCATTCAACACCTTGTTAACTTTTAACATCTGTTGATGAAACCAGCCCTGAATATGTTACTTTTAAAGACCATTAAATTGAATTACCTTTCAGTCAATGCCATGATTCCATGACAGTATCATTCCTAAGGGTTTGATGCAAAGAATTCAGACACCAATATTAATTTTGACCATGTTTCGGAAGCTTCCCCAAAAAAGAGAGCCATGCTTTAGAGCTAATATATCTGAAAGTGCAAGATAGAGTGTGTATGTCAGGTGTGATATCATTCAATTATAAAACTGGATTTTTGCACTAGTTGTTTGAGTGATATGTGGTGTTACATTGTATTGTTGCAACAAAATGCTCTTCGTTCACCCATGGTAGATATCTTAGAGCAAAAACTGCAAAACCACTTTTAAGTTTATAATAAAATATCAACTGTCTGTCTGTTTGGAATGGAATCATAGTGCATTGGTTCATAATTCCACCAAACCACCAACTTTAAATTTTTCTCAAGTATTTTCTTTAAACAGGTAGACCAGGATGTCAACATTTGTCTATTGGCACCATGATTGCAATAATACACCAATTTTTCATTGCAGATTACTCTATTTTAGAACATCTTTTATAAGCTCGTTGCACATAATCCTTTCAGCATTTAATTTCTTCTGATGTTAATTCATGAGATACAGATCAACTTCTGCATAATTTTCATAGTCTTATGTGATAATGTACTATATCTTCTGATGTACCAAATTAAGCAAACAAGCAATGTGTATCCATTCGTTTTTTTGAAAAGCTATTACTTATATTCAGTGTCCCAAGTGAAAAGCTCATTGGAACAGCAGATCTTAAATGTCTGCATTTGCCTATTTAATCAAAGAAATCATCAGACCATATGCTTGTTGACATTCTCTTTGCCCTCCACTTCACAGATTTTTCAAGCTGCAGCAGCTCTTTTGTAATCTGCTTCCAGTACTGTCTCATAGGACAAGAGTTCATAATTTATTATCAATTATTTATAAACTAATTGATAAAATATAGTTTCCATGATAACACCATAGTGGCAATGCCTATTTCAGTCAATGTCTTGTCCATAATTTCATTATATATTAAAAAAGTATGAAGATAAAACTAAAGTAACTAATTATTAAATACTGTGATGTAAATGCTGCTAAACTGGTGTAAGCTTTTTACTTCTTTGGATCCAGTATAATTGTTCTAAAGCATTGAGCTGACATGTATATTGCATACGGTACAATACAAGTAGCTTAATATGTATATACGAAAACAAAATGCAAATTGACATGGTACAGCAAACAGTTTAACAGAGCCAAACAATGAAATCAGTACAAAGTGGGTTTCAGAAAAAACATCACTGGTTGAAGTAGGTGAAATTGCAGTGTTGGCAGCTTTATTTGAGATAAATTTTTTTAAATACCATGCATTCGAGTCATCCATCTATAAGCCATGCATGCCTGCCACAGCCTGTTGTATTTCAATCCACTTTACATTGACATGCTTTATTATGTTTGTTATTCCTGGGCTACTTATGCTTGACTGTAATTTTAGCTCTATGAACTTCATCAGAAGCCATAGAAATTACTTTGAACATTGCTGCAGCAATTTTTCGGGGGGTTTTGGGTTTCCAGTGGTGCAGGCTTTGTCCTTGATGAAAAGGTTGATTTGAGGAAGTGCACAGCTATGCCAAGACTACTCAATGGAAGGGCAAAGCAGTTTATCCAATAAAATAATGTTTACAGCCTTTGGACCACCCAACAAGCCTGGAAACATTATTTTATTGGATTAACGCCGGCCATGAAAGCCTAAATAATTATAAAAGCAGTTTATGTTAAACATGCAACACAAGTCTTCAGATGTAATAATACTTAAAGAAATAGAACTATTTTGCCAGAGCCACATCACAATGCTTTTGGATACAAGCTGTAGTTAAAGAATGTTTGATAAAAGAGAAGAAGAAAAAAAATGCAAGTACCCAGAGTCTAAATATAATGAGGAAATCCTAGTCCTTTACCTCTTGAGTAACCCACCCATACAAATTGTCATCACGTGTAAGTTCAGGAACTTTATACTGTCAAAACTATTTCAACATGCATTTGAAATTAAAAAATTTCTCAAATAATGGATTGTCACATTTCAAATTGTAGAAACAATAGGCAGAAAACAAGGCAGAAAAGAAATGAAAATTTCTGAACATTTTAGATGATATATACATATATGAGGGGTGCTATAAAAGTTCTCAGTTGGACCAAGAAAATACTAGATTTAAGAGTGTGTGGGATATTTTTTTGGTACTGTGAATGTGAGGAAATGCTATCCAAGTGAGTTGCAATTATTGCAGAATAAAGTAATAATGGAGAGTTAGCTATATGCAGGTTATTAAAAATGCCTGTATACTAACAACTGAATTCTTCCAGTACATTGTGCTGATGAACTGAGGACTGGGGTCTGATGCAGTGGAAGTGCAATTTGTATCCTGTGTATCCTGTTTATTTGGAATTTAGATTAGTAGTAATTAGTATAGTATTAGTATAACATTAATTATTGTAAAAATTGTAAATGTGAGGGTTATACTGAAATGGCCTGGACCAGATAGATGCAGGCCCCTTGTAGTTTTTATTTTCTTAGCATTCAAATAAATAAATAAAACAACTGAATTCTAAATCCAATTTACTATACTGACATCCTAACTCTGTAGAACAGAAACAAAGTGGATACATCAGAATATGGGATCTTATACTTCTAGTTCAGCTCTCCAAATCCATGAGAATATAAAGTGGAAAATAGAATTGCATACCATAAGTTTCAGCTACACTCCATAAAATTACTTGATGCTTTTGGTGGATTTTTGCAACTCTTGACTTCTGAAAAGGGTACCAGGTAAGTGGTATCCTTGCATAATAGCTGGCTTTGAAATGCCGTACAAGGAGTGCAAAAATATGAATATGACTGCTATATGAAATCCTTCTTGAGTGGAAATTGAGATGCAGAGCTACATAACTAACATGAAGGGACATCAAATACAGCATGATTGATTATGGAGAGAGTTTTCCTTAAGGAGTGAATGAATGAATTTATTCAATATTACAAATATCAAGCAAAGTATAGTTTACAAAATTATATAATTTCAATTATAATTTAATTTACATAACATAATTTATATAAACAAACAAAATCTCCCAAAAGTTAAGCAGTACCAAAAACTGAGGCCCTTCTGTATTCCAACCACCAGGTTACATGTATGGTAAAGGATCCCTAAATGAATCTACTAATTTTCATCACTGCATGTGCCCTCAAGCTCTGTCTTTACACCTCTGTTCCACTTATCCCATATTTTTCCAAAAAATTTCATTTTCTCTACTGTGTATCTGATAACATTTTTGTTGCCACTATTTCTTGTAATTTGTGCTATTTTCCATCCCAAATACTATACCTCCACCTTTTTATCATTTAACATTCAATTAAACAATGGAACCGACTTTCCAATTTCCACACATAATACATCCTTCTTTACAGTTTATCCTTAATCCTTTTAAAAATAATACCCCTGTGCACATTCATGTAAAACCCTATCCTTCCAAATTAGTCACAAATGTCTATATATTTCTCCTGTCCACAATTTCTTTTAACTACTTTATATAAATCGAAGGAATTTTTATCATGTAAGCTAGATCAGATCTCTTGCCTCTTTATATCTGCTGCCCTCTGTCTCACTTCTTTCCACAATCCAGAGACATTATTTTCACCCAATCGCCATACATCTCCCATTCCAATTTCTTCTAGTAGTTTCTTAAGGTAGTGACAATTGAAATTAATTCCCAGAGATCATAAACAACCTTTTACATTAGGGACTGATCACATAATCCATAATTGTTTGGTCAGTGTTATGGATTGTTAAGATTTATTATGATAACCAAAGTATCTGTTAAGTTCTACTTGTTTTTTAGGAAATGTGGACTGATCATTTGTTGGACAGTATTATATCAGCAGATCAGCTGCATTCTTGTTTACATTAGAGGGTATAAAGGCTGCTATAGAATGGACAAAAGTAGTTGATATTTAAAGACATAACTCCTGCTAGAAATATTACCTTTGTTATCAGAAGTAGAAAAAGAGTGCAATCCTTAAGTTCCATGGGCCTATAGTCATTGCATTAATATGCTGGTTGTATTGGCTTGGATCCATATAAGAGTAACATCAAATGAGCATATATACTCTTTATATACTAATTCTCATTATGAACAATAACCTGCTACAGAATCTCGTGACATTTTTCAAGCATGCCTTTTGAATCATACCTATAATTGCTTGTTACTCATGTAGTAATAATATATTGATCTTAAATAAAATTAGGAAGTTTCATTTCTCTTGAAATACAGTGTAACTTCCAAACAGTTTGTGTTCAGTTTGCATGATGTTAATTAAATGCAATATGCACCACAAATATTTATATTGATTTTGCATGAATGTTTGGCTTCATCATCACATTCTGCTTATATTATTTAATAGTAGGTGCCTGATTTGTCTTATATGGTATTTCTTAGATATGAGTAGCTGCTGTATAAAATTTGTTAATGTTGCTATTTTTTCCTTCCAGTTTTGAATAGTTTTTTTTAATCTTTTAATACTTGTATTACTGATAATTATTAGAGCATGTTGGACAGTAAAGCTGTTAATTTTCTTACACTCAATAATATTCGAACAGGGTATCTTCTCATATTGAGTTACACATTTGCCAAGATGTTCCATGTTCATTTCTTCATTGTTGTTTCACAGAATGAAAGGCATAGAAAATATAGGGTAATCAATTTGGGTATGGATAATATGAAATGTTACTATGAAAACTAATATGAAAATAGGATACATTTCTTGCTAGTAATATTTTGCTTAAAAAATGGGAATTTCCATACATGGCAAGAATGAAAATCAACAATGCTTAATGACAAATGAAAATCGTAGATGATTGAAATGGCACTACAAATCAACAGCAAGCTCAGTGCTTTCTTTGGTATGATAAATTTGAGTGTGTTAAACATTTTGACATGAGTATGATGTGTGTTATATATCTAAATAAGAATCCATAATGTGGTATCAAGTATTTGTTGAAACAGTTTTTGTGCAATAAAGCATGCAGGAGGTTGCATGTGAAACCCAGTATAAAAAGCAGCTATCTCTGAAGCCATCACAAAAAGCCTACAAAAAATTAAGAGGACTATCAGCAGAGATGAATGTACCATACATGTCCTGTCAGCATATTTATCGAAAGTACCTGAAACTGTGTCCATACCACTTTCTAAAAGCCTTACATGTTCAGGATCATAAAGCTTGTTTCAATCTTGCATCCATGATTTGCCAATGGATTGAGAATGATGATGGGCTTCATAAACAATTGCTATTTACAGACATGTCAGTGGGAGTAAATACCCATTATTGCATTATTTTCGGACAAGGGAAAATCCACATGTCTCCTACAAATGTGAAAGATCAAGTCTAAAAGTTAACATTTGGAATGAGCTGCAATAAAGTGTACGGAACATTCTTTGCATGAGTTGAATTGCATTACCATAATGAGTTGTGCAAAGTGCACAAGGGAGGCCTTGTAGCATTCTGAGAAACCTCCCATCTTTCAGTGTTGTATACACAAACTTTGAAAATATAAAGTTCAGTAGTAAATGTTTTGGAATGTTTTCATTTTATCCACACCCAAACGGATGATCCTAAGTTTCTTCTTCATTTGAGACATAGTTGTGACTGTAACCAATCTAAATATTACAACTGCAAATTTTGAGGCAATTGTAGAATTATTTCAACACTTGCTATGCCATTTACTTCTGCTACTGTAATATTGTAATGAATGCACTAAAATGAATAACCTTATTTGAATTTTAAGATGAAATGCCATTTTTAATCCATCTTGGATTTTGATACTTTTTGAAGTTGCTGTTTCAAATATTGCCTGGGTGACTATTTAATTCTTCAGATTCTAAGAAACAGTGAGAGAGACAAATTTAATATATATGCCATTAGAAAGCACTGTTTGGATTAACAAATGCAGCAGCAGGTAGCACACTTCCATTCTTACAGCTAAGCTAAAGATTTGTTGTTGCCATGCATTACCTGTTAACTGTTCTAAGGTGCGGTATTTGGGTGTTCATGTTGTGATCTTTTGTGATTTTAAATGCAGCCTTAGCAAATGAATGTGTTTAATAAGGTTAAAGGCAGCTTTTACAGACTTTACTTCTTTGCATACATGATTAATGTATGGAATTCTTATGAAGAACAACAACCCTAAAAGATGAATACACAGAGCATCTGGCAACATAATTCAGAAATGAAACCATTACTCATGTGGAAGCCACGAATGATTTATAAGTAGACAGAGTATCCAGATGCCACGCATCTAAAATTCTGCACAAATATATTTTGTGTGTGTAAGCTTTTTCATGTTGGTCCTTCAACACTACAGCATGGTTAGGTTTGAATAATTCTAGGAAGTAGTGTATTATTTTGACAGCAGGAACTGCCAACATATTGACTGCAAGATGTAATACAAATGACAAATGTGGATATATCAGTATTAACACAAAGAGGCAGTTAGTGATCTGGGTCTTCCCAGCTAAAAGTCAGAAGGTGGTTGTCAGAATCGTTACTACAAGTGGCCACATTATGACTTATCATATTTTACGGGAAGAAAATATGCCCCTACTAACTGATATACCTAGTCTTAACAAATACTATTACATACTGTTGGCACAGGCTGTACAACTGGGTTTGAAGGTCGCAGCCAACACTTATGTGGATAAGGTTAGAGGATGTCATTGTGAGTAGAGCTGCAGATGAGAAATTGTGTTTCTGTATATTGTAGCGATGGAGTGGGGTGATTATGAAAATCATGTACCAGTCATAAGTAAATCAGCTTCGGAAATTTTTACTACCCTTAAGAAGTTGAAAATAAGGAGAATGGTTGTGTATCAGACCATTAACTGATTTCTAGAAACTGGGACTGTTGTAGATCGCCAGAGACCAGGCTGTCCACGCACCATTAGGGACAAGCAGGCGGTTAAATCAGTGGCAGCTCGTATTTGATGAAATCCTGTGTGAAAGCAGCCTGTGCTGGTTCAAGAGCTGAACATTTCTAAAATGTAATTTTCCCACCTATAAATGATGACCAAGAGTTGAAAGCTTACTGATGGAGTATAGGTTACCTTCTAACCCAGCATGGGTGATAAAATCAAAACTCCTTCAGCATTACGCAAACAATGGCCACAGAAAAATTCTTTTCACAAATGGTGGGGAGTGGCATATGATGGCACCACCAAACTCCATTTTTGTGAAAATGGGGTGAAAACCTCTGCCAAAGTGTATTGTGTTGGAGACTGTTGTGAAGGGCTTGAACAATACTTTGTCCAAGAATGAACAGTGCAGCTTCCAGCAGGATTCAGCACCCGCTCACAAGACAAAGTCTACCCAGGACTGGCTGCAGAGAAATGTTCCGGATTCATTGCTCCAGATAATTAACCTTTCAGCATCGCTAACCTCAACTCATTGGACTACAAATTGTTTGAGCTTGAGGGCATGTAAGAAGAGACATCCCAAGTATTGACAGCCTGAAGTGCTCCCTGGTGAAGGCAGTGGCAGATTTTCCAATGGAGACTGCATAATTCCATTGATGCATGGCCACAGAGACTTCAGGCTTGTGTGAAGACCAAAGGAGACCATTTTGAAAAATGATTACTGCTCTGTGTTTATAATACATGTAGTGACCATTATTAAAAGGGTATTAAATTATGTTTAAAACTGTGCAAATGGCCCAGGTTCAATGTGGTAACATTATTTATGGTAAAACTAGGTACTGTGTGTGGTCTGCCTTCCAAAAGGAGTACCAAGTGTGGATAGGGAGGATTTTTGCTTCATCACAGGAATGTCACCACATACTTGGAATTTAAGCTATAGTGTGACTAGTAAACATTAACCATGCAGTCTAGATCTGAATTTTTTTAACAGTTAAGGAAAAGCTGAAGGATATAATTTAGGTGTCCATAAGAGACTGTTGCATTCTACAAAGATAATGTTTTTGTTTCGCATAGGGGAAAAGCTGAAGGATATAATTTAGATGTCCATAAGAGAAAGTTGCATTCTACAAGGAGAAAGTCTGAGGATGGCCTTTTGTTTTGCTTAGGGGACACTACTTGAAAAAGAAATATGTAGAGTTGCTTAGTTTCAATTAGCAGACTTAGAAAAATCAAATGGTTGTTTAATGGCATATAAATCTGAATACCCTGGCACCTTTCTTAAAACTACTTTATTCCGCATAATCAATATATATGTTTTTATCTTCCAAGGTAAATGCTTTTTGATGAAAAATCAAATTTATTATTGTTCTTGAAATTAATTTCTAGTTTAGGATTTCATAAATTTATATTTTGTTCCAAGTTACTGTACAGTTTTGAGCATTTATAAGTTGGTAACATATGTATTTACATTTCCATTATTACATCTCAATAGAGGGAAAGCTAATTTAAAATCTTTCTCTAGTTTATAACTGCTTTGCACTAGGCAAATGGAATTGTGTTGTTGTAGTTGTCATTAGAATGTAAAATAAATAATTACTTTTAAGCTTGTAACAAAAGTAAGGCTGAGTAGATGAAATTGAGACTAATACTAATCCTTGTAAACATCTAATGATGCAGAAGATGCATATAGTCAAGAAGAAGAAACTTCCAGCAATGGACACTGTTGACTTTTGTCAGAGAAAGTAATGACTGATTGTGGGCTGTAAATTGTCAAAATGTTGGAAGCTTTTCTGTTGAAAAACAGATGGTGAATGTCAGCAGAGGGGCAAATAATACATCATTTTGGGGGTGAAACAATTAATGTATTAAAGTTAAAACTAATTTTAGCTATGGAAAATTCATTATGACCTTTTCTGCCTGATTTATATTGAGTGGTTTAGAAATGCACATCACCAAATCATTCTCATACATGTCTGGCACAGATATGTGTATGACATTCTTGAGGCGATTAATAAGAAACACTAGGATGATGCTTTGAAATTGCTAAACCTACAAGATAAGGAAATTAAATTCATATCTGAAACAGAACAAGACAACATTATTCCTTTCCTCGACTTGAAGATAATAAGAACAGGCAATAATTTGAAATTTGGAATATACAGAAAGGATATGCAGACTGAAAATTACATAAAGGCAAATGACTTCATTTCCACAGCACACAAACATGCAATTCTGAACAGCTTAGCACAGACTCATTAACATACTCATGAATGAGTTTGAATACAGCGAAGAATACTCTCACATAATACAAGTGGCAAAAGCCAATGGGTATGGCCAAGAAATTGTGGACAAGAAAATCAAGAAATTCAAACAAAAGAAGAGGTTAAAACAGGTTATAACATTGAAAGCAATTAAAGAAACTACCATTCACAAGAAATTTACTTATCATTCTTGCACCAAAAAAATCCAGAAAATACTTATGAGTTTGCTATTTCTTTGTCCCCAGTAAATAAATTCATCCTAAATAATCTGCTTACCTCTGATGATGCTTGATGAGAAGAAGCCAGGAATCTATAAAATCAACTGTTCGGGATGCAACAAAGTATATATTGGCAAAACAAAAAGAAGCATTGGAATTAGACTAAAGGAACACTGGAGAAACATCAGGTACAATCAGATAGATAAATCAGTGATTGCACATCACTTTTGGAGAGATAAACACGATATAGAAATGGAAGTAAAATTATTGAAAATTATGATTTTCATAATTTTAGATGTTAGACCTTTGGAGCTGGGAATATTGGGGGGGGGGGAAATTATAAAAATATATGAAGATAAGGTTATGAACTTCGAGATCCCAACAGAGGACAAATTAATCCAAAAATTCATAAAATGTCCACAACAATTACACCAAGTCCATCCAACCTTCGACAAATCTGGCAGTTGACTAAACAGCTGATGATGTGGGCTAGGGCCTATGAAATTGTTCTGTATAATTCAATGGAAAGTGGAGCATAAGAGAATTAAATTGACTTGCCAGCTAATTAAGAACAATTAATGTATTTAAGAAATAGCAATTTATCATACAGGTATTAAAAGTAGCATTTTATTTTGTCAATAGAATGTTTGTGAAACAAAGGTGGAGGTAGAATTGAGCAAACTATAGCTATAAACAAAATAAAAATACTTTTAACATGTGTATCATATAGTATCTTTTAGAAAGTTTTTATTGCTCATAAATAAATAGTAATTATAATTTGTTTAAAGGTTCTTGTTTCAAAGAATATTTTGCATATTTCTCACTAAGAGGAACCAGAAAGAAACATGACCTAAATATTTGGATAAATTTAGAATATCTTAGCATTGTATGTAATTAGCAGTCTTTAAACCTATTTTGACAGGTTAAAATTACAAATGAAAATTATATGTATTATATCTTCTTTATATATTATACTAAAATGCCGTTAAGAAATTAATTTTCTCCATGTATGCACTTGGACAAACACCGTTATGGAATCACCTTTTAATGATTTTCCTCTAGCCTGGCATGATTCCAGGGCTGCCAACATGGTTCCTTATGCAAATAAATCTTAGAAATCAGTTTAAAACTCATTTATGTGAGGTATCACTGATTGCACAACTGTCCTGATTTTGTAACCACATTGAGCAAATTTTAAAAATATGTAATAATATAAAATAATTATAAAATAAATACAGTGGAACCTCCATTTATCGTTCCTGGAACCATAGTTTTTTTAGATGTATCGTTAAATTTATACAGTGCAAACGTTATATCTTAGCAAACAAAACCTGCATTCATCGTTCCTCGAAATATCGTTTTCATGCATTATTTGTTCAAAAAGTTCAGTTGCAAGAAATTTATCCTCCAGAGGTATAAAGCAGCAATACTCGGTTTTCATCAAAACAGAGAAACTTGGGACTACTGTCTACAAAATGAATGAATAATCTTTAGATTGGGTTTAGCTAGTTGCAAATATGCCATGAACCTTCCAAAGTTGTCGATCATTTTATCAACTGAGATCCTTAAACGTTTTTCTCCTAGTAATTCAAATATTTTATTCGTTATATCTTTATAAATTTTAAACAGACATTTCTTTCCCAAGGCAGAATCTAAGAAGACGGTGTAATGTATAAATTTTTGCAAAAAAAATTCTTGAAATTAGGATTTTATGTGGCATTAAAAGTAACATTATGCCCTTGCAAAAGTCCATGAAAAACATATCCTTTGCATTCAAACTACTGGTATGTGCCCGAGTCAGAAGAAAAAAGAGCTTTATTGAATTCTGCCCTTTATTGGATTTATTTGCAGCTCCTTTTTTCACATGATATCTATAAGAATAAAAACAGGTTTTCATGGTATCAGCACAGGAATGGTTTAGGCCTTCAATATTGTGAAAGACTGATAAAAATAATCAAATCATAACATTTACTGCTTTGGTACATGTTTGTGATATTATTATTCCCCCATCCAAATAGAATATGGAAAATCTTGAAGCCACTGCTCTATAAGTATAGTCTATGGACACTTAGATTTTATCATTTTTTAATTCATAAAGTAAGCATATTTGAAACTAAGCAGGGAAATTCAATGATTTGCTTAAGTAATGCAGCAGTATATATATATATATATATATATATATATATATATATATATATATATATTTATTTATTTAAAAAAATATATTTTTTTTTCCTCTAGATGTTGACAAAATACCCCTGTGTGTTCTTTAGCGATTATTCCTAGATTATTCTTAGATATAGGTTTTAACAAAATATTCTCAAAATAAAAAAAAAAACAAAATAATAACAATGGAGCTTAATTAGGCAATACTGGGTTTTTATCATTTTTAAGCTTTATTTAACCATAATTTTTTGAAGGACGTAACTATCATTTCAGTGTTTAATGTTGATACAGAATTGGTTTGGTGACGTACCTCACTTACTTGAAAAACCAAGTATGTGAAGTGTGTCACCAAACCAACTCTAAATCAGCATTATTTTACTAAATATAACATTTAATTTTGTGTTGGAACCAATACAGTGAAGCGACTATTATGATCTTCATTATCTAGCAAGTCGATTTGATAATCTTATGCTCCACTTAGTGTTGAGTTATGTAAAACTAGTTTCGCAGGCTTTTGCCTGCATCCTCAGTTGCGAGTTGACAGTAAGTGGAGCATAAGATTATTAAATCAACTCACTAGATAATTAAGAACATTATTTTACTACTTCATGTTAATAGCTTCAAGAGTGTAAGTATATATTTAAATTTATACCTTTGAAGGAATCCACACAGTAAAATGAAATATAACTTGTTTATTAAAAAGTTAAATTATCAACAATCATGAGCGTTTCACTCCTTTTATTTTTAAAATAACAGGACATGTTTCGTGAACATATCGTTCACATTGTCAACTGAGTACAACTAACGTTCATGCAGGGTTTGAATAATGGGCGACTGTAAGGCGCTCTGGTGGATTCTGAAAGAATTTAAACAAAATATTGATTAATATTGTTAATATTTATAATATTAATTATTATTTTAACAATAATTAGTATTATTTATAATATTGTTAATATTTAAAATAAGATTACTGAAGGCAGCCCAAATTCCTAAGGAGCTCAGTATATGGGAGAACATCTTTATAAAGGAAAAAGAAAAAATTCTTATGAATTTTGAAATTCCGGAAGCAGACAATATTTTGTTTAAATTCTTTCAGAATCCACCAGAGCGCCTTACAGTCGCCCATTATTCAAACCCTGCATGAACGTTAGTTGTACTCAGTTGACAATGTGAACGATATGTTCACGAAACATGTCCTGTTATTTTAATAATTAAAGGAGTGAAACGCTCATAAGTGTTGATTATTTTAACTTTTTAATAAACAAAGAAGATATATTTAAATGTTGGTGTACAACTTTTCATTTCTGTTATACTCAGGAATAGAATAGTTTTTTACCTAAAAGTCTAGATCTGCTCATTATATATGTTTACTTTAAGTCAACTTCCATATTTTTGTTTTTATGTGGATGACCTGCTTTTGTTATCCAAGTGCCAAATATAACCGACAGGTTTGTTGGCTGTAAGTAAGTAACACAGGATTCACTACTGATTTCTACAAATATAATACACCTAAAATCATAATAGAAATAGTATGAAGCATTATTTGTCATGTACTTATTGAGCAAGTATTCAGCCCATAAAAGATTGCACTGTACGTTATTTGTATGCCTTTTATATATATACAAAATCCATTATGCACAAACAGCAAAACCATGTAATGTAACTTAATGACTGATTTAACAGTTATGTTCTGCAGAGTTTCAAAACTTGATGTTATGGCCTTATGTAGCATTCTGCATTCCACCAAGATAAAATTATTACAAGAATTATGAAATACATGTACAGAATTATCACATTGGAAGAGAGTGGTATTATTAAAGAATGTTTCATTATCCAAGGGAAATGTAAGTGGAAAAGATAATGGTATCTCAAAGTGCAGGAAGTTTTGCAACAGAGATGTATGGGAAACTTATGGATAAATAGGGAATATCAAAACAGAAAATTCTGGGAAAAAATAAATCTAAGAATGGAAGATATTGAAAGGCAAGAAATATTTTGTAGTATAAAAGAGAAAAAGAGATCATTGAGACTTTATAGGGAAATAAAAATAGAATGGGTAGGGAAAAATATATAGAACAATGTGACAAGGCAGGTTGGAAAGGGTTTGCATGGGCTAAAATTGGAATTATGAATTTAAACGGGTTAAGATATGATAAAGATATGGAAAAATGTCCAATGTGTGCAGAAACTAATACAGATTTTGTTTATTATACTTCAAGCAAACAAAATTATGGAGAGAACAGGCTTGGCTACAAAAATGGAAGAATTTAGATGGTGAAATATTAATTAGAAAGATTTTAACTGTAAAGGAGAGAAGAAAATAAAAATGATAAACTATTTGGGCAAAGTTAGAGAGAAATGGACAAGGATGAATAAGAGGAAGACAGAGGAGAAACATAACCTTAGAAGTACAAAAAGTCAGATAAGTATAAATAAGGATAGGATAATACAGTAATAAATATAATGGTTGTCAATACACTAATAACCCAGAGCTTTGTGTTTTGGGATCACAGTGTTAACAAGCAACTCTAGAAAGGAAATATATAGAGGAGATAAATAAGATCAATATTATTTTATTTTCAGATGTTATTTTGTAATGGATTGTTAATGTATGATACATTTGAGTGTAGTATATTATGTAGTTTGTTGCTTATATGTTTGTAATAAATTTTAATTTCAAAATAATAGTGAATTCAAGTCTTCGGGATATTCTAGTAGAAAACTGCTGATGAGCCAGAGAGAAGGGTTCAGTAATCAGTTAAATAAGCAAAACTAAATGACAAATGTATTGAAAATGTATAATTTCTAAATGTAAATTATGAAGTTATGAAACTAGTTATAAATGCAAGGAGAAAAAAATGTAAATTTAATTGTAATGTTGTTTGCTGAAATAAAATTCATTCGTTCATGTAGCATTCTGGTTAAATAGGAAAGAAGAAATGCAGAACTCAGTTAATACATTGCATAAGTGGCGTATGTGAACTCTTAATTTCTATTTACTTTCTACTAATAAACAAATAAGTATGAAGTTATATAGTTATGTTTCCTAGTTATGATTTTTTTTCCTCATTAAAAATAAACAGCATTTAAACTTATAAAAATTTCCATACAGGTGTCCCTGCCCATGTCATCAACACCACCAGGTCACATGGCAGTAGCACAACCACCTCCACTAGTCAGAGTCACAGGAGCACCACCTACGTTAGGGTAAGTCTCCATTTATAATGACAATGCATTGAAACATGTCACTAATTTTAAACATGATTAACATTCAAAAATTGATTGTGGAAAGAATTTTTACCATAGTGTATTTACCTTTAATAGAACATTCAGAATGTCTAAAAAGGGACCATTCTTTTCAGTAAATCTTTATGAGTTATTTTTCATGTATGCTTTAGCATATGGCATTTATCATAATATTAACCATATTAGCCATGTTTCTGGGATCTGTATTCATCTTCAGTAACTGCCAATAGATCATTCAAGGCATTAGAACATAAGGGATGGACCAGATGGGTGCAGATATCACGCCATTGTGTAACACTGTAAACAAGAAAATCCGTTTGGTTTGAGCAAAGAAAACTGTACCAAAATTTGGTTGCAGTGGTTAGCAGTGGTCTCAGCAGACAAAATTTGGTTGCAGTGATTAGCAGACAAATGACACTTTGAGGCATGCCATAACAAGCACATGCAAAATATAAGCTGACGTAGCAGAAGATGCACAAAGAGTCCTCAATGAACATTTGCTACATTTTACGCAAAAACTAATATCACCATTAAATTAGATATGTCCTATAACTGAATTTAAGTGCAGTTGCTTTTTCAAACCCAAGCTAAAAGTGTCTGAACATAGTCTCTGATGCAACTGTAGCATTTTACAGAAAATTAACTGTAGTTTGTAGCAGTTTTGTTGTCTTGAACTCAAAGGATTTCCTTATAAGAGAAGGCTGATCAGTAAGCTGACATTTTTGGGGCTTCCATCTAGCTAATCAGACTGTCTTTGGTAGTCTATTTGCATTTTTTAAATTAATTTTTAACATCTATATGGGCAAGAGTATAATTAGAATGTGTGAATGATACAAGTGATTCCAGAGCTCTTGAACAAAGAATGCTTGCTACCCCATCCCCACTAAATAACTTCATAGTTTTCCAAAAAATTATTGTTTTGTGGCTAAGAACTCATTAATCATCTTCTTGACATTACCATTCTTGCAATTTGGTGAAGAGCACAATCAGTGAATTTAATGTCTGAAATATTGCAGCGAGTAATCTAAAGTAAGTTGAAACTCACTCACTCATAGAAATCTGTTCAATTGTGCACAAATTTGCCGGCAGTAGCAGAGATTTCCAAAGTTATAATTTAAACTTTGGCATTTTCTTTATGTTTGAAAGTTTACAATTTGTTTCGTCATTATGGATGCAAAAACTGGTTAATTTAGAAAAGTAAGAAATCAGTGATACAATGTACGAGTGTAGGTCCATAAGTTTCTGGCCTAACCATTTTCTGGATATGATAAAGACAAAAGATTTATTTCACTTTTCAATATAGTTATCCTTTATTGCAATACACTTCTCACATCTTTGAATTAACATTTGTCCCCCCCCCCCCTAAATAGTCAGAAGTCTTGTCTGCAAAATGGGCATAAACAGCTTCCATTACTTCGTCACACTTAAATTTCCTTCCTAAAAGGACCCTCCTGAGTTCTTGAGTTTTGAGAAGAGGAAATAGTCCCTAGGAGCTAGATTTGGGCTGTAGGGTGGATGGTCGACCTCCTTGAAGTCACATTTCTTCACAGCTTCCTTTGCAACAGGAGCTGTGCGCACAGGCGCATTGTACTGAAGAAGGCTTACACAATCACTCAACTTTTCTAGCCTTTTCTCTTTGATAGTGGCATGTAATCTGTACAGTAGGCCAGCAGAGCACTCCCCATTTACTGTGGTGTTCCTCTCCTTGAGGTCAATGAAATGTAATCGTTCACAGTCCCAAAAGATTGCGGCCATGATCTTCTTGGTTGACTAAGTGACCTTGGCTTTTAGAGATGGTGTTTACGCCACTCCATTGATTGATTCTTTTGAACCTACCTCTCTCTTTTTTGTGAGTAGTGTTTAATGTCTGTTTGACTACTGAGGCACCACAGGTGGTGGACACTGATAATACATGAGATGAAATGATAAATTGGGAAAGATTATTTTTTAAGGAAGGAAACGTCCCAGGCCTAAGTGTAAGGTACCTCTCTGGCATTTGGTAGTTATGAGGACTGAGGAAAACCTGTAAAAAAAAAACCCAGTCATGGAGTAAGATCCTAGTGGGATTCGAACCACCAGACCTTCTTCTCACGTCTTTTGGACAAGGGATCATAGTAGAGGACCATAGTTTCATCTCCTGTAACAATGGTTTGCAGAACTTCTCTCTCGGCAGAGTTCCAAAAATGTCCGACAACAGATGACTCATTGTTGCTTTCGGACTGAGGAAAGAAGTCTAGGCACCCATCTTGCACTAATCTTATTCATATTTAAATGTTCATGAATAACCTTGCTTTTATTTCCGTAACTTTGAGCCATCGGTCTTCTATAATTTCTTCTTCCACAGGAGCATGTTTTCAAGAGTGAGCACCTCAAAGGGCTGATCTATATGCTCTTCATGTTCAACGCTTTCTTGACTCATCCAAAAAGTTTGGTCCATTCTTTGATGGTAGAATATGAGGAGGATGCTTCCCCATACACACCGGCTAATTGCTGTTTAATTACATTTGGAGTAAATCCTTCTTTTGTGAAGAGCTTAATAACAGCGCCATAATCCATTTTGAACATGTCACAATGTTCTATACATAGCCTTCTTTATGCAACTATATCTGAACAATTAAACACAGTGGAGTGGAAGTTACAGCTGCAATTATTTACTTAACAGATAAGGTATGATGCCAGATAAGGGTTTTGTGAAGATGATACGCCTTATCGGCGAGACTGGAAACTGATGAACCTACCCATATGTATGAAATCTGTTAGCTTAATACAGTTTCTTTGTTTGATAAGCTGGTTATCTACAGCTTCTTTGACTAACTATGACTGTAGCAGAAGTAGTTTGCTGTGAAATGTTAATTATTTCGAAGCACAGCATAATTATTTAAATGTTAATAATATTTTTCATAATAATAATGAGCCCGAGTGTTCCTTTGAAGGGCTAAGGCCTCCTACAAGAGGATAGCTCTTATTTTCTAATGCGATGAGCTAATTTGCATTAGGGTTTATGTTCAGTTCTATATGCTATTCTTTGATGCATTTGTTCATCAGATTTCACTGGTTACAAAGTTGACGTTCCATGATGTTCCATGTATTTCTGCTTCCTACTATTATGGACCATTGTGGACATGCTTTGCCACAAAGAAGTCTACCCATCTCCATCTTGACGTGCCTGTGTTGTTTGCCTTACATGTGGTTGTCTTATATATCCGTCTGTTGTCCTGCATCCTCGCTATGTGGCCTCCCCATTTCCACTTCAATCTGGCGGCTCTTTCTGGGATGAAATTGAAATATATCAATCATTAAGTCAAAGATTAATATCTTTTTTTCTTTGCATGTTTGCTAATTAACTGCTAACTTATCAAGCAATGTAAAATTATGTTATGTCATGATGCTTTGTCAAGAGAACTGAATATTAATCTCTATGATTATTTTCTTGCTTTAATATTTTTAAAATAGATTTGCAAACTGGATAAAATTACTATGACAACTATAAAAAACTGCCTGAAAATATATACCTCAACACTTGTATTATTTCAAGCTATATATAAATATTTAGAAATACCAGTCCTTATTTTAATATTTTAAGCTGAATGATAAGTGTAATTAAAAACTGAAATAATGATTTTTTTTAAATGCTGGTAACAGAATTATATTCTCCAGACGTATCATCACTTTTTGTTATTCCATCCAAAATAACAAATCACAATCATTTATGAACTGTCATCATCTAATTGTAAACCCACTTTTCAATGAAAAACAAGCCAGTAAATCACCAGACCTCTCTGATAACAATAATAATAATTTAGAATAATACAATTATTTGATCGAAATTTAAATGCATTTAATTATTTGAATCCCCAGGCTTCATGAGCATGCAGGTTATTAGTAATACGACATTCTTAATTTTTTATACAATTGCTAAATCACTTTTAAAGCCAATCATACCTCACTTTCTTAAATACTGTCTTTATTATCTTGTTTCTTGATTTTTCTGATCAATATTTTCCCTCAATAATTTTCTATGCATTTTATATATTTTTGAGTTTTTGGCTTTAAGATTGTTACTCTTACAATTTCTGTAGTAGCTTTCTCAATTTATAAGGTATCATTTGCTCTCTCCAATTTTTTGTTTCTTCACATTAGAAAATATGTCATGTGCTATCTATTTTGCTATACAGGGATACATGTCCTTTGATATCCTCCATTTTAGACCTGTTAGACTAATTACATATGCAAATCCCTCCTCAGTTTAATCTCATAAATCTACATATTTCTTTCTCTCTTCTATATTTTTTAAGCTTCTGCACATAGAATTTCAGCTATTTTGTTAAAGCTAGCTAGCACATTTTGTCTTTCGATAACCTGTACTCTGTTTTTTTAATTTCTTTCAATATAAGCCTATAGGCAAATAAAGATATTACCACCACCACCTCCTCATCCCCCTTTGGTCCACCTCTTCTTTCTCCTCCAAAAGTCTATTCCAAGATTTTCTATCTCCACAGACTATCCTACCAATCTTCTGTATGATATATATCCATGACTTTCCCTTTTGTTTGTTCTTTATTTCGTAGACACATTCTGGTCATCTAATCTCTTTTCCCTTTATTCTGTACCATCTGATTGGTACTATTGGTTTCCTTATTCAATGTATGTTTCTGTATTTGCCATCATGGCAACTTTTCACTCAGAAGCATACAATTTTCTTTGGACTGCCACATGCATAATCAGCTATATATAGACTGTAGTAGAGTGATGCACTTCACTAATGATGCAATCTCTCCCCTTGCCATTGCTGGCATCTGGTGCTGTGAACTCAAGAGTGCAGTAACACTTCCCCTTTCTAAAACTTAATATTACTGTAAATGAATTATGTATCATCCTTCTTATAGAAAATGCCAGGAGTGTTGCTCAGAAATTAGTCCATTAGTGTAGGACTGATGAGTATAAATAACGGTTTCTTAAGATGTAGGTTGAGAGTCATGCAAAATAGTGTGGTTGACAATAAAGTTTAGGCTTGAAAGTTTCGAATTGCCTCTTAAGGATATTAATAATAGCCTTAGAAAAATATCACATAATATAAGTAGATTATTGTTGAGTATGTGAAAGAGGTTTATCTTTGTAACACGTTACAATTGTAATTTTTAGGTTATCCTGTTAATAAAATTGGCTGGTATAGTGTCTCACTGATAGTGACTCTAAATATAAAACTGCAGTTGCATAGAGAGCATTTTCTCTTGGGTTTATAAAAAATTATTGGGATAGCTTATAGGAAATAAGATTGTTAAACCAGATCCAGATTTCTGGAAACCACTTCAAAAACTTCTCTTGTGAATATGCAATCACTAAGAAGAGATGTGATGTGATATGATATGTTTATTAAGTGCTAAGAAAATTATGATATGATATATTTATTAAGTGCTAAGAAAATTACATATACAAAATACATCAGGGCCTCCACCTATCTGACCCAGGTCATTTTAGGTGTGACCCCTCCCAATTACAATTATTTTTACCATAATATGTTTAATTCTATTACCTTCTCCTAAATACAAAATAATTTAACAAAATACAAAATATCCGCCTCGGTTTAGTCAATTCCCAGTCCCCAGTTCATCAGCAGTAGCCTACTGGAATTCCAGGGGATCCGGATTCGACTCAACCGGAAGCACCAAAATAAATGATTAATCAATTAACCCCAAACTATTTTGCTTACTTAATATCTTATAAATAACAAATATATTACAAGGCTCACTACCAGATTCTAGAACACACTCTCCTAATCTATTGTTCCTTTCTTCTCTTCACAGTCCATTTCCATTTATTTCTTACTTTCTCAAAAAATTTCCCTATATCCTTACAGTTTTTTTTCTATTATGTTGTTAACATTACTCTTCTCCCTAATTAATCTTAAACTTTCTTTTCTCCAAGGCTCAGTTTCTTTACATTCATAAATTATATGTTTCACATCTTCTTTATCCCCACATAATGGGCACAAGCCTTGTGGGTATCCATTTCTTTGACCTTTTAACTTCCATATTCCTGCTCTTAGCCAGGCTATCCCCTTTCTTTCTTCATTATTAGTGTAATCTATATACCTCTCTCTTCCCCAGCTATTTTTCATCAGGACATAAAAAACTAGTGACCTTTTCTCAGATAATTGACTAAATAATTTTTGAATCTCTATGTCCTCGAATCTTCTCCTAACTTCCTTCCAGAAACCTTTGTGGTTTATTTCTCTTTTTCTCCATATATCCCCTAATCTATTACTTTCTAGATTATATCTCAAGTTACTAACCCAACCTGTGTTTTGTAAACTTGATTCTTGATATTGCAAACGTCGTTTCAATAAATTATCATCATATAAATTTAGAATCCTATACCAGTATTTTAAAGCTCCCTCCATAACTATTCCCTTTCTTGCACCTCTTCCCATTTCAATCTGCGCAACTTCATTTGCTGTTGCTATTGGCAGCCCTAAAACTTCCTTACAAAACATCCTATGAACGTGATCTACAACCTCCCAACCTTTCTCAAGTCCCCAAATTTCAATACCATAGAGCATTCGGGCCTCAACCACCGAATTGTACACCCTTTCCAGCCATTTCATCTCCATCTCAGGCATTTTATATAGGCACCCCCTTACAGCCATCATAGCTGATTTTCCTTTTGCTAGTGCTGATTTCATTTGTTTTTGCCATTTCCCCCTGCATCTATTCTTATACCCAGGTATGCACAATCGTGCACAACTTTATATTCTTTATTTCCCTTCTTCCACTTTTCATGTTTATTCAATTTAGCGCCTTTCTTAAATGCTAGAATTTGGGTTTTCTCTGTATTTACTTTTAAACCTCATTCTATGCAATATTTATCTACCTCTTGTAATGAGCGTTTTAACCCATTTACGGTACTGGAGCCTACTACCAAATCATCTGCAAAGAGAAGGGATTTGCAATTTATTTATTACTGGCAAAAGATGATTATTATTGCTTATACCATCTATTCCTGGTGCTTTGTTTCTTTTAATTCTTTTAATCTGTTTCTCTACTTCTCTCTCTGTTATATCCCTATCTAGCATCTCTACATAGTAATTTTCTATCTCTGGAATTATTCTCCCTTTTATAGAGCTTTGACTTGCAAACAGATCTAAAAATATCTTAACCATTCTTCTTGGGTTATATTAGATTTAAGTACATATTTTTTTTATATAAAGTCTTTATACCTTTCCATATTTTACTTACATTATTCTCCGCAATAACTTGGTTAATTTATTAATATTCCTTTCCCTCCATATACGTTTCTTGCTTTCTAATAATTTATTATAGTAATATTTACTTTGTAAATATGCCCCTTTTGATTTAGGATCCCCTAATTCCCTCCATTTTACTAGACTAACTTTTACAATACATGTATGTATTTTACATTTGTCATCAAACCAGATATCACTTTTAATGTGGCTCTTGTTTTTTACTTTCATCCCTTTCCCACCCCAGCACATAATAAAATTCAATATGCTGATTGCATTTTCAACTTCATATATTTTTAAGTTATAAACTATCCCATGTTGACATATTTTTCCTATCTCAGATTCTAAAGCAAGATCAAAGTTAATCTTGCATTCATCCTTCTATTTAAATCTAACATATTCTCTTACACCAGTATTCTTTCCCCCAATTTGGTTAATAAATACATTCTGTGATTTAATATTTACATCCGTTATTAGTGGAAAATGGCCACTACTTGAGCTTATATTTGACACTTTAAAGTTACTTATCATATGAGTAATATTACTTGACGATAATACAAAATCAATTACACTCTGGCCATTTTTATTTATGAAGGTGAATTCTCCTTGCTCATCCTCCCTGTATTTACCATTTAAAATATTGAGTGCATTTAATTCACAGAAATTAATAAATTTTTCACTTCCTTTATCTTCCACCCTGTCCTTACTGTGTCTAATATTCTCATTTTTTTCTATTACATTGTTATTTTCCCACCCATTCATTAAGTTTACATCAAGCTCACCAATTCTTTTATTAAAATCTCCCACAATTATAATCTCAATGTTAAAATATTTATCCCTTAACCTTTCTATATCTCTGTCTAGGATATAATACAATTCTTAGTTATGGAACTGTGAGGTATTTGGGGGGTTATATACAATACCTATACATATTGTACTTTCATCTAATACTTTATCTTCCAATATGACCCAAAATACTTCCTTGCACCTAGACCAAGTGTAAGAAGAGATATGAGTACGTCCTTCTAATTTTATTCCAAGATTTTCACAAAAAATTTAAATTAGAAAAAATGTTTCTAGAATAATAAAGCAGTATGAAATGCTTTAGTCAAGATGTGGAAGATGCCTTTATTATAGCTGTATATGTTGAAGCTATCTTTGGAAACTGATGCTTCTGAAAAGTTTATTGATGCTACTTTGTCAACGGGGACAGCTTGTTATATTCATATCACAATTGCTGAACAAATCAAAGGAATGACATTTGCCTGTAGAAAAAGAAGCTTGTGCCTTAATTGCAGTGGTGAAAAAATGGCATCAAGACCAGTATTAAAACCTAGTATAAAAATATAATTTGAAATTTTTATGATTACAAAGTTCAGTTGTTAGAACCATAACATCTCCTGACCAAGTCATGGTCATTGCAATTCCTTTCCTGAGTGTAATATAGTTGTGTGTCAAACTAGACTCACATGAAAATCTTCAAACCACTGGTGTTTATGTATTGCTTCAAGCTACTTTTTCCTTTCAGGATATAATCTGCTGAATGTCTCTCTCTTGATAGTGTTTCTTGCATGTTTGTGATCTGTGGCCTAATTTTAAAAACTTTACCATTCGCAGCACTTTTATCATCATTGTTTGCTACATGCAAATATTTTGCAGTTCAAACTGTTGCCAACTTATCTTATCTGCAATTGCAGCAAATGTTTCTGTAACATTTTTATTGAAATCATCTCCACAACCTCATGGGAAGCTGTATGCCTATGATTGCTGAATTTCTTCAACAGAAGATACATAATGAAAATTTACAAAGTTACAGTTATATTTAAAAATCTTATAATCTTTTTTTGGGTAACAATATGTATATCTTTTGACCATTCCAAAGAAAAATAATTGTATGGTGACACCACACCTTTTGAAGTAATATTTCAACAAGTTGGGATGATCTACCATACTGATCTTAGAAATAGGCACCTACTCCCAACAGTTGTTTCTGAATCAAAATGATTTCTACAAACTCAGATTTTCCACATCCTTTGCAATAGTTCTGATTTGTCATGATGCATTTTTGTGGGAAATACTCAAGGAACTATTCCTCATAGTCCAGAAGAATTTAATGAAAACATGAAACTGTGCTGCACAGTGTAACAGGGAAGCAGTATGATGCTTTGGTGGCTAAGATGATAAACCAGATGGAACATGACATAGATAATGGTGGATATGTAGAAACAGTTGTACAGCAGTTAATTGTTGTATACAAAATTTACCTTTTTGAGAGGGCACTGACCCTGTGGCCAGTTCCAGCCAGGTAACAATCTCAGAAATGATTCCTTTAGTGAATAGCACCATTATTAACCTAAACTTAGGTATTCATTTTTACACTAAACTCCACTCACTTACACAAAAGTAAGATGCGTTTCGGGAGAATCTCTCCCATCTTCAGTTGCTCACTGAACCGCCGTTACTCGAAATGATGGCTGGATAACCAGATGTTCCTGTGGTGGCCTCTGTTGGTTGAAGAAGGAAGTTGCTAAGTTTATCCATAGAAGGAAACTGGAAATTCATTAGGTTTTCTCTATTTTTTAGTATGAAAATTTTTTCCCAAGTGGATAACTCCAAAGGGTTGTGAAGATGTTTCAGCAGTTTAATTCCCGGTTTTATTTCATAGTTTTTGGTTCAAAAGTGAGCTGCTACTGCTGATTTATCCACCTGTTTAAAACGAATATTCCTAAAATGTTCTTTCCTCTGAATTTCCAAATTTCCTTTTGTTTTGCCTATGTAGCACTGTTCACAATCTGCACATTTTATTTCACTCACTTTTGGACCAAAAACCATGAAATAAAACCGGGAATTAAACTGCTGAAACATCTTCACAACCCATTGGAGTTATCCACTTGGAAAAAAATTTTCATACTAAAAAATAGAGAAAACCTAATGAATTTCCAGTTTCCTCCTATGGATGAACTCAGCAACTTCCTTCTTCAACCAACAGAGGCCACCACAGGAACATCCGGTTGTCCAGCCATCGTTTCGAGTAATGGCGGTTCAGTGAGCAACTGAAGATGGGAGAGATTCTCCCGAAACGTGTCTTATTTTTGTGTAAGTGAGTGGAGTTTAGTCTAAAAATGAATACCTAAGTTTAGGTTATATTGCCACTCCATTGTCAACAGCTTCGTAAGTACAATATTAATATACAAGCACCATTATTATTCTACAAAACTTTAAATCAACTATAGTTTCTGTATAGGGTTTTCAAAATGACTTGCTTACATCTCTTAAAAGTTCTATCAATGTGAGACAAATTATGCTCTGGAAACTACTTGGGAACCCTGTTCAAGGAATTGTAGTTTTGAACAGAGAAAATCTTGAGCAGCTAAAGCAACATTGACCATTAGTACTTTGTAAGCAGATGACAGTGACCTAGTCATCAAAACAAAGTCAATACTTGAAAATTGCCAAACAACTAGGAGTTCTTGGCAAGTAATAGTTATTCTTAATTATTTATTGACAATTTCCATGTTGGCCAAATATCTAGGAGTGATGCTTGATGTTCACATAGACAAAGTTATCCAAAAAGCTAAATGGTTACTAGTGCTTTTAGGCGCTTAGTTGGAATCTCCTGGGGAATTAAGCCTCTAACATATTAGTGGCTGTATAATGTGGTCATTCTGCCTCAGATGGCATATATCTTGGTATGGTGACTGAAGGTGCCACAAACCATTGTAGTAATAAAATTTGCAAGTCTGCAAAGACTTGCCTTTGTGTGTTCAACAGAGTCAAAAGCACCCCTCCAGATGCACTAGAGATTTTGCTTGGATTGCCACTGTTGTATTTTTCAAAGCAGAGTCAAAACTAGCAGCTTATAGATTACTTAACACAGATTATTGGAGGAAAGACAATTATTCTGGCCACGCTGATAATACAGGTCATGGAAGTCTACTATTGGAGATGAGATTAGATCTCAGATTACCATATATTGTTTTCAACGGGTATTTAAAACTACTATTGGAGAACAGTGACAGACAAATATTACATGTTTGCACTTTAAAAGGCAGAAATCTATAATCCACACTGTAGAACACAAAGGAAAGATACAAATTCAAAAATTTCAAGTACCACCCAATTTACAACAAATTTAACAGGATATTCAAAAAACATGGCATAATGTTAGCCCCAAAGAGCAAATATATAAAAAATTCATTAGGTTGCACAGCAAAAGACACCATACCAACAAAACAGAAATCAGAAGTTAATGAAAACAAATGTGCAGATTGTGATCAGAGATACATTTGGAAAAACAAAGAGAAATTTGGAAATTCGGAGAAAAGAACATTTTACGAATATTCATTTTAAGAAGGTTGACAAATCAGCAGTAGCATCTCACTTTTGTATCAAAAGCATGAAATTAAACCAGAGGCTAAGTTGCTAAAACAGTTTCACAACCCAATGGAGCTATCAACTTGGAAAAAGATTTTCATCTTAAAAAATTAGAAAAACTTAATGAATTTTGATTTTCCTTATACGGATGAACTCGGCAAGTTCCTACAAGAACCATCAGACACCACCACAGAAGCATCTTGGGATCCAGCCACCAATTCAAGTAGTCGGCCAATAGCTGATAATGGAAGTGAGTGCTTCCAAAACATGTTCTAGTGTTATGTAAGGGAGTTAGTGTGAACTTGTTGAATACATTATTGCAGGATATCTTGGCAGAATTTTTGTCAATTATCTAACCAAACACTTACCAAAACTCTTCTCAATTTTGACAGAAGAAAATTAAAGTGAGTTGTAGGATTATTTACTGGTCATGGACATCTGCAGAAAATGGGGCTCTTTCAAGGAGACTGCAAACTGTGCACAGCACTATGAAACAGTGAAACACATATAAAAATGAGTCGGTATTAGGACACTAAAACTTCACTAACTGGTTAATTCTTCTGAATATGTTTCAAGAGCATTCGCTCTCATCCTCAGCTGGGGACCGACTAAAAAAGTGAAATACATACTTTTAGGGTGCGAGTTTTGGAGAGGAGGAGATTCCAACTCTTTGGTTCTAAATGGTTAAATAGTTGGAAGATCCCATCATGGGAATAAGGGGCTCTGGACCTTATTACTCTATATGGAGCTCAGAATTTTATTCATTCATATCATCATCAGATGAAAGATTTGAGAAATTTAAGAGACTGGAGAACTTTGCAGGATTCAGATTTGGACTCCAAATAGTTGAGGAATCATCCCACCTTTTTTTTTTTTTTCCTTTTTTTCTTCCTCCCCCCTGTAAGGAGAAGGTATGTTTGTTTATTTTCTGTTGGGTTATATAAAATAATAAGATACTGCATTATTGAACTAAATAAGCAAATAAATTAACTTTTAATAACCTTAATGTGGGACACACACAGTTAAGCATGAGAGTAATGATATCAGATGAAATAGTTATCTGTTTAAAGCTCAAGACCGTTTAATGTATGCTGACTACTCGCTAGTATTTCCTAACTATATTTGTAATTATTAATCTTGTTGTTTTGTGGGTGATGAATTGATTCCCTTTTTAAGATTTGAAGATTTCTTGGCTCTGATATATTAATGATGGTCTTATGGAAAATCATTATTAATCATTTTTGTTTTATCTAAATTTAGAAAAAAAAATTGTTTTAAATACTCACAAAAAGTGTTCACTCTGTTTCAGTGTTCATAATTTTAGTGCCAAATTACTGTTATTTATCAACACTTGGATCAGCAGCAAACAGAATGAGTAGATTATATGTGATGGTAATTATTAATAAAAACTAAAAATATAAGGGTCCTAGTGGTAACCTTGAACTCCTTTGATTTTTACTGCTACTTTTATTTCTTCTTAACATATATAATCAATTTGTATGCTGCTTTTTTCCATAGAAAGGTAATTTTGTACTCATATTTTAATGATTAACCCAGTCAATGTTTGCTGTCAAAAGAAAACTTGTTTACATATTTTGTCTCGTTCTCATTCACAACTGCCAGTGCTGAGGTGGATATCAAAATGACACATTCTGTTAGTATTCTGTACTGAAACAAAATTAATCTTTCACAAGAGTATTGTTAATTTCATCATCACCATTATTTTTTTCCTCTCTCCAAAGAATTTTAAAATATTGTTAAAGGAGAGCAGCTTGTTAATTATAAACTTTATCCTTTTTTTCGTCTTCTTTGTCAACAGAGCTCAACTATTAAATATTTTAGCCTTTCAGCGAATAATATACCATTTTTCAAAAGATCATTATATAAAATAATGATAAGTTTTATTTGTGTGTCCTTTTATAATCGCTGCTCATTTCAGTGTATCTAGATACTTTTTGTTAATATTATGCCAGATGCAGAATTTAAAGAACTTTGATTGACAGCTAATAATAGCCATGGTATTGTTGGCACAATTTCAAAAGAAGCACTGGTTAGCAAAGAGAAGAAGGGCACAGATCACACATCACATTACATCTTGTGTTTCTAAGAGCAAGCAGCTAATATAATGTTCCATATATTTATAGGCATTGGAAGGAGATTGATGGATATTTGCATTCTTTAGTTTTACTGAAATGCATCGCTGATGTCTTTGTATTGATCGTGGCTTACTTTGATTTGAATCCTGGTGTTAGGAATTTTATTTAGTAATACAGAATGGGTTATAGCATTTTAGATTACTGTTATAGACCTTTTCTTTAAATAGTTGAGAAGTCAGTTTAAAGAACCAGTTTTTAAGGCTCTCAAAGTTCGTTTCAGAGCAATAGACCACATTATAAACTTTTTTTTTTTTTTTTTTTTTTTTTTTTTTTTTTTTTTTTTTTTTTTTTTGGTCCGTTCACTTCATTTAAGGAATCTTTGCTGATCCCACATAACAGAGTTAACAACTGACTACCCTTACCTATTGGAATTTTTTTGAGTCCTCCATTACCAAAAGAATCACACCTTACATATTTTTTCATGCGGTTCTGATTAACTTACATTTCATTCTAGAAAATAGTGTTCTCATCCCTTGTAATCCTCAAATTGTGCATCTTGCTTAGAAACTTAACTTGAACAGCATATGTACCCCCTTTCTGTAAGGATTTTTTGTGCATCATTACTTCCTCTTCTTCTTTATATATATAAACACCCTTCTCTTCTAGTCGGTTCTGATGGTGTAGTGATAACCATACTTGCCTCCTAAATCCAAAATCGTAGGTTCAATCCCGCGGCCAGGACCATTAAAGAGCATTCATAAATAAACAAAATCAACAAAAAAAAATTACTTTTCTTGTATTTTAACTCAATGTCTTTCATATAACATACTCTTGACTATATCTTGCAATGGTTATAAGATTTGTAAAATAAATAATAATTTGATGTTAAAAGAGCAAACTGCAACTGAAGTAATTTTTCCATTGTTTCAAAGTTACTTATATCCAAGATGCTGAACCGTAACTTCTAAGTCCAAAATATTTTCTCTTATTACATAAAATGTACACCCAAAATATTTCAAAATCCAGAATAACATGTAAACTAAACATATTCTGCTACTTCCAGACCAATTATATTTTTCTAAAATTGCACCTACAACTCACCACAATTTTTTGCTGTTTTCCTAAAATTGAGTAAACTCAACTAGGTAATTCATTTAGTGACTCGTGTTTTGTATTATATAACTTATGTTCCATGATGAATTGCCTTCAAAATATGGTAACCATATTTTTGATTTGTGAAATTGGGTGCCCATAATGGAGGAAAAATCCAGATAAAAAGGAACATGGCACCTAATTTGTAGCGACTATTTCACTTATGTGATATTAAAATCGACCAATGAAATGAAACAAAATTTTGAATTTTGGCCAATCACAGCTGGGTATAGCAATAAAATTGCTGAAAAAAATTATCAAATCAGTTTTATCACGGGATGTGCATTTGTCTTGTCAGTGTAGCCAACTCCTATAATATAATTCCTATACTGTGTATAGGAGTATACTGAACATGCATCATGAACATTTTTCTATGTTTGCAGTAATTGTAAATTGAACTAAATGTGTAATCACTCGAGCAATTATTTTTGCATATTCAGCCAAACAGTCTGAAATCATTTCATAAAGTATGTAACAATGTCTAAGGAACCATAAATCAAAACACGTTCAAAATAGTAAAATTTTTTTTCTATTTTGTTTTTCTTAGTTGAGTTGGTGTTAGTAAATTTAACAGTAGCAACTGTAATAGATGACTTTTGTCTATTTCTCTCTCGTGGTTTCTGAATAGGTAGATCAGGTATTCGTAAGTATAACATTTTAAACAGTTGTTAATAATTTGTGCGCAAATTTCAAATATGTATATTACTTATATTCTTATTCTATTAATGAAATAGTTCCAAACCTATATTTGGCTTTTCTCTATTGGCAATACTGACAATGGACATTCGTCTGTTGCTAGGTGGATTGAATAGGCTTTATAATATAAATGTACAAGTATTAAAGTATTGTAAGCCAAGTTTATGGGAATTATATTTACATTCTTATTTTATTCGTAGAATAGTCCTAATTAATATCATTCGAGGGTCTGAGTGATATTTATTAAGGCTACTCACTATGTTTGTGAATTTATTGGCAATCTTAGACTCTTGTGATGTTACTTGTGACATGATTTTTAAACTGTACAATCCTAAGTCCTAGTATATTTTAATAGTCTGAAACTTGCATACCTTTTATTATAGATTGCAAGCATATATAACTAGAGGGTCTTGAATAGTTGAAATTTGAATAAACTTTCAAAAAACCATTTGTATTTTTAATAAGCCAATCCTGACTTAGCTGTGACATTTCAGCTTTAGTTAAACAATGTAGATCATAAAGCAACTTATGGTATATTTATATCATTAGTTAACACTTCATTCATACTAACCAACCTCTCCAAACAGATTGCATTCATGCATATTACTGACACTTTTAAGATGCATGAATCTTTTCAGACGATTTTTTTGAAGATTTTTCACACAGATTTTGGTAATTGAAGTGAACTTACATGATCAGTGTTGCTTTCAAGGTGTTTATGTATAGCTGAGATTTATCTCTTGCCTATATGGCATTTATATGCAAAATCACTTGTTCAGTAGGAGCAATTGTTCAGGGAAACAGAAGAAATTCCAATATTTTAATAATGTTTTGATATGACTTATTACAAGAATTGAGTTGGGAAATAAATTTTCATCCAACACTGGTTTGGTGGTTTATTGTCCAGGCTACACTTTGCCAGTATTTTTTAAATTGCAAATTGCTTGACACACATGTATTCGTTGAGGACAAGAAAACATTTTATTTTATACTTGTGACAATTTTGAAGGTTATGATAAATTAATACTTAAAGGACAAAATTTACAAGGAAACATTTGCTCATGAAAATTGGGACATATGGCATCCCAATTTAATTTTTAAAAAATGAGACTGTTCTGACTACATCAGGATATGTGGTTACCTAACCTTAAAACATTTACTAAGCATGAGTTACTATAAAAATATGACTTCAATCTTTCCAAGGGTTAATTGCTACTTGACGTTACAAGCAGGGCTGAAAGCACTAGTACCATCATGCTGCTGGTGCAATGTACCCGTTATCCTTGCTACTGGTGTCACTCTTGCTGCTAGCACCTGAGCGACTGGCATGACCCAAGTGACAGTGGAACAATGGGAAACTGCTCTTATTTGCAACTTTGCAACTAACTCATATATGCACATACTAACCTAACCTGTCGGCTAAGCCGGACAAATCCTAGAAACTGTGGACCCAGTGGTTCAGCAAGTAAATCATTGTAATTGTGGCAAACTGCTCTTATTCCAATTTGCAACTAATTCATATATACACACATTAACTTAATCTGTTGGCTAACTTCAGGCAATCCTAGAAGCTGTGGATCCAGTGATTTAGAAGTAAATCATTGTAACTGTGACAATTCTCCTTTAACTTGAGCAGTAAAAAAAAAAAGTATGGGAATGGTAGGATTCGAATTCACTATCTTCACAACTATAGCTTGAAGCCCTAACCCACTGAGCTAACGCACCGATGTAAATGCAGCGTTATTATCTAGCTAGTAGCTGTGCAAGTCACTACCTTAGGCTCTCTCCGGTAACAGCAGCAGCACAGGTAATGGTTACAGTGCACCAGCAGCATGACTGTACTAGGACTTTCAGCCCTACATATAAGGAAAAGTTTTATTGCTTATAGTTTAAATATTTTCAAGTCAAATGAAATGATTGAAGTTATATGAAAAATATAGGAAAATGAGCTTCATTCAGTGATTAATGTCTGCAGTTAAAAGAGTTTAGTGCCTAGGAAAATTAGTCTAGACATGACTAATGTGTTGGAAAATACAAAAATCTTTCATTTCATGTGACAGACTTGGTTTAAATATGTATGGATGTAAGGTAGTTAAGGACAAGAGTTTTATAAATGAGAACAGATTTATTTCCTAAACTTAGATATTAATTTTTTTACAATAAACTCCTCTTACTTACATAAAAGTAAGATGCGTTTCGGGAGAATCTCTCCCATTATCAGTTGCTCAGCGAACTGCTATTACTCGAAACGATTTATTGTTAATTTTGGGTTATTATTGAATTGTATTAAATGTTAAAAGTGTATTATAGTGTTTCTTTGTTTAGTAGAAGGGATGATGCCAAACTCTTCTGGTTAGCTGAGGACTGGGTCTTAACAAATGCTATTAAATATAGTTAATTGAATGGTTAAAATTGGTATGTTAATTAAAATTATTATTGAAGGAGTTAAAATATTGGTCATATTGTAATATTTGTAAACTTAGTATTATTTAAATAAATAAATATGACAGACTTAATGCCAGAATGTTAAGTGTGGAAGGACTACATATGAAGGTAAAGAACAGCAATGGAGCGATTTTGGAAGATAAATTGGAGAGAGAGGAAAAAAAATCTCCTTCTTAAAAATTGTTTGAAGCAGAGGGTTAGAATGTTTTCTTTATATTAAAACATTGCAGAAGTAGAGGAATTTAGCTGTTAATAGTATTTTTATTGTAAAAATTTTTTTCTATGAAGTAAATGTCAAATTTACTCTCCAAATTTTAAGATAAAATATTTTACACTTACAAATATCTTGTAGTTCAATGAATATAACAGATTTCCTTACATAAGTGTGGAAAAGTTGCAACCTTGTAGCTATAATAGTTGAGGGGGAAAAAAACTTATGTTAAGGAAAATGTTATTTCAAGATAATCCATATTGAGATTTAACTTTAAAACCATGACTAGCTATAATGTAACCTAGAAGAATAATCATTATTAGCAGCATCCTCTGGTGCTTTTTGACCTGACATTCTTTTGATGAGAGAGAAAAAGAATTTACCTCAAAAAATTATCTACAAAAATACTTGAAATATAAAGAATTTCTGTGAAAGGACCACACCAACATTTAAAGATATGCAGAATTCCTTTAATGCCTGCTTTTTAAAGGAAACTTCCTATAAATCATATATATTCTGAATCAGAAATAATAACAGATTTTACATTCATCAAGAACAGAAAATAACTTTTGTCAAAATACACTTTCTAGTCCCCTTAATAGGCCTTCCACTATGCACATGTGAGGCACTATGCTCAACAGAAAGGATTATTGTAACAATTTTCTGGTTTGCACAAGAAATGTTAATGATTTTTGAACATAGATAATTACTAGTTAACACTGCACTGCATCAATCGCTTCCCTATACATTTGCATTAAAGAAAAGGCAAAGAAAAAATGTTTAAAGGAAATGTCTTCTGTGAAGATATGCTCTGCCTTAAATCTCATTGGGCTCAGTACCATTCATAATGCTGTAATTATACTAAGTGAACTTACCCCACTTATGCAGTCAGTCCTGGTCATCTAGTGGTAGCCATACTTGTCTCGTAGACCAAGATCGCAGGTTTAATCCCAGCCAGGGTCAATGGATTTTTTTGGGTATAAAAATCCTAATTATGGTTTCCTTCTGAAGGGAAGTAAAGCTGTGGGTCCCATGCCGTACATTTACGGCACAAAAAAGAACCTCGAGCCTGAAAGAGGAGGCCTCTGAGCCTCTTATCTGCTGTTTCATGCTCGGAATTGATTGGGTTGCTAATGACCTGAGATGTTAAAGATCAATCTTAAATAAAGCAAATCAACAACCCGACCCATTCTATGACTTCACCTTTAGTAATTTTTATTTGTTTTCCTAATATCTTAGCATAGAAGTTTTTGAATGATGTCTGTTTCACATTGGCTATAAAAGAATGCTTTGTAGACCAAACACAAGTGGCTGAGGTTATTAGGGAATGGGATGGGGGGTCTGGGATTCAATTTCTGCAAGGATGCCTCTCTAATGGAGAGATTTTCCTCAATCCTTATAAATAATAAATACCAGGGAGTACTCAAAACTTAGGCCTAGAATGCTTCCTTCGTTAAAAACAGCTTTGTTGAGTTTCTCCAAAATCTTATGGAAGCACAGAATTTGCTACTATATTGATATGGAAGCATTTAAATAAGCAGTAATGTAGACATTGATGTACCTTAATGTTTAAGGAAATAGTCAAAACAGTCACAGAAATTTAGAAATAGGATTATAACCTGAACCTTCTTGGGACAAGCTTTATGTAGATGCAGGTAGCACCTATAAAGAATTTTTATCTTACCAATTAAAGCTGGTGGGCAACTGCATTGATGCTCCCATTGTACAAGAATGTAAAGGATCCATGAAATGCTGGAAGAATAATATCCAACGACTGCAAAATCTTAGAAATTGCGGTTTTTGTATATATATATATATATGAAAAAATTAAGCACCAAATTTACTGTTGTTTTACTAAAATTATCAAACCTTTATTTTGCTTTCATTCAAATTGAGCAATTTCGCATCAAGATAAAATTCCAGAACATGAAATAAATGTAAAAATATGTTTCCAATGCAATTTCAAAAGAGTGCACAAAATTAACTTTAGTTCTTGTATATAACTTGCATGAATAATGGTACATTCAATTTTTTTGTAAGTAGTACCTTTTCCTTTGTCACTTATGCAGTATCCTATTTTACACAACACTCTTCCTGTCTCTTTTAGTTATCCTACATATGGGAAGGATGAATGGTAAGTTTTAGTGTAAATGTGGTGGTTCATGTGTTAATGGAATGATAACAGCAACCACCAAAAAGGGGGTGGTTAGGTGATCATTGTTTTACACAAATGCATTGTTAAAAAGAGTGTAAAATGTTATGATATGGTCAGTTTTCATTATCATGTACAATAAATGCTGTTTGTATTTCTTGTTGAAGAGTTTAAAATGTTGCCTGCACTGAGGTTTGAGATGCAAGTAGGTAATTTATGGTTTAGCATGTATATGATCAGCACCCTCTTAAATGCTGCTAGTTTTGCTTCTTGTTTGTGGATGTATGGGGCCTGTGTACTATTTTTATTAGAGATTTACCTGGGAGCTCTCTATCCCCTCTTTGTTAATTGTTTATTTAGCTTTTAGTAACTAAAAACCAGGTGCTATTATAAACCATTGGTTAATGAAATAAGGCTAAAAATGTAAAAGTTCCTGGAGTTCATGAATGGCCAAAAGTTACTTCTTCACAACTGCCTTTACAAAAAGGGGAAAAACTTGGGAGGGCAAAAGAATAATAGCCAGCTTTTCTGAAACTTGCAGCCTGCCACTTATTGCTGGTCACAATATTGTGTGTGATGCCTTATTTCATTATTGACTTTATTGTTACACAAATTATAATAGTTAAATTTCCTTATTAAGCCAAATGGATATTTGGTTAGCATTACTAAGTCTAGCTGATATTATTATAGTAATAATAATTGCAACAAGAGCAGTACATGCCATTCTTTGAAAACATGTTGTAAGATCTTGGATTTTGATTATTAGCACATTTAATTATTATTGTTCATTTTGGCTAGTGTAAAGCGCGATCTGGGATCCAATTGATGCTAATTCAAACCTCAGATAGTCAACTATCTGCAAAAAGTTAATTTGAAAAATAGCTAAAGCAGGTTTCTAACCAGCTGTGACATAGAAGTGTAACCATTTATATATAGTAAACGTGTGTAACATTTCTAATCATTGTATTCTTCATTAAATTTAGCTGCCAGTCCTAAAGTGCAAATATTTAAACCAACCTGCAGTTTTTGTAATCATAAGTTGCTGCATGACTGTGAAGAATTTATGAAGTAATACTAAATGAATTTTGATTTGTCTTATTTTCCTTTGCATAGTTTGGTAAGGCTTTACTAATCCAAAGAAGATTCTTCTTCAGTTATATCTTATTTACTTGCCCCAACTTATTTTTTGATATTCTGATAAATTGTTAATTAGTTCTTTTTCTGGGAAATTACATTTTTCAGTTGTTTTTAATTATCCTTATTGTGTTACATTAAAGTCATAGTATGTAGGGATTCTTCCTGTTTTCACTATAGCAAATCAGTTAATTCTTTCATTAATACTGGGTGTTTAAAAATTGTGGTAAAATTTACCTGTTAGAAATACAAGCTAAAAGAAGCAAAAAAGTAACTGTGGGATGCAAATTAACCGTTTATGGGAGGACATTTATTTTGTTGGTTTGGGCTGCCTGAACTGGGCACCTGAATACTGTGAACCAGCAACAGTCATTGCTTCGTACATATGCCACACTTTCCCTTACCCGTGCCCTCACTGCATGAGCCTAAGTAATAAACAAAAACCAGTCAATTGTTCTACAGTTGCTATGAACATTGAGTATATCATGATTTTATGACAAGATTTGTAAACTTGGAAGGAATATACTGCAATTTATAAGATGCACATGGTTGTGCAGTTTTATTCAGAATATTTTCCTGACAGAAGGCCGTCCGATAGCTGAACATTCACATATATCATCACCTTTGGAAAAATGGGACATTTGCAAATCAAGGACAAATAGGTAGACCCAGATCCATAACACTTGATGTAGAAGGAATGGTGATATAACATGTAGTTGTAAATTCAGGAACTCTGACTAGGAGGATTGGTATGCAAGAACAAATAAGTGCAAGCAGTGTGTGGCGAATCTTGCATGGGAACTACCATGCCTATACCATATCCAGCACTTACAAAATTTAAAAAATACAGATTTGCTTCCCAGATCGACTTTCTGCCAGCAGACAAAACAACCGAGCGCCCCAAACCGCCCTGTTTTTAAACAACTTTTTGTTTATGGACAAAACTGGGTACCCATGACAGTAATTTTAATTCCCACAACTGCACGTGTGGGCCGATAGTTGTGGAAATATCCTCGTGCATGATTTCAACATTTTGTGTTCAATATCTGGACAGGAATGCTAGGTGACTGTCTAATGAACCACATTTTCTCCCAAACAAGCAAATTGGTGATCTTCCAAATTTATTGGTTAGGTGGAAGAGGACCTGTATAAGTCTTCCAGATTATCAGATATGAGTCCTTTGGATTTTTTATAAGGCCAATTTATACAATGAACATTACACTTGAAGAATTGCAGCATTGGATTGTAGATGCCTTCCAGCAAATGAAAATTGATCCAGGATTGCATAAGCGCATTCACACAGAAGATTGCACTTAGTCAGCATTTTGAGCACCTGCTGTAAAAGTCTTAACTTGAAGTTAATTAGTACAGTACATTAGCACAAACGTCACTGTGTTCAAATATTCAATCACATTTCTGTAATGTTGAGGTCAAAGTATATATATTATTGTCTCTTTGTTGATGAATGAAATAAAATTGTCCAACTTTTGTTGGAATTTGCCATCACATATTATCCATGTTCTTGGTTCATTGGTGGCTCCAATCAACAAAATTAATGCCATTATCTTGTAAACTGCTAATTTGCTGACCTATGGAACTTTTTTGCTTCTTTTAGCTTATATTTCTCAATTGTAAATTTTTTATCATCAATTTTGAAACAGCCTATATATTCTTAGATACATAATTTTTACTAATGCTTATTCATTTCCCTTTAGAGTCCCCACCATTTTCCAGAATCAAGTCTACATCTTTAGAAAAGTATTTATTAGTGTAGCAACAGTAGAGCATGTCCCCTTCAGGTACTGCTTTTGGAGTCTGAGACATTAAGGGTAATTAAGGTTTTTCCTTTTTTCAACAGAAATGCATGTTTTGAATGTTCAGTACACGTGCAATAAATGTCCAAACTTAAATAATATGCATAGTGATCCTTGTGCGATTTATTTACAATGAATGTGCATTATTTCTTACATTTATCTCTGTGTTTTGATTTTCATTATCAATGTTTCTGTAGATTGTGTGTACTGATGCTGTTTGAATGTTTTATTAAGTGGGTAATACTTTTTTATTTCTTTATGGAATTACAGATTACAGAATAAAAATAATTAATTAATGTTTTTTTTAATATGTATAACTACATATGAACTATGATCTTCTATCATATAAATAGGATAGGTAAGGAGAAGTTTTTACCAAAATATCTCATAGTCATTAGTTGGTCATTTTATATGAATGATAAAGGATTTGCTTTTGTTAACAGATATGAAAACAATGCTTAAAGCTGGTGATTAGTAAGGGTAGCAGAAAATTGTCATAATTTTTAAATAGGTTACTGTCATATTTCTGGACAGACATTTTCATTTTTACAAATTAAGAGCATTAAACATAAATTAAAAAAGATAGCCATCTGTTACATACACAACTAACATATTATAGTATTGATATTTTCATAAACATGTTGTATAATCAGTTAGTTTCTTTTCCAAATATACCATTATACCTTTAAATTTTCCATATATGCCATTATAACTTTAAATGTGTCATAATTAAAGCTGTAATATGCAATTTTGGTGCTGTGAAGCATATTCGGTACCTTTATGTATTTGAAATAAAAGGTGCTTCTTTCAATTGAAAATGCATAAGTGAGAAAAGTGAAAAAACTAATTTTAATTATGTTCTCTTCTTACAGGTCGTCATGCACCTACACTTCTTCCACTGGACATATGGCAAATGTGTCTCAGAGTTCCTTGCACCTGATGGGTCTTACAGATCCATCACATCATCAGATGCTACCACCCCCTTCACATACGAGCACGATGCATTCCCCACATTACACACCTACTGTGATGGGTTCACCACAAGCACAGCAGAGGCACACCCCTCCAAACAACAAGACATCAGGCAATTTCCCTCCACCTCTAATTCCTGTAAATGGTACAGCACGCTATCCATCCAGTGGCCCAGGGACCCCAAGCTCAATATATGGAACAGGTGCTGATGTGATAGATCTTTCTTCGCCCCCACAGTCTCCACATCGGCAGGCAGTAGGCAATGGACGAAGTTCTAGTACTACTCCTACAAGCAACAATGATCCAGGATCACCTTCTGGGAAGAAGCTAATCCCTATTGGTGAAACCAACACCACTGGTGCTCATATCCCTTATCAGGTAATTTGCTTGTGCATTTGAAATGTTCATCCATGCTTCACACTTTTTATTGATTATTAATACAGTAAAACTTGCTCAAAGCGGAATCCCAAGGAACCAAAATAATTTTCCAAATAGGACAAGTTTCCGGATTACACAAAATACACTTGGCTACATAAATTTTATAAATTTCTATACATCATGAATATGAATTTATAATAACATACATATTTACGTACCTTTACTCGTGTACATTTTCTTGCATTATCATCCCAAAGGTCATTGCCTTATATCTCACTCATTTTTTTCGCAACATACCAAGGAGGGAAACCTGTTTTAATTTTCTATTTACAATTTTTTTTTCTAAGCAATTTTTTGTACAATATAATAGTTCCAACAATGTGGGAGAATTTGTGTGTGCTGGAAATTGCATAACTTGGTTTATGCATAGCATTGCTTCTTTATATATATTACTTTTTCTGGAAGCATCTTCATTTTATTCCTCTTATTTTTCCTTTGTTTCCTCATCTTCTGTGATGCAGATTTATATTAGATCTGTTGCCATATTAAAAGTGGAATGAGTTGACATGAGGACATAACTTCAATGTAGTCATCTGAACTGCATGAAATGTTTCACAGTTCATTAATTCAGCAATTTCTACTGCATATTTTTTTCAGTTTCGATGAATACAGAAATGTCTTGTTCATTTTCTTCAATCCCCGCTTTGTTGAAGCACTTGCTAACAATTTTGGACTTTATTTCCTGGCCGTGCAAGAGCAAATGCATTTTCAACTTCAAAACTGAGAATAAGAGACTCATCAGTAATTGCCTATAATGGGACTTGAATGTGTAAATAAACCCATGGTCCATGGGTTATGTGATGCTCATTGAACCAGGCTGGAGCCAATTGGTAACTTGGTAACTTGGGGTGACATGTTGCTTTTAGTTATAATATTCATAAACAGACTTACAACTAATACCACCTGGATCTATATTTTTACTGTGCTAATAACACACTACTTCTCCAATATTCATACTGAAGTGAATCTTTGATCCAAGTATTGGATTTTGTTACTGTGTTACTATGATAAAACTAATTCTACACTAGATTTCTAAATTTTTAATTGCTGGATTAGGTGCCATGTTACTTGGCTGTTAGTAATATAATATATTATATGAGTGAAACCACATATTCATTATTATAAGAGTCTTCCTAAAATGAGCTTACTTGAACACCTAACCTAACCACATGTTTGTTATTTGAAGTGTCTTTGCAAACCAAACTTAAGCAAATATCTACTCTAACGTATTGTAACCCTATTTATTAATAGCTACAAAGTTTTTGCCAACCACTTTTAAGCAAATGCACATTCATTTTTACGAAAGTATTTGCAAATTAAATATTTATTTGAAAATTTTACCAGAAAAACCACACTATGTGCTCAGCTTGCAGCATATATCAACAACCTAAAAAGAACTATATGCCCCTAATAAACTCACACATTGAAAAGAATTTGCAAAGCTTTCTGAAACATTTGCAACAGTATCATTATCCCAATAAAATTAATTAGGAAAATAAATGAAATATAATTTTTTATCTAGTGCAGACGGTAGAAGTGACATCAGTGCTGATTTTTTATCAGATTAATTATGATTTTGATAGAGATTTTACTGTTAAACATGTTAACTAATTTATAATGGTTTCCAATGTTACAGGTCCAGAAAGCTCTGATAGACAACAAGATGGTTCCATGCATCAACTCAAAGCCTTTTATCTACTCAGAACTTTTGATGACATTACCAGATCTCATCAGTCATTTCTTCCCTTCAGTATCTCTTAGTAGCTGCAGACATGTGTTGCAAGAAGTACTGGGACTTGACCTTTACAGAGGGAACAGGTATTGCTTTTTTATTACTCTAAAACCGACATATTAGAAATTCTTTGAACAAGGTACAAAATTTTTAATGCAGATATAAACCACACATTATCTTCATTATGTTAAAAATTAAAAAAACTTCCAGGCTGTTGTGCTGTGGTCTTTGTTTTAAAAATGAAAACAGCTTTCACCAGCTATCTATGTGTGGCATCATCATTGTAACGTGTGAAGTATGTAGTGTTGGGCCTAGCCAGACATAGAATGATCGATATTGATGCAGGTGAGAGGGGTGGCCGGAGGGGAAGGGAGAGCTGTTTGTTGTAAAGAATAGCTCAGGCAAAAACCACTATCACTATTTACATTATAAGGATGCTTTGCATTTCAATTCTTTCCCTTCTGACAAATTAAAATAACCTTTTGTTTTAGCAACCACTGCTGTCTTGTCAAAATATATCCCACAATGCAGACTGCTGTGGCTGGTTTTGACGTAAAGATCATTTGTGTTCTTGAACTTATTTTTTAACTGATCTTCCAGTCATATCAATATTCACTTTCCCACATTCACAGGGAGTTTTATAAATTCCAGTGATGTCAAGGGGATCTCTAGGATCTTTTGCAGGTCATAGCATGTATCCTAGTTTTGTAGTCAGATGCCCTTCTTTTTTAAGATTCTTGCATTATGTACGGATACATCTGTTTCTCTGCTGTTATATCCATTGACAATCGACACTTTTCAAAGATATTGAAGTTCGTGTTTCAAGACATTCATGTTCAGTAATGAACTTTACTTTATTTAGTAATAGTCTTGATAATAGTTTTTTTCTGAGCTAGATGTAATTGGACATTGCATTTACATATTATCCATGTGTGTAGGCTTTCCATGTACTTTATGGCCAAGACTGCCTGTTGGCTTCTTCCAGGCTATAACATCCTAGATTGGAAGATGATCGCTGTTTTCTTTCTCCATTGTAAACTTATTATTGTCCTAAAATTAAGACATTCAAAAAATAATTATAGCTTTTTATTTTCAACATCATAAAAGCACAGGATTTGTAATTATCTTCATTCTCTGATAAGGTTTTTTTACCCTGGGTTTTTCACATCAGTGGCAAATGCTGAGGAAATACCCCTGAACTTAGTTAGGTCTGGAACACTTCCTTTCCAAGTTATCATTTCATCTCATGTATAACCAGTGTTTCACCTGTGATGTCTCAGTAATAAAAAGGGGCATTAAACACTGTTAAAAAATATTATAAAAACTAATAAACAAATGACTATATTTGAAATGTTTTCAATTATATGATTGGGTTCACTGTGAATGTTCCAATTAACATTTTTAGTTAATAAATTACTATATATGTCTTTTTCTTTTTCTTTCTTTCTTTTTTACTTTTCTTTTCTTTTTTTTCCTTTCCTTTCCTTTCCTTTTTTTTTCTTTTCTTTTTTCTTTTTTTTTTTTAATAGGTTGAATACAGTGAAATACAAGCTAACTAAAGTTTTATACAAAATAGTACAGAGACATTCTGAGATGGTTCTGGAATTTCTTTTCATATGGAAATGAGATAATATTGAAAATAAACAACCAACTTAAACCTAATTGGATGGAATACAATCTAGATCATTAAGAATAATAATAGGAACCATAAAAACAACACCTATTGCAGAGCAAAACTAACAACCTGCTAACTAAAACAGAGCTAGATATTAAAACGGCAATATTAGAATAAAAAGAAGATTTAGATAAAATTTTAAAAATAAACATTAAACCAACAATCATACCAACTGACCCTATACAATATATATATATATATATATCTCAGCGGGAAACTAAATCTGGACACACAGATCTCCAAGAAGAATGTCCTACCTCAAGTATAAAGATTGACAGCACTTAGCACATTAAACTATTATCTGGCTGAAACATGGTATAGAATATATACAGATGGATCACTTAATAACATATAGGCAGAGTTTGGAATATACTGTGATGAATTCTCTCAATATACACATTTGGGACAGTATACTAACCATTTTGATGGCAAAATAATGACCATTAGAGCAGCTTTAGAAAATCTGTTTTTTAGACCTAACAAATAAAAAAAATTACCTTAAGTGACTCTTAAAGTGCATGCAAAGTATAATAAAATACATTTACCCACAACATACACTATATACTACATACACTATAAATGAAATGAAATAAAAGAAGACTTTATCATACAATCCAGATCAGAAATACAGAAATACTTTTACAATGGATCCCAAGCCATTTTGGATTAAAGGGAAACAAGATTGCTGATCCCAAATAAGTGTACTTACGAAGCTGTTGACAATGGAGTGGTATATATATAAACAATGTATACAGTTTTTTTCACACTAACTCCATTCACTTACATAAAATTTGGAACATATGTTTCGGGAGCGATCCCTCCCATCTTCAGCCTGTTGACAAACTGTTGTTAAACGTGGCGGTTGGGTCTCTTGATGTTCTTGTGGTGGCATCTGTTGGTTCTATTAGGAATTTGCTGAGTTCATCCAATGGAGGAATATCGAAATTCATCAAATTATCCTTATTTTTTGTAATGAAAATGTTTTCCCAAGTGGAAAGTTCTATTGCATTATGAAGTTGTTTAAGTAGTTTTATCTCTGGTTTAATTTCATGATTTTTATTCCAAAAATGCGCTGCTATTGCTGATTTATCAATTTGTTTTAAGCGAATATTTCTGAAGTGTTCTTTTTTCCGGATTCCCAAATTCCTCTTCATTTTTCCAATGTATTTTTTGTCGCACTCTGCACATTCTATTTCGTAAATACCTGATTTTTGTTCTGTTGGCATGTAGTCCTTTACTCTGCAACCTAATAAGTTCTTTATATTAAAATTGTTCTTTGGGGCTAACATAATTCCTTGTTCTTTGAATATCTTTTTGAACTTATTGTGATAAATTGGGTGGTATGTGAAACTTTTGAATTTGTACCTTTCTTTTGCACTTTTAAGAGTGGAAACATCTCTTATTGCCTTTTGTTTTTTGGTTTTATTGATGATTTTTATTACTGTGTCTTTGTTGTATCCATTAGTTTCTCCTATCTTTATGATTGGTTGGTATTCCAATTTGTACTCTGTTTCTGTGAGTGGAATGTTAACTAATCTGTGTGCTAAACTATAAAACACTGCATATTTATGTGGAATGGGGTTAAAACTGTCATTTTTTATGTAATTTTCTGTGTGAGTATCCTTTCTATGAATTCCAAATGTAAGATAGTTTTCATTTCTTATGATTTTTACATCTAGGAAGGGGAGATATCCACTTCTTTCTTCCTCTATGGTGAAATTTATAGATTTGTGCTGCAAATTCAGAAGTTTTAGTGCATCCATTGTATGTTTTTTCGGAATTATTGCAAATATGTCGTCCACATACCTATACCATGTTTTGAAGATTAGAGGGAAGGCTTTGGTGATATGTATTTCAAATGAACTCATAAAAAAATCTGCTAAAAATGGAGATAACGGGTTTCCCATAGCTATTCCCGAGACTAGTTGGTAATATTTTTTATTGAAAATGAAGTAATTTTGTTCAATGCAAATGTTCGTAAGTTTTATCAAGTCTTCAATTTTTTGTGTCTGTAGATCTAAGGATTTTAACCATTTCTTTAACATTAGCATAAGTGTATCTTTTGGTATGCTTGGGAATAAGGCTTTTACATCAAACGATACCATTATATTTTCTGCTGTAATTTTGTAATTTTTCTACCAAATCTTGTGAATTTTTGACACTCAAACTTTGGTATTTTTCAAGGATTTGAAAATGTCGGTTAATTTTTATGCTAACAAGTATGTTGGTGAATTGATATTATTGATTATAGGTCTCATGCTCTTGTCTTTTTTGTGTAATTTAGGAAGTGCATACATTCTAGGTAAAACTGGGTTGCTATGTGTGAGTTTTCGTTTTTCGGTAGTGGACAGTATTTTTATTTCATCTAATGTTTTATTCAAGTTTTTAGTGCAGGTTTTTAGTGGATGATTGGTTTTTAGTGGTGATTGGTTTATAATCTTGACCTTTTAACATGGTTTCTATCCTGTTTATGTAGTCTTCTTGGTTCAAAATGGCGATTTTATTGCCTTTATCTGTGATGAAATTAAACCAGAGATAAAACTACTTAAACAACTTCATAATGCAATAGAACTTTCCACTTGGGAAAACATTTTCATTACAAAAAATAAGGATAATTTGATGAATTTCGATATCCCTCTATTGGATGAACTCAGCAAATTCCTAATAGAACCAACAGATGCCGCCACAAGAACATCAAGAGACCCAACCACCACGTTTAACAACAGTTTGTTAACAGGCTGAAGATGGGAGGGATCGCTCCCGAAACATATGTTCCAAATTTTATGCAAGTGAATGGAGTTAGTGTGAAAAAAACTGTATACATTGTTTATAAAGATTGCTGATACTTGGGGGGGGGGAGCTACCATAAAATTAAAAGCAACTTTGAATAAGATCTTCTAAATTGAAACTCATTAAAAGGTTATGAACTGAACAAGAAAAACAAAATTTCCAATAAAAACTTAAAGTAAAACTATATGAAGATCTAAAGACTTTCAAACATCACAAATGTAAATATTGTACTTATGAAGCTGTTGACAATGGAATGGCATTATAACCTAAACTTAGGTATTCATTTTTTACACTAAACTCCATTCACTTACACAAAAGTAAGATGCCTTTCGGGAGAATCTCTCCCATCTTCAGTTGCTCACTGAACCGCCGTTACTTGAAACGATGGCTGGACAAACGGATGTTCCTGTGGTGGCCTCTGTTGGTTGAAGTAGGAAGTTCTGAGCAAAGTTTTCAAAGAACATGGGATAATGTTAGCCCCAAAGAACAGATACAACATCAAGAATTTATTAGGTTGCACAGTAAAAGACTCCATACCAACAGAACAGAAATCAGGAATTTACGAAATAAAATGTGCAGATTGTGAACAGAGCTACATAGGCAAAACAAAGAGAAATTTGGAAATTCGGAGGAAAGAACATTTTAGGAATATTCGGTTTAAAAGGGGTGGATAAATCAGCAGTAGCAGCTCACTTTTGAACCAAAAACCATGAAATAAAACCGGGAATTAAACTGCTGAAGCATCTTCACAACCCATTGGAGTTATCCACTTGGGAAAAAAATTGCATATTAAAAAAAAGAGATAACCTAATGAATTTTGAGTTTCCTCCTATGGATGAACTTGGCAACTTCCTACTTCAACCAACAGAGGCCACCACAGGAACATCTGGGTGTCCAGCCATCATTTCAAGTAACGGCGGTTCAGTGAGCAACTGAAGATGGAAGAGATTCTCCCGAAACGCGTCTTAATTTTGTGTAAGTGAATGGAGTTTAGTGTAAAAAATGAATACCTTAGTTTAGATTATCACAAACATATTTTATTAAAACCAAGAAAAATTGGAATTGCTCAATTGTTGAGAATGATTTCCTATCGGAATAAACCGTCAGGGTGAAATTAATCGAAGACAGCTATTGCCCATTGGGACATGAATACTATCCTAAACAAAGAACATCTGCTGAAATGCAGCCTACATAATAGCAACAAACAAATGATTCATTTAACTTGAAGTGCTAAGTGGAACTTTCACAGCTAGGCAAATCATATAATTAAGATTATTGATTGACTGAGTCGTACTACACACTCTTATTGGCTCCACTTGTTTTATATTTATAATCATCAACTGCATCCGCAGCTAATTGTCGACTGCAGCAGAATTTATGATGTTCCTTTTGATATGCAAATTTTGCCCTGGTGGAGGTGTGAACTTAAAAATGTATGTTTTCATCCCCAAAAATTACCAAGTTCGTTACACTATCTCTGTATGTGTAAGTGTAGACTTTCTCCCAAGTTTCTAGTTCTGTAGATCCCTGTGCAGACTAATAATTTGGTTTTTTCTCTGTCTAGAAATGAGATTCCATTCTTTATTTCTCCATTTGTTTGTGTTTTATGTACCTGAAGTATTTTTATAGCTGAGTGCTTATGTTTTTCCACCATCGATTTTTTTCACATTCTGCACATTTTATTTGGTAAATGCCAATTTTTTCTTTAGTAGAATGCTTTGTTTAATATTGATATTTAGGAGATTTTTAACATTAAATATATTTATTGATGCCAATCTAATATTTTTAGAATTTTTTGAAATTTATGCATAGCCCATGGATGATATATGAATTTTTGAAAAATTATCTTATCCTGTGTTATGGTTTCTTTAATAAGTTTTTCCCTCTTGAACTTCTGTAATTTTTATGAACCAGTTTTTTCTAAATCCATTTTTAATTGCTGTTCTTTCTATTTGCTTATATTCTTTGGAGTATTCTTTCTTGTTAATAAATAGATTAATGAGTCTGTGTGTTACCCTGTTGATTGCCGCATGTTTGTGTGTTTTTGGGTTAAATCGATCAGCTTTGATGTGATTGTTTGCATGTGTGCTCTTTCTATAAATTTCAAATTCCAGGATGCCTTGATGTTTTATTATTTTAAAATCCAAAAAAGGTAGCATGTTATCTACTTCTGTTTCGTATGTGAATATGTTATCTTGTATACTCAGAAGTTTTAATGCATTTTTTTGTTAACAATGGCAAATATGTTGTCAACATATCTGTACCAGATTTTAAATATGTATGGAAATGCTGATTGGATATGTGTTTCAAATCTGCTCGTGAAGAAGTTAACTAGAAAAGAAAATAAAGGGCTGCCCATAGTAAGTCCTGATTCTTGTTTGTATAATTTGCTCTTGAATGGAAAATGGTATTGGTTTATGAAATTTCATAAATTTCAGTGGGTTTTATATATTCCTTTATGTGTACATCATTCCACTTGTTCTTAGACAATCACGGAGGTAAGTTATAAGTTTATCTGTAGGTATACTGGATATAGAAAGTCTACATCAAAAGGTACTAAAGTGCTAGAAGGTTGTAATTTTATTTTTTTTCTTCTTCCTGTTAACTGAAATGAATTGTTTATAATCAAATTTTGACAGTGTTCTGAATCTATTAGCTAGCCATTTTGCTAAATAGTATGATGGTATGTTGATGGTAGGGTCTCATACCATTACCCATCATGTGAACTTCTGGTAAACCATATATTTTTCCTAATGTTTATTTTTTTTTTAAAGTTTTATTCTTGCTTATTTATTTTGGGATAAAGTTGCATGTTTTCAGAGCCTCATTGGTAAAAATTAGTACATCCCTTTAATGGATCTGACTGGACATGTGCAAATTCTTTGTTTTTTTTAGCAACTCTCACATCCTCATATATTCTTCTTTATCTAATATCACTATTATGTTCCATTTATCAGCTTTTGTATAAATTACATCTTTATCATTTAATGATTTTATTGTTTTTCATTTTTTCTTCTTATTTAAATCTTTTAATAATTTTTCTGATCAATTTCTATCTCTTTTTCTTTATGATTTATCCCTTCTATAGCCACTTATAAATATTCTATTTTATTGATGTATTGTGCACATGTTTAAGGCATTTATTTAGAAGTGCTATCGCTTCATTCTTGAAACTTTCTTTGGATAGGTTTTCCAAGTAATTAGGTTTAGGGCCTGGATTTCTAAATTTCTTAGGTTATTCGTGTACATTTCTAAACTTTACTTTCTTGATGGGCCTTTTTTTTGGTTATCCAGAACTATATATATTCCAAAGCTGTGTTTATTACTTTATCCTATATGTTTTGTAACCTCATTGAGAGCTTTAAGTGTTTCTCATGTAGTTTTAGATCTATTATAATTTTAGTTGTATATTTCCAATATTGAATAATGGTTGGCCTTTTCTATTTATATTACTTTTTTCTCTGCAACTAATTGCTCACAACCATAATGATTATATTTACGATTCTTCATACGAAATTTGGGCAAATTTTATGTTTTACAAACAGGTTTAAAAAACATGTGCATTATTATTATTGCCACATAATCGAAAAGTAAGCTATCCTATGAAAGAATTATGAAAGCAAGTCAATAAACACTAAGGATGGTGTTTTCTCATCATACAGTGGAAATATGGTGGTGAAATAATTATTCATTAGAATAAATCTCACGTGATTGGTGAAAAAAATTGGAAACACCTTGTCTCACTCAGTGTATGAGTTAAGATAAACTTCTCATCTATGATTATTTCCTAGATATTTTACTTCAGTAACATGTTCCAGTTGTTTGTTGTCCAGGTATATACTTAATTCATTACTGCCTGCTCATTTCTTTCCGTATATCATGACTTTCAGTTTTTCCTTATTGAATCTTATTTTGTTGTTCTTTGACCAGATCTCAATCTTGCTTAATTTTAGGAAAATTATTAGGAAAATTTTTATACTTCTTTGTTTTTGTCCTCAGTGAGTAAAATTAGATCATCTGCAAAGGCAATAACTTTTGTATACTGTTTAGCATAGGTCGAGCTAAGAAGTGAATAATGTAGCAGATTCCAGAATAAAAGTTCACATCAGGATCTCTTTTTACATTTACATAAGATTTTTAATATGAGAGTTACTGTCCTTTCGTTTAAATAATTTTGGATAGCAGGTATGAATTCTTGGGATAATAAATTAATCTTGACTCATGTATGATAGCAGGCCACCAGGCACCATCAAAAGCTCCTTGGATGTTTAGTTAACAAGGGCAAGGCATTTCTTCTGCATTAAGTTGTGTGTGTACTTTTGTTTATTTTAATTAACAGCACAATGTATTAGTATTAAGTAATATTACTTGCTCTTTGATAGATAGATATATATATATATATATATATATATATATATATATATAATATACATTTAAAATGTCTTAATGTTAATAGTTAATAATTGTGTGTGTGTGTATATTTGGGGGGGGGGGGATGTACAGTTAGTTAAACCCAATTTGCTATGTTAAAACTATTTACGAAATAAGACATTTCTGAATTACTACATAGTATTAACCAGTCAACACTAGAATGTATAATGTTAGAAAGTTTTGGTTTTCACTAAAAGTTTTCTAATTAAAACTTGATATGACTAGTTCAAAGTATGAGGAAAAATCAATAAGTAAGTGAATAAATATTTTGCAATTAAATGAAAATGTATTCGAAAAAACAAGTATACATTTGAAAAGTACTGTACTTTTACACATAGCATCTATTCACATTTATACATTTGTCTCACCATGACACCAATTTTTTGATGCCCATGTAGCAGAACCAACGATGCATGGCTGTCTGTGTTACTGCTGAAGTGTTTGCCAGCAAGGTTTCTCTTCAGTGGGTCGAACAGGTGAAAGTCCTATTGAGCCAGCTGAATGCTTGAGCATTTTCCAGTGCCATGAATCATGAATTAACTTTATGCATCACTGATGCAGCCACATGGAGATTTGTCATGAGAGTGATGACCTCCTCCAGAGATTTGGTTGGACATTTACAGCACGATGATTCAAAATGACATAATAGGCAGAAACATTTATGATTGCTCCTTTTACTGCAAAGTAAGCAAGAATGTCACAGAAAATGGTATTCAAAATCTTTCCTGCTGACAGGGTTCTAAGTTTTATGGGTAGGGATGAGTTTGTGTTTGCATATCATGCTATGATGCTTTCATTCAAGGGTGTAATGAAACACATACAATTTGTTCCTGGTAATAGTGTGGCCAAAGAATGCATTTCCAACTATGGTACTGCAGCAAATGCTCAAGACTATCCAACATTGTGCTCCATATGGAGTGGTGTGAGTTATCTGAGGATCCAATTTGCTGACACTTTGCGATAACTAATTTCTTCATAGGTGACAGCATATGTACTGCCATATGAAATTCCCCCTGCAACCACTGCCATTTGGATTGTTGACAGTCGATCCTCTTGAACCAACATTGCTTTGTGCATGGGATTTGAGGCCATCCAGGAAGGGGTACCATCAAAGGGGTTTACATGTGCTGCTTTGAACTTTGCACACCAGTTACAGATATTTGTGAATGTCGTGTATATGTCACCAATTACTGTATGCATCTTACCAATAGATTTCAGGTAGTTTCTATTTCTTTGACCACAGAAACTGAGTTACACACACCTGCAAACCTCGTGGAAAGGTGGCAAAATACATAACTTCCAAATGTATGGTTCAGTTTATGTGAATATATTTCTGTTTTGCTGTAAAAAAATTTACTCAATTACTTTTTCATTTTCCCTCGTAGTATTAAGTAACATGTTACTAGGTAAATCTAAATTTCCCAGTTGGAAGTGTTCTAGGTTTATATATTTGAATATGTAATCTTAAAAGAAGTTAGGAACACTGAAGTTGTTACATATACAAATGAGTCAGTATTAGGTGACACTAAAACTTCACTAACTGGTTAATTCTTCAGAACATGTTTCAAGAGCATTCGCTCTCATCTTCAGCTGGGGACTGACTAACTCTAGCAGGAGACATAGTGGCATCTGGTAGTTCCATTAGATAACGGAACAGGAAGTCCATTGGTGGAATGTCAAAATTCATAACTCTTATGTTTATTTTTTAAAATATAAATCTTTTCCCATATTGCCAAATCCTTGGGATTGGTGGTAGCTTTTAACAGTTTGGCCTCTCAAGTGATCTACAACGTCGATTTATCCACTTGTTTATATCTTAAATTTCTGAAGTGTTCTTTGGTCCTTGTTTCCAAATTTCGTATTGTTTTGCCTATAATTATCTGATCACACTCCAAACAATCTATCCGATACACTCCTGACTTCTTGCTGGGTGGAATAACTTCCTTTTTGGTGCTGTTCAGAAGCTTTCCAATACTAAATTTATTTTATGCAGCCAAGCGTATATCATAATTTTTAAAGATTTTCATGAAATCCACTCATTATTAAATTGGTCCACAAGTTTATATGAATTGATGATACTTCTACTTTCAAACTGTTCTAAAGATGTAAATTTTTTTTACCAACCACTTGGCCAAATTGTAGGTTGGTGAATTGATGTTGTTGATTATTGGGCGCATGCTCTTGCCGGGTTTGTGTACCCTCGGCAGGCCATATATTCTGTGCAAATGTGTGTTATTTGTTTTAATTTTCCATTTTTCATTTTCTGATAACATTTTGATCTGTTTCAAGGAGGAGTTAAAAGCTTTAATACACTTCTTCATTGGATCATGGCTTATCACTGCATATTCAGGAGTGCCCAACATCTTCTGCATACTTCGATGTAATCACCTTGGTCCATGATTATTATCTTGTTCCCTTTATCAGCTTTGATATATACCACAAGTTTATTGTTTAAGGGATTTAGTACACTTTGTAAAGGTGTTGATTCTGATGGTTCTTGCTATATTGTTTGATTTTATTGAGTACTTGTCTGCATTGATTTATGATGGCCAATTTTTTAGAATCATTCAAACCCTCGGTAGCAATCTCTATGCCTACTATGTAATCTTCCAATCTATTGGAGTAACCCACACATTTTAAACCCTTTGTTTAAAAACCGTAATTCTTCATTGTCCAAAGAGTATCTAGATAGGTTAATTACATTATCAGTGTTGCATTCTTTAGGTTGGCAATGGTTTGTTTTTTGCTTACTAAATAACATGTTGAATTTTTTCTTTAGTTTAAGCATTTCATTTCTCATAAACACGGTTAATTTACTATGGATATTGTCTTCCAAGTTTTTCCAAATTATATGCCCTAATGTTTTTGACAATTTCAAATGTAAGTTATATAATTTTATATCCAACTGCCCCAAAGTTTTGTAATGATTGTTCATTTCAACTGTTAACACCTTCCTTTCAATCGCTTTTTGAATGGTACTGTAATCGTTGCATTTAACAAACTTTCTTAAAAAATATGGAGCGATTTTGTTTGTAATACATTGTTTTATGAAACGTATTTTAGCTGCAACATTTATTCTTTTTTCTTGTAATTTTAAGAAAAGTTTTATATCTTTTTTGCATAGGAAGTCTTCATTAAAAGTAAAATAGTTGGGTCCTACCTCTTGGATCTTTAAAAATTATGTTATACGTTTGACTGCACAAAATAAATTTAGTATTGGAAAGCTTCTAAACAGCACCAAAAAGGACATTATTCCACCCAGCAAAAAGTCAGGAGTGTATCGGATAGATTGTTTGGAGGGTGATTAGATATATATAGGCAAAACAATACGAAATTTGGAGACAAGGACCAAGAACACTTTAGAAATTGGAGATATAAACAAGTGGATAAATCGGCAGTTGCAGATCACTTTTGGACTTATGATCATAACATTGCAGGAGAAGCCAAACTGTTAAAAGCTACCACCAATCCCAAGGATTTGGCAATATGGGAAAAGATTTATATTTTAAAAAATAAACATAGAGTTATGAATTTTGACATTCCACCAATGGACTTTCTGTTCTGTTATCTAATGGAACCACCAGATGCCACTACGTCACCTGCTAGAGTTAGTCAGTCCCAGCTGAAGATGAGAGTGAATGCTCTTGAAACATGTTCTGAAGAATTATACAGTTAGTGAAGTTTTAGTGTCACCTAATACTGACTCATTTGTATATATTTGAATATATTGAAAATAAATAAAAAAAAGTCACAAAAACTGCATTTGTTGATGCTTATAAAGCTTAATTTCTGTATATGAAGTTACATTTTAAAACTCTGAAGATTTTTTTGACTAACACTGTATAAATAATGTTCAACTGTATCAATAGTTAAATTTTTGCATCTTAATATCACTTTTATTTGCCAATAATGCAGTCAACCTACTGGGATTGTGCCTCAACACATCTTCTGTAAAGAAGTACTGATTACAACAGATTAATTTGTATGATCTTTCTGCAATAAGTTGCAACTTGTAAATAAGGTATAAATTCCTGTTTTGGAAGAATCAGAAGCTGAAATGAATATATATGTAGGATTATAACAGCAGCATGAATTTAATAATAAATTTCCAGCTTCCTGTTAAGGACAGGAACACATCTCATGTGTGGAATTCACACAAGAGATAGACCCTATGGGATAGGCCATTGCTCTTCAAGGAATTACGCTATTGAAGTTGACTGCTATGTTCATAGGACTAAAATGTCTATATATATATATATATATATATATATATATATATATATATATATATATATATATATATATATGAATAAAGAAAATTTTAAATGCCAAAAAATGCATGTACATTTGGCTTCCTTTTTAGTAATCAGGTAAGCAACCAGAATTATTAAGATAAATATGTTTGCATAGTTTAAGCAGTGGAATAAACCTTTTTTTTTTTTAATTCAGTTTCGAATTGAACACAGTGAAATGCCCATAATAATCTCTTTTGAGTCAGATGTTTAAAACACTCTTTATGGTTTTGCTTAATGAGATTTACTTAGGATATATGTTTTGTGGAACTATTGTCCACATCCTCAGATGATAAATGACTGTTGGATCATTCATAGGAGTTGGGTAGGTAGGTATCTGGGCGGACTCTGGTGTTCTAGTGATTAACTTAAATAAAGTGCTAGCTGCTTCCAGGATGTCAAAATTAATAAGGTTATGCTCATGAAATTGTAAACTTAAAAGTAGTTAGGAATAGTGAAATTGTTAAATATACACGCTCTTGAAACATGTTCTGAAGAATTAACCAATTAGTGAAGTTTTTTCCCATATGTTTAGTTCTTTTGGTTGTTCAATTGTTTTTAATAACTTGATACTTTTTCTATTTCATGGTTTTCATTCCAAAAATGTGCTGCCACAGCTGATTTATCCATTTGTTTGTAACAGATGTTTCTCCAATGTTCCTTCAACCTAATGCCTATATTTCTCTTTGTTTTCCCTACATAGATTTTTTCACAATCCTTACAATTAATCTGGTAAATACCAAATATTTTCTCTTTCAGCCTGAAGTCTGTTTCGTTTAATTTCAATAAACTTTTTACACTGTATCGGTTTTGAGGTACTAAGATCATAGTGTACTTTTTTGAAAAATTTTTGAAATTTCTTATTAACTTGATGGGTGGTAAGTGAACTTTTTAAATGTTTTTTCCCCATGATAAATCACTTAAAGTTGTTATTTGGTTAATTTTTTGTTTCTGGAATCTTTTGATTTTTTGGTTAATCTCTGTTTGTTGAACCCATTGGATTTATCTGCTTCTATTATGTGTAGATATTCATTTTTGTATTCTTCTTTGCTCAGTGGTATATTTATTAATCTGTATATCATGGTGCTGAATGCTGCTTCCTTATGTGATCTTGGATTGAAACCGTGGGCTTTGATATAGTTGTCTATATGTGTGTCGTTTCTATAGATGCCAAATTTAAGTTTATTGTTACACTTTATTATCCTCAGATCCTAAAATAGTAACATATTATCTCTTTCCATTTCGACAGTGAACTTAATTGAAGGCTCTTGCACAGTTAAAGATTTTAGTGCATCTTCCACGTGCTTACTGTTTATAATAGCAAATACGTTATCTACATATCTGTGCCAAACCTTAAAAATGAGGAGAAAACATATATCATGAATAAATCTCATTTAAGTGAAGCCATAAAGAGTGTTTTGAGCATCAGTCTCAGAAGAGATTATCGATTTCTTTTTGTTAAATAACCTAATGAGTGTTTTCATGAAATTGAAAGTTAGGAAATGCCACCAAAACCCTAAAGGAAATAAAAGGGATGTGAAGATAAATTGGATAAAATAGAGTATATAAAAGTATAGAATCTAGTTTTGAGTTCTCATTCTTTATGTATTGCAGGCAGCAGATGACAATCTTAAGGGACTCAGGTAAATGCCAGTCCATAAATGATGTACTGCCACTGGTGCAGGTTCGAGATGTGATGCAGTATATGCCACAGATGAAGTACATGTTTAGCCGGATGGGTGCTGGTGGTGAAGATAACCCTTCAAAGCGCCAGCGTACCAGCTAGGACATGGCGTGGCCCGGGTCCATGTGGCATGGCTACGGGTGGTCACAGCATTACGGTTTGTAATGTATTATGTTTGTAATTCTTCTGAAAATGCACTTTTAATTTGAAATGAGCCATGTATAATGTGTTCAAAAATATTATGATTTTTATTTGTTTCAGTGTGGTAATGATATTTTGTCACAGACAGTAATAAAGTTGCATCAAATTCAGTTCATTGCTGTTTCCACTATCTTCAATAAAGAAAGAGTTAGTGGTAATTAATTTGTGATACTATTAAGTTTATTGTCTTCATTTTGTGATCTTAGATGAATTTTGTGTTGTTGAGTGATTGATGTCATTCTAATACTACTTCATCAAGATATCATACCACATCATGTAATCAGTATTTGAATAGAACTATCTTACAAAGGGGACTACATAAAATTGGATGCTTACTATCATAATTCAAATAGCAGCTAATGTAATTGTTCTGTGCCAATATGTGGAAGATATCACTGATAAAATATTAATGAAGGATAGTAAATGTTGATTTTTTGGTTTTGTTATTACGCTTATTCAAAGTTCAAGTTTACTAGAAATTGTATTAGAATAGCTTAAACAGGATATACCATTCCCCAATACTGTTATGGTGTGGGGTGCTTCTCACATAATTTAAAGCTTCATTTCAAATTAAAATTAGATTTCACTAGAATTACTACTTTACAAGCCATTCATTGGCCAATGCTGTCTAAAAACAAAGAAACATCATGAACAATGAAGACTGTAAGTTAAAAAGAGCATATTAGTGCACAGTGTTATCTGTACATATGAAAAAATTGTATGAATGCATGTGGGTGTGTATGTGTGTATGAAAAGATGGCAATAAGATAATAAGAATGAAATTGTTAGTTAGGAAATGTTTTGTTTCTGTGTAAGTTAATGAAACATTATCATCTGATATCACCATCATTACATACTTATTTATTTCCATTGATATCCTTTCCTCATAAGACTTAATAACTAACATTCACGTATCGCTTTTTCACTTCCCCCTCCTTTATCATACTGTCTCTAATAGCTGCATAAATTCTTGGTAGCACTGATACTTTCTAGTTGGTTTGTAAAAAATTTCACAGTAGAAAAACATTTTCTACTGAGGGAATTAAAAATTGACAAATATTTAAAAACTGCTCAGATCGAAAGTCCTTGAGACAAAGAGAATAATCCTTTTCTGATATGGACTAAAGTATTTTGTGTGCCCAAAGTTATGAGCACCAGCAATAAAATTAAATTGAATGCTTTCATTTAGTCAAAAATTTACAAGTAATGCAGGCCTTCAACCGCAACACTAAGAAATAATGGAAAAGATAAAGTGAAAAACTAAAATGTATTTTAAAGAGGCATTTAGTTCCGAAAGATATTTGTAAAATTTCAGGGTACATTAAATTTCATAAAAGATAAAGCAAAATAAAACTTGTAATTGCTATCAAAGGTATTTGAAATAATGGAAAAACATGAATTTGAAGTAATTTTGTTTGCCAGAAGTAAACATCTGTAATTTCAAATTCTAAAATTTAAACTACTTGCATTAGTGCCTGTGTGGATGCGAATAGTGTGCAAGTGTACATGCATGAAAAGTGAATACGAGAGAGAGCACAAGAATTAAACACTCCACTGTATAAAGAACAAAGCATTGTTATAACATACGTTTGTTTTTAACCTTGAACTTACAATTATGTAATTAGCCACTTAAAGAGTTTGCTTATGGCATACAGAATTATATTGGGGTAATCAAGCATTGTATATCAGAACCACAAGTTTTTAATTTTGATTAATGGTTCTAGTAGAAGTTTATGTTAGTTGAAAATATTTTGACTGCTCTGCAGTTGAGGCCAGTGGAAATATTTCTCTGGAGCTGTCACAAAATTTTTTTATGGAATTAGTTTCTTTTTTCAGAAATTATTTCACAAGTAATAAGGGGTAAGTACAATCACCACAACACAGTCAACCCTACTATAATACCACTCCCAACACAAAGTAACAAAGCATAGGACTTTTTTTAATAGTGTTTAACGCCCGTTTTTACTATTGAGGCACCACAAGCTGTGGACACTGAACATGAGATGAAATGATAAATGGGAAAGGATATATTTTAGGAAAGAAAGCGTTTCAGGCCAAAGTTTAGGGTACCTCCCCTGCATTTGCCATTTATGAGGACTGAGGAAAACCTGAGAAAAACTCAGGGAGGACAGTCCTGGTGGATTCAAACCCCGGAACTCCTGCTCACAAGCTGGTGCCTTAATGACCAAAGAGACCAGTGACTGTAAAGCATAGGATAGCAGTAGTCTGAAGTGGAAGCAACACTCCTTTTCATAAGAATATAAAGGTGTCATTTTGCTCTCTAACTGTATTCAATATAGAGTCAACCAAATTAACAGTATTAACAATAAAGTTTTAAACATTTATCCTAAACTTAGGTATTAATTTTTTTACACTAAACTCTACTTACTTACATAAAAGTAAGGAACATTTCGGGAGAATCTCTCCCATCTTCAGTTGCTCACCAAATCGCAGTTACTCGAAACGATGGCTGGACACCCAGATGTTTCTGTGTGGCCTCTGTTGTTTGAAGTAGGAAATTGCTGAGTTCATCCATAGGAGGAAACTGGAAATTCATTAGGTTTTCTCTATTTGTTAATATAAAATTTTTTTTCCAAGTGGATAACTCCAATGGTTGTGAAGATGTTTCAGCAGTTTAATTTCCAGTTTTATTTCATGGTTTTTGGTCCAAAAGTGAGCTGCTACTGCTGATTTATCCACCTGCTTAAACCGAATATTCCTAAAATGTTCTTTCCTTTGAATTTCCAAATTTCTCTTTGTTTTGCCTATGTAGCTCTGCTCAGAATCTGCACATTTTATTTCGCAAATTCCTGATTGCTGTTCTGTTGGAATGGAGTCTTTTACTGTGCAACCTAATAAATTCTTCATGTTGTATCTGTTCTTAACAACCAGTAAAAAAAACTCCACATCAACAGAAATCAGGAATTTTTAAACCTTTTGTTCGAAGCTAAAAGTTTTTTAATGGTTCTGCCTGTAAAGTATCTACAATGCATGGAGGGAGGAAGTTTAACAGTCAAATAATTGTTGTTCAGTGGATTTTAGCAAGAAGTTTACTGTGCTGACAGAATCCTCCAAATACCATTAGCAGTCCATAGATAATATTAATGTTTGTGTAAAATAAGTATGTGGTTGGCCACCATGCGACTATTTTGACATTGTTGTCAGCACAGATTATTACAAGAGAGCACCAATCTGCTCACCATATGTTGATTCACCAGAACTAACTCAACTACACATGGCATGTGCAATATGAAAAATGACTTGAAAGATTCTTTGCATTAAATGCATGTCTTATGGCATAATATGCTTGACTTTCTTGTATTATCACTTCACCAAATACATTTTTACAAAAAAAAAAAAAAATGACAAGTACTAATAGTAATATAACGACATGCTGTATTAATGAAAAGTTAATGATAAACATGCAACTTATAGCAGGAAGCTGTACGTGCTGCTAATTTCTGTTTGCCTCAGCTTCTGGGCAAATTCATGGAGATAATGGTCTCCTGTACTTGTAGCCCAAGCAGCATTGTTATGCTATGCCTTTATAATATATTTGGTCTGTAGTTCCCAGTGGTAATGTGCAATACATCCTCCCTTAATAACTTGAATACCTCAACCATTGAGAAATATTTATCAATAAGTATTTTCATTGTGCCCAAGAGTGTGTCATTTGTGCAGCCCTTTAATATGTGGCCAGAATTGACACATGTCATGTCATGTCAAGAACACAATTTAATGGATATATTTTCTTATTTCCCTGAGGAACTTGAAATACAGACAACAATGTTTTTCTTCTATAATAGTAATTGGTGGCCATTTATATTTTCATTCACAGCTCAGTTCAGTAATTTCAAACAGTTCCTCTTTTTTAAGCATAATTGGGTATCTCTACCATATATAATGACTGTATATCTATTTATTTATTTATTGGGACTAAGCAAAATACAAAAGAAATAGTCTATAGGTTCTCACCCTAGCCACTTTTCCTATAGACACTATAGACCACTATAATATTTCATACAACTGTACAATTAAGTTAACAAATGGTAAACTATAAAAAAAAACTATAAAATCACAAATATCTTTTTAACTTCTCTGTTTTAACTTCCTGCCTTCCGTAATAACTGTACATGTAGCATTGAATGACATCCTGCTAAAATATAACGAACTTGTCTCTCCTTTCCTGAAGTTTGCATTTTATATGAGCCGCTCTGTTCCTCTGCATTGTACTTTTCTTTTCCTATCTACAAAACAGTGTTAGGATAAATGCACAAGGTTGCAGCTATTCTCTCAACCTCCTGTTTTATGTTAGTAAGGGACCTCCATTATTGTTCTGATATTTTAAATACAGAACATAACACACCTTTTATCTTTTTGTGGGGTATTTTCTCAGGTATGCTCTTTGTCCACTATCCTATAGTGTTTTTGTGTCATATAATTCCCATTCTTTACATAAACACTAAAATAAGCTAAGTTCACACAATTAACATTGAAATACAACAATGAACAAACTACAAAAGAAGAACAATGGTCATGCAGTATCTAGTTGTCACTAAAACAACTAAACTAAGCACAAAACATGGTAGTGCATTCTACATCTTTTGTTTGAAAATACATGTGGCAAAGTTGCAATAGTAGTAGACATAGTTTCAGAAAGCTTATACTCGTCTTAATGTCATACTAATTTTAATTTAAAGTAACATTTAATTGATATCATTGTATGATTCAGTTGAACTACACACTCTTAAATTCAATTTACATTTTAATTTTTGAATAATATTTCTTTTCTTCCCTCTAAAAATAAAACTATGAGGTTCTCGCATCCAGTTCTGTGTATTGATATTAAATCTTGCTCTGAAAACCAGGAAACCAAGTTCACATGACTTTTCATTTATAAGGGATAAATAAAATAATTTGAGTATAAAATAAAACAGGTCCATACTTAAGAAAAATGTGTTGCAGTTAAGCAAGAGTACATTGCTCCCCCCTTTCCCCCCTCCCTTGGTGAGCAAAGTTCAGTTTCACACATTGTTAATATCCTCAAGTGGCAGAATGCAGAACTTGATAACTTGATAATATCAGCAGCTAATCAACTACAATTTTGCTCACTCTGTATGAGTAACTGAAGTATCATTTACATTCTAAAAAATAAATAAATAAATGGGCATTTTATCTATTTTAAAAACTTCACTTTACAAAAATAGTGATCTGGGCACTTCAGGTACAGAGGAGAGCAGAATGGCAGCCTGTAAGGTGTGAAGAATAAGCAAATATCTTATTTCAACATTATATTATTAAAATGTGGCATACAGCAATAGTTGACTAATTGCAAAAACATTGTAGGCTAGGAAATGTAGTATGGTGAGGGGACAGAGAATAAAACTAAGTGGTGCCTGAGAGTCCAGTTATAATGCAAAGTGTGTATGCAATATGTTATGAATGGATAACATATTTATGTTATCCACTCATTTAAAGCAATCTCCTTGTACATAAAGGAAAAGGGCAATATACTGAATATCAAAGAAGGAACAGAGGAGTGGTAATAACTATGATTGAGAAATATAGCAGCTGCTAATGTTTAAAGAATTTAAATGCATGCGCCTTTATCAAATGTATCGTTATCCCTCTATTGGATGTTGCTATGGTGGTGTGAATCAAGATATAAACTAAGGAATAAAGATGAAAGACCATTATTTTTACTTCTGAAGGACTTGCACTTTGTTTTTAACCTCTGTTATTTTAACAAATATTATAGTGGAATGTTGTTTTCAATTTCAGCATATGACCTTTAACTTCTAAATACTGAAAATGTCAAATTTTGGAATCACATCATTGGGCACAAAGCAAATACACATACTCATTAAATATATTTAGTTATTGTAACTTTAATGATTAAATTATTTTTAATATAGGGCATTAATCTTTCCAGAGAAATCAACAACCTCAGTCATAGCTCAGGAATTCATTATAACTGTTCAAGAAGCAGTGACAGATGTAGGAAGCTAAAGTTAAAATGAAGTAATGAACAACATTAATGCATCAGCATGTTACTACTGAAGAAACAATGTCATGTTATTCAGGTAGAGAAAGCTGGCAAAATGAGCCTCTTAAGATCAAACTTGTGTGCATAAAATTATTTTAACAATTCTGTCAGGATAGCATCATAAGTATTTATTCAATTTTAAGTTTAGCTGCTTAGTGACCCTTGTGCAGAAATTAAGAGAATGTTAATGTTTATTAATATAAAGGAAAAAGTTATAATTGCTATTTCTAGATAAGAAATACACTATTGTTAAATTTTTCGAAAGTTTGTAGTTGCATTTCAAAACATTAAAATGCAAGGAATATCATACAGAACATACCAGTGATTATTTAACAAGAATTCCATACTTCATAAGTAATCGGAGCTAATTTAGCTTTATTGTTAAGCTCTTAATTATTTGGTTAATTATGAATGCATGGCATAATGTAAAACTAGCAGAAAATTCACTGTCATATGTTATTGCCCATTTTAGAAGGTTAGTATAAGGGCATGATTATTCAAAATAGCAAAAAACTGAACAAAAGAAGCAGCAGATAATGAAGATAAGATTTCTTTTTGGAGGGAAGGGAAGGAGGAAGATATAGTACATCAATTTTCGATTTCTTTCTTCTTTTGAAGAAAACAGAATGTAAATAAGATAAAGAAAAAAATAAAATTGAGAAGCATTTCCCTTTCTTTATTTTTGTGTTCTTTTTTTGTTTCCTTTCACATTTGATAAATTGTATATCTCAGTCTTTTTGTCAGAAGAAAAAGCTCCATTTATTTTCATAGTCTTTTCTGCTTCTGTTTTTATAAAATTCAAATGTTGAATGAAAGAAATAGAGAGAAAAAATCATTCTAACCACTATTGTTACATTGCTCTCAGAGTTAAGAATAGCCGAGTCTGACAACCATATTTGCAAACTGTCTTTGTATTAAATTAGATTTAAAAGTTATTAATGCTAAATCCTTTATATTATTTACTATGATTCCAGTGCTTAGGTAACTAAATTTCAGCGGTTGTTGAACAGCCTTTTAACAAACTACTTGTAGGATTCAGAAAAATAAGTATTTACTCATTGCATTTTCCTGACATTTCTGAAAATTTTTGGACTACACTTGTTAGGGAATTTGAAAGGTTATATGGAACAAAATTCTTTTTCATAAGAAGTGTCAATTTGTTGCATTTGAATTGGGAATTTCAGATCATAGAGTAGCCCATAAAATTAAATGTAAAATTAAAACTTTACCAAAAGACTTTGTTAATTCTTTTTGAGATCACAATGGCATTAGGTTCAAAAGTAAAAAGAAAAACTTTAAACATAAAAATGATGTAAACATTTAAGATCAAAAGTTTCCGGAATTATAAACAAGTGGATAAATTGAAAGAATAGTACCAAAATATTGAAAACATGAATTATTAAATTATTTACTTGCATAATTTACAAAAAATTATTTTTGTGGCATTTTATTGAATAATAGGCTGATGGTCAGAGAAATTAATCTTGGTAGCTACTACTATTTTCACTACCTTTGACATTAACTTTTTCTAACATAAATGAAGGCATCTCTTTGCAGGTTGTCACATATGCCACTTATTATTATAGTAGGACATGTGTTCAGACATTCAGTCCATTTCATCCCACAGCAGTTTGATTGGGTTGAGTTCCAGTGGCTGAGGACACCACTTTCTCTTTTGCTTTATTCCTAAATAATTAATCCAGTAATAAGAGTGTGTGGAATAATTATCTTGTTGCATCCACTAAGATACTTTCCAAATGGAATAGCATTTTGAGACACAATGAATTAACTCTGTTTCTCCTTACCTTGCCAGATTTTAAACAAACTGAGCTATATCCCCCGCATTTCCTTAGTTAAAACTATTCACGCCATATGCGTGACTTGCCGAGTATGTAGAGAGCCCTAACAGAGGACAAAGACATGAAAATTAAACTTTAGAAGCATTTGAACTTAACAATATTATAATCTAGAAGAGTTAACTGTTTTATTACAAACTGAAGACATCGTTGTTCTCTCTACTGAGCACAGTGAAGCAACATGTGAATGCAATATCAAGTTGCATGTGCTCATGATAAAGCAAGCTTTAATGGTAAACAAGATAAATAACCTCCCGCCGAGTTCACAATACTGCATTTTATGAACTTGATTTCATCCATGCTATCACTCATCATAATTAAAATAAAAATTTTCTGAGTTTCTTTAAATATATAGTGTATAACAATAAACTATTACTTTTAAACAATGAATTAATTTGTATCGCGAAAAATAGTTTTGTGCTCATCAAACAATGAGGAATGGCAGAGAAACCTGGTACTGTTGATATCCAGAGTAAGATTAAGAGAAACATAGTATAGTGGACATTTTGATATAGTTTTCCATTTATGTGTTAATATATAGCAACTCTCTCAAGAGTGCCAGAAAGATCAATTGGTATATGTTTATTATAACTAATATGTAAAATTCCATTTTTTGGGGCTAGGGTATTTATGGATGCTCTTTAACATCTCAGGTCATCAGCATCCCATTCAATTCAGAGCGTGAAATGGCCGACAAATTTTGTTTAGAGGCCTCTTTTTTCAGGTTCTTTTTCGTGCCGTAAATGTACGACACGGGACCCATGGCTTTACTTTCCTTCCGAAGGAAACCATACTTAAGATTTTTTGGCCCGAAAAAATTCATCAATCTGGACCAGTAGTGTTTTTTTTGTTTTTGTTTTTGTTTTTTTTAACGCCCGTTTTTACTACTGAGGCACCACAGGCGGTGGACACTGATGATACATGAGATGAAATGATAATTTGGGAAAGGATATTTTTTTTTTTAAGGAAGGAAGCGTTCCAGGCCTAAGTTTAGGTACCTCCCCGGCATTTGCCAGTTATGAAGACTGAGGAAAACCTGGGAAAAACCCCAGTCAGGGAGGACGGTCCTGGCGGGATTCGAACCGCAGACCTCCCGCTCACGAGTTTGTGCCTTAACGACCTCAGCCGCCCGTGGCGGTAATCTGGACCAGGTTTGAACCCACGATCTTGGGTTTAGGAGGCAAGCAAGTATGGTTACCACTACACCGCCAGGACCAACTTTATTTTGCTGCTTATGATTAAGGAATTAATCTTCAGATTTTCATGTGACTTGGGTCTTTCACTTTGTTTCTGGTAATTAATATTTTTTTTTCTCTCCCTATTTTATTGTATCAGTAACCTTTTATCTTCATCACAATGATATTTATGTTTGAATTTAATGATTTACTGTTAACTTTTACTTTAGAAATTGAATAGAATTCCTGTCTATGTGCTTGGTACTGAATTATTAAATAATAATATTCCAATATGTTTCTATTCAGTAACACTGTCAGAGCAAACAGCCCATTTCATTAACTTGTCACTTCCAAAATTTATAATAATGTAAACATAAAACATTTTCATGAGGATATTTATATAAATGATTTATCCACCAACATTTGGCTTGCTGTGTATATTTTGCAACATTGTTTACATTTTTAATATTAATTTAATTTGGACTCCTTAAAACATTGATGCATGCAACAATCCCTTGTTAGTTGAACTGTTTAAAACTCGCTCTTCTTGGTTTCATTTGAGATTAAATCAGAGCATGATTTATGGACATTTGTTCATATCTGCAGCTGTTATATGATTGCGAGATTGTTCGTTCAAGTTGAGTTGGTGTCTGAGGGGTCTTAACGATAATCTTGAATATAGAGCTGTTTGCTTCCAGAATGTAAAAATTCATAAAGTGATGCTAATGTTTACAATGTTCATTATAAGCTAAAATTCATTTGTGTGCATCAGCTGAAGAAGTTTTACAATATTAAGATAATTTTAAATATAATTAAATGTTTCAAATTAATTGTAGTACAGATGCATTATGGTGACAGGTATGTAGGAGTTTAGAATCCAGTTTTATTTTCAAAGAATCATCAAAGCCTATTTTGTTTTACATGCATGAATCATATAATGTATCCAAGTTTTAGAGCAACATTGGTGTGTCACCACCTTTCTTGGAACTAAAGTATTACAGTTAGGGTTGACTGTATTGCTTATTGATGAATTCATCTCATAAATGCTATCTATCACTTATAGACTAGCACATGGTGGAAGATGCTGTGAACATGAGTTTGATTTCCCGTTGGTGCCTAGGGCAGGATGTTAACCAGATATTTAGCTCACTCTGAAAATATGAACAGTATTAATTGCGGCAAAAGGGTACAAAGCCCATTTATACTATCATTCATTTCATTTATGATAAAATAAAGCATAATATTCTGACAAATGCAAAGAAAGATTTTTGGGTTTCTCAATAAGGAATAAATAATAATAATAATAATAATAATAATAATAATAATAATAATAATAATAATAATAATAATAATAAAATGATGAGAAGCACAGGCAATTTGCCTTGTGTTTATAGCTTAAAGTGCAATTTGCAAGACATGCCTCTTTGGCTCAAATTGCTCTTGGCCTGTTTCATCTCCTATCTTCTTTGGATTTGAATTTTAAATTGCATATTAAAATTAATGTTTTTTTAATCTTCATTTTAATTACTTATGTTTTAATATCTCTTTTTAACTAAATGCGATAAATTTCAATTTTTTACCTCTGTATTAGAATGCACAATAAGTATAATTTTTCGTGCATTCTTATTCCCCACATTTAAATTTATTGTTCATTGATCTCAACATCCATCACAATCACCTTCAAGATAGACAACAACATGAACCATTGGATACCAAAAAGAAATATTCAGAGATTCATTAAAATTCAGACATAACCAAGCAGGGATTTGAATCTATAATCTTCGGATTAATTTCTGTCTACCTTAGACATTCAAGTATGATAAACATTTTTCCTGTTTGAAAACTAAAGCTTATCAATTATTCAAAAATAGATTTGTATTGCCCCTAATAAAACATTTTGGCAGTATACAAGGGACAAATTTGATAGATGGATGTACCTTAACATATTGAGAAGTAATTGAATAACTAAACTTCTACTAATTTAATGTGTTTCTTTGAATTTGACAGCTTAATTTATTTTTCTTTGTAAATACTTTAGTCCAAAAAGATAAAACACAATTTTGCAAAGATGATTTTTGGAATGTTTACAAGCATAAATACTGAAATTGGAACATAAAATTCAAAGACTAAAATGAAGTACTAACATGAATTCATTCATATGGACATGCAATACTTATTCTTTTCATGAAGTAGCAAGTGATAAGGGATCACAAACATAACTTAAAGAATTTTAATGCTATCAGATGAGTAACATGGCACCAGTAAACCAATTTCTTTTTTTAAGGATAATGTATTTCTAATGAGTGGTTTCCTCTGGCATAAATATATTCATTCAGATTCTCAGATTTTCAGAATATAAGCATTGAGATTGGAAGAATTCAGGGTTATATTGTGAAAGAACAGAGTTGTTCAGAGATCAAGCTGAAGCCACAAATCCATGACTTGTATCTTGGCAGTAGTTTCTTTTTCCTGTCTTGAACTAATATCTCAAACTAAAACAAGAAAAGCAAAAAGTTAACCAAAAGTCAGCATATATAGATGCAGAAGAAGAGGTATTCAATAGATTGCTTGCTGCAAGGAGAAATCATTCTTCGTATACTGAATTGTAAATTAACTACATGCAAAGAGATTTTTATTATTATTTATATCATTTAACTTAATTTAATGTAATGACTATGGGTGTAATATGGACCTTCCAATAGTATTTAAGGAACAAAAATAACCAAAAGTTACTTCACTTTTATTGCATAATCTACATTATAAAAATTGCAAGGAACAGAAGTAGGATTACAGACTAATGGCTTTGATGTTTCAGCACAGACGGTATTATCAGGGGATAAAGATTTTAGAGGAATTTATGTGCGTCAAGATAAATAAATATTGGTCAATGATGGTTCACCTAGCCTTTCAACAAAGCTGCTTGTAACATCCATATTGTGTGATAGGCACTGTGCTAAAATACTGGAAAAAAAGACACTTTTGGAATCATTTTCTCAAAAATTCCAGTTGAAGTTTTGTAAACAAAGTAATAAAATAAAAGCCTTTAAAACAACTAGGAATGCCAAAGTTTCATGGCAGTGGTCTAGGACGCTTGGATAGTAGAGATACCTAGGTTATTTTTTTTGGTGCTCAGTTAAGAACAAATGTACAAAACCACATACAGAAGTGAGTACTGTATAAAAGGTGAAAAAGCATGTAGTTGGGTATAGTGTATGGTCAAACATTTTGCTTTACAAAACTCTATCATGTAATTAAATGAATAAATTGTACTTATGAAGCAGTAGACAATGGAGTGTTAATGTATTCAACCTGTTCTTACTAACTCCATTTACTTACATAACACTAGGGCATGTTTCAGAAACTTAATTGCTGCCATCATCAGCTGTTAACCAACTATTCGAACTGGTGACTGGATCCCAAGATGTTTTTATGGCGGTCTCTGATGGTTCTAGTAGAAATTTGCTAAGTTTGTACATGGATGGGAAATCAAAATTCATCAAGTTTTTCCTTATTTTTTAAAATAAAAATCTTTTCCCAAGTGGATAGTTCTTTTAGCAGCCTAGTCTCTGGTTCATTTTCATGAGTATTAGTTCAAAAGTGAGCTGCTACTGCTGATTTATCAACCTGTTTAAAATGAATATTCCAAAAGTGTTCTTTCCTTGGACTTTCTAAATTTCTCTTAGTTTTTCCAATGTATCTCTGATTACAATCTGCACATTTGATTTCATAAACTTCTGATTTCTGTTCTGTTGTGTTCTGTTGGTATGGTGGTTTTTACTGTGCAACCTAAAACATTTTTGATATAATATTTGTTCTTTAGGGCTAACATTATACTTTGTTGAATGTCCTCTTAAATTTGTTGTAAGTAGGAAGCAATTAGCTTCCAAAACCTGCCCTAGTGTTATGTAAGTAATTGGAGTTAGTATGAATAGGTTGAATTAATGTAGGATATACTCTACCATGTATTTTATGAAAAGAAGAAAGTTGAGGCATCTTACAAAGTGATATTACACTTATTTATTTTTGGGTTATATTTCTTATTGAATTTCTGATGCTTCTAAGAGTATCATATGTTTTTCCTTAGGCCTGCATTATTTATTTTTGCTACATAATGACCACCAGCAGCAAGAAACAATGACTCTGAATGTCTCAAGAAGGTGTACAAAGAAACTGATCAGCAATTCATAGTGCTGGTTTTGAACCATAGTCTTTATTGCCTAATCCACAGCCATTCTCTTGGTATAACTGTGAATTGTGACACCGAAACTTTCTTTCTAGACATGATACATAACAACAAACATGGTGTGAACTTCACTGTAAATCGTTCTTCTACTGATAATAATTAAAAATTGTATCTAAGTTTGAATAATGTATGGTTTTATATGGAAAAGGAAATACATTGTATTGAATTATTTGAATATGCTATATGATATTCCATTCAAAATTAAATTTTATTTCAGTAGCTGTCCAAAATATTGTTTAATGGGTTAATGGAGGGGAAAAAGTGTAATTTTTCACAGCATTTTTGTTTGGTACCTTTGGATAAGGATGTATACGTAAATCCATAATATTGTAAAAGTTTTTATTTATTGATCAAAACAGAACATTACATACCATAACCATTTAATTTATGTATATAAAACAATGTTTAATCATTACTTGCCTAATGCTGAATGTGAAGAGTAAATTTACCAAATGTAATTACAACTGCTAAAGCAAATTCCTTGTAAAATGATGACAGATCAATGAGACTGTCTTGCAAAGATTGTATTTATATTGTAAAGGTTATGTAAATGTTATTCATTGTAGTACAGTTATTACTATTAAAAATCCTTCATTTTTTACATATCACTATTCATTTTGTTCAATTTTGTAGTACAGATCTTCAATGTCCTGAAAATGTCCGATGAAACAAATCAGTTATGAGAAATTCTCCTGAGTACTTCATAAAGGAAATCTTTCACCCTGTTTTATCATTGTTGTAGTTTTTGCCTTTTATGTGTGCGCGCGTATATATAATTTTCCCTTACTGAAAATATTATAGTATAATTATTTTTTTTATGAGAATATCCTCCAATTTCATTTAATTGTCTATATTCGAATTTGGCATAAATTATGGCACTAGTGCATAGATTAATTTCTGTCCACTTTCATCCACTGCCGGAGGTACATAAAAACCAATCCCCCTTCTAGTGCATTTCAACCAGAAATTAAAATAAACATTCTGATAACAAGTGCCAAATTTTTCATAAAGAAAAGCAATTTCTCTCTTTATTATCCTTTTCACACTACATGCATTGTCCTTATTTATCTTTAAGTTTTCTTAGCATAATTTTAGGCTCCTCCAATCTCTTGAAGTGTTATTGATAGAATTATACACCCTTTGGCAATTCCCCCCTCCTCCAAGCATGGTTCTTTATTTTTTCATATTTGAGATGGAATCTTATTTTATTTTATTTATTTAATTTTTTTCCCCTTCCTCCAATTCCCTGATATTTTATCACCAGATAATAATATCCTCATGTTTGCTAAATAAACAATTGAACATCAAGGCATTCTAAACACTAATTTCTCTATTGTTTTGCGATGTTGCCATAGTTTGACGGTTAGTGTAAACTCGAGATTACTTAGTCTGCTGCAAGTTTTATGCAACCGAAATTATGACTAACCTCTTGTTACCTTTTAAATTACAATTAAAAGTAATCTCCAGTTAGCAAATTTGATACAATTGGCCCTTCAGCCATCATGAGCTAACACTCCTATTTTCCGCAGCATATCAAAATACATTAAATTCAATATACATTTTGCACCTTCAAACCAGTGTTGTTCCAAACTCCAAACCCTGAGACCTCTGGAAAGCCTACATTGTGGGCATTGATGTTTAAAGGATAATATGCCTCAGAGAGAAGTTCTGGCACCATGTCCTAGAACTCCAGCAAGAACAGGACATTTTCAAGCTCTTACAACTCACTTGGGACAAAAGTGAGAGGAACAAGAACATATATACAACATTCTTGTATATATGTGATTTTACAGCAGCATCAACAAAGAACGGCTTGAGATGAGGTGAAATGGAAATAGAATTCTGATAGAGAAATCTAATAATATGAGTCTATGTCTGTACATTCTTAAAATGATTTAGTTTTTAGACTATTGTATTTTATTTTTATAATACCAGTGTGTATTCTAAAAGGATAACATTTTCTTCTATCTTGTGTTTATTCTTTTTCAAAAGTTGTATGTTTTGTTAAATATTTTTTATGAATATTACAATTGCAAACAGAAAAAACTTTTTTTTAAATAATACCCTAATCATTCCCGATTTGCCTGCTTTTATGCAAACTTCACAACTAGCATTATTACATTTCCAAATCCCTTTATGCTAATGTTCATGAAACAAAATAGATTATATCCAATACATTTGAATTGCTGTTTGTCCCCTTGCTTTAAGATTTCACATAACCACTTTAAAATGTGTATATTTATTAGAGAATAATATAAAATAAATTGATCGCTCGTATAGAGAGGAGTACAGGTTTTTCCACACTTCTGGAAAAATATTCCTTGAACTTAGCATGGTTTGTAATAGACGACTCAAATAAATTGTTACATGAGAAAACAAATGTAAAGTACTATAATTTGTTCAAAGTTATAATAACTTGAATTAATATTATTAAGAATTAAGTTGGATTGTATGTTCACATTTTGAGTAACAGTTTAAATAATGATGTAACAATGTGCAAGGCTCAATGCTATTTATAATAATAATAGATCTTGGTTTGAAATTTGCAGTGTACATATATAACATTAGTTCAAATTGTGATTTTTGTTAATTCATGTTAGTGTTTATATACACGAGGGTCATTATGAACATTTTGAATTCCCACCAGGACCGTCATCCCTGACTTTTTTTTTATCTCCAGGCTTTCCTCATAAATGGTAAATGTCGGGGAAGTACCCTAAACTTAGGCTTGGAATGCTTCCTTCCTTAAAAAAAATCAAAGTTTATCATTTCACCTCATATATCATCAGTGTTCACCACCTGGGATGCCTCATTAGTTAAACGGGCGTTAAACACTATTTAAAAAAGTATGTTAATGTAGTAGAAGACAGAACTCTCTTTAAAACGCTCTTTCTCTTACATATTGTAGCATCTTTGCTTTGTACGAACCAGCAGTAATCACCCATCATGATGAATGGATCGGAACTCCCTGCTATTCGATATGCAAAATGTCTTGATGAAAGCTTTCCCTGTTCGTCACTCACTACACCCAAATTTTCAAGAGAAAAATTGAAATAGAATGTAGAATGTGAATATTTACGTGACCAGGAGAAAGACCTTGTTAAAAACTTGGGTCACATTGCATGGAGGTAATATTAGGGAGGGGAAAAAAATCACATTCGCATTCATCTAGACTAAACTCCGGTTAACTGCTAGTAAAACGAATAGAAAAATATTAAAAGCCTTTTAACACCTCACTGGAAGAGTAAAGTCTCATGAAATAAATTATGTTCATATCGGAAATTCTCTAAAATTACGGAATGTTAGTATTCGCATCCAACTAAGTGAGGATCGTGAAATAGCATTATATGTCACATGAACTAGTTCGAAAAAATTTAGAGAACTTGAGGCAAATAATAGATTGCTTAAATTTTCTGTGGTAAACTTGAAATTGCTCATAGAGGGGCGTGATGAATCTGACGAGTTTTATAATAAAGGGAATCTGTTAGACTTGACAGAGGAAATACCCAACTCCTCCATAACAATTAGCAAGAGATTTTAGAGCAACTTAATTTTTCAAAATATACATCTACGATTAAAAATTAATTGCTTGCATAACTTCATACGTTTCTAACAAAGTAATTAATAATTGTTCTTCATTTTGTATAGAATTTAAAGGCAGAAGAACATTTCCTTGGATTTTTCACGTCTCAGGTAGGTTTACTGTTGGAATTTCTAATTACTACTGCATTACAGCAATTTCATTTAAAGGATAAATTGATTACCCTAATGAATTATAATTGTGCTAATAGTAAAGATATTCATGGTGGAGTGAGAAATGTGAGAAAGAAGCTTACTCGTTTCCATATTTCACAACAATGCAGTAGGAAGCTGGAGAGATGGTTAGTAAGAGGAATGTGTTGATAACGTTGAACTGTTCACTATTAATATTCTGCTATTGCTAACGCAAAAATATGGACAGACTCTTCTTAAGTATATGCAGTGCGTAATGTTTTACAAGGCATTTAAAACCCTCTTCCTGCATACGTCGCTAGCCATCTCTCCAGCTTCATGCAGTGTGTTCTGACATCACTTCAACCAGAATTTTCTTATTATTTTACCCCTCGTGTACAAAACTTTAAAAAAAATCCAGCAATTTGTAAAAGTGTTTAATCCGTTATGTCCTAACAAGCTGGAATTTTCAGAATAATAGTTTGGCTTCAGTCTTTCGGCTTAAATACCTGTTTACAAAATGTTTAGAGGATAACGATGACAGAGTAATTCAACTTCTAAGGGAATTCTACTAGCTGTTATATTTCTAGAGGATGGTAAATTCAATTATTTATTTTTTTTTTTAATCCCAACAGAGAAATCCTTTCACAAACTTCTGCAAAACCCATTGCAGTATAACAGCATTTTCTATCTTTCCGCATTCCAGTTATATCACCTAGGGAAGAACTTGTTCAAATTCCAGAGAGCTCCATAAAGAGCCATTGAAAGGTATATTATACTTTGTTAAGCAGAGGAAACATTCATTGCCACTGAAAATTTGGACTTTTTCAATATTAAGATTGATTAATATTCCGTACAATATATGTACTGCAGAATGTGAAACAAATCAAACTGTACAAAGCTATATTAATCGCAAGGAATGTGGCGTAAACATAATTAGGAATATTTTACAATAAGTTTTCATTGGCATAAGCACAAATACCAATTTCTTCGTAACGTTGGCTAACTCAGATATTAATATCACAAAACAAAATTAGGTTGTCGAGGTCTGGAATTGTAATATGAAGTCATAAATTCTAATGTCAGGAGCGAGAAATAAATATTTTGTAATAAAAACTCCACTTTAACTCAAGCTCTATCATTTGAGTTATATCCTCCTTACCTCCTGCCGTGGAGCGCGACAAATGCTTAAAACGCCTGTCCCTGTGTCTTTGTTTACGCCATGGATATAATTCGATCCCATACCTACCGCCAAGGTGGCCGAGGTCGTTAAGGTGCGGACTTGTGAGCGGGAGGTCTGGAATTTCATTCCCATCAGAACCGTCCTCCTTAACTGAGACCAAGTTTTTCTGTCATAAATGATAAATACCGGGGAGGTACCCTAAACTTACTCCTGGATCGCTTCCTTAAAAAAAAAAAAAAAAAAAAAAGGTACTGGTTTCCCAATTTTTCATTTCATTGTCATCGGTGTTCACCGCCTGTGATACCTCAGTAATAAAAACGGGCGTTAAACACTTTAAAAAAATCCACATCTCTTTCGTTTATTCCATCACTAGCGTGAGATATGGAGAAGGCGCCGGGCTGTTCCTAATATCTTAAAGTAATGACTTCCGCCGAAGCAGCCAATGTTTTTTCCCCCTTTTCTTCTTTTCCAAATTTTGAGAGAGATACGGTTTCGATTCTAGATCTCGACTACGTATTCTTTAACATGTTGGCCATAATGGTACAATTTGATGATTTATTATTGACTTTGTTATCTATGAAATCTAATGTTGATCTTAAAGGATTCCTGACTAAAGTACTATTGTATTTATTTATTGTTTTCGTTCTCCAGTGAATACACTATCTGTATACACTTTAAAATGCGTGGCTTTATTACAACAATTTAATAGTGATAGTTCTACTAGCATTTCAAATAGGAATTTTATTAGGGACTATCGATAAAGGTTTGATAGCAAAAGAGCATTTATTGATTCAGGTATTCAGGTAGACCGGAACATTATATTGTTGCGGTAGCGAATGGATGGTACGATAACTACAAGAAAAAACCCCTTACACGTTACTTATCCCAGACTGCCTTGTCGGTCCTGGTGGTGTAGTGGTTACCATATTTGCCTCCTACACCCAAGCATGCGGGTTCGAACCCGGCCAGGACCAATGAAATTTTTCGGGTGTAAAAATCCTAAGTATGGCTTCCTTCGGAAGGGAAGTAAAGCCGTGGGTCCCGTGTCGTACATTTACGGTACGAAAAAGATCCTCAAGCCTGAAAGAGATGCCTCTGAGCAAAATTTGTCGGCCGTTTCACGCCGAGTTGAGTGGGACGCTGATGACCTGAGATGTTAAAGAGCGTCCATAAATAAATCAATAAAAAAAGAAAGAAGAAACTACCTCTAACTGGTACAAAACATTCATGCCGCGGCATCAACATTTTTCATGGACAGAATTGAAAGCGCTTTTGCACGCGTGGCGCAAGAAAACGTCATAGAATTTCGCCTCCCTCAGCGAATACAGGACATAACAGAGCCTACTGAGCACTGTGTATATGTTACACTGACCCTATGCGATCAGGTAAATCCAATATTCTCGAAAGAGAGCATATTAGGCATGTTATCAGAAACTTTAAGCCATCTCATCTGGAAGAAATCCTTCCCGCTAACTCTCAATCAGTGGAGGAAGTGGTGAACAATGTTAGATTCATTGAAACTGCAAGGTTTTTGGCAGGCCAGCGAGTGGATATCGCGGCTCCAACCGCATACACCCAGTAGCCACGCTACAGAATAAGTAGAAATTTGACGATCTTGCTAAGATATCCAAAGCCTAAAGAAGCAAATGAGTAAACTATACCAGGTCCCCACATATAATAAACCCAGCGTCCTATGCACAAACACCGACGCTCATGGCCAAAGAGCAGAACGAGTCCATGGAAGTTTCCCAGGCAATTTCCGTTAAGGACGGCGAAATGGCGACAGCTGAAACACTTCTAATGTGATTCTCTGGAGCAGATCAATAACTGCTCGCTCCATATGTTGTTGTTGTTTTTTTTTTTTTTTTTTTTTTTTTAATCATAGACCTGGGCATATAGCCTTAAATTGCCGTCAACGTTCATATCAGAAGACGACAAACAGGCTACGAACATCAAGGAACTTAATTTCTGTAGCGCAGAAATTTCCTGATTTAAACAAAACCGGAATGTCTAGCATAAAATCTGCCAATTGTTTATCTGTTACGGGTACTGAAATAATCTTTTATTTGATACAGGAAGCGCTGTTAGTATAGTGAAACAATGATTTGTAAACACTCTACGCTGCTTATATCTAACAGCTTGTGGCTGCGAATAGTCGATAACAATTTAATTAATGTCACTTGTTTTACAACACTAACATTTCAGCTTGAAGGCGTCCGATTCTGCGAAGAAGTATTGGTTGTAAACGAATTTGGTCAAGACGTTTTACTTGGTATAGACTTCTTAAATCGCTACAAAGCAATCATTGATATTTCCAATTCAACTATTTCACTGCATAACCCTGACAGGCCGAGAGTGATTCTAAAATGTAGTGAAAAAACGGGATGACTTCTAAGTTCAAATTAGTTTTGAACCTGATATGGAAAAAATAGTGCTGTGTTGAAGATATTAGGTAATCCTATTTCAAATCCGCACAAGTTGATGTTCAACTATCTCCTAATTATTCAGGCAATGTTTTGTTTAACCATTTGACTCTATTATGAAAAAGAAAACTATCACCATTTGCACCAAAACATTTGCGGGAACGATACTGATGAAGTCGTTCTAGTGGAAGCTTCTAATTGGGGGCCTTCTGATTCACAAGATTTAGAAATTGATAAAGAAAGATTTAATTTAAATTCACAACTTATATCAGAGCACAGAGCTGCTCACTTTTATTACTAAGTATAGGAAAAACTTTGCTGAAAGATTTAGAATATACTAATATAGGTAGGTAAGTTCGAAATTTAGGTCACTGAAACCAAACCGATTAAGCAACGACTTTGTCGTGTATAGCAGAAATACCGCGAAATTATTCAAGCACAAGTGTCCCAACTTCGCTGGTTCTTTCAACATGCGATTTAAACGAAGATCAAATAGTGCCAATTCAAGCTCGTTTTTTGTTGCAAAGCAATAAACACCGTGTCAATTTTTGATAAACCAGTATATTGATAGTAATATATTTATAAATGTTCTTTATATATGTACGTTTATTTTTGAAAAAAAAAAACATTTGTTGCCCATACATTTTCATGGCTATATCCCCCCACAAGAGCGTGAAAAAAAAAAAGAAAAAAAAAAAGATAATTTTTGCCACTTTTCTAATAGTGAAGAAATATCATGACTTATGAAAAAATACTCTTACATATTATTTTAATGCACCTGTTAATTAGCTGTATTTTTTTTTTTTAACGAAACACAAGGCTGCTGGACAAAATAGTTTAAGGACAGTGCATTTAGTTGATAAATGCAGGTAAAAAGTCATTCATATATGTACGAAAATACAATAAATCAACACTTTATATAATGTATGTTTCTTTTTTGTAACCGAGGGAATGAAGTAAATATTGGTTCGGAGCTAATTTATATATATATATTCAATTGTTACTGATGAAAGTTTACTCTTTGTATGTAGTTGAGAGCGCGTTATCGTAATAATAAATGTCACTTGAAAATACAGGATGTTCGTAAAGACGCTGTGCACTTAGACTATGGATGTAGATTTCGTTGAAAGTTCCAACCAAAGCTAGGTTTTCTTACATAGAATGTTAACACAAGTTGGCATAATTGATTTTTCATAGATGCGTGATTGTTTTTTTCAATTCGTTCCATTGTTGCATAACATTTAGCTGTTTGGTTCAATTATCAGTTGATAAAAGCTATATAGGGATTTGTGTAGTATTTAGATGTTCAATTTAGTTTTAAATTATGATGCTTTCAATTGAGGGAGGCATTTTTCTTGTTGAACGTGTCTTTCGACAAGACAATCAATACATAGTCGAGGAAGCATTCGCTGAATAATTCCCAGAAACAGCTGTATCTCATTGTAAAGCAATTCGTCAACCTATTGAGAAATTTCGAGAGTTAGGCTGTTATTTATGTATTTATTTATTTTTTTAAATGGTGTTTAACGCCCGTTTTTACTATTGAAGCACCACAGGCTGTGGACACTCATGATACTGAGATGAAATGATAAATTGGGAAAGGATATTTTCTTTTTAAGGAAGGAAGCGTTCCAGGCCTAAGTTTAAGGTACCTCCTCGGCATTTGCCGAAAACCTGAAAAAAAACCTCAGTCAGGGAGGAGGGTCCTGGCGGAATTCGAACCCCAGACCTCTTGCTCACGATTCCGGGCCCTAACAACCTCGGCCACCCATGGCGGTGATAGGCTCAGTGTTGGATGCCGAACGAACTGAAAGACTATCTAAACTAAATGAAAAGAAGTTGTTGAACATTTCTGATTCTATGCGGCGGAGTCATCTAAATCATTGCGCAAGTTGGCTCAGAAAAAGATATCGGGCTTGCAACCGCGTATGAAGCGGTTACGTTAACACAAAACACACGATTGTGGTCAACAACGGAGAATCCTTGTGCTGAGCATGAAACGTCCTTGCATGATTAGAAAATTGAGTGTGAGTAGCAATTCCAGATGGAGCATTACTGGCCCTTTATTCTTTGAAGAAGTCGTGAAGAGTAAACGTTATTGTTTAATGATCAAATATTTCACTGGCCAGTTAGAGTGAAGCGAAATAAACTACTATGGTTTCAACAAGATGGCGCTAATGCGCACAAGCTGATAACACTATGCGACTTATGGAAGAGTTTTAGGGAAACGTAACATCTCTAAATACTTACGGCCACCTCGCTCGCCGGACCTTACTCCACCAGGTGTTTTTCTTTGGGGAGCAGCAAAACCTGTACCGTATCGCAATCGTCCAGCATGCTTTGTGACTTAAAAGCTGAAACAACTGCGTGCGTGAAAAGCATATCACAAAATATCTGCAGAAAGTGTTTTCCACTAAAATTAGATGAGTTTAGGCTTGTATATTCGCCCTTGAACGAAATTTCCAACATATTTTGTAACTGCACAGTGACTTTCCGGACATTCTTTAATTCATTTGTTCTTGCGCTGTGTAGTTATGGTGCACAATACACGCTATTTGCCTGTTATGCTTTTCAGTAACTACGTATTTCTTACTAAGCGTTGTCATCATCATCATCATCATCATCATCATCATTATTATTATTATTCGTAGAAGCGATAGTAATGGCGACATTTACGTACCTATCTATAACTAGTTCTATTACACCGATTTATGGAGAGTTGCTTTATCATAGTACTTCAAAGAAGGTTCGACAGAGGTCAGGAAACTACAGTTATTTGTGCTATCTTGTGGAAAACATTTAAACTTATGATTACTAAAGTTGGCAATACTGGGTTGACCGGTTGTTATAGTGAACAGTTGATGTGCGAATTATGAATGATAATTAAGTTGTATGGCGTTGTGTTTATGAATTAAGGTAGCGGTTGTTTTGTCATTCTCGGGTATTGTGGTAACTTTTTAAGATACATTTCAAGAGCAGAATCCTTCCCAAGAAAAAGAATTAGTTACACCTGAAGTATCGTAGTAATTGCATGCTTTTCAACCTAACCTCTAAACAGTGCCAGTGGTACTCATTCATATTAATTTGTCCAACAAGTAAATTACAACTTAGTGCAGAAGTAGATAAAATATTAATAAGCGTGTTTCACTTTACGGCAAATTTTGAGAATAAGTCGTCTTATTGGTTTGTTTTAATTTGCATGTATCAGCAAACTTGAGGTATATGATTTCTTTGGTCAATTATTTTCTGGTTTAAAAGTATTGCCTAAAAATCTAAATTAAACTACAGTCGAATATCAGGATCCTTCTCCATTAATATTCTTTTATTTTGAATGTTTATTTTAAATATGAGCAAGTGGAAAGCGTTTTATGAGGTGACTGTATTATGAACTATTGTATAACTAAGTAATAGTCATCTAACCTTGTGAATATTCATTTAGACTAACATTAATATATGTAACTGCATGTGCTCGATTAAAGTAAATGATTTGCATAGTCTGTGGTAAAAAGTTTGTCATGAGATAAAGTAATAAATTAAGAAAGGGTTTTAGGCTTTTCAACTTTGTAGGTAGTTTCATTTTCATGAAACCAGTCAGAGTTCTATTATGTATGTGTAGTTTCCACTTTTTCATTTGGTTGAATGCAAATAATGGATAGAGATAATTAATATATTTGAGATTATAGAAACATATTAGATTACCTGCAACAAAAATTATCAAGCATGTATATATCTCAAAGCAAATCATACTTTTGTTTTGAATATTCTGCTGCATTTGCTGCTAAGTAGTATCAGTTTAGTTTCTTCATGAACAAAACATTTCATTTTCTTCTGTGTTTGTTTCATAACCAACTTTAATAGAAGCTCTATTACTTCGAGGGAGACAAATTTCTATTAAGACTTTAAATCCTGTTTAAAATACAGTACAAAGGCATTCTATTAATGCAGATGATAACTCATATGTTACAAATATTTTAACTTCATTGTTCCCACGTGTCTCTGCTCTAAGCTTCTGGGATAGTTTTTAAAGAGCTTGATGTAAGGAAAAGTGTTCAACAGAGGCTTTCAATTTATAGTATTAGGTAGTACAAATAACTACACATTCAAGATTGTTAGTTTACCTTTACAAGTACTCATTATGAAAATGAATCATTCTCTTTCAGTGGAAAAATATAGGTTGAAACTATTGTTCAACAAAAGCAATGACAAGATATGATTTATAATTAACAAAGATTAAACATACAACAGAAATTTTAATTGCAGGTTCATCTGTCCTTTTTAATTTTCTTTCTTTCTTTCTTTCTTTTTTTTTTCTTTTCTGTGACGTTCTTTTGGTTTCTTTAAGGGCAATTAAATTGAGTACAAAAATAAGGGTGGTATATAATAATTAAGCTTAAAACTTTTTTCATGCTGTAAATCTCCAAACTTGTACACTGGAATCAAGATCAAGCCAACATTCTTTCATAGAGTTATTTGTTTCTTACTTAAATTATTAATTTAGTAATCAATTTAGTTATTAGTTATTAATTCTCTCTCCCATTTATCCAACAAAATGTTGGTGGTTTTGTGAAACATTTTGACTTCATTCTTTTGTTTTATATGTACTGCAGCTTAGTAGGTGAGAAGGATTAAAAGATTTTCCAAAGTTAAGGTGTTATTGCATAAATGAAGAAATAAGCTTGTCATAAAATATATCATTATTAAAGGTTTTCAGTTTTTTTTTGTAAAGAAATCAGCAGGAATTGAACCATTCCACATCTGTTTGCAGACCTGCAAAACTTGGTTTTTCATAGAAAATTCATATCTTAATTAATTATAGATATCAAATACAAGAACATGTTATTTTTTAACTTTTGCAATTTCAAATTATATTTATATTGATTTAAATAGTCTCAATTTTTATAGTGAAATATAGTATAATATAACAAATTATTTATGAGGAATTCATTCAAATTTCACTAGTATTATTCCATTCACTTCGAAACAAATCCAAATAAGTGGAACAAAAACATAGACAATTTTTCATGTAGAAAAAAATGTATTGAGTCCAGTGAAAAATCAGACAATGTGGTATCATTAGTAAATTGATGACAAGACAGTAAATGTTAAACTTTTTTATCACTTTTGAAAATTATTACCACAATAAAATTAAATATTTGAAGGAAATAGATAATATGAAATACTGGGAAAAAAACTTTGCTAGAGAAAACAAAATTTTATCCTCTCCTGAAAATAAACTGCATACACTTTTGGAACTGTAAATAGTGGAAAAGGTATTGAAGTTCTGCAGATCAGAGGAAATTAGTAGGGTTATGCCTGAAAAAAAGAATTTGCTAGTGTGAAAGGGGGGGGGGGGGAACAAAAGTTCACGAAAACATGGAAACTAAAGGTTTTTCACAAACAGATATCTGTTGGTAAAGTAATTTTTTCCAAATTTGCTTAGCCGAGTCCAAAAGAATGCATTCTGCCAGGGGCTATTGGAAGACTACTTCTAGATTGATCAAACTATACTTCTAATGTAGTTATCAGTAGCTATAAAGGCCACTATCATACATTTTCTTTTATTCTCCATCACCTTATTGTTACTGTAAACATAAGTTGTCCAGGACCAGATAATATAATCAAGCATATCCAAGAACTGTTTGAACAATGAATTATGGTTGATTGTAATAATTTAGAAACACTTCAGTCTTCTTGGCTGATGAATCTTTAAACAAATAACCTTCACACATTATTGCTGCACATTTTTATAACTCAGCAACATTTTATGAAATACAAAAAAAAATGGTTCTTTTCTTTTAGTAGATTCAGGGTTGTGACAGATCCTCACACCCATGAATGCCCAAGAATAAATGTCTTTATATAATATAATTGTAATAATTATAATATAGAGAGACGGGGGGGAGGGAGAGAGATAGTTTATGGTAGCAAATTGAGACATTTCATGTTATGAGAATGGCTATCTGGACGTCTGACTATAACTATAGGAAACGGTTGCCTTGTGTCATCTTTTGCATTTCTTCTACTGGTAATTACGCTGATGACCTGAGATGTTAAAGAGCGTCCATAAATAAATAAATAAATTCTGCTGGTAATAGCTAGATCGATCGGTCTCTCTACTATAACAAAGCTAAGTTCATGCAAGTGGCTGAACAATAGATTCTTTTGTATCCTAGTTGCTGAAGATGCTTCAAAATTTGTTGAAGGTAGGAGGGAGGACAGATGTTGGCGATAACTTCATCTCATCATATGAGGAGCTCTCCAATAAAGTGCCAGAAAGGCGATAGGTTTAAAATAACTGCATTTGGCAGCTCAAGAACTCACCAATTATATTTAAATATTTCATAGGCTCAGGAAACCCGTGCACTGTGCTGTAGACCCCACGTGATGCTTTGAAACCATGTGGCAACGTTTAGATTTCATATATAGGCAGAAACAATCCAGAAGAGCACATTTTTTGTTTTCTATCAGGCAGTTTAGATCAGGAAGCTAAGGCAGTAGCCCAAACATTGATGCTGAACCATTGCTAATGAGACGATTCAACCATTCCCTGAGGATCTTCTGTAGCAGAAGACGATTGTATAGTGATGCCATTTCTATCAAAAATCACTTTATTAATGAAGAGGACTGACGACATAAACCCTATCTTTATATCACTCTCGGTGTTATGATAGAATGATGCTGTTCATCAGTACCATCTACTTAAGGAAATGTGCATTTCCAGACATATGTTCAAATAAACTTTTTTGTTCCTTTTCCTGCCAGGAATCACCTCATGATGTTTGTTCAGATAGTTTCTGTTCAACCTGTATATTAAGAAAGAAAAACAAATTGTTATAATAATCTTTAATAAAGATGCTCATGGAATTACACTCTTGGTGACGTGAGATCAGAAGATCTAATATTGTCATACAATTATTTAATGACCAATGCAGCGGTGGAGTTTGCATCAGCTGATAAGCAGTCACTTAAGGCCAGTCGAGCTACTTGAGTTGGGATGGATGAGACTTACAGAACTACTATATAGGCCTTAGTCCCATACCATCAATGTCATTTGAACAGTAAAAGACAATACATGTCTAATCCTATAGTAAAGTCTGCTAAGAATGGCATATACTGTATCTAATTATTCTGTTCTACTTACAGTCTTTATATATGGTTTAATATATGTATACCATTTACATCTTGGAAAACTTGCTCAACAATCACTCAGGTTTTACATTTAATGCAAGATATTCAAAATGCCTTCAACAAAAAAGAAACAATGCTTACTCTCTCTGTTGACTTCAAAAATATCTTTGACAAAGTATAGAGAGAGAGAGAAGCTTATTTATAAAATGAGTAATATTGGGATAAGAGGAAACATGTTGAGATGGTTCATGGACCTATTATCGCAAAGATACATAGCTGTAAAATGAAATAATGTCCTCGCTAAATGGCATAAGATTAAAGTAGGCCTTCCTCAAGGTGGTGTTTTTAGTCCAATTCTTTTTAATATTTTCATAGATGACATCAAGAAAATATTAGCTGACTTCCCAAAGGCAAATATGGGATTTGCAAATGATATTGCCTTATGGATTAGTCAAAAAAATATCCAGAATAGACACATTACAAAAACTAGAAAATGGCATGCAGAAAATTATCAGTAGCATGGAAACATGGGCATCCACCCAACAATATGGAAAATAAACACTAAAAAGACAGTTTTCCAGCTTTGCAATCTTCAGCACACTACAGATGACTTAGAGCTTAAAATCAATAATGAACTACTACAAGAGAAAGAACATACTAAATATCTTAGTATAACGCTTGACAAAAAACTTTCCTTCTCTGAACAGATCAACAGTATAAGTAAGAAAGTGAATAAGAAGAACAACATATTAAGAAGACAGGCAGGAGTCAAATGGGAAGTATCCTGCGGTCTCCTAATTGACACATAAAAAAGATACATAAAGCCCAATTTGCTCTATGGAAGTGAGATAATGTCCAGAATAAACAACCAACTTAAAACTAAACTGGATACAATACAATCTAGGGCCTTAAGAGTAATAACAGGAGCCGTTAAAACACCACCAATTGCTATAATGCAGAGCATAACTAACAACCTGCTAATTAAAATAGAGTTGGATATTAAAATGGCAATACTGGTACAGAAATTAAAAAGTAATCAACACAGGAATAAACGATTTCCAATTCCTTACAGCATACAACAATTAAAAACACAGCAGACTTTCAAAAATTACATAACAAAAAGATGTAGACAAATTTTTAAAAATAAGACTAAACCTGTTTTTACACTAACTGATCCTTTATAATATATAGATATTAACGTGAAACTAAATCTGGATATAATGCTCTCCAAGAAGAATGACCTACCTGAGATAATAAGATTGATAGCACTTGGTACACTGAACAACTATTATCAAACTAATACATGGTGTAGAGTGTACACAGATGGATCTCTTAAAAATGGAGAAGCAGGCTTTGGAATATACTGTGAAGAATTCTCTTAATATACACCTTTGGGACAGTAAGCTAACAATTTTGATGGTGAAATATTGGCCATAAGAGCAGCTTTACAAAATCTACTATATAGACTTAAAATAAATAAAAGAACTGTTATCTTAAGTGACTCTAAAGCAGCACTACAAAGTATAATGAATTAGTTACCCATTGACATACACTATAAATGAAATAAGAAAACTATATCATACAATCCAGATTGGAAATACAGAAATAGTTTTACAATGGATTCCGAGACCTATGGGATTGAAGGGGAAAGAGATTTCCCATACTTAAGCGAAAAAAGGAGGCACCATAAAATTAAAACCACCTTTTGAACTAGAACTTCTTTCTAAGTGGAAACTCATAAAAAGATTAATATCTGAGCACTTTCTAAGTGGAAACTCATAAAAAGATTAATATCTGAGCAAGAACAACAAAATATAAAATAAAAGCTTAAAGGAAAACCTTATGAAAATCAATATACTTTTTAAACACATTTTATTGCAACCAAGAAAAATCAAAGTTTCCCAATTCCGCTAATTGTTTGGCATGATTGCCTGTCAAAACATCTCTTCTGGATGAAATTAATCAAGGACAGCCACTGCCCACTGTGTAAATAAAGAACATATACTGAAATGCAGCCAACTAGATAGCAACAAACAAATGAAAAATAATTTGAAAGTTCTTTATTGGGAAGCTTTGGAAAAAATTATAAATGTCAGTATCCCCAATGGGCACTAGCAACCAACCATATGTGTATACCAAGTTTACTTGTGTTGTCAAGAGATTATTTGAAAAGAAATTCCCAGGTGATGAGTTCCACATTATATGATTCATATATTAATAGTATCCACACACTTAAGATGGACTAAAGAATAACACCCATCGAGAAATCAGTTTAATTTATCAAGGATTATGGATAATTTCATAAGCAAATTCCAGAAATATGTGGAAAATTAAGACAGGTAGCTCTAGCATGTACTTACTTGACATGAATGGGTGCTTTTTAAGTGCATTAGAATTAATTAGACATTTACTGTAGTATTTCTACTGTACCATCAATTCATGTGTTGACATGCCTACCCCAACTAATATACCCTGGCTGGCTGTGACAGACGGACAATTGAATCACTTGATAATTTAACAAAGATAAAGGGTTAGTTGCAATTATGGGTAATGATTTTGCTAATTAAAATGTTTTAAAAAGTTGGTGTAATGGATCACAAAAGAGAGAAAGAACAATACATTCACTAGAAAAAATCTTTTAGCAGAAATATATTTTATGAGTTGGAACTAAATGACAAAAGGGTTCTAACAAAAAAAGTCTGTCACACAGGGGCTGCATAAACTAAGTCAATTCCATAAAGTAACTTTAAAAAAGAATAAAATCAATACTATGGCCTTATTAATTGATGAAATGAAATAAGTAATGGCATTACTGTGTGGTGTTAGGAGAACAAAATTAGAATTCTTGCAAACTATAAGCTATACAAAATTGAAACCACATTTTAGAAGTATTATTATTATTATTATTATTATTATTATTATTATTATTATTATTATTATTATTGAAACTAAACCACAAAAATGAATGATATACTATTGATTAAATGAAATATATGATCACTGATAAGACAAAGCTACTGTGTGGGTTTTTTTAAACATTTTTAAATGTAACCATGTTTATGAACTGAGCCTTTGATATCATCTTTACCCTTGCTTAAATAGAGAAATAACAGAAAGTTTCGAGTTATATTGTATATTTAAGATGTTGTTCATGTGTTTCTAACATGTTACTGTTTAGAAACAATTACAATCTACTAAGCAAATATACACAGTAAACAATCAAAAGTTTTATTGGTTTTCATTGGCTTTCAAATTTAATATAAATGTTACTATAGTAAAAACATGTAATGCAAACATTTTCTGAAGGTTATTACAGAGGGCTCTTGCATACAAATATACTTCTCAAACACATATTAGATTAATATTTCACATTTGTTATCTTCACATCATTGTTTTTTTAAATATAAAACATGCTGAATTAATTTGTCCTTTTATTTTAAAACAATAGAAAATGAAATGAAAGAACACTTTTTAAATTTCAATGTTCAATTATACCCCTACTCCTAATGGTCCCATTCCCCTAATTTTTAGCTTATATTTTTCTTATTGGGTTTAAATGGTATATGTCGAGTTTTGTAGTGGATAAACAAATATTAATGGCGTTAGAGCAATTTTTAAATTTTGAGTTTCAGGTGTACCCCTGCTTTTAATAGACTGATTTCCCTGATTTTCAGGAACTATATTTCTTATTTTATTTAAATGGCATATTTGAAGCTAGGTTGCAAAAAAGCAAATATTAGTGCTGCTAGAGTAATTTTTAAATTTTTGGTTTGAGTTAAACCCCCACTTCTAATATAATCTGGTTTCACTGATTTTGAGAAACTATTTGTCTTATTTAATTTAAATGCTATATACCGAGTTTCATTATGAAAAAAACAAATATTGGTGCTGCTAGAGCAATTTTTAAATTTTGGGTTTCAGGTATCTCCACTCCTAAAAGCCGGATTGCCCTGATTTTTTGAAACTATTAGTTTAATTAAAATTGTGGTTTGGTGGGTCATGAATATAAATCTATAGGATTTTTCAATTATTATTATTATTATTATTATTATTATTATTATTATTATTATTATTATTATTATTATTATTATTTTAATTTTTGATTTAGGTCATGCCCCACCCTCAATGACTTCATTTAGCTGGTTAATGGACTCAAATCGTTTGTTAAATAATGGTTATATGCCGACTTTCGTTGAGAAAAACAAAAATTGTCACTGCTAATGTTAACGGACACACACACACATAAATTTTTGTTTCCCATTGTCATTTTTGTAGATAATAAGTAGAATCAATGGGAATTTCAAGAAATTTTTCACAAATTGTTTCATGGGTACAATCGCAATAGCTTGCATGCTTTCACTAACAACTACTATATGAATGAAATTGTGTTAAGAGAGAGAGATTAAATAGAGTTTTTAGGGAATTAGCCATTTATCTGTTTACTGTAGTTAAAGATTAAATTAATTCTTTTAGAAATTTACATTATTTTGTCTTTTTTTTTAACCAGAATTTTCAGATATTTCCAGCTAACTTATTACAAATGGAAAATTGACTGTTTTAAGTCACCAGTGTATCAAATACCGTGAACAAAGTGATTGCATTTCATTGTCATCATTAATTTCCTCAGAAAGTGGCATAGCAAAATTAGCAACCAATCAACTAGAACTTTGCTCAACCTATATAGCATGTGATGTCAATCAGTAAAATATGCTAGAACTAAACAATGCTTCCACTTAGTAGCTGTAAAGCAACCCTAAGTTTTTGCTTACGTGCAACTCTATGCAAAAGAACAATTTTCAAATATGAAATTAAGTTTATAGTGTTAATTAAAAGCCTAGGCTAAAAATGCTTTAATATATACATCTTGTATACACGCGCGCGTTTATGCCTCTTTAGGACTTAACAATTATTTTCGTGTTTATGGAACAAGGATATGATAGTCCAATGGTAAAACTTCAACTCAATAAACTGAAAATCCTTTCTTGATACAAAATACAATTGGAACCGTGACAGTGAAGCATATCACATAATATTAATATCCATTGTTTGAGTGCCTGCCATCTCACATTTTTACCATCTGATTCATATTGTCAGCACATGGCTGAACACGAAAGAAACGGTTCAGAGGTGTAACTGATATTCTTCCGGGCTATTTTGTCGTGGTCTGCTGGAGATTAAGGTTCCAGACATTTCGTCTGCAACTACGACAGACATCTTCTGTGGTGGGGACGAGTTCTCCTCTCTGGTAACACGGTGTCTGAAGCGTTGACTGTCAGAGTGCTTTGCCAGCATTCCCTGCTGATTGGTCCGGATCGGGCGGCGGCCTGTCGGCTGGTGGGAGGGGCATGGCCTCTCCTGTGCTCTTGCTCTCTTGTGATAGGCTTGCTATGTTTTCATGTGTTGTGTATAGTACTTTGTTATCAGTTGCTGGAAACCAGTTGCAAATTAGTTTTCGATCAATTTTCGCTGTAGTCTTGCAGGGTAATGTGTCATAGATGAAAGAATGCTGGTGTCCTGAAAAGTGCAAAAGTACTATACACAACACATGAAAACATAGCTAGCCTATCACAAGAGAGCAGAGGCCCAGGAGAGGCCAGGCTCCTCACAATAGTCGATAGGCTGCCGCCTGGTCTGGACCAATCAGTGGGGAGCTCTGACAGCCAACACTTCAGACGTGGTGTTACCAGAGAGGAGAACCCATCCATGCCACCGAAGATGTCTGTTGTAGTTGCAGACGAAACGTCAGAAATCTTCATCTCCAGCAGACCATGGCAAAAGAGCCCAGAAGAATATTACAGTTACACCTATGACTCCGGCCGTGAAAGTCTACGTTCAAACAGTTCAGGACTTCTTTGAACATTTATGTTAATTTTTCTTTTCTTTCTTTTCAGGTTTTTTAACAGTCATTTGTGAAACCATAATGGCTGCAGCACACGGTCAAGGTGATCAAAAGGAGGAGAGGAAAAGGAAGGAAAGCATTTTAGATCTTTCAAAATACTTGGAGAAGAATATAAGGGTGAAATTTGCTGGGGGCCGAGAAGCTGCTGGAGTTCTTAAAGGATATGATCCCCTTTTGAACTTAGTGCTGGATAACACAACTGAAGTGTTAAGAGACCCAGATGATCCATATAAATTGACAGATGACACAAGGATGTTAGGACTTGTGGTATGCCGTGGAACCTCGGTTGTACTCATATGTCCAGTTGATGGAATGGAGAGTATCCCAAACCCTTTTGTGCAACAAGAAGGCTAAGAACACTATTCCTTCCCGTTCCCCCACTTCCATGTTTTAAATGCCCGTGTTGAAGTTATAAGATAAGCAAACTATTTATGAACCAAGAGCAGAGCTCTTTTATTAAAGGATGTAAACATTGTTTTGAATAGGTACTTACAAAGATGAAAGCGCATTCATTTCAACTAACAAGGAATAAAAAAGAGTTTTGTTAATTATTTTAGCATATATTTGGATTCAGATTATATTTTGTTATAATGATAAATAACCAGAAGTTCAAATTATATGATTTAAAAAAGAAAATATGTGATTGTCAGTTTCATGCTTGAGATTTAAAATAACTTATATTGGTAGGACTGTATCTTCAGAAACTTATTTTAATAAAGGTCTGAAAAATTATTAAAATGTTGCTTTCAATACAAGTAAGTTAATATAGTGTTGGTCTGTGTATATGTGGGTTGCTGTAGGAGTGTATGTCCGTGCTGTGCTTTGTAGAGTGATTTCCTCATAAAATTTTTCAATATTATAGTATATTTCACCATGAAAATTACTGCAATTTAAAACAAAATACTTTTACTGTTTATGACATAACTTGAAAATGTGAACCCAGTGTAAGAAAAACTGCCACGGATGGCTGAGATCGTTAAGGCATGAATTCATGAGCGAGAGGTCTGTGGTTCGGATCCCGCCAGAATGGTCCTCCCTGATTGAGGGTTTTTTCTAGGTTTTCCTCACTCCTCATAATTGGCAAATGTCAGGGAGGTACGCTAAACTTAGGCCTGTAACGTTTCCTTCCTGAAAAAAATCCTTTTCCAATAAATCATTTCATTTCATGTATCATCAGTGTCCATCACCTGTGGTGCCTCAGTAGTAAAAACAGGCGTTAAACACCATTAAAAAAAAGTGTAAGCAAATGTTTCTAATATTGTACTTATGAAGCTGTTGACAATGGAGTAGTAATGTATCCTAAACTTAGGTATTCATTTTTTACACTAAATTCCACTTACATAAAAATAAGACGCATTTCAGGAGAATCTCTCCCTTCTTCAGTTGCTCACTGAACCGCCGTTACTCAAAACGATGACTAGACACCTGGATGTTCCTGTGGTGGCCTCTGTTGGTAGAAGTAGGAAATTGCTGAGTTCATCTATAGGAGGAAATTCAAAGTTCATTTAGTGTTCTCCATTTTTTAATATGAAAATATGAAACGCGTCTTATTTTCATGTAAGTAAGTGGAGTTTGGGATAAATAATTCTAATGTTTTGCAAATTGCCCATGGTATCTGGCCATTACTCTCTTTTTTTTTTCTAAGTGTGTACCAACTTTTAAAGTAATATGCATCACAGCATCAATGACAATTTAATAAAAATATCTTTACATAAACAAAAGGTATTAATTCTCCTGATTTTCATGACAAACTTATTAATGTCCTTTGATTGAAATTTGGAATCTGTAGGATTAAGTCTTGTGACAAAACAGTGAACTTGTGACAAGCCAGTGCAGTTTTTATAGCTTTAGATTTAAGTGTACATAAGTCTGAGCATGTTGCAACAATGTTGCACTTCTATGTATGTGTACTCGTGCCAGAAGCTAGTATGGATCTTAAGCAAGAATATTTCTAACTTCAAGTCATTATGTTTATGTCAGAACATAACTTGAACAATAATTTCATGTTAGGCAGTCGCTGGTTTCCCCACTACCTGACTACATGAACAGAAAAAAACATGTGAATTGGTGATAGAAAATGTTGAAAATAATTTATGGAGAATAATCAAAACTGTATTTAAATCATAACAACTGATGAAAGCTACATATAGCAATATAATCTAGAAACTAAGCGACAATAATTGGGTCAGTTCTGGGGGTGTAGTGGTAATCATGCTTGCCTCGTAGACTCAAGATAACAGGTTTTATCCCAGCGAGGGTTGATGGATATTTTAGGGCATAAAAATCTTAAATATTTATTTATTTATTAATTTTGTGAACAATACAGATTTCCCAATTACAATGTCCACTTAATCAGATACAATATCCTTACAATTACAAGACAGTGAAAAAATAAAACAAAAACAGAATGCAATAAATCAAATGGGACAAAAAAAATCGGTAATAATTAATGATGAATGCAGGAATCAACTAGTGAAACAGTCAAATCTTAGGTAGATTAAAAGTGAAACTACTTAAAATCATATCAATGCATTAAAACCACTCTTGACGTTCCACTCTTATAACTTTTTTTAAAAAAACTGGGACATGTTTCGTGAGACCTTGCTCACATTGTCAACCATGAACACTGACGGATCAAACTAAATTGGCGGTGTAAGTGACCGTAAGTGCTCTGGTGGTTTATTGATGAACTTGTACAAAATGTTTTCTGCTTCTGGGATATGGAAATTCATGTCACTCACACCGCCAATTTAGTTTGACATACAGCCCATGTCAGAAATGTATGGAAATGAAGGCAAGTACTTCAATATCTATATCCCGCGAACGTCTGTCCCCATCCACGGTGGTGAATGCATGTCTTTAGCCAGCTCTGTCGCAGGGATATGTTAGCTGTTAAGGAAGAAATAAAGGAAACGATGTTGTTGATTTGGTTTATTTTTGGACTCTCTTTAACATCTCAGGTCATTAGCGTCCCATTCAATTCAGGGCGTGAAACGGCCTACAAATTTTGCTCAGAGGCCTATTCTTTCAGGCTTGAGGTTATTTTACATGCCGTAAATCTACGACATGCGACACATGGCTTTATTTCCTTTCCAAAGGAATTCATACTTCGGATTTTTACGCCTGAAAAAAACCATCAATCCTGACCGGAAGTGAACCCGTGATCTTGGGCTTAGGAGGACCACCAGGACCGACTGGGCAGTAAAGAAAACGATAATTATGTTATATGAGGAGATGAAAGGATTTGTGAAGTAAAATGCAAAAGAGCGGTCAGTAAGTGTGGCAATGAATAGACTTTGCAGGTTGGGGGGAAACAAATTGATTATTTGGAAAACCAGAATAGAAGAAATAACATCTTTATATATGGTGTGCACGGGGATGAGAGAGAAACCTGGCAGAGTACCCAAATGCAGGTGAATCGAGTGGTAGCTCTAATTGTAATAGAGCTGTCGCAAATGACATTAAAAAGGATTATTGCTCGCGCTTCTGAGTTCCCAAAGGAAGCGGGTCAGCCAATCAACGACATAAATTTTGCCCCCGCTCTAGATACTGCCTACTATCCGATTCTCAGTTTTGACTGTACTTGTTATCTCGGAGCATAATGCAAGCGCCTACCTTTGCCATAGCATCCGCCATGAAACAGGTCACAAGTGCACCCAATTTCGTTCTGATGTCGGCACTTAGAAATAGTTTTAAACTGAGTTAAAACGGAAAACCATGAACTTAATAATTACGTATATACTGGATAAAAGATTGGTGCAGCCTGGGTGTACCTGCCGACCCTGTCTACATCTTCTTAAGGATTAATTTAAAATATAAATGGTTTATATAATACAGCTTTCTAACGCACACGTGTTTTGGGTATTGCTTATCAACTGATAAAAATCAGTATCATGTAATGAGAAGTCTTTGTGGTTAAAAAATGGTTTGGTGGCAAATAAAATTATTGCCAATTATATAAACCTTTATTGGGACTCTTCTGTATTTTCAACGATTAAAGATGGAATGCTTAATTTAATCATACGAATAGGACCCACGTGACGAACGTCAAATTTACTGAACAAGTAAAGTATATGGTTTGGTATTACATGACCTTCATGTTAAAGTGTATGAAATATGCGAGTCTCAGGCATGTCGAAAGAACGGTAGGTTATGTTTGATATTAAGAATTGCATACGTAAAAGCCTTGTAGCAGAATCTCAGATATGCTTGTAGTGGACTGGAAACTGCCTATGGGGCACTAGTAAGATCTACAATGACATGTAAGGCAGAAATTTGAGGACCTTGCTCCATCAAGGCAACAGCCTTGCACTGGTTTGCGGAATTTAAAGCGGCCGTACTCCACTGCAAGATGAGGGGAGAAATAAGTGTCCGGCAACGGCGGTGACTGAGGAAAACATTGCCGGTTGGAAAAAATTCGCTTAACATTTAAGGACATCGAGACAGCTTCCAGATTGGATCACCAACAGTATCAAAAACCCTGCACGATCATCTTCGTGTCAAGAAGGTTGGGTGCCCCACAATTTGACAGAGGCATAAAAGCGCACACTCGTGAATGGAGTGAAGAAATACTGCAAGAGATTCGACGGACGGAGCTCAAGGCGTGTTTCTGATGTCATCGCGGATGATGAAACATGGACTTGTCAATTTGACCCGGAGACTAAACGACAGTCAGCAGTTTGTATCTTTCCAGATGACGATCAACCAATGAAAGACCGCCACGGGTGGGCGAGGTCGTTAAGGCGCGAACTCGTGAGCGGGAGGTCTGGGGTTCGAGTTTCACCAGGACCGTCCTCCCTGACTGAGGTTTTTCCCAGGTTTTCCTCAGTCCTCATGACTGGCAAATACCGGGGAGTTACCCTAACCTTAGGCCTGGAACGTTTCCTTCCTTTAAAATAAACAAACCCTTTCCCAATATACCATTTCATCTCATGTATCACCAGTGTTCACCGCCTGTGGTGCCAAAGTAGTAAAAACGGGCGTTAAACACCAATCAATCAATCAATATATATGTATAAACTTGAGGAAAATGAGTGGCAGCGGTGCTTTGATAAGTGGTTTTTGAGGATGAGAAAGTGTAGTGGAGAATACTTTGAAAAGACGCAACAATCGGGGTGAGTCTAACTACTCCCAATTTGACGAGTCTCAAAACTTAGGTAGTGACCATCGTAATGGATTTGTTTTACTTATCATAATTTTCGGCAAAATATGAGCTCTAAAATAAACTATTTTACAGATTTCTATTTCAAGGCGTTCGAAAGTTATGTCTCTATATAAAGTAAAGACAATTTTAATAAAATACGATGGTTTTGGCGAATATTTGCATAGAAACATATATATAGCATTCGCTTTTATTTGTCATAGTAGTATATAAAATATTGGAATAGTGAAATTTTAAAAATGTGGTCAACTATTCTCAATTTTCATTCGATTTTACGTGAAACTATCCATACATGTGTTTTGAAAAGTGAATTGTTATAATTAGGCCATATTGCTTGTATAATGTGCTCATTTCCTTAGTTTCTATACCAAAATATTCCTAAATCATTATATTTCCACTTAACCAATGATGTTCAACGAATGCAATGCCTTATATGTCTTATGAACGAAACTCTTTGGGGCACAGTGACGTCATGAGGTATAAATGCATCATAAGGCAAAATTCAAGGAGCAGAAATTATAATTAAAGTCAAATATTTTAATTCTAAAATTATATCAGCTTTAAATAGACTGTCAGATCACTTTAATATTTGTAAAATACTTTAAATCAAATGTCGCATGTCATTTGTTACAAGGAGGGGAAATGACGTAGTCAGCCCTAATGTAGGTCCGCAGCAGACTTTGATGACCTCAGTAGGCTTTAGTGTAGTGTGGTACTACGAAGGGAAAGGACGGACATCGAGACTTGGCGTCGTGGGAAACGCCGGAAGGTTAATGGAATAACTTTTTTTATCATCAGAGATGGATTCTAGGTTCTTTTAGAGTGTTACATTTTTCGTTTTATTAAATTAATTTTGAGAAATTTCTTGTAATAACATTACAAGTAAAATTCATTTTCAATAATTTGAAATAATACATAAGGTACTTAAAATTTAATTTTAATGAAATTGAAGACATTTGCATTGGACGAAGATATAATTACTTATTAAATTTTGATTTTGAAAAAGTAACTTTCATAGCATATGATACTCAAACAGCAGTCAATTATATTTTTGGAACGTGTTGTAGTTAGTCGTAGATTTGAATTTTAGTATTAACACATGTAGTTGTAAATGCAGCCCATCTCTGATAGGAATTCAGTTCTGCAGCATATTTATATTAATTTTAGAGTTATCTACTCTTAGGGAAGAAATTAAGTTGTATTAAATTTCAAGCTCACCCCTTTTTAAAAATATAAACAGAAATTTCTTACAAATATTAAGGATTCTCAAACAAACATTGTTCATTAATAAAGCAGTATTAATAGAACTGAATTCCAAAATTTATAATTTTACTAACCAGTCTAATAAAGGTCCAAAATACTTTAAAAGATAGAAAATTTTTCTAAAATGGGGCGTATTAGACTCCCCATTGAACTGGGAACGCAAGAGACTCCGCCAGCTACCTAGCGCTCCGCTGTTGTGCGAGAGTTTTCTGTCCTTGAGCGAACTATTTGGAAATAAAGTTCGCGTTTCACATTACCTTTCGGGAGTACCGAGATTCTGCAAAACTTTACTAAACTATGTTCGCGAAAGTTATATGCATTATGCCCTTTTATTGCAATATGGAGTAGAATTAGAATATATTTGCAAACCAAATCTTAATGCACTCTAGTTGTCAGTTTGTTTATTGCCTTTTTTTTTTTTTTTTTTTTTATAAAGTTATTGTTTCACTTTAATCTTGGACCTTTAATAGGCTTGTAGAATTGTTTAAAGAGGTAACAGACGACGTTTATGTATGCTCCTTTTCTGCGAGATATTAAAAAAATTCCACAAGCTTTAAATATTAGTATATACACTTTTATTCACTTCCATTCCCTTCAGTGCTTAAAATTATTTAACTTTTGGAATGAACAAATTAATGTTAAAATGTGATTTATTTTGTATTAAAGTTGACTTTTAGCCATGTTATATCAGTAATTTTGAGCTAATAGTTGCTTTTTAAATAATTAATACTCTTAAATGTCTTAAGTTTGGATTCCATCCTACCCCTTCAAGAACAGCGCCTGTTTACCACCCCTTCGGCTTCCCTCGATTTACTGAAATAGGCATTTATTGGAAGAATATTTCAATTTTACAGATTTTTAATATTTGTAAACCTATTATTACAATGTATTTTAAATTGTTAATATTTTTAACAGTTTAATATACTTTCAGTAACGAAAGAAGTTAGGTCACTAGCATTACATTTTCTAATATAGTCTAGCCCACAAGCTAGTTAGATTCTCTTTGCAGATTTTGGTAATACAACGGCAAAGCCAAGAGAACTAGGTTAGCTTTTTGTTAATTCAGAAGAAATTGATTAGGTTTTTCTTAATTCAGAATTAGTTTAGGGTTTTCTTAATTCAGAAGAATTAAGTTAGGCGTTTTCTTAATTCAACCCAACTTCAGATAATATAAGCTCAGAAGAATTGAGTAATTATTAATTTTAAAAAATTAATAACTTATTCTTAATTCAGGTTCTGATAGTGTAGAAACAAACTCAAAATAGTTCTGGTTTTCATAATTCAGAGGAATTAGGTTCCCTTATTAATTTAGAAGTTAGGTCAGATTATTCTTAATGATGCATTAGTTAGTCCAAAAGATTTAGGTTAGGTTTTTAATTAAAATTATTAGATTAGGCAATTTATAATTTAGAACGGTTGGATTAGCATAATCTTTATTTTATGAAAATGCCGAGGCTAGCGCAGAATTGGGTTAGGTTTCCCCTATACTGTCTGATAGTATATACAGTTATATCCCAGGAGAATCTAGTTCAATTTTAGATATTATAGTACACTGCAGAATTTAGACAGGTTATTATCAACGCGAGGGAGGCCGAAGGTCAAACTTAGGCTAGAATATGACGGCAGCGTGAGTACTTCCTCCGCTGGATTGAACAGTATGTAAAACCCTTAGATGCAGTTTCGTGGTGACGTACCTGTACTTTAGGGCTGGGGTATGACGTAATGTCTTATTCCCCAGGTATAAGAGTGGGAAAACCATTGCACGACCACCATATGACTGCGAGCGTCCGGGTTGATCCCATCTGTGAGTGCTTGTAGCCGGTGGAACGGGGCCCCCGCTCTAGCACCTTTTGCTATCCAGCTGCTCTTGCGAGGTGTCGTCAAGGTCCCTGTAGAGTGTCCTCCGCCCTCCCAGTTAGGTCGCTTTCTCTTTCAGGTTGGTAGTTTTAAGTGTAGTCCGTCTCGTGTCTCTGTAGCACGGGATGGAGGGTTCGTGGCTTGATGCCCCAATGGGAATGCTGGCAAGGTTAACGTCACCACGATCTCACTTCGGGGTGGGGTTTGCAGTCGCTAGGGTATCAGCACGAATGCGAGCGTTTTCTCTTTCAGGGTAGTTAGATGTGGGGCCCCGCTACTTGACTTGCGTGTGTATTTAAATGCGCTTCAGGTAGGGGGCGTGTGTGAAGTGAGGATACCCTAGTCGCTTTTAATGGCAGTGCAATTTGATCACTGAGCTAATGCAAATAAACATTTTCTTGATTTGTAATTTTGGAGGGAGAGGTGGTGTGAAATTCTGGTTTCAAAAGACAGAACAGATATAGGCAAAGATTTCAAGAATACTTCGATGTTTGACTTTGGGGGGATATTTAGAGTTTTGGTCTGAAGGCAATACAGGTTTGGCCTGAGATTGTCTACAGAATACGCCGATATTTTGACCTGGGGGGGGGGGGTATTTTAAAGTTCTAATTTAAAGGATACACAGGCATGACCTGAGATGTCCAATGATTGCTTGACACAACTTTGAACATTATTTTTGGTTTCCAGGAGATTACAGGCATAGCCTGAGATTGTCTCCAAATCACCTCAATGTTTGAATTTGGGGGGGGATATTAGAGTTTTCATCTTAAAACCATAGAGCACAAGAATACCAACAACATCCTTTTCATACTCTTAGAAATTAACAATATAGGTCTTTAGACGAAGTTATAACACTAATATTAATTTTTATAGAAACTTGAATGTTTGTAAAGTTGAATTTTGTTAGAGAAATTACAAGTTGCAGCCTGGATTCAAACTATACTGTTTGGTATGTGTCCTGGCTGCAATTTCCATTTTACTGCAGTAACCAAATCTTGCCTTTACAGGCTTAGAGGAAAATTGAATTATTTTGACTGTATACCTACAAATTAGGTTCTTAATATAATAAGTTATTGCAATTAAAAGTTGATTTAAAATACCACTTTTCAGCAACTCAGTTATTATAAATCAACACTTAATTTATACTATATGTGCATTAGTAGCATCTTTAATACAGAGTTGTTGTATTTAATATATAGCTTTTCATGTTTAATATGTATATTTAATTGGTAATACTAGTATTTAATGATTTATATATATTTATTTGGAAATGCTGTGGCATATGTATAAACCAAGTCATTTTGGACTTTGTCTCGATTTGATGCATGTGCATTTAAATTGCAATTCTTCTTTTATGTTTTCTGGATTTGTAAATAGCCACAGGTGTAAAGGTTAATAATCACGTTCTGTTTTTGTTGTAAGGATGAATGTTATAAAGTTTAATTCTTAGTTTATAGAGATATTTTAAATTTAGTATATTTTATATTAATGTCCCTTTTTTTCTTACAGAGTTTTTACTTTTTAGTGTCATAACATAATTTTGCAGCATTTTAATGTATATACATATATATTTTTTTGTTACAGTGTCTTAACATATTTTGACAGTGCTTGAATATAATCTAATGCTCTTTCTTCCAGGTTTTAATGTTTTAAACAGCTTGTAATATTTTTGTTCTTTTTTGCAGGCACTACCAGTGGCAATTTACCAGGAAGCTTTCACAATGTAATGCTTGCTACTCACAGCACTGTGTGCATATCTTTTCAGTTTGGAGAATAGCGAAATTATTTTTTTTTAAGAATAGCGTTTAAATACCACATGCTTTTAAGACCTTTGTTTGAATGCTTCATTAAAATTCTTTTGCAAAAAAAAAATTCTAAAGATAACAGTTTACAAATTACTATGCATTAATGTTAGAAGTGTTTAGTGTTTGTTGCAGGTCATGCTTGTGACGATGCCTGAACTGGACTGCACTTCCCCACACAGCATGTTACTGCCAACCTTACACATCTACAAGGGGTCATTTGATATGTTCTCAGAATGAAGCTGTTCATATTTTTCAACATAGTCTTCCTTGAATCTACTGCATAATGTTTAACAATGTTTTAAATCCTCTACAAGTATACCTGATGATTAAAGTTCTTAAATGAAAATTACTTTCTTCCAAGGAATTTTCTCAGTTTTTCAGAAGGGATGGAAAGTTTGATGGTTGTGACAGCAAATAAATCATAGCCTATTTCATTGATTTTTCACCATTGCATAGACATGTATGCAGCCAAGCATGGTCTTGATGGAAGATCACTCCTTTGTTAAACATTTCTTTTCTGCCTTTAGTTAGCATATTAATATGCTAATGTTAGCATATGATGATCCAGTAATATAGATGTTCAAGGAATCTCAAAAATTGATTTCATGAGTTCATACATAAACTTCTTTGTCAATGAACAATTAGATTGCTTCCACTGTTTTGTTTCTGATGTGTAGTAATTTATCCATGTTTCATCATAGGTTATTTTTTATCCACTGATAAAATTTTATTTCTATGAAAACATGCCAAACTTTGCTCAGAGATTTATATTCTTTTTACACTTTTGATCAGGTGTCAACAGCCATGGTGTATATCTTGCAGATAATTTTTTCACATATAATTTCTGTCAAAATGTGAAATATTGGCTCTCTTGAAATACTTGATAGCTTCAGACAGCTTTAGCTTATCCTCTGGTACCTATCGTGAACTTTTTGGACTATTTTTGATACAGTGACAGTAGCAGTCTATGACTTTCTATTGCTGTCAAAAGTTTTTCACTATTGCACCGTTGTCCCATTGAAAAATGGTGGATTTTGAAACTGTAATTTGTTTGGAACTAGCCACTTGGAACTTCAACCTACGAGAAAGATGTCTTCAATTAAAAAGTAATATTTGTGTTTAGAAATCTTCCTTAATAGACATAGGGCAAAAGGCTGATCGCTTTTCTTGCCCGTTTTTGGAAAATACTTTTGAAAATATCTACTTCTCTATTTTAAGTGCATATATATAACTGATGTAGTGAAGCCAAAAGGATAGGAGGATTTCATCATATTGACATCTTCAGCACCAGAACAATTTTAATGTTCTTTAATAATGAGCAGTGATCTTAATGTTAAATGGAATTGACTGCTAATAAAATGGGATTGTCATCCTTTAATGTCAATATAAATATTAATATTTGTCATTAAGCAATACAAAATTGTAATAAACAGATAAAATATACATTAAAAATCAGTTTTAAAATAAAAAAAATTGATTACCATATACAAAGGATGGTCATTTAGCCAATTATAAAACTTGTATTTAAATAACATATCGGAAAGTGTTTTCACACTATTAAAAATATTATAAAGTTTAAAACAACATTTAAAGATATACTCAGTCTGTGATAGGATATATATATACATAAACATGAGTTGCATCTGGTATTATGAGTATGAATTTCATTTTTAGTACCATAACTAATTTCATAAATTTTTAAGTAAACACCATTATTTAACAAACAGAGGTATAAAATGTGCTTTAAATGGTGATTTAAATGAAATTTGAATATCTTCCTTTTGTAGCAACAAAACATTTATGCCTGTACCATTAGCCCATAAAATCAATTCATAGAAGAGGTTAGTTGATAGTTTTTTACTTCCAGACTATTACAATATAGCAACAACAAATGGAAAAAGACAAATATAAACCAATTTATTGCACTAAAAATCATTTAAATGTATAATGGATTAACCATCATTTTGATATAGTCCTCTTAAATGCTATATAAGCTAATTCTCTAAGTCTTTGTGGTACATTATTAAACAGTTTGACAGAAAAAACTATTAAAAAAAATATTCTGTATTTTAGAATACTTGAATTCATTGTAAAGATTTAAACTATTGTCTAATAATTATAAATGTTTAAGCAAACTGTAAAATTATTTATATTATCCCTGACATATAATAAACAATTGAGCATAATAAAAAATTGATGGCAAAGTCAAAATACCAAAGTCAATAAAAAGTGGTTTACAATAATTTGTAGAATGAACTCCTTAAATCTAAGTCTTTTTTCATAAATTAAAATTATCTTAATTGCTAAAGAGTGATTACCCCATAAGAGCATATCATAATTAATGTGCAAATAAGTGATCAAAATATTCAGTTACTAAAATGTCCTTTGCAATGCTATAACTTAAAATTTTAACATAAAATTTTTTGTGATTTTTTTTTTTTTTTTTTTTTAAAAATATAGTTAGTGGGCCAACCAAGGTTGGGATTAATGTAAATACCTAAGAATTTCATAAAATCTCCAAGTGCCAATATTAAATTTAAATTGAATGACATGGTTTTACCATTTTTATACTTAATTTATTGCCAATAAATTATTTGAGGTTTTCATATATAATTTGATTTTTACTATATTTTCATCTTTATTATACAAAATAGCTGAACCATCTGCATACAAGTAGGTCAGATTTGGCTCACAAAGAGATAAGGAAAAATCATTAATATTAAAAAATACAGAAAACGGGTCCTGATATGGAACCCTGGGGAACTCCATGATCTAAAAGTTTAAATTTAGATAAACTTAACTTTGAAATGAGTTGCCTGGTATCTGTTGGTGAAACAAAACCTTAAAAATTAAGACTATTACTCTGAAAGGCATAATATATTTTCTGTCAACGTATATGATGAGAGACAGTGTCAAAAGCTTTAGATGATATTACTATCATTAATATTTTCATAGCATTGCTTAAAAAAGGTATCATTTATGGTACTCAAACTCATTGTTATACCAAATTGTCTTTTGTTAAATAAAGAATTGGTTTCAAAATAAATGATCTACTTGCACTAAAGTATTTCAAATACCTTGGCAGCTATAGGAATGTATATGATGAGAGACAGTGTCAAAAGCTTTAGATGATATTACTATCATTAATATTTTCATAGCATTGCTTAAAAAAGGTATCATTTATGGTACTCAAACTCATTGTTATACCAAATTGTCTTTTGTTAAATAAAGAATTGGTTTCAAAATAAATGATCTACTTGCACTAAAGTATTTCAAAGACCTTGGCAGCTATAGGAATTGTGCCGATTGGTCTATAAAATTATTTTGCCTTTCTTGAAAATTGATATAAGTTTAGCAAATTTAAGGGAATTGGGAAAGCAACCAGCATTAAGACAAGTCAAAGGCTAATACATATGGAGCAGCTAATTTGAAAATTTTTGAGTTGAGCACATCCATACACACACTTGTTTAATTTCATAATAGCAGAGTAAACATCTTTGACATAAAGCTATGTAAATTTAAAATTACAAGTGGCTAGTCAATTCATTTGGACATTAATTAAGTCGATATACTACTAATTTCTTGAACTTTTTCAATAAAAAAAAAAAACTTATTGAATTCTTCAGTTTATTGGAAATGTATAAGACTTTGAATTTGAGTTCAAGAATTCATTTATCACGGAACAAGGAGATTTGAATATATTATTAGAATTCTTAACAAAGGACTTATTGATTTTGATTGCTTTTAAGATGGTATATTTCCTTTTCAAATGTATTTATTTTTATATTTTTACATACTAAAAAAAATGATAGAATAAAAGAAAGTAAGCCTATTATATGGAACATTCAATCATTGATTTAATAAAACTTAAATTAGAATTTACACTAAAAATGTATCATCAGTAAACAATGTGGTATAACAGTGTGTAATCAGTAAGTCATTAACCATAATTATATGCAACAAGGACTCTGTGCAAGTTCCAATCCCTGAGGCAAACCCATTATAACATCTTTATAATGAGATTTACTCTCACTTGTTTCAACATATTAAATTCCATTAAATGGGAATTTAAAATTTTAAGGGAAAGCCCCAAATGCCATAATAAGAAAGTTTAGTCAATAATATATAATGTTTGACACAAATGCCTCACTCAGATCACATGCAGTAATTAGAGCAGACTGTCATAGTTGTCCGAGGTTGTTTAGGCATAGACTCACAAGTCGGAGGTCTGGGGCTTGATTCCCAACAGGGCCATCTTTCCTGACTTGAGATTTTTTTTCTAGATTTTCCTCAGTCATAAACGGCAAATGCAGGGGAGGTACCCTAGAACTTGTGCCTGAAATGCTGCCTTGTTTTAAAAAAAAATCCTTTTCCAGTTTATATTTCATCTTGTGCATCAGTGTCCACTGCCTGATGCCTCACTTAAAACTGCCATTAAACACTTCCCATCTTCAAAAGATGTCAATCACACAAGATGACATTGATAGTACATTTACCATGTTGAAAACCAAACCGAAATTCAGAAAATATTCAATTATTCAATTATTATAAATTTGCATTATATTAGAATTTACCATTTCTATTATTTTACCTAATATGGCTACAATAGATATTAGTCTATAATTAGTTGGTAGTGTAACATTATCCTTTTTATAAATTGATATCACTCTTGCAATCTTAAGTGCATCAGGGAAAATACCCGCAATTAAACATCTGTTAATACAACCTGTTAATGATAAACCCTTTCATTAATATATAATTTTATTATAAAATGAGATATATAAACTCCTACTCCTAGATGCTTTCATCCTATGTGCTACTGATTCACAATAATTATACTTGTCCATCGGAATGATATATCAACTTTAGCGAGTTTCACTATAAAATTGCTAGCCTTGACATATGGTTTGGTGATATTTTTTTTCCCTTTCTCTATAATAATTCAGTAAAAGTATTGAACATATCCAGTGAAATCATAGTTCCACCATTGACATTTTTTTCCCAGAAAACGTATTGATTTCCATGCAGCCTAACTTTTATTATTGGCCTTCTCAATAAAATTCATACTGCCCTTATATTTGGCCATTATAGAATTATATAGAATTGTTTCTAAGAAGTCTTATACAAACTTGCTAGTGGAATATTACCAGTATAATAAATCATAATTTTATCTTATATATTTTTAAGATTATTGTACCATGGTAATATAACTTATGGTTAGAAATTAAACTTTAATTTCTTTTGTTACAGGTATCGAGGGTATCTAATAACATCTATAAACCAGTTAAATTATTTTTACAAACCTCATCAGCAGTGTGATTTATCATTGGATAGTATTTCAATCAATGTTTGCCAATACATATTTAAATCAATACTTGACATAATGAAAACTTCTAAAACTTTGACATAGTAATACATGTAGTATCAGCGTAAATGTCATTGAACAAGATCATGGCAAGATCATAGTAATCAGAAACACCCACAAAAAAAAAACACTTTAGCCTCGTAGAAACCACACAAAATACGTCAAGAATGGTTGACTTGTCATTGGTATAATGCAAAATATACCTATTGATATAAAAGATGCATCAACTTAACGAACACTTAATTGAGTACATGTAACATCAAAATGAGTTTAAAATGCCACCAATCACAATTTTGCAATTATAACATTATAAATAATTTAACAGGTGTTGCATATTATTTAAAAGATATCTACATTACCATTAGGTATATGATAAACAATGATTAATTGTTTTACTCTGATTGCAATGCATTCAAAATTAATTTCACAACATAGCCATTCCAAATTTATAACTATAATTAACAAATACAAAGATACCAACACCTCCTCTATCAATTAGACTTCAACATTTTTCCTGGCCTCACACTTGACACCTGGGTTGCTGACATTTCATTGTTTAATTTTGGGAGCTTTATCCTACAGAGGACAGTGACAAGTGGTCAACCCATTGACTAAATATTACTTGCTGGTGAAATGGCCTGGGACCTCTTTTAGCAAATTCTGAAGGTTTTAACCATGAAAAGATTTTTGAAGAATTTCTTCAAATCTCTCTAGATTCTACCTTCTAGGTACCAAAAATGATGAAAGAAATGTTTTATGTATCTATATTATATATGTTTATTTTTGTGTGTGTCAACATACTAGTGGCTGCAATTTTTTTTTCTTGGCGAAACTCAGTTAATTAACAAACAATTCATTGAATTCATTAACCAGCAAAATGGGGCCTTAGGAATGGGGTTAACCTAAAGCAAAAAATTTTAAATAGCTCTAGCAGCCGTAATTTTTGTTTTTTTCCTCAAAGAAACTCTGTATATGCCATTGAAATAAAAAATAGATTCCAAAAATCAGCAAAATGTGACTGTTAAAAGTGGGAGGGAGTTTAACTGAAACCCAAAATAAATCATTGCTCTAGCAGTTCAATAAATATATATATATATATATATATATATATATATATATTTTTTTTTTCACAACAAAACTCTGTATATTCTATTTAAGTGAAATAAGAAAAATATTTTTTAAAATTGGGGAAATCTGACCATTAGGAGTTGGGGTATATCTGAAAACTGAAATTAAAGAGTGGAGGTTAAAGTGAAAATTGCTCTATTGGCCGCCATTTCTTTCTCAAGGACACTCTGGATATACATTGAAATAAAAAAAAAAAAAAAAAAAAAAATCAGTGTAATCAGACTAAATTGAAGGGGGTTTACCTGAAGCCCAAATTTTAAGTTACTTTAGTGGCATCAATATTTTTTTTTTCACAATTAATATATTATACCATTTAAATAAAACAAGAAAAATGGTCTGAAAATCAGGGAATGGGAGGTATACTAGACTTGCTGAAGAATTCGCTTAGTTTACACAGCTATTGCACTAGGCTTTTTTTTTTTTTTCAGGCATCTTTAGAATTTTTTTTTTTTAAGATTATCTTTAGATCTACAATATAGTACACTCCCAGAGGATTTCTATCTCTATCTTACCCCATATCTAATTCTATGCCGATTTAAACATTGTGATTCTATCCTTCAATATCCTTTTACTTTTTTCAAGCAGGCATAATGCTCTTTAATCTCTTATAGTTAGGTTTAACTGGATTAAAGAATGGGTATTGCTATTATATTAATTTTTTTTTTTTTTTTGGTTTCTTCAGCTCCTTTTAATTTAACCTCTTAAATTTGCTTATTTATTTTTTTCAGTTAAAATTTTACTCCAAGTAATTTTCTAACAAGATCCCTAATTTTGGACATCTTAAAGGATATTTTAAAATTATAATTCTTACATATGTATTAAAATATCTAATAACTGTCATGTTGAGAAAATTTTCAATTTTTTTTATTTTTGTAATAAATCTTCAATGTATAATTTTAGTTAATCACATTTTTATTCCAAATACCATTTCTGCACTTTTTTACCATTTGACATAGTATTAGATAATGGAAAGCGCTATCCACTTTCCTACATATAATATCCATTTTTAAACTTTTCTTTAATCCTTTTAGAAATAATGCCCCTGCATGCATCTCCTGAATTGATCACAATTATCTATATATTTTTCCTGTCCCTAATTTCTTTTAACTATTTTATATAAACATAAAGAACTTTTGGTCTTATCTCACAGTTTCCTCTCAATTCTGTAAACTCAATATGTAACTTCTCTGCTCTACAGCTCCATAATAACCTTAAAAAATTAGACCTACAGAATTTGCTTAGTTTACACAGCTGATGATATACCTTTTTTCTCTGTTGCTGTTCTATCTGTCAACAAAGAACCTAATAAATGTTTAATATTTTGTGGTTCTTATTTTTTGCCTTGTTCTTAATATCTTCCCAAATTATATTCTGGATAAATGAATCTATTATATTTGTGGTTCTTTGCTATTTTTAAATGTAGAAACGTAGAAATTTCTTTAATGGGCACTTCACTTTTGAATTTGTTATTGTATTACTGTTGTATTCATTTATTATTTCTATATTGAATATATATTGTAATTCTTTTTTGTAGTCTAGTTTTAAAGACATGTTACATTCCATAGCTTTATATTAATTCAGAAAATGACACTAGTTTAAATTAATTTACTGCTTTGATATCAAGCAAAGCATAAAACATTTAATTATTGCCAAACCACTTTTTCTAGGAGATTAACAGTACCTCAATGTTTTATCATCCCTTATTATATTTATGGATTTATAAAAATCTTTAGTTGTTAAACTCCACTTTGAGAAATTTAGATTTTAAACACTTGAAAGTGTTGCAGTATGCTGTTATACAAATTATATTCATATATAGTGCATTTAATAGATTATTTATTTGATTTGTTTATAGATGCTGTTAAACATCTTATGGCATCAGCATCCCATTCAATTCAGCATATGAAATAACCAATCTATTTTGCTCAGAGGCATCTTCTTTTAGGCTTGAGGTTTTATGTGCCATAAATCTACAACATGGAACCCACTGCTTTACTTCCCTTCCAAAGAAAGCCATACTTAGGATTTTTATGCCTGGCAAAATCCATTGACCCTGGCCAAGATTATATCTGCAATCTTGAGCCTATAAGGCAAGTATGGTTAACACTAGATTACCATTAATAGAGTAACATATCTACCATATAAATTTTAGGTGCTATGGACTATTACAGAAAATATTTGTTTTCAAAGCTACAATGGGAATACTGTGACTATTGAGAAATCATATGGATTATTATGATACAAATAGATTATTTTAAACAAATGGGCAATAATATGACATAAATCACTTGATTCTCCAGATTGTGAATGTATGGTCAGGTATTAGTGAGTTTTCGTATACTGCAGGATGTTTGGATCTAGGCAACATTTTTTTTGTGTGTGTTTAGAAATTTTGTAATACAGTCCTATTCTTTATTTTTCTTTTCTTTGCAAAGACTTGTAAGTTTCAGAAGAGGATAATCAATTGCCAATCCAGGGCAACCTAGATGGTGAGAGTCAAAATCTCAAACTTTATCCCTTGGTTTTGTCCAAATCTTGTATGCATCAGCCATATATCCTTCTAGAAACTTTGGTTTTGTTTTTCTTGTATATAATGACTGTTAAGAAATTAACCACTCGTGACATCACTTTCTTTATCATTACAAACTTCATTTGTAACAAAAATGTTGTTTTCTTTATTTGTTCAAAAATAACATGCTCCTCTCCTGCAGGTGCATTTCCAGAAATACCAAAGTGAGCCCTTAACAGTTTACTGTTACCACCTGTCTAATTGTGGAACATTGTACTGTACAAAATGACCACTCTGTAACCTGGGATCTATGCTAGTGGTCATTACACACCTCACTTCTGATTGTTGTGTTGCGTGAAATAAGATGGTGGAAACCTATACTGCCCCACCTATACTTCTGCTGTTAATACCGTTTCACCATAGCTAAATCTTTGCAAGAAATTTTTGTTTAAAATAGTTTAGTTCTATTCTCTGAAACAACCCCCACAACCCTTCCTTGTCAGCTGCAACAATCCTCAAATGCTTTCACAAAATTGTTCGTGAGTCCCATATAAGAAAGAAGCTCTGGACAAGTGAATGTTCTTTTATGAATTTCTAGATAATTGCAGAAGACACATTATATACTGATGGACTAGGTTATGATTTTATATTTAGCAACTCCTTTATATATAAATTTCATACTTTTGCATCTATTTACAGCTAATTATTTTAATAGTTATTAATCCCTTAAATACACTGCTCAAAAAATTAGAGGAATACATGTTTAAATCAAAGTCGCCCCAAAAAATTTCTACAATTTAATTTTTGATAGTTTGTAATTGTAGATTGAAGAGTTGTGTAAAATTAGAATAGGTATTCTCAATTTTTTTTAATTTTACAGGATTAGAAATATGAACAAATTATGCTTGATACAAAAAAACAAAGTAGAAATACAACATTACATTGTTTAGTAATCTATGTTTCCATGATTATTTCAACATTCGGTACATAGTGTTTCCTCTGTGAACTAAGAGGACTTCATAATATCTATGTGGCATGCTTTGCACCAGCCTCATAATAAAGATTTGAGAAATTCTCTCCCATTCATCAATGAGTGCATTTGAGAGTTTTCCCAGATTCTGTGGCATAGGGGAACAAATTTACCCAGGTTATCCCATAATGCTCAATTGAACTGAAGTCGGGACTGTATGCAGGCCAGTCAATCACCCAAATTTGGCATTCTTGCAGGACATCTTTGGTATTCTATTTGTACGAGGTTCTTCATGCATTAAAAGAAAATTAAGATCATTATGATAAGTAAAGCTTAACAATATGTTGAGGATAATGTCATTAATGTTAATATCAGCATTCATGTGTTGGACAACAAGCTCTGTCTGAGACTCAAAGGTAATGCTTGACCAAACCATAATTGAATTGTCTCCAAATCGGTTATGTTTAATATTGGTGGATGGAGCAAGACATTCACCATGGCATCTCCATAAACATATATGATCACAACCTGTCAAACAAAATCTTGGCTTGTCTTTGAAGAGAACAGCCCTCAATTGGCAGAGCTGCCAGTTGAAATTCTGAGCAAATCCCAGCCGGTGTTGAATAACAGGCTTTAAAGGGGATAATTTTTTCTTTAATAATTAATATTTACTGTCAATAGACTTAATAAAAGTTTCTGACATTGTCATTTTATATTTACAATAAATTTAAAATTCGTTGATCATATAGTTCGTCAGATTAAGCTTAAAACTAGTACCTTTACAATATTTTATATATTGGGGTAATTTGTTATGCAATATTAATCCTTTAATTTTAGGATCTTTGTTCATTTAAAATTTAGCATTATTCTTTGATAATTATTCTTTCACCTTGAATTATAAGAATATAGTTCATTGGTTATGCTGCTTTCATATTTTGAAATTGCATTTAGTATATGCATATACGCAATCCTAAAACTATAAATAGTCTGATAATTATAAAAATATTCCTACAGGAGCTCTTGGTTTTAATCCATATATATATATATATACACCTTAACACCTCTTTTGTAATACCAATATTCTATTTGTTATTTACATTACATCTTCCTTATAATTAAATCCATAAGATAAAATTGGATATACAGTTTTTAGAACTTCATTGGCTAAATACTGTTCTAGATTACTTAAAATATGTATACAAAATCTAAGCTCTTTACATATAAAGTATACATGTGGATGACAAATTAGAGGCTACATATTTTCCTAAAAATTTGTAACAATATACCTTTTCAATTTTTGTATTTAATGTAATTACATCATGCTACCTAATTACACAATGATCATATACCATTAGCTTACTTTTGCTAGGATTAACCTTTAAATTCATATCATTTAAATCATTAGATACTGCTTTTAAAGATGTTGTAATGGTAGTTTCTAACTGGATCAAAGATTTGTTAATGGCATACCATCAAGGTATCATCAGCATAGGACACTAGTTGTGAATTTCTGTAAATCATTAACATACATCAGAAAGACCAATGGTCCCAAAATTGAAACCTGTTGTATATTTGCAATTGCCAATTTAGGTTCCAATGTACATCTTGTTTTCTTTTTATCTGCTTTATAAGTAATTTTAGTTGCTATCTCCCTATTTCTTCAGTATGACTGTAATATTTTACACATTTTACCCCTGATTCCATAAAGTTCCAGTATATTTATCAGTTTGGCATGAGAGACAGTCAAATACATGCTTAAACTTTCACAGCCAGTGTTAATCCAATAAAATGAAGATTCCAGACTTTTTGGCGATGGTCCAGAAGATGTTAAAACATCTATTTCGCTCATCTCTCCACCAGGCATCAGGGGATAACTAAAAATACCTAATCTTTTTGGTAGATAAAAATTCTATCTAAGATAGAATTCATTTCTATGCCAGAGAAGTTATCGTTATTATTATTAGCATTATCAAGTAAATTGATACCTACATTAGCAAAAGTTCATTAAAAATGTAGCATATTTTACTATGGTCACACGCATGCGCGCGCACACACACACACATCCCATTATTAATTATTAGACAACTTAATATTATCTTCCTGATCATGACTCTTTCTGTTATCTTTTCTTTTACAATTTTCAAAACAGTTTTGTAAATGTTTATTGAGTGTATAATTTGTTCTTTATACTGCATAGCTTTAAAATTTATTAATGCCCTATTGTATTACTTTTTTAGTTGATTGCATCTGATTTTATTATGTTCCATTTTTATAAATTTGTACAATTCATATGCATTTTTCATTATGTTATGCAGAAGATAAACGTTCCTTCTGGTAATTTAAAGTGTTGATTCCTTACCTCCCTAACACTTCTCTTTTTCATAGGACATGTTTTGTTTAAGTAGCCTATATCTCAACTCTGCATTTCTCAGTTTGTTTCTTACAGTCTGATCTGAAATCACCACTCTAGTTTTTGTTCATGCATCATTTTATAAAACTCTGACTGTGGATTTGCATATGCACAAAGCTGATGGGACAAGATATCTATCCTATGCCTCTTGTTTTTTTCTTCTGCCCTTGTTCTGACTGCCTCTTGTATCTACCCGTCTATGTATCACTTACAAAACCTGTGGATGACGGAAGGTCTGACATGAATCCTGGAGACAAAGCAAATGAAATGGCTGTCTTTAATCCACACAACTGCTTGTGCAACTGATGTTTCATTCAGATGTCTGATTCCTCTGTATTAGTTTGAAGAGAACTTAAAATAACAGTTCCCTACTGCAGATTGCTGTTAAAACCTGTTTTCAAAAAAACAAGTCAAAGAGCACTGACTTTGGTTTCAATAATTCTTGAAACTTAACTAATTTATTCAGAGAAATACTGACAAATCCTACAAGATCTTTATTCTATTTAAACAATACTTCAAAATATAACATCTGACTATCAAAAATTACATTGTATTCATTTCTTATTTTTGGGTTTTGATTTAAACATGTATTCCTCTTAATTTTTTGAGTAGTATATTCTTTTTTGTAGAGCTATCAATTATCTTATAATTTGTACTCTTTTCTTAAATGCCTGTTCTCCAGGATATAAATGGTGCTCACCCCATATCACAGACTGTCCCGGTGGTCTAGTGGTGACTATACTTGTCTCCTAAACCCAAGATTGCAGATTCAAACCCTGCCAGGATCAATGGGAGTAAAAATCCTAAGTATGGCTTTCTTTGGAATGGAAGTGGGTCCCTTGTTGTACATTTACAGCATGAAAAAGAACCTCAAGCCTGAAAAATGAGACCTCTGAGCAAAATTTGTCTTGTCATTTCATGCCCTGAATAGAATGGGAAGCTGATAACCTGAGATGTTAAAGAGCATCTGTAAATAAACCAAATCAATCCATATTAGAATATCACATCACAATATGTTATTTAGAAAGATGGGGATATAAATGCTTCATGAAAGTAAAATACAAAGAATGGGGAGAAAATCTCTTGGTAACAGGTAATTAGATTCATCAAAATATATGGCAACTGGAGCATTCACAGTATATTGGCCATTTAGATAACTTGATAGGAATAAATTAAGTGTATGAGCAAATTAGAAGATTAAAATGGAACAAAGCAAGCGGAGTGGATGGAATAACTGGAGAATTTTAGAAGGCATGGAGTTTAAATGAGAATAGGTTGATTTTATTAGTCAAAACATTAAATCCCATATCTGATATATTCTAAATTATCTAGCGAGTCGATTTGATACTCTTATGCTCCATTTACTATTGAATTAGCAAAACTAGTTTCACAGGCTTTTGCCTGCATCCTCAGTTGTGAGTTGGCTAGGAAAATTGATAATGGACTGCCCATTACTAGTACTGCTTTTTGTTTAAAGGTTTTGTCCTCAAATATAAAAAAAATTGATTTATGCACAACTAGTGAATTCGATGTATTCTTCTGTTAGGTTGACTGATTATAACCATTTTCTTAAAAAGAACTAAATTTATTTTGTGGTGTGCTGGGAAATAGGGCCTTGACATCAAAAGAAGCCAGTCTGTTGTTCAGTGATGATAATAATTATGATCATATCATTATCATTTAAAATAAATGGAGGGGTCGCTAATAATTTTATTCTCTAAAAGGGGGCAGTGCATGCAAGAAGTATGAGAACCACGGCTCTAACAGAACAAATGGAATGAGATAATGTGAAGTAGAATCTTGGAACACCAATATTCCAATCCAGCATTTGCCTAAGCAACCAGGAAGAACCATGAACAAATTCAAATGCCATACTCAAGTAATTTGAACCCATGCAAGTCCAGTCGGTCCTGGTGGTGTAGTGGTTATCATACTTGCCTCCTAAACCCAAGATCGCGAGTTCGAACCCGGCCAGGACCGATGGATTTTTTCGGGGCGTAAAAATCCTAAGTATGGCTTCCTTCGGAAGGGAAGTAAAGCCGTGGGTCCCGTGTCGTACATTTACGGCACGAAAAAGAACCTCAAGCCTGAAAGAGAGGCATCTGAGCAAAATTTGTCGGCCGTTTCACTCCCTGAGTTGAATGGGACGCTGATGACCTGAGCTGTTAAAGAGCGTCCATAAATAAATCATTCAAAAAAAAAAATCCATGCAAGTCCCACTTTTTATTGCCTGAGCCATCTCGCTCGGTAAGAGTAAAAGTTAATAAAATTTTTATGTGCATAAAAGCAATGTGCAAATTAATTCCTTTTCATTGCCCATCAAAATATCCACAATGCCATCCCATATAATGACGCCGTACATTATTTTCTTGGGGTATTGATATTGCACCTGTGATATAGTTTATTTATATTTCGAAAGCGTTCTACAACACATAGGTATAGCTCGGTTTCCGCTGTAGCTCGAATTGTAATGCATTTCTCTCGACTACTATTTGTCTGGCCTTTGATTTCAAGCAACGGCTGAAACTCTCGGATCACTCAACTTCCTTTGCTGTTCAAATGTACATCTGGAGAATTTTCTTTCGTGCCTAACTCCCTGGGACACATTACGTCTATCTTGTCCCTACTTAACTCGATTGTGTTCATCACGTGCTGAACAAACAAAATGCGTTCAAGGTAACACTTTGTTCCGCGTTACGCCGTTGAACAAAAAACATAATAGAAGTAATGGGTCACAGGGGGGCGGATATAACACAAGACTTGTTACGCAACCTGTTTGTCATCACATTGACAGTTTCCATCTTCCATAACTGACGTCAGCAAATATGTTTCTATACAAAGAGTTGGGTATTCTAGTTGTTTACGTATTTTGTTTTGTCTGTATGCTTTTGTATACCTGACTGAAAACTGATTCCGGACATTTTCTTTGCAAATGAGAGAGAAAAGAAGAGAAAAAAATGTATAAATAAAATGCCCATATTCTGACAACTGTTTGTGCTAAGTTAACTAAATTAGAACGGAAATGCTTAAGAAGAAGAGAAGCAGAAAAATAAACTGTGTCGTAAACCATATTCTTATTTATTCGAGTTTTTGTTTTTTGTTAGTTTGTTTGATTTTTTTGTGGAAGGGCGGTGAAATGCTGACTCAGACTAATGCAGGAGATCAGTCCACGCATCGCGCTAAATGCTATGCAAAATATAACACCAACGTATTAAGCTGCAGAGGTGGAAAGTGGACTCGGAGGAATTGGCCTGTGTTTAATATGGTAACGAGACAATGAAAGTAATTAAAACATAAGAAGGTTAGAACAAGGCTAGAGGCTATCAGCAGGCAGGAAATCGAGGCAAAGAGCTATATGTGCTCATTCTAGGGAGAAAGGCGAGATCAGGAATTGCCTGGTTTAGACTAAAAAGTTGGAAGCTAAAAAATAACTGATAGTTCTGGTAGGAGAATTTGCTCATTTTGTGGAGTATATTCTGGCAGAATGTACTCATTGGGACACCTGAGAAAAACGCTGTTTCCTGAAAACATTTTAAAGCAACTAGAGAACAATTGGGATGCTGGGGCCTATTTGCGAACCACATTAATTGGTTGCATATGGGCATTTTCCTAACCAAAGTGCGCTAAGCTAGAAGCAATTTGTTTTCTGGTTAGAACGCAATAGAGTAATATGTTTCCATTCATATATCTGTGAGTATTGTTCTTCCTATTTTTATTGTTTTATTTGTTACACTTTCTAATTGTGTATCATAATTAACCATGTACGGTCTACGACTCATGCATAAAATGTATTTGTAATGAGTACATAGAATTTCATACCACAACTGCATATTCATTTACGCACTGACACAGCATTTATGTACTTCTTAATACATTTATTAATAATTGAAACCACGAAAAATTCGAACTCAGGCTGACTCCGAAGTCAGGCTGACTCGAACCTCTTCAAGCCGATGTAACCATTGCCCAGACACAGGCGCACATCCCTCCCAATGTGTCTGATTATCTTAGATACCTCTCGCGAAGCGGATCTTATCTGAGACTCGAATATGAGTATTTTTGGCACAGACTCCTGGTTACCTTCAACATTTGTAAGACTTTAATGAAAACTCGTGAGGACAAATATTTGAAACGGAAGGCAAGAAAAAGTTCTAGAGCATAATCGGGCCAAAAGTGTATCAGTTTAACAATATTTGTAGCTGGTATAGACCAAAATTGTTTGGCTCATGTCGTGCCATAATTTGATTATGTTGGATTCACGTCACTTATCCATACAACAAGCTGAACTCTCGGAGCTGCATCCGAGAGTCGGTCCTGGTGGTGTAGTGGTATCCATATTTGTGTTCTAAACCCAAGATCGCGGGTTCAAACCCGGCCAGGATAGATGGATTTTTCGGTCGTAAAAATCCTAAGTATGGCTTTCTTCGGAAGGGAAGTAAAGCCGTGGGTCCCGTGTCGTACATTTACGGCACGATAAGGAATCTCAAGCCCGAAAGAAGAGGCCTCCGAGCAAAATTTGTCTGCCGTTTCACACCCTGAACGGCTGATTTGAACGAGACGCCGATGACCTGATATGTTAGAGCGTCCATAAATAAAGCAAATTAAAAAAAAAAATTATACTTCCGCGAGCCACTCTGGAGTGGTAGCGGAGAAAGCCGAAGGTAATGTGACTTCCAAAGATTTACCAGAAGATAGCTTGCTGGGCTACATTCCCTTCAGCGAGAGAGAGAGATAGATAAATAGATAGATAGATACGAGAATCTCTCGCTGAAGGGAATGCTATCTAGACTTTTAAACGCAACGGAATGATAGCTTAGACGATTAGACCATCTTGCTATTGTTGTGAAGATAGTGGTTTCGAAACCTCACGTCTTGGCGCTTTTTTCTTTCTTCAGCCGGAGATATACCACCATTAAATGATTTACTGGCTAACATTGTACCACGCATATAACCTACTATAGATTATATTTACGATTTTTTTTTATGCGGCAGTCAAAGGAGATTTGCCACCGTTACAATATTTTATCTGCTTGCTTAATAGCACACATCCCTTATCAATTTATATTTACGAAGAGGAGGCGAGCGTAGACCGTCGGGCCATAGCTAGCAACAGCAATCCACGGGTCCGCTGAGTTCTAGGACTTACCCGTAGCGTTAATGTTAGTCTAATTGTACATACGAATTAATTGCGACAACGCGTGGTGAAAAGTGAAAAACTGAAGCTTTGTAATAAGGAACAACATATTTCACCCAGAAAATTAAGGAGGACAACGCATAGGTTACATTACGTTTAACAAAAAAATAATAATACATGCAACATTTACACTGTTACAAGTCGCCACACAGAGAAAAATGTGCATCCCCACTATGTCCCTTTCGGGACTGAGGAGTTCGGTTCTCTCCGCTGTTGCTCGAGACTGCAGCTCTAGCAGCTCCGAGAATTTCGCTTGTTCTATGGATAAGTTTCGTTTCTGCCAATATTTGGCTGTCGTTGGTCGACATTGAGCGAATCAACTGTTCGGGCTTACTGCACATTTGTATACTTTACACATTTTATCCACAATGTATTGTAAATATTAATATAAATAACTGAATTAACCCTAGTTTACACATTTTTCACAATTTAGCAAAACACTTTTATGTGCGCAATAATTTTCAGAGACTGACTGGAGGAAAGAAAATCTTAATATTTCGCTTTTTAGATCTGCGGTACGCGTTTTCAGTAATCTCCATCTACTTTGCTCAGCGCGCTCGCCCATGTTTTTCTCTTTGCGGACATCTCGTCCATTCTCCCTATATTTTCATTAACCTATACAAAACTGTAAACCACATTAAAATTGCCTAGTTATTATGAATCTATATAAATAAAATATAACATAAATAGTTAGTTTGTTATTAATAACCTTATATTCGTTTATTTGAAACGTGTGTAATAGTACGCTAGATTCTATTTTTTTTTTTCACAATATTACCTATTACATAATTATAGAAACTGTACAATATAGACGGCAAACAAGTAATTATAATAACAGCATTGCTGCAGGTAACCATCTAGAATTGAGAAACAAAAGGGTCAGCTGCAGGTAAAATCCCCCAGCTGGTAAAAAATTGAAACGAGCCCCGTATTTTTAGAATTAGTTTATGAAAAAATTAGTCGTAGAGCCTTACTCTTTGAAGTTACCGCTCGTTTCCATATGAATGACGCGCCAGGAAGGGAAATTATTCCATTTGAATAAACAGGTTACATGCAATATCTCTATGTGGTGCTCCACAATTTTCCTCCGCTTGGTCTGGGGGATCTCCGATTTACACTTTGCTGAACTTTCTTATCCAATGGGAAGCCGCTATCTTTGCTTCTAAGCTGCATTACTATGTAACACTTAAACCTTACTTCACTATTTTGTTAAACCACAAGGGAATGAATGGATTAATTGACGACCACGAGATGATGATGGAAGTAAGTCTTTATTTTCATAAACATATTAATGTAAATTAATTAATTAATTTTCCTAAATTAATTTCACTTGGAATTACAAGGACAAAAGTGTATGTTGATATTTTTGTAGCGAAAGATTTGTTACAATTACATTGATTTACTCACCTATTTAATAGCACACAATCTCCTATCAGTTTATATTTATGTAGGTCGTCAGGCCGTAGTTCGCCGTAGCAAACTATTAGGTCCAGCCGAGGTTAGCATTAAGGTTGTTTTTTTTTTATTTATTTAAAAAAAATTAATATATATATATATATTTATATTAATTGCAAATTTCAATAAGACAACGCGTGGTAAAAAGTGGGAAAACTCAGTTTTGCAATAAGGAACAGCATACTGCAGCCAGAAAGTCACGCAACAATAGGTTACGTTATGTTTAATAAAGAAATAATACCTGCAACATTTACATTGTTACAAGCAGATGTCCTTTTCATTTTGGTCGCGGCTCTCTCCGCTGTCGCTTGGGACTGGAGCTCCAGAAATTTGCACGCTTTAAGGGTAAGTAATCATATCTCTTGGCAAAGCAAGAAAATAGCTCAAAATCGAGTATATGTGGATTGCGTTCCGCTGTGCTCCCTTTTAAACAAAACGGAAGTGGAAAAAATAAGGATGGTAGAACGTCTGTCTGTATTTGCTATTGGTTGTGGTAATAAAGTTCACTATGTTGTTACGCCTGTTCCTCAGGCCCAGTGTAAACAATTTGGATGCTAAGACAGGGCTGTTTACTATGATATATGTGCCATAAATAATGAAAGTAATGGAACAGATTTTATATATATATATATATATATATATATATATATATATATATATATATATATCGGATAATTTCTTTCCCCTGGACAATACATTGTTTGAAGTCGTAAACATCGATATTGCTACTCGTGCAAAGCTGTACTATTATAAAAGGTGCAGAGACATTTAATTAAAAAAAATGCACGTGTTTCCTTCTCTGTCCTCATTTTCTGGAAATGGTTCCATGATTACAGCGTTTCATTAAAAAGCTTATCTCGTCATACCGAGCTAAACCCACAGATATTACGTGTTGATATGGAAACAGCAGATACATTTATGTAAGCCTTGATAAAAGTGCTCTTCTGAAAATGAAATGCGTTAGAGATCAGCCTTCAAGTAAAGCTATGTGCTATTAAGTGTAACGTACGATTAGGACATGTAAAAAGTTCTACAACTTATGAATTAAAGTCAATGTGTTATATTCAATTGAATTAAACTCGGTAACGAATTAAATACTAGAGATATTTATTTAGAATTAATTTGGCATATGTGGTTTTAATTAAACGCTGTTGTCGCCCATTAAAGTTATGCATTCCAATAGATAGCCTTCAGTTTACGTATTTTGATTTGTGAAGAAAATGCTGGAACAAATTGAAACTAATTACTCCATAGAAATAAATAAGAACAAGAACTAAACAAAAAATATACAAGTAAATCTGCATATCTTTCACACTAAATCCTCTTGAAAAAAGAGTATATAAATAGAGAAATACAATATTCCGGAAACAAAATAGCAATTAAATACTGGAAAAATATTAAAGAGGTTTTACATATATAACATATTATTCTGAAATTAAAATTTGCGAGGGTTTATGAAAGAGGGTTGTATTTAATTATCAGTTCCACGTTGAAGTGCCAAATTTGCGGCGGGTTGTGAAAGGCTTTGGATTGATTGATTGATTTTGATTTGAATTGGAGTGGATTTGATGTTTACGGTTGATGTAGCATATCATTGCCGCGAAAACCGCCACGTGTGGCCGAGGTCGTTAAGGCACGGACTCGTGAGCGGGAGTTCTGGGTTCGAATACCGCCAGAGCCGTCCTCCCTGACTGAGGTTTTTTCCAGGTTTTCCTCATAAATGGCAAATGCCGGGGAAGTACCCTAAACTTAGGCCTGGAAAGTTTCCTTCCTTAAAAACAAATTCTTTCCCAACATACCATTTCATCCCATATATCATCGGTGTCCATCGCCTGTGCCTCTGTAGCAAAAGGGGCGTTAAACACTATTCATTCATTACTGCCGCGAAAGAAGTCTGCGTTGAACCCTCCTGCTTCCGCGATCGTCTCGGGGATGTTGAAATTCTTCAAGGCTTTTCTGGAAAGTTACCAGGGGAGGAAGAAGATGCGGGTTGAATCTTCACAATTTACTAAAATGTTCATACTTCACTGTTAATTTTATTATTCTTTTTTTCCTTTGGCGACACTTCCAAACCATTATCAAGAGGATGGGGAATTTTCAATATGTCCTGACGCTATACTCTCAAGTTCTCTAGTCGTTGGCATAGCATACACAAAGTTGCACTATTGATATCTTCTAAGCAAATGGAGCTTTACTGTTCCGCTTCACAAGTTATATTTCTCACTATCTAAATTGAACTGTATTCTCTCATCTCCCGAAGAGAACTGAATGTAAAAAAAGCCTTCAAAATTACTTTTAATACACTTTCTACACGTCATCTACGAGAATTCAAATATTTTAACATTGCAGACGCGTCACAAGATTTCCTTCTTGATTGGCTTAATCTCTTGCCACTGGAAGTTTCTCGAAGAGACATTTTGAAACTCGAGAACTCATTGGCTAGACTCAATTCATTGAATAACTAGAGACGTTTTAAGGGAGCGAAACTTTCTCTTTTTAAGGGACAGTTGACTAAATTGATAGCTATTCACCACAGTCATTTTTCAAGGACTTATTTTACGGAGATGAAAAGAAAGATTCTCTAGCTATTGAATAAATGACCTTGCTAATGGGACCAGGAAGTCGGTTGTGTTACATGAAAGTTTTCATCTTTAGAACAAATATTTCTGATTCTTGAACAATCTACATCATTCTATATAAATGTATCATAAAATAATCTATGGAAATTAATTAAACATAATTAAATCTTGATCTTAATTAATTGTACTGGATCAAATCTGGATGTCCCGTTGCAAAATTTTAATTAAAAATTAAAACTTCTTATTCTGAATACTGTGGCGCATGTATGTAGTAATAATGCATTGACAATGTTGTAGGACATTGTAAACGCATTTTTATAGTATATCATTAATGCATTATTACGGTATATTGTTTAGCTACAGATAGTTAGTTAAGGAACACAGCTTGACTGATAAACATGAGTAAGGGAAGAGATGGGAGTAAAAAAGTATGAGCGGTGTCGGTAAGCAGAGAGCAGAGGGAGAACTAGTATGCAATTGCCATAACCGCTCCGGAAAGCATAGCCAAGTCAAATGTAAGTTAATGTGAAATATCTGCTAGAGATATAATAACTTGTCAGCATATCTAAACTCATGAATTTGTTCTGTTTGGTTCCGTACTTCCTCTCTGGAAGTAAGCTCTGCCCTTCTTCTAGCTCAGAATAGATTACCGCCTGACCAGCAGCCCCTCCGACTGCGACGCAGAATGATCCCCTGTGTCACAAACGCGAAGTACCTCGGGGTTCCGCTAGACAAGCGACTCACTTTAGTCCCCCACGCAAAGGGGAAAATAAAGCTAGACCATGCAGCTCTCAGGCAGCTGTACCCAATATTCCTATCAAAAACACTACCCACCGTACTAAAACTGCGGATATATCGTATCGCCCCTGATTCTGTACGGCTGTGCGGTCTGGGGAGTGGTGGCCAAGTCCACCATCCGCAGCATCCAGTGCGTCCAGAACAGGATACAGGCCGTATGTTTCCGTCACACATTCTCCATCAACAATCGGGAGTAACACATCGTCGATGTCATTCGAGAGAGGGCAAGGACGTTATATGAAAAACTCCCATATCACCCAAACTAGCTAGCGCGTCTCCTAGGTCAATATGACCACAGGGCCAACAGACGGTGCCCTTCATATAGGCTCCCTAAAGACATCTTGTATAGATAACAGATGTTACAGACATTACACTGCCCTGAAAAGTGACGGCTGACCATCGGAGTTAAGCAACATTGGCCTTGGTCATCACTTGGAGAGGTGGCCAAAAATGTAGCCTATGCAACACCACAAGAATCCTCGCCCAATTAAATTTAGATGAAAAGACTTCAAAATACACAGAACAATTAAACCCCACGAAGACCTGTAGACCACACAGGTAAACTGTGGCCTTCAACACCCGTCGAGACTGTTCTGGCATTCTAGACACTTACTATGAAAAGAAGTCAACGCATTTACGATTCCTTGCTAAAATAAACAGGGCAAAGTTACACAGTGAAAGGGGTAAGCACAGTTGTAAGTAATCACATGAGATTTCTTTGCTACATATAAACACGATAAAAAAAAAAGTGAGAGATGAGGAAATCTAGTTAACAGTCCACTTGCTCCAAAGTTGCCACGAACAGGGTGTACACGAATGGTTATAGTCGTTTTAGACTTATATTTTTTTCTCTGTGGTTATATACAATATACTTTTGAAACATAACTTAAATTGAAAAAAAGCTGTGGAAATTACTATAACACAAATTTCAAGTTTTCAATGTGGGTTCTATTTGTGACACGGCATACATCCAACCGGTAGTCCATTTCTTGCCACACTGATGTCTGGTGTAACTACTGCATTAATCCTCCGTCTCAACTCAGGTGGGTCTGCAGGTATACACGGTCTTTATGTACCCCCACAAGAAAAATCCACAGTGTCAGATCTGGGGACCTCGAAAGTAAACGGAGAAATGCCAAGGCGTCCAAACCATGACAACCAATCCAATGATGAGGAAATTTTACCTTTTGTAGGGGCCTTTAGCAACTGCAGACGACATGGTCTCTGTGGATATGTTTTCTTAACACCTTCCGCACTGTCATTGTTGAAAATGTTAGTTCTCGAGTCGCCCGCCTCTACACATTCTCATCTGACACCCGCTGTGGTCCGGGGCTCTTTCCTTTACAGAGATACTCCGTCGTTTGGATTTGATTGAATCACTTACGAATGTTGTTACCAGAAGGGGGCGTTAAGACCAAATCTTCACCTGTACTCCCTCTGAACTGGATTATGTTTCGCGATTTCCAAGACATAAAAATATTTTTTGCACGCGAGTTGCCTTATTTTGTCACTATGGCTACAAAACAAAAATCTGCACATGTGGAATTGAAACTTTCACAGTTTTTCTTCAATGTAAAATATGATTCAAAATTATATTGCATATCGCAGAGAGAGAGAGAGAGAGAGAGAGAGAGAAAATGTAAGATTAAACTGCTATAATCATTTGTGTACACCCTGTATTTGTAATGATTCAGTGTAAATACGTGAGGCTGTGGAAATATTGGAAGTGTAAATGCAAGTTAGGTATCGAGTCGGAACCAAGTGGTAGAGGCATGGAACGCAAACAGGATACGGAGCAAGGCGAAGATGCTTTAAATAAGCATAGATATTAGTGAGTAACACACATGAATATGTTGTGAAATTCAAATAAGCAAAGGAGCGACTTGGTCTAATGGTTAAGAGTTGCTGACTACTGGCTGGGGAGGCCCGGGTTCGATTCCAGGTACCTGCTTAGGAATTTTTCTAAGTTGGGAAGATCTGGAACTGGGTCTACCCAGCCCCGTGAGGACAATTGGGAAGCTGCCTGATGGAGAGGTGGCGATCTCCGATCTAGTAAGCCGCGATATAGCGACCAGCTGGATGCAGTGTGCTGATCACATATCCCCCTGCAATACTGCACTCTATCAATGATATCATGTGATAGAGGTAGAAGACGCAGCGGTCGTTGTGGTAAGCCGAAGGCCCACATGGGATTATGGCACAGGCGTAGTATATATATATATATATATATATATATATAAGATCAATAGATATATAATATATAATTTTATACAAATATAGACAGTAGTAAAGTAAAAGTATGTAAGAAATGTCCTGGTCACCAGTACAGTTTCTACCGAATACGGTGAATAGTAGTTTAATAATTTAGAGTTAAAGATTAAGTGGAAGTAGCAGAAGTAATAGCTGGTTTCCAGTTACTTGAATATTGCCAAAGGGAATGTAATTTTCTTATTTATCAACTTTGTTATTTTTATTATTTTTGTAAATTTTTGTAATTGTAACCTAGGTATAAGTATTATCTGAAAAATAATAATGTTAGGACTTAATTTGGTAATTTAGAAATAAAGTGTAAGAGTTTGCAATACACGTCCCGGTGTAGGAAAAATAGTACCGAGATGGAGTATTTGAGATTATTATTGTTACTGCGAAATACCTAGCCCTATAAACGAAACCGTTATGACTATGGACTATTCTGCAAAAGAATGCATTGTGTGTGTGTATGTGTGTTTTTTTTAATAGTGTTTAACTCCCGTTATTACTACAGAGGCATCACAGGCGGTGGACATTGATGATACATGAGATGAAATAGTAAACTGGAAAAGGATTTTCAGGCCTAAGTTCAGGGTATCTCTCCGGCATTTGCATTTATGAGGACTGAGGAAAACCAGGCAAAAAAAAAAAAAAAACACACACACACACACAGGGAGGACACTGATGATACATGAGATGAAATGATATATTGGGAAAGGATTTTTTTTAAGGAAGGAAACGTTCCAGATCTATGTTCAGGGTACCTCCCCGGCATTTGCATTTACAAGGACTGAGGAAAACCAGGGAAAACTCAGACAGGGAGGACGGTCCTGCAGGGAGAACCCTTCACGAGTCCGCACCTTAACGACCTCGGTCACTCGAGGCGGCCATACATTGTGTTGATTTCGTATGCAATGGGTACAGGGTATAACAAATGTTTATTTTCCCCCAAGGGAACAATTTTGCTACTGGTTCATGGGGCAGGTTGATATTATTGTAACATTGCTTTTCTCAGTATTGTTCCTATGCTAACATTTAAGAAAGTTGACATCCTCAGCACAACACACTTACCTAGACGAAGCAGTCAGTATTCTTCCTGAGAAAGATGCTATCCCATCATCAACAGCTATTTAGGGTTATTTAGGCTGGAATTCTTGGAGACCACATGATCGGGCCTCACTTTATATCACGACTTATTGGAGTAAAGTACCTTAAATTTTTGGAAACATTCTGCCTGTGTTACTCAAGAATATGTCATTAAAACACAAGTTCATGCAAGATGAAGCTCCGGACCATTTCGTTGTACAATAAAATTATTATGAGAAGACAGTCCACTGAAGCTGAACGGGGGAGATAAGGGGAGAATAGGTAACTACTGCCCAAATTTTATTGATATGTTAACGCTTTTTCCTACATCATACGTAATGCCCACAAATACCGAGGGTGCCAGAAATGTATACACACTTTTACAGTAAATATGTATTTAACACATTTCAACGTTGGATCGAAAAACAACAGTAATGTGTAGTGCGATGTTCTGTAAACAGATATGACTCAACATACATTATGATAGCGTTGCTACGTGATAGGTAAATCAACAGTGTACAAATGAAGCCAAGATTGTCGTATGATGTTCTGTAAACAGATGTGATTCGCATTTCGTTATGCCAGCGCCACTACAAAAATATGGAGCCAAGATTATCGTTTGAACAGCGGAAAGCAATTTTGAAGTAATTTTGAAAAACTGAGAATGGTGTTGAAGTTCAAAGGCAATGGGGACGTGTGTACAGAACAGAACCGCTAACGCAAGTAATAATTGCACGCATTCGAGACAATTTTGAGACTCATGGTACCGTATGCGATGTTCACAAGGGCAGATCTGGGAGACCTCGCACAGCAACAAGCCCCGCACACTGGATCCAAGGCACTGGATAGGACGAAGAGGTCCGATTGAGTTTCCACCGCGTTCTCCGGATCTAACTCCGTTAAACTTCTATCTATGGGGAACTCTTAAGGATGTTGTATACCGTAGAAAACCAGTTACACTGGCAGCACTTCGGGAAGAAATTGAAACGGCATGTGCTGCAATCGCTGAGGACACTTTCACAAACGTGCTCAATCAGTAGTTCAATGTACTCAGAAGTGTATCAACGCCAATGATGGGCATTTTGAGCAACTGTTTGTAACTGTAAAAATCTAAGATGATTAATGCTCATCATTTTCTTTTTGTGTGAATTCAGTTTTGTTTTGTTAACAAAGTTTTTTTTCTTGAAGTGTGTACACATTTTTTGCACCCTCTGTATATAAATCGTGCATATGAGCTGCTGATTATGGAAACCTACATTTTATTCCTTTTTCTGTTTGCGTGCATTCAAGTTCATATATTAAGAGCATTTTGGTCACCTTTAGACTATTTAAAAAGGTCATACGTGTTCATCAGAGTATGAGAGTCAAATGTATTTTTTCGCTTTCCTCTCAGTACGATATAATATTTCGTCAATGAAAATGACTGAAAAAAGTCGTAATCATGAGCATGGGTACTAAAAATGTTCCTTTCGATGTGTTTGAAAGAAACATGCATTTGCTGAAAATGTCAATAGTCAGTTGGGATCTCTATAGCAACAAAGATGTAGCGGAAGAAATCATAATTTAAAATGAAAGTTTCATAGTGGATCTTTCAAAATCTTTCAAAATCAATGTGCTTTTTAAGGTACGCCTTTGCGTTTCTGTAATATACTATTGCTCACGTTTTCACATAAAACTTCCCAAAGTTGGCTTTGCTCATCTTTTTTTACTGTTGTTTGTAAGGAGTTGAAAATTACGAGTAAGAACCACACTAAATTATTTCTTCTCCATAACTTACGAGGGTAGATCTATAAGTTTCCGGCCTCGCCGATAAGGATTAGCACCTTCACAAAATTCTTATTTGATGTCATTCCTTATCTAGTAAGTAAATAATTACAGCTGTAACTTCCGCTGGCCTGTGTTCAGTTGTTCAGATATAGTTGCATAAAGAAGGTTATGTGTAGAACACTGTGACATGTTCAAAATGGAGCATAGAGCTGTTATTAAGTTCTTCACAAAAGAAGGACTAACTCCGAATGAAATTAAACAGCGTTTGGACGATATCTATGGGGAAGTACCCCCCTCATATTCTATCGTAAAAGAATGGATCAAACTTTTCCCAATGGGTCGGGAAAGCATTGAAGTTAAAGAGCGTGCAGGTCGACCCTTCGAAGTGCTCACTCCTGAAAACATCGCTCTTGTGGAAGGAGAAATTATGGAAGACCGGCGGCTCAAAGTTGCAGAAATAGCAGCAATGTTTGACATTTCTAAAACAACAGTCCTTCGAATTATTCATGAACATTTAAACATGAATAAGGTTAGTGCAAGATGAGTGCCTAGACTTCTTTCCTCAGTCCAAAAGCAGCAACGAGTCATCTATTGTCAGGCATTTTTGGAGCTCTGCCGTGGCAACAAGAAAGAAGTTCTGCCAACCGTTGTTACAGGAGATGAAACTATGGCTTTCTAATATGATCCCTTGTCCAAAAGAGAATCAATGGAGTGGCATAAACCTGGCGAAGCATCGCCTCTAAAGGCCAAGGTCAATCAACCAAGAAGATCATGGCCACAATCTTTTGGCACTGTGAAGGAATACTCTTCATAGACTTCAAGGAGAGGAACACCACAGTAAATGGGGAGTACTATGCTGGGCTACTGCACAGATCACGTGCTTCCATCAAAGAGAAAAGGTGAGGAAAGCTGAGTGGTGGTGTGCGCCTTCTTCACCACAACGCGCCTGTGCACACAGTTCTTGTTGCAAAGGAAGCTGTGAAGAACTGTGGCTTCAAGGAGATCGACCATCCACCCTACAGCTCAGATCTAACTCCAAGGGACTATTTACTCTTCTCAAAATCCAAGAAGGACTTTCGAGGAGGAAATTTAAATATTGCGAATAAGTGATGGATAATGTTTACTCCCATTTTACAGACAAAACTTCTATTTGGGTGGGGGGGGGGGTTGAAATTTATTTCAAAGATGTGAGAAGTACTTTACAAACGGTATCTATCTTGAAAAGTGAAATATAGTTTTTGTCTTTATCAAAGTTAGAAAATGGTGAAGCCGAAGACTTATGGACCTACCCTCGTACTTTCTGACATGCTTGGGGCTTCTGTTATTAATACTTTATGGGTTTTTTCCCCGAAGAATATGTTAATTTTTTAAATCGTTAGAATAAAGGTGATATATGTATGTATATATATATATATATATATTTGAAATTTGCGCACAGAATATTAACACTTGTATAAATTGTTATATTAATAAATAAAGTTATTAGACTATTTGCTCATTTAGTAAAACAAGATATTTGGATTGCTGAGTTGTAATCCTATTTCCATTGGAATGTTGTGCTAAGGTCAGGTAATATTTTAATACAACATAATAGAATAAGAATAAAAAGTGTGTGCGTTACTGTTTCTCTACTTTATGAAATAGTCCTATACCGGTATTTTGCTCCTCTCTTGGCACTACTGACAATGTACACTCAAGGGCCTGAGACTCTCTCGTGATATTTCATTTCTTGGTTTAATAAGTGTGCTCCATAAGGACGGAACAATATGTTAATTTTTTAAATCGAATAAAAAGTGTATGCGTTACTGTTTCCCTACTTTGAAAATGCAGTCGTTTATAATTCAGATTACTTTCTACTGGAAATGTCTTTCACGCATTGCGAGGTGAACTGATCCAAATTACTGCACAGCTCAAGGGTAATCGACAAAACGACAGAACAGTAATAAAGTAATAAACCAATAAGGATATAGAACACAGTACTCCGCTATGTGAATCGCAAATTCCCTCTTGGGAAATGCATCGATCATGGATCAAGCCTATCACAGTTTAGTAATACTGGCAGCTTCATTTGGGAACGCCTAATGAATTATTGAATAAATTTTAAAAATATTCATATTTATATTTTAATTGATAATTCATTCTGTGTTCTATGTCCTTTCTCATGGACTATTTCACGAATAAAATAAGAATTGAAATATAATTCCTCTAAACTAGGCTTACAATATTGTATTGATTGTACATCTAATTGATGCGGATTTTTACTTATGGGGTACATGAAGAGTATGGCGCATGCAGAGTCAGTCCTAATGTTGAGGTTTTAGAAATTATGCTGCACGAGGCTTGTCACACTGTCCGAAATGAACCTCTCTCGCGCCATTACTAATCAAGACAGAAGTGTATTGCAATAAAGGGTACCTATATTGAAAAGTGAAATATAGTTTTTGTCTTTATCGTACCTAAAAATTGTTAGGCTGGAAACTTATGAACCTACCCTGGTACATCATACAATATCAAGAAAGACATTTTCAGTAGAAAGTAATCTGAATTATAAACGACTGCATTTTCAAAGTATTGCATTTAACCTTTTCAAGCAATCTTGCAAGAAGAATGGTGATTGTCGTCTGAGGCAAAATACAACAAAATTTTGTGTAGGTAATTTTCTTTTATTCATGCATAGATAAACACCCTAAATGTGTAATCGATTTCTACAGTTAATTTCACAACACCTAAGAAAATTGTTGTGTCTTGTGAACGAAAAACAGTTCTAAGATAAACTGAAACATTTCGGTTAATTGCTAATTTGTATGAACTCGTCAATTATAATACAAACTGCTTTCTCATTATTTAATAATTTTTTGATAAATTTCATTTTAAATTGCTTACAATTCAGTTGATTTGATTGCATTAATGCATGAATAAAGTTTTTCTTTTGTATGCCTTGTTTTTAATTGCAAGGTAGAAAGAGTATTAAACAGTTTATCACTCATCTTTTAACATTCCATGGGGAAAAAATATTGAAATAAAGAATTTTAACCCTTTTTATTTTTAATATCGTCACTGTATGCAATATTGTAATTGCAAGATTTTGAACTTAGATATAAGTTATATATACTTGAGATGTACCTACTACTTTAGCGACCCCTAAGCACTTGAATACATTTTGCAATCCAACAAACCATTTACATTGTCATCCATTTATATTTAATTTTATTTTCCCCGAAGCTCTTTCCCCTCAGGGGGTACAAGGCGTAGCGACCCCGAGGCACCCGAGCTGCTCCCACAGGTCCACGTTTGACACATTTTTATTTCGCCTCCATTTAATTTTTATTATTCATACCTCCCTGCTTTTAGTCTGATGGATGCCCTCGATGGATGACACCGTAAAAGGTGACTGGGTAATGGCATGTCCCCTGGTAAAGGCCCGGCCCGGGGAGGGGCCATTGCGCGAGCTGTAAGCTTCTTGCAGTTGATTGGGTCCCTTTGTCAGTACCCGGGGAGGTTTGACCCTGAGGTGACTTTGTTCAAGTCAGGACAAGTCATCCAAGCCGGGAAGGTGCCCAAGAAGCAGCCTGCCATCGGAGACAAATGCAATGGTGGAGGATGAACTTCTGTAACTTTAGACCCTGCTGAATATGGGCAACGTTTTTACTTGGGGGATTTTAAACATCTTTACGTTGAGGCGTTCTCTCGTTCTGGCGCGAGGAATGGAGAGCTTCGACAATGTAAATCAGCCCCTTTTAATTGATCATGTTCTTCTCGCACAGTCCGTCGCGAAGAAGTAATTTTAGCACGTTTAAAAATTGGGCATTGCTGTTTTAGTCACCGTCACTTTTTTAATGGTGACCCAGCTCCAACATGTCTTTATTGTGACCACTTCTTTACAGTGCGTCAAATTTTAGACTGTCCCTGGTTTGCCCTCCTCTGTTGAGGAAGTTCTTGCAGATGATGCGGCTGCTGTTGAGCGAGTGCTCCGTTTTAACCGTGTTTGTGGTTTTTGGAGCAAGGTGTGATTTTATATCATTTTATTTCTGTCTGCATTTTAGACCTTTTTAAGACTGTTCGGCTCTTGCTGACGTGTTTTAGTACCAGTCTTAGTTTGTTGTTGACATTTCACCCTTGTCATTTGCTATGGAATTTTTATTTTTATTGCCCAAAGTGGTAATGTTGCTTGTTTTTTACACTGAATTTTAATGTAGATAGGCTATTTATTTTACTCTTGGTGCAGTTTTTAGTGTGTTTGGGCGATAATGGGCTTAGCTGTTTTGCGCCCTTTAAACAATTATAATCAACATCACAATAAAAAAACTCTAGTTTTTATAGCTCGAACGGAAGGCAGCAACTGACAGTGTATAACACAGCTGATAAATGTAGCCTTGAGTGGGTCATTCACCCCTAGTGCACTACTGGAATAATAGTGCAAGCGAACTACACATATGCGATCTGTGACCCGGCTATAAATGGAACGCATGGTATTATGTCACTGGAATGAAATGTCCAAGCATAAATTACTTTATAGGAGTTTTTACTGTCAAACAATTCAGCAAAAGATTTTTATTGTAGATTCATAATTTAAAATGTAAATCTACAACTAAAAAGAAATTGTTTTGCTGTTGTCAGGTCTGAAACACACAGCGTCGCTATGGGCAGTGTTCAAAATATCTTAAGATACAAGTATGTGTGGGTAGCTTAAACCGCGATTGTTTTGTTGATTTGTTTTATTTAAGGACGCTCTTTAACATCTCAGGTCATCAACGTCCCATTAAAATCAGGGCGTGAAATGGTCAATAAATTTTACTCAGAGGCTTCTTTTTTCAGGTTTGAGATTCTTTTTCGTGCCGTGAATGTACGACACGGGACCCACGACTTTACTTCCCTTCCGAAGGACGCAATACTTAGCATTTTACGCCCGAAAAAGTCCGTCCCTCCAGGCTGGATTTGAACCCACGATCTTGGGTTTAGAAGGCAAGTATAGTTACCACTACACCACCAGGAACGACTTCAAACCTCAAGGAATGAATCCGTTTTTGATACATGCACATTATCAAACGATTGTAAGGAACTAAAGAAACAATTGAAATTAACATATGACAAAATGTTTCCAATATAATTTTGAGACAAAATGAACATTTAACTAATGTCTGGGACAATATAAATGTCCATTATTCTAACCCAAATGCTACGAGTGATTATAATATTTGCCAACTAGCAGACCCCGGTTATATTCTCGTTTGGAAATTGCTACTCAGTTTGCAGAGACTTCCATCAGTAAAAGAGAATTCAAAGTGTCGAAAGTAACAACTCGCTTAAAATAGGCAGGCAAAACTGGAACTTAAAACACTGAAAACAGGCACTAATATAATTAAAATATGCATTTATTAAAAGTGAAAACAGAGAGTAATATCACTTATTATTAATGAAAATAGGCATTTAACATACTTAATAATCACAAAATTAGTCTGTCCTGGTGGTGTAGTGGTAACTAAACCCAAGATCGCGGATTCAAACCCGTTCAGGATCGATGTTTTTTTTTTTTTTTCGGGCATGAAAATCCTAAGTATGGCTTCTTTCGGAAGGGAAGTAAAGCCGTAGGTCCCGTGTTGTACATTTACGGCACGAAAAAGAACCTGAAGCCTGAAAGAGAGGTCTCTGAGCAAAATTTGTCGGCCGTTTCAGGTCCTGATTTGAATGGAACGCTGATGACGTGAGATGTTAAACAGCGTCCGTAAATACACAAAAAATTACGTAATTAAAATACTTAAGCTTACTTTTTTGCGTTACAAGCGACAACAGATGTTTTTTCAAGGTATCAACTGTCACATTCAGTCACTTGTCAGAGAGAGCATTTTCATCACGGACAAAGGACGTTCTACTTCCACTGAAGTTATTGGAACACGTTTAAAACAAGCTATTTCGGAAGGACTCATGCCATTTGCGACAATACATTCACCTTTCAGGACAACACAAATGCTCTTCTAGGTCCACATTAGTACCCATAACACATTTGTCGTTCTAACACCTTTCCCTTCCTCTCCTGGCAATTGCAGCAGTGATTTATCACACGTATCACATTTTTTTCTCTAACTTCAAGGTGTTCTTTTACATAGTCGTTTTAATTTACTACTGAATTTCGGCGTGATAAATAACTCGGCTCAAAGGCTCGAGTTGCCTTTAACAAGCTCAACGGTAGACTAGCATCTCATTTGTATATTTCACGCTAAGGTCGAGTGTCAGGAGGTTTATTAGGTTTTTGTTAGAAAAAACTTGCAAGTTAAAGTGAAGGTATGTGGAGAGCTAGCGGTTAATTCAGCGCTACGGTGCATTCTGAGTGGTTTATAGAGAAGTTTGTATGTGACAGGTATAACCCCCCCCCCCCAAGTTCCTCAGAATTTTGTGACCCAAACTTATTTAATAAGTTAGATCAAGATGTTGAAGGCTTATTAAACAATCAGACGTGTAAATATTTCACAATAATTGGTGACTTTAATGCTAGAGGTGGGGAAGGTCAAATAAAGTTAATAGGTCCTGAAAGTGAGCTAAGTGAGACAGAAAGAACGATTAGTAATGGTATATTTTTGAAAGGAGAAGGCAAGAAATTGATTTGCGAAGAATTTAACCTGGTGGTGTGTAGTGGTGTGAAAGGGAAAGACGATATGGGAGAAGTTGCATTTATGAACTAAAACGCCTAGAGTGTTATAGACTCAATAGATTTCGATATTTATCTTGTTAATTTTGAAGTGTTAAACGTAGTTTGCTTAAGTACTAATTTCCCAATAACGGCTAAATTTCAAAGGGGTAACTAAAAGTCTCTGATCAAGAAGGAATTAAAATTCAAAAATACAAATGGAAGCATAAGGAATAGGAAGCATTTCTGGAGGAATTAGGATCACAGCCAAGAGTGTTAAGGGTAAGAGGAGTGCTTAGAGAAAAGAGAATTGAGGAAGCTATGTAAAGATTAAAGGAAATAGTGGAACAGGCAGGAACAAAAATGAGAGGGAAAGAGTATCCAGTCAATAAGAAAAAGTGATGGCATGGTGAAGAGTGTAAGAAGGCAAAGAGAAAAGTTCTAAGGGAGTTGAGAAAATGGAGGCAAACGGTGATCAGGAAGAAAGGGATAGTTATATGAGTTGGGGATATAAAGTAGTGGAGGAGGAGGAGGAGGAGGAGGAGGAGGAGAGAGTTTTGGAAAACGCCCGCACTTCAGTCATCCCCCAAGTCCCTTATAGTATTCCAAATTCTGTGTTTTTGATGATTTTTTTGATTGATTTATTTATGGACGCTCTTTAACAGCTCAGGTCATCAGCGTCCCATTCAACTCAGGGCGTGAAACGGCCGACAAATTTTGCTCAAAGGTCTCTTCTTTCAGGCTTGAGGTTCTTTTTCGTGCCGTAAATGTACGACACGGGATCCATGGCTTTACTTCCCTTCCGAAGGAAGCCATACTTACGATTTTTACGCCCCGAAAAAATCCATCGGTCCTGGCCGGGTTCGAACCCGCGATCTTGGGTTTAGGAGGCAAGTATGATCGAGAACCTTGCTTCCTATAAGGGGATCATCCATATTGAGAAATGGTTGATATCTTCTTCTCGCCAGGGCTTCACACTCGAAGAATAAATACTTCGCATCGCAAGGGATTGGCCACAAAGTCTACGTATGGGCTCTCCCTGGACGAGTCCCATTTTCTTGAGATGTTTCCTAAATTGACCATGTCCAGTAATAAATCCCACCACTCTCTTTAACTGTTTCCTTCCCAACTTCAGGAGCGTTCTAGTGAGAGTGGTATTAGGCCTGCTGACAAGGCTTTTCTCAAGGACCTGTCCTGGGTAATTGAACTATCGTATTTTATGTTTCTGGCCCATAATTTAATTGTTGTTCTTACCGTGGACCTACTAACTCCATAGTATGGTTCCGGTCCTAATAAGGGGCTCTTGGCTAGTTTATCCGCTGCTTCATTCCTTGTCACTCCTCCGTAACCTGGCACCCACCTCAATTCAACAGAGTTGTTGATCGACAGGGCTGTAAGCTTTAGAGGTCGTCCCATACTAACTTGGAATTAAATTGGTGGGAATCAAGTGCTCGAAGTGCAGCTTGAATGTCTGAGAGGATGATATGTTTTCTATGTTTTCTGTAGTAACCCTTCTCTGTGCCATTTTGCACACAGGCCATGTTTGCTAAAACTTCATCTTGAAACACGGTACAGTATTTCTCAAGGCTTATGCTAATGCCGACTCCAGCGTGATTAAGAATCCGCGAACCGTCTGTATACGATATTAGTAGTCCTTGGACCTTCTGTGGCTTTGATCTTTCCTGCCACGCAAGTCGAGATCTAAGATTTATTCTATAGCTTCGTTGTAAACAGAATTGGTTAATCAGATCTCATTTCAGGGGGATATAGAGGTCTTATGGAAGTAAAAAAGAAAGAGTGGCAAGGATGAGCCAGACGTTATTTGGGGTAACAAGAGTTAAAAATAGTAAAACAATTTGGTCGATAGTTAAGGGAATTTTCAAGGATGGAGTAAGAGAGAATAACATAAGAGCGGAAGTTTGGATAAGATATTTCCAAAATCTTTTAAGAGCAGAACAGCTCAATAGTCAGAAGTTATGGGTAATGGAAAATACGTACATTATTGAGCAATTAGATAGGTAGATAGGAATAAAAGAGGTTGTGTTTATTAGCCAAGATATTAAATTCCATTTTTAAAGGAAACAGTGTCCAAAAAGTTGGAGAATAATAATAGTGGTGCCAATATTTGAAAACAAGGGAGAAACGAACATCCCATTTAACTAAAGGGGAGTTAGTTTATCTGTACCAGGTAAATTATACACAGGTGTTTTAGCAGAAAGGATGCAAATGTGGGCAGAAGAGGAGAACAAGCTATTGCAATTTCAGTTTAGGAAGAATAAAAGAACGATTGATAATATCTTTGTCATAGATACATTGGTAAATAAGTAAATAAGTATTTAGCAACTAAGAAGAGAATTTATGAATTTTTTTAAAAAAAACTGTTTTCACAATAAACCCTTTTTACTCAATTTTATGGGTAAAATTGAGTAAATAGAGAATCGTGCAGTAAATCTACGACACGGAATTCACAGTTTTACTTCCCTTCCGAAGGAAGCCATACTTTGAATTTTTACGCCCGAAAAAATCCATCGGTCGTGGCCGAGATCGAACCCCGATCTTGGGTTTAGGAGGACAAGTATGGCTACCACTACACCACCAGGATCGACAAATCTAGATGAACATAGTGTTTTATATCAGTATTTGGTAGGCCAGCAAAGGCTTAATCAAGATGCTATTTGGTTAAACAAAGTAAAGGTAAATCTAGAAAAATTTGGTTGTGGGGACATGTGAAGAACTAGGAGATCATTAGGGAGGATTTCTGGAAAGAAATTAGCTAAAGAAATGAACACACAGAAAAGCAAAAAAAATATTTGCTAGTTTTAATTTCAAAACGACATTGATGGATACAGAGAAATGAAGGGAGTTTGGAACAGGGTAAAATTATGTGGAAATATGTGATAAAATAGCAAGAGAAGGCTTTGGGGTTGTGGAATTGAAGGGTTTAAGAGCAAGGGGGAGGCTGGATAAATGTCCATTGTGTAACTAGAAATATAATAATTGGCATGTAATATTAGAATGTGAGGAAACTAAAGCTTCTTAGAGAGAAACTGGGAAAGCAGAAATGGTCCAATTTAGCAAAAGAAAGTACATGCAAAAAGATGTTGAGTGTTAAATTAAGAAAAGACATGGTGAAAATTGGCATTGATTTAGGGAAAGTGAGAGCAAAATGGCTGAAAAAAAAATAATAAGCAAGGCATAGAAGAAAGGGTAGCGTGTAAGGGGTTAGATTTAAATAGTAGTAAGGACCCTATAACTCGGTAACCGCAGTGTTTGGGTGTATCGAGCCTCAGGAAACCCAACAACTAAGGGGAGTGAAGTACAGTGTGTTGTGGGCCTAGTGCCTTCAGAAATTTCCAAAGATGCTGTCCCTATTTGTTAAACGTTAATTGGCTTTTATGTTAATTTCGTTATAAAATATTTTATATGTAGAAGTAGGTAGATGTAGTCTATAGGGGTATATTTGCAATACATTTCATACAATTCATGCATTCATACAATACAATGCAATACATTTTAATAGAATGCCTGAATAAAAATCTTCCGGATATTCTATTAGGAAACTGCTGATGAACTGAGGACAAGGGGTCAGGAATTAGTAAAATAAGTAAAATTAAATGAAAATGTATAATTTATTAACTGATGTAATTTATGAGATTAATTGCAAGTGGGAAAGATGAGAGCGGTACAGCTGTGGAATAAATCGTCCCTACAATTATTCAGCACAAAGTAAGAGAGATACTAACCTGATTCCCCCATAAAAGCATAAACAGAAAATGAACTCGACTACAAACCAATGCGCACCTTTTGTTCATTCGTCAGGACCATTCCAAGCTACTTTACTTTGTCTTGATCAACATTTCTATGATTGGTTGAGATATTCAAACAGAGCGTGCAGTTTCACACACTTCCTCGCTAGAGCGCAGACAATACGGCAGGTCCCATTACTAACTGTCTCTCACACCTTTCTTCTCATGATGGCAATGCACAATCGTTTTTTTTTCCTTCCAATCTCGAAGAGATAAGGGGCAGAGAAAGGAAAAAAATCAATTCTCTCTAAAAGGTGACATATGAATGATTTTACGAGGTGTGATCAAAAAATAATCAATATTCTTTTTTTTTTTTTTTAAAGAATCCTTTTTTATTCATCAACATAAATTCTGTCCCCTTTAAATTAACCCCCTCCGGATATAATACACTGGTGACAGCGCTTTTTCCAATCATGGAAGCACTTCTGGAACTCACTTTTCAGTATGCCCTTCAGCTCCTTCAGCGATTTTGCTTTTACCTCATCAATGGTGACAAAACGTCATCCTTCAGCCTCGGGAATAGAAAGGGGGCCATGTCCGGTGAATATGGGGGCTGAGGAAACATAACGGTTTTGTTTTTTGCCAAAAAATCACGAACAAGCAGAAAGGAGTGAGCTGCAATTGGAACAAACTTTGCTGCCACATGTTTCATACCTAAAACATCCGAAAAAATTGCTTGGCATGAACCGAATGATACACCGACATCATCAGCAGCCTCTCTGATATGATCCGGCGATTTTCCAGAATCATTTTCTTCACTTCTTCGGCGTTGTCGGCGGTTATTGATGTGCTAGGACGGTAGTCATCTTCAGCGTCTTCACGGCGCTCTTTGAAACGACTGTACCACTCGTAAGCTCTTGTCTTGCTCATAGCAGATTCGTCAATAGCCACAGTCAACATTTCGAATTCTTTCTTGCACTTTATTCCATTTTTCAACAAAAATTTAATAACAAATTCTTTGATCCATCTTTTTCGAAAGTAAAAAATTGGCGAGGACACCAAAACACGTCTAACCTTTTCACTGTCAACAATGAACTAGACATTCAAGACAGCTGAAAACGGCAACATTGGTCAGAAACATGTGTACCAACAAACTTAAAAAAAAATTGAAAATGGAATTTATGAAGCTCGCGAAATAAAAAAAACTACCGTTATTTTTTTTTGTATCATACCTTGCATTTCAACAGAACACAGTACAATTAAATTTACATGTTTTTCCTCCCTACCTTTGTGACTCGTGGATTATATTCAAGTCTCTGACTGCACATCAGATAGGCTGAAGAAATTACATTCTAAGCGTTGCAGAGGAACTACCCACAGAATAAATGAACTCTAGAAATCAAACAATACGCTTAGGACAAGCTGCTGAGAAAGAGGCCTAGAAGGTAGTGCGGAATGGAAAATTGTAGAAATAATACCACTGTTAACTTTAGCAGATGCAAAAAGAGATAGAAACAACTTAAAATTTGTCACGTATACTGGTGTGGTTATAAACTAATAATTCAAACAAAATATGTCATCTATCTTTAATCGCTTCAATTCTCATATTTTCACCACTAAATTATTATTATAAATGAATATAAACTGACATATTGACAACTACAGTGAAAATTTGTGCTTTAGATATCCTGGAAGCAGTGAAAAAAGTGAAGAAACAAACTCGATTTGTAAAGTTTTTATAATGACAGAAAAGATGCATATTACACTGTATTACCTTGAATTCTTGCCATTTTGTTACTAAGTATATTTATGTTTTATAATCCATTGTGTTGATTATTCTGTCGATAATATGTGTGTTTTAACAGGGGCGGTCAAATTGAATCCATCGGCTGTTTTAAGCATATAACTACCTCCGGCAGATCTAGTGTTAGAGACGGGGCCTAAGGGTGGTCCTTTGGGAAGCAGATGAAGTAATGCTGGAGACCAGGGGTTCCCTTGTGGCAAATACCCCGAGCTTCAATCTGGACCTCTTCATAGTACGCTTGCATCTCAATACTGTGTAGTTTCAACTGACCTGGCAGATGATCGAGCAGCGTGCATCCGTTTTCTGAATAAAATCATTCGGGCAGAAGAGAAGACAAAAAGGTCATTTTATTTTTTGTTTTACACCAGTATGTCTCATTATTCTCGATTTACATTGCTACTATGATTGTGTCATAATTATTATACACATTTTGTCAAGTTTAGTGTTATAGTTTAACACCTCTCTTTTCTATAATATTACATTCTTGCCTGAATTGTGTTACAGTTATTAATTATTGCAATTTTTAAATTTGTTTTGAAGCCTGAACAGCAATTTCGTCTGTATATAACTGTATGTACAATCTTTTCAGTTACAGGTTATATATTTTCTATATAGCTTCAATAACACTTGCGTTTCTCTAACATCAATCATGATGTGAAAATACATTTTTTGAAAAAAAAAAAAAGTGCCAAATACATAGCATTATAACCAACACTGAATAACAGCTGTATATTGAAAACAGTTTTATTTTCAGTCATAAAATTTTAAGCATATTTGATCTAACTTGGAGGTAAAATATAAATAAATAGAAACCAAATACGAAGGCAAGTCAACAAAAACTGAGATTTTTTTATGGTGCACCATGTAACAATGTTGCATGTTGAAAACAGATCTGCACTGATTGGTGGACTATAACAGAAGTTCGCACGCGCATGCGCCTGTACACAGGGACGAGAAAATTACGCCAGTTCGCCAGTCACCTACATGCAAAATGGAGTTGATTGGTGAAGACATTTACGTTTTGCTTTCGTGTGCAGAAATCCGGCATGGAAGCTTACAGATTGTTGCAGCAGGTATTTGGTGAATGAATGAATGGTGTCTAACGCCCATTTTTACTACACACAGTGGACACTGAAATGAAATGATATATTGGGAAAGGTTTTTTAATGAAGGAAACGTTCCAGATCTAAGTTTAGGGTACCACCCCGGCATTTGCCATTTATGAGGACTGAGGAAAACCTCGAAAAACACCTCAATGAGGTAGGACAGTCCTGGCGGAATTCGAACCCCAGACCTCCCGCTCACGAGTCCGCGCCTTAATGACCTCGGTCACCAGTGGCGTTTGCAGGCATATGGTGATGATATTCTGTCACAATCCACAGCACTTCGGTGGTTCAAGGAATTTAAGGAGGGCCGTGTTTCAACAACAAAGCAAGACGGTTCATATGCTCCAGCAACAGCTGAACGTCATTGTTCCATACTCCCCAGACTTAGCCCCCCTGTGACTTTTATCTCTTTCCCAGTCAGCAAAAATGAGCTAAGGGGGAGCGTTTTGGTACTTCCGAGGCCTTCGTGAAAAAGGCTGAAGAAGAGGTCAAAATATGGCTTCCAGCACGTGTTCCAGGACTGGCAGATGCGTTCTTCAACTCAACGGAGAATACTTTGAAAAAGACCACACCAATCTGGACCGAGGCTAGTGTATTCAACATTCTCAGTCTTTTTTGACTAGCCCTCATAAATAATAAAAATAAAATATAACCAGAAAAGTCTGCGCTAAGAAAATGCTCGAGCTGGCCATGGGTGCTTCAATAACTTGACATTCCGCCTTTGAAATGGACTGTGAATGTGCATAATACTCTCCAGGCTTTACTCGACATTTTTTCACACCATGCTTTGCCATTTGCCACCAATGTCTGTCCATCTGCTATCTGCGTGAAGCCCAACATAAATATTAAACCTACCACGACGGCAGGAGGAGCGACAACCCTTTCGCTTCTCCCCTTCCCTCGCGCTGTGACGTAAGTGAGAAGGGGTGCTGATATCACTACTAGCCGCCGCACTAGTTTGCCAGTCCGCTCGCTGCCAGCCGCCGTTGCAGTACAAGCGCTATGTCGTACCGTGTTTTATGTTCCGCGTACCGTGCGTAAACAAACTTTTCGCTTATATGCCCCACGCTATGTCCACGTTTATCTGCTGAAGAGATTTAGGTCAGTGACAAGTGTCTCGAGTTGCAGATTTCCGTCTACACTGAAGAATACACGCAGCATTTGGTAACTGTCATTACATTTTTTACTTTTATTCTTATCCCAAATTATATTCAGGCTGACAAACAGAACTATATTATCTTATGCGAAATTTTGCTAGGAATTATGAAACTCACTTCCAATGAGAAAAACTTTGGAAGTTATCTTATTAGCTTATTTAGCTTCCTGTTGTATACTATAATCTAAACACAATTTAATTACATTTTATAATAAATTCAGAAAGTTTATTTTCTGTCTGAAATATCGTCTACTTTATGTGGGTGTTTTTTTTTTTCTTATTGGTTTTCTTTCTTTCTTTCTTTCTTTCTTTTTTTTTTTTTTTTTTTGCCAAGGAATTTTTTTTTTCAGTAGCATTTGATTTGGTTTATTTATGGACGCTCTTTAACATCTCAGGTCATCAGCGTCCCGTCCCATTCAATTCAGGGCGTGAAACGGCCGACTAATTTTGCTCAGAGGCCTCTTCTTACAGCTTGGGGTTCTTTATCGTGCCGTAAATGTACGACACGGGACCCACGGCTTTACTTCCCTTCAGAAGGATTTTTGGCCGAAAAAAATCCATCGATCCTGACCGGGTTTGAACCCGCGATCTTGGGATTTAGAAGACAAGTATGGTTACCACTACACAATCAGGACCGACTTGGGTAGTGTTTAACGCCCGTTTTTTACTACTGAGGCACCAGGCGGTAGACACTGGTGATATATGAGATGAAATGATATATTGGGAAAGGATTTTTTTTAAGGAACGAAACGTTCCAGGCCTAAGTTTAAGGTACCTCCCCGGCATTTGGCATTTATGAGGACTGAGGAAAACCGGAAAAAAAAAACTCTGTCAGGGAGGATGATGCTGGCGGGATTCGAATCCCACACCTTCCGCTCACGATTCCGCGCCATAACGACCATAATATATGATCAATAGATTAAGACGGTCTTCAAATTAGCGACTTAAGTGAACAATATACTTTTTAGAAAGTAGGCATTACCAAAAAAAAAAAAAAAAAAAAACTGAGCATCGCCGCAGATTTAAAGACTTTTAAGTAATAAATAATGTCACTAACATGTGCCATTGGGAGAAAAAAAATATATTTTGGTGGTAATCTTATTTACAAACAAAGAAATGCAAACTTTAAAGGCGCGTATGTTATTACCACACACAACCTTGACAGCGAAACTTATTTCCTTATAACAACGGGCTGGGTGCTTTGAAGCTCGACTGCCGAGGATTCGAGCGAGCTTCGTGAGATGCCGTGTTTTGTTTTGTAGCGTAACAGCAAGAAGACAACATAAACACGTAGTTAATGGGGCCACCTGTAGCATTGGTTAATCTTTTGAGTAACGTGCGGGAACAAACATCGACTTTCGAGGCCTCCACGGCTGGAGTCTGACCACCCAATTGCTTCTTCAGAATCAGTGATCAATGTTTAAGCTCTTAAAGTAACCTCCAAAAAACTTAAAATATGCAAACTACATGTTTGTCGATAATACTTGTGCGAATTAAATAGTATAAGAACACTTTTTATTATATTCATCATATTTTTATTATCTATTTATTATTACTGCTGCTGTCAAATAGATATAATGCGGGAAAGAGGCGGTAAACAGATAAATCACAACATAAAACGACCCGCATTGTAGCTAAATGATGTTTACATTAAAATTATACGTTTTCCTTCATTGTATTTCCCCTTCCCGTATGTTCTTTACATTCAAATTTAAACTATTTGGGGAGAAAGAGATTTATCATAGAAATTCTTTTTCACTTACCAATAAACTATCTGCTTGTGATATATCTGGAACACAGATGTATTTTAATTACATTTTATCCGGACTAATGCTTCTGTGTATAGTAAGAGTTCATATGCAGTGTACATTTTTGGGACTTTGGAAGCAGCCTAGAGACAACAAAATACAGGCCAGAATTTACAATCATTTTATTCTTTACAAATATTGCTCTGTTACTAATGATAGTAAAACTATTATTTTGTTGTTAAAACTGGAATTGGACCTGTGAAAGTGCAAATGGCACCAAACGATCAGAAGTCAGTGTACTAGGGTCTGGAAAGTTCGCTGGGCGTCAAAATTTGAAGCTGTTTAGTAGGTGGGCACAAATCTTGAAGCGATTTGTTGTCAACATCGAATGGCCTCACATTGTGATATCAGTTTTGAAATGGTTTTGTGGATTGATTCTTGGTCGCTTTCGGTGTTGTTGCCCATGCTTCAGTAACAACAATTTCTCAGGGTGTATTCTGCTAATTTGTTTCCTCGTACTCAACGAGACTGGGATAGGGTTTCTGTAGTGTAAATAAGCACATGATGCGACTTAATATATATTGGTATTTTATTATATTCGAAATCTTTCGCGTCCTCTGGTGTTTTGCGTACGATTGACCTAGCTACGCGGATACAAACTTATTTTCCGCGTGTGAAACTTGCTACGGCACGTGAAATTGAAAACCGCTTAAAGATAAAACGGAATTGCGAAACAATTTCTGTGAACTGCGTGTATCTTATAACTGTCTCTCGCGGCGTGTAGAACTTACGACAACTGCGTCTGAGGAATGAGTTGCCGAACTGCATGCGTCTCGCCGCGTGTAAAACTTGAGTGTTCGTCCCAGCAAACAACCGCTTCCTTATATGTTGAATTAAAATAAAATATAGCTGGTCTTAACGATGCCAACGGAGTCACAAAAGCACGCGCAATCTTAGCGCATATTTTTGAAGCTTCAAACATACATTTTCCATTTGTTGGTTTAATTAACCTGCCCCATTTTCCATTCGGTATTTTTGAAAGTTTAAAACATTTTGTTGGTATTAACTATTTTTAAAGGGAAAGTCCTTCAGGTTCATTAACTCTGTAACAACAGACCCTTTAAAAAAAGAAAGAGCCTTCACACGCGACCTTCGAGTTACTTCCTCTGAATGGAGGTTTGTCTTAAAACCTTTTGTTGTTTTCCAAGCTACGGTAACAAAACAACAAGGATATTTCTCTTCTGTACAGTTCTTACATTGAAGTTAAAGGTTGACATGCACACGTACGCACACATATGCTATTTATATTACTAATTGCAACTTCAACATGTGCTGATTGGGCTTACGTAAATATACATTATAATTATATTTTGGTGGGGGAGGAGCTATTATCTATTTTGGAGCAAAACAAAATCCAAGAACAGACACTAGAATGAACGCGAGTTTTCATTTCCGAGCATCCTAATATTATCGGCAGAAGATAAAAATGTATAAGCTATGAAAATTAGGATAAGCAAATCATTAAGAGGATCGGAAAGTTTCCTTTTCCATGTTAAGAAAATTTTGCAGCAAGAAGCAGATTTTAAGGTCCATATATAGTAAGACTAAAATGAACATGGGACCGATTATTGGACTTAAACTTGTTTTCCATATATATATATTTATTGAGAGTGCCAAAAATGTATATACAACTTCACAGTAGATATCTATTTAATATGTTTCAAAGTTGTACCGAAAAACAACAGTAATGTGTAGTATGATGTTCTCTAAACAGATGTGACTCACATTACGTTATGCTAGCGTTGCTACAACAAAATGGAGCCAAGATTATCGTTTGAACAGCGGAAAGCAATTTTGAAGTGATATTGGAAAACCGAGAATGTTGTTGAAGTTCAAAGGCAATGGAGACGTGTGTACAGAACAGAACCGCCGTTGAACTTCTACCTATGGGGAACACTTACGGATGTTGTATGCCGTAGAAAACCAGTTACATTGGCAGCACTTCGGGAAGAAATTGAAACGGCATGTGCTGCAATCGCTGAGGACACTTTCGCAGATGTTGCTCAATCAGTAGTTCAACGTACTCAGAAGGGTATCGTTGTCGATGGTGGGCATTTTGAGCAACTGTTGTAACTGTAAAAGTCTAAGATGATTAGTGTTCATCATTTTCTGTTTGTGTGAATTCAGCTGTGTTATGATAACACAGTTTTTTCTATGCTTGATGTGTGTATACATTTGGCTCTCTCTCTCTCTCTCTCTCTCTCTCTCTCTATATATATATATATATGTATATATATGGCCTTATTTTTCAACGTTATAAATGTTTAGCTCCCATGCCTGTATCTTGTTCCAATCAAAACAAAATTTCAGCTCAATTAGACAACTGCTTGGTGGCCCTCAAACACTTTGAAGTTGGAACATAGTACCTTAAATGCAACCATCATTTCCGTACAAAAGTGGTGTATTCTTCCTTATCCCGACCTTTTTCGGTTTTCTTCGTTGAGAAATTTATGTGGACAAGCAGGCAACCTCAGTAATTGTTTAAAAATATTCAGAATAAAATTTCCCCAAAATTGTATTTGTAAAATTCTTGAAATAACATAAGAAATTTAAGAAATAATAGTAGGACAATTATCAAAGAAGAATAGATAAAGCGTAAATGTTAATACTTCCAATTCACTATTGCGCTATATCTTAATAGGAAATATACAATTAGGTTATTTGAGTTACGGGCCCTGAGAGATAAGCTTCGTACACTCACTAAAATAACTTCATTGTATTACATATAATATGCTATTATTCCATTTCAAACATCTTATAGTGGCAGTAAGAACTTATAGCAGAATATATTGCAGCTTTTAATACAAATTCAGATTTCGATGGGGTAGAAGAAAGTTTGTTTCAAAATAGAGCTACATGTAATTAATGGAAGGGGATAAGCTTGCTTCATATTGACTGTGCTAAAATAATAACAAATGTCGAATAAATAATACAGAAGTTAAAACATTATTACATGAACAAAGTAGACAAAAAAAAAACAATTCATGATAACAGCTGCATATGAAGTTGGAATCAAAATATGTAAACTTAATTTCTTCTAAAGTGCTTATAAATTTCTACCCGAGATCATTCGAATTCTTGAGAAGAATGCTTTGCCCTGTATTTACAGGACAAAGCATTAAGAATTTCCTCTTGTTTCTTAAGGCAGCATAATAGATGCACATACAGGATTTCTGTTATTCAATTAAACGTTTAAAGAACTGTTATACGACAGGTACGAAAAACACGCCAAAGTATGAAAAATACCCCACTAGTAGCCCCAAACCTTTTTGTAGCTAAGGGTATACAGCTTCCACTCCCTTTGTAATTTATAAAATAACCACAGTAGAAAATCTCTCTTCCATTATTACAGCATTAATTGTTTTGCATATAGTGCGAAAATAATTTACATGACTGCCCATCGCGACCTGTTTGTCATTTGTCTTTGTTTTAATGTATTGCTACTACATATAACCCTAGGCACAAGGAAGCGTGTTAAAGACTTTCTTTGCGAAAGTATCAATTGGGAAGGGAGTATTTTAAAGCACACATCCCGAGAACTTGTGTGAAGCTCAGTTTACTAAATGAATATTTGATGTACAGGATATTTACTTTTCGTTCGGTTCTAACTGAGCGGCCATGAAAATATAATCATTTTATCACTCTTGTATGAAAAACGTCATATCAGTCAAGCCATAATCCTGTTTGTACTGTTTATAAAAGATTAATTCAGGGCACAAATTATCTCTTATCTACAAATGCCAGTCACTCATGAATACATTTCAGAAAACAAAACTAAAACCTCAATTATATCGCACATTTAGACTTTTTAAATATTTTATATGACACAAAGGATGTTGATTTAATGAAATGCCCTATTACTATGTGATTTTTTTTTTACTTTCACTCTTTTTTACAATGTTTGAGCCAATCCACTATATTGGCGTCAGCAAATGAAGATCAAATGATTGTCTAAATGTGATCGTTTTCTTCGTTTCATAGCGATGATCAGACTATTTCTATTGGCGATGAACTTATTTCACTTTTAACTTGTGAAGCGCTTTTTGTTGTTTGTTAGTCCCACGTTGGGTAGCAAATTATGCAGCGATCTGTTGTTGACGTTGAATGGCCTCACGTTGTGATGCCAATTTTGAAGTGGTTTTGTAGATTATTAGTCACTTCGGTGTTGTTGCCCATACTTCGATGACAACAATTTCTCAGGGCGATTTCTGCTATTTTGTTGACTAATATTCAACAGGACTGGAAGAGAAATTCATTAAAGTAAACAAGCACTAACGTATATTAGCACTTTACTATGCCCAAAATCTTTCGCATCCTCTGGTGTGTTCCGTCCGATAGACTTAGCTACGCCGATACAAACTTAGTTGCCGCGTGTGAAACTTACAAACGAGTGCCGCAACGCGTGAAACTGAAAGTCAAACTTACAATGAGTACTGCGAACTGCTTCGAACTGAATGTGTCGTGTAGAACTTAGCACTGCCTGCTCCAGATGAGTAACTCCCTCTTATTTATTATATTCCAAGCAAGTTATCGTTGATGTCAACTAGCTGCAATCGCGGAGGACCCTTTCGCAAACGTTGCTCAATCAACGTACTCAGTAGTGTATTGACGCCGATGATGGGCATTTTGAGCAACTGTTGTAACCGTAAAAGTCTAAGATGATTAGTGTTCATCATTTTCTGTTTGTGTGAATTCAGTTTTGTTATGTTAACACAGTTTTTTCTTTACTTGAAGTGTGTATACATTTTTTGGCACCCTCTGTATTTTTATCGAGACTGCAGAGTAATGGAATTTCTTTAACTTGTTCTGAGAGAGCTTACGGAATTCTCTCTTCATGCCAAGAGATAAAAGCATTTAAGGCATTGGTGTAATTGGGTTACAGTTATAGCCAATGCTCTGACAAAAGACAGAGGAAGTCTTGCCAACTTCTCTGTCCTAATTTGCAAGCAACTGCTCCCTTTCAAGCCATCAAACCAAATTAGAATAAACAGAATGTTCTTCCCAGTTCCTTAATAACATAAACTGCTATTAAGTGGGTAATGTGTATGAGAAATACTAAAATAATCGTTGTTGCTATTGTAATCCTTTAAAATGTTGTGTGGTTGCAACAACAACGCTCTGGTTCAGGTCAATTCCTATTGTATCACAATAAATAATTGTTCCTTAACTATTGTTACTACGGAGTGAATATAATATGACGAACTTCTCTAGTGCCCAAAAGGAACTAACCTTCCCTTTTTCTGAATTGTCTCATGGGGACATTAAAACTTAGTACCAGCAGTTCATCACGTATAGGCAGTAGGCGAATAAAGAACATGCAGGAAGCCTGGAAACATGGTCGGCTTTGCAATAGTTTAAATCTCTTTAGTCCAACGCAGAGCTAGCAAGTGTGCTTTTGAAAATTAGTCGTCATGCGAGAAGGGATAGCAGTTGGACCTCAAATGCATTAAATATGTTACCCTTTCGATGCGAACTTTTGAAATGAGACGTTAATTTTGCAATTAGATTTGCGTCAGTTTCAATGTTTTCCTAATTGAATTTGAACAGAACTATTTGGGTTAATAGTGAGACTACGAACAGTATCGAAAATAGATCTAGTTCGACGGAAAAGTTAGCTAGCATTGCATATTTAGCTTGCATGAAAGTATAGCGCACATGATTTAGTATCTGTATAGAGATCTGAGACCCTTATAAGAACTCACTTCAGTAACAAAGTAATTGCATTCTGATCTATGATGAAAATCTGGACAATTTTAAGAACTTCCAGATAAATTATGGCAACAAAAAACTGACAAAGGTCTATGCGCTAATGTATACTGTATGAACTGAAAGGAATAAACAACATTAACAAGAATGCACTCACACACACATACACACATACAATAATTCTGACATTTATATAAATTTTCGTATTATTTATGTACAATGTTTATAGAACTTTTTGTCCCTAAAACTACGTGTTTCATTTAAGAAAATTTCCAGGTTTAGCCAATTTTGTCTATTTACAATTAAGTCCCAGCATCCCACCTCCCGTAGTGTACCATAATTCGATGTTCCCCGGAAAAGAAAACACATCATTCCATTTGAAAAATCAATTTGATCTTGAAATGACATTGAGAATGGCATTTCAAGGACGAGTTAAGGTCACCATCTCATGTCCCTCTAAGAGCATTTCAAATTTGGTCTAGAGCATTTTTTTTATTTTTCCCATCGTTTCGGAGGATAATGGCAGTGCGTTATAAATTCCTCAACCTGTATAGTGGTATATTGTCTCCGTTTCCCCTTTCTAGCCGGCCTTCTGTAAACAGTTAAACCAGAAGTAATACCTTATAATACACATTCCGAGGGTGCCAAAAATGTATACACACTTTTACAGTAGATATCTATTTAATATATTTCAAAGTTGGACCGAAAAACCACAGTAATGTGTAGTATGATGTTCTGTAAACAGACGTGACTCACATACCTTATGATAGCGTTACTACGTGACATGAAAATCAGCAATGAACAAATGACGCCAAGATTATCGTGTGATTTTCTGTAAACAGATGTGACTCACATTACGTTATGCTATCGTTGCTACAGCAAAATGGACCCAAGATTATCGTTTGAACAGTGGAAAGCAATTTTGAAATGATATTGGAAAACTGAAAATGTTGTTCAAGTTCAAAGGCAATGAAGACGTGTGTACAGAACAGAACCGCCAACGCAAGTAACAATTGCACGCATTCGAGACAAATTTGAGACTCGTGGTACCGTATGCGATGTTCACGAGGGCACATCTGGGAGACCTTGCACAGCAACAAGCCCCACGCACTGGATCCAAGGCATTGGATAGGACGAAGAGATCCGATTGAGTTTCCACCGCGTTCTCCGGATCTAACTCCGTTGGACTTCTAATTATGGGGAACTCTTAAGGATGTTGTATACCGTAGCTATACTGACAGCACTTCGGGAAGAAATTGAAACGGCATGTGCTGCAATCGCTGAGGACACTTTCGCAAACGTTTCACTAGTTCAACGTACTCAGAAGTGTATCGACACCGATGATGGGCATTTTGAGCAACTGTAAAAGTCTAAGATGATCAGTGCACATCATTTTCTGTTTCTGTAAATTCAGTTTTGTTATGTTAACACAGTTTTTTCTTTGTTTGAAGTGTGTATACATTTTTTGCTTCCTTTGTATATCGACATAATATCTAAATTACTAATTACAATGCACAAAATATTATTAGATTTCTAACGTTCATATTATATTTATATTTCACCGCGGGTTGGCCGCGTGAACTGTTTTATCATTCAATCGAATCCTCTTATGGAAATTTTATTTGCATGTAGTTCTATCATTAAAATTCAGCACTCGGATAATAGCAACATTTTATTTCTTTTTAATGTTAATTCTATAAACAAAAAATTAAAAAAAAACAATTTAATATTTTGAATTATTTTTCTTTGCTTGAGAATTAGGCGTTTAAAATGCCTGAAGAATCTTTTATTATTTTGAAAATGCCCGTTGAAAATTATTTCAAGTTTTGTATTTAGATGATATTGTAATATTTTCCTGCTTTTGAAATCATAAATTATACTTTCAGCAGAATGGTGGAAGCTGCCAGCAGCACTTCCGCGGAACCGGAGAAAGATTCTTTGTGGTATTGGATTCCAGAGAGCCAGAGGCAAAGGGAACTGGAAGATGATTACATCCTGGGAGATATCATCGGCAGGTGTGTGTAACAGATTCATATACCCAAACATTAATTAAGTTTAATCTCTTCAACAATAATGGCAATCAACTAATTTTATTTAAAAATCATGCACTTTCCAATTATTTAATTTAAGTTTATTGTTTATTTATTAATTTATTATAGTTTTTAAACCATCTTGTGAACGAATATTTGATTCTCGCCGAAAGGCGCTAGAAGACAGCATGTGAAATATATATTTTCACAAAACTACTTTATTACTATCTTCCAATTTACCATTATGCACTGGTGATATAGCACTTATGAAGTTTAACGTCATAATTCAAATAGTAATGTACCTGCTTGTCAATTTGTGGTCCGGGTTCAATCCCCAGGTGGTATATTGCCTGGGTAAAAAAAAAAAAAATTGAACATATACTCTAGGATGTAATACACCCTTGATTTCTGGAAAAAGGAAATCAGAAAGGTATGTCTTTATTTTGTTAAAGGATGAATGTTTGAATTAAAATAGTTCCCATGCCGGAAAATCTTAGCAATAAATAATGGGGACAGTGGTTGTGATGATAATATCACTTATAGTATTGAAATACTAACATTACATATTGTATTTTACCTTTCCTGTAATAATAACCTTTGTTCTAAGCTCAAAACGTTTGAAGAAATAAGTTACCAGAAGCATAGCAGCACTTAACAACATCGTTGAAATTACAATAAGACATCGGTACGACACTTTCAGCATAATGATATCTTGCAAACTTGTGCATAAGCGTGGCGTTGAACGTTTCCATCTTCCTCAAATACCTGTGCCACTATTTTTTTAAACAAGATGATTATTTTGATATTTGAAACAAATATGATAATAGGTGGGGATGGAAATGGCCTGTATGGTAGCTGCGGTAAATAATTATGCCCGCTGATCGCAGGTTTCACCATGGCTGCTGCAGACCAACCCTACTCTTCGATGATACTCTCTCTATACGCTTCGTTATATACTTATTGATGTAGTTTATTCTCCTTAACATGAATATTCGGGTAAACTCACGTCTCACGTCGAACCACGTGCAAGGTAATCTTGGCAAATCCTTTAATTTATGTCGTTAACCAAATGGTGCCGAGTGGGAAGAAATTGTTAATTTAACTGAATTCTTAATACAGCTCAATGATGTATCGGAAGTTAGCGTGGTGACTGACGCTCAAGCTTCCTTGTTGCCGGAACCGGTACCGTGGTACTTAGGCGGCTCTTCCGCTGATCCCCGAGCAACGGTAGCCAAACGTATCTGGGCCTGGAAAATTCCGAGACTGTATCACTTTGGGGCAAAATCTATCCCTTTTATACACAATACAAAATGACGCTCTCAACGGGCAACGGCGCGAAATACTTCCGCCAATTTTGTGTTAACGTGTTTCATAGGCGAGTGCTTACCTCACTGAATTTTATTTCTATTCCCTGGAAAATTTTGTTCAAGCAAAATGCTTCGCTATTCGTCAATCAGATGAATTTAAACAGATTTCGTAAGTTACTGTCAAGGACTTTTTACGGGGACACCTGCAACTTTGTCACCGGACCCTTGCCTAAGGCGGGGTATTTCCAACTCTAGCCGCATATCAGAAGCCTTCTTTATGTAACAGTGGAGTGGAAGTTACAGCTACAATTATTTACTTAACAGATAAGGTATGACACCGAATAAGAATTTTGTGAAGGCGATAATCCTTATCGACGAGGTCGGAAACTTATGGTCCTAACGTCGTATGTTTGCATTGTCCGACTTTTTGCTAAGTCTTTATGTGTTCGGAGAAAGACGAGTTTTTCCTTACTTTGTTACATTTCTACATTTATTCCTTAAATATCACCAAAAATTACATTTTATGAACGCATTTAAACACTATACAATATTAATTTTACATATATGAGTTATGTCATTAAAGTTCCTCCACTGAAAGAAAATGCACAACATACTTGCATTAAGTTGCTGATTTTAAAATTACAAATATTAGTTATTTCAATTACTCTGTAATTGACGGGAAACCGGGGACAGCTTACATTTTAAATTGTTAATGTTTAGCTTTCTTGTTAGTCATAGGATGGAAAGGGAAGGGACTAAGTTGAAAGGCTACTTATGGCCCACTCTTACTAAAATATAAATATAATATTTCTGTTACAAACATAATCATAATCTTGTAGTTGAAGAGTAGATACCTTGTATATATGTGTTTATAATACGGTATAACTGTAATCTGTAAATTTCTTGTCAACAAAAAAGAAAATCTCTGGTATTAACTACATACGGTAACCTGGAGGCCATAAAGCCTTCACAATAGGAAGAAAGAAACCTTAGTGTGAAGCCCCCCCCCTTTTTAAAAAAGAACTGCTTGTACGAGGTTAATAAACGGAAGGACTTTAAATACGTTAATGAGATCTCACCCCGATCAGCGGTTGTAAAGCTAGCCTTTAAAATTGACTAATATTTCCAAAAGTTTTAAACTTTCAAATAACGAATGGTACGTACAGCAGATGAACTTTAACCAGCCAATGACAGATGTGTGTTTCAAAAATTTAAAGAAAGGCGCGAGGCTTGCGCATGTCTTTTGGCCTCTTCTAGCCAACGCTTTTTGATTTGAGTTTAATATATGAAGGGGGGGGTGCGGTGACTCCGCTGGGGATTTCAGTTCGCATTTGCTCATTACTCAGGAGCAGTTGTAAATTCTGTACACCGCGAAATGCATTTCCTCATTAGTTGCTGAAGCACGCAGTAATAAGATTTGCACACATGTGGCAGAAACGGTTAACACTAAGTTCGATTTTCAGTTTCACGCGCTGCGGCATTCATCTGTAAGTTTCACACGCGGTAAATAAGTTTGTATTGGCGAAGCTAAGTTTATCGTACACAAAACACCAGAGGACGCGAAAGACTTTGGGTATGATAAAATACCTATATATATATATATATATATATATATATATATATATATATATATAGTAAATTTAATAGTACAAAAGGATAAAACACTAAGAAAAAGTCACACTTGCGATCTCAAGAGTGACTTTCTTAGTGATTTATCCTTTTGTACTATTATAATTACTGTTAATTTGTAACATTGTTAATAATGTTACTTTATTTTTATTTTTATATATATAATGTCGCGTCACGTCGCGTCTCATTTACACCATTGAAATCCTCCCCCCAATCCTGTTGGGTACGAGTCAACAGAATAGCAAAAATCACCCTGAGATTGTATTGTCATTGAAGCTGGGAAACAACACCGAAGCGACCAATAATCAGTCTACAAAACCACTTATAAATTTTGGCGCCCAAAGTGGGGTCAACAACAACAACTATACCCATCACAAAACCGCTTCAAATCCTAGACATGCGGGACGTATAATGTGTTTTCGAAACAAAGGTATTCAAAACAATTGTTTATGCCATTAATGTCCTAAAGTCAACTGCATAATGCATGGATAATGCTTTTTAGTAATTATGAAGATGTAATCTTTACGCGTCATTATCCAGACATCAGAAGAGCTAGTCCCAATATTTTTTATCTCGACAAGATTTGAAAGTTTTAGCTGCTGACCTCTGAACAGCGCCCTAAACAACTGAACCAAATAACTGAGTTTTACAGAAACGATTATCATGTAATAGCATTTAAGTTCCTTTCGTTCTTTTTTTTTATAAGAATTGCAAAAGGAAAATATTCCGACAGTTTATGAATTCAGTCATTTCTATATATATGCACCTTACGCAATCTACGAAGAAAAAAAAAGTGGTATTATATAATAGTAAGAATTATGTTCGGAGTAGGGAATTCACAGTATTTTTTCTAGGAGTGGGCATATAATTTGAGAATTTCTTGACTAGGAGTTGTTTATTATTATTATTATTATTATTATTATTATTATTATTATTATTATTGATGTTATTGTTGTTCATAATAATGACAATATTGAACGGTATTAGTGGTGTGGTGGCACTGGATATTAAATATTTCCTGTAAGTCAGACGGAAAGGAGTGTCTGTTTTTGAAAGGAATGACATAGTATTGATCCCTGGGAGTTTACTGTTCTGTAATCAAAGATCCACTTTTCCGTGCTTGGCGTGGTATTTAAACTGTCTAAATACTATATCCAAATACAGCGTTTCAGAATACTTTTACAAACTTTTAAGGCGGGTTCCTCACACCAAAAGAAGAAGAAGAAAAAAAAAGTCCATATAAACATACGATGGTAGGACCATATGTTTCCGACCTCGCCGATAAGGATTATCGCCTTCACAAAATTCTTATTTGGTGTCATACCTTATCTGTTAAGTAAATAATTGTAGCTGTAACTTCCGCTCCTCTGTGTTCCGTTGTTCAAATATAATTGCATAAAGAAAACTATATGTAGAAGATTGTGACATGTTCAAAATGGAATATTCAGCTGTTATTAAGTTCTTCACAAAAGAAGCACTACCCCAAATGAAAAAAAGAAGGAAGGAAGAAAGAAAGAGAGAGAGAGAGAGAGAGAGAGAGAGAGAGAGAGAGAAAGGAAAAAAAGAGAGAGAGAGAGTAAGAGAGAGAGAGAAAGAAAGAAAGAAAGAAAGAAAGAAAGAAAGAAAGAAAGAAAGAAAGAAAGAAAGAAAGAAAGAAAGAAAGAAAGAAAGAAAGAAAGAAAGAAAGAAAGAAAGAAAGAAAGAAAGAAAGAAAGAAAGAAAGAAAGAAAGAAAGAAAGAAAGAAAGAAAGAAAGAAAGAAAGAAAGAAAGAAAGAAAGAAAGAAAGAAAGAAAGAAAGAAAGAAAGAAAGAAAGAAAGAAAGAAAGAAAGAAAGAAAGAAAGAAAGAAAGAAAGAAAGAAAGAAAGAAAGAAAGAAAGAAAGAAAGAAAGAAAGAAAGAAAGAAAGAAAGAAAGAAAGAAAGAAAGAAAGAAAGAAAGAAAGAAAGAAAGAAAGAACAGCGAGCACCATATATAAGTGACTGACATTACTCCCCAAGAGTTGGCGAAAAGGAAACAACCGGACTTATCTTTGCCCCTGCGGCATATATCCTCCTGCATATTAAATCCAACCGTTTCAGCCTGTATAGACTGTTGTTGATTTAACATCTCAGGTCATCAGCGTTCCATTCAATGCAGGGCGTGAAACGACCGACAAATTTTGTTCAGAGACCTCTTCTTTCAGACTTGATGTTCTTTATCGTGCCGTAAATGTACGACACGGAACCCACGGCTTTACTTCCCTTCCGAAGGAAGCCATACTCACGATTTTTACGCCCGAAAAACTCCATCGAATCTGACTGGGTTTGAACCCGCGATCTTGGGTTTAGGAGGCAAGTATGGTTACCACAAGGACCGACAGCCTGTATAGAGAGGGAGCTTTTGGGAAAAAGTGCAACTCCCTTTTGAACAAGTCGGAGAGAATTACTAGTTCTCTACCTAGATCAGCTGGCTGGGTGATTACTTACAGAGTCACCTGTATAGAACTGGACTGACTGAAACAGATGCATGTCCTCTTTGCGACCATGGCATACCCATGACTGACGAACACCTCAGCATTTGTCCAGCTGTTCTCAACTGTTTATCTTTGCATGTAGTCGGTCCTGATGATGTAGTGGTCACCATACTTGCCTCCTAAACCCTTCTTTCTTCCTTCCTTCCTTCCTTCCTTCCTTCCTTCCTTCCTTCCTTCCTTCCTTCGGAAGGGAAGTAAAGCCGTGGATCCCGTGTCTTACATTTACGGCACGAAAAAGAACCTCAAGCCTGAAAGAAGAGGCCTCTGAGCAAAATTTATCGGCCGTTTCATGCCCTGAATGTATGGGATCCTGGTGACCTGAGATGTTTAAGTGTCCATAAATAAACCAAATAAATAAACTAAAAAAATGTTTCGATGTTTTGGTGATTATTTTTATCGTTCATTCTTTATACTGGGATGCTCGTCGACTTATAACCCACAGGTCGGAAATGGGCATAGGATTAAAAAAAACAATTGCTTCTGTAAAGTAGGTTCGTTTATCTATATCTATTCCTGCAGATCCTTATCTAAGGAGTGCGAATTGTTGGGTTTCTATTTTTTTTAATGGTGTTTAACGGGCGTTTTTACTACTGAGGACCACAGGCGGTGAACACTGGTGATAAATGGAATGAAATGATAAATTGGGAAAGGATATTTTTATTTAAGGAAGGAAACGTTCCAGGCCTAAGTTTAGGGTACCTCTCCGGCATTTGTCACTTATAGGACTGAGGAAAACCTGGAAAAAACTTCAGTCAGGGAGGACGGTCCTGGCAGGATTCGAACCCCAGACCTCCCGCTCACGAGTCCGCGCCTGAACGACCTCGGCCACCCGTGACGGTAGGTTTCTACTCTGAAGAACAAAATTCCTCTATAATTGGTTCTATATATCGAGAGAGTAGCCGGGGAATTCTGGGATTCGATTCCCTGACAGATTTTTTTCACCGAGGTTTTCTGCTGTCCTCATCAACGGCAAATCCTGGGGAATAACTTAAGCCTGAAAGGCTTTCTTTCCAGATATTTCCTGCACTAATTTATCATTTATCTCATATATATTTTTTGTGTCTATTACCTATGCTGCCCCAATAGTGAAAACGATCGTTAAACGCTAATTTTAATTAAGCTTTATATATTATCATTTAGCCCCGAATGACTTTTTTCAATCCCTAATTTGGAAGAAGAAACTAGTGGCGAAGCTAGCCATTTTGTGTAGGTAGGTTGAGACATAGAATATCGATTAATGGAAAATCTAATTTATGTTAAATATACCATGAAATGATTTTGCAAAGTTATAACAGAATTTTTCAAGTTCATACTTATGGCATTGTGAATATAAATAATGTAAGTTATCATAAAGTTACTTACATGTTAATAATTAAAACATTTCGCACTCCATGATTCATCTTTAAATATGTTTGTATATGCCAATTCTCCGGTCATTTTTAAATTCCTATACATAAATCACTCTTGAAATGAATTACTGTTGCTTCGCTAAACGTTTTACCGTATCTTGCTTTATAATCCACCACAATAGAAATCGATGGGGAAAAGTTATACATGAGGTACTAACGTATTATATAGTCGCGGTCCTTTGTAAACTACAATACTATTAAGGGAGTTTAACCCGTCAGGAGTACTCCAGTGAACTTTGTGTATAATGTAAATCTTATTTTTGCCACAGTGTGACACTAGGGGGCTTTGGGTATCTTTCAGGCAGCATGCTTTGAGTTGTTTGGTGAGGTATGTTGCAGCAAATTAAAATACGTCTTTAGTAATACCTTTTCCCCTCAGTGGGGTCAGGGTGAAAACGTAAGTATATTATCTCGTATTGCGATGTATTTCAACAGGAAATGGAATCATCTAAGGATGAAGAGCCTCATTTATGTGGGAACATTAAAAGAGAAAAAGAAAAAAAAAAAATCGAAACGAATTTTTGCCATGAAAGTCAGCAAACCTGATTCTTCACCGTTTGGGTTTGGGGACAATTGGACATTGGTCTCCCATGTCCCAATACCAAGAAAGGCAGTGCTTCCAGTGCCTTCTATGCACTACAGTGCTTCAGTGAAAGAAGAAACAAAGAAGCATCAGATAATTGAATATCACAGAGCCACAAAAGGGGGAATACATGCACTTGATCAAAAATGTACCGTTGCTCGACCAGCATGACTTCTTGCAGTTTTCTACTCATTTATGAAAATTTCGATTTTAAATACATTTGTGATATATTCGTTATTAGCAGAAAACGCGTTTTGGGTTCACAAAATCTCTGCCACAACAGCTAATCTAAAAGCATCTCCAGAGAAGGCTGAACTTTCCACACCTATCTCAAGAGTTAAGTCAAAACGTTGCCAGGATGCTCAAATCCTAAATTTCCAAACCCTTAGGAATTATAGCAAAACGTCTAGATGTACAAAGTGCCCTAGAGCAAAAGACAGAAAAACAAAAAGTACGTTGTCTAACTTGCAGAACATCAATAAGCATTTGTGAGCATTGTCTATTGCAGTTTTGTCCAAGTGTTATGTATTTAATTTTAAACACTTTTATTAGTTACTGTTATTTTTTAATTTTATATCTCAAACTTTGTTTCCAGAGTAAACCACGTAATCCAGTTCAAAATCACTGCATGTCAATTTTTGAAAATCACATGTATGGTAAAAAGGCTCCTTAATATAACTAAATATTAAATTTATGTCTAGTTCATTTATCATCCTCGTCCTTTATAATTTTGAAAAAATAATGCGGCCCACTTGACCCCACCATATCAATTGTGTTACAAAAAATCCACAATACGGTTACGGGTTAAGAATGAGTTTTAATTGTATTTATTGTTAAATAATCGCAATACTATATTTTACATGATATCGTCTGCATTCTGGTCCTCCCTGTGAGCTCCAGGATCTATAACATCCCAGAAGAGAGCGGATATGGACTAGGACCAGGGATAGCCTACAACGGTAACGCTAACTCCATTAAAAACCGCTCACACTTCTCCCGGCCAGTAACATAGAAAATCACTACTGCGCTTGCGCAAGACAGGCTGAGCCTTCGATCGTATTATTGGCGATCGGCTATCTACGTCACAGGCAGCGAACTGGTTTAAATAAAGAAGCCTTTCAGTTCGTCAATAAAAGTTAATATATACAAAGCAGTATGCTAATTTGGGGTAAATTAAACCTTACAGCCTTAATGAACACTTCCCACTGGAGGAAACACATCAAATATGACTTGAAGCTTTTTCGGCGTTGGTTATTTAATAACACTTCTCCAGTCAACAGCCTCTTTAATTTAATAAAACTGGAGCTTTCCGCCTTCCTGAACTCTGTGGTCGTCAGGAACTAGTCAGATGTTAAATTGTTTATTGGTTATTGCATTTGTGGATATATACAATCGATTGATTTTAGTTTAATGAATATAACTAATTTGTTGTATTACATACAATACATAACATATAGCACAAATGTCGATAAAATACACCCAGGGACAAAAAAAATCCACTATATTTGCTTGTATATTGCAATATATTAACTTGTCACAAAATATTATGGTAGGCATTTGTTATAATGGAGACATGTAGGCTATGTTAAATGATTTGTTTTTGTTTTTTTGTTTTATAAAAAGCCATTGTAGCCGAATATTCCCATTATGCGTATAAAGTCTCAGATACAGCAAATTTGACTTAACCATTTTGTGCTTTTTCATTATTTTTATATGCAAATGTAACTAGGGTGCACCTTAAAAAATTCGACCTGAAGATGTGGCTTGAGCTGTAGCCCTAAACGATGTGGACGCAGTGTACGTTACAAAATGTAATGAATATGGCTGGAAGTACAGTCCACGATACCATAAAACGGTTTAGAGAGACCAGGTTTGTTTGAGTCGTCCGAGAGCTACAAATCAAAATGAAGGCATGTTCATGGTGTTGACAGTTCTTAGGGAGCGCAACCTGCCAGCTATGACTTTCGCCCAGCAATTTGTTAACATGCAATGGACGCCCGATTTTGGCCAAAAAAGTTAGAAGAAGGTTGAAAGCAAGTGAACTGATATACGGTATATCTGCAACTGGTCTCAATTTGCTCAGAATGCACCGAGTCGAACGACTGCGTTTTGCAAATGATCATAGGGGTTGGAGAAATGAACAGTAGAGCTGTGTTCTGTTCACAGACGAGCCCTGTTTCAATCTGCGCTCACCTGATAGACGTTAAAGAGTTTGGAGAAGAAGCGGAGAACGATTTGCACCATGCTGCATTTCCGAAAAGTTACCATTTGGAGGTGGTGGAGTGATAGTTTGGGCAGGAGTGTCTATGGATGTTTGTACTGAGTTAATTTTAGTAGAAAATGGAAATCTATCAGCTGAGAGGTACATAAATGAATGTTTGCTTAATCATGTTGTACCTTTAGCCATTCACAGGTGATAACTTTCTTTTATTGCACGACAATGCACGCCAGCATACTGCCCATGGGGTCAGAGATTATCTCCAAGAAGTGGGAATCCATGTTTAACCATGGCCATCAAGGAGTCCTCTTGAACAAGCGTGCGACACGCTGGAGCGGCTTGTTAAGACAAGACTGTCGCAGTCAGAAACTTTACAGGAGTTGAGGCGAGCACTTCTTGAAGAATAGGAGCACATTCCTGAAGAAGGCATCTCTAACCTGATCGAAAGTATGCCAAGATCTATGAATGTAGTTATTCAAGTCAGAGGGAATGAGGCGCGTCATTAAGATTCGTTTTTAAAGTTTCAAGCATCGAAAAATGTACTTACAGTTAGAACAACACTTGCCATTGTTTTAAGTCCTTTGTAATTTGTCTAACAAGAGTTAAGCTTTTATTGTTGTAATTTAAGGTATTTAATAAACAATTGTTTAAATAGGTATTCTTTCATTTTAAAACAATCAAGAACAAAATATAATCAAATACGAGGTGCATCCAGAAAGTAAGTCCCGATGACCAATAAAGAGAACAAAAGTATCACTAAGTAAGAAATATTTATTGGAATAATTACATAGATTCACTGGCTACTTTTCAACATAGTCACCACCATTGTTGAGGCATTTATCATAATGGTGCACCATCAATTGTATGTCCAAGTCATAGGAGTCTGCCGCCAATGTTCGGAGCCACGAAGTCACTTCATTCTGCACCTAATTGTGGAAACGTTTTCCTGCCAGAAAACGCTTCATGAGACGGAAGAGATGAAAATCACTTGGGGCGAGGTCGGGGCAGTAGGGTGGATGGTCGAAGATCTCCCATCCAAATTATTCAACATATTTCGTGTGGCGTTGGCTGTATGGGGTCTTGCATTGTCATGCAATGCCTCTTGTCAACATCCCACGACTCTTGTTTTGGATTGCCTTCCTCAGCCGTTTTCTCCTAGCACAGCGCGGTAACCACGGCCATAACAAGGCTGAAACTTTGCTGCATTATTCCCATACACTTCCTCTCTACTCCTGCGCATGCGCATTCCTATTCGATTAGTGGTGGCCTTTCGAGACGTGATTGGAACCTACTTTCTGGATGCACCTCGTATAAAAGTGTCGGTTTTTTTTTGTCCTTGAATGGATTTTCAGGAGTATAATGGTATGCTAGAGATCATCTCTCTTCCCTAAAACTTGCTACTTAATCGAAACCTTTACTAACCTTCCTGTTTGTTTTGCTCATTTTTAAAACAGACTATTTTATCAAGGTGTTTCCGAAAAATTCTACATAATTATGTACTAGAATTGGTGAAGCCAAAAAAGCTAGCCATATATGTCGCAACTTATGACAACAATGAAAAACACCATAAATTGTTCAATTTAAATTTCATAAACCAGAAAAAAGTCATAGAAAAATGCTGTGTTTGTGAAACTTGACATATGAATCATTTTTACTATTTTTTCTTTTTAATTTCAGACGATAAGATTTCTAATTTTAGAAAAGTCTGCTCTTTTACCCTGAGTTAAGCAATTGACTTCATTTTGTGTTGAGCTATATACTTGGCATAAGTTTTACCTCAATTGTAACAATAAATGTCAAAATTTTAATAAAATATTTTAATGCTTTTTCTATCGTATTATTTTGTGACTTTTAATGTAAATACCTTTTTAGAGGAATTTTTATCATTTTTTTTGTGAATTATTAAGTGGAACTAAATATAAGGTACTTGTTTAATTTTTTTTATTTTACTTCATATGGAATAAGGTTATGTGAAGGGAGTTTTGCTAATCTTTGACTTATATGCCGCGAAAGTACTCCTGTAAGTTGTTCAATGAGAATGATGACGTCTTTAAATCCAACTCTAACAGAAAAGTACCAAGATGTTATTTTTTTAATTAATGAAATGATTCCATTCTCAGTTATTTCGTCACCTATAGCATTGACATTCTCTAACAGATATTTGCTGTTATTCTCAGAGGTTTTCTGGAAACACAACTTCATACCTAGAATAGAACAATTGAGAGTTATATTACGTTCAGTGAATTGCTTACAATAACGATCTATCAATATGAGAATATTGTTCCGTTAGGTTATGTTCCATCTTAATACATCCAGTGTAATTACATGGAGAACACAGAAGCTCAGCAAGCAGGTAACGGAAATGATAAGCCGAAGTTAACCCTATTTATAATCAGGACACCTAAGTAGTAGTGGTGGTGGTATAATATTTATTACAATGGCACCAACACAATACAACTTCAACGGGAGCTCGGGTACATACTTTTATAACACACTAGGCCTGTTTCATTTAGTGCAAGATATTAGATAAGATATTTCATAATAAGCTATAAAACACACGGAGAATGCCAAAAAATGTATACACACTTCAAGCAAAGAAAAACTGTTAACATAACAAAACTGAACTCACACAAACAGAAAATGATGAGCATTAATCATCTTAGACTTTTATAGTTACAACAGTTACTCAAAATACCCGCCATCGGCGTCCATACACTTCTGAGTACGTTGAACTATTGATTGAGCAACGCTTGCGAAAGTGTCCTCAGCGATTGCAGCACATGCCGTTTCAATTTCTTCCCGAAGTGCTGCCAGTGTAGCTGATTTTCTACGGTATACAACATCCTTAAGAGTTCCCCATGGGTAGAAGTCCAATGGCGGTTCTGTTCTGTACACCCCTCTCCATTGCCTTTGAACTTCAACAACATTCTTGGTTTTCCAATACCACTTCAAAATTGCTTTTGCGCTGTTCGAACGATAATCTTGGTTCCAGTTTGTTGTAGCAACGCTGCCATAACTTAATGAGTCACATCTGTTTACAGAACATGATACGATAATCTTGGCTTCATTTGTTCATTGTTGATTTACCTGTCACGTAGCAACGCTATCATAAAGTATGTGAATTACATCTGTTTTCAGAACATCATACTACACATTACTGTTGTTTTTCGGTCCAACTTTGAAGTATATTAAATAGATATCTACTGTGAAAGTGTGTATACATTTTTTGGCACTCTCGGTATACTCAAAAATAAAATAAGACAAAAACGTATAAAAATTAAAATGCAATAAAACAAATAATACTTTAAAAGTACATATAAAAGTAGAAAGAAATCCCATTATGAATTATGTACAACTGGATTCAATCGATTTATTTCACCCCCCTCTACCCCGGTTATCAGCCTTTTTTCACTTTCACCAGAATTTTACTTATTTTACTAATTTTACTAATTTTACTAATTTTACTTCATCTCTCCTCCCCCTCCTTGCCTGCTAGCAGAGCCCATCTCCCTTTGTTCGATTCCGTAAAGGAGCGTGGTAGATACTTTTCCCTTTTTTCTTCCGTACCTTTACATTCAGCCGAAACATTTGTCCTTGATTCCTCCCCCGCAAAATCTCTACTTGTATTAATCGGTGATCCTAAACATCCGTCATGCCCGTAGACTGAGCCACGAGAGCCCCTGGCTAGTGAGTTTGTCCCCTGCTTTAATGTACTAGGGAGTTGCAGATATTTTAATACCAGCGGTCGTGCAGTGCGGATCGTCCACATTAGATACGGAAGAGCTCCCTAACACCATGTCGCCGAGTGTAGCTGATTCCGGTTCCATGTCTACCAGGAAAGTGAAGCTGTGAAACATAACCCAAACTCAAATGTCAATAGGGAAGAGTTACATACTGGAACCGGAAAGACATGCGTCACAGGTTGCAGTTTTATCAAAAAGTATCACGCAGGAGCTGCGTGAACTAAGCGAATTGAGTAATGTTTACAAACGTTAATATTAAACCCAAATTAGGCATCATTAATTAATGGAATTAAGTAAGTTATGGCATTATTGTGTGGTATTAGGGAAACAACATTAGTATTCTTGTAACCTATACATATTGTAAAAGAGAAACATTATTATTATTATTATTATTATTATTATTATTATTATTATTTAGATGTATAACCATAGATGGACAAAGCTATGCTGTATGGGTATTTTTAAACATTTTTAAATGTAACCATGTTTATGAACTGAGTCCTTGGTATCGTCTTTACATTCACTAAAACAGAGCGAAATAACATAAAGTTTCTAGTTACATTGCGTATTTAAGAAGACGATGTTCATATGTTTCAATAAAACAAAAACATCTTACTATCCATAAACAATTACCATAAAAACAATCGACAGTAACATCTATTTTCTATGGGTTTGAAATTTAATTTAAATATTATTGTAGTAAAAACATGTCATGTAAACGTTTTCTGGGGGTTATTACATAGCGCTGTTACATGCAAATATAATTCTCATACACATATTAGATTAATATTTCACATTTGCTATCTTCACGACGATACTTTTATTAAATATAAAACATATCCATAATTATAAATACAGTTTATATGCTGAATAATCTTTTATTTTTAAAGCAATATAGAGAAAATTAAATGCAAGAACACTTTTTTCAATTTTGCTTACTGAGTATACCCTTACTTCTAATGATCCAATTTGCCTAATTTGCGGAAACTGTTTTTCTTGTTTTATTTACATGGTATATTCCTAATTTTGTTGTGAATAAACAAATACTGGTGCCACTACAGCGATTTTAAATTTGAGGTTTCACATATACCGGCCTCCTAATGGTTGGATTTAACTGACTGCTGCAATCGCTGAGGACACTTTCGCACACGTTGCTCAATCAGTAGATCAACGTACTCAGAAGTGTATCCACGCCGATAGTGGGCATTTTGAGCAACTGTTGAAACTGTAAAAGTGTAAGATGATTAGTGCTGATCATTTTCTGTTTGTATGAATTCAGTTTTGTTTTGTTAACACAGTTTTTTCTTTGCTTGAAGTGTGTATTCATTTTTTGGCACCCTCTTAGATAACATTTTTGTTATTGTTTCTTTAATTGTAGGTGCCTAGCAGACACAATTGATGCACATTTGGATAGATTATAAAAACGTGTACATGAGCACAATCGCAATAGCTTCGTTTCTTTGGAATTCGTTAAAATACACCACAAGGTTTAGCTCTATGGCATCGTAACAATTTTGTTTTGCAGAAATGTGTTGATAGGACCTTTTGTGGATCACAGCAATGGATCTTGAAGGCAACACAGAGAGAGAAAATGAAACAGATGAACTGACATCTCAAATGGACGTTCAGAATACGAGTATGAATCTAATAGTTAAAGAGTCAAGTAAATATAGAATGCACTCGTATGAACTGGATGAAGGCAAATTAGAAGTTCCCATTCATCCTTAATTGGGCACTTAAATCTCCTTAGGTCGCCTTGCTCTATAACTACAAGTTGCAGATGTGCAATAGTAAAACCCTCTCCTGTGTTCTTTAGTTTTCCTCTACAAGTGTCTTGTGTTTTCTTTCCTTTAATGATGAACCTTTTTTTCCCCTCTTGTCACCTTTATGTTATCAAGAAAACTATCAGATTGACTTGCCTTGATGTTCTTAAAATTGTTGAGAACCAAACAAATAGAGTAGAAATATCACCAATTCCTACCCCTGATCATGCAGCCCTGATTATTTACACTCACTTTGGAGGAATCTTTTGAAAGACGAATGTAAGTCACTATTTGGATCTACAGCAGGTGAGAAATTACTTTGTGATTGACACTTGGGATGTACTTTGACAATCTCAAGTCCTGTCACTTGGAACGTCTTTATTCATACGGTTTATCCAGTGTGTACTCTATACCCAGTGTTTGTATATATCTCCCCGTTCTTTCAGTACCTGGAGTCATCGTGTGGGTGAATCGATGTGAAAAGGATGTCCTGCGTCAATGGTGCTCTTCGTATAAGCTTCCAATGTCCTGTTGTGAAAATTAACGACTAATATGTATGTATTCTTTGCGATTAATAAATTGGCAACAAATATATTACGCAGTTGATTTGTTGATTTAGTTTATTTACGGACGCTCTTTAACATCTCAGGTCATCAGCGTCCCATTCAATTCAGGGCGTGAAACGGCCGACAAATTTTGCTCAGAGGCCTCTTCTTTCAGTCTTGAGGTTCCTTTTCGTGCCGTAAATGTACGACACGGGACCCAAGGCTTTACTTCACTTCCGAAGGAAGCCATACTTAGGATTTTTACTCCCGAAAAAATCCATCGATCCCGGCCGGGTTTGAACCCGAGATCTTGGGTTTGCGAGGCAAGTATGATTACCACTACACCACCACAACCGACATCAATATTATTCAATGTTGAAGATATTTTCAATATGAAAAAATATTGCAAGAATTCCGCACTATAGATTACTATATACGAGGTGTGATTAAAAAAAAATAACGGCAATATTCTTTTTTCTTAAAGAATCTTTATTTATTCATCAACATAAATTCTGTCCCCTTCAAAGTAACCCCCTCCGAATATAATTCACTTGTGCCAGCGCTTTTTCCAATCTTAGAAGCACTTCTGGAGCTCACTTTTCGGTATGCACTTCAGCACTTTCAGCGATTGTGGCAAAACGCCATCCTTTCGTGGTTTTCTTTAGCCTCTGGAACAGAAAGAAGTCAACAGGGGGGTCATGCCCGGTGAAAATGGTGGCTGAGGCAACATATCGGTTTTGTTTTTTAGCCAAAACATCACGAACAAGGTGTGAGCAGAAATATCTGAACAAACTTTGCTGCCACACGTTTCATACCCAAAACATCCGAAAAATTGCTTGGCATGAACCGACATCATCAGCAACCTCTGTGATATAATTCGGCGATTTTCCAGATTAATTTCCTTCACTTCTTCGACGTTGTCGGCGGTTATTGATGTGCTAGGACGGTAGTCATCTTCAGCGTCTTCACGGCCCTCTTTGAAACGTCTGTACCACTCGTAAGCTCTTGTCTTGCTCATAGCAGATTCACCAAAAGCCACAGTCAACATTTCGAATTCTTTGTTGCACTTTATTCCATTTTTCAAGCAAAATTTAATACAAATTCTTTGATCCATCTTTTTCGAAAGTAAAAAATCGGCGAGGACACCAAAACACGTCTAACCTTTTCATTCTCAACAATGAACTAGACATTCAAGACAACTGAAAACGCCAACATTGGCCAGAAACATGTGTACCAACAAGCTAAAAAAAAAAAAAAAATTGAAAATGGAATTTATGAAGCTCGCGAAATAAAAAATGCCGTTATTTTATCACATCTCATATTTAAGTTATTGCCCATTGGCCAGAGGATGTGCTACGCTCAAGTTTCTATATTTCTCTGTTTCATCTTGTTGCGGCTAACGATGAGGCAGATATTTAAACACATTTGTAGGTATACAGTTTTATAGATTTGTTTTATTTAAAGATGCCCTTTATCATATTCCGTCTTTAGAGTCATTCAATTCAGGACGTGAAACGGCCGATAAATTTTGCTCACATGCCCCTTTTTTTCAAGCTTGAATGATTGTTATTCCCATTCGATAAGCGATTCCAGTTTATCTTAGCTCATAAGTGATTCCGACACTTTTTCGTAGAGGTTTTACAACTGGAACAGACTACTGTATTATGCCTACATTTTTAAATTTCTGTTCTATGATAGTTCTAAGTTCTAAGAAACTATGAAATATGATTCCATCATGATGCATAAAAAAAAACTAAATTTGCACCTTATTCTATAGCATTTTTTCCCGCTTTATTCGCTCTTCTACGATTAACTCCGCCTCAAGACAGTTTCCGCTTTTCAGATGTCTGTTTGTTCAGGCTTTCATTCATATAAGTGTTCGTGTTCTTGCATATCACTTTAACACGAAGGAATGAATATCTTTATGTTTTTCCTTCAGTGAAAAGGATAGCGTCCCATGAGATCCGTGGGTTAGTTTAGACCTTTCTCATGAAAGTCTGAAAATATTCTTTAGCAATTTCAGAGCAAGAAACACGTAAAGAAAACCCAGATCTCACTACTGGGAATTCGGGTTTTTCAATAAATAAATGAACGACATCCTTAATTCAGAACCTGCTATGAATATCAAAGATAGTATAAAGGTCGATATTTGCTATTGGCAGTAATAGGGCCACTTTGGCCGCCATTTTTTCCAAATTGGGATCTGGTAAATATAGTCAGTGTTGGCTACCGACTATGGTGGAGATTAAACGGCTCTCCGAGAATGTTCCTATATTTTTATTATCAGTTACATACGATATTGTTACTTCAAACAGCTCTTTGTTGTAGGATATTATTGGGCTGTGAATTCAGGCAGATATTACGTTTATGTTTGGGTATACCTACCGTCCGTTTATGCCCCTCCACCCAAGTGGAAGATGCATATGTGGTGTGTATTGCCAATTCGAGGCAGTAAGGGTTTAGCTGCAAGCTTTGCGAGTAATTGTACAACATACCCAAGCAGAATATTGTGGTTCGTTGCACCTGAAAGTATATGGACCTGATAATTGCTTATTTTTTCATTCTGAATTTCCTTGGCTACAGTTTAATACTAGTAACAATCACACGGTGGTTTCCAAACTTCACCATCTATTTATACTTATTTTTATGAGAGAAAACAGTCTTTCTGCATTAAATGCATGTGTGTTGAAATGACATTAAGAAACTGGTAGGACGCTAAGATAAATGTATTACAATGCAAGAGGATTGTTTGTAATATTACGCTTTTGGAATGAAGCTATAGCGGGTGCACTCATGAAGCGATGTTTTCTTATAATCGCAATGTACAATTTATATGTATATATCGGTTAACGCTCTAGCGATCGCAATTTTTGTTTTTCCTCGGCATATAACTTTCAATTAACAAACGATTTGTCGAGTTCGTTAACCAAAAAATTTAGATCATTCGGGATGGGGGGTTAACCTGAAACGAATTATTTTTAAATAATTAAAAATCCCTTTAGCGGCCACAATTTTTGTTTTTCTCAACAAAACTGGGCATATTTCTTTAAAATAAATCAATAAAAGGTAATTTTCGAAAACAAAAGAAATCTGGAAGGGGGGGGGGGTTAAAGCAAAATTTTAATATCGTTCCAGAGGCAGCAATTTTAAACATTTTAAAAGGAAATTCAGTATGTACAATTCAAACAAAATAATAAAAATGGTTTCCCAAAATCAATGAAATCGTACTATAAGGAGGCGGGTTACCTGAATCCCAAAAATAAAAATCACCCTAATGGCACTAATGTTGGTTTTTTCGCAACGAAAAACCGCATAAATCATTTAAATAAAAAAAATGAAAACAGTTTATGTAAACCAATGAAATCAGATTATTAAGAGGGGGATTTAATTAAAACCAAAAAAAATTTAAAATTATTCTAAGGGCACCAATATTTGCTTTTTTGCAAATAAACTCCGCACACACAATTTAAATAAAACAATACAAACAATTACTGAGCATAAGCTATTAGAAATGGAGATTTATCTGAAACCCCAAATTTAAAAATCCCCTTAGTGACTTAATAATTGTTTCTTAAATATAAATTTGGTATATATCATTTAAATAAAACACGAACAACATTTTCTGAAAATTAGTGAAATTGGACATTTGGATAGGGTGTACTTGAAAACCAAAGTTTAAAAATCGCTCTTGCAACTAACTTTCTCTATATTGCATTAAAATAAAAGGACTAATTAATTCAGTACATAAACTGTATTTATAACGATGCATATGTTTTATATTTCACAAAAGCATAGTCACGAAGATAGCAAATGAGAAATATTAATCTATTACGTGTTTAGGAATTATATTTCTATGTAAGGGCTCTGTAGCAACATCCAGAAAATGTTTTGAGCACACGTTTTTATTACAATAACATTTAAATTAAATTTGAAAGCCAATGAAAAGTGATGAAACATTTGATTGTTTATTGTTGATTGTTTTTATTTACTTCGTACGTAGTAATTATATTTTAATAGTAGCATGTTTTTGTTTTATTGAAACATAGAACATCATCTTATATACACTATATAACTCAAAACTTTCTGTAATGTTTCTCTATTTTAGTGAATGTATAGATGATATTAAGAGCTCAATTCATAAATATGGTTACATTTAAAAATGTTTAAAAAGATCCAAACAGTATAACTTTGTCTATGAGTGGCGATATATTTCATTTAATTAATTTTGTGATTTAATTTCAATAATATAAAATAATAATTCTAAATTAATTAATTAATAAGAACATAATTTGGATGTCATATTCTTTTTTGAAGTTACACTACTAGGTGAGGAATTCGCTTAGTTTGAGCTTGTGTGAGTGACTTTTATGTATTAATAATAGATTAAGTGTATAAACAAAAGAGCAAAATATTTATAAAACACTCAGAGAGAGGCGTAGAGTTATTGTTAAGTTCATTCAACTCGAAATTATTTGTAGGTAGTGTTTCCGTGTTTTCCAAGACCCCCCCCCCGAAGAGAATGCATACAGTTTTTAAGTTACGAACATATATATATCTTTCTTTATTCATAAAAATGTACGCCTATCATTTCGCTGCATTTTTCGCTGAGAAAACCCTAAGCATGGCTTCATTTAGAACGGAAGTAAAGCCAGGGCCCCGTATCATGGTTTTATGACCCATAAAGTCGGAAAGAGAGACCTCTTAGCAAAATTTATCGGCCATTTCACTTAATTGAATGGGACGCTGACGATCTGATCGTGAGATGTTAAAGAGCGTCCTGTCGTAAATAAAAAAAAAAAAAATGAGAAAAAGTATTGGTTGCACTGTCCTTTTTTTTCAGAATTTATCTAAATAAATAAATTTTGAAAAGATCTGTACTTAAATGAATGTATTTAAAAAGTATCGTTATTTATTTTATTTCCTATATTATGAAAAATGAATAAGAACAACATTTATTTTAATGTCCACATTTTAAAAGTGTCTTAAGTATCGTCAGGAATACTTTTTCATTACAAAGCTTTATCTTAAGCTTGTAGAAATTTCAAAACAAATAGCAAAAGGAGAATTGATACCTAATGTGATTTCCTTTGTTTGGAACGGGCAGCCTATGTATATTTGAACAGCGGAAGATCTAAGAAGAACATTGGGGAGAAGATAAGGGGAGTAAATCAGTTAATCTCTGCAGTAACTTAAGCTTGCTTTGTTTATTTCAGAGTAATCTCTGGCCTGCTCCTAGAGTTAATCTCTGCTATATAACATACTAGCACGTTACTATGAGATTATAAGGTGGTGCCTCATACCTCGCGATTTACTGTATAATTTAGATTAAATGAATTACTAACAGATGCACTAGGAAGCGAGGGTCCTTATTATCAAAGATCTCGCGCGGTAATACTCCAGACAAATGCACTGATGTTCATAAGTGTTCAATCATAAAAACTAATTTCAAGTACTGCTCTTACAATGGACCCTTATTAGGTGGCACGGTATAGAAGAAATTTAATTTATGCTCATGCAAGACGTGACATCGTTCCATCTTGTTGAAAGTACACCGTTGTCAAATCTGTGTCTGTTAATTGTTCTCCAATTTGTCTAAAAATGTTCACATATATCTCTAAACTTAGTAAGCTGTAAAATAAAATGGGCCCAATAATCCACATTAAGAATGCAGTGGAGAAAACCGAAGATAGTGTACTTCAGTAGATATAAGCGTCGTGCTGTAAATGCTAAGGTAGTGGGTTCAATCTCTCATGGCCCAAGGTATTTTTCTTCTTCTTTCCTTCTTGAGTTAAAGGGGATTTGTCACTATTACAATTATTTACCGGCTAACAAGTAGCACACAATACCCTATCAACGATATATACGAAAAGGAGGCGAGCGTAGGCGTCAGGCCGTAGCGAGTGGCAGCAAACCACTGGGTCCACCGGTTTTTAGGATTTACCCGAGGTTAGATTAAGGTTAGTGTGCATGTATATAACGTGAATTTCTATAACGCGTGATAAAAAGTAATAAAATAAAGTTGAAACACACTTGAAAAACTCAATTTTTAATAAAGAACAAGATATTACGGAAGAACGTTACGAAAGACAACGTATAGGTTGCATTTTACGTTACGTTACCTTTAACAAAAATAATACATGCAAAATTTATAGTCTAAGGCGGATGCCTATTTCATTTAGGTTACGACTCCAGTCCCGCTGCCGGTACTGGTGGTATAGTGGTAACCATATTTCCCTCCTAAAACCAAGATCGCGGGTTCAATCTCGGCCAGGATCGATGGATTTTTTCGGGCGTAAAAATGCTAAGTATGGCTTCCTTCGGAAGGGAAGTAAAGCCGTGGGTCCCGTGTCGTACATTTACGGTACGAAAAAGAACCTCAAGTCTGAAAGAAGGGGCCTCTGAGCAAATTTTATCGTCCGTTTGATGCCCTGAATTGGGGATGCTGATAACCTGAGATGTTAAAGAGCGTCCGTAAATAAAACAAATAATAATAATAATAATAATAATAATAATAATAATAATAATAATAATAATAATAATAATAATAATAATAAAACAGTTCCGCTTCTTCCGCTGGCGTTCAGAACTGCGGCATTCGACTTTCTCCGCTGCCGCTCGGGACTCACCTCGATTTCTACAGGCAAGTGATTTCCATTCGTTGCTGCAAACTGAGTAGTGTCAGCAGCCAACGGCACGACTTAACCCTACAGACAGACGGCAGCGGTGAAAGCCGAGCCCAATTCCAGATAGTTTGACTGCAACAATGTGAACACCAGTGTTCAGAGATTCATTTCAGTTGGAGAGGCGAATGAGCAAAATGGCGTTCAAGTGGATGGAAACCAATGCCTAAAACACACGACATCAGGCCTTCTGCTGGTAGCCCCAAAGCAATCGCTCAGTCGCAGATGGCAGGCATTGGAATTGATGTTCGACGGTTTGCAGCAAATTTGAAGCTTGGGCTGGGTTGTGGGCAGGGCAGATACAACTGATGTAAAGTATTGAAGAGGGACAGGTATGTCCATAGCTGATATTTCTGTAGAACTGAAGTAGCATATGTGATGGGTGAGATTTGAGTTTTGAGGCAGGTTTATAGCGCTCCCAAAGGTTTGCATCTACTCTTTTAGTTCTTTCCCAGAACTACAGGGCATGCTTAGCTCTACGGATATCTAAGGGTTCGAAGCCCGTTTGTAGCTGTATAGCTGTTAGTGGAGTATTTCGCTCCTCCGATGACGATTCTTATGACATTGTTTTGAACTACGTCGTGAGAATGTAGACAAGACCTCGCTGATGTGTTCCATCACGGGTCGATCATTGAGGTAAACAGATCCCCTAACTGTCGCCTTGCTTTTCAGAAGTCTATGTTCGTTGTTTAGTTAATACCTAAATATATAATGATTTTAACGTTTTCGATTCTTCTCCCCTGATTCTTCCTGGCTGAAAACAGACGCCTTTGTTTTCCCCACATTGCTCGTGAGACCCCAAGACTGTCAATGCGTCTCTGTAACCCCGTTACTAAAGTATAGCACCGTACATCATCAGTGCTGGAATTTTCTGATCTCCCACAGTTGGGGCATCAAAACCGGCTCCACAAAAACACTGAAATGTTATTACGAAAAGGAGAATCTAATAATTTTACTCTTTAGCAGTTCCAAGCAAGCAAAGTGATATCTGAATTCACTTTATGCGGTTGTTGGTAAAAACGGTGGATCGCTAGAAGGGAAGAATGGCATTTCCTTCATTATCACGGTTATTGCTTGTTGGTATGAAACTTTTTTTTTTGATTGATTTATTTATGGACGCTCTTTAACAGCTCAGTTCATCAGCGTCCCATTCAACTCGGGGCGTGAAACGGCCAACAATTTTGCTCAGAGGCCTCTCTTTCAGGCTTGAGGTTCTTTTTCGTGCCGTAAATGTACGACACGGGACCCACGGCTTTACTTCCCTTCCGAAGGAAGCCATACTTAGGATTTTTACGCCCGAAAAATCCATCGGTCCTGGCCGGGTTCGAACCCGCGATCTTGGGTTTAGGAGGCAAGTATGGTAACCACTACACCACCAGGACCGACGGTATGAAACTGGAGGATATGGAACCAGAAGACTTTCACATCCCGAATGTCATATTTGATATCCATTATTCATTTCTTTTTCTTGTTAAATTCTTTGTTGAAGCAAAAGTAGAAATATCTCCCACGGTTTGTCGGTTGTATCAAACGGGGACATGGGTTTTATCCATGCATTCCGAATTGAAGAATATGTCGTACAAAGTCGTGTGGGGTCCACGGTTTTGGGGATCTACGTGGTATTCCAAATATAGAAAATAAAAAAGTTTCACTGCATGTTACAATATCCTTTCCTTTTTTCCAAAAGCCCGTGTAACTAAAATATTTGTTTTGCTAATACTCTTTACGGGGCTTTATGACAGCAATATTGATACCACGCAGACACGTTATGACAAACACAGATAAGCGCCACTGGACATTTGACAAACAAAACTAAACAAATCACTTCGGCACCGACACGTTACTCCAAACATTACAGACAGCTTAAGTGTCACTCGTACAGTGCGATCATGTTATTCACAAATACAGAGGTTGCCCCCCCCCAAAAAAAAGTATACACACTTCAAGAAAAGAAAAAAAAACTGCGTTAACATAAGAAAACTGAATTTACACAAACAGAAAATCACGAGCACTAATCATCTTAGAATTTTACAGTTACAACAGTTGCTCAAAATACACACCATCAACGTCGATATACTTCTGAGTACGTTGAACTACTGACTGAGCAACGTTTGCGAAAGTGTCCTCAGCGATTGCAGTACATGCGGTTTCAATTTCTTCCCGAAGGGCTGCCAGTGTAGCTGGTTTTCTACGGTATACAACATCCTTAAGAGTTCCCCATAGGTACAAGTCCAACGGAATTTGTTCCGGAGAACGCGGTGGAAACTCAATCGGATCTCTTTGTCCTATCCAGGGCCTTGGATCCAGTGCGCGGGGCTTGTTGCTGTGCGAGATCTGCCCTTGTGAACATCGCATGCGGTACCACGAGTGTCAAATTTGTCTCGAATGCGTGCAATTGTTACTCGCGTTGGCGGTTCTGTTCTGTACACACGTCTTTGAACTTCAACAACATTCTCGGTTTTCGAATACCACTTCAAAATTGCTTTCCGCTGTTGGAACGATAATCTTGCTTCCATTTTGTTGTAGCAACGCTAGCATAACGCAATGTGAGTCGCATCTGTTTACAGAACATTATACATAATCTTGGATTCATTTGTTCATTGTTGATTTACCTGTCACGTAGCAACGCTATCATAATGTAATAGTTCGTTGTCCCTTTTTACAGCAACTCTATGCACTTCGTTAATTTGGAAGCGAATAGTAGTTGTTCATAATATTTAAAAATTTACTGCATATGTTCATATGTTCATTTTTCTTTCATTTCTTTGATTAAAGTGTCAAATCAGCGTATACTGCTCTCCTCCGAACAATAAGCAATAAAAGCAAAATAAAGGTTTTCTCACTTCGCCCAATGCCAACCAAGCTGTTTTTTTCAAACCATAAAGACGAAAACCTTCTTAATTTTTCTTCCGGATTACTGAATAAGCTCTATAGCTTTCAGTTGATGTCCTAAATGCTTCACTTCCAACTTTTCACTTAAACTTAGGTACCAAAAATTGCATCAATGTTACATCACAGTTGAAAATGTGAAAATCAAGTCGTCCTGCCACTGGCAATTACAATGAAGAAGCCACCCGATTTCAATCAAAGTGCGAAAACAGCCCCCAGTATGTATGTCTGGTATCAGTAACTCAATATCTCGTTCTTAAGAAAAGAGAGCTGACCAATGACAGTCTTCCTGCTGACCCATATAAGGCAGAAATAAGGAGAAAGGCTAACCCATCTTGGAAGAAGACAAATATAAGCCCTTGTAAATCTTGGCTGGTCCATGAAAGCATAAGTTTAAAGCGTAAAAATATCCTGACTGGCCCAAGAGCTTCCCTCTCTAACGGACGACCCGCATACTACCGCTACTACAGTAGAGGGAAAATGCGCTTATTGCATAAGATACATCTAAGAACTAATCGCTTATATATCGCCGTTTTCGTGTATTTTTATTTTAAAAGTTGACCAACAGAAGGGAAAATGATAAATAATTGCAGTATTTTCTTTGGAGGGGCCGCTTCTGCTTCTTTCTAAAGTGAAACCAAGAAGAAAGGAAGGAAGGCTACACGTTTTTCTATGAAAGGGAAACATTAATATATACAGAGGGTGCCAAAATGTATGCACACTTTCACATTAGATATCTATTTAATATATTTCAAAGTTGAACCGAAAAACAACAGTAATGTTCTGTAAACAGATGTACTCACACACATTATGATAGCGTTGCTACGTGACAGGTAAATCAACAATGAAAAAATGAAACCAAGATTATCGTTTGATGTTCTTAAACAGATGTGACTTACATTACGTTATGCTAGCGTTGCTACAACAAAATGGAGCCAAGATTATCGTTTGAACAGCGGAATACAATTTTGAAGTGGTATTGGAAAACCGAGAATGTTGTTGAAGTTCAAAGGCAATGGGGAGGTGAGTACAGAACAGAACCGCCCTTGAACTTCTACCTATGGGGAACTCTTAAGGATGTTGTATGCCGTAGAGAACCAGCTACACTGACAGCACTTCGGGAAGAAATTGAAACGACATGTGCTGCAATCGCTGAGGACACTTTCGCAAACGTTGCTCAATGAGTAGTTCAACGTACTCAGAAGTGTATCGACGCCGAGGGTGGACATTTTGAGCAACTGTTGAAACTGTAAAAGTCTAAGATGATTAGTGCTCATTATTTTCTCTTTGTGTGAATTCAGTTTTGTTATGTCCTTTGCTTGAAGTGTGTAGTCATTTTTGGCACCCTCTGTGTATGTGCGTGCGTGTGTGTATATTCAAAGTTTATATCAGCATTTACTTGATACTTTAGAAACCTACAATTTCTTAATGTTGCAAAATGTTTATGACTTGACGATAACTAAAGCTTATTTGTTCTAAATCACTTTTGCGAAAAGAGAAAACGACCATACTATCAAATTTCATCTGGATATTTGAGAGTTAAAAATATGTTACTAATTGAAGAGTAAATGATATTTTACGCTAAGGCTGAAGCTAGAAAGACTTCCAAATAGCCAATATTTCCGCGTAGGAATTAAACTGCCGTCCTCGTTTGTGTTTTACTAAGAACGAAGTAGACAATGATTGTGATTTCAGATAAAGAAGAAGGGGAAAATAAAAGGAATAAATTATTATATTTTATTTTCATTTGTTGTTCACATACGGCTAAAGCTATCGGCTTAAATAAAGTTAGTATTGATCGTATCACTTGAGAGAACCTTTCGTCCACGACTGAACGAACGTTTTGAACCCAGCGATAAAAACGAACGCAACTTTCACCTCTTTTGTTTCGACATTAAATCCCACTTTGCAATATTTGGGTTTCTTTTTAGCGATAAAACTTTTAATCTGCTTGCGTAGAAATTAAAGATAATTTCTTTAATTTCCATTCTAAATAAACGACACAGATGCCTTATTATTTTTATTCACTTCAAATAGTGTTGTGAATGTTTTATGCGTTTTCCCCTCATTTCCCTGTACACTTTTAACAAACGAAACATTTGCAACAGATAGGACACAAAGAAAACTTTTTTTTAAAAAAGAATTGCAATTTTTAATGGTGATTTTTCGCAAATGCGCTATAGCACGATAAAATGACAAACTTATTGTTATAAAATGCAATATAACTGCGAAATGGACATTTTTTTTTCCAAATAAAACCTCGTTGTTCGACTGTCACACAGTTTACAGAGATTTGTATCTTAAATTAAGTCAACAGGTGCTAAATTGAAAAGATCGAAAACAGCGGGCAGAAAATTATAAACAGGAATTTTTTATATGAATGATTGTGGGTTTGGGGGGGGGGGAGTTAATTGCGCACTAACCGCCTTGATTTGCAAAAGAACATTTTTTACAAGCATGTCAAAAGTAGGGGACGTGTCAGTGCAAAAGATAGTTTCAACAATAAATCAGAAGAGGAACAGCGTTGAGTAAAGTGGCAAACCACCATCCAAATGCTGCGCGATAAAGTGACAAGTGCAAAATCTGGAAATCGTGCTTTTGTTCAAGACAATGAAGAACATCCCTTCTCACAAAATGGACTCTCTAGCTTTTCGGAAATACTTGTCAACAAACCTTATTTTAAGACTGTATACCACATATTTCATTTTATCTGCTTCTTAAAAGGGAAGAGGAAACCGTAAATTTAATGTCATTTACGCGTTTACACTTTAGCAAAGGCAAACAATTAACATAAATAAAATGAGAACCCAAAAATTAATTAAATCAAGGGGTGCAAAAGAATAAAAAATCCAATATTAAACGCCCAATATTAAAAGTATTAATTATTGACAATTTTTATTTCGCATTGATGTTATTTCAAGACACACTTGTGTATCAGAATTAAATCAAATTGCATTTTTTTTTTCAAAATGCTAAAATGCTAAATTGCAAATGTATAAATACTATAAATTGCTTAAAGTGCAAATCAAAATGCAAAATGTATGATTTTAAAATGCTAAAATTTATATTTATATATTAAATATGCATTTAATGTGAAAGGGTGTATACATTTTTTTCGGAACTCTCGGTGTATATTCATTACAACTGTTTAGTTTTCATATCCGCTTATCGTTTCTATACATTCTGTCTCTACCTTTAGATAATAATATTAAAAGTGATCGAATGAAGTAAACTTAGGAGCATTACGATATCTAATTAAACAGTTATTAAGTCATTTGAGAATTGTACGATATATTTATCTAATACCTTTTGTTTTAATACTGCTTTACCTACTAGACGAATCATACTTATGGGTCACTATATTGCCTATTTGTGCATTTAAATCTCCTAATACCAATAGAAAATAGTTTTTATCAATTTGGTAAATTAGCATTCCATCAAACTCTCCTAGTTTTCTATCTTCCCTTCTTTTACGGCATAAGTTGATACAGCAGTTTAAATAGTCTACCTTAAATCTGATTGTTCTTACATTAATAAACATGTATGAATGTATTCTTCTTTTATATTTTTTAAAAAGATGGACACCCAAACCATGTGTGAAGCATATTAGAAATAAACGTTATTTTTTCAGAAGCTTTAATTTTTTTTCCATGCAAAACTACAAATTTCTCCTAATTTTGTTAACTCTTATACGAAATTGTCTTCTTTAGATATATAATAGATTAAAAAAATTGCAAAATGTGTGTTCTCTTTCAAGTACTGTAGTTTACCTGCGGCGAAGGACGATGAACAAGTCTTAAAAAAAGTAGCTATCGATTACAAATATCTCAGCCATAGACTGGGAATAGCTTATTTTCTGTTCAACTGTTGTTACTTGTAACTGAGTGGGAATATTTGTGTTAATGAAGAAAACCTCGAGAAAAATATCTTAAACAATATGAGTGTTTTTAGATAACACCACAATTACTGCACACTCATATCCTGTAATAGCGATAAGCGCGCATTTGAACCGGTAGCGTTTACAAAACTTTTGTTCTGTGTTCACAGAAACCATGCATTGTTTTGTTGCAGACGGTCGGCACACATGCAAAGTTCTTTAAAACTGCACTTTTTGCAACTTCCTTATTTTTCATAATAAATGCATGAAAATGGTTAAACTGTAAGTGCAGTAATGACTAGGTATATATATATAAATTAACACTAATAATAAAAGTAGATAAAGATAAAACACAGAGAAAGAGTCACACTTGAAATTGCTATATTTCGAACTACTGCGAGTTGTTCAATGGCAAGAAGCTAGACAAGTGAAAGTGATAAAAGTAAATATTGAGTATCGAAGGTAACGTTATGCATGGAAACAGATGAAACTAGAAATGAGCGTGTGGGAAGAAAAAAACTAATATGTAAGATTTAAACCAGGTGGTATACGCGCTTTATGTAAAAATATAGCTATATGTTTTATATTTTATATAAAATATATATTTTTACATAAAATATAGCTATATTTTTATATTTTATATAAAATATATATTTTACATAAAATGTAGCTATATTTTTTATATTTTATATAAAAATATATATTTTTACATAAAATATAGCTATATTTTTATATTTTATATAAAATATATATTTTTACATAAAGCGCGTATACCACCTGGTTTAAATCTTACATATTAGTTTTTTTCTTCCCACACGCTCATTTCTAGTTTCATCTGTTTCCATGTATAACGTTACCTTCGATACTCAATATTTACTTTTATCACTTTCACTTGTCTAGCTTCTTGCCATTGAACAACTCGCAGTAGTTCGAAATATAGCAATTTCAAGTGTGACTCTTTCTCAGTGTTTTATCCTTATCTACTTTTATTATTAGCGTTCATTTGTTACATTGTTAATAGTGTTTCTTTATTTTTATTTTTCATGAATATTATATATATATATATATATTTATTCTGTATTACTTGATAAAATTATTATACGTATTTGCTTAAAATGAAAGATTCGCTTTTTATTTCGAATCGTTATAACTAAGTTTTGAGTCAAAAAAGATACTATAAACAAATAAATGTAGTATATTTCAAATCTCTACTTATTCATTTTTATTTAGAATTAGTTTCGGCAAATTTTAAATGTTTACAATATAGCCACCCGGCTTACATTTTTATATTGCGTGCGGGCTGTGTAATAACACTTTTTATTTAGACCACATGGAGAGAGAGAGAGAGAGAGTAGAAGCAAAAAGAAAACTTTCTTATTAGGAAGAGTATTTCTCCAATGCTGACCGTTATTCTGAATTAATTTGACAACTTAAGAATCGGATTATGATGTTGGAATTACTTTAAGTAATAACAGTGTCTCCGAAAACAGATAACAGATTCCCCTTTCCCTATATATTTTGCACTCGGAAATTAAATGAAAGTCTTATCTTCTGCAATGGTCATATTCAAGGCTTCCTGCCACAAACGAACAAGGAGTAAAGATTAAGGTGTGTGGGCAGCTGGAGTAGTGGCCTGGTTAATAAAAACAAAATGGTGTAGGAATGATTTCATTGAGGCAGTCTGCTATCCTTGTATAACTTGCCTGTGAGGCAGACAAGTAGACGACCCCGTGGTCTGAACTTGGCCCACAAACAGATGTATATCATGTTGTAATTATTTCTCCAGCCTCATTGTTTTGCGGCCACTTCCAAGGTTTTCACTTTCGTGTACAGGGATGCACAAATTGCAGTTCTAATATTAGTGTAAGATAATCTTAAAAAATATTATGTATGAATGGAGGAACATGTTGACGGAGAGATGGATGGGCAGATGAATGGAAAATATTTAGTGCAAGCAGGTATGACGTGAGTTCCGGAAACATAAATAGGTTGCATAAATTATCATGCAAATGATATCATCCATAAGCGTTTAGCATCTGCCATTAAAACTCTGATAGAACTACGAGTTACTTTTTGAGTGGTTAAAAACTTCGGAAATAAAAAAAAAATTGGAACAAAATATTCATATTTAAGGTTTACACACTTTTGCATGCATTCAAACCAATTCTCGAAATACTTTTTCAACTCTGAAGTTGATATCTCAAAAACAAGGATTTTAAATGCTTCAACAGTTTCCTGAGGTGATGAAAATCGTTGTTCGCGCATTTTTTGTGTGACATTCGGGAACAAAAGGAAGTTGTTAGGAGATAAATCAGGTGAATACCGAAAACGAAATTTAAATCGACGTTTTTCTACTTTCCGTTGCTTGACTTGCAATGTGAGAGCTGACATTGCCATGATGAAGAATGATGCGACGTTTTCCTGATTCGGTCATGACTTCTGGCAAAAAAATTGTTGTACACCTTTCAGCATTAACTGTTCTTCGATCATCTAAAGGAATGGTTGAGAAATGCCCAGTATAACCGAAGAAACAAACGATCATTTTGTTGAAAGTGCTTCGTGAACGAATAACTTTTGGGAACACCCATTGTTGCTTAGTTTTCTGTTCACACGAATATAAACTAAAGTTTTGTCACCTGTTAAGATGTTGTGTACGGATTTTGATATGGTGGAATTTTTTAGCATTTCATTACATCAATTAACACGACTGTTTTTTGAGCTTCGGTCAAATTATGCTGAATCCATCGCGAACACACATTTTTCACAGACAAATGTTCTTGCAAAATCGAATGTACTGCAGTCTTCGATATGCTGAAGGATGTCTCTTATCTCCCTGTAAGTCATATATGGATGTTCTTCAATCATGTTGCGCACAGCATCGTGAAATGACAACAGATTTTGGTAGACGTACAGGAAATTTATCACTGACGGACGCAAGACCACGAGAAAATTCTGCAAACCAATTGTAAACAGTGCTTTTTGTTGGTGTTACATTACCGAAAGTTGAACGAAGCGATTCTATGCTTGCTGTTGAATTAGGTCTTTACTAAAATCGTAAATAAATAAATAATAAAAATCATACACTGAAAACCTTAACGTGAAATATCCAAATTTTTTTTCGCAAAAATATTTTCTTTAAACGCTCACTAACAAACTACTCGGTCAGTTTCTAAGCCGTAACTGCTTTCACAATAACAAATGTCATTTGTTACGAAAATAATAATGAAATATCTCAATAGCGCCATCTAGTGGTCGTTTATAACAACCTAAAAGATAACTCTGGAAATAAATTTGAAATCTTCGATGAAAATACCTAAAGGCCTATTGCCAACTTCTGTCTAAAATTGTGTCGTTATATAACCCGATGTGTGAGCCGCCATTTTAACTCTTCCCCTTTACTTCCTTGCTTTTTTCTCTATAGGAACTCTCTCTCTAGAACCATATTTTCTTATTAGTGAGAGAACTTGGTTTTCAGGAGTATCATCTGTTCTAGCTCGTGAAGTCACCCTCTTTGACATCGATATCCTGCTTGTACTTGGACAGTTAATTGGTTTTTGGACAAGGAAAAAATAGGTTAACTTCGACATGGACATGAAAAAGTATTAGGGCAGTGGCTAACAACATTTTTACTCAGTTAGTGGTTAATGGCTTTTTTTTTTTTTTTTTTTTGTTTGAACTGAACAGTTTACATGATAAGCGTGGGGAATGAGGTATAGCATATTTCGTTTAAGGAAAAACGTTGCCAGATCTGGAATTTATTTTAGTATGTTTAGAGCTAGCAGAGATTTAAAGTGAGAGTAAATAATTTATATTTATTGGAGCCTCAGACATTAATATGAGAAACAGAAATATTCACAGTTTTTGCTCAATCTTTGATATAGAAAATAACAGTTACAACACTGGAAAATTACCAGGCATTTCTTGATAGTGTTTAGACGAAAGCAATAACACTAGACAGTCAAAACTTGATGGGATGTGACGAGGTTATTAAGATATGTCCCGTATTTTATTTCGATATCCAGGTAATAATATTTTTAAATGGTGAAACGGGAGATTCCTTTGTCAAATCAGGTAAACTGTGGAATTCCTTTGGGTAAATAATTTTATAATGGCTTACTTTGAAGGGTTTAGTGTTAAATTGCTGAAATGTTTGGATATAAACCCTTTCCTTCATGCTTCGTGAATTGTTTCAAAGAGAAATAAATATGGAATTATTCTTTTCATTATACTTGTATACCCATGGAAAATTCGTTTGGTTTATTCCTGCAACTTTGGGAATAAATTTAATGAAAGTAGGCAAGAAATAATTTCTTTTTAGTTTTTTCCTGAGGAAATTATTTTGACATATTTTCTGAGTATGTTATTTTACAATATTTAAGGTGATATATTAGGTTTGTCTTTTGCGTGAATCTTCTGTTATGATGGTTTCTCTCAGTCAGGAATGTAACTTTTGTCTTATTTTGGGAAAATGTGTTGCGTTATTTTATTTCTTCTTCTTTTTAACGTGTTAAATTTATAATTGATGATGTCAAATACTTAATTGCTCTTTACCTGTTGTAATAGTTATGGAAATATGCACTTTTTTTTTTTAGAATAAATGAAATGTAAGTGTATTTTAATTGTTGTTATATTTCAGAATACATCCAAGAGCGTTGTCTTGGAAATTTTCTTTTCCTACCTCATGTTCTACATATTGATTTCTCACAATCATATCCTGAGAATTTTATTTATTTCAGTATCCTTTCGCGTATTCGTGTCCCGTGTCAATAACTAATAACGAAATGAGATCGCGGCAGCAAAATAAACAACAAGTCACTATTTTAACTTGAATTAATTTCATGCTATTATTACCACCGATAAATCACTTGGACATTTCGCCCACGTTTGTACATATAGTAGCTATATCCACATCATATTGTATTGCCAACCCTGGAACAGACCTAAACTTCTCTCGTGATGTATTGTAGCGTAAAGGAGGTTAAATCGTGATGCAATGGATGTTCTGAATGAACGTTGTGAAGGCCGCTTTCACGCATTTATCCTCCTGCTTGTTAGGAAAACTGCCCGCAGCCACAGATTCTTGTTGCCTGTGTATCGAATGCTTTAATGCGCACAAAACATTCATACATATTTACAAAGTGAATGTACATTGTTAGGTGGAAATTAATTTTATTTTTGACTGAAATGCGTCAAAATGGTATTAGAAAATGTTTTATTCATAGTTTTTGATCACTTTATAAAAGTATAGCACTTCTATCATGTATATGTCGGTCCTGGTGGTGTAGTCGTAACCACACTTGCCTTCTAAACCCAAGATCGTGGGTTCAAACCCGGCCAGGATCGATGGATTTTTTCGGGTGTAAAAATCCTAAATATGGCTTCCTTCAGAAGGGAAGCAAAGCCGTGGCTCCCGTGGTCCCGTGTGGTACATTTATGGCAGGAAAAAGAGCCTCAAGCCGAAAGAAGAGTCCTCTGAGCAAATGGGACGCTGATGACCTGAGATGTTAAAGAGCGTCCTCAAATAAAACAAATGAACAATCAACTTACATTATCCTTCGAAGCGCACTGCATCATTATTATCTTAGTTTAACAACATACACGCATACGTATTTAGGCAATTACTTCCTCTGTTTAGAGACACTGTTTATATCACTACTGAATGCCGCCCTTAGAACTAATTACATCATTTTTTTGAAATGATAACATACCAGGCTAAGTTTTTTTTCCAGTTCTCTCTCTCTCACTTTCCCTGAACATTCTTCTTGCAAATTCCTATGAGACCATAAATATAAGCGGGTAGACCAGCGGTGATGATGCCCAAATATACGATATAAACAAAAAAAGGTAAACCGCTTTTCTGTAGTTTGTAAACACTGCCCTCGCAGATAACTTTTCTGCTCGGTGTTTCACAGAATACCTAGAATATTATTTAAACAGAACTCTGGCAGTCTGAGACGCTCAATATTCTTTTAAATTAGCAGGTTCGGGCTTTATTTCTTATCGGATCATTGGCAAAATGGTATTCGAGAATACTTCCTAACCCTTTAAAGGCGAATACCAGATGACTTCAGGGGCAATAAACTCCCAAAGGTTCTCTCCATTGATCTTCATTTATTCACTCTATGAAATACTCTTAAAGTATACCAGTAATGGTATGGGTGGTAGTAGTAGTAGGGTTTCTCTCTCTCTCTCCCCTCTCTCTTCCGCTGGAGGGGAAATACTTTATGCGCGCCAGTAAGCTGTCAGTATGGGGCTCCCATAAAGTGTACCCACTAAAACCCCTCGAATTGATGAACGGACAAACGGATTGATTGAATGACTTACGGTTGAAATTGAAGGACAACAGATAATTGAACAGACAGTGGGTGAATTCATGCACATGGAAGTAGGCTGATAAATGGATAAACGGAATGACGAACTGATGGTATTTTGTAGATATGCTGGCAGAAAGGATAATGGGTATGTAAAAATTTGATAGGTATAAGATACATAACTGTAGTCTATGTAGCGTTTGCAACTACTAATGGGATTCCTGGGTTCGAATCCCGGTCAGGTTAAGCTCTGTGGTTTTTTTTTTTTTTTTTTGTTTGAGTTTTTGAGTTTTTTCCTTATTCCGAGAAGATCAGTGCCAGATAGCTTTCAGGCGCCAAGGATTCCAATCTCATTTGCGCCATCATTTATTAATTTCATTTCATTCATTACTACATACTTACCAATAGTATTCGCGAACTGCAGGCGTCGCGAGAAAACCAATGCAGTAAAAGCAACTTTAAAAACTACCTCGTTTATTGTGTGTTGATTGAATTGTTGTATTACGGACTCTCTTTAACATGTCATGTCATCAGCATCATATTCAATTCAGGGCGTGAAAAGACCGATAAATTTTGCTCTGAGGCTTCTTCTTTTACGTGCCGTAAATGTACGACACGGGACCCATAACTTTACTTCCCTTCCGAAGGAAGCCATACTTAAAATTTTTAAGTTCGAAAAAATCCATCGATTCTTGCTGGATTCGAACCCTAAACCTTGGGTCTATGAGGAAAGAATGATATATGTTGTAATAGAGTATACTATATATGTGATTTTTTCATTGTTATTATCGTGGCTCGTATATCCAAAATATTATTTTATCAAAAGTCAACTAGAATATCTGCACTAATATTGATAAATCATTAATATTTAATGATCCATTACGCTAATGACTCATTAATTAGTCTGGTATTTGCACCAGCAGAAGTTAATGGATGTCTAGCCACACTCACAAATGTGTGGTTGAGTTGGTAAGTTTTTGACACGGACTGATTGATGCTGTTATTAGAAACATCACATCAGCATATGCTCTCGCTCGGTGTGACATCTACCAGATGGCCAGCCTATTCTCTCAGTAAATACGTGCTTTACTGAGAGAATTACAAAGCCCATTGTGCACCCTATTGTATAACTTCTCTTTCAGTCATTATTCCAGTATTTCTTTCATGTCCATAATCCTCTCCCCCTATTGCCTTCTAACAGAAGATCGCGGGTTCAAACCCGGCCAGGAATGATGCATTTTTTCTGGCGTAAAAATCCTAAGTATGGCATCCTTCAGAAGGGAAGTAAAGCCGTAGGTTCTATGCCGTAGAATTACGGCACGAAAAAGAACCTCAAGTCGGAAAAAAGAGGCCTCTGAGCAAAATCTGTCGGCCATTTCACGCCTTGAATTGAATGGGACGCTGAATACCTGAGATGTTAAAAAGCGTTCGTAAATGAAATAGATCAAAAAAATCAAAAGCATAGGTATCCCAAGTAATCAACATGGGATGCATTGGTAGTATAGCAATTGTTTTAATGAAATGGCGTAAAAACACACATTTTTATCTTAAAAATAGGACAACTATGTATATAAGCACATGTTTACACTTTGTCTTCTTTCTCCATCTTAAACGTCCTTACAATTGAAACAGAGCAACTCTTAATGTTATTTACAGACGAATCAAGAGCATTTTATGTATTTTTATGGATGTTCTCTGTCCACAGAACGTTTGCATAGGTGGCATTGTTCACGCTTCCCCCCACCCAGAGTACTTATTTGAAAACATTCAAATTTGAGATGTCATCAACTTCAGGAACAAGCAGTTTCTAAATCTCCAACTTCGTCAGAATTTACAATCGTTTCACTGCGTTCAGTCATAATAGCACCCAACTCTCCATCATCATCAGACATTCCCTTGTTCTTTATTAAACATTGCTTCTATTTCTGGACTACTCAAACGTTTTCTACTGATAGTGTAATTCATAGACACGTTGAGACAAAACACTAATAACAATTGAGGCAACAAACCTTAACCATGGGTAACAAATAAACGGAAAATATATTCATTGTTGTGCGGTTTCATAACTTAACATTACAGCAAGAAAATGCTGGTTGCTGGTCGGGTAGACGTGCAGTCCCGAGCGACAGCGGAGAGAGCCGAAGGTAGATAACAAGGCTTTCCCCCCTTCTTTTACCTGCCGGAGTTAAAGGAGATTTACCGCAATTACAACGATTTACTCGCTAACATAGTACCAAGCACATAGTGCGCTAAAAATTGATATTTACCAATTTTCTTTCTGCTGGAATCAAAGGAGATTTGCCACCATTACAATGATTTATCCCCCTCTATCAATTTATATTTACGAAAAGAGGCAAGCGTGCCGTAGCTAGCCGCAGCAAACCGCACGGGTTTCTAGAATTTACCAGAGGTTAGCGTTAAGGTTAGTGTGTGTGTGTACTACTTGCGAACTCCAATAAGAGCAAATTTACCACCGTTACAATATTTTACCCGCCTACTTAATAGCGCACAATCCCCTGTCAATTTTATTTAAAAGTTGCGGAGGACAATGTGTAGATTCAAAAACTTTACACATGCAACGTTTAGTTACAAGTGACTATGCAGTGTGCGCAGTAGTTCGGCTCTCTCCGCTGTCGCTCGGGACTGTACGTCTACCGCAGGAGCAGCCAACATTTTCTTTCTATAACTTCAAATGTTTCGTATAACAGATGCTCAAAGTAACGGTCAGCATTACTGCTTTCAAAATGTTACATTCAAAGAATAATGCCAATTTTGAATTGGGTCATATAGGCCCCAATGGTATTCAGTGCCAAAATAATGAATACATTTTAATGTATTGAAAATCAAAATAAATAAATAAATAAAATAAATGAGTAAAACATCATTGAATACTGTTGTCTCAGAGGGGTAAAGTCATACATTTTGAACGTTATATTTTTAAAAACAGCTGAGATTTTTCTTTTTTGGGGGGTCATATTGACCCCATTATGACCCCCAATGGCACTAGGAACGTTAAAAAAGGAAGCGTGCCTTCCCGCCATTTGCCAGTATTCAGTAAAACTTGAAAAAAAAAAAATATGTCCGGGAAACGGTCCTGGCGGGAGTCGAACCCCAGACCTCACAAGTCCGCGCTTTAATATCCTCTGCCACCCATGTCGTCACAAGCAATATCACACGCTGTTCTGAGATTACTCGCTACGCTAGTAATTAGTAATAAATCGAATGATATTTATTAAACTAATTCACGAATAAAATTAGAGTAAAAAGAACATAATCTTAAAATCGTTCAAAAGTAATCGTTTTATAAAATCCTTAAACAGACATTTATGAATTTCCTATTCAGAAATCGTGAGTCTGGAATAGATGGTCAATTCACATCTATTTACTCACTAATGTCAACTGAGAAAAAGGAAAATAGAAATTTAGCAACGCAAACTGTATAAAAAAAGAACTTTTTCACTTTTGTTCTTCTTCTTCTTCTTCTTCTTATTATTATTATTATTATTATTATTATTATTATTATTATTATTATTATTATAGGAATACCTTTTCATAATTGTAGCTTGTTTATATGTGATAGGAAAGTCGGTTGGCTGCAATGGTTAGATATTTTCTTCCTTGTATTTATTTTATTGTTACATTGTTGGCTATTGCGATTAATCGATTCTTCATTCTGGATTTTTGGAAAAACAGAGTTGGCGATACTGATAAGACAAATGAATGTTCATGCAACACAATAATTACGGTAAATTTACAGCAAATGGGCTTTTAATGGGTGAAATTAAAATTTTCATTAAAAACATGATGACCTATGAGTCATATAAGTGAAGCACTCAATATAATCTATGAGTATTTAGAAACTTGGAAGAGAACATCACGAAAATTAGATAATATGTATGATGCAAACCTTTTCGTCATATTGAAAATTTTGATATTAAAGTATTCATACGTTACATTATTGTCCATAGTCAGATGTAATGCACCGAATAAACACAAACCTTATTAACTGTTGAATTGAAATCTCTTCGTGTAACAATGAAGTTACAGGTGCCTATTTGAATTAAACTCAAACCCTGGGGAGAGAATTTAGGCTCGTGATTTTCAAAAACTGATTCTTCCGCACCGAGCATGACTTATCTTGCAAAGGGAGAAACATATACTTGCAGCTTGAAAGCAATTTTGCTGTCTTCTTTGTCCAAGACCTTACAATATTTACCAGGCCCCAAGGTAGTAGACAATAGTGGAATATGTGGTGCGTATGTTAATTATGTCACTTTATTAATTTGCAGTTATCTGGTTTATTACAGTAGGTTATAGTTGGAAGTAAATCAACAGTAGCGTTTTTTACTTGCTTTTGTCTTTTTATTAATTTAATATTGATTTAGAGAAATCATAGCAGGAACCTGTTCAATAAACGTCTTAGTACCAGATGGGTTTGATGTTGTGTGTCTTTATTATGGCAGTGCACGGCATAACACCATACTTACATTTCCTATGTAGCAGCAATTAAAGGAGTAACGAATAAGGTGTATATATCGTGCAAATTAAAAAAAAAAAAAAAAAAAAAAAACGTATGAAGTGTGGCTTGAATTGAGATTATGAAACTTTTAGTGAGCCTGATTTTTAACATGTTTCGATTCGTGTGCAAATGAGGTTATGTAGAGAGATCGTTCATGTTATTGCTATTAAACACATTTTTTATTTGCTTTGTATCAGTTACCTGGTTTATTACAGTGGTTTATAGTTGAAAATAAATTAACAATAGCTTGTTAGCCATTTATTGAGTTAATTTTATTTATTGAAATCACGCTAGGAATTTGTGTAATAGAAAGTACTTGCTACAATACAACATGGGTCGCTCCTGTATGTCTTAACTGTGGCAGTGCACAACATAATGTCATATTTACATTTCCTAAATAGCAGTAATTAAAAGAGGATTGGACAACGAGTGTACATCGTGCAAATTTTGAAGTTAATGATGAAACTGCAGTGTGTATTAAATCTTTCTTATTAAAATTGTGACTAGTAAGGGCATTTTCTTTATCAATTATCTTTACTCTACTATCTTATGTGACAGTGGGGTTAATGAAAAGGAAAGATCCGGAAGAACGTATGAAGCGGGCTTTGTAGCGAGATGAGAGTTTTAATGAATGTTGCGAGTAGGATGTTATGTTTCCACTCCTTTGCAAGTGAAGTCAAGACAAGACTGACACTATTGCCAAGAAAGATTAATTATGCCCTTTTAGAGTTGTGCTTACCTGTATAGAATGTTTTAATTCATATTATTTTATACGAGTTTTGTTTACATATAAAAGGTATTGTTTATAAACAATTTCAAATTATAAAAAATCATTGAAATATTTTCTAATGATAAATAATGTTGTCTGGTAAACACAATACTACGTAAAAGTTCGGTATTTGCTATTGGCAGTAATGGGATCACTTTGGTCGCCATTTTTTCCTCTGTTGGGTTCTAGTGAATATAGTTGTTCTTGCTTTGTCCTTTTCTAACCTACATAAGTTTTTAATGGCTCCAGTATCAAAATTGAACTGTATGTATCAATTTTTTGTATAGTCTTAATGGAGTGGGAATAAGAGCTATTCAAACTCAAGGCTATTTTCTCAATAGTATCGCAATTCTCTCACACTTGAGTCATGTTCCCGAACAATCATTAGGTAGGTTGAGGGGATGCTGTTAAAGAAGCAACTTATTCTGTGAACTTCTACGCTAAGGACTATTTCTTTCCATTCCTCATTTGGCTCACTTGGGAATAGTTGCTTCGGACTTAAATCACTTTTTCCAGGTCAAAAACAAGAAATATAATGTGAGCTACCATTGGATCTAAGAGTTGAAACTCTTTGTTGCTTTTGTTTATGTCTCACAAGGTCGGTTACGAAATAGTCTTCTTAAAAAATTTACACCATCTGGTCTCATCAATCTTGCAGCATGGCTGACAGAATAGCAAAGGACAAAAGCCTCTACGGAATTACACATTAGACACAAAGCTACGCTTCATCTCTCAACATGCGTGCCCTGCAATTACATTAGCTGCTAAACGTACAGATAAAGTTCCTGGTGGATTAATATTTGTAAATGTTTCAATACAAACTATAAAAGGTATAAGAAGACCTGGGTATTTTGAGGAACTAAACATCTTATTTGTATCATATGTTGTCGACATTCGGGGTTAATGTAGAGAAAACAAAGGCGGCTACCTTTAAGAAAAGCTCGATTTTCAACAAGGAACACTCTTGATATTATTACGGGGGAAGGATCCAAAATGTTTAAACCATTAAATATTTAGGTATTAACTTAATAATGAACGGCAAATAGTCAAGGCTTATGGACGACTCAAAGGGAAAAGGTAGGAGATAGCGGGGGAAAATGCCTGTCAGCACTATACAAATGTACAATGCAAAAATAAGAGGACAATGAGTTATTGCGCGAAAATTCTTAGGATTGATAGGAGCGCAGCAAATTTTGGGGCGAGAAAAGAGTTGGGCAGTATCTGTAATACAATATTTTTTATATCATGGGTATTAAATACTGGTTAATAAGGGGGGGAGAGACAAAGTATAAAATTCGTTAGCTATTAGGAAAAATTGAAACAGGAACGGGACATTTACCATAAAAAGGGGTTTGGAAGGAATAGGAATGGGGTGGATGTAGAAGATGAGAGTTAGAAACAGAAGAAAGGTTTGGCGGAAAGTCAGAAGGATAATAACTGATATTGATATGCAGGGCAGTGGAAGCTGAGTGTTTCAACAAAGTTTCGCTGAAATTACAATCAGAACTAAAAGAGGCTTGGGGGAGGGAAACATATAAAAATGAAATGACAGGAGAAAACTGAATGGCAATAGACCGGCAGCGCGCCGCGAGCTGGAAAGCGCAGAAAATGACGGATGAGGCAGGCGAAAGAATCTGTCCTGTGTGTAGTAAAAAGGAAAATTGGGCACATATTCTTGTAAAAATGTGAAGCTACAGAGTGCTGGAGGTCGCAGAGTCTCTCCGAAAACTTTATGAAGTCAAGAAGGAGTAGAGTGGCATGTCTAAATTTGGTATTGGATAAAAATAAATGGCAAGGGCTATATGTATTTATTAGGAAGATAATATGGACAAGAGAAAATACCTGGCTAGACAGGACAGAGCATATAATGTGTCTATATATTTTAAATGTGCTTGTGTGTTTTTTATTTATTTATTTTTTTTTATAAATGGATATGTTGAACTATACACTTCTCTTGAATAGTGCTCTCTAATAAAAATTTAAAATACTTATTAATGACATCATTTTCTTTCGTCATTACAGGGGTGAAGGGCTATTTTCTAAACATTTTAGCACATGATTTAATGTTTGTATATATGAAATTTGTGTACTTCTGTATTTTTTCTCTAGGCACATCATTTGTTAGAGGAAAAAAGTTTCCAATGCACAAGCTTATCACACACATTTTACCTTACATTCAGCATGGATCCTTGTATCAATCATGCCTACTTTATTCACGAACGGCAGCGGAGGGTAGCGGAGAAAACCGAGCCGATCTATTCAACAAATGTAAGCGGATAGTTACAATTTACTTCATGTCGGCCTAGTGGCTCAGTTGGTTAATGTAGTGCTACCAAAGGGAAGATAGAGGGTTCCCAACCCCAGGGACAACCTTTTTTTTAATATTCATTATTGGTCTACAATTGTTTTACTATAATAAATGTTTATCTTAGGTTTAAAAACATTGCAAAAGTTAGACTGTTGACCCATTGGTTGCAAATTTTTGCTAGGTTAGGTTAGCTTAGGTTAAAAAAATGCAAAGGTTACACTGTGAAACCATAGGTGGCAAATAATTTAGTTTTAACTTCAGTTAAAATAAATTTTTCACAGCTTATACTGTTAAAAGCATATGACTTTTCCAGTACCAATTATTTCCTTTACGTCTCACATTGCTTCATTGCAGTTTCCCATTTGCTTTCGCTGTATACTGAATGTGATTAAGTACTAACATGCTTCGTACAAAGTTACTTTTGGCGCACGATTGCTTGTTTCTGTGCGTTACGATTGTTATATTCATCTGTATTTGTTGAACTCGCAGCCAATTTCTCTGCATTGATGCAGTCATTTCTTTGAAATGGGCTCGGGTTTCTCCGCTGCCCTCTGCTGGCGATCGTGAAAGGAGGCGCGACTGTTAGTGTAAGGGTAAGTACCACACACAGCACCAGCCCACTTTACATTACTGTTAGCGTTGTGTACAAGGAGCAGTGGAGGCTCGGGGCCCCTATAGAAGGAGCATAACTACATGGCACCCAAATGCAGTGGGGGAAGGTCTTTTTTTTGTCAAGACATACCTATACTCTTCCCCTACACTCCTTTATATCTGCAGCGACATCGTATACTTGCTTTAAAATATTTTTCACAGTTTATCATTTCTTCTCATGTATTAACATGACCACCACCTATGATGCCTCAATAGTTAAACTGGCGTTAAACACTGTTTTAAAAAAAGTTTGTAGCATGATTGTACCTATAACATCTGCCGTTTTTTTGGCGTGTACAGAAATACAATTTGCCCTTTCTATTTCTTTTCTAATCTCGTTCCTAATGACAAGATATGTTTCTCACTTCACACGATGTCAGTCAAATAGTTTTTTCAAATCATTAAAAAAAAAAAAAAAAAATCTTAATTCTGTGCTGTCTTGCTGAATAAGTTCCTGTATCTTACAACGAGGAATGTATCTGGTTCCTAGAAAAGAGAGAATACCGAGCGCTGGCTAAGAGTGTCTTTCTTGCTGGCCCAAGAAAACTGAAAGGCTAACTTCTTGGAGAAAGTCCTTGCGAGTCTTTACTGGCCCATGAAGGTATACGTTTAAATTTTCCGGCCTGGCTCTTAGGCTTCCCTCGCTAGCGGAGGACCCGCATGCTACCCCTACTACAATAGAGAGGAAATGACTTATTGCGTAGGATACAATGAAGACCTGCTCTGTTATAAATCGCCGTTTTATTGCAATTTATTTTTGTTTTAAAACTTTACCAGGAGAACAGAAAATGGTAAATAATTATGGCATTTTCTTTGGTGCGGAGCCGGGCCCATCTGACCCTTATTGACGGGCTGCCCTTAAAATTTTGCACAAGTTTTAACAATTTCGAAATGGTTACATCATTTACAAGTTATGTATGAGTGTTCTTGGGATTGCAGCTGTAAATATTGAGAATTTTAAAGCGGTAGTTGGCATGTGTGTTTAGCGTCTGAAGTTGGCAAAGTTGTAAACCGGTGACAAAGGGAGATAATAGGGATGAAAAGGTTTCGGCGAAATATGCTCTAAAGTTAGGAGTATTTTGAAAGACAACAAACTACAAATATTTAGAAATTAGTTATAAAAGAACACATAAATAAAAATTTACAGAAATATTTCAGGGTGAGAATAAAGTGTTTTAATGCAACGATGTAGATAGATGGTTGATGCTTTTTTTTTTTTTTGATTGATTTATTTATGGACGCTCTTTAACATCTCAGGTCATCAGCGTCCCATTCAATTCAGGGCGTGAAACGGCCGACAAATTTTGCTCAGAGACCTCTTCTTTCAGGCTTGAGGTTCTTTTTCGTGCCGTAAATGTACGACACGGGACCCACGGCTTTACTTCCCTTCCGAAGGAAGCCATACTTACGATTTTTACACCCGAAAAAATCCATCGGTCCTGGCCGGGTTCGAACCCGCGATCTTGGGTATAGGAGGCAAGTATGGTAACCACTACACTACCAGGATGGACTGGTTGATGCTGAAGTATATCACACATCTGGAATTTGTTTTAAATTTTTTTTTTAGTTGGAAGTATGCGGTATTTTAGATAACACATTTTATTTTGCAGCATTTATACCACGTTTTATATGTGTCTATCTTTGAAAGCTATTATAAAGACTTAGGGCACGGATTGAAAGAGAAGATAGAATAGATTTCTATAGATTTCTTTGCATGCAAGAAACGTGTGTGCGTGAGAGAGAGAGAGAGAGAGAGAGAGAGAGAGAGAGAGAATGCGCTCTCTCGGGTAACAGTTTACATTACAATTAAGAGTGTAGACGGGTATCATACGGTCTTATTCGCTTATACTCAGTAAACCATCGCCACTGGAAAATTAATAATAATTTTAAATATAGTATATGCCTAGGTTACGCTAATTTGTCATTTTTCGTAATTTTATCTATCATGTTGTAGTAGTATAAATACGATTTACTTGGAATAGGACTTTCTTACAATTTTGCATCTAGAATCTTTAAAAAAAAAAAAAAAAAGTTTCGTCACGCAGGAACTGCGTAAACTAAGCGAATTCCTCACCGAGTTGAATAATTTTTAATAAAAATGAATATAAAATCCAAAATAGACCATATTATTTAATGAAATTATCTGTTATAATTATCATCATTATTATTGAGATTAAACCACAATTTTTTTTTATTAATTTATTTATGGACGCTCTTTAACAGCTCAGGTCATCAGCGTCCCATTCAACTCAGGGCGTGAAACGGCCGACAAATTTTGCTCAAAGGCCTCTCTTTCAGGCTTGAGGTTCTTTTTCGTGCCGTAAATGTACGACACGGGACCCACGGCTTTACTTCCCTTCCGAAGGAAGCCATACTTACGATTTTTACACCCGAAAAAATCCATCGGTCCTGGCCGGGATCGAACCCGCGATCTTGGGTTTAGGAGGCAAGTATGGTAACCACTACACCACCAGGACCGATTACAAAAATTAATGGTGTACTATTAAGTGAAATATATGACCACTGATAGACAAAACTATATTGTGTGAATATTTTTAAACATTTAAATGTAACAATGTTTATGAATGAGCCCTTGATATCATCTTTACATTCACTAAAATAGAGAAAGATAACAGAAAGTTTCGAGTTACAATGTGTATTTAAGAAGATGATGTTCATATGTTTCAATAAAACAAAAACATGTTAACAATTCAGAAACAAATACTATGCACAAAGCAAATAAAAACAACCAAAAGTTACATACATATTAAGTGGCTTTGAAATTTAATTTAAATGTTATAGTAGTAAAAAAAATGTTACGTAAACGTTTTCTGAAGTTTATTACAGAGCGCTCTTACTTACAAATATAATTCTCAAACACATATTAGATTAATATTTCACATTTGCTATCTTCACGACAATGCTTTTATTAAATATAAAACTTATGCATCTTTATAAATACAGTTTATGTGCTGAATTAATTTGGCTTTTTATTTTAAAACACTATATAGAAAATTAAACCCAAGAGCACTTTTTATTTAAATTCTGGTTTTCATATAGCCCTACTCTTAATATCCAGTTTCCCTAATTTTCGGAAACTATTTTTCTTATTTTATTTAAATGATGTATACCAAATTTTGTTATGAAAAATCAAATATTGATGTCACTAGAACGATTTTTAAATTTTGGGTTTCAAGTAAAGCGCCATTCCTAATGGTCGGATTTCCCTAATTTTCAGAAACTATTTTTCTTATTTTATTTAAATGGTATATACTTAGATTAGTTGTGAAAAAAACAAATATTTATGCCCATATAGCAATTTTGAAATTTGGGGTAATCGCCTTTTACTAACAGTACGATTTCACTATTTTCAAAACGATTTTTCTTATTTTATTTCAATGGCATATACCAAGTTTCCTTTAAACTTTTATTAAACTGCGGCCGCTAGAGCGATTTTTAAATTTCACTTCAACCCTCCTCATTTTCAAGGTATGTCCACACTTTAATTACTCGATTGCCATGATTTTCGGCAACAACTTTTATCAATGCATATATAGAGCGATTTTTCAATTGTTTTAAAAAATCCCTTTAGGTTAACCCCCGCCCTGAATAGTCAAGTTTTGCTGATAAACGAACTCGATGTTTCGTTTGTTAATTGAGGTTGTATGCCGAGTTTCGTTGAAAAAAGCAAAAATTGCGGCCGCTAGAGCGTTAACGGACACACACACACACACATAAATATATACATATATACAGTACAGACATTTTCTTTTAAAATTATAGGTGCCTATTAGGCACAATCGGTGCAAATGTGGATAGATTATTAAAAACGCTAACCAATACTGAATTTTGTGTTTTCACCAATTGGTAAATTTACAAATTTAGCCTCAAGGTATAGGCGTAGGCATTAGTTTTAATTCTTACTAGTAAAAGCTGTTGTAAACAAACAAAAATATATAACACCATGATGAATTCTTGCTTCAAATTCTGCCACAAATCGACAATGATTGCTAGTAAAGCATTTTGTACTTATTATTAATGAATAACATTTATTATGAACATTATTTTGGATCAAGGAATGCAAAGCGGACACCCCCCCCCCCTTTTAAGGCACCAGTGCATCATGAAACGTGAATAACAAGGGGGTCTTTCAAATATTATGCTTTTAAAATAATCACTAGTTCCGCTAAACTCCATGATCTGTTATGTCGACATAATGAAATTCAGGTGTTTCCTTATCATTTAAAAACTTACTTCATATTCAAGTTTTACCTGTTGCTAACTAGGTCAAGAACAGCAGTTATCATTTACTTCGCTACGTTATTTTTATTTTTTTATTTTTGGATAGTGTTTAACGCTCATTTTTACTGCGGAGGCATCAACAGGTGATAAGCGCTGATGATTCATGAGATGAAATTGTAAATTGGGAAGAGATTTTTGTTTTTTAAGGAAGGAAACGTTCCAGGCCTAAGTTTAGGGTACCTATCATTTGTCATTTATGAGTAACGAGGAAAATCTGGAAAAAAACCTCGATCAAGGAGAATGGTACTGGCGGAAATCGAATCCCAGACCTCCCGCTAACGAGTCCTCGCCTAACCAACCTCGGCCACCCGTGGCGCTTCCTCTCACTGCCATGACAGCAGGAAGTATTTTCCAGACACGCAACACTCCGTTGTTTTTTTTTTTTTATTTGCTTTCTATGCTGGTGAGAAAGCACTCTATTTAATAAGATTGGAGGACAGACTTTCTTTGTGGGTGTGCGTGTAACCTAAACACGGCTCCAGGATTTTAAAGCAGGTGCCTTAAATGATCCGAGATCTAAAAGAACAGAAGTACTAACAATGTTGGATAAGTTTATATAAATGCCTAAGATAATAACTTTATTTTTATTAACCGCTGAAATTACAGTGATTATTTCACTCATGTGGCGTCATTTTAAAATCGACCAATGAAACGAAACAAAATTTTGAATTTTGACCATTACAGCCGGATTACGAAGTGAAATAATCGAATATATATATATTCGGGATTCGAACCCCACACCTTCTACTCACGATTCTGCGCCTTAACGACCTCGGCCACACGTGGCGGTTGTGGTCAGTGTAGCAACTCCATACATCTACTATATAATTCCTGAACACGCATCACTGACCACTTTTGCTAGAGACGGTGGGGAACTATTGATGGCAACAAAAGCATGGACAATCGACAATCATAACGCAAAATGGAGGGTTCTTCAAAGCGTTTTGGTCATGCGTCAAACGTGCAAATTGATCTTATCATTAGGAATTCCATGTCCCCGAATAACAAAGAAAAATCGAGACACTGTATATTTTTATTTTTTCTCATTTGATATTAGAAAATCGAACAGTAACGATTGTCATAGTCGACTTTTTTCCATTCCATTCTCACGGTTTCTGAATAGAATAGATATAAGTATAATATTTTATGCAGGTGTTAATATTCTGTGCGCAAATTTCAGTATTTTACCTATATTTTTAATCTTTTCATGAAATATGTTAAACCTGTATTTTGCTCTTCTCTATTAGCATTACTGACAATTGGCATTCTTCTGTCGCAAGATTGCTTGAAAAGGTTAAATACAATTATTACAATTATTTTATTCTTGAAATAGTCCTAAATAATATCACTCGGGGGTCTGAGGTTTCCAGATAAATCTACAATCTCAGACTCTCTCGTTGTTGGTTGATTTGCTTTATTTATGGACGCTCTTTAACATCTCAGGTCATCAGCGTCCCATTCAAATGAGGGCGTGAAACGGCCGACAAATTTTGCTCAGAGGCCTCTTATTTCAGGCTTGAGGTTCTTTTTTGTGCCGTAAATAATGTACGACATGGGACCCATTGCTTTACGTCCCTTCCGAAGAAAGCCATACTTAGGAATTTTACTCCCGAAAAAATCCATCGATTTTTGCCGGATTTGAACGCGCTACCTTGGGTATAGAAGGCAAATATGGTTACCACTACACCTCCAGGACCGACAGACCCTCTCGTGATTTTACTTGTGATTGTGCAGATAATATAAAACGACAACTCTGACCTTGTTCACTGAGATTCGTCATCAGCAACATGGTCAATAAAAACTGACTGTCTTCAAAAGCAAGGCTCCTATATACTTTGGCGCTAAATAAAACAACCAACTTGTGGATAAAGTGCGGACAGATTTGGAGCAATGGGAAGAAAATCTGCCTTCGATATTTTTGGTAATTAATGTGCTTGATGTGCAATAACTGAGCGATATAAAATTCCATAAGATATATACCTACTAAACTAATAGTTTATGCCTTGATTGAGAGGTTAACTGCCAGAGTGACCGAGGTTAGTTAAGGCGCGGACTCGAGAGGACTCTGGGGTTCGATTCACACCACATTTTTTCCAGGTTTTTCTTAGTCTTCATAAATGGCAAATACCGGGGAGGTACCTAAACTTAGGCTTAAAACTGGCGTTAAACACCACTAAAAAGAGAAAGAAAGAAAAGAAAAGAAATGCTCGCAAACCACAATCACTTTCACTTGCAGAAAAATCGCTGAATTGAGTTTGTATTACTGTAAAACATTCATGTGCATACTTAGCAAAAAGAAAAAAAAAAATCGTTAAAGGAAAAAAGATGTATAAAAAGTGCCCAGTCTCGAATGGGCTGGACAGGAAATCGCCCATTTTAACTCTTCGCATGTTTGGAAGTTGTCCTCTTGATGCTTTTTTGTTTATTTACAGCATTTCTTTTTATTTACAACTATACTACAAAACAAAAGATGACAACAAGTTTCAAAAAGTGTTTATTCTGGACATTTTGGATATACCAGATTTTAGATATCTCCGTCCCAAGATTTTTTCAAGGGTCCTTTTTTTACTTTTAGTGTTGGTGTCTGATTCGATTACATTAGCGATGATCTATATTTACTTTGTACAAGCACCTTCTTTTCGTTCGATTAGCTTAGTAGCCTAAAGGGACTAGATTAGCTTAGCTTAGCGTGTAAAAACTGCGAAAGGAAAAAAAAAAAAAAAAAAAAAAAAAAAAAAAATCCTCTTATTCTTCAGGCACATGGAAACAAAATTACAGTTTTTTTATTTTTAAACTATTTAGTTATACAAATATTCTAAAAAAAAAGTTCTATTCATATATATATATATATATATATATATATATATACATATAGATGTAACAAAAAGGTATGTCAAAACTTTGGGGAAACAATCCTTTTATCTAGAGGATACAAACATATTCTAAAGAGCTTATATATCTCTGGAGTATCTCGTATATTTACCGTTATATTCATCATCATCCTTGTACCGGTCAAGCTCCTTTCACGAACGGCAGCGGAGAAAACTGAGCACAAATGCAAGGAAGGCTGCATCATTGCAGAGAAGTTTACGTATGAATTCAGCAAATATAGGCGGATATAATAGTTGTAACACACTTTAGTGTGTTAATAGTTAATCACTAGGTAAATAGGAAAATGCAATGTAGCAAAGTAACAAGTAAAAGCATTGACAATTAAACGAGAAATGGCATGTGCTTTTAGCACTACAACTTTTGTATGTATTATTCCGAACTGTATAAATATCTTAATTAGAGGTGGGGCTATAGCAGCAAAGAAGTCTCAATGGTGTTGGCTTCCGTTGTATCGCGCTTTACTAGGGGAATACAATGAGATTTTTTTTTCTTTTTTCAAAATGAGTCTTACCTGTGTTAAAATGTTCCTCTTTTGTGTTTTTACTTTAGCTTTGGGCACGGGCTCTTGTTTATTTTGGTTGCGAACTGCGGTTAATGTTGCCTTTATGGATGCCCCGTGTTTCTTCCAAACTTCAAGTTCTGGTGTTGTGGAAATTTCCTTAATTATATCCTACGACCGGTTTCTACTAGTGACGTTTATCTCTCTTATAGCAAAAGTAACTATTAATAACAAAAATTTAAGTACGTATGGTATGCATTTTGTGTTGCAGAAATGTTCGTTTGAAATACTGTGTGACACTAAAGTTGCTTGCTTGTTGGTCTTGGTGATGTAGTGATAACCACACTTAACCTCTTAAACCCAAGATTGCGGGTTCGCTCCCGGCCAGGACCGATGGATTTTTCGGGCGTAAAAATTCTAAGTATGGCTTCCTTCGGAAGGGAAGTAAATCCGTGGGTCCCGTGTCGTACATTTACGGCACGTAAAAATCTCAAGCCTGAAAAATGAAGCCTCTGAGCAAAATTTGTCGGCTGTTTCACGTCCTGAATTAAATGGGACGCTGATGACCTGAGATGTTAAAGAGCGTAAATAAATCAAATCAATCAATGAACTAAAGTTTCTTAACATATATGGGAAAACTATATTTTGAAAATCTTAAACATAGACATAACATATATGGAATATAATTTCTAATAATTCCTCTTTTGTTGTATTAAACATAAGGCAACTTTATTACTTTATTGGTTTATTTATTTCATTAAACTTTAGTACTCTAAAGAAAACAAGGCTGGCTTTAAACAAGTTTTCATGGCGTTTGAAGTTGTATGTATAATTGAAATTCTTGTTACACGATTCTCAACTTGTGCAACTGCTTTTACAACACATCCAGTCAAGTAGCAACATTTACAATAAAAAAAAAAGTAATGGAAAGAAAAATATACAAAAATATTAATTTTTATGGATTATAACATTTGAATTCAGGAATTATAAAACATCAAAATAAGGAATACGTGTGAAAAATTAATAATATTCAGAAATATTATCAATTTGATTACTGCATCCAAGAACACACATAATTTTTAATTTTTTTTCTATGTCATAGTACTTTTAAGTATTTTATGTTAGAATAAACAGTCGAAAGACACATGCGAATGATGTAAAAATAAGGTTTGTAAATATTGAGCACTTATAGGGAGAACGTAAGAATCTTTTATTAAGGACAAAGACTTAGAGAATGTTCTATTTACTAGACTTCTATAATAAAAAAAAAGTGCATGCAATAATACTCCGTAAAAATGCAATGGATAGTTGAACATGAGCGTAGTAAAATCAAGTCAGGATTACACAACTAGGGTGGCGCTATGAAAATCTACTATAAAGCGATGAAATGTTATAAATCACCCGGTATATCTCCTTTCCCAAGACAGATTAAAACAAAAATACGATAATTTAGCTCTAGCGACTGTTAAAGCTGCAAACCTCTCTGTTCCTCAAACTTCAAAGACTTGCGGAAGTTGTTATCTGACATTAGGCGGGAAAAAAGCTAAAACAATCTCCTGTTGTGCCTTGAGCATTAACCCTTGATTTCGCGAATACAGAAGTTGTTCCGCTACACCATTGCCAGTTGTTGTTCCATGCAGAAAAAAACTTCACATGATATCCTGCAACCTGGATCAGTAACAGAAGCCACTTGGCTAGAAATCAATGCATTACCCTTAAGCCATAGAAGTGGCAAATTCAATCTTACATGAAATCGTTTCAGTTACTTTTGTAAAGCAGTGGCACAAGTACGCCGATTTTCCAGATAAGCGAAAGAGAACAGAATCTTCTCTAAAATACTTGTCCGTTCACTGTAGTATGGAATGAAAGATGTTATAATGTCTTTCTACTTAGCGAAAAGTTGTACCTCTGGTTTCCATAGAGATGGGCAGTGCAAATTCAATGTCCCCTCAATGAAAAGTGGGTAGTAATCACTCCACATTACATTATTTATACGGGAGAATAAGAACTCTATACCGACAAATTTCCAGAGATTATTCAGGGATGTATCTGAGCCTTTGATACAAAGTGTTTCAATAAGTCGTTTTGAGCTATGATGAAGGAGGTCAAGGCAACACACCCACTATATTTACCAGAGCGCAATGGAGGTATTGATAGAACAAAATGTGATGTTAATTTACAGTTATTAGGCTTATTACAGTGTTTTATAGTGGTTGTAAATGGACAGAAGCATGTTGCTTCGTTTGTTTTTTATTAAATTAATATTAATTTAATGAAATCATACCAGAAACTTAATAAAACTTGTTTAATAGAACATGGTTGTGCCACATGGGTTGCTGTTGTATCTTCATATTATGGCAATACACGTCAAATACTATATTTACATTTCCTATGTAGCAGTAATTAGAGGAGGAATGGATAAGGAGTATATATGGTGAAAATATTACAATTAATTATGAATTATACTGTGTATTAAACCTATAATACCAAGCTTTGTGGTTAGAATGGACATTTTCCCAGTAAGTTTCTCTATTCTACCATCGTATGTCCCGGTAAAGAAAGCGAAAATCCGAAAAAACGTATGAAGTGGGGTTTGAATCGAGCTGATGAGAGTTTTAGCGAGCCTGATGTTATAACATGTTTCCATTCGTTTGCAATGAGGTTATACAGAGACAGGTACACTCGTAGTTAAATCGCTCATTAAACACATGGGATTGTTTCCTTTGTTCCGTTACCTGGTTTATTACAATGGTTTACAGTTGCAAGTAAATCCATAATAGTATGTTAGCATTTTATAAAGTTAATATTTATTTAGTGAAATCACACCAGGAACTTGTGTAATAGAAAGTGTTTAGTACAAAATGGGTTGCTCTTGTCTTAATTATGGCAGTGCACCGTATAATACTATATTTACATTTCCTAATTAGTAGTAATAAAAGTTGGAATGAATAAAGAGTGTACACATTGCAAGTTTTGAAGTTAATGATGACATTGTAGTGTGTATTAAACATTTTTTTATTAAACTTTGTAGTTAGGAAAGACATTTTCTTTGTGAAATTTTCCTTAATCTATTATGTTATATGCATGTGAGAGTTAGCAATGAAAGAAATGACCCGGAAGAAAGTATGATACGCGTTTTGGAGCCAGATGAAGAGAATTTTAACGAATGGTATGAGCAGGATATTATGTTCGTAAGGTTAGGAAAAAACTGGTACATTTATAATTATTGCCAAGGAAGACTGTCCTTTTTCCTAAAATGGATGATGATAAATATGATGGTGTCCCAAATATGTCCATTAGTTTAAAGGTGTCCATTTATTTGTGAAGTTCGAGTACTTTATAAAGACTTGTGCTTACTTATGGAGATATTTATAATGCATATTATTTTATACTTTGTTATATGTGTGAGATATTATTTGTAAACAAACTCGTACTCTAAAAGCATTGAAATGATTTCTGATGATGTATAATAATGTCTTCTTGTAAATATAATACTGCGTAAAAATTTCGTATTTGCTATTAGCAGTAATAGGGCCTCTTCGGCCGCTATTTTTTCCATATTGGGGTCTGGTAAATACCGAGAGTGCCAAAAAATGAATACACACTTTCACATTAGATATCTATTTAATATATTTCAAAGTTGGACCGAAAAACAACAGTAATGTGTAGTATGATGTTCTGTAAACAGATGTGACTCGCATACATTATAACATTGCTGCGTGACAGGTCAATCAACAATGAACAAATGAAGCCAAGATAATCGTATTATATTCTGTAAACAAATGTGATTCACATTACGTTAGGCTAGCGTTGCTACAACTAAATGGAGCCAAGATTATCGTTTGAACAGCAGAAAGCAATTTTGAAGTGTATTGGAAAACCGAGAACGTTGTTGAAGTTTAAAGGTAATAGGACGAAGAGTTTCCACCGCGTTCTCCGGATCTAACTCCGTTGGACTTCTACCTATGGGGAACTCTTAAGGATGTTGTATACCGTAGAAAACCAGCTACACTGACAGCACTTCGGGAAGAAACTGAAACGGCATGTGCTGCAATCGCTGAGGACACTTTCGCAAACGTTGCTCAATCAGTAGTTCAACGTACTCAGAAGTGTATCGACGCCGATGGTGGGCATTTTGAGCTTGAAGTATGTATACATTTGCTATTGGTCAAGGAGAGGACATGTTTATATGTCTAAACGTTTGTAGTTTCATCGTTTTCCTGCTGGGGAATGTGCTCCTGAATCGTGTTCTACTCATTAAGGATTAATTTAGTTCCAAGAAATACAAGTTTACATCCATCATTTATACATGCTATTGAAATTTACTTTCACTGAACTGATTACAGAAGTATTCTCAGGGATCCTGTCTTACAAAGTCGTTCGCGAGGTTCTTGAAAGAACACTTGAAATGGCAACGGCTGTGAGATGCGTGTTCGCCAGTTCGGGAAATGTGAAATCTGCAATTATTAATCTATCATAAATCAAATTGTACATACTGTAAACAATTTCTGAATGACACAATCAACATGACATATTCATTTTATTAAATAGAATAACACGAAGGATTACTTTTCTTTCCAGCAGTTGTTTTGCGAAACACAAAGTGTGATCGTCTTTAAATTGAAGCAAGCTGATCAACACACCCAACATTAATTTCATCACTAAACACAAATTAAAAATTATGTCACCCAGAATGAAAGACCATACACTCCTAAATGATCCACGTTGTCGGCGTCCTTAGCGGAAAAACGGGGGAACTACAAGAATTTTGGCACTTGGAAAACTTTTCTCTTGACCTCCCCTATCAGACATTGTCAATGGCCTTAAAATATCCTATACGAGAAACCATTGGTTCTCCTGTACCTCACTACTAGTGATGGAACATTTGCTACTATGTACGTGAAGTTGCCTTAGCACCAGCCATACAGTGTAGATGACCCTGAAATTTACCTAGCGTTCCGCTATAAACAACAAAAAATTTCTGACCTGCAGACACAAACTCTAACCCCTCCCTCTGACCCCTTGTACCTTAACTCGCGTCAACTTTATGCTAATACCTCGTCTCTGATAGAACTGCTCCATTTCTACTTTCCTCCTTTTTCCTGATCATTATGTAACCTTCCTCATTTATGCCAAAGCCATTGTTTGTTGCACCAGTACACAGCATTTGTCCTGTTTGTTAGTGTAGAGAGTTGAATATGCTACAATGAAGTTATTTGAGCTCTGGGTCGCCTGGGCGCGGCTTCTTATTGCAAAAGTGCGCCCGCCGTAACCTATAAAAGGGAGATAAAAACGTTGCCCCACGTAATTTTTTTTACTTATATTTTTGCTGAAAGAATCATTTATGTTTTTTTTTTTTTTTGAATGATTTATTTAGGGACACTCTTTAACAGCTCAGGTCATCAGCGTCCCATTCAAATCAGGGCGTGAAACGGCCGACAAATTTTGCTCAGAGGCCTCTCTTTCAGGCTTGAGGTTCTTTTTCGTGCCGTAAATGTACGACACGGGACCCACGGCTTTACTTCCCTTCCGAAGGAAGCCATATTTAGGATTTTTACGCCCCGAAAAATCCATCGATCCTGGCCCGGTTCGAACCCGCGATCTTGGGTTTAAGAGGCAAGTATGGTAACCACTACACCACCAGGACCGACGAATCATTTATGTAAAACTAATATTATAATAATAATAATAATAATAATAATAATAATAATAATAATAATAATAATAATAATTTCAAGATACTTTCAGGCAGATCACCTTACCATTTCTCTGCAAAAAATCGTTTTCACATATGAATGGTATGAGGAAAACCAAAAGAATGCAAAAGAATTTAAATGAAATATTGGTAGCACTGCATGCTTCTCTGTCAGCACCGCCACAGGTGACCGAGGTCGTTAAAGTACGAACTCGTGAGCGGGAGGTCTGGGGTTCGAACCCCGCCAGGACCGTCCTCCCTGACTGAGGTTTTTTCTAGGTTTTCCTCGGTCCTCATAAATGGTAAATGCCGCCGGGGAGGTACTTAGGCCTGGAACGTGTCCATCCTTAAAAATATCCTTTCCCAGTTTATCATTTCATGTATCATCAGTGTTCACCGCCTGTGGTGCCTCAGTAGTAAAACGGGAAAACTCCACGAATGTGGGAACGCCCATAATTCATTTTTAAACCAAAATACGTGGATCAAATATATTGAACAAAGAGACAATTTACGTATACATTCTTCTTATTCTAATTCCAAAATATTCATGTAAAAAAAATTGTATATGAAAATAGTACCGCACAATTACAGTGAAATTTAAAAAAAAATAAATAAAATTCATTGATAAATGTGTAACATATTGAATGTTAAATGTAAGCTACAACTAGGCGTAATTAGCTAATCGGCAGTCATAACTTAGCTTGAGAAAACTGGCACGTGTATCGACTCTTTAAGGACCTACCAAGATGGTGTCCTTAGTTGGAAGTAGTGCATGTTTGCGCTCCTGGAGGTAATCTGAACACGACAATGCCACAGTTTTCCAATCGTGAGACCCCGATATGTTATTAATGTACGGTGAAACGGCTCAAAATGTTGCTGCTGCAAAGATTTCCTGGGAGACGGCCACCAAATCCCAGAGCCTTTGTATTAACAATGCAGAGAGCGACCAAGAAACGCAAGAAAGTCCAAGAAAGGAAGGAAACATTCTTGTGCACGAAAATCCTAAAGACAGAACCAGACAAATGACTCGCATGATTGTTCTGTCCATTTGTACTGTTCTCAGGACTTTGAGCATGTCATTTTCAGCCTGTTCAACTTCTCTCATAAGCAAATCATGTACCCGAATAATTTTTTTTTATTCCTGGACAGGGCTCCGATTTTCCACGTATATCCATGACAATTGGGGAAGCCTCCATTTACAAAAAATCGATATTTTCATCTTTCATAACGCACATAGTTAAAACCGTTTGTTATTTGGGAGTAGCTTTCAATATGAGTGAGAAATGGAATAATCACTTATCTGTTATTAATTATAAAGCACGAGTTCAATTAAATGAGTACCTAGTGTTCTGACTCGCGTTCCAGATATACCAGTAGATACACTAGAGGATGTACAATACTATGATTAAGTTTATTCTGTTACATGGAAGTGTGGAGACGGGGAAAGTTCAACATGTAAACAAAATTCAAGTGAAATTTTGGAAAAGGATTCGTGGACTCCCTAAAGGAAGTCAAACGGTGGAATCATGAGGGAGATGGGTTGTTTTGAAGATACGGTTAATAGTAAAACATGGAAGGTTATTTTGAATAGTGTTTAACGCCCGTTTTTGCTACAGAGGCACCACAGGCGGTGGACACTGATGATACATGATATGAAATTATGATATATTGGGAAAGGATTTCTTTTTTTAAGGAAGGAAACGTTCCAGGCCTAAGTTTAGGGTATTTGCCATTAATGAGGACTGAGGAAAACCTGGAAAAACACCTCAGTCAGGGAGGACGATCCTGGCGGGATTCAACCGCAGACCTTCCGCTCACGAGTCCGCGCTTTAATGACCTCGGCACCCGTGGCGGTAACACGGACGGTAAAATACTGGCTTAGACTAATGCAAGTACACCAGTTCACGCTTCGCGCTAAATGCTATGGACACTAGAGGCAAAATATCACACCAACGTTTTGGGCTGCAGAGGTGGAAAGAGGACTCAGAGGAATTGCTCTGGGTTCAATATGGCAACGCGGCAATGAAAATAATACAAATGTATGGAAGAAAGTTAAAACAAGGCTAGAGGATATCAGCAGGCGGGAAATCGAGGCAGAATGTAACACGAAAGTATCCTTGAGGCTATTAAATGAAATGAAATTAACCTGGGGTAAAGATGTATGTATGCTTGTTATAGGGAGAAAGGCGAGATCAGGTAGGCCTGGTTTAGACTAGAACGTTGGAAGGCTCAAACGGATAGTTCTGGTTGGAGAATCTGCCCATTTTGTGGACGGAAGAAGCAATGATTGCATATTCTGGCAGAATGTACCCATTGGGAACACTTGAGAAAAACGCTGTTCCCTGAAAACTTTTTAAGGCAATTGGAGACGATTGGCATGCTGGGACCTGTTTGCGAACCATACGAATTTGGGTATTTTTCAAACCAAAGTGCGCGAAACTAGGTGCCAGTGTATACGTAGCTTAACTAGATACCACGTTAGTATGTTTTCAAATAATTGTACAACGCAGGCTTTCAAGATCGGTGTCAATTATGTGGACTGAGTTTTCCGTGCTGTAAGGTCTTGGTCGATTGGAATTCTACTCTTTCATTTTCCCAGGTGTTTCGTCCACGGACATCTTCAATAATCTTCTCAACGTAATGTCCTATGAATGAACTTGAACTTGATTGGCAGGTTGGGTTGGTAACCATGCTGTATACGTTTTCTGCGTTCCTATCCATGTTGGGGATTAACCGCATTGTAAGAGAAAGTTTTTAGGATGAGAGAGAGGGAGAAATGATTTGAGACAGTGGTAGATTTCTCTGTATTGTTGCGGATGAATCTAAACGTCCTGGGTGATGGACATGTCCTGAAAGCTTATTGCAGTTTTCAATACTGCTAACTGTTGTATTTTCAATTTAAAAGTTATTTTGAAATTTTGTAGAAAATTAATCCGATTGACAGGTTTAATGCTATTGTCATCCAAAGTGCCCGTAGGCCAAGCGAGGCATCTCCAATTTTGGCTTTAGTTTTGCTTGGCAATTATAGTTGCCTAACGACCGAATAAGGGCCCTGGCGTAGAATTTCCTTGCTCGGCGCCTATTTTCATCCTCCATGTATGGAAGGGAGGAGCCTTTATGGAGTAATCTGGCAGGAAAGCACTGTATACACAATTGACAGCACTAAGCTCTCTATTCTGTTCCCGTTCTAGAAGGAGCAGCCAACTATTTGCTGTCATGCCTCAGATTTCACAAGTATAGAGCACAATCAAGGTTTTGAAGAGGTGCAAATGCAATGGCATCGCTTCTGAACAGAACACAGTTGAGTAGCCCTGTGAGTAGTTTTCGTGATGTGTCCCTTAAAAGTTAGACCTTTGTTCAGGCTTGCTCCCAAATAAGTGAAGGAATTTACCTACCTAATTGCTCGCTGTTTGTAAGTGTGAGTAAATTCGCGCACATGTGACATTTGGAATATTCTGGCCTTGCTTTTCGGCGGATTGATTGACATTCGTCAACGCCTGGATCCACTTTCGATTATTTGTAGCAGCCTTTGCATGCAGTTGATGGTTCTGCCTGGATGTTATACGAGGTGGTATCCAGAATATTCGTGACTGGTGCAGTCATTTGGTCAAAAACGTACTTCGAGACTAATAACCGCCGTCACCCTTGAAGTAGTTCCCTTCCACACGTGTACACCGATCCCAGCGATTCTGCCATTTTCCAAGTGCACCATGTTCTTTGAGGGTGTTTAGCGTAGACAGCGGTTCTTCTTGAATCCTCTCAGTTGTGTCGAACCGACGTCCCCTTTCAGCTTGATTTTCAGTTTGGAGAATAAAGCGAAGTCGCAGGATGCCAAATCAGACGAGTACGGTGGGTGGGGGACAACCGTCATTTGTTTTTCCTCAAAAAGCTCCTGGCGAACAAGGAATTGTGACAGGGCGCATTATTGTGATGCAACAGCCAGTTTCCTTGTCGCCAAAATTCGGGTCGTCGTCTCCGCATATTTTCACGGAGCCATCGCAAAACGTGACAGTAGTACGTGGAATTCACTGTTCGATTTGGTGGGACGAATTCTTTGTGCACAATCCCCTTGGTATCAAAGAAAACGAGGAGCATGCTCTTGACTTTGCTCTTGACTCGTCTCGTTTTGGTCTTGGTTAGTTCGGGCTCTTCCACTGGGAGGATTGTTGTTTTGTTTCAGGGCCATAAGCGTACATCCATCTCTTGTCGCCGTTGATGACCCTGGACAAGAAGGTTGGGTCATCGGATACGACCTGACGAAGCTCCGTGCAAACTTCAACACGCTGCGTCTTCTGATCAGCAGTCAGGATCCTTGGCACAAATTTTGCGGCGACACGATGCATGTCCAATTCATCAGTTAAAATTCGTTGGCATGTTCCATAACCAATTCCCACTTCATGAGCAAGGTCTTCAATGGTTCGACGTCGATCCTCACGAAAGAGCTGTTGAACTTTGGCAACAATACCAGTTGTTATGCAGCTGACGGACCTACCGGTGTGAGCATCGTCTTCAATAGATGTACGGCCGGCCCTGAACCGAGCATGCCACTCAAACACACTTGTACGGCTAATGCTTTATCCCCTAAATACATGTTGAATCATTGCGACGGTCTCCGTAGCATTTTTCCCGAGATATGCACAGAATTTGATGCACATTGTTTGTTCTAATCTTAGATCCATCGTAAAATCGCCACGTACTACACACAGAGTGTCATGAAAAGTACTATAGAATCTCAACACATCTACCCAGCTGCATGAAACTTTAAACACTTACTGAACAGATGTGCTAGTGTTGCATCGTAGTGGTACAAAACTCTACTGCAACTACTGTCGAGATGGCAGCACCAGTCCCGAATATTATGGATACCACCTCTTATGTTTTGCAAACCAGGACGTCGTCAGCATATTGTATTATGTGGACCTATGGTGTTTGGGAAAAATCTGCCATGAAGATGTTGATAGAACAAGCCTTCTGGTACTCCGCCGCATATGGGTCCAAGAGTTGCATTTTTCCCGCTACCGAGACTTTAAAAGTTCGATTTTTAAAGCATGATTGTATTAGGTGTATTTGTATTTGTGGTAGCCCAAAGGTTATAAGTTTATGTAGGAGCCCAGCGTACCAGATCGTAGAGAAGGCCTTTTCTACATCTAAAGACACTGCGGGGATGAATGCTTTCTCCTGAGACCCCAGAGGTGCAGCTTCCACTACTCATGGCAGCTGTTGGGTGGTAGAGCACCCTGGAGGAAATCCAAATTGATGAAGAGGAAATAAGCGGGCCAGTAAAGTCTCTCAAAGACTTTCTATAGTGTAGCAAGGAGGTTGATGGAGCGGCAGCTGGAGGGATGTATAGGTCTTTGCCCGGTTTCAGTGTGCATATTACTTGGGCCTCTATCCACTGAAGTGGGAAGTGACTTAGGCTAATATATATATTGAAAACCTTGGTAACAAAGATCACAGCTTTGAATGAAAGTTGCGAAGCATGAGGGCTGTTATCCTATCAGGTCCGGCAGCCTTTTTGAGGTGGAGACGCTACAGTGCGCCCTGGATTTCATTTCACTGTGATGGAAGATAGGAACACTATAGACCTCAAAGTCCGGAGTCGTCGGAGATACCGACGAACGATTCAACAAAAGCAACGTGAGAAGTTTTCGTCTTGGGGTTCTTCTTTACTCTAAACTTTTCTAGATAGTCAGCAAGAGAATTAGATTTGGCTTGTGGATCATTGACCAGGCCTCTGGTGCCACGAATAGGATGGGGGATTCTGTCTCGTTGCCCATGGAGGTTTTTGGCCATCTTCCACACGTCACCATCAACAAGATTCTGTGTTGACATAGCGTCCTCCCAGGCGAGCCTTCTGTGCTCGCCAAGTCGGACACCGACGCAAGCTCCTTGAGAGTCTTCGATATGTGACGTGCGTGTCGTTGATAGAGTCTGCCAGGTACCCACAGTCAGCTCTAGGTCTAGCGGTTTGAGAAGGGCAGTGGTGTTAATTGTAAGATCGTGACTCACTCATGTAACCGTGAGGGAGATGGACGAGACTGTAGCCTCTAAGGTCGGTAATTCTGTCATATGAGGGTTTGAAGGGAGGCAGGGATAATAGTACTGAGACACTCCTTGACGCTTGAATCCCGCAACATCATGGCTTGCAATCCTTTAATACGGGGTTGTGATCGGAACATAGAGCTCGTTGAGTGGTGTGAGGGCGAGATGACATGGCATTGCAAAGTCGATGACTGAAGGTTGTCCTCTATTAAGTGGATGGTGCGTTGGTTGCCAGATACGCTGTGCTCGAACTTAAGGGTCTTGCTCTATCAAGCGAACGATTGCATTATCTGCTCGTTGAGTGCAATACCGAACGTATGGCATTGCACCGGCCAGAATGACACTGGGATGTAGGGACAGTATGGAATCCTCTGGAAGGGGAATGGTTAGCAGATACTAAAAACCTCGGTGCCACCGAGTTCGACTATGGTACCCGTGGAGGGAGCGAGTAAATACATACAGTACATTTTAATTATGATTTATGTAAAATTAATTTATGTAAAAGCCCAAAAAAGTAAATTATAAAAACACCGCACTGAATGCCGCGTGCGCCCGAATTCAGAAAAAGAATAAACGCGCCCGCTTAAAGGTTAAGTATATCAATTTAATAATTTAACTAATTATCCACATAGCTGTCCTTAAAAAAGAAAAAGTTATGTTGGCAAACAAAAAATAATTTACATGGTGTAAATGTAACTGGTTGTTAAGCTTAGCAATGAACTTACATACAACCGCCAAGGGTGACCGAGGTCGTTAAGGCGCGGACTCTTGAACGGGAGGTCTGGGGTTCAAATCCCGCCAGGACCGTCCTCCCTGACTGAGGTTTTTCCCAGGTTTTTCTCATTCCTCATAAATGACAAATGCCGGGGAGGTACCGCAAACTTAGGCCTGGAACGTGTTCTTCCTTAAAAAAAAATCCTTTCCCAATATATCCTTTCATCTCATGTATCATCAGTGTCCATCGCCTGTGATGCCTCAGTAGTAAAAACGGACGTTAAACACTGTTTCAAAAAAAACTTTCATATAAAGCTGCAATCACTTTGTATTTAGTTACCTGTCAATGAAGGAAATAATTTTTGGATCATATCAATTAGTGTGTCATGCATTCAATTTTCTTGGGACATTCCGAGCTGAACAGAACTTTCTCCGTTGGACTGATGATGCTCTGGTATGGTCAGCAACTTGAAGCAATTTCTAATAATGTTAATTCGCAAGTTCATATGACTCGTTTGAGGATGTAAAATATTCCAACACGGTCAAAATAAGATATGCAATTCAAACTCCCCCTTACTTTATTTTATTTTTGTAAGTAATACCCTCGTAAGAATTGTATTTTATAATATTTATATATTTTATTTATTATTATTATTATTTTTTTTTTTTTTTACTTTTGAATTTATATTTCCTAAGTATTTACATATTTTCCACGTAATTGTACAATACGCATGCCAGTCAACAACTGTAACTCAATTCTTAATTTGTTCGCAGTCTCAGCAAACAAGTGTATATCGTGCATGTCAACCCTACAAAGACAGCAAGTGTGTTTCTGTAAGGAGCTGTAAACCGGCATACCACGTTCTCCTGTAGCTTAATGTTGTATCACACATGAACTGCCACCGCTCTATTCTTTTCTGAGGGAAAATGTGTCAAGGATAAAGTTATCAAGCCCCCAAGCTACAGGTATACTGGTTCAAAAAAAAAAAAAAACCGGATTTTCTATACTGTGCTGGCCATAAGCAGTCTAGCCGGTCACGTCACGTTAAATCCGCAACGATACTCCGTATTTAAATGAAATAGGAAGAATAGTTTCTTAAAATCAGGGAAATCTGGCCATTAGGAGTGGGTATTCATCTGAAGCCCAAAAATAAAAATCGCTCTCGTGGTAGAAATAACAAAAAAAACAACAAAATTCGGTACGTACCATTTAAACCAAATAAGAACAATGTTTTCTGAAAATTTGGGAAATTGGGCCATTAGGTATAGGGAAAACTTGAAAACCGAAATTTAAAAAGCGATCTAACTTTTAAAATAAAAGGACAAATTAATTCAGCATATAAACTGTATTTATAATTATGGATATGTTTTATATTTAATAAAAGCATCGTCGTGAAGATAGCAAATATGAAATATTAATCTAGTATGTGTTTGAGAATTATATTTGTATGTAAGAGCACTATGTAATAACCTTCAGAAAACGTTTGCGTTACGTGTTTTTACTACAATAACATTTAAATTACATTTTAAAGTCAATGAAAATCGATGTAACTTTCGATTGTTTTTATTTGCTTCGCGCATTGCAATTGTTTCTGAATAGTAACATGATTTTGTTTTATTGAAACATATGAACATCTTAAATACAGAATGTAACTCGAAACTTTCTGCCATTTCTCTCTGTTTTAGTGAATATGAAGATATCAAGAGGTGAGTTCATAAACAATTAAAAATGTTTAAAAATACCCACAGAGTATGACTTTGTCTATCAGTGGTCATATATTTCATATTATTAATAGTATACCATAAATTTTTGTGGTTTAATGTCAATAATTTTGAAAATGTAGTTTCTCTTTTGAAATACTTATAAGTTGCAACAATTGCCATTTTTTCCCACATTACCGCACAGTAATGCTATAATTTATTTCATTTCATTAATTAATAAAACCTAATTTGCATTTTATATTAATTTTTATTGAATGTTTTTTAACTCAGTGAGGAATTCGTTTAGTTTATGCAGCTCCTGCGTGACCGACTGTGTTTGTATATAGATGCTCAAAAACTGACAATATTAGAAACAGAAATGAAATATTTGTCATCGCAAAAGAATCTACCAAAAAAAAATAAATAAATAAATAAAAAAAATAAAACGGAGGAAAACTATCGAGTATGCTCTTAGAAACTATTAATCATGTTTTACTCCATATAAAACATTCTATAATTACGTCGATTATCTTATATTAATAAGAGAATCATCTGCTTTGTTAAGGATATTGACCACTGACGCTAAAACACGAGAACGCCTAGTCATTGTAGTTTTTTTAATGGTGTTTAACGCCCGTTTTTACCACTGAGGCACCACAGGTGGTAACACTGATGATATATGAAATCAAATGATGTATTGGGAAAGAATTTTTTGTTAAGGAAGGAAACGTTCCAGGCGCAAGTTTAGGATACCTCCCCGGCATTTGCCAGTTATAAGGACTGAGGAAAACCTGGAAAAAGTCTGTCTGGGAGGACGGTCCTGGCGGAATTCGAACGCCAGACCTCCCGCTCACGAGTCCGCGCCCTAATGACCTCGACCACTAGCGGCAGTAGTCATTGTAGTGCTTAATGTGTTTTGCCTCTCTAGGAATTTCGCCACCCATTGTTAAAAAGGAACCGAGAGGGCTAGCTAAGGGGTGATGTTTTGGAACCTCATTTGGAAGGTCCCGGGTTTAAATCCTTTAGCGCCGCATATGCTGACTTGAACTTTTCCGTCCTTTTCCTGAACGCTTAGACACTTTCTTCCTACAAGGATGCTCTCATCTCATTTCGTCCCGGTGGTTTTGTTATAGGTTGGAAAGTGCCTGGCAAGGTGGGCTGATGCTTTGTGCGGTGTGGTGTAAACTTGCGTTTTATACAGGTTTCCGCCCCATTGCCTGGCGTGAGGCGCTCTCCTGAGCGGCTCTTGGAGGGAAACTTCCTCGAGTCCGGGCCTCTATATGGAAACATTGTTAGCCAGGAGGTCCATACCCTTAGATTCCCGCCTTTCGATGTCTCCTTCACCGCGATCCTTCTGACCGGAGGTAATCCATTGAGGGCTTAGGCACAAACGGCCAGCTTTGAGCACGGCTGAAGTACCGAAAACTCCTCCAATCATATTCATTCCTATGTTGAACGATATTTTATTACTGATTCTCACACTTAGCCGACAGGTGACTATATATTATAAAAACGATAATCTAATTATTAATTATTATTATTATTATTATTATTATTATTTCACTTCTCAAATACTTATTTTATTAATGTTTGAAACATTATAGTAGACGAGCACTTTTCTAAACTGTTTTGAGGGTCTAAATCATTTTAATACAAATATCCATTAAGGCTTGAGTATTGCATTTTAGTATACATATTCTTATAGTAAAGTTTCACTTTTATTTCTTCTCTAAATTATATTATACAATTTTGATCTACTATTCATATGAGAAGGAATTCCAACTACCCTGTCCCTTAAATCCTTCATTGCGTAAATAAAAGACGGTAACAAATGTACAGTAATACATAAACATATGCTTTGTGTACTATTCATTATAAAACATGAAACATGTTACATATATAAAAATGGTTAGTCAATGTACAAAACACATTTTGGCAACATAATCATAAATTAACACTGTGGTGCATCTTCCAGAGTCTTGAAATATCGTTTTTTCATGATACAAGGATCACCTGTTAAGTTTGTACAAAAACTAGAAAAGAAAAAAATGGAATAAACTGCTTTGTTGCCTTTAAAAATATTCGCCTTTAAGATTCTCGAATATTTTTTTCCACTTTGAAGCTGGTATCTCAAAGACACGGTTTTCAGAGGCTTCAACAGTTTCTTGAGGTGAGAAAATTGCTGAGCACTCCCTAAAATAATGAATTGTTTGACATGTTGTGTGAGAGCTGGCATTGTCATTATGAAGAATGATACGAAGTTTCCGGTTGTTTTTCCTGATTTCGCCGATGAATTCTGGCAGACAAATTGTTGAATCTCATTCAGCTTTAACTGTTGTTCGATTCTCTAAAGGAATGGTTGCGACATGTCCAGTACAACCGAAGAAACAAACGATCATTTTCTTGGGAGTGCTTCATGAACAAACAACTTTTGTTGGATTCAGTTCATCTTGGAACACACAAACAGTGGATTGTTGCTTATTTTCCGGTTCATACGAATATCTCCAAGTTTCTCACATCTGTTGCGATATTGTATGCGCATTTTGCAGTTCCTCGGCGAGTTTTTTTGAGCATTTCATCACAACATGTAACGCCAGCGTTTTTTGATCTTCGGTCAAATTATGCGGAATGTATCGGAAACAGATCTTTTTCGCAGCTAAATGATCAGGCAAATTCGAATGTACTGCAATCTTCGATATGCTTAAGGATGTCCCTATCTCACTGTAAGTTACATGCAGTTCTTCTTCAATGGTGTTGGACACAGCATCGATGTTTTTTGGAGTGACAACCCATTTCGGTTGACCTTCACGAAATTCATCACTGACGGACGCACAACCACGACGAAATTCTGCAAACAGTTCTTTCTGATGGTGCTTCATTACCAAAAGTTGAACAAAGGGATTTTATGCATTGGTTTTGTGTTAGAACGTTACTAAAACCGTAAAAATAATAATAATAATAATAATAATAATAATAATAATAATAATAATAATAATAATAATAATAATAATAATCCAACAAAACCTTCACATGACATTTCCACTTTTCGCAAAATTACTTTGTTTAAGCGCTCACTGTAAACAAAATACTCGGTCAATTTCTAAGCTGCAACTGTTTTCGCTATAAAAAGTCGTTTATAAAAACTTAAAGGATAACTTTCGTACACAAATAGAATCACTGGAGTAACCTATGAACTCATTTTAGATAGAAGTGAGTTTGTTTTCTTTTATAAGTCAAGACTTCATTACTTGCCTTAAAGTGAATACTTGATTTAATGGCCAACAAGAGCCCGGAATGTAACTAATGAATTACTATGTAGAGTAGAGGCTCTCAGCCGTTTTCAATGACGTAACCATTACATTCAACGCAGGATATTAGATGTGCCAGTAAGTAAATATTACAAGGGAAATGCGTGATTTTATGATAGAAGGTTCAAAATAAGCATTTCTCTACATTTACAACAATACTAGTGATTTATTTAGTTATTTCTTGTAAGTAGGGTTGTAGAATTAGATTGAAGAAAAACTCTTCAATCTATTAATAATCAATGGATTGTTCTGTTTTTTATAGTGTTTAACGACTGTTTTTACTACTGAGGCACCACAGGCGATGGACACTGATGACACATGAAATGAAATTATATGTTGAGAAGGGATTTTTTTTTTAAGGAAGGAAACGTTCCAGGCCTAAGTTTAGGGTACCTCCCCGGCATTTTCCATTTATGAGGACTGAGGAAAACCTGGAAAAAAACTCGGTTAGGGAGAACGGTCCTGGCGAGGTTCGAACCCCAGACCTCCCGCTCACGAATCGGTGCCTTAATGACCTCGGCCACCCCTAGCGGCAGAATTGTTATGTTGATTTGGTTTATTTACGGACGCTCTTTAACATCTCAGGTCATCAGCGTCCCATTCAATTTCGGGCGTGAAACGGCCGACAAAATTTGCTCAGAGGCCTCTTCTTTCAAGCTTGAGGTTCTTTTCCGTAAATGTACGACACGGGACCAACGACTTTACTTCCCTTCTGAAGGAAGCCATACTTAGGATTTTTACGCACCAAAAAATCCATTGAACCCGCAATCTTGGGTTTAGAAGGCAAGTACGGTTACCACTACACCACCAGGACTGTTAGGATTGTTCTGTGAAGTGTACTTAAATTAATTTTGTTGAAGTTAAAATACAGTGAATAAACGCTTATCACTCTGCAGAAGCTTACGCACCATTAACGGTACGCGTGCCATAGGTTGAGAACCCCTGATGTAAGGCATATCACGACTGCAAACGTTCCAGAAAAAAAAAAATATATATATTTATATATAGTGTTATAAAGCCCTATATATGACTTTCATTAAGTTAAGTATGTAGCAATTGTTTTCTTATTAGAAAAATTATTCATTTCTTCGTGTAAACAACTGGCGGAAACGGTACTTTCGTTCAATTTTCTTTTAATAAACAAACAAATAGCACAGCTAAAATCAAAAGTAATGTGTGTATCTAGGTTACATCCTATTGTGAATTCTGTAATAGCTTTAATGAATATTGGATCTATAATTCATTTTTTTTCGAATTTGTATTTTTTTTTTAATAACGAGTTCATATTTGTATCAACAGTTTTGTCAGCGATAAACGATAAATGTAGTTTCTAAAAAGTTTAGTCTCCGAAACTACCACGAACTAATGACTATTTTCCGTTCAGTGAGCGTAATTAACTTCGTCTTAGATTACTAAAGGCGATGTTAGATAGGAGAGCCGCTAAGATAAGCCAGCACAGAATGTATCAAGTTCCACGCCAATTAAGAAACGTGAAGTGTGTTGCCCTGACCCCCAAGCTCTCGTGACCTATCTAATTCGATCACCCCGTGGTTCCTTACGTCACGAAACCTGCAACATATTGCTAACTTGTTATGTTCAGCACCCAATCTGAATAATTTTCCGACACAAGTGCCAATCATTGTCGATTAAGCAACATGGCCTTTTAGATTTCCAAACAGGTAAGCGAGTTTCTGTATCTGGAGTAGGAATCAAGACGATCATGAGGACAGACATGGCATTATAACAACGAAATACTACAGCACTGATCCTATTGCCGAAGTAATTGTTGTCATTTTAGTACTTTGCATTATGTGACGAAATGTTTACTGTTTATTCTGACTTCGGAAGGGAAGTAAAGCCGTAGGTCCCGTGTCGACATTACAGTACGATAAAGAACCTCAAGCCTGAAAGAAGAGGCCTCTGAGCAAAATTTATCGGCCGTTTCACGCCCTGAATTGAATAGGACGCCGATGACCTGAGATGTTAAAGAGCGTTCATAAATAAAACAAACCAAGGCGTCCATCGTACGTACGTACGTCGTTCTTCACGACACAAAGTGTATGATATTTAGAATTAAATGAATGAATGGTGTTTAACGCCCGTTTTTGCTACAGAGGCACGATAGGCGGTGGACACTGATGATACATGAGATGAAACGATATATTCGGAAAGGATTTTTTTTAAGGAAGGAAGCGCCCCAGGTCAAGTTTAGGGTACCTCCCCGGCATTTGCCAGTTATGAGGACTGAGGAAAACATCGAAAAAAAAAAAACCCAGTCAGGGAGGACGGTCCTGGCGAAATTCGAACCCCAGACTCCCGCTTACGAGTTTTCGCCTTAACGATCTCGGTCACCCGTGGCGGTGTGATGCTTAGAGATGGAATAATTCCTTCGCTAACAAGATATCACCATAAGTCTGACGCAAGTTTAGGGTAAACGAGTCAAAGGGAGCGGGACAGGTATGGTGGCTATGTGCTGCTAAATAAAAACAGAACGGTAAGCAGAGTTCAGGGTCCGTTACACTGTATGATCGATGTTAAGGCAATGTCACTTCCATGGTAGCAAAGGATTCATTACTAGTGATGCGCAATCATGCTACCCTAATCTCGGGACAGCCGCGGTCGTTAAGGTGCAGACTCTTGAACGGGATGTCTGGGGTTCGAATCCCGCCAAGACCGTCCTCCCTGACAGGTTTTTTCCAGGCTTTGCTTAGTCCTCATAAATGGTAAATTCCGGGGAGGTACCCTAAATTTAAGCTTAGAAAGTTTCCTTCCTTAAAAGGGTTTACTAAAAACAGAAGGATTTATGAGATGTCATATAACTCGGTCCAGAAATTATGATGAACATTTGCACCTACCAAAATTATTGCACAAGGTTTTACGAGGTGCTGACTTTTGGAAAGCAGAAGGCGAGTTTTAAGATGTTTTGACGAGAAATATGATGCGCTTTACATGCAATTTTGCTGTGAAGGTGTCATTTCGATCTCAAGATTAAATGGGATCCATGCAATGAAAGCATTGATGTTCAGGCGAATGCTGTCAGTCATAGCGTCTGTGGTGCTCCCACATCCTGCACCATGGGGAGAACATAAACGTTTTACTCTGACAGCTTAATTGGACAATTGCGGAAGCAATTAAGAGCAGCGTTGTCGAGTCATGAGCAGGGCACTAGGAACATAACACCTCTACTTAGAGGTTTTGCGCTCTTATTGATGTCATTTGCAGTGCGGGGTTTCAACTGCTGCATCACAACGCCTTCCTCCTGTGATCAATAGTCTCTAGGAAGCATGGACTGATGAGAGAGAGTGTGTGGAGAGATTCCGGTATTCTGAAGGATAGATATAAAGAAGAGTCAAGTATTATTTATTTTTATGGTATAAGGTTATTGTCGCAATACTAAGTCAATCTGATTGAAGTTAAAGAAACGAGTTTGAAAGCCAAACAATTTTATTTATTGGGTTTATTTACGGAAGCTCTTTAACATTTTAAATCATCAGCGTTCCATTTAAATCAGGGCGCGAAGCGATCGATAAATATTGTTCAGAGGCCTCTTTTTTCAGGCTGGAGGTTCTTTATCGTACAGTAAATGTACAGGAAAAAAAAATAAGATTTTATTTATTAGAAGTAGAACCTTTAAGCGAAAGATCTTGCGAATAAAAAAAAAATTACCTATACAGAGGGAGCCAAAAATGTATACACACTTCAAGCAAAGATAAAACTGTGTTAACATAACGAAACTGAATTCACACAAATAGAAAAGGATGAGCGCTAATCACCTTAGACTTTTACAGTAACAACAGTTGCTCAAAATGCACACCATCGGCGTCGATACACTTCTGAGTACGTTGAACTACTGATTGAGCAACGTTTGCGAAAGTGTCCTCAGCGATTGCAGCACATGCCGTTTCAATTTCTTCCCGAAGTGCTGTCAGTGTAGCTGGTTTTCTACGGCATACAACATCCTTAAGAGTTCCCCATAGGTAGAAGTCCAACGGAGTTAGATCCGGAGAACGCGGTGGAAACTCAATCGGATCTCTTCGTCCTATCCAGTGCCTTGGGAGATTGTCATCAAGGTACGCACGCACATCTCGATAGTAATGTGATGGTGCACCATCCTGTTGGAAGTAAAATTCCTCAATTTCATTCAGTGTATGAATGGCGGGTAAGATGGATGTGCGTATCATATTCAGGTACACTGGTCAGTTACTGTTCCTTCAAAATTGAATGGTCCAATTAGACCCCTAGATGACAACCCACACCAAACATTAATTCCAGGTAAATGAATAGCGTTTTTAAAAATAACATTAGGGTTGTTTGTACACCACCAGATCAGTTATGCTCGTTAACACTTCCGTTCAACTTAAATTGTGCCTCATCGGTTCAAACAACTTTCCTTACGAATGACTTTCCTCTTGCACCATGTTCCGAAACCACTCACAGTACTAGTGCATTCTCCGATCAGGGTCATCTTCATTTAATGCATGCAAAAGTCTTGGGATGATAACTTTCAACTTTGCTGTTTTAATAATAAAGTACGCTGGGTCTGCTAATCCCAGTCTCATGTGCACATTGCTTTGTATATGTCTGCGGTGAGTGCTCAAAACGTTCCAAAACCATGCGGGGCTTGTTGCTGTGCGAGGTCTCCCAGATCTGCCCTTGTGAACATCGCATACGGTACCACGAGTCTCAAATTTGTCTCGAATGCGTGCAATTGTTATTCGCGTTGGCGGTTCTGTTCTGTACACACGTCTCCGTTACCTTTGAACTTCAACAACATTCTCGGTTTTCCAATACCACTTCAAAATTGCTTTCCGCTATTCAAACGATATCTTGGCTCCATTTTGTTGTAGCAACGCTAGCATAACGTAATGCGAGTCACATCTGTTTACAGAACATCATAGGATAATCTTGGCTTCATTTGTTCATTGTGATTTACTTGTCACGTAGCAACGCTATCATAATGTATGTGAGTCACACCTGTTTACAGAACATTCTATTACACATTACTGTTGTTTTTCGGTCCAACTTTGCAATATATTAATACTGTGAAAGTATATTCACATTTTTGGCACCCTCGGTATTTATTACGGAGCGTTGCTTACATAGCCAGACCACATATGCGTGCACCTTTTCTTCGTAGAAATAGACCAATTTTGAATTAAAAAATTAAAGAATATTGTGTGCTCACAAAAGAAGTTCTTAAGTTTATTACACCAATTGTATTAATACGAAAAGTGTCGGTGCTGTCGGTGTAGTGGTAACCATACTTTCCTCCTAAACCCAACATCGCGGGTTCAAGCCCGGCCAGGACCGATGGATTTTTTCGGACGTAAAAATCCTAATTGTGGTTTCCTTCGGAAGGGAAGTAAGCCTTGGGTACCGTGTTGTACATTTACGGCACGAAAAAGAACCTCAAGCCTGAAAGAAGAAGCCTCTGAGCAAAATTTATCGGTCGTTTCACGCCCTGAATAGAATGGGACGCTGATGACCTGAGATGTTAAAGAGCATCCATAAATAAAGAATAAAAAAAATTACGAAAAGTTTCCCTGTAAATGTGACAGCCTTGCAAGTTTCTAATGTACTTTATCTATGATGCATTTTTTATTTATTTTCTCTGCAACTCCCTCGGTTCTTTGCACGACCTACGCTTTGATGACCACTGCTTTAGACAATTTTGTTTTTATTGTTGAATTTATGACATTTTCTAGATGGAGTTTATCTCTTAAAAAGTTTGGAAAAAGAAGTTGCAATTTGAAAAAAAAACTCTCCCTAAAAATGAGGTAGATGAAAGTGGCCGTTTTTGTCGCAACGGCAGTAGTTCGTCGTCGTTAGCTCTTTTCTACAAAGATACGGAATAAGCATTGGTCTTGTCTCAGTAAAAAGCGCTACACACGGGGGATGTTGCATATAACATCAGCATGACAAAGAAACGTCCCTGCTGACACACACCTGACACCATCATTAGCGCGCAGAGGATGAAAGGACTTGCTGAAAGCATGTGGGGCCCATTCGAGAAAGCAGGTGTGCTGAAAGAGACAGAAGTAGCCATGTTAAACTATGCCTTCATTCTTTCCATGTAGCTAAACAGAGATAATGTGAGTGGAATATTGTCCGAGAGTCATACTGAAAGTGGTGAGCAACAATTGTTAAATCTGTTAATATTTATTTTTATATAAACCAAGTACATAATCGAAACTACAGACTTTTCTTTCACTTTTCAACAAAGTATCCATTTCTTTGCACACATTTTTCCCATATTTCTGCAAGTTTGAAAATACCCTTACGATAGAACTCCGTTCCAGCTGCACGAAGACACTGACGCACTGCTTTCCGAATATCCTCCACCGTCTGGCAGTGTTGGCCTCGCATCTGTTCCTTAACAGAACCAAAAAGATGTAGTCGAAAGGTTCCAAGTCCGGACTGTACGGAGGACGTGGAACAGTTTCCCACCCAAATGTTCTGATCTTCTCCATTGTGACGTGGGCAGTGTGAGGACGCGCATTGTCATGTAGCAGGATGCTCTTCTTTCCAGGGCACTTATCGCGCAATGCACGACGGAGTTTCCAAAGTGTATGGATATAGCGGGCAGCATTTATGGTTTGTCCAGGTTCAAGAAAATCAACCAGAGTACAACTCTGTGCATCCCAGAAGACCGCACTGTCTTCGCTTTCTTCTTCGATGGCGAAGTCAAATGGTGCTATTCCATACTCTGGCGTTTAGTTTCAGACTCGTAATGACGGAGTCAGCTTTCATCACCTGTCGTTGCTGGTCAAAAAATCATCTTCATTTTGAAATCTCTGAAGATGTTTTGGCTGATGTTATTCTCTGAAGTTTGTGGTCTTCGGTCAATAAACGTGGGACCCAACGGGCACAAACTTTTCGATAACCTAAGCGTTTTATCATCTCTTGCACTGTGTCCTACTTCAAGTTTTGCAGCTATTTCATCGACAGTGATACGCCTATCTTCTCTAATGAGCTCATCAACTCTTTCCTTGTTGCATTTCGCGGGCGACCGCTAAGAGGCTCATCTTGGATACTCGTTTTCCCATCTTTGAAATGTTTCACCGATCTCCTAACACTGCTAGCACCCGTGCAGACATCTCCATAGGCAGATTGAAGTCTGAGGTGAATTTCAGCAGCAGATTTTCCCTCTTTAACAAGGACTTCAATGACAATACGCTGTCGAAACGAAACATTGATATCCGCCATTTTGGAAATACTGCCTGCGGTTACGTGCTAGAAGCTAATGACGTCACAATATGGCAACATGTTGTGTAAAGTATGTAGATTACGATCCTGCAGTCCTTTTTGTTTCATTGTTGGAATTTGAATTTTAACAATGGGTTGCTCACGAATTTCAGTATGATCTTCGTATAATATATGCATACCTTGTAACAAGTAACAAACAAGGCAGGCAGTCGAAATGTAGCGGAGATGTGCAAAAGGAACGCGTGCATAAAGCACAGCATTAACGCTCAAAGGGCGTCAAGTCTCTCATTCGTAAACAGGTGTGCGCCGTATCCTCTTTCATTACGCCGCATGGTTCTCGTGTACAAATACAGTTTTCCACGTGCCTGTATAATTATTCTAGTCTAGAGCGTCTACATGAAGTGCTGAACCAGAGTGGTACATTGATCGACGTGAAAATTTGCTCTACAATTCGTTTGTGGAGATGTCAACCTTTATAATTTTCTAAATTACATGTTATATACCGAATTTAATAAATAAATATATCGCTAGAACAACGTTATAATCCACAAAATCTAAAATGTACAGGGTATAAAATGTTTTTTTGTCTTTTATAATTAAAAAACTACAAAGTACAAAAATACAATAACTGCATTTTCAAATCTTACTTAGAAAAAAAAAGTATACGATTAACATTGTAACTGACAAAGATTATTTTGCTATCTTCCACATTGTTCAGTCAGTCATTTTAACAATTTAATTGCGATGATAATAGATAATAAATAAATATTACACTGTGTTTAGCAAAATATTGCATTCCATGTATAATTTTCACTAAAAAAATGTTATTAACACAAACTCTATTAGGGAAAACTATGCTAACGAACTGAGATAGCGTATTTTAGTTTCCCTACGTCAAGCCGTCACAGACTTTTCTGAACTCAATGTGTATATAACTACATATATTCAACAGGTTCTTTTACTTTGCAACTGTAACCGGCAGAGGGTCTGAATATTTATTTGGAAAGCAGCAGACGTTAACTGGAGGTAAATTTTTGTGACCAGGTACTTTACTCTTTCTTGCATTGCTGTAACTAATTGTAGATTGGAGAATATTATAACTTATTCTCCCACAGATAGCTGGAGAATTATCATGATTGATTTGACCGCCTGTGGTGTCTCAGTAGTAAAAGTGAGCGTTAAACACAATTAAAAAAAAATGATGATTTGGAACTAGGTATATTCTGATATCTTGAATGAACCTTTATCCAAGGGAATTCGAAAGGGCGGCACAGAGGGGAGTTGCCCCCCCTCAAGATTTTTAAAATTTATAAATCTGAATGAAATATTCAAAACGCTGATATTTTGAAATAAAATTTAAAGTTGGCCTTGGCTCCACGTCAATTACAGAGTAATTGAAATAATTAATATTTGTAATTTTAGAATCAGCAACTCAGTAATTATGTGCAAATATGTTGTGCATTTTCTTTCAGTTGAGGAACTTTAATGACATAACTCGTATATATAAAATTAATATTGTATAGTGTTTAAATGCGTTCATAAAATGTAATTTTTGTAATATTTAAGAAATAAACGTGTAGAAAAGTAAGACGATAAAGGAAAACTCTCGTCTTTCTCCAAACGCAGAAAGACTAGGCAAAATTCAGATAATGCAAGGTAACCCCTTCTGGTTGAAAATGCCTCCCCCTCAGGGCAGACACGGGCCTGCTTAGTGACAAAGTTGCAGGTGTCCGAGTAAATGAGTCGTTGACAGTAACGTATGAAATCTTTTTAAATTCATCTTACTGACGAATAGCCAAGCATTTGGCTTGACAAAATTTTCCAGCGAATAGAAATGAAATTCAGCGAGGTAAGCACTCGCCTATGAGACACGTTAACACAAAATTGGCGGGAGTATTTCGCGCCGTTGGTCATGGATAGCGTCATTTTGAGTTGTGTATAAAAGGAATAGATTTTGCCCAAAAGGGGCGTCTGAGAATTTTCCAAGACCAGATACGTGTGATTGCCATCGCTCGGAGATCAGCGGAAGAGCGGCCTAAGTACAAAGTACCAGTTCAGCTTTAGTACCAGTCACCGCATCATTGCACTGCATTAAGAATTCAGTTAAATTAACAATTTCAATACTGTGAAAGCGTGTATACATTTTGTGGCACCCTCGGTATTTATATTGTAAGAGTATTTGTTTTTACAAAAGGAATTTAAAAGTTAAATGGGACAATATTGTCAATAAAATTAACATTGCATTATAAACATCAGTATTACTGTATACAAAGTACAGTGAATATATAATACGTAAAATGCAAATTAAATAATAATAACAACAATTTTTTTAAGCAACGCTTCCCCCTCTTCCCTTTTACTCTTCTATTTTTCCGAAGAAACTCGTAGTCTTTCACAGAAACTGTAGTACGGTCACACGATATGGTTTGCTTCACACAGAACAACAAAGTTCCTTTCTTTTATAATCTCCAATATCTATGAAAGATATATTTCCTTTGTTCAGGACTCGTGACGGCCTAGTTACTAGAGCGTGCACACACCATTTTGCTTTTGCAGTTCCTGCATTCCTGGCTTAGATTCCTGTTGAATTAACGGTTACGATTTGGACTAGCACTCGAGAAATTCCGAGTTCAAATCCCTTGAAACTGTCATGCTGATCTTGTATGTATGTGTGTGTGGGGGGGGGGGGTTGTTTCCCCTGTGCGCTTAGGCGGATGCTCGTATTGATCTTTCCTTTTCACGAACTTTACGCTCCTCTATTTAATTTCAAGGTTACAAATTCAAAAGTTGCAGGGTTATATATATATATATATATAGTAACAAACGAAACAGAGAAAACGTTATACACCTGTGATTCTCATGCACTGAATGTGTTTCTTAATTACTAAACAAACTAGTTCCAACCGAGGGAATGCCCAAACCCTTCGACTTTGTCATACTTCTGGAGTTCGCCCCCTGCAAGAGTTTTTACGTTCAATGTTTAAGTTGCAGAAGATGCAGCGCCTGGCACAAGTCACGCCTCCTTTCATGAAGGGCAGCGGAGGACGGCGGCGGAAGCCGACGGCTAGTTAACCCGGAGGCATACTGAAAGTCGAGAGCAACGCATTGTTAAAATTCAAATTCCAACAATGTAACAAAAGGACTGCAGGATCGTAATCTACTGACTTTACACAACGTGTTCCAATGTTGTGACGTCATTAGCTTCTATCACGTAACCACAGGCAGTATTTCCAAAATGGCGGACATCAATGCTTCGGTTCTACAGCGTATTGTCATTGAATTCCTTCTCAAAGAGGGAAAATCTGCTGCTGAAACTCATCTCAGACTTCAACGTGCCTATGGAGATGTCTGCACGGGTGCTAGCAGAGTTAGGAGATGGGTGAAACGTTTCAAAGATGGGAAAACGAGTATCCAAGATGAGCCTCTTAGTGGTCTCCCGGAATGCAACAAGGAAAGAGTTGATGAGCTCATTAGATAAGGTAGGCGTATCACTGTGGATGAAATCGCTGAAAAACGTGCAGTAGGACGTAGTGCAGTGCAAGAAATAATAAAACACTTAGGTTATCGAAAAGTTTGTGCCCGTTGGGTCGCACGGTTATTGACCGAAGACCACAAACTTCAGAGAATAACCATCAGCCAAAACCATCTTCAGAGATTTCAAAAGGAAGATGATTTTTGACGAGTGTTGTGACAGGCGATGAAAGCTGTTTCCATCATTACGAGCCTGAAACAAAACGCCAGAGTATGGAATGACGCCATTTGGATTCGGCATCAAAGAAGAAAGCGTAGACCGTGCGATCTGCTGGGAAGGTTATGGGTAGCGTCTTCTGGGATGCACAGGGTTGCATTCTGGTTGATTTTCTTGAACCTGGACAAACCATAAATGCTGCCCGCTATATCCAGACACTTTGGAAGCTCCATCGTGCATTGCGCGATAAGCGCCCTGGAAGAAGATCATCCTGCAACAGGACAATGCGCGTCCTCACACTGCCCACGTCATAATGGAGAAGATCAGAACATTTGGGTGGGAAACTCTTCCACATCCCCCCTACAGTCCCGGTTTGGCACTCTCTAACTGCCATCTTTTTGATTTTGTTAAGGAACAGATGCGAGGCCAACACTACCAGACGGTGGAGGATATTCGGAAAGGAGTGCGTCAGTGTTTTCGTGCAGCTGGAACGGAGTTCTGTCGTAAGGGTATTTTCAAACTTGCAGAACGATGGGGAAAATGTTTGTAAAGAAATGGAGACTGTTGTAAAGTGAGAGAAAAGTCTGTAGATTACGATGGTGTTCTTGGTTTATCTAAAAATAAAAATATTAAGGGGTTTAAAAATTGTTGCTCACTACTTTCAGTATGACCCTCCTACCTGTAGCCGTGATGGGATAAACAGGGTGTGTATTGACGGGTCTTCCTAATTCATAACAAGATCAACACAGTTTCAATTTTACCCTCGTAACATGTGAAAGTTATGGGGTGAGAAAAGTAGCAATTATTCGATTAAGAATAGTTTAGAAAATTTATTAAGATAAAAAAAATCTGGTAACATATATTCTGAGAGAAAAGAGGATTACAAGTAAAGGAAAATAAAATACCCAGGGGAATCGAACCCATGACCTTCACGTCATTAGCGCAATGCTCTAACCTACTCAGCTAGAATAAAATAAAATAAAATAATAAAAATGAGTTATTCTGTTGTGTATCCCAGAAATTTTATCATTTACTTCCCAAGTTATATGTTTACCGTTGTCATATTATTATTCAGAAATACTTAAATTTAAAAACTAACTAAAAAGTGATTAAAATAAATAAATGAAGTAAAAATATATAGGGGTATATAGAGGTAAATAAAATAATATAAAACATCTACTTTAACATTTACAACAAAATTTGATAAGCGTCCATAACATGGAGTGAGGTACTTCAAACTACACCTGCCTTTGTGTGAAATAATGCAAAAGAACAAAGAAACACTGTCCAGCATGATAATTCTTTCGTAGCAATTATTTGGTTTGTTTATAATATCCAGAACTACAAAGATTTATATATCTTGCTTAGACTAACTGTTTATTCTCTACTCCTTTTGTTCCTTCTTCCTTCTCTCCAGTTCTCAAGCTAAAGGCTTTCTTAATTTTCCCAAACTAAATATTTTTCCACATAATTTGCTTAAAAAGTGAAACTACCAACTGACGCTTCGCATGTAAAATGTAATTGGCCAGAAGCGTCAACAAATATCATGTATTTTAGACAGTTAAACCTATTTACAAATGCAGCTGGTTTCAGAGTTCTGCACCGTGGTGTGTTTTTGTTTTCCAGGGGAGCGTCATCTATTGTGTACAAATGTCTCTACAAAGGCAAGACTGAATGGGCGTGCAAAATCTTCAAAAAGGTAAGCATTTCTCAACAGTTCATATGTCCGAATAAATTTAAAGTGTGTAGAGTTTCAGACAGTCGAAATCCAATAATAAATAACACATACAATCTCATAAGGAAATGGAAATGTTAAACAATTCTTTTAAGATACTATACTAGAAACATACATACAGCTACGAGTGACTGAGGTCGCTAAGGCGCGGACTCGGGAGTGGGAGTTATTATTATTATTATTATTATTATTATTATTATTATTATTATTATTATTATTTATTTATTTATTTATTTACTGATGCTCTTTAACATCTCAGGTCATCAGCGTCCCATTCAATTCAGGGCGTGAAACGGCCGAGAAATTCAGCTCAGAGGTCTCTTCTTTCAGGCTTGAGGTTCTTTTTCGTGCCATAAATGTACGACACGGGACCCACGGCTTTACTTCCCTTCCGAAGGAAGCCATACTTAGGATTTTTTACGCCCGAAAAAATTCATCGATGCTGGCCGGGTTTGAACCCGCGATCTTGGGTTTAGAAGGCAAGGATGGTTACCACTACATAACTTAATATGGCTATACCGAAAGATATAAAAGTATTACAACATTTATATTAAAACAATAATGATAATTTAATAAACGCATATAGTAGTATTTTTTCTACTCTTTAGGAAGTTTTATCAACTTCTCAACATTAACGCTCATATATTATTACAGTACTTGTTGCAAATTAATTTGTGTATGCATTCACTAAAATTATCCAGACTTTAAACTAAATATAAAAAATCACTAGTAGATGGAGTCAAATTTTTAATTAATTGTCTATAGACACCGTTACATTTGTGAGGTTCTGTCCAGAGCAGCAAATGTCACAGAGCTTGTAGTCAAACTTCAAGCACGACGGAGTCTCTATAATGGTATGATGATGTTTAGCAGGCCAATCAGTGGGTGATCATGTAGAAATATGTGAGAAAATGAAGGCGAATTTTGAAGATTTTCCAATAGCATGTCGTTCCCTCTCTCAAGAGGATGTGGGAAAGATTCACTGCTTTGTCGGAAGGAGGAGAAATCAAAAGGTTGAAAAATATTATATAAGTACTTCTGGAAGCTGGAGAGATGGCTAGCGACGTGTGCGGAGAAAGGGCTTTATCTGCCTAGTAAAATATCACGCACTGCATGTGCGTCAGCATTTCTTTGCGTTAACAGAAGCAGAATATTAATAGTGAACAGTTGGGCGTTATCAACACATTCCACTGACTAGCCATCTTTCCAGCTCTCAGCAGTATCCCAGTCCCCAGATCTGCAACTAGTTTGCAATACAGTGTCCGAAACTGATGACAAGGAGGCATAAAGAAATGGCAATAGCATTACATTGGCTGTCGAGGCAGTCACTAAAAGCCAGCACAGTTATTAAGTAACATGACTGACTGTGCAACAGGAGACACATTTATCAAGCAGTTTATGGCAGCGGAGAGAGTGAATGCACCAAGAGCAAAGTGAACAGTTATTGCTGCCCAGGCGACGCAATCTATCGGGAGAGAAAGTGAGTCATGTATATGAAACGCACATTCAGTTGTTTCCACAAATGAGGTACATTCATATCCTCCGACTTCCCCGGTTGTTGCACTATATGGAATAAATCGTTTCGAAAGAAAATCTCTTCTTCTGCAAATGAATGGTATAAAAGTGATGAACTAATTCCCACTCAGGACACAATTGCTGCCAGCAGCATTACAAGAGAATTTCGGGAAGCTTTCAGTCACAGCCGCTGATGAAAGGTCTGAAAGGAGTTTCTCTTTAGCCACTTGTGGAAATGTTTCACAAACTCATCAGTGCACAAGGGGTGTTCTAAAATTTCTCGGTCTGACCAACAAAACACAAGATTTAAGATAATTGTTTTCTTTTTTTTTCAACTTAGTTACCTTGTAAATAAATACATTAGTTCAATTTTATAATATTCTCAGTAAATAAGATTTATCCAACTGTGAAAAAATAAACATCTCAGCCTCAACGTCAATCTCATGATCTTCGTTCACCCAGCCATTCTCTTCAGACTTGGAAGCAAAAAGCAATCGTTGGGAACCAAATCCGGCTACTATGGGGGATGTGGAAGCACTTGAAAGCGGAGGTCATGTGGTTTGCAGCAGTAATCCCAGATGTGTGTGATGGTGCATTATTGTGATGAAAGAGAAATGTTCACTTTCTCAAGGTGTAGACTTTTAGCCTGATAAATTCCTTCACTAGTAAAGCGTGATACTCATCAGTGATGGTTCTGCCTTTCAAGAGATAGTCTATGAGCACCACACCATGAGAATACCAGAAAACCGTAGCCATTACTTTTCCTGCAGCTACAGCCGTTTTTGCCTTCTTTGGTGCACTTTTACCTGTTGCCACCTGCTGTTTGGACAGCTCCTTCGTCTCTGGCATGTAGTGATGAATCCACGTTTCATCTTCTGTTATGAAACTTTGGGGAAACTGACTGTAACTGCATTTAAACAAGTCTAAACAATATTGCGAAATGTTCATTCTAATACACTTTTGAGCCATTGCTAACAAACGCGGCACCCTTCGAGTGGAAAGTTTTCTAATACCAAAACTGCTATAAAGTGGACAAGGCCTATCGAGGTCTTTCCAATGTCAGCTAACTCACGTACTTTCAATCGGCCATCATTGAGCACTGCATTGTGAATTTTTGTCACAATCTTGTCGGTCGTAGCAGTTTTAGACAACCTGAGCGCTCATCATCTTGAATGGATGTATGACTACGCTTTAATTCACCAGCTTGCTTTAGAACTGTCGGAAAAAAAAAAAAAAAAAAGAGAAGAATCCTTTAATTTCGAAATTAACTTCTTTTATATTCCTGTTGGTGGCTAAACCATTCAAAAGGAAACGCTTTATCACAGCTTGTATTTCAGTTTTATCCATTTTGTTGAAAATGTTAACACTAGTTTGTGTACACGATCGTCACAAACAAGTTATACACTTACGCGTCTGAAACTTTACAGCGCGCAATCTAAAGGACGATATTTCACAACTATCACAATTATTTGGCCATCTCCATGCCATCTCTGAGTCAGGTCGAGAAGTTTTATAACTTTAAATTCAATAGTACAGTAGCAGCTATATTATCCAAACTGTAAAGCGTGGTTCATTGGAATGTCTGAAATTTGCCTCTCAGCTGATGGCAGAAGTCGTTTGCAGCAATCAAAGCAATACTGGAGAAAGCTTTACAGGTATCTCTCCAACAAAAAGTTCTCTCAACAGTACATTAGATTCCAAAGTCGCAAACGAAAAGCGACGATGATATCCTCGGTGGTATGATAGAGTTAATAGGAACAGTGCGACATAGAGTGCGAGCTGTAAGGGTGATTGGTACATTTTTCTAAGAATACCTGCTCCCCAAAATGTATCTGATATCTACAAGTCAAAGAAAATGGCCAACTAGGCACTTTCACAGAAAAAAGTGCATAATGTGGTTCAAAGCCGACACAAGGTCACCGGCACATGCCAAAACCATCCAAAAATCACGAATTTTCAGAACCTTAGCCGTTCGAGTAATTTGTTGGGGGAAATCGCCAGGACTTGAGGAGTGGCTATTGTTATCAGGTCTGAGGATTTGTTTAACAGAGGTACGAGAGTAGGTCCATAAGTTTCCGGTCTAACCATTTTCTAGGTATGATAAAGACAAAAACTATATTTCGCTTTTCAATACAGTACCCTTTATTGCAATACACTTCTCACATGTTTGAATTAACATGAAAAATGGTCATAAACAGCATCCATCACTTCTTCGTCACGCTTCAATTTCCTTCCTCGAAGGGCCTTCTTGAGTTCTGAGAAGAGGAAATAGTCACTGCGAGCTAGATCTGGGCTGTAGGGTGGATGGTCGATCTCCTTGAAGCCACATTTCTTCACAGCTTACTTTGCAACAAGAGCTGTGTGCACAGGCGCGTTGTCGTGAAGAAGGCGCACATCACCACTCAGCTTTCCTCGCCTTTTCTCTTTGATGGAAGCGCGTAGCCTGTGCAATAGGCCAGCATACTTAGTAAAGGAAATATGAACAGCGTGATAAGGCAACTATGGCATCTGAATAAAATTCAAGTTAATTATTGACGCAATGCCTCCACGCATCGTTAGAAATAGGAGCAAATATACAGAAGGGAAAAACCCTATTAATCACAATGCATAAAACAGAGGGTTGTTTTCCGCTACAATAAATTTGGCCTTATGATCGACCACAGTTCCAAAAATATGCACAAAAAATTGGCCAGTGTCATTGTAAACTGGCCTTCAATCTTTACCTGCAATGACGACGAATAGGAATATCTTAAATCCAGCAGAATTGAGCAAATGGTTCAGGCAGCCATAGTATCGCAGAGAGAAATTTGTTTTGAAAATTCGTATGCAGGTAGGGAAGTCTTCCTCTGTCAGCACTTGAGCAGAATTCTAATTCTCCCCACCAAGTAATTAATATTCTAACAGCCCCTTTGTTTTAAGCTTCCTGAAATTCTCCACGTCAGCGTTTTCATACTTGATTAACTTATTTCATACTTTTAAAGACAGCCGATTTTTATATAAACAACAGTACAGCCAAAAATTATATTCGTGTTTTGAACGTTTAAATAAAAATTGTATTGGGTACTTTTATAGTAGTACACTAGTATTGGAAAAATAAGACGTAAAACAAGCATTTATTTCACTTTTCATATTTCCCATTGTTACTTAATACAAATTTGTTACAATAATTGCTAATTACTTCAAAAGAAAGGTTTAATAAATATATTTATAATGTAAACGAGTTACAGCTTCGTTCATATCTAATGTGTGTCATACACTGCCGCTTATTGTTCCAATGCATCGTATATTTTCCTGATTCTTTTAAGAACAACAACAAATAGTGGCATAGAAATGTGTTTATTATATCAAAAATATACGACGGAGGCAAAATGCATCCATTATAAAGAACAAAATTAAATTTTCTTTTCATTCAAGCATTCGCCTTTGGCAATATGATTTAGAAGTCCTTGGAGATAATCTACTCCTGTACTTTTCCACATTTGCTGGACATCCCGTAACAATTTTTTGTCATTGCAGTTAGACCTTGAAATGACCCCCCCCCCACACACACACACACTCACTCACTCACTCACCCTCTCTGATTTGAGCCATTTCTAAAGGAATTATTACTGTTGTACCATTATATATATATATATATAATATAAATGAAAATAATGTAACACTATTACAATGTAATAAAAATAAAAAATTCTAGAAAAGCAAAAAAGGATAACACACTTTGAAAAAGTCACAAATTAGTAATCGCCACTAATCTGTGATTTTTCTAAGTGTTTTATCCTTATCTGCTGTTATTTATATATATATATATATATATATATATTAATGGAGTAATAAAAACTTCTAAAAAGCATAAAAATTCATAAAAAAACACTCAGAGTGCAATATAAAAAAGTTCACATAAAATTTCACACTAAAAACCGTAAAATTGAACACTAAACCACATGGATATTTCGAGCTTGGCTCTTGGTCACGTGATGAGAATGAGTTCATTCTCATTCGAAATATCCGTGTGGTTTTAGTGTTCAATTTTACGGTTTTACTGTGAAATTTTATGTGAACTTTTTTATATTGCACTCTGAGTGTTTTTTATGAATTTATATATATATATTTATATATATATATATATACCTCTAGAGGTTTAAATGAAATATAAAGTAGCACTATGAATGTAACTAAAATAGCTAAAGAAGCAGAGAAAGAATAAACACTTAAATATTCACAGATTATCGCTGGCTATATTTGGAACCTCTTGTGTTCTTGAAAAGGTGCATCTTTATTTATTTATTGTTATTTTAGTTATAAAGCTTGTGCGTGTATGTGTGTGTGTCCGTTAAAGCGCTAGCGGTCACAAATTTTCTTTTCCCTCAACGAAACTTATCATACAACCATTAATTAACAAACGGTTCCTAGAGTTCGTTAAACAGTAAATTGGGCCATTGAAGGTGGGGATTAAACTAAAGGAAAATTTGAGTATTCGGAAGCTTTCACGGCCGGAGTCAGAATTATAACTAGAAGTTTCTTCCGGGCTTAAGAGCCGTGGTCTCTTGGAGTCTTCTGGGCGAAGGTCCTGCCACGACAGTCGCCCAGAAGACTCAGACCGCGCCACTGAAGATGTCCTCCGCAGTTGAGGATGAAACGTTTGGACTCCTTAGCTCCAAGAGACCACGGCTCCTAAGCCCGGAAGAAACTTCTAGTTATAAAGGGTTTTTTGTTTTTAAAAAAGTTACAAATCGCTCTAGCAGACGAAAATTTTGTTCTTTCTGAACGAAACTCGGCATATTTCTTTAAAATAAATTAATAAACGTATTACCCGAAAATCAGGGTAATTGAGCCTTTAGAAGTGAATGTCTGAAAAACGGGTATGGATTAAACCAAGTTTTAAAAATCGCTTCGGTATATGCCATTGAAACAAAACGAGAAAAACATCTTTTGAAAATCAATGAAATCCGGCTATTAGGAAGGGTGGTTACCTGAAACTCAAAATTTAAAAATTGTTAAATATAAAATGGCATCAATATTTGTTTTTTCGCAACGAAAATACGTATATATCATTTATAAAATAAAATATATAGTTTCTGAAAATCAGAGAATTTAAACCATTAGGCAATATTTGTTTTTTGTTTTGTTTTTCGCAATGAAATTCCGTATAAATAATTTAAATAAAATAAGAAAGATTATTCCTGAATATCAGGGAAATCGTGGCATTAGAAATGGGGGTTTACTTGAAACCAAAAATTTAAAAATCACTGTAGCTGCAGTATTTGTTTCTTCACACACACACGCACACGCACACGCACACGCACACGCGCACACACACACACACACACACACACACAAAATTTAAATAAAATATGAAAAACAGTTTTATGAAAATTAGAGAAATTTGATTAATAGGAGTAGGGGTATACTCAAAAATCGAAATTTAAAAAGCGTTCTTGCTTTTAAATTTATCTACATTGTTTAAAAATAAAAGTACAAATTAATACATTATATCAAATGTATTTGTAAGGATGCATATGTTTTACATTTAACAAAAGCATCATCACAAAAGCGTGTGAAAAATTAATGCAATATGTGTTAATGAATTATATTTATATGTAAAAGCGCTCTGTAATAACCTCCAGAAAACGTTTGCGTTACATATTTTTTCTACAATAATATTTAAATTAAATTTCAAAGTCAATGCAAATCGATGTAACTTTCGATTGTTTTTATTAATGTTTAGTACATTGTAATTATTTCTGAATAGTAACCCCTTTTTATTGAAACATATAAACATCTTATATACGCAATGTAACTCGAAACTTTCTGTTATTTTTCTCTATTTTAGTGAATGTAAAGATATGTCTCAGTTCATAATAAAAATATCCACACAAAATAGCTTTGTCTATCAGTGATCATATATTTAATTAATTAATATTATACATTTCAATTTGGTAATAATAATATAAATAATAATAATAATAATAATAATAATAATAACTTTTGTTCCCCTAAGAGCACACGTAATACTATAAATTAATTCATTAATTATTAAGACCATAATTTGAATTTTAAATTCTTTTTTTAAAGTTACTCTACTAGGCGAGGATTTCGCTTAGTATGCAACACCTGCATGAAGGACTTTTCTTTAGATGCAACGTATCTCCTGCAATACAAAGAGCAACATGACATTGATTCTGATCCTTTTTACTTCAATTTTTTTTAACATATCCCCTACTTTACTCCCCGAAAAAAAAATCCCCAAACCATAACAGAAGCACTACTTTTTTTAATCGTTAACAGAACATATTGCTGCTGGGAAATCTTCTCTCCCTAATGTCGATGGGTATGGTGCTCTCATGGTATTGTTGTTGATTTGTTTTTATTTAAGGACGTTGTTTAACATCTCGGTCATAAACGTCCCATTCAATTCAGGGCGTGAAACGGCCGACAAATTTTGCTCAGAGGCCTCTTCTTTCAGGCTTGAGGTTCTTTTTCGTGCCGTAAATGTACGACATGAGACCCACGGCTTTACTTCCCTTCCGAAGGCAGCCATACTTAGGATTTTTACGTCCGAAAAAATCCATCGATCCTGAACATTGAACCCGCGATCTTGGGTTTAGAAGGCAAGTGTGGTTACCACTACACCAGGATCGACTTTCTCATGGTACCATAGGGCTGAAGAAGTATTCGAATGTAGGGGCTAAATTTTAATAGGTTGGAAGAATTATTGTAGTAGTTAGTTGTTACAATACCCTACATTGGGAAGCCAATTTGTAGTAATTTTATGGTGTGTATGGGGGATGCGGCTGACCGCTGATAGTTGTTTCGTAGTTTCTCACTTCTGCTCCGTTTGATAGTTTTTGTTGTGGATGTTTTGTGACTTGTGGAAGTCAACGAGACGGGAAGATTTCGAACACTAGCCACAGAGAAGAAAACACGATATTTTCAGTATCTCACAGTTTATTCATTATGTAATCTTTTCTCATTATAGGTCTGATTTTCCACGGAGACTGGAGCTCTAGCTATCACTTTTTCTAGCCCCCGACAATTAGACAACTCTTGAGCTCTCTTACTGCCTGACTTGGAAGACTTACTTCTTCTGAACGCCCCAACATTTGCTTTTTTATTCTTAACCCCCACTTTAAGCGAATTTTGATTCTATCTTATTCTGAAATCAGAGTGAATTCTGGTCTTCCTTATTGGATATCCCCTAATGTTTATTGCTGTACAGACCGGCTCCGATTCGTGCTATTTTAGACTACGTCCATTGGCTGTCGCTACTTCTCTCAGCTATGATTTCTATAGCCCCTTATTTTCACAAAAAAAAAAAAAAGTATTATAAATTTCGGCATATGCCTTTCATGCTGGACCTCTATAGTAATTGCTCTTTTCTCCCTTAGTTACTTTTAGATCGACAAATATCCTCATAGATAACGCACTGTTTTAATCATCTGTCTCGATTTTCTGGGAGTTCGGGGCAGGAAACGTTTATGGATTATATGCTATGTCCTATCTGCCATACCCGACGTTTTCTCAGAAATCTGTACTTTCTTCGTCTTTTGTCCTTTGCTCCTTTAGGTACACCTTTTGCTCTGAAAGTGTAAATGACCATTTTACAGTACGCCGGCATTGGACTTTTTAAAAACATTCATACAGGTGAAATTACCAACTCTTCTCTGCCTTTCTTTTTGTACCTGTTTCTGCTAAGCTTCGCGAACAATCCTTCCGTTATATATAATAAAAACCCTAAACATACAATAGCTCTTGCTAAAAAGCTTTCTACAGGTGTCTCAGCTATTACAATAATAAAAAATGAATACAACACCTCCACCAAGAATCCGGTTATGCACAAAATATACCATGCTGCTCGAATATAGCTAACTTTTGCTATGAAATCTTAATTGTAGTATATATTAGAAAGATAAACTTAATATTAGAGAGCTACAGCACTCCTATCTGAGAAACAGTGTCGATGATGAACAGCTGATTGGAGTCTGCTTCTAATGTTGATAGGATTTAGTAGTGTTTTCTTAGTACCACCCAGTTCTTTAGATCGACAATTCTTTTTACTGCAACAACAGATTTAGTTTTCTTGCACTCTCTACAAACTCTTCACATATTTATTATTCAGTTGTAAACCTATTATATGTATTGAGAATTCCAATTAATATATCATCATTTTTTTGTAGTTTAGCAAGGCTCATGACAAGTGTTGTTGTTTCTTATCTGTATTTGTATGGCGTGCACAATGTATTCCTTCAATGAAGTCATATTGTTTAGCAATTTGACGACGCGACAAATCTACCTTTCTCAATGCTACAATCGCAGCACTTTTTCAAGTGACATTTCCACCCTTGGAACCATAGAAATCATGCAAACACTTGAGCATCGCCAACAAGCTGCACTGCATACAACAGGTGTGCGTGTGCAACACGACCTTGATGCACACGTGTGTTAATGGTAGTGCAGTAAACAACGACGCCTTAGTTACATTTCACCTAGCCAGTGAAATCAATTCCGGGTTTCTATATCGAAGAAACACGACTCTTTATAAAAACAGCAAAGTCTTGAATCACGTTTTAAAATATTATTTCTTTACATCATCTGCATAATAATGAATCTCGATTGATATGAATGCAGATATCATGTAAATGAACAGCTGTAGTGTACGAAAAGAAAAAGTGCTTTCAACTGCTTTATCAGGTTCGCATTGTGGAAACACGGCCTAGCTTAATTAAAGAATTCGGCCCGTCCGAAGATGCCCCATTGTCAAAGCATATTTAAAACGTTTATAGAAAGCGTTAATTACTTCTTCTTTGCGTTTTATTTTTTATGAAAATTTAATTGTCATCGGATATTTGTTATATCCAAGGATATCTTTATAAATGTAAGGGCTTATATTCAAGAGAGAATAAAATTTCAAAATTCTTTAGAATCAATTACACTGCTATTTTGATTCATATTTTAAGTATACAGCAATTTAATTACAGTGACTAAAAGAATAAAATAAATAAAAAGTATATAAATTGGCAAAAAAAGTATAATACAATTGTGAACAAAAAGAAAAAAGGAAGGAAACAAACCCAAAAACCTCATTATTCAATCCAAATTTTACCAGAGGACACTGTGGCCTACCCGACAAGGAGTTATGATTGAAAGTGGGAATAAATAGAGGAGTGTACGACAGTAGATCCATAAATTTCCGGCCTCGCCGATAAGGATTATCGCCTTCACAAAACCCTTAACTGATGTCAGACCTTGTCTGTTAAGTAAATAATTGCAGCTTTAACTTCCGCTCCGCTGTGTTCAGATATAGATGCGCAAAAGGGTTATGTGTAGAAGATTGTGACATGTTCAAAATGGAGTTTCCAGCTGTTATTAAGTTCTTCACAAAGGAAGCACTTACTCCAAATGAAATTAAACAGTGATTGGACGGTGTATATGGGGAAGCATCCCCCTCATATTCTATCGTAAAAGAATGAGCCAAACTTTTTTCGAATGGATCGAGAAATCATTGAAGACGAAGAGCGTGCAGGTCTGCCCTTGGAGGTGCTCACTCCTGAAAACACCGCTCTTGAGGAAGGAGAAATTATGGAAGGCTGGCGGCTCAGAGTTACACAAATAGTAGCAAGGCTGAGCCTTTCTAAAACAACAGTTCTTCGAATTATTCATGAACATTTAAACATGAATAAGGTTAGTGCAAGATGGGTGACTAGACTTCTTTCCTCAGTCCAAAAGCTGCTACGAGTCATCTGTTGTCAGATATTTTTGCAGCTCTGCTGCGGCTACGAGAGAGAAATTCAGCAAACCATTGTTACAGGAGATAAATTTATGGTCCTCTACTATGATCCCTTGTCCAAAAGAGTGGCAGGCGTAAACCTGCCAAAGCACCGCCTCTAAAGGTCAAAGTCACTCAGTCAACCAAGTTCATGGTCACAATCTTTTGGGACTGTGAAGAAATACTCTTCATTGACTTCAAGGAGAGGAACACCACAGTAAATGGGGAGTACTGTGCTGGCCTACTGCACTGACTACGTGCTTCTATCAAAGAGAAAAGGCGAGGAAAACTGAGTGGTGGTGTGCGCCTTCTTCACGACAACGCGCCTGTGCACACAGCTCTTGTTGCAAAGGAAGCTGTGAAGAAATGTGACTTCAAAGAGATCGACCATCCACCCCACAGCCCAGATCTAGCTCCCAGGGAGTATTTCCTCTTCTGAAAATTCAAGAAAGACCTACGAGGAAGGAAATTTAAGCGATTTTTCAGACAAGACTTCTGACTATTTGGTTTGTTAATTCAAAGATGTGAGAAGTGTATTGCAATAGGGGGTAACTATATTGAAAACTGAATCATACCAAGGAAATGTTTAGGCCGGAAACTTATGGACCTATCCTCGTATTTGCCAATGCACTACAGAGAATTAATTACGAACTTTTTTTAGCTTTAAAAACACTTTTACTACTTGAGCAAAGCATGAACACCTACTTTTGACCAAAAGATAATGCTGATGTAGGCATAGCTCGAACCTTAAATGATGAGTTGCAAAAACATACATTCAGACTTTCTGAACGAAATAATCTTTGGCATTCATACCGGCTTTCCGGATTGTGTGTCAATGATTAAGAAATAAGTTGTTTTTTTTTTCCTTAAATATGCAAGGTCTATTCGTTCACCAGCTGATATCTAAACGTTTCTTCGTAATTTTTATTCCAAATCTAGCTTTGTAAACTAAATAATTCAAGGAAAAGTTTCTTTAATTGCATTTTTGTATCAGTTTATTTATAAAATACATTCTTTTATAGAAATGTATTTTTATATGAAGCAGAGAACGATTCCCAATTAATTAATATCATAATATTTAAAGCAAAAGATAATTACAAATACAAACGTATAAATGCTTTTATTTGTAATGTTCTTCAAAATAATTTATTATAGCAGCACACAACGCTTAAAAACACAACAGACTTTCAAAAATTACACACAGAAAGAAGATTAGGCAAAATTTTAAAAATAAACACTAAACCTACCATTATACCAACTGATCCTTTACAATATATCAACGTGAAACTAAATATGGATATAATGGTCTGCAAGAAGAATGGCCTACCTCAAGTATTAAGATTGACAACACTTAGCACAATAAACAAATGTTGTCACACATGATGTAGACTATATAAACAGATGTATCTCTTAAAAATGGAGAAGCAGGCTTTGGAATACACTGTGAAGAATTCTCTCAATATACACCTTAGGGACAGTAAGCTAACGGTTTTGATGGAGAAATAATGACCATTAGACCAGCTTTACAAAATCTACTGTATGGGCCTTAAATAAATAAAAGAATTGTTATCTTAAGTGACTCTAAAGTACCACTACAAAGTGTAATTAATTACAGTTACCCACCGACAGACACTATAAATGAAATGAGAAAACTATATCATACATTGGAGATCAGAAGGGGAAAAAAAAAAAAAAAAAAAAAAAAAAAAAGTAAGTCACCATAAAATGAAAACCATCTTTTGAACTAGAACTTCCTTATAAATTAAAACTCATAAAAAGATTAATATCTGAACAAGAAAAACAAAATATTAAACAAAAACTTAAAAGGAAATCTATATGAAATTCTAAATACTTTTAAACACATTTTATTGAAACCAAGAAAAATTAGAGTTGCCCAATTCAGCTTAATTGTCGGGCATCTCTTCGGAATGAAATTAATCAAGGACAGTCACTGCCCACTGTGTAAGTTTGATTTGATTTATTTATGGACAGTCATTAACATCTCAGGTCATCAGCGTCCCATTCAATTCAGGGCGTGAAACTGCCGACAAATTTTGCTCGGAGGCCTCTTCTTTCAGGTTTGAGTTCTTTATCGTGCCGCAAATGTATGACACGGGACCCACAGCTTTACTTACCTTTCGAAGGAAGCCATACTGGATTTTTATGCCCGAAAAACCCATCAATCCTCGCCGGGTTTGAACCCGCGATCTTGGGTTTAGGAGTCAAGTATGGTTACCACCGCACCACCAGAACCGACTCACTCTGTAAAGACGTGAATATTATGTTAAATAAAGAACCTCTACTTAAATGCAGCCAACTTGATAGCAACAAACAAACGAAATATAATTTGGAAGCTATTTATTGGGAAGCTAGGGGGGAAGAAATGATAAATATCAGCAAACCCAATATCCACAAGCAAAACACCAATAATTTATTATAGTAATTGAAAAATGATTCCAACACATGTTGCGAATCTGGAAAGAAAACGCAGGACAATTTGTTCTTAACTGGGTTAATTATTACTTTATAGCTAAATGCTTGCAATTTTAAACAATCAGCTAGTTCTACGATACTTATAGAACATATCAGCTATTGAACAGATAGCCTTTGTACTTTGAACAGGAAACCCCTCATCGTTAGCAAAGTGGAAGTGGTAATGATTTCTGCAAACACTCGGACATATAGGAACTAATCTTTGTCTTGTGCTCAAGTTTAGTAGGATAATAAGATGCTATACATCGTATGAATACGGCCCCAGCCTTTTGTGCCGTGACCACCAACTATGGGAACACTGAAGCGATTTAATATCAGCCCCAGCAATTAGAGCCTAATTATGAGACTTTTTGTTTGTAGCCCCACGTTGGGCGCCAAATTTTGAAGCGTTTTGCTATCGACGTCGAGTAGCATTGACATATCGGCCCTGAGTAACTGTGAAACTGCGTAACGGATAACTGTTTCTCAGCGGAATCAAATTGCGTGTATTTTGTCGCGTGTAGATCGTATTATTGCGTCGGAATTAGAGTAACAAGTGCATCTCGTCTCGTGTGAAACTGAAAAATGAGATCTGACGAACGAATGCCCCCAACCGAGCAACCGCCTCCTTATATATTAAATTCAAATCAAGTAGTCGTTGGCTTAACAACGTCAAAGAGGATCACACAAACATGCGCAACGCACTTATCTTTAAAAGCTCAAGTATTTTCCATTGGCTGGTTTAAATTCACCTGCAACTCGTGCTATTCGCTATTTTTGAAAGTTTGAAACATTTTGTTGACATTGGCTAACAATGGAAGCCTGTTGGTTTCAAAGCCCCAACGGATTTGAAAGTCCTTCAGTTTATTAACCCTGCAACTGCAGTCATTTAAACGTAGTATCATACTCGACCCTTGGGTTTCCTTTGAATAGAGTTTATGACCCTCTTGGCCTCCCAAGTAACCGTAATAGAAAACACCAGAGACTTTCTCTTTGGTCTACGTACATTTTTTTTGTTTATTTACAGACGCTCTTTAACGTCTCAGGTCATCAGCGTCCCATTCAACATTCAACTCAGGGCGTGAAACGGCCGACAAATTTTGTTCAGAAGCCTCTCTTTCAGGCTTGAGGATCTTTTTCGTGCCGTAAATGTACGACACGGAACCCACGGCTTTACTTCCCTTCCGAAGGAAGCCATACTTAGGATTTTTACGCCCGAAAAAAATCCATCGATCCTGGCCGGGTTTGAACTCGAGATCTTGGGTTTAGGAGGCAAGTATGGTTACCACTACACCACCAGGACCGACGGTCTATGTACAATGCACACGTTAGCATTATGTCTCTTATGTGTATATAATATCTACGTTATTAATTACAATACATGAAATATTGTGATAATTAGGTTTGTAACACACATAAATATTATATAATATTTATATTTCGGTGGTGTGAGCCGTAATAACTGTGTTAGTTCTTATATAAAATATTGGTAAAAAATTCATGTTTTAATTTCTTCGCCATATATTTAAAGGTAACTATTTTGAACATTTTATCCAAGAACTTTTCAAAGGATTCAAAATGGAAATTTCAAAATATTAATACCTGAATATATCCAGAGATCTTTTTATTCATAAACTTGTAGTTTCATCGTTAGCAGTGAAAATAAAAAAATAAAAAAATTGTGAGAACAAAAGTATTTACACAGTTATCATTTTTATTTGACCAAACATTTGCTAGCTATAGGGAACTCACCGAGCAAATTACAGTTAGAACAAGCCCCTATTCCCCGTGTTTACATCATTTCGCACCGTTGCCAACTAATTTTCAGTGCTCCGATTCATTGGAGCGGTCATTGAATGTCGGATGGCTTTTGCAGGTCGAGCGAACTTCTATGCTGACAACAGACACCTAATAAAGGCATAGGTTATTTTGCCAAGTCGCGTCTCATCAGGTTTCAGCTTACCGACCGTGTTCAATAGCCATTAAAATAAACAACCTTTTACATGACAGACGCTAAGCAAAAATACCGCATCGTCCGTTACCTTTTTTGTTTTACTGGGAGAAAGCTGCATAGATAACTCTAGTATGCAGAATTGTAGACTCAAGAAGGCTGTCAAAACCCACAAATGGAGAATAGAAGGTATAATTGAATATTCTTTTTTGTAACTCTGTGACGAATTTTTGCTCTTGTAGCTATTACTACATAACCTCTCTTTTTATTTTGAAAAGAAAGTATATTGGTTATTTTTAAGGCCATCTAGTAAATTGACATAAATATAAAGAAAAAGTTACACACTACGTTCTACATCAGTGGTTCCTAGTTATTTAAGAATTACGAACTTTGCGTTTTTCAAATGACAGTCACTGACACACTTGTTAATGCTTTGGTATCTGTGCAGTAACTTCTATAGTGGTTTCACTCTTGGCCAGTCCAGTCAAGGTCACACCTCCCTCGCTACTTGAGATCAGAGTTATATAGCTCAGGTTGGTATCCCGTGAAGCTATAATCAAAGAGAAAAGTGTTTAAAAATGTATTCATAGAACATTTAAAATATCTTACACTATTTAAGTTACTTGTATAAGTGTCGTTTTATTAATATGTCAACATTATAAAGGGGCTGGAGGCTTCTCAACTTAAAAGGGACGCTAATATCATTTGCAGCTTTCGTTCGAAGTTTGATATAAACATACAGACTTATTTAGTGTTGGTTAGAACACGGAGATATACTTCTTGCATCAAAGTGTTGTAGAACAGAGCTTAATATTTCCTTTCCTCCATTCCCCTCACTTCCTTCCTTCCTCTTTCTCACAAAAAGGAAGCAAATGTGGAAATGCTGAAGTTTTCATATATCGCGAATAAAACCGCCTGTACAGTTATCTGCTCATAGCGCTAATAACTTATAACATACGAGGGTAGATCCATAAGGATCTCGCCGATAAGGATTATCGCCATCGCAAAATTCTTATCTGATGTCATATCTTATCTGTTAAGTAAATAATTGCAGTTGTAACTTCCACTCCGCTATGTTCAGATGTAGCTGCATAAAGAAGTCTATGTATAGAAGATTGTGACATGTTCAAAATGGAGTTTCGAGCTCTTATTAAATTCTTCACAAAAGAAGGACTTACTCCAAATGAAATTAAACAGCGATTGGACGGTGTATATGGGGAAGCATTCCCCTCATATTCCACCGTAAAAGAATGAGCCAAACTTTTTCGAATAAGTCGACAAAGCATTGAAGATGAAGAGCGTGCAAGTCGGTCCTTGGAGGTGCTCACTCCTGAAAACATCGCTCTTGTGGAAGGAGAAATTGTGCAAGACCGGCGGCTCAAAGTTACAGAAATAGCACCAAGGTTGAACCTTTCTAAAACAAGAGTCCTTCGAATTATTCATGAACATTTAAACATGAATAAAGTTAGTGCAAGGTGGGTGCCTAGACTTCTTTCCTCAACCCAAAGGCAGTATAGAGTCATTTGTTGTGAGGCATTTTTGGAGCTCTGCCATGGCAGCAAGAGAGATGTTCTGCAAACCATTATTACAAGAGATTTTTGAGTAGTGTTTAACGCCCGTTTTTAGTACTAAGGCACCACATGCAGAGGACACTAATGATACATGAAATGAAATGATAAATTGGGAAAGGATTTTTAAGGAATGAAGTTTAGGGTACCTTCACGGCATTTGTCATTTATGATGACTGAGGAAAACCTGGAAAAAAAACCCAGTCAGGGAGAACTGTCCTGACGGGTTTCAAACCCCAGACCTCCCGCTCACGAATTCGCGCCTTAACGACCTCGGCCACCCGTGGCGGTGTTACGGGAGGTGAAACTATGTTCCTCAACTATGATCCCTTGTCTAAAAGAGAAACAATGGAGTGGAGTATAAACATGGTGAAACTCCGCCTCTAAAGGCCAAGGTCACTCAGTCAACCAAGAAGATCATGACCACAATCTTTTGGGACTGTGAAGGAACATTCTTCATTGACTTCAAGGAGAGGAACACCACAGTAAATGGGGAGTACTATGCTGGCCTACTTCACAGACTACGTGCTTCCATCAAAGAAAAAAGGTGAGCAAAGCTGAGTGGTGGTGTGCGCCTTCTTCACGACAAAGCGCCTGTGCACATTGCTCTGGTTGCAAAGGTTGAAGAAACGTGACTTCAAGGAGATAGACCATCCCCCCTACAGCCCAGATTTAGCTCCCAGTGACTATTTTATCTTCTCAAAACTCAAGGAGCGCCTTTGAGGAAGGAAGTTTAAGTGTGATGGATGCTGTTTTTGTTCATTTTGCAGACAAGACTTCTAACTGTTTGGGAGGGGGGGGGGTTGAAATGTTAATTCAAAGATGTGAGAAGTGTAATGCAACAAAGGGTAACTATATTGAAAGGTGAAATATAGTTTTTGTCTTTTATCATCGCTAGAAAATATCATACCTGATGAACGGTGTCATTCTATCATAGCAACACTCAGAACAAAAGAAATATGCACCATAGAGCTCCAGCCTGCTTTCGCATTATTGTTCCTCAAAAAGTGTGGTGTATGCTAAGCCAGTTTCTGATGTGCACACCCTTGAACAGCGTGACCGTGTAGTCTGTGACGCTATTCGGGTACAGGCTGGAGGCTATCCATGATGCGATGTGTGAACGCTTGCTTTGCATCTCATGGAGGCCACTTTGAACATCTTTTGTTCTTAGTGCTATGAGAGAATGATGTCGTTCATCAATCAGTGCCGTCTACTTTAGAAATAAGCATTTCTGGACTTATGTACGTATGAAATTTTCTGTTCCTTTTCCTGTCAAGAATCGCCTCCTGAAGTTTGTACAGATCATTTCCGACCACACGGATAGGCCATTTAGACAGAATGTATGAAACAATTAAGGAAGAAAAACTTTTCTATATGATTGAAGCGCTAGGAATCAAATTTCATTGTTGATGGTCATCCATATAGTTGAGAAGAGGAAATATGCAGCATACTTTGCCATCTCTATAATGACGCGACAATTTAAACACTTTCACTTATTGTTATGTTAATAAGAAAACAATCATAAATGTTGTAAAGTCAAATCCAGACATTTTAAATATTATTATAAAAAATGGAAGTCCGAAATTATTTAAAAGTCCAATTTTAATTCTCTTTCTCTCATTTTCCCATATACTGCACAAGCATTCCCACAAAATTGGAAAAGTTCCAAGGGTTGGCAACACTGGTCGTGCAGCATGTTCTGTTTACACGCATGATATTGTTTGGATTTTTGTGAAAGTTAACAGGGTGAGATAGTGCACCTCATAGCAATACGAATGTTCATTGTACCGGTACACAAAACGTGCTGGAAAGACCCATTTTATGTCTGAATGCATGCCTGCGCACACTTTATCATTGATTATCTTACATGTTCAGACTTCCCGGATCTGCTGATAACAGGCAAAGCATTACAACGCCCATAACGTGTGAGCTGGGCGTAACAGAACACTTTTAAGTTCGTATTTACCACAAACAAACAGCGCAAACGGTGAAATGGCTCAGTAGCGCGGAAAGAGTAGGACGTTGCGATTCACATTAATTATGTAGGAGCGTACTACCTAAACGCGACTTATTTTCCAGCTGTCTCTCCATATGCAATGTGTGGAGATAATGTTATCTTTTAGCAATAATTTTAGAATATATTTATAATATATACATTTATAAGATAGTTTACGAAGTGAAAGTGGATTTATTAGAGCAAGACAATTGCCCTAAAACACAAAAATTCTCGAGTCAGATAGACACCGATGTATAAGGGTAGGTCAATAAGTTTCCGGCCTAACCATTTTCTAAGTATGATAAAAACAAAACTATATTTCACTTGTCAATATAGTTATCCTTTATTGCAATACACTTCTCACATCTTTGAATTAATATTTCAACCCCCCACCAAAAAAATTTTTTTTGGTGTTGTCTGCATAATAGGCATAAGAAACATCACTTTTTCGTCATACTTAAATTTCTTTCCTCGAAGGTCTTTCTTGAGTTTTGAGAAGAAATAGTCACTGGGAGCTAGATTTGGGCTGTCGGGTGGATGGTTGATCTCCTTGAAGCCACATTTCTTCACAGTTTCCTTTGCAACAAGAGCTGTGTGTACAGGCGCGTTGTCATGAAGAAGGCGCACACCACCACTCAGTTTTCCTCGCCTTTTCTCTTTGATGGAAGTACGTAGTCTGTGCAGTAGGCCAGCATAGTACTCCCCATTTACTGTGCTGTTCCTCTCCTTGAAGTCAAAAAGAGTATTCCTTCACAGTGCCAAAAGATTGCGGTCATGATCTTGTTGGTTGACTGAGTGACGTTGGTCTTTAGAGTCGGTGCTTCGTCAGGTTTACGCCACTCCATTGATTGTCTTTTGAACAAGGGATCATAGTAAAGGACCATAGTTTATATCATGTATAAAAATAACCAGCGTTATTTTTAATCCATAAAAAATAAATAAATAAATAAAAAAGGGAGAGAGCGTGCAAATTATGAACTTTAAAATTGCTTAGCAATAACATAGAATATTTCGCAACAGGGGCTACAAGTAAAACCATTGCAGATATTTAAAAGTTATAGCCGGAACAATGTGTTCAGCAACGATATTGTGGTGCATTATACATTCAGAGAGAGACAACGTTCCACATATATGGAAATGTGCATATTAGAGCACTGAATTCCCTCGAGCAATAGCGAAACATCAACTGGAACGCTTAAGCTATTTTTTTCCCTCGCAATTTCACAGACAAAATTTATGGGCCATTTTTCTTTATTGATGGGTACCGCAAACCGCAATATGTCGCAGCTGTATCCCCCCTCCCCTGTACAATTAAAAGATGATTAGAAATATCAGAATGAATGAAAAACGTGATTTTGACGTACATAAGCGCGCTATGGCTGTTGTCCCTCTTCAGTCGATTTTAGGTTTTTGTTTTCCTTTATTTTTATTTCAGGGTTTTTTTTCAGTAGCTTTGGTGTTTTGTCTTTATTTGTGTTCAGAGGGCGTGTGATGTTAAAGGAAGGGTGGTGACTGCTGCCCTGGGAGTTCTATCTGTATTTTTGTAATATTTGGGATACATTTAATATATTTTGTTTTTTATTTTTTATTATTTTTAATTTTTATGTTACACGGGGGTCGTTGGGATGCTTTTTATTCTCTGTTGTAATTTTCTTATTTCCCTCACATGTGTGCTTTGCTGGAGTTTATTTCATTAATCAGGCGAAGTGAGCTATTGCTTCATTTGTTGCGTCCTCCTGTTCCTTTTCTTGCTTCTCTATAATCACTGTCGACAGTGGTTTTCTTTTTATGTTGCTCATTTCGATTTCTGCAGTTGTCTGCACTGTATTGCTTCCTGTGTGAGTCGCTTCCGGTAAGGTGGTTCCTCTGCTTTTGCGACGTACTTTTTACTTTTAATATCTTCCATTTTTTCTAACTGGTACAGGTTTTTGCTTTTGTAGTTTGGTTAGTTGTACTTATGTAGCGTGTCCTTATCGTTAATTTGCTAAATATTTAGCTGTCATTGCAAGTTGTACCGTCTTTGATTTTTCTTTGGTTCTGTTTGATATTATTATTATTATTATTATTATTATTATTATTATTATTATTATTATTAGTAGTAGTAGTAGTAGTAGTAGTAGTAGTAGTAGTAATTGTGTCTTTTCCGTGTTGATTGTCAGTTGCCATTTTTTTTAGGTATGTTAAGAGCACTACATGCTCATTGTGCAAGCTCCAGAAACGCATCACAGCTGCTTGGATGACCATTAATATGTTTTTTTTTGTGATTGATTTATTTAAGGACGCTCTTTAACATCTGAGGTCATCAGCGTCCCATTCAACTCGGCGTGAAACGGCCAACAATTTTGCTCAGAGGCCTCTCTTTCAGGCTTGAGGTTCTTTTTCGTGCCGTAAATGTATGACACGGAACCCACGGCTTTACTTCCCTTCCGAAGGAAGCCATATTTAGGATTTTTACGCCCCGAAAAAATCCATCGGTCCTGACCGGGTTCGAACCCGCGATCTTGGGTTTAGGAGGCAAGTATGGTAACCACTACACAATCAGGACCGACCCTGTAGGGAAATGCTACAACGCCTATGGAGCAAAATCAACTAGAGTTTGTTCCAGTACTGGGCAATCCGAATGAAAACTATCGCATTATTCGATAGTCGCGAACTACCGTTTCATTCGGTTGTTTTCGTAAACATTCGATGTTTCATTCGTTATACGAAACGGTTTCCTCCAACCGCATTTGTTACCGCTTGGAAGCGATAATATGCTCCTATTGGTTACTATCGAATGTTTTGAAACAACGTTTTCTTGTATGGCTATGGTAGCGCTACCTGGTCGTGCAAATATAACTGAATTTGTAACCAGCTGTGTATGTACTGCGTGGTGGGTGCAATAGCTCAAGCGGGGAGCATATGTAACAGTACTAAGGAGCAACGCAGTTTGCAATTATATAAACTAAATAATGTTTATAATTAATTATTCCTCCAAGCAGCTAGACTATTATCGATATCATTTCCGTTTTTTTTTCTTTCTTTCTTTCTTTCTTTCTTTTTCCTCTTAGGAGCAGAGAATTAAATTAGGTGCCATTGCACTTTTATAGCTTGAAAGTTACGCCAGCGTGTTTTTAAATGTATTTTCAAATACTTGATGATATTCTGCCTTAGTAGGAATCCCTTGTCATGTAGGCTCATGACATACTAATCATCAATCTGGCATTTGTTATTTTCTTGTTGAATTATTACGAATATTTTAACTATTGAATAGGAATACCATTCAGAGAGAAATGTATTACAAAATGAAAAGAATTTTCTTATGTTACTGAAATAAACTTGGCATTTTTTTACAAAATTACAGCATGTGGAAATATAAAAAATGCCATATCTATTTCAACGAAACTGAAAGCGATATCGTCAATTTACAAAATTTAGGCCTAAGGGCCTGATAAGGGTCATGGTGGACCATGAAAGATGAAAACAATAGTATAAAACTTTAAGTATTAAGAATTATAATTATTAGAAGTAAAAAAAAATTAAACAGTAACCTAAATAATTAAAAATATGATCTTGACAAAAATGCTGTTTCAGATAAATCTTAAGAACAGGAAAATTCGCAAATTTATATAATTTAACTGGTTCTTATGTTCCAAAATAAATGCTAAACTTAACCTAACCAAATTCTTGAAATTAACCGCCACATTCCTTGAACATCATTTTAAAAAAAGGCATATATCGAATCATGGGAGGGGAAATTTGGTTAATTTATGCAAGTGAAAATATTACATATATATATAAAAACTTATTTACATAAACTCTAATTTAATATAATGTATTTATAAGGATATTGATAATTTATCAGAATGCAAATGAAATGCATATTTTATTATTTAATTAATTGCAACATGCTTATTCTTTGCTTAATATTGTGACAAGATGCCTATTAAGTATAAATAACTTTTAGCAAATAACCCAATGATTCATTCTCTAATTCCAATGTATTAACACTGTTGCATGTTTGAACGGGTGCAATTTGTTTTTTAATAAGCCATTTAGATAGAGCAACCGAATATGTATTTCACATTTGTTATTAACACAAGCATATTACACGCTTATAAGGAAATAAAGCGTTAAACGTACAATAATCAAATAAAATATTAAACATATAATAAAAATAGATAATGTTTAAATTTAAGACATTATTGAGGTTAGATTACCCACGATGCATTAAGAAAAAACATTAAAAGCGAATGATACTATCCAATGAAAGTATTCGGTTCCACTTATACTTTCGTTTAACAATCAGATAAGTTTGATTAAAGCAACAGCATATGTGTTTCACATTTGTTAATAACACAAATTTATTACACGCTTATAACCGAATAAAACATTAAACGTACAATAAAAATAGGTAATATTTGAATATCCGACACTTTATTTCATAATGCACAAAGAAACAATGTTAAAATTGTTGAAACTATCGAATGAAAACATTCGGTCGTACTTGCTTACTATCGTATAACAATAAGAAACATTCGATTTGCCCATCACTAGTCTGCTCATCCTAAGTTTATAGTGACTGTCAATAAAAGCACATAGCGGAAGTAGTTTTGTTGGCTGACCAGCCTCTTTATTCTCAAATTACCTCACGAAGTAGGGCCGCTTATTTAACAAACATATTTGCTTATTTGTAAGATTTTCTTTTTCGTTTGGTTACTCATAGCGCGAAGGAAACATTTAATTATTAAACAGAGATCGTACATGTATGTATATTTCTATTTTTATTGCTACTATTTCACAAAATGTAGATCGTAAAACATAACCTTGCTATGCATTCCCTCGTATTATAATTTGAAACTGGCAGTGAACACGGTTCTGGTCTACGTATAATCAAGCTTTGGTTTCTTCCTTTTCCTCTTTTACTACTTCAAATGTAAACATAATGTGCTAAAGGACAAAGCAACAAACAGAATACATGCTCGAGACAGCTGTTAACAGACATTATTGTGCTAGTAAATTCGAGAGCCAATAACAGCCAAGGGGGAACGCGGAGTAATACTATATAGAAAAGTTACGATGAACAGAGTATAGCGCCTAGACGTGTGTCCTTTTACCAAGTCCAAAGACGTACACAGAACAATAATTACAGTATTACGATTCAAAACTTAATTCTTTTCGTGTATTATCCATCGTTCTATGTTTAGCTGTTCGCAAAAGTCAATGTTTTGAAACATGGTGGATCATTTCATGGAAATCTTGCGTGTAAGAAATTCGTATCCGGTAACCGATGTTGCAGTGATGATTACGTATGTGTAAATTTCGTTTCTCTCCGCTTTCTTATTTGTTAATAAAGACGTTCGAAGCGGTAAGGGAAAGGGGTGAAGAATAAAAGCACTTCTATTTTAAATTTTGTCTTCCACTCTTTTTCACTTCTTTTTATAGCCGCCACCATCCCAGTGTGGGTTGCTTATAGTACCCGGAAAGTAGTAAACGAAGCACACTTAATTGCATTAGATTCACACTATGAACGGATACAGAGCGAGTTTCAAGATGGAGGAGAGGAAAAAATAACTATAATCTCATAACTAAGGTGCAAAATATAGACTAGAAGTTCTAGTGGGGTGCAACACTATCTCCAGAACATGTAGTAATCATAATAATAGGAATGAATGTATAATAGAGCTAACTTCATACAATATAACGATTAGCTGTTTACTTGTACTCCATCTCCATTGTATTCTCTTGTTTAAAGAATTTTCGGTATCCTTACAGGAGAAATTGTCTTCTTGCTTAGAGAAGTCAACCGTTCTTTTTCAGTAGAAAGAAACCGTGCGCTTATCACTGAAATGTGCGACAATTTCAAACGCTATCAGCGAGGTTACCATAGTGAGGGTTCAGCTATAAAGCAAACAATGGCCTGCAACTTATGTTAGTCATGAATTAACAACAGAACTTCTTTTATTTGAGCATTTATAATCAGTGCATGCAATAAAAGTAAAATCGAACATCCTTTGATGATTTTAAAAACTGGAAGCACGAAATTGCGAAAAAAACGAGGTCGAAATTTGTGAAATATGCTGGTTCTCGTATTGTTTCTGACAATACTGTAAGGCATTAATATACCTGTTATCGCTCAGGCAATTTTGTTTCTGAAAGTAAAAGTGTCAAGACACTTAAAGTTGCAAGGAAGCAATAACATCGGCTGCGTTATGTCCTGCAAAGATACGAGACAGGCAAGGCGAAGATGGAAAATGCTTAGTCACATTTACCTCCATTCTTGCTGGTCATCAAACATGACTTAAGTCACTTGTAACTGTCAGAAAAAGAAAGGAGCAGTATAGCTGCAGATGTTTTCAAGTCACACTGGACAAAATTGGAGATTCGGTGTCAGATGCTAAATTAGAAAGAATTCATATATTAACTAAACAGGGTTTATATAATGTTGAACGATGCTATAATTTGTGCTGCTCATCCGTCAGACATCAAAGTGAAGGTACTAGTGTTCAGGCAAGGGTACAAGAGCTGAACTCGAGTGACAGCCCCTGCGTGTTGTTTTGTAAACCATAAGACATTCAGTGACTCCCACCTGGAATAAAAACACAGATTTTGTTTTAATTATAATGCAAAATGCACAGGGCCTTCCAAACCGAGCATGAAGCCCTTTTAACTCAGTATTTTAGAGGGTCGTGCTAATGACGTGAAGGTGGTGGGTTCGATTCCCTATGGGTATTTGTTTTTCTTATTTGTTATTTGTTTTCCTTAGAATAAATGTTAGCAGCTTTTTTTCCCTTCATCAATTTTCTAATCTTTACTTTTAACATCCCTATTGTTCTAACTTTATCTACGTCTAACATAACTTTCATATGTTAGGAACCTAAAACTGAAACTGTGTTCATCTTGTTATAAATTATATCGTTTCGTCACTGTTTATCGTATACGCCAGTACAGTTTCGAGCCGTCCTGCGTACGGGTTTTGAAGGCCACAGTACCCAGCCGCACCTGCAGGTTTATCTGTGTGGTCTATAGGTCTTCGTGGGGTTTCGTTTTTCTGTGTTATGAAGTCTTCTCGTCTAAATTTAATTAGGCGAGGATTCTTGTGATGTTGCATAGGCTACATTTTTGGCCACTCATCCAAGTGATGACGAAGGTTAATGTTGCTTAACTTCGGTGGTCAGCCGTCACTTTTCAGGGCAGTGTAATGTCTTTAACATCTGTTATCTGCCCAAGATGTCCCTTGGGAATCTGTAAGAAGGGCGCCGTCTGTTGGCCCTGTGGTCATATTGACCTAGGAGACGCGCTAGCTGGTTTGGGTGATAGGGGAATTTTTCATATAACGTCCTTGCCCTCTCTCGAATGACATCGACGGTATGTTACTCCCGTTTGTTGATGGAGAATGTGTGACGGAAACATACGGCCTGTATCCTGTTCTGAACGCACTGGATGCTGCGGATGGTGGACTTGGCCACCACTCCCCAGTCCGCACAACCATACAGGATCAGGGGGGTACGATATATCCGCAGTTTTAGGTGGATGGGTAGTGTTTTAGACAGGAATGTTGGGTACAGCTGCCTGAGCGCTGCATGACCTAGTTTTATTTTCCCCTTTGCGTGGGGGACGAAAGTGAGGCGCTTGTCCAACAGGACCCGCTGCCTCTTGCCAGCATTCTTAAGTCTCCCACCACTCTTAGCATTTTCCCTTTTCGCGCTAGTGAATTGTTACCAAAATAACGTTACAACCTACAAGAATCATGAAATGAATACATTCTATGTGCAGTACCAACAGGGAATGGAAAGGAACACCACTTTTGGCTAAGCCATGAAAACATGTTAATAGCTAAACTAAGATGGAATTAAGTAAATTAGCGTGTCATGTGATTAGGTCGGGTTTACCACTAACAACAGTATCAGTGACGAAAAATATCCGTGAGGAAGGGTGCTTTAAATGGCATATGCCGCACGCTGAAACCTGTCATCCTGGGCAAGTTATTTCAAGTATGTCTTAAGTATTTAAAAGCAGGGAAAAACGATAACACAGTGAAACTTTGCCATTTTCCTGTTCCGGTACATTTGATAGGCATACGCCAGCAGAGATGTAAATAGAACCTTTCATATGCTTAATTTCTCTCTAAATGTAATTTAATAATAATAATAATAATAATAATAATAAAAAGAACACACACTGTATTAATGTTAAGTCTTGAGCATTTCTTTGTTGCTTCTTCACGTTGGAGAGAGTATATCTTAATCAGATAAATTTATCATTTTGAATTCATTAATTAATTTACGCAATTTGAACTAGGAAGAAAATTTAAAATATTGTACCAATGTCCTTTTTGTATAAAATAAAATATAATAATAATAATAATAATAATAATGATGAATTTTAAACTTGCATATTATGAATGTCAGTATTAGTTTCTAGGATAAGATCATTCCAGAAGAACTTTTAATGAATTTTTCTTGTCTTGTTCCAGGGTCGATTGAACAGGAAAATGGTGGAGACGGAAATCGGGATTCTGTTAAAACTGCGACATCCGCACATTGTAAGTAATTTTCTTCTCAATAACTTTATTTCCGTCACTCGCTAAATCGAGCGCAACATATTGGCTCTAGAATCACTAGGAAAGAGGTTAAGAGTTTCAGGTAAATATTATACTTCTTTCTTTCTTTGTTCTCCGTCTTTCCCTTTTGTTCCACTATCTAATTACTTTACAATTTCCGCTCTTTCCTCTCTTTTATTCTAGTTTTGTTTATTTAAATTTGTGTTTCTTCAGTTTCATTAGCCATTTTTCTACGTTTATGTCATTCCAATGCGTTGACCATTGTCTTCTTTCTATTCAGTGTTTTTTCTTCTTCGCTTATTCGGAAGGGAAGTAAAGACTGGTAAGTAAAAGAACCTCAAGTCAAAAAGAAGAGGCCTCTGACCAAAATTTATCGGCCGTTTCACGCCCTGAATTGAATGGAACGTTGATGACATGAGATGTTAAAGAGCGTCCGCAAATAAAACAATATACAAAACACATTCTTCGCTTAGTTCAACGCTTTATAACGATAAGGGAGCATTAATCATTTACAGACCAGCAGTGTAAATAGCATGGGTTTAGCGATTTAGAATTGTTGAAGTTTGTTGAAGTTAGCCAAAATGTTTGGTTCTTTACATTAGCGTTATATAAAATGTCTTGTTGCAAAAGTATGCAAAATAACCCTCATAATGATTTGAACCATATTTTGGCAAATGATGTATTCTTGTATTCTTTTCGATTCTCTCTCTCTCTCTCTCTCTCTCCCCTTGAAAGGACAGCTTTTTAAAACCGCTATCAGTCAAGTAACATATTATTTGCACATAGGATTCAGGACATTTTATTCTTACTCTTACTCTTCAACCTGGAGGCCTACTGGTGAGTTTGGATGCCGTGTTCCGTTGAGGTAGCCTGATGGAGAGGTAGCGATCTACGATCTAGTAAGCCGCGATAAAGCGACCGGCGGGATACGGTGGGCTGATCACATTCCCCCTACTATACTGCACTCTACCAATGATGATATGTGATGGAGGTAGAGGATGCAGCGGTCGTCGCGGTAAGCTAAGGGCTGTATAAGGCTATGAAGAAGAACAAGAAGAAGAAGATGAATGAGAAATAGGAGTATATAAAGAGTGTAATGAGAATACTATAGCGAGTATTGTGTAAAATGTAATGAGAGTATGTACAAGATAGAGTAATGAATATATTGTAATTAGAATAAGGTTAAGCATAATAAGAAATATTATGACACACGCGCACATCTTGAGAGGTGACGCAACCGGGAAAAGGTCTCAAACAATTCTTTTAACACTCGTAGTCTTCTTACGACTCTAGGCAAGAAAGAATTTCCTATTAAACACTGTTTGATATATTAAACATACGTGACCTAATTATTCCCACGCATGTGCATGCGACTTCTTAAAAATATTCATAACAATTGTGCTGAGGCAATTAAAAGAAACGCTTATCCCTTGAACCCAACACGCGCAAACCAGTTATGAAAGTAGAATGTAGAAAAAGGGCTCCTAAAATTACAGAGGTAGGAGACCAGAAATACTGCTAACAGAGCTCATGCTGGTCATAACTGACTCTAGAACTTTAACACAATAAATACTTAACATTATTCTTCATCAGAGTTGATTGGATGGTCATTAGAAGCCCGGAGCACCTCGCCTTTCCTGGAGGACATTACTTAACGCTTGTCTCCGAACCTCATCTACTATCTCAAAGAAATTCTGTATCCAGCCTTAATCTACCAAAGGCTGAGTAGGGACTAATTGTAATCAGGCCTCGACAAACGACCATCTGTCTACAAGCTGCGAGTCTACTGGCGGACACCACAACTTGATCTCCGTCAAACCAACGTCCTGGTGGCAGCAGAGGCAAACAACACAAGAGAAAACGATTACAAAGGCCTATTGGCAACTAAAAGAAATATTTCCTATTTAAACTTTAGCTTTGTTCCAGCATATTTTCAGTGCAATATTAGACTGAGGTATTGGATAAAGACAGCTCTCTTAGCCCTGTCATTGCCAATTTTACATGGAGCGATTCCAAGCAGCAACTTCACATACCGCTCCATATAAACCGACCTGCCTCGAATTGCTGGGGCCTCGCTGTTTTATCAAGAGTTCAGTCCGAACGTCTTATGACGATATAAACATTAGGCATTGCAATTTTTAAGTATTGTGGGAGCGATTCCCCCTCCCCCATTGGTTTCTGGATTCGCGGCATCTCTTGTCATTGGTCACTTATTTCGCGCTTCTAGGACTGCAGTTGCTCTTTCTCCAAAGTTCTCTGACCTAAATTGACGCAACACACACAGCAAGACATGTTTATATGTCATTGAGAAAGGGACTAGGGTTCGAACTATTACAAAAGGTAACTGTTTTTCCCTTCTTCGCCTTTGGAAATTTTCCATCCGGGGTTTTTACGGTCCTTGCCTGGCAAGATGCCATAAAGTCATTCAGTCTCTTTCCCCTCGACATTCCTAAATACACAAACATTTTATTTTACGCTTTGTCTTCCAAGAAAAATATAAGCTAAGCTACTCATGGTTAAATCGGATATGTTAAAATTTCCAGAAATTTTAGATAATTAACTTAGATATATTACAGTCATGATTACAATTTATGTTTCTCAGGATAGGAATATTTCTGCCTCAACTGTCAGCATTTTCCTTGGGTATGTTTATATTACTATTTTCTTGCCTTACTTTCTTATACTTTGAACTTCTGCATTGGTTTCTTCACACATTAAAACAATTCCCTAATACTTTATCATATCCTAATCCTTTTAAATTCATATCTCCAGTTCTAGCCAGCAAACCCTTCTCTACCTACCTTATCACATTGTTCTATTTTTCCCTACCCTATACTATTTTTATTCCCCTATAAAGGTCTCGATGAACTTTTTCACCCAAATTACTAATTATTTCTTGTCGTTCAACATCTTCCAATCTTAGATTTATTTCTTTCCAAAATCCTCAGTTTTGATATTTCCTCTATAACCATAATTTCCTCTATATCCAAAATTTCCTGCACTTTGAAATACCATGATTCTTTCCACTTACATTTTTTCTATATACTAAAACATTCTTTAATAATATAACTCGCTTCTAATGTGGTAATTCTGAATAAATATTTCATAGTTCCTGTAGTTATTTTTCTTAGTGGAATATCTACCTAATTCTAGCTGTGCTATACCATTTGGGGTAAACCTAAGATCAATTTTCAAAAACTTATATTTATTTTATCTTTCCATGCATCCTCTACACTCCAAATTTCTGCCCCATGCAACATTTTCGCTTCTACTGTTGTGTATATTCTTTCCAACCAATTCACTCTTATATCAAGAAATTTTCTTAAAGATGTTCTTATAATACTCGTATCTCCTTTTCCTTTTGCTATTGCTATTTTTTTTCTGCTCATTCCAACTTCCATTAGAGCTTAAACTTGTTCCCAGATAATTACTTTTCCTTACCAGCTCTATTTCTCTTCCATTTAACTGCCATTTTTCATTATTTTTCAACCTACAACATCTTTTAAAAACCAAAATCTTCGATTTCTTTTCATTAATTTTCAATCCCCATAGTTTGTTATATTGTAATCAACAAAGTTATGGAGAGAAAATTTTCGGAATAAAAAATGGGAAAATTTAATTAGGGAAGATTTTAACTTTGAAGACATATTTTGAATGGAGGAGAGGTATTTTGATATATATTGGATTATTATATGTGTGTTGTATCAATGCCCCACATAGGGAAGCCAGTTTGAGGAAGTATTGCTTAGGGGGGATGCTGATGGTTTAATAAGTTGATAATTATAATGCCCCACGTTGGAGCATCAATTTGAAACAGTAACGTGTAGGGGTGCTGTGTTTGGTGTGTACGGCGGATACTCTTAGAGCTCTCGGGGTTCTTTAAGCTCTTGAAGCTTTGGCTTTTGGAGGAGGATTGTGTTATTATTGTGGGTAATAAGTTCTCAGGGTCGTATGCACTAGATGCTTTCTGGCCCGTTAAGGCCAGCGGAAAGAGAAGGTTTCGAATACTAGGCACAGAGAAGAACACACGACATTTTCTATATCTCATTATTTATTCGTTATGTAATATTTTCTCATTATAAGTTGGATTGTCCACAGAGACCTGAGTTCTAGCTATCACTTTTTCTAGCTCCCGACTATTAGACAACTTTTGAGCCCTCTTACTCCCTGACTTCGAATTCTTACTTATTCTGAATGCCCTAACATTTCATTTTTTATTCTTAAGTCCCTCATTACGCGAATTTTAATCCTATATTATTTTGAAATCAGAGTGAATTCCGGACTTCCTTATTGGATATCCCCTAATATCTGTTCCTGCAGACTGGCTCTGATTTGTACGAATTAGAGCGGAATTTGTTGGTTATTCTTATTTCTTTCCTTACACTCCTACAATTTTTCCGGTGCGTCCTTTTCCCAGAAAAAGCCTGTGTTATAAATTTCATGATATGCTTTTTAAGTAGAACTTATAAAATAATGGCTCTGTCCTCCTCTAGTTCCTTTTAGATCGCCAAATGTTCTCTTAGATAAAGCACGTTTTTAACCATCTGTTTGCTCTCTATTTTCTGGGCAAATGTTATTTTGGCAGTGAGGCCCTTTAATGTGTCCTATACTATTTCATATCTGTTCTCTTCGATCCTTTCTGAGAAATCTGTATTTCCTATTTGTGGTGCACCTCCCTTTGCCTCCCTTGTTCCTTTAGATAATGTAGCTAGAGCTGTTACCCTGAAAGTGGAAATGACTCTTTTACGGTATGCCTGCAATGTTCGCTCTAAAGTATTCACACAGATGAAAAGTAACAATTCTTAGCCTATCTCTGTCTCTTTCCACTACCTGTTTTTCTCAGGTCATACGCCGACAAACCTTCCTTAAACATATAATACAAGAGCTCTTGCAAAAAGGCTTTCATACAGGTGTCTTTCAGCAATCACAATAATAGAACCTGAAAAATGAATACAATATTTCCACCTTGCTCCGATATGCATTAAGTTTTTCTATCTGCTCAGATATTTACATAGATATAATATTAATCTTATCAATAATTACAATATGAAATTAACATTAAGGAGCTATGATTTTCGGTTACAACTGTAAAAGGAGAGAAGGATATATAAATGATAGGGAGCTATTTATGTAAAGTTAGAGAATAATGGATTAGAATGACGAACATGACGGAAGGAAATGTAGAAAGAAGTGTAACCTTAGAAATATAATAATTTATGGATAAACAGTGTATTTAGGGAAGATGAGGGAGAAATGATAAAGGATCGTGAGATAATTAATGATTGATAAGTTGAATAGGGGAGGGAATGGGAGTAAATTAGCATAAGAAACAGGATTGTTATACACCAATGACCTGGGTGTTAGTGTGCATATAGTCCTAAGGAAATAAATATAGGATAACAGTGGTATGTAATGTTTAGAAGTATTATATTGTAATAGAGTCATGATGATTTGTATTAATTATATATTGTCAGTTAGTATTATGGAATTGACGAAGGCATAGATCTTATTGCAATATTTAAAATGGTATGTTGATATAAAGATAAATATATTCAATTCAATACTTGGAACTTCTGTATCCAGGACTGAGAGTCCCCTAATATGGAAGAAATATCAAGGAGGACTGAGCTTGTGAAAACGCTGAAAGACATGCTTGCTTTATACGATCATCTTAAATGATTTATTCGTTTCTGCACTCCCACCCGAAGTATGTAAAGCGACTTTCCGCCTCCCATGTTTCGCTGCCGCTCTCCTCGAGCTTTAAGGCAGTGCAGTGTTTACAAACATGGTTCTAGCCCGGGTTCAGAGTTCCATAATTTAATATCCGGACGTCAAGTGCTTCCCTGTTATACCGTATGTGTGCCTATGTGCTTAGCTCTGCCCTTTTCGAGGTTTGTTAGGTTGTCTACTCTCTATTATACTTGCTGAGAGCTATCTATCTCGTCTTCTGTTTTATAGATATGGGAATGTTTATCACCAGCCGTAGACGGGAGTTATAGTTCAGTTCCTTGTTCCTTCACCATTAAACTTTAGTAGTTTGTTGCCTATTCCTAGGAGAGAACGTGGCAAATGTGGTAGCAGACGGAGGTATGAACGACGGGCTACAGAAACTAGCAATAAAGGTAAAAGTATATACAGCCGGATCGGCCTATTTAACAAAACGAATATTAAACATGGAGAGAATAAAAAGAGAACACTAAGTATTGTTCATTCATAGAAATTCATACTATGGGGGAGAGGGGTAACCATTTAATTTCCCAACTGCCTAAGTCTTTTGAAACATAAATGGAATGAATGAAATTAACACAAACCAGTCCAGAATCCTTAGCGTTACCTGCCATTCGCCTTTTCAGGGCAAGGAACCGCCACGGGTGGCCGAGGCCGTTAAGGCGCGGACTTTTTAGTGGGAGGTCCGAGGTTCGAATCCCTCCAGGACCGTCCTCCCTGACTGAGGTTTTTTCCAGGTTTTCCTCAGACTTCATAAATAACAAAAGCCAGATAAGCAAACAAGGTCGACATTAGCCTTTGCTATGCGGGCTACTTCGTTGACGTCAAAAGTGTCTAAAACACTCATGATGTGTTCAAAATAGTTGGCATAGTTGCCTGCAGCATAGAACTCCAGTGGAAGATAATGGGTTCTGGTGGCAGAGGTGTTTGTAGAACATTTCCCTAAAAATTTGTATGCCATATGAGGCCAGGCCAGGTTCTGTGGCGTCTAACTTGTCCACCACAATGAAGCTACCACAATTATCGGTGGTCTGATCTGCTGAAAGTTTGTATCAACAACAAGTAAGTAAAATTTACCTTTATATGAGCACCACCTGCCTGCAATTCGTGAATCACACTAAACCTGTATGCTCTCAAGTTCAAATTGGCTCAATATCGGAAGATGAACTGACCGAAAGATAGCAGACGAATCAACTGATGTGTGTGCATGAACATTAAGGGAAAATATTTCAACTAACTATACGAGAAAAAGAATGAATTCATAAAATAGAGCTACAGGATATTACGGAACGTTAATGGTAGAGTAATTGATCCGATCTTAATATTATTTACTAATAAAGTATGCTTAAATTTATGTGGTCTTGTTAGTAATTGAAAGGGCTTTTGGTGTAGTAAAGGGACTATTTCCCTTTTTCAGGATGAAACTTGGGCATAGAGTTCAGCCAATCATAGTTGCAACATTTGATTTGCACAATAGTCATCAATGCAGACGATGGAACTTCTGAAATCCATCATTCTGTTTTTAGAGGAAGAAAGGTTTATCAGAAACACTCTAAGAGAAAATGCTCCATTGAGATATTTACATATTAATTCAGTAGTAGGATTTTCTCTTACAGTGTTAAATGAACTACAATAAATATATTGTTTTGTAATATAACTTATTAGTGCAAAAGATTGCACTATTCTAACACTTTTAGCCTTTCCATTGCCTTAATTTCTAATTCAATTTTTAAAATTTTCATTTTTTAATTCATGTTCTACTTCTAAACACTCAATCCTGTAAAAAGACAGCCTAAACTCTTCTGCCGAGCTGTTTTTACAGAAATATATCTCTCAGAAGTAAGTGACCCAATTTTTTTTTTTGGGGGGGGGCTTCCAATTTCATCAAGTTTTGTTCCTAGCCAGTCCGTCAGTTGCGGCGTCTATCTTGAATCTTAGAATTAAGATTAATCTTAGCTTTCTAATTTCTGCCCCAGCTTCCTACTGGTTAAATTTCCTACTCTAAGCGTCTTATTAAGCTGTTTATTGCAAATAGTATAAATATAGCAGGGCGAGAGATTACTGGCCAGAGTGACCAAACAAATGTAACGATCCTTTACCGGTAGCCTTTTGAAAAAAAAAAAAATCCTCAAAGCTTGCCTCTGGGTATAATGGTGGTCCGTTCTTTAGAATTTCTTAAAATGGCCCGTCGCACCAAAACTAATAGATCTTGGGGTGACTTCATACGAATAATAACAAAGGGACTTTTCCTGCTTAAACATACGAAGTAACCTTGATGTTTTATTGCGGTTCTGACAAAAAAATTCCACAACATACACATTGGTACCTCAATTGAATATAGCCTCTTATTATTGTGAATGTACTTAGTAAGGCATTTGTACATATATAAACCTGATCAAATGGCAATATATAATATACATACGAGGGTAGGTCCATAAGTTTCCGGCCTCGCCAATAAGGATTATCGCCTTTACAAAACTCTTAACTGGTGTCATACCTTATCTGTTAAGTAAATAATTTCAGCTGTAACTTCCGCTCCACTGTGTTTAGCTGTTTCAGATATATATGTGTAGAAGATTGTGACATGTTCAAAATGGAGTTTCGAGCTGTTATTAAGCTCTTCACAAAGGAAGCACTTACTCCAAATAAAATTAAACAGCGACTGGACGGTGTACATGGGGAAACATCCCTTCCATGTTCTACCGTAAAAGAATGGGCCAAACTTTTTCGAATCGGTTGAGAAAGTATTGAAGACAAAAAGCGCACATGTCGGCCCTTAGAGGTGCTCGCTCCTGAAAACATCGCTCTTGTGGAAGGAGAAATTATGAAAGACCGGCGGCTTAAAGTTACAGAAATAGCAGCAAGGTTGGGACTTTCTAAAACAACAGTCCTTCGAATTATTCATGAACATTTAAACACGAATAAGGTTAGTGCAAGATGGGTGCCTAGATTTCTTTCCTTAGTCCTAAAGCAGCAACGAATCATCTGTTGTCAGGCATTTTGGAGCTCTGCCGTGATAATGAGAGAGAGAAGTTCTGCAAACCATTGTTACAGGAGATGTACTATGGTCCTCTACTATGATCCCTTGTCCAAAAGAGAATCAACGGAGTGCGTAAACCTGGTGAAGCACCACCTCTAAAGGCCAAGGTCATTCAGTCAACCAAGAAGATCAGGATCACAGTCTATTGGGATAGTGAAGGAATACTCTTCATTGACTTCAAGGAGAGGAACACCACAGTAAATGTGCTGGACTACTGCACAGACTACGTGCTTCCATCAAAGAGAAAAGGTGAGGAAAGCTGAGTGATGGTGTGCGCCTTCTTCATGACAACGCGCCTGTGCACAAAGCTTTTGTTGCAAAGGAATGTGAAGAAATGTGGTTTCAAGGAGATTGATCATCCAAACCAAAGTCTAGATCTAGCTCTATTGTCTATTGTCTAGCTCTCTAGCTCTAGTGACTTATTTCCTCTTCTCAAAACTCAAGAAGGATCTTCGAGGAAGGAAATTTAAGTGTGACAAAGAAGTGACGGATGCTGTTTATGTCCATTTTGCAGACAAAACTTCTGACTATTTGGGGGGGGGGGGGTTGAAATGTTAATTCAAAGATGTTAGAAGTGTATTGCTATAAAGGGTAACTATTGAGAAATGAAATATAGTTTTTGTTCTTATCATACCTAGAAAATGGTTAGGCCGGAAACTTATGGATTTACTCTTATAAGCTTGGGAAAATTCCATTTCCTAATTACTGTAAGTGGGAGAAACAGTATTGAAAATAAAAAAATGTATTCTCACAGTACTTGCAGAAAATAAATCATAGATTTAAAGAATTTTTAACATTCAAAACCTCGTTAATTTTGAGCCCAACTCTTATTTGTTTATCCACAAATCGACTCTGATAAAACTGCGTTATTTTTAAATTTATTAATATCGCACAAAATATTTTATTGAATGTCCGCACGTTGAAAAGATAAACACTAACTACTTAATTTCGGAACCGAGAGTGGCACTTTTTCATGACGTGATCTTCCCTCTCCACATCTCTCTTTAATGGCTGTCTATTGCCAGGTCTAGAGGGTGCAGTTGCATAGATACTCAGCGTGGTCATTGGCATAAAAGCTATTCTTCAAGAATACATAGTACCATAACTAACGAAGAACAATTAGTACACAGTTGACACACAACGAAAACACCGAGTAACTTATAAACACAAAGCCTTTCTCAAACTGACTACAAACTCTACCTGCACATGCATTATACGACCTTGACGACTGATTTCTCCCAGTATGCAATCGCGCGCTGTGACTAAATGCAGTGTTATTTCTTTTATAAATCTGATAAACTTTTATAAGTAGACGGCCAATGTTATGAGCACTAGTCAGAGCCAGAAGTAGCTATTGAGGTGGAAAGGCTATAAATTAATCCCATCTCACACGAACGTAACAAAACTTTGTTGAAAAATGATGTAATTTTTTTTCATGGTCGATTTCTTGAAGCTTTCAAAATGCGGATAACCAGCTGCATGCAGCACGACAAAGTATTCTGCTCTCTCATGATTGGTTGTTTTGCGTTTTCGTAATATAAGCCGGATATCTGAAAGAGTTAACCCGTCTTCCCTATTACTTTTCATATATCTCACGACCAGTTCTCGCTAACCTCATCTGTTGTCTATAATGCCGCATTTACGTCAGTCTAATGCGCCATCGAATGTAGTGCGCACTTCAAATTTGATACTTAAAATCACAAAAAAGAATTATTTTGGCATATTGTTGAAAGGTGTCTTAGAGAGAGCTGTGCGTTTCATAAATTGATAAGAACATACAATTTATAAGTGGACTGTTGTTACATCTTGCAGCACGTAGGACAAAATCCATCACTCGTGCTGTTGCAAGGACAGTTGGCGTAGCGTCAAAGAAGGAAAAGTTATTTCTTATGATGTCACTGGTCAAGGTTGTCAGTTCTTTCTCCTTTCATATAAAATTCCAAAACGTTTTCTAAAAGGTTAGGATGTCTTTCTTTGCGAGAAGCAGTGCATTTCTTCCTATCAGTTTTAGTTGCAAATAATACCACTTTCTGTTGCCGCTAAAAGCGTTGTTCTCAGCTACATTGAGCTCTCTTCCAGTATTTTTGTTAACTTTTTCAGCATAAAGCATTACTTTACACTTGAAAGTAGCATCACAAGATGTTGTTCTTTGTTTGCCCTCCGTTTCCTGACTACCAGATATTTACTGTAGGCAATAATAGGTCAACAATAAATATAACGAAGTCAAGAATTGCAGGAATGCATTATGACTCAATAAATGATAAATTTAATGAAGTTATCGGTGAACTATGAAGCGGATTTGCACTGAATATAGTATGCCATAGAATCTAATGCGCATCACAGTATTGAATACTGTATTTGGACAAAAAGATGCGCATATTTGTATGTTATTTAGTTAATGACTTACACACAATGGTGAGAAACTTCAACTTCTGCGATGTAATAGACTCGTTCAGTGACCCTCATTTGTCTATGTTCCGCGTCACCACATCCCGGCAGCTATGACGTATACAACCGCACAGCGCGTGTTTATCAATAGTAAACACTGGCAAATAGGTTCATTTGAAGCATGCAAGAAGACATTTCCAAACGGAGTTTGATGAAAGACGCGTATTATCAAAATGTTGCTTCCAGAAACTGGGTAATACATTAAACAACAGAAAGCCTTTCACTCACATTTTTTCCGATGGAAATTGTCCAAAGAAACAATCAACGATGTAAAGGACCGTTTACTGGCATCATCATCAAAATCACTATGAAGGTTCTCCCAAGAAACTAATTTATCATATTCTAAGTGTCAAAGAGCATTAAAAAAAAGCATACAAAGAAACTACACTTCTACTGTACATGTTGAGTTTAGAGGTTTTCTTATCAAGAACTCTGGAACCTTAGATTTGAGGCATGGTTTTATCCGAGCGGATATATGAATTGTTCAAAACAGGGTTACTACGAAGGCAATTCGGAAAGTAAGTTCCGGGCAGGAGAGGCGATAGCAGCATTATTGTTGATTCAGTACTCTCCTGGCACAGTCAGTGTGAGGTAAGTGCTGCCGTTCGTTTCTTTGCCCACAGAAACAAACGACAACTACATTTCATCGTGAGATTACTCAAGTGTGCGGGAACATTATGAGTGAGAATATTGTTCCACGTTGGTGTCGTCAATTCCAATTCGGGTGTAAAAATGCTGTATGGCTGCCTTCGGAAGGGAAGTAAAGCCATGAATCCCATGTCGTAGATTTACGGCACGAAAAAGAACCTCAAGCCTGAAAGAAGAGGCCTCTGAGCAAAATTTACCAGCTGTTTCACGCCCTGAATTGAATGGAACGCTGATGATTTGTGATGTTAAAGTGAGTTCGTAAATGAAATTAATCAACCAAGAAGCTCATGCGTACCAGCAAGGCGTATTGTTGGCGGAGTTCATGGAACTTAAGCCCTCTATGTGGCTTTGTATGGACACACTTTGAGGCGGAATTCGCCGACAACCGAGCTCCGTGATTGGTTCGCCAGCATCAGCCGCCATTTTGGGCCTGATGTCTGTGTGTTGTGCCATGTGCTTATATGGAGAAGATTTTTAAAATTTATTTTAATTTAGTTAATATGCCTGGGCGTTGTGCATTTGTTTGTACAACTCAAGGAAAGAAAGGCGTTACGTTATATCGCATTCAAGGCTTAATTTGACATGTAAACTGCATTCAAAACAACTTATGTAATGTAACAAAATATTTATCAGCATGGCTACGTTGTATTTAGCAGTTACTATTACTAAGAGTATTATACTTACAATATTATTACTGTATTAGGTGTACTCTGTGCTTATTCTCGAATACATTTGCCACAACTTTCAAAAAAATAGATGAATGATGTAATTTGTGAAGGTGTTTTGAAAAAAAAATTTTACATAAAAATAATTTGCCACAATCATATAGTTCATTTGCAATTCATAGTCATACAGTTACCGCCACGGGTGGCCGAGGTCGTTAAGGAGCGGACTCGTGAGCGGGAGATCTGGGGTTCGAATCCCACCAGGACCGTCTTCCCTGACTTGGGTTTTTTCCAGGTTTTCCTGAGTTCTCATAACCGGCAAATGCCGGGAAGGTACCCTAAACTAAGGTCTGGAACGCTTCCTTCCTGTAAAAAAAAATATCCTTCCCAATTTATCATTTCATTTCATATATCTTCAGTGTTTACCGGCTGTGGTGCCTCAGTAGTAAAACCGGGCATTAAACACTACTAAAAAGAAACAGTCATGTACTTCATTTGCAATGCCACTATTGCAGAAAAAAATATTTAAAAAATGCAACATGCTACTGTAAGATTATCAAATGCACGTTCATAATTGGAAGAAAAGAAACAGAAAATGCAGATCTTTGGGTTATGAATAGTTTAAAATTTCAGGCATATCATTTAGTTTATTTATCTATTGTTTTCACACACCAATTAAAAATATAGGTTTCTGGTTATCATATTCATTCTCATTGGACCTATTCAGAGCAGAGAAATGTTAAACTATATGAAGTTTTTGTTCTAAATTGAATTAGGTAGGAAGCCCTCTAAGCCCTATAATTCTTATAATTCATTCTTAACTGACAGGTTAACTGTAGACCGCCACGGGTGGCCGAGGTCGTTAAGGCATGGACTCGTGAGCGGGAGGTCTGCGGTTCGAATCCCGCCAGGACCGTCCTCCCTGACTGGGGTTTTTTCCAGGTTTTCCTCAGTCTTCATAACTGGCAAATGCCGGGGAGGTACCTAAACTTAGGCCTGGAACGCTTCCTTCCTTAAAAAAAAAAAATCCTTTCCCAATATATCATTTCATCTCATGTATCATCAGTGTCCACCGCCTGTGGTGCCTCTGTAGTAAAAACGGGCGTTAAACACTACTCAAAAAAAAAAAAAAAAGGTTAACTGTAGGCCTTATGCAGTTTATGTCAACACTGATATAATAAATGCATTATAACAAGTAATTTAAATAGTGAATAGCAAAATAAAATGAGAAATTCTTCTTTTAAGTTTCACGTTTTAACAGAATGTAATTAATAAGGCCTACATTTAATTTTGCGATTTCTGTTTTAAGGCGATGACAGATGATCCGTCATTTGCCGCTGAGTTCGGATGCGAAAGTTTCGTAACTATAACTGACATAGTCTCTCAAGTATGCATTTTCTGTCTGACCTATGCCTTCTACAAAAGGTAGCATTCAACAGTATAACGCAAATATTTTAGGAATTAACTACATGACACTCGAGTAAAACGACAGAAACTTAACACGTAGTCTTGTGGGGGTTAGAGACGGTTAGGCGCAAAATAGAGCGTGTCTATACTTGTATAATAGAGGGTTTTACACGGAACGAGGCATAACAATAAACAAATACTCGTCTATTGTCTGACACTAACAAAACAGATGAGGAGCTCAAGGAGAGCGTCACAGGGTCACCTACAATGACATGTGGCGGGAGTTCTACGCAGAGGGGGTTTCAAAGGTTGTGTAGCGATACGATTAAGGTGAGCGTCGAAGTCAGTCTTTGATCTAGAGTTACTCCTATATACCTAACTCGTTTGGATAACTCTATCTCAAGTCCAGAAGTGTTTAGTTTACTAAGGCTTTCTAAATTTTTCTTTGTTATTAAAGATATAACATTGATTTTGCTGGAAATAACATTTCTGGCCATGTGCTGTATCCTCGATCAATGTTTGAAGGCGATCAAATAGGCATTTGACAGCGTCAATGCGGTTTTTCGGTGCTTCGACATGATCAAAGTAAGCCAGGTAGTTGATCATGGTCAACTTTGACCGCGGATGCTGGACCGACCAAATCCTTTGATTCAAGTTATACAAAACCTACCCGTTTGGATAAGGAATTGAGGACCAGATACCTGGATTACTTACACCGAGACTAGCTCAAAACCGGATCATTGTAGAAAGAGGTCGCCCAAAGAATGTGGGGACAGAAATTTGAAGAAAGTTTCCGGCTATCAAAGGATACAGTGTAGTGACTAGTAAATGAAATCAATGAGAGGTTAGAGTTTCCTACTAACACTCTGTTTCACCTAAGAATAGAATTTTACACTTCACGACTCAAGCTGTTTTAACAAATAGCAATTTATTTATTTATTTATTTATTCGGTAATTAGAACTCACCTGGTGTCATGTTGAAATGCATGGCTAAATCATTCCATGCCTCCTTCCTTTCCTTTAAAGAAGTTAATCATTCTTTTTATTTTCCAGTTTATTGGAATATGAGACATCTAGTTCCAACAGAATGTCTCTCTGATGTTGAGAAAATTTTGGAGACCTTCATTTGTTTTCTATTTTCGTTTACCTACATATGGTAATCAAACACAAAACAAAAACAAAGCGATATAGACAAGGAGATTGTAATTGCACTACAACCTCTTTGGTTATAGAGTCAGATGTTTTCCTTTCAGTAATTATCATAGAATCGTGATCGTTCAGCAACCTAGCGCCCGGTCAGCTGATGGCGGTTTGTTGAACGAGAATTAACTACGATGCAGAGCAACTACAAATTCACCGAGGTTAAGGTTTGAACACGTTTCAGTAACCCCGGATTTGATCGAGAATGGTGTTTCTATATATACACTGAGAGTGCTGCAGGGCATTTGTGTGGTATTTCTTTGTATTGTATAGTGCCATACTATCAGCTTAAAGACTTCATCTCCAATATCTCGCCTACTAATGTTGCTTGAATTCGTTGGGTCCTTTGCATGGAGTCGGTCCACCTATAAGTAGTGTGGCCAACGGGCTGCATAAATGACAAATAAACCACACAAGATGTTATCGAAAGCACTCTTTGATCGAGAAAATAATAAAAATCGATACCGTTATTCAAAAAGAAGTTTATTCTGCTGACTGACTGGTGAAAAGATTTCTCGCAGGATTTGTCAGAATTTTGAATTCAAACTAAGGGTACCTTTAATAGGATTCCTTTTCGAACAATTCTCTCTATTGTTTTCAGTTAAAAAAACAGAGACATATTCACCTAATAAGCGTTTAGTTTGGCATAACTTGAAGCCCGTATTTAGGGAAAAAACGCTGTTAGTTCTTCATAAGCTATACCCCGAATAGTTCACAGATTGTGGAGTATAGAATTAGGTTCTTACATCCTTTCCAGATAATTTAAATGGTCTACATCTTTAATAGGTTATTTAATAGAAGATTATAAGATAATACTCCTTGCTGTAGAGCAGGGCTATTCGTTGGTACCCAGGCAGGTTTGCATGATAACTAGAGGAATGCGGCGCCAGGTTACGATTCCACTATTACGACACAATGCTCCCTACACTACGACTAATAATAATTGCAATAATGATTATAATGATAATAAATAAAAATATACGAAATTATATTTCTCACACAAGAAATGTCGCTCTACATTACTTCTTATAGGATCAGAGACGCTAGCATTACACAACAAACACACGGGGTTTCCTTTGTTTTTAATATTAGTCCTCCCATTCACTGTTAAAGCTATACTTTCTTTGCCATTTTGAGAAGACTTATGCTTAAAGTATAACTAATTAATAACTGTATAGTTTAAAGTTTAAAAAGTAATATAAAACCACTTAAAACATATTGTATGTACAATTTATCACAACGTAAGGCATTGAATGTTTACCTGAAAGCAAGGAAACATTTAGATTATAAGGGCCGATCTCACCAATTTCATACTAATTAAGATTGAAGTGAAATCGAAATTATATCTGTTACATGTTATCAAACTAAATGTTGGCTAAATCGGATTTGTCATCACGGCCTTCTGAATTATAGAAAATCTGAGATGATTTGGTTTATTCTATCGATCCTGGCTGGAATTGAACCCGCGATCTTGGGTTTACGAGGCAAGTATGGTTACCACTACACCACCAGGACCGATAAGTTTCGCTGAGAAAAACAAAAATGGCCAGCACTGGAACGTTAACGGAGATAAAAATAAATGAAAAATAATATAACATTATTAACAATGTAACTAAATTAACAATAATTAGAAAAGCAGAAAATGATAAAACACTAAGAGAAAGTCACAGATTTGTAATCTCTACATTTCGAACTGCTTGAGTTCTTCTGTGGCAAGAGGACAAGTGAAGGTAGTAAAATAAATATTGAATATCGAAGATATCGTTATGCATGGAAACATAAGTGATTTTTCTAAATTTGTACCCCGCCTTACTTTTAGAACACCCCCTAACCTTAAAAGTATATTTCGCCGAAATCTATCTCCTTCGAATTTACCTCATCCCGTTGCTGGCTCATATCCTTGCCAACGTCCTAAATGTAAAACCTGTGCGCTAATTATGCCGTGCCATTCATTCCACAGCCCTAATTTATCCACAGAATTTAACATTCCATTTGCTACTTGTTCTTCCAAGAACGTCGTATATATGTTATCTTGTAAGTTTTGCAAAGCATTTTATATTGGTTTAACTTCTACTGTTGTTTCGCTACGTATGAACAATCATAGAGTTCTGTTAAAACCAAGTCTCCCTTGCCGGTTGCCCAACATGCCTTATCTCACGGTAAGGATTTTGATGATGCTTTTAATCTAACACTTATTGATGCGTTACCTACACAATGCTCTGAAAGTTTACTCAGAGATAGAGAAATGGCAGCTATATTTTTACATAAAGCGCGTATACCACCTGGTTTAAATCTTAACATATTAATTTTTTCCCCCACACACACTCTTGTTGATAGTTTCATCTGTTTCCATGCATAACGTTACCTTCGATACTCAATATTTACTTTTATCACCTTCACTAGTCTTCTTGCCATGGAAGAACTCTACTAGTTCAACTAGTCATCAGCGTCCCATTCAAATCAGGGCGTGAAACGGCCGACAAATTTTGCTCAGAGGCCTCTTCTTTCAGGCTTGAGGTTCTTTTTCGTGCCGTAAATGTACGACACGGGACCCACAACTTTACTTCCCTTCCGAAGGAAGCCATACGTAGTCTAGTATTTTGAAATATAGCGATTACAAGTGTGACTTTTCTCTTAGTGTTTTATCCTTTTTTGCTTTTACATGATTAAGTATTACATTATTTTTATATTATGCATAATATATATGTATATATATTCATTTCTGACGCCCACCGCCACGGGTGCCCGAGATCGTTAAGGCGCGGACTCGTGAGCTGGAGGTATGGGATTCGAATTCCGCTAGGACCGTTCTCCCTGACTGAGTTTTTTTCCAGGTTTTCCTCAATCCTTACAACTGGCAAATGCGGGGGAGGTATCCTAAACTTAAGCCTAGAACGTTTCCTTCCTTCCTTATAAAATCCATTCCCAATATATCATTTCATCTCATGTATCATCATTGATCACCGCCTGTGGTGCCTCAGCAGTAAAAACGGGTGTTTAAAAAATTCTGATGCCTAGCAGGTAGGATCGATGGAGATTTCAAACCCCCCCCCCTCCTCAATAACTTCGTGGGTACAACCGCAATAGCTACCAATTCCTTCGGAATTCGCTGAAAGAAAAAGAAAAACTGCGAAGTAGGTGGAAGTCATTTAGTGTCTATTAAATAACCTCAGAGGCACAAAGCAGGAAGTTTTGGGCTCAAGGAGTCTTTCTTCAGTAGTACAACTGGGCGATAGAGTCGCCATATCCCTATACCGAAGGTGTTCACATTTATTGTCATAAGTTCGAAACTGAAAACTTTTGTCATTGCATTATCGAGGCTTCACTGTTGTCTCTTTAAACATTTTTTCATTATTAATTTTATTTCAGATACAGCTGAGGGAAGTCTTCGAAACACGCACAGAAATCCAACTTGTGTTGGAGCTGGTAACGGGTGGGGAACTATTCGAACGGATTGTTGAACGAGGACAATACACAGAGCATGATGCTGCTGAGGCTGTAAGACAGATTCTCAGTGCGCTGCAGGTGAGTGCATATCTGTAAACTAAAGCTCCTTTAATTATTGTGAGATATAGCCGCACATTTTAAATATCGGCTCATTATAAACACAAGTGTTTTTATACTGCGCGTAAGCTGTTATATATCGTTCCCTTCCTCAATAGATACAGACCTATAAGGTGTACTGCATTATATATTTTATTCCAATAATAAGATGTTTAGCTTACGTACGCTTTTTGGAACAGTATCTATGTCAAACAACAAAGAACCACAAAACAGCCCAAAATGAACATTTTATTCTTAGTGCAATTGTTAGATGCTCCTAAATATCCAAATGTGGAATACAAGTGAAACATGTAAATCGTGTTGTAAGCCAGTTTATGTGAAATGCTTTATTTATATGCCATCTGTGAAGAATTTAATCCCCCCCCCCTGTGCAAGTTGAAAGCTCAACGCAGAGAAAATATTCACCTCACTGTTTAATCTACAGCATTTAGCTGCAGACCTCCAGGCAGGCCGAGGTCGTTAAGGCGCGGACTCGTGAGCGGAAGGTCTGGGTTTCGACTCCCACCAAGACTGTCCTCTATGATTGCGACTTCTTCCAGTTTTTACCTTAGTTCTCATAAGTGCCGGGTAGGTGCCATAACTTTAGGCCTGGAACGTTTCCTTCCTTAAAAAAAAATCCTTTCCCAAATTATCATTTCATTTCATGTATCATCAGTGTCCACCGTCTGTGGTACCTCAGTAAAAACGGGCGTTAAACATTATTAAAACTTTTTTTTTTTTTTTTTTGCTACCCCACTCAAGATTTCATTGCTTAAGATAGTATTGTAAAGTGCTATTATGTTTCTTCTAACATGTTCTACTTATTTAGAATAACAAAATGCTCCATTTTTAAAGTTCTCCATAATAATTGTACAATCTACAACTTTGCAGACGTTTGGCGATTTGGTGTAGTGTTAGATAATTGATCATCGATAGTGATTATTATGTTAGTGTTAACGATGTCAAAGTAATGAATGGTAGGGTAAATGCTGCATTGATAAATGTTAATTAGATTCGCAAACAAAGAATATAATTAGTGTTGAAATTTTGGCTAATATAAGATATAAATGTGAAATGTACACGATTATATTTATAAAGATGATATAATATAAAAAGATGATTTAATATAATATGGGAAATAAAGAAACATAAATAAGATAATCAATAGATATATAATAAAGTTTTATACAAATATAGACTGGAATAGATACAAATAAGTTGTAAAGTAACAGTATGTAAGAAATGTACTGGTCACAGTTTCTACCGAATACGGTGAATAAGTTTATTAATTTAGAGTTAAAGATTAAGTGAAAGTAGTAGCTGGTTTCCAGCAATTAGCAAGTAGTTGTAATTTTGTTATTTTTATTATTTTAGTAAATTTCTAATTGTAACCTAGGTATATAAGTACCATCTGAAAATAATAATGTAAGAATGTAATTTGGTAATTTAGAAATAAAGTGTAAGAGTTTGCAATACACGTCCCGGTGTAGGAAACGAGGTACCGGGATGGAGAAGTTCTGATGATGATGATGATGATGATGATTATTATTATTATTATTATTATTATTATTATTATTATTATTATTATTATTATTATTTATGGTTTGAACTACCTTATACAGGCTGTTTCGAAACGACATGATCGAAGATAACCGTAGATGAGACTGTTCAATGGGTGGCCCCACGTTGGGCGCCAATTTTGAAGCGATTTAGTAGGCTCCGGTTACGTGCCTCAAGTTGGGCACCAATTTTGAAGAGGTTTGTTGTCAACGTCGAGTGGCCTCACGTTGTGATGCCAATTTTAAAACGGTTTGTAAATTGGTCAATGGTCGCTTCAATGTTGTTGCCTACGCTTCAATGACAACAATTTCTCAGGGTAAATTTTGTTATTTTGTTGATTCGTATTCAACAGGACTAGCAGAGGAGTAGAACTAGTAGAAATAAGCACGCGATACGACATAATGTATATATATATATATATTGGTACTTTAGTATGTCAACTTCTTTCGTGTCCTCTGGTGTTTTGCTTCTGATAGACTTAGCAAAGTCGAACACCAATTTACCTGCCGCAAATGGGACTTAGAAGTGAAACTGTATACTGGGTGTGTCGCGGTATATATCTTACAACTGAGTGCCTGTGTCTGAATCGGAATAACAAGAAGTGCCTCTCGCCGCGTGTGAAACTTATAGATGAGTGCCGCGGAGTATGAAATGAAAACCACTGAACTGACCACTGCGTAACTGAGAACTGCTTCACTCCGCGTGTAAAACTGCAATTGAGCTGATTATTTAAACTGCGTGCCTCAGCAACGTCGAACACAGAGTACTGCTTACCCCATTCAAGCAAACTCTTTCTTATATTTTAAATTCAAATCAAATAATCGTTGACATAACGACGCCACGGAGTCACACGGGCACAGGCAAGTTTCGCGGCTATCTTTAAAGTCCAAACATACATCTATCATTTGCTGGTTCATGTTCACCTGTCACATGTACCATTCGCTATTTTTTGAAAATTTAAAACATTTTGTTGGCATTAGCTAGTTTAAGGTAAAGCCCTGACTGATTTAAAAGTTCTGGAGTTTAATAAACGGCAGCAGTCCTTTTAAATGTGGCATGACAATCGACCCTCGAGTTTCCTCTGTATATATTGTACATATAGAGGATGCCAAAAAATGTATAAACATTTCAAGCAAAGAAAAAACTGTGTTAACATAACAAAACTGAATTCACACAAACAGAAAATGATGAACACTAATCTTAGACTTTTTCAGTTACAACAGTGGCTCAAAATGCCCATCACCGACGTCGATACACTTCTGAGTACGTTGAACTACTGAGTGAGCAACGTTTGCTAAAGTATCCTCTGTGATTACAGAACATGCCGTTTCAATTTCTTCCCGAAATGCTGTCAGTGTAGCTGGTTTTCTACGGTGTACAACATACTTAAGAGTTCCCTATAGGTAGAAATCCAACGGAGTTAGATCCGGAGAACGCGGTGGAAACTCTTCGTCCTATCCAATGCCTTGGAAGATTGTCATTAAAGTATGCACGTACATCTCGGTTGTAATGTGGTAGTGTACCAACTTTTTGGAAGTTAAATTCTTCATTTTCATACCATCTCCGTAGCACAAGTTTCAAATTTGTCTCGAATGCGTGCAATTTTAACTCGCGTTGGCGGTTCTGTTCTGTACACACGTCTTTGAACTTCAACAACATTCTCGGTTGTCCAATACCACTTCAAAATGACTTTACGCTATTCAAACGATAATCTTGGCTCCATTTTGTTGTAGCAAGCTAGCATAACGTAATATGAGTCGCATCTGTTTACAGAACATCATACGATAATCTTGGCTTCATTTCTCATTGTTGATTTACCTGTCACGTAGCAACGCTATCATAATGTGAGTCACGTCTGTTTACAGAACATCATACTACACATTATTATTGTTTTTCGTTTCAACTTTGAAATATATTAAATAGATATCTACTGTGAAAATGTGTATACATTTTGGTATCCTCTGTATATGATACGTACATTACTAAATACAGTACATGAAATACTATGATAATTAGAGTAAACGAACAATAAATAAATATCACTTTGGTTACGATTATGCTTGAGATAAAATAAAAAACCCCTATGCTAATATTCCATTAGGTATATTGCAAAGTTCTTGCGAAAATGAAATCACAACTGCGAGTGATTGGATACCCGATTGGGTTCTACTCTATTTACTAATGATACACATGCCTCCGTCCCATTTACAATAGAGCCATAGATCGCGTATATGCGCAGTTCGATTGCACTGCAGTGATTTTATTATTCCTGTAGCGCACTATCAGTGAATGACCCGCTCAAGGCCACGTTTATCAGCTGTGTTATACTGTATCAGTTGGGGCCTTTTAGTGGCATTCCTAAATTCAAAATAGAATGAAGTAAATGATCTATTCCGCTCCATTTTGGTTTCTTTGGAATCCATTGAATAGAAGTACAACTCCATCAAAAGGATTAGCATTTTACTGAAGCTGAAGCCTGCCACAGGTGTAGCAGACTCACTGCACCAGTTCTAGGGATCGTTTTTGCGCGGTGGTACTTGGGGTGGTTGTTAGTGTTTGGTTTTGCCCGAGACACTTGCCATTCCACATGTCTCCCAGTCTGAACGAAACCAGGTGATCTGATTAAGTGAGAAACAACAGTGTCCCCCCTCCCTCGGGCGGGAGGACAGGGTCGAGCGTTACCTCTTTGGTTTTGGAGAGAGTATAGAATTGATGCGACTCCCTTGGACGGAACGGATGACTGGCTGAGTGTTGGATGTTTCTGTTGTAGTTTTGGACATTTGCCCGTCATCACGCGTGTGACTTTTCCTCTTGATTGTGCAGATTCTGCTTTTGAGGTTGGTGCTGGTCCTGAAGTTTTAGTTTGTCTGGGTGATGGTGGTTTTTGTCTCTCTTGTCTGCCATTCCGATTGATTTTCAGCCTCGTTGGGCATCGGCCGTAGTACCGTCACAAGGTCCCCCTAGCAATTAATACATTGGCTATTCGCGTTTCTGACCCTGAAGATACCGGGCGCTAATTGACTGGTAATATTTCTGACTCTAAAGCGACAAATTGGAAACGTCCGCTGTGCTTTCTGCCAAGTCCGTGTCCAACTTGGTCACTTGGGAGCCAATGGCGCGGAAAGCCAATCAGTATCCAGTCCCTCAGGGTCAGAAACACGGCGAGTCAATAAACGCTCAGTTCTCCATCTGCACTTACTCACCATCACTATAAATAATAAGTCCGGATCTTGCGCCAGTTCTACACCAACTGCTCATCTAGCTGGTAGCCCGAGAAAATGTAGAGTCCAATCAAGAAAGGATTGACAAGCAAGGGAGCAGGAGATTCTGCATCTTTTGTACCTACGACTCTAAGATAGGATTTCCGGGAGGAGGGAATTTTCACGGATGTAGGGAACTTCTTTAAGATTTCCCCAACTCATAGATCCCGGAAGTTGGCAGGAATGCGACAGCCACGACGGTAACCCCCCCTCTCTAACGGCGAGTTCTCGGGGACCTACAGACAAGAAAACAGGGAAAATCCATCGCCACGCCGCAGCACCAGTTAGCACTTTCGATCCTATAACCAGAACTATAGATTGAAATGAAATTGCAGAGCGGAAATATAAAAGCAGTATTCTTGTCTAAATGACCAGGATGACCACGAAAAACGCAGATAAAAATGGCAAACTCCGTGGAATTTAAACTTAGGACGTCCCCATTGCGAGTCCCTAGCGTTAACATTTGAACCGCCAGTAGTATTAGCTTCCCGAAGGACAAATGATGTTTTGTGGGGCCTTATAAATTGATCGCCGGAAAAATGTTTAATATTCTATCAAGAGATAAATTGATAACGCTGTAAACTCTTATTTTATAAAACCCAGAAAATACCAAATCGACGCCGGGGATTTTTATTTTATATTTTTTATTATTTATTTCTTTTTTGTGCAAGTACATTATATAAAATGCGGTATTTACGAAGGATTACAGGTAAACATACAGGGTATAATTGGCGAAGGTCACCTTGGGGCAGCGACGGAGTTGAAGGAGCGATTGAAGTAATAAATTATGTAAAAAAACAAATAAATAAAATAAGTAGATATACAAGATGATGGGCGAAGATGCCGTGGTGTATTCGGTGAAGGTCACTTTTGCAGGTGATGTAGATGTTGAAGAAACGGTTGCGATACGATTAAAAAAAAAAGTAAAAGGACGATAGCCAAGGAGACGTAAATGTAGTTGAATGGGTAAGACGAACGAGTGATTGAGATAAGAAGCGTGGGAGCAATATTGTGATAGATTGAAATAATACAAGTAAGACATGTTTCCGGGTGAAGTCCAGTTTTTTTTTTGGGGGGGGGGCGTTCCGATAGACTGGAACATGTTTTACCGCAAACATCCGAAAAGTTGTCTAGACTTATTTTCAAGTACGTACATGTTTTATTATGTAAGTACATGCATGTTTAGCAAGTACATATGTGTTTTAATTAATTAAAGCAAATAAAATTGGCTTATCTGAGGTGTGTAGGTAGAGTGTCGACGAACTACTGAGTTAGCTCATGCTATGGAAGGAGTAAAAAGTTGATAAGTGGAGTGCTGGGATTGGCAGAAATAAGCAGCCAATCATATTCCTCCTCTTCTTCTTTTACACTAATTATTAAATTGAAAAGATGAAGAGGAGGAATATGATTGAACGGAATAAAACGCTTGGTGATTGGACATAAAGTTTTTGTTGCGAATTTCAGCGTGCGGTGTCCGCCGTCCTGGGGTGATTTGGTCGTCAGGTTTTTGTTTGGCAAGTTTAAACAAGTTAACTGTGGCTCTTGTTGTCTGCTCATCAGTAATCCTAGAATTATAGGAAAGAGAAGCAAAACTAAAGCTTATATGGTTTGTACTATTTTTAAGAACTAGTGAAATGTAATAATCTCCAACTAAGTTGGAATAAACAGTTGTGGTCATTAAATTTTCACTTGTCCTATACCCTGTGATCTGCTGTCCATTTATAATATCTATGTAATATTAAATTATATTATGCTGGGTTATCATAAACATTATTTTAAGTTCTGTGAATATGTTACAGTACCTGCATTCTCATGGGGTCGTGCATCGCGACCTAAAGCCAGAGAACCTTCTGTACGAGTCGGAACATGAAGATGCAAAGCTCAAATTGGCTGATTTTGGACTAAGCAAGATGCTTCAACGTCGTGACGTCACAATGAGCACACTGTGTGGTACTGTAGGATATTGTGGTTAGTGTTAGCTAAGCGCAACTCTTACATTGTTGTTTTCATTCAACTTTCTGTGCAATAGCAGTTGGTTAGAGCATCAGTTGTTTTTTTCTGTGTGTATGTGCTTGATTTAAGTGAAAAATTAATCATCCGACTCTTAAGCCTAAACGTGCCTAAGTCTATTTCAGAACAGCGTCTTTTTCACATACAAAAAGTACCCATTTTATATCAATGAGCTCTAGTTGCATTATATATTCTCATCAGAAAGGATTTTGAATTCATGAAGCTACTCCAGGATATAGTTTGAACCAGCATTGCAACAGGTCATAGATTCTACCCCTGCCCTTGCCTCTTTACTTATTTTAATTTCTCTCTTTCCCCCTAATATGTTAATTCTTCTATATAGCAGTTTTATATCCAGTGCTTAATATATTAGTCTAAACAATCTGCTCAACTCTGGTGATGATAGAATACCATGAGAAGAAGACAGGAGTATATTAAATCAACTGTTCAGAATGCAACAAAGTATATTGGCAACACAAAAAGAAGCACTGTAATTAGGCCAAAGGAACACTGAAGAAACATCAAGCATAATCAGATAGATAAATCAGCAGTTGTGCATCAATTTTGGAATGATAAATGTGATATAGAACTAAAAGTCAAATTATTAAAATTCATAGATAGACCTTTGGAGCAAGGAATATGGGGGGAGGTATAAAAAAATATGAAGATAAGATTATCAACTTTGAGATCCCAACAAAGACAAATTAATCCAAAAGTTCATAAAATATCCTTTGGAGCAAGGAATATGGGGGGAGGTATAAAAAAATATGAAGATAAGATTATCAACTTTGAGATCCCAACAAGAGACAAATTAATCCAAAAGTTCATAAATTATCCACAAGAGCTGCACCAAGTCCATCCAACCAATGACAAATCTGGCAATCGACTCGCAGCTGATGATGCAGGCAAAATACTGCAAAACATGTTCTGTATAATTCATTGGTAAATGGAGCATAAAAGTATTAAATCGACTCGCTAGTTAATTAAGAACAGAAAGTAAATTATTGAAATCATTTCTGTGAAATCAAACTTCACTGTCATGAAACATGACAAGGGTTAATGATCAACCTGCAACTAAATGTCACACAGATTTCAAGCAGATTAGAAAAAGATTATTGAATAATAAACTGAAATTAAGTAATAACAAAACTGCATTTATGCATTTCAGTAAGCAAAAATTTAGTGATTATACCAAGATCATTATAAACCAAGAAGTAGAGCACACAAAATTTATAATATATAGATTGACTCCAGTTTGTCATTAGATTACTACATAGAAATATTCAAATATTTTTTAGAATCTGTCTGTTTTATTCATCAAAATATTAATTTCTTCAAATTAAATTTTTCTTGAGTAAAACGTGAGAACATCCAATAATATACACGTTAATTTTCATAGAACTATCAGAAGTCCTCTTAGGATATCGTTTTATAATCATCTTCCACATCACATCAAACAATTTGGTTATAAGTAATTTAAAAAATCGGTAAAACAATGTCTGCTAACTCATTTGCCATTTTGTATCAGTGAATATTTGCAATCAAGTTTTAAAGTCAATAAATCTAAGTAAAGATACCACTAAATTGTATTTTTTTATGTATTGAGACATGTGAAAAAGGAGTCTATGACATTCATTCTTGCTATAGAAGAACTCAACAAGTTTGAGTTATAGCGATTTCAAGTGTGATTTTCTCTTAGTTTTTTTGTCCTTTCTACTGTTATAATTAGTGTTAATTTGTTACATTGTTAATAGTGTTACTTTATTTTTTATATATATATATTAATGAAACATAAAAATAAAGAAACACTATTGAAGTACTCGTAGTAGTTCGAAATATAGCAGTTTCAAGTGTGACTCTTTCTCTGTGTTTTATCTTTATCTACTTTTATTATTAGTGTTATATATATAAGAATTGTAAGGTATATATATATATATAGGAATTGTGAAGGAACAATCTATTTTTGCACTATTTAACTACATGCATTTATATCCTATAACATTATTTAGGTTGTAGTAACCTTGTAGTTATATATATGGGGGAAAACAAGCAGAGGAAATTGAGCTGTTACTCTAACGAAGCTGTCATTGAAGTGTGAATGAAATTTTGCTGTCTTTCCAGTGCCAGAGATTGTTGATACATATATATTTTCATTGTTATGTATTAATGACTCTCATAAATGGCCTATATTTGTCAGCATGAGTATAATGACCTGAAATGCCTTTTTTTTCCAGCTCCAGAAATTCTACTCAACAAAGAGTATGATTCATCTGTAGATCTCTGGAGCTTAGGTGTTGTCACGTACATTATGTAAGTAACAATTTTTCATAATTGTAAGTAATAAAAAAGCCTAACATTGATATATATAAATTTACCTACCTTATTAGGAAAACAAATTACCTAATCATGCTTCTACTAAAGATTGATTCTCTAGAGAGTTAATCCAAAGTTGTAATTTGAAGGTTGATATTGTTTACTCTAACTGGTGCTTTAGGAAACGGCTGGTAACATCTAGGCATGCTCAAACACAGATTTTTATGAACAAAGCTTCCTCAAATAAAACTTCCATTGCAAATTATTTGTATCATTTAACAAACTTTCCAAACTTATAACAACTAATGCTATGTAATAAAAATGCCTTTGCAGAAAGAGGAAATGAAAGTAGTGTATGCCTACATACATCCTAATTTATGTGTTGCCTTACATTAGATATTTTTGAACTCAACATAACAGATTACTTGAAACTTGTAAAAATCTATGAGCTTCTTCTTCTTCCTCTTCTTCTTCTTCTTCTTCTTCTTCTTCTTCTTCTTCTTCTTCTTCTTCTTCTTCTTCTTCTTCTTCTTCTCCTCCTCCTCCTCCTCCTCCTCCTCCTCCTTCTCCTCCTCCTTCTCCTTCTCCTCCTCCTCCTCCTCCTCCTCCTCCTCCTTCTCCTTCATTTATAATTTTGTATTCCATAAGAAAGTGACTTTATTTCATATTGTTACTAAAGCTGACAAATTAATTTAATTAATCAAATTAATTCATTTTAAAATCTGATTACTGATTAATCTATCAAAAATGGTTTAATCAATTATTCAAATTAATTGAAAATTATGGATGATAAGTACCACTATAAACAAATCTTCATAACTTCCTTCTTGGAAAATGCAGCTTAGGTGAATATTAACGTGAATATTAACTACTTTCACAAATTATGGAAAATCATACCTATACAAGTTTGCAGACATGTAGTCCTTTGTTAAAATACACCATCTGAAGGTAACTATATTGTGTGATATATCTGAATATGTGACCTTAGTTATAAATATGATTCTTGGACAGTTGCAGAAAGCTTAGTGAAAGATTCAGATTTGAAGTAAAGAATTGTGAAAAGATGATACAAAAAACAGTGCTTTATAAGAAATGTGGAAAATTATTCACTTACAATGGAAGCACAAGCAATATCCAATATAATCTTATTAATGAGTTCATTTTTTCCAAGAGAGTTTACCTGTACTAATGTTGCTATCTTCTCAATCATGCTGGAGCACCTAATAGTAAAATCTGTATCCTCTTTTTATCAATAACAATGAAAACATAAAATATTTTAATACCAAGCTTATAGAACAATCATGAGAAGTTACATACAAGACAAACAATCTAAGTTTTTTTTTTTTTGAGTAGTGTTTAAAGCCCGTTTTTACTACTGAGGCACCACAGGCGGTGGACACTGATGAATCATGAAATGAAATAAAATATTGGGAAAGGATATTTTTTAAGGAAGGAAACGTTCCAGGCCTAAGTTTTAGGGTATCTCCCCGGCATTTGCCAGTTATGAGGGCTGAGGAAAACCTGGAAAAAACCCCAATCAGGGAGGACGGTCTTGGCAGGATTCGAACCCCAGACCTCCTGCTCATGAGTCTGCATCTTAACAACCTCGGCCACCCGTGGCAGTGAACACAACAATGTAAGTGACAAGTTTATCTCCTTCTTAGATACTTTCATAAGTGTCTACAAAACTCATTTTCTTTGTAAAAATATCTTGCAAACACACACACACACACAAAAAAAAAATAAAAATGCAGCCTCTAGAGAAAATAACTCTGCTAGACTTAGACAGCACTATAAAATTTTTAAAAAGGATTATAAATACTGCTAAAAACCTTGATATGAAAGACATATACAGTCTTCGCATGACAAACCTAAGACCATCTACAATATTACATATAAAAACAAAAGACCGATAAATGTTACCCCAAAGGTGAAAGAAATCAAATTACCACAAAAATTAATAACAAATGCAATCTTATTTAACAAATATTTCATTCATGTAGCTGAAATTTTACTGATAAAGAAAATACAGAAGATAGACTCAATTTCATTGGAAATTAGAAATTTATTTCTCTACTCACTAGAGCAACTGAAGTAAATAAAGTAGATAATACAATCCCTCAAAAGAAAGAATTCATCAGGATATGATAAAATAATACAAAAACACTAAAAATTAATGCTGATCACATTAGCAATCCCTTAAACCATATAAAGTTCTCTTTTTTGACAGGAATATTCCGTACATGTTAAAATATTCTTTTGCCAAATCCTTATATAAGAAATAGCAACAACCACTTATGTCAAACTGCAGACCAGTATTATTATTAACAACTCTCTCCAAAGTACTTGAAAAACTAATATTCAAAAGAATGTATCACCATCTGTATAAAATATTTTAGAAAGGGAGTATTTTGGATTTAGGAAAAATATGGCCACTGGCAAGTTGACTAATGAAATTCTCAAGTCCCTTAATAATTATTTAATATGCTAGGATTTCTGAGATCTATAAAAAGCTTTTTACTGTGTAAATCATAACATACTCTTATCAAAAATATCTTATTATGGTTATAAGGGCAAAGGTTATCAATGGATTACATCATACTTATCAAACAGAAAGCAAAAAGTTATAATAAATTTCCATAATTACAAGTACTCAGAATGAGCAATGGTAAAGTGTTCCTCAAGGTTCTATTCTGGGTTCATCATTATTTTTATTATCAATGATCTCTCCTCAGTAATAAGCAAACATGTTTATCCACTTCGTTTTGCAGAGAATTCTAGCATCCTCATTAAAAACACAAAATCAGTTGCATTTTAAATTTATCCAATGATTTTAATATTAACTCAATTTGGAATCAAACACAGTAAAATATCCATCAATAATCTCTTCTGAGTTGGATGTTTAAAATACTCTTTATGGTTTCATTTAAATGAGATTTGCTCAGGATATACATTTTGTGGGACTATCGTCCACATCATCAGCCGTTAATCAGCTGTTGGATCATTCGTAGGAGCTGGGCAGGTAGATATCCAGGTGACTCTTCTACTTCTCTGACTTAAATTTATCATTAAGTCTAGTGATAAATTTAAATAAAGTGCTGTATGCTTCCTTGAAAATTCAAAATTCTTAAGGTTATGCTCACGTTTTTTTTTTTATATAAATCCTTTTCCATATGTTTAGTTCTTTTGGTTGTTGAATAGTTTTTTAATAACTTGATGCCTTTATCTATTTCATGGTTTTCATTCCACAAATGTGCAGCCACAGCTGATTTATCTATTTGTTTGTAACTGATGTTTCTCCAATGTTCCTTCAACCTAATGCCTATATTTTTCTGTCTTCGCTATGTCGATTTTTTTCGCAATCCTTATAATTACTCTGGTAAATACCAGATTTTTTCTCTTTGGGCCCAGAATCTGTTTTGTTTAATTTCAATAAATTTTTTACACTGTATCGGTTTTGAAGTGCTAAGATGATATGCTGCTGCTTGAAATTTTTTTGAAATTTCTTATTGGCTGATGGGTGGTAAGTGAACTTTCAAAAAATTCAAAAAATAAAAACATTGCAGACTAAAGATACAGTATGAAGGCAATGAAATCATTGAATCTAATAACGTAAAACTTCTTGGTCTTAAGATTGATGATAATATGAATTGGAAAGAGCATATTGATTACATTTTACCAAACTAATAGTAAGCTTGGCATATTTGGCAATCAGATCATTAATTTATTTTATAAATAAGAGTACCCATAAACAGTATATTATGCTTACTTCCATTCTTTAATGACTTATGGAATACTATTCTGGGGAAATTCAGTAGATGCTAAAAAAAATATTACTTATTCAAAAGGAGTATAAGAACAGTGGAAGGGACAAAACAATCTACTCATTGTAAACCACTATTCAAAACATTTGGAATTTTACCATTAGCCTGCAAATACATTCTACCTGTACTTTTATTTGTAGTAGATAATTCAGAAGTACTCTTAAAAATTGAGATAAAACAGTAAAGAAGCCAGACACAGGCAGGACTTTTACAGACCAAGTAACTAACAAGCTGCAGGTACTCCAAAAGGTGTTAACCAATGGTATATTATTGTTTAATTCATTTCCATCAGCTATAAAGGAATTGTATACTAATAAAAATTAGTTCAGGTTGGCATTAAAAAGACATCTTATCACTAACATCTACAGAGGAGAATTTTGTATAATCAAAAAATAAGTGTACTAATTTTTCTCCATTGAATTAATTCGGTTAAATGCTTTAAGTCACCATTTTGTAAATATTCTTGATGTAAATAAATTAAATTATTATTAATATGTTTTTTTTCTCTAAGATAGCATTTTAATATAAAAAATGACCATCTCTGGCAAACTCTACACAGAGACAAAAATTTGTAAATATGAAAAGTGTGGCAATTTTGAGTTCACTAAACTCATTATAGGACCCACACAGATTGGTAGTGATATAATATGATTTATTAAAAAACTAAAAATAACAAGTAAACTTGTGAAATAAATTGTACAACATAGAGTACTGATCAACGTTGTCTCAGACCTAGTTTTGAAGTCATTTCATAGGTAACTCTTGGTTCACATACTTACTGAGAAGTTTTTTCAACATTATAAGTTGTATGATATTGAAAAATCTAAATTATTATAGAACTTATTACTCTTACACTGGAATTTTTTTGAACTTCAGTATCTACTTGGGAGTTACTGCAAAAACTTTAAATTGAGTATATTGTAACTCAATATAACAAGTTAAACAATGTCAAAATTGACACATGAGAATTTCATATTGTGGTTCATGAGTGAACTTAAAAGACAAAGGCATTTCTTATTCAAATTGTACTTAGAGGCTATAGACAATGGAGTGGATATAATTTATTAAAATTTATTAGCACTAACTTCACTTGTGTGTATATATATGGGTCGATGGATTTATTTTGGGCATAAAAATCCTAAGTATGTCTTCCTTCAAAAGGGAAATAAAGTCATGGGTCATGTGTCATAGCTTTACATCATATAAAAGAACTTCACGCCTGAAAGAAGAGGCCTCTGAACAAAATTTAACCACTGTTTCACACTCTGAATTAAAGGATGATGAAATGAGATGTTAGAGAATGTGTAAATAAATCAAATCAACAATAATACATAAACAGCGCTGAGATGTTCCAATATAAAAAGTTGCACTTGAAACTATGACAAAACTGAAAACTAAAAACACATGATATTTCAAGCTAAGCTCTTGTATGTAGGTTTGTCTTGTCTTATAGCACATATAAGAGCCCAGTTCAAAATACTGTGTTTTTAGTTTACAGTTTTGTCATAGTTTCAAGTGTCAACTTTTTATATTGGAACATCTCAGTGCTGTTTATGTATTATTGTTGATTTTATTTATTTACATATGCTCTAACATCTCATTTCATCAGTTTCTCCTTTAATTCAGAATTTTGTTTAGAGGCCTCTTCTTTCAGGCTTGAAATTCTTTTACATGACGTAAATCTATGACACATGACCCATGACTTTATTTCCCTTTTGAAGGAAGAGATATTTAGGATTTTTATGCCCAAAATAAATCCATTGACCCTTGCTGGAATTGAATCCATGATCTTGGGTCTACAAGGCAAGATGGTTATACTAGAACACCAGGAAGTGGTCAGGTGTTAATATTATGAAATTGTGCAATGAAATGAAATATATTTTTTCCAATTCTTATCATATTCATATATATATGACTTGTCTTCTTGCCATAGAAGTACACAAGCTGTTAAAAATATTATGATACTAAAGCTGTGACTTTCTAAATTTTTTATCCTTTTTCTGCTTATCTAGCTATCATTATTTTATTTACATTGTTCTTTGTGTTATTTTATTTTTCATATGTGTATGTGTATTATATATATATATATATATATATATATATATATATATATATATAGCAGTAGGACATGTCATTGTTGAATGATTACTGGATGTGGTGCCTGGATTGCAAAGTATTTCTGTGGAGACATCTGATGGTTTGAATAGGAACTTACTGAGTTCATCTGCAACTGGGACGTTAAAATTTATTACTCTGCCTCAGGATGAAAATGTTTTATAAAATTGGGGTGAGAAGACCTTTCAGCCGGCTAGCCTCTGGATTAATTTCATGATTTTGGTTCCAAAAGTGTGCTGCTACTGTTGATTTATCCATTTTTTAAACAAATATTCCTAAAATGTTCCTTTATGTGAATTCCTTAATTTTCCTTGGTTTTTCGTAGGTGTTTTTGATTATATTCTGCACATTCAATTTCATAAATTCCTGATTTCTGTTCTGTTGATATGTTGCCCATTAATGTGAAATCTATACATTTGTTATATTAACAATGAGGCTAACTATAACTTGAATATCTTGTTGAGTTTGCTATAGTAAGCCAGGTAATATGTGAAACTTTTGAATTTTCTACTTTCCTCGATGTTTTCCAGTATGAAAACATCTGTTATAGATTTTTGTCTTTTAAATTCCTCTGTTACTATTGTGTTTCTGTTGAAACTATTAACTATTGCTCTATAATTATCTGTTGATATTCTGTTTTGTACTCTGTTTCTGTGAAAAGAATATTAACTATTCTGCAAGCTGTTGAACACAGCATATTTGCAAGGAATGGGATTATGACTGTTTTTATGTAATTTTCTGCATGCCTTTCTTTTTTATAAATTTTAAAGTTGAGTCCATCTATATTTCTTATATAATTTTTAACTCCAAGAATGGAAGTAACCCATTTTTCTTCACTTTCATGGTGTTATCTGGGAATCTTGCAAGTTGAGTTTCAGAGCATCTAGTGAGTATTTTTCCATTATTATTTGCAAATATGTCATCCATATACCTGTGCCATGTCTTGAAAATAAAAAGAAAGGGGTTTGATGATATGTATTTCAAGGGAGCTCTTGAGTAAATCTGCAAGAAATCGATTAGAATAGAAACCTATTGCTAGACTAAAAACTTCTTAATATTTTGGCTGGAATGGGTAGCTCTTGGTTATCATACTGAAAGAAGTTTATTAAGTTTTGTATTTCATCCATTTATTTAAGGAGGCTAACCATTTTCATAACAATTTTGTAAGATTTCCTATTGGGTTGCTGGGAAATATGGCTTTTATGTCAAATGACACCAATTAATCAATAGGATATTAAAAGAACATGGTACAAAGCTAGTTTCAAAAGATAAAATTAAAAAATGTACATGGTCCACATAATGGACACTATACCAACTGAACGGAAATCAGGAATTTATGAAATTGAATGCACAGAATATAATCAAAAATACCTGTGAAAATTCAAGAAAAATTTAGGGATTCATAGATATTAATATTTTAGGAATATTTGTTTAAAAAAATAGATAAGCCATCAGTAATAGCATTTTTGGAATCAAAACTCTTTAAATTAAACCAGAGGCTGCTGAAAGAACTTCACACCCAAATTTTGGAAAACATTTTTATCCTGAAAAAAAAAAAAGTAATTATTTTGATATTCCAGCTGATGATGTCTCACAAAAACACCTCAGAATTCAGCCATCATTTGGAGTAGTCAGTCAACAGCTGATGATGAAAATGGCCGCCTCAAAATTTTTCAAATATTATATATGTAAGAGGAGTTAGTGCTTATATGTTTTAATAAATTATAATAGAAATTTGTTACTGTTTGTATTTACAATGCAAAAAGTATGAAGCTAAGGAAATTAGTTAATTTCTTTTAAAAAAAAATGAAGCTGCTAATTTATTAAAAGTTATGAAACTAGAGTTTCCAGTTTCTATATGCAATGCTTTTATAGAACACGAATTCTTTAATGAGGAACTTTTGGAGTGAAGAGTAGAATATATTTAAAATAAAATATTAGAATATACTTTAAATAAAATGGTAAAAAAAAAAAACCAATAACATGAAATGATGTGAATTCTGTTTTTAATGATTCAGCATATTCTGCATAAAAAACTACTACATCCTTGATACACAAAATGTCTTCAAACATGAGCATTGAATATAGACAACATATGGTAACAATACTAAGTGCTGTAGTTTTACGTTCAGTATATTATTAATTATGCACTACATTTATATATTTCACCACTTAAGTATAAACTCTTCAGACTTAACCACCTTATTTCCCTCTGTCAGGTTACAAATTTTGTTAGATATAGTTTGTGGTCCTGAATGTTCAGGAAAACAATAATAATGTAAATTCAAAACTGTTGTTTTCATTAATGTGGGACTTATATGCAGAATATATAACATGTGTTTACGATCACCTATTGATCAAATGTAAACCTCTACCATGTTCTGACTTATCATTTGATCAAGATGGTAACTCTTATTACAATTAGGATTACACTTAGTAGTTACTTATGAGGTATATGTGTTCCTGTAGCAGTTAGTAGCTATCTCCTTCCTCTGCATTACTCTCTGTAATAAACATAACCATTTTGCTATCTTGAAAAAATCTGTTAAATGACTTTCATTAGGTACATATTGCATAAAACCTAACATGTTATATATGACTGCCATGGGTGGTCGAAGTTGTTAAGGTGCAGACTCGTGAGTGGGAAGTCTGGGGTTCAAATCCCACCAGGACCGTCCTCCCTGACTGGGGTTTTTTCCAGGTTTTCCTCAGTCCTCATAACTGGCAAAGCCAGGGAGGTACTCTAAACTTTGGCATGGAATGCTTCCTTCCTAAAAAAAAACATCCTTTCCCAATTTATCATTTCATCTCATGTCTCATCAGTGTCCATCACCTGTGGTGCCTCAGTAGTAAAAATGGGTGTTAAACATTATTAAAAAAAAAAAAAACTTAACATGTTATCAAATTTAAGAGTATGTAGAATTTAAAAGTAATTTTAAAAATTAAAATCATTGTGTGTCTGAGTCAAACTGCCACTCTTTTACTCCGCTTACTGTAGAACCAGTTTCACGAACCCTTTGTTCTTATCATCAACTCCATTGTCAACTGGAGGAAAAACTGTTATGCTGTGGGAATGTGTAATCTGCTCTGGTGGAGATGTGATGAACTTGAAATTTATGTTTTCATCACCAGAAGTATCAAAAGTTCATTAAACTGTCTTTGTACATATAAATGTAGATTTTTTCCCATATAGCTAATTCTGTAGGTCCTTGAACTGATTTTAATAATTTTGTTTTTTTCAATATGTGTGGTTTTCTGTCCAGAAATGCGATGACACTGCTGATTTCTCCAACTGCTAATTGGAGAAACATTTAGAAACATTATATTTTTCTTTTAACCATATGCCTATGTTTCTCTTTGTTTTTCCAATGTAGATTTTTTCACAGTCAGCACAACTTATTTTATAAATACCTGCTTTTTTCCCTTGGGAAATACTGTCATTAACATTATAAATCAGGAGATTTTTAACATTAAATCTGTTTACAGGGGCAAACCTGATATTAAAATCATTAAGAATATTCTGAAATTTTTTGCAGCCCATGGATGATATGTGAATTTTTTAAAAATTAGTTTATCTTTTTTTGTTGAAAGTGTTGTGGTTTCTTTAAGTTTTTGTCTCTTGAATTTCTGTCTTTTTTGTGTACTAGTTCTTTGTTATAACCATTTTTAACAGCTGTTCTTTCTATTTGTTTGTATTCTTTATGGTATTCTTCTTTACTAATTTTGAGGCTTACTAGCCAATGTGTTAAGTTGTTGATAACTGCATGCTTGTGTATTGTTAAAATTTAGTTAACAATTTTAGCTAATTTTTATGTGTAATTTTGGAATGCTGAAAGCTTGTGAATGTATTACCTTTGAATTGCTGCTCCGTTTGTTGAACCTCGTTTCTATTCTTCCATTTATTTATTGTTTGACTTGGAGACATCTTTAGCAATTATATCTGGATGCTTGCTCAAAAGACTGTTTTCCCATTATTAGTATTTCAAAGAAACCAGCAATTTTCTGGACAGAAGAATTCTAATGTATTTTGGAATTACCTCTTATATTCAGATTTCTACTGAGCTAAAATTTTCCATTTAATCACAACTGTGAATCTACCTCTCTGAGTACATATTGCATTCTGTTTCCAAACTGAAATAGACGCAATAGTTTGGAAAAAGTACAAAATATACCATTAACAAACTTTTTTTTTGGTGGGGTTTAAATATATAAAATAGTAGAATGGTCATTAATCACAAAATGAATAAGAGTTTACTTTTTTTAAATAAAATTCTTTATTACTTCACTTACTGAAACAGTTCAGGACATGTTTAAAGAATCATTGTTGTCCTCATTCTCAGTTGAAGGTTGACTTGAAAATATTTGAGATACTTTGATGTGTGTGTGTGAGGTAATTCTGGTAGCAATCTGATGAACTTGAAAATTGTTTATTTATATTCCTCCAATGTTCCTTAAATCTAGTGCCTATATTTGATTTTTATTTCTCCATATATTTTTTCCTCATTGTAGAAGTTAATATGATAATTCCTAAGTTTTTTCTCCCTGGTTAGTTATGTATTTGTTTAGTTTTGTAATATTTTTATCTTGTATTTATTTTGAGGTACCCAAGTGATATTGAAGTCCTTAAAAATCTGAAAGTTGTTAAGAGCCCATGAGTGATATGTAAATATTTAAACATTTTAGTTTCAGACATAAAGGAGAAGTTATAATCTGTTTTATTTGCTTTTGTTTTTTTGTTTTGTTTGTAGAATGTATTTGTATATTAATCATTTTCTTTCTAAATCCATTTAGTTTTGCAGCTTTTAAAAAGTGTGGAATTTTTTTAGGCAGATATGTTAACTAATATTTGTGTTATATCTGCTGTTAAAAAGTGCTCACTTATGGGTACTAGGATTAAAACTCTGGGGTTTTATCTGAGCAAAATGGCTGCACAAGTGTCCTTCCTATTTATACCAAATTTCAGCTTTTATTTATTTTTTACTTTGTTCAAGTCTAGAAAATTAAGTGCATTGTCCCCATCTATTTCAATTGTGAATTTTAATGTAGGATTTTGTATATCCTAATTACACTAAACTCTACTAACTTACATAAAAGTAAGACACATTTTGGGAGAATCTCTCCCATCTTCAGTTGATTTTGTATGTTTAAAAAGAGAAAATATAAATAGTTTGTAGGATATTTATACATTTTAAAAGCTGCAAAACATTGGACAAAACATCCACGGAGTACCTCAAATCTAAAACACAATAACTTGGCATGATTTTTTTTCAGTCAATCCCGTTTTATACAGTTTGTTTTCAGTTTAATATCAATAAACGAGTATTTTGGTATTGGTAATAGCTTAAATTATGAAATAAAGTGTATATAACTTAAGCATCAATTTATGAATAAGCCCAACTAGAAATGAGGTTATCATGTTCTAGGCTTTGTGGGTTTGAGCCATTTTGGGATGATACAGGAGAGATGGCGATTTGCCGACGTGTCATTGAAGGTGAATTTAGTTTTCCATCTCCATGGTGGGATGAAATTTCAGAGAGTGCAAAAAACCTCATTTTACAGGTAAGGAAAAAGGTTGGCATAACAGCCTTAGTGGTAATCAGAACAAAATCTACTTTGGCTACTAAGAATTCTCATATAAACAGAGGGAAATGCCATATTTAAAACTTTGTTCACAAATATAAAACTTATTTAACTCTGACAAATGCTATATTTTTTTTTTTCATCTTCTATCTTAACAGGCATTACAGATATTTGGTAAATGAGGTGACTATGCATTTACATGACAATGGGCTTTATGCTTTAATGTACAATGGGACCTAACTTTTTGCATTATAAATAAAATTAATTTTTTAAAGATAGGTATTTGAAAGTATTTTAGAATTTGTTTCTAAAACATTACTTATATTACATTTTCTAACCCACAAATTCTGCAAAGTAGATACTGAAATAGTACATATTTTAAGGAAATATTTAATTCTATTCAGGGAATTCTTCAGGAATGGATGATGTCTTAGGAGGCAATAAAAATTGGTGTTAAATGTGTGTACTGCAAAAAAGGACTATTTGAGATGTGAAATTTAGTTCAAGAATAAATAATTGAACACAATTTCAAAAATTTTGAGCATACTCTCAGAACTTGGAAACTGTCATATATCTGAATACTTTATGGTGTAAATAATTTATCATACCTGGCAATTTTCAGCTAAAATTTTCACTTGGTGCTAGATTTTGCTAGACTAGCTGGCATTGCTAGACCTAAATTAATCTAGCTTCTTAAAGTTTTGTAGGGTGTATACCAGTTCATTTAGCACCAATTTAACAATAAAACTGCTTAATTATATTGCAGCAACTGTTCTTTCATGTGTTCTGGCCAGAATACAGAATGATTGCAGCATATTATTTTTTGTCTATAGATTATATTAACATTTGTTTTCTCATTTCCAAATAAATGCAGATTTTGAAATTGGATCAAAGAACCAAAAGAATGACCCTATTTGACCCTGAACGCTAACTGAGCATTATAAAAACAGCTAGAGTTAATCAATAAGGTATATTGTCAATAAGTATGCATCATATTTGGGGAATATTAATTGTAAAGTTTTACCAGCCTTGATCATGTAACTAGCACTATTGCTTACAGAAAGCATTTCTTTCTCATACTAAATGCCATCTGGCTATAATACATTTTATGAATCAATGAAAAATATTGCAATTATGAACTATTTGTCACTTAAATTTCTTCTGTAGTGAGCAGAAATGAATTAGATGACTAGTTTTTAAGCAAACCAACTATAAAAGTTGCAATACATCATCCTTTTCAATCTATTGTTTTATCAAGCAATACCCATAAAACATTTTTTTGAGTATTTCTGAACCTTTCCATTAGTTTCATTATAACACTTTTATCACATAATTTTTGCACATAGTTAATTCATCAGGCATCTTATATTGTGTATAATTTTCAAAGAATATACATAGAGCTAGGTTAGTTCACTTCCATAGGGGAATATCATTTACTAGGAAAAGTTCACGGAAAAAATTGAAGAAATTTTACTAGTATCCGTAAAGTTTCTGAACAGAAATGCTTTGTGCAAACTTCACCTTTTAACATTTCCTTGTGCTTACTGGAGCTGAAATATTAAATTATTTACAAGCAATTCTCAGAAACAATTATTTTTTTCATATGCTTGACAATAAAGCACCTTTCTATCAGTTGTTAATATTTCATTTTTAAATTCCTCTTGAAAAATGCATAGTTCCTCATTTGCTTTTCTTTTATTTTAGGCATTTTTTTTTTCAAAATATGACAACTACCATTCTGAAATAAAATATACTTCATATATCTAAATCTGAGTAAAACATTGTAAAGCATTAATGGCACTGAAAACACAGCAAGCAACTGATAGATAATGTTGAATTTGAATTATAGCAGCCTTTTCTCCTCTCAGCTCTTGCTTGGTTGGAGTCACTCACCTGCATGAAAACAGAGTTTGCATTAAAACAGATGTTTATACAGAGTGATTCTCTTGCTACAGGCCCCATAAAGGTACCAGGGTCTCTAGCGAGAGAATCATCCAATTTTTCCTCCTTTTAGAGTTTTTGTTTTGGTCAGCATTAAACACTTAAGACAGGGGTGTAACTGAGGGCCCTTCAGACCTAGCGATGCTGCCCTGATGTCCTAGAGGACCCCCAGCGTGCAAAAAAAAATGAAAAGAAAAAGAGTTCACAACTTTCATCAGTATATGCCAACAATCAGCAAAATGACTATTAAAAATTAACAAAGCCTGTCCTTGTCCCTGCACCATGGGATGCCAACAATGTATATTTAGGTTACATTTTCTTTTCTTTTAAAATAAAGCCACATAAAATAGTTATGAGCATTTGAGTGTTATGCAAAAATGGATAAAAAAAGAGAGAGATTGACAGATCAGTTTCAAAATTAATGAAAATAGATTCTTTCTTTAATACTAATTCAGAAATAATAAATGATCATTATAATAGTCTATGTTCTAGTAGGTTATCTGTTTCTCTAAGAACAACTGGCACTAATGCAAATTAAGTAGTGGTACAGTGAAGAATATTAGATGAAGATGGTGTTAATCTTGATACTGGTAAGAAACCTGATACTTCCTCTGAAATTGAAAATGGAAGTAATACTGCACAGTAAAATGAAAGTACTTCTTTAATGATACTACTAGTACTAGAGGGTAATTTGCTACTGATTGTGCCAATTTTCCAGATATTTTAAATGATGATACAAGGAATTTATTATATGGCATGAACATTGCAAACCCCACTTCCAGAATGTCCTTAGCAAAATAATACATGTTTTTCCCATTATTTACTATGAAAAATTAACCAAAATATGGGGTAAAATGACCAGAGAATGACTCTTTTATTCTAGAAAAGGAAACTTTGTTTATTGTTAGCCATGCTGGTTATTTGCTAACAAGAGGTCAGCATCTTTTCAATTTGCCTGGATAAAGGACATTTTTGATTGGCAATGCTTATCAAATGGTGGGTTGTAATTTGGATGTGCATTAAAGAAAGAAATAACATACGGAAACAAATTCTTGATTGCATAATTAATGTCATTATCACATTATCAGTATCTATTCTATGAGATCATAGAGAAGAATTAGCAAAACTTGTTGGAAATATTTAAGCTATTGTGGAATTATTGTCTAAGTATGATCTAGTAATACAGCAGCATGTAATGGGCTGAAAACATCTGAAAAATAAGTTAGTTCAAAAACTCAAAATGAATTAATTCAGCTGTTATCAGATAAAGTAGAGAATGAAATTGTGATGAAATCAAATTTTTCTATAATTTTGGATATTACACAAGATATGAGCAAAAAAGATAAGTTCAATATTCAGATATGTTCTTATAGTTCAAGATTCTTTGGAAAACCCTGTGAAATAAAAATAAATTAAAGCTTTTTAGGATTCAAAGAGATGGTTGACCATACTGCTGTATAATTCGAAGTCAAAATTCTAAATTGAATGGAGAAAAAGTGTATCTCATTAGCCAAATGCTGTGGCCAAGGTTATGGCAAAGCAGAAAATATGTCTGGGAGTAAAAGCAAGGATTGAACACAAACAGAAAACAGCTAAATATGTTCACTGTACCGCACATAATTTGAATGTAGTTCTAAATGTATCTGCAATGTATCTGAAAATAAGATGTTTTTGATATAGTTGAAAGATTTTATTTATTTTTCAGTCAAATTATAAAGTGATGGGAAAAGTTATCACTAGCTTCTTACTTCTTAAAAAGTTTTTGTCCTACACGTTGGTCATTAAGACTGGAGTCAATAAAAACTCTTAAGACATGGTTATTTAGAGGTTATAAAGACACCAAAAAAAATAGTGTTGGAATCAAAATAACCAAGAACTGTAATGAAGTCATTGCTCTTAAAAAAAATTGAAAATTTTGAATTTGTTTTTCAAATTGTCCTGCATTCCAACATAACTGAAGCTGTTAGTTTACTATCAAAATTACTGCAGTCTAATGACCTTGATCTTTCCTGAGCTTCAGTGTTACTCCAAACAGTTGGAAATTTGCTAGAAATAATTTCCAGGAAGCATTGTTGTCCAGCATGTCTCTTGCAAAACAACGAAGAGTTGATGCCAAATTTGAAAACAAGAGATTCTGCAAAACTAAGAGGCATTTTGGAGTTAATGTGTCATTGTTCATCAAATTAAAATTAGATTTAATTCTATGAAATGTTTAGTGATCTGTCAGTGCACTCAATCCACAATTTCTGTCTACTGCAAAAGACGAAGAATTGAATAGTAAAGCACAATACTTATCAATGCAGTATATTGAAGACTTAACAGATATTTCTCATTTTGGTTACAGTGCTTCAAAAGTGCATTAAAAAACTAGATAAAAGACGAAACATCTGTTCAAAAATTGGCTTACCTCTTGCTAATTAAAAATTATGTTTTAGCATCAAGCATATCAGAGATTTGCACCGTCTCCATTTTATTTCTTTCTTTACCTATAACTGTTGCAACAGCTGGGCAATCCTTTCAAAATTAAAACTTATAAAAAATATTTACATAGCACCATATCACAAGCAGAATTAAATGGACTCCATACTTTAAGTATCAAGTGTGAAAGAACCTGAGGAATTGACATGGTGGAAGTAGTGGGAACTTTTGCCTCTCTTAGTGCCTCTGACTCTTCTGAGATCCTGTCAGCTTATCAAATTTGATATTTCCCATGGTCAAAGACTTGCTACTGAATGCATTAGCTTGAACATGAATAATTTTGTTAGGGGGCCCAAGTTAAACTTTGCAAGGGGACCCAAACTTTCTCCATTACACCACTGACTTAAGGTACGACATTCAACTTTCTAGCTAATCAGATACTTTCCTTACCTGCAAATTCATACATAAGTCCTAGTTACAATCTTATTTTTAAAATCAGTTCTATGAAAGGAAATAAATATGTATAATAAACAAACTGATGCTCTTAAAATATTAGCAAAATATGCAATTATATGCTCCATAAAATTATGCAACTTAAAATGTACCAAACGCTATGATTCATAAATATTATTAGCATAGGACTTGAACACAGGGAAAAAAATATGCAATTCATATCAGAAATACAGAAATAGTTGTACAACAGAATCTGAAACAATGGTAACTTCCCTTCCTCACTGAAAAACACAAAAGAAGAATACAAATTCAAAAGTTTCACCTACCATCCAATTTATCACAAGAAGTTCAAGAAAATCTTCAAAGAACATGGGATAATGTTAGCCCCAAAGAACAGATACAACATCAAGAATTTATTAGGTTGCACAGTAAGACTCCATCCCAACAGAACATAAATCAGGAATTTTCAAAATAAAATGTGCAGATTGTGAACAGAGTTACATAAGCAAAACAAAGAGAAATTTGGAAACTCGGAGGAAAGAAATTTTAGGAATATTCGGTTTAAGTAAGTGAATAAATCAGCAGTACTAGTTCACTTTTGGACCAAAAATCATGAAATAAAACCGGGAATTAAACTGCTGAAACATCTTCACAACCCATTGGAGTTATCCACTTGGGAAAAAATTTTCATATTAAAAAATAGAGAAAACCTAATGAATTTCCAGTTTCCTCCTATGGATGAACTCAGCAATTTGCTTCTTCAACCAACAGAGGCCACCACAGGAATATCCGGTTGTCCAGTCATCATTTCGAGTAACACAGTGAGCAACTGAAGATGGGAGAGATTCTCCTGAAATGCGTCTTACTTTTGTGTAAGTGAATGGAGTTTAGTGTAAAAATGAATACTTAAGTTTAGGTTATATTGCCACTCCATTGTCAACAGCTTCATAAGTTCAATATTTATATAAAATAAATGTTTGAACACATTATAACAATGGGCCATCAGATGGGTTAAGTAGTAGATAGTAAAAAAGTAAATGTAGAAATATATGAAAGCACCATATTTACAACATTTAAAAGGTAATCAATTGGAGGATGAAAATAAAAAGTGATAACTATAGCTTTTTCTTTCAAAATGCATGTGCCAAGAACTAAAATCTTAAGCACAGCAAACTATGAAGATAGCCTTCTCTTAAAAATGGATAGAAGCATAATTTAGACTTAGACAATACTCCATTTATGTTTTTTATTTCATATTTTTTGTCACATTTTAATTAATCTCATTATTACTCTCGGAGACTAATTAACTTTCTTAACAGAAAAGGAATAAGTTTATTTATTTATTTATTTTCTTGATTTGAATGTGAACATGAAAGCAGAAAATGAGTTAACTATGTAAAATAGTTAAATTTGGTAAAGAATTGGTTTTTGGTGGCACATATACTTGACTTACTTTTTATTTATTTGGACATGTTTCAGAAGCACTCATTCCCATCCTCAACAAATGAGTTGCTCTTCTGCTGAGGATGGGAGTGAAACATATGCAAATAAATAAATCAAGTAGGTAAGTGAAGTATATGCATCACCAAAAACTCTTTACCAAATTTTATTTACTACTTTACTGTTAAAACTTCAGAATTATAATTTCAGAATTAAATATCTATTAAATTTTGTAATAATTGGCATATAATTTAACAAAGTTAACAAAAGAAGAACGGAATTTTAAAAAGAGGCAGAATATCTTGCTCTTTTATTATATATAAATTGCAAATTGTTTACTTAGCTACTTTCTTGTACTTTTTAGTAGCTGCAGTTGGATGCTGGAAAAAAATTTCATGCATAAAAGTTATGGATTCAGGTCTAAAAATTTTAATGAAATAAAAAAATGTAGATAACCCAAGGTTCTATTAGATAACAAATGTGTAACTTAAAAGCAAAAGTTTTAATTATAGCACTATTTTCTTTTCTTTTTTGCAAATGGTATCATTAAATAAATAATTAAAAAAGGTAAGTGTACCAAAAATAATACCTGTAGGAAGCAATGGTTAATTAAAACATATAAAATTCATACACATGTAAGGGTTACATGGGAAAAAGGGAAAATTTCAAAAACATAATAATAAATAAATTAATTAATTAAAACAATTCTTAAAATATGACTACTCATAATTCTTATTTATTATTTTGGCAGTGAACATCTTTTCATGTCAAAATTATAGCTAATAATACAAAACCATAATAATGTATACAAACAAGCAGGAAAATAAAAAAGAATATCAAACTATTCACAAAGTATTCTTATAAACTGCCTGGTTATACATCAATATGCATAGAAATCTGAAAGCATAGCTGAGTCTCTTTAAAGAAAAATTTCTTAGAACAATTTGTATTGCTTCTTTAAACTTTGAAAGCAAAATAAAATCTGAAAATAAATAAAAATAATAATGAAATTTTGTAACAAGCCTATGTAGTAAACAAAAAGGGAATAACTTATTTTCAGCAACATTTTCATTTCTACATGATTCCTTAAAAAGTAAAAATACCATGAAAATTATTTCACAGCTATTAAAGAAATAGCAGAAGAAATTAAAGTTAATATGACAGAATGTAGCTTTCACAGTTGGAGTCGTAGATGTAGCTGCAATTTTCTTCTGAGCTGTAACGCCTTGGTCTGCTGAAGCTGAGAATTCCAGATGTTTCATCCACAACTGCAGTGAGCATCTTATTGTGGATGAAACGTTCTGAATTCTCATCTCCAATAGATCACAGCACAACAGCCTGGATGAAAATTGCAGTTACAAAATTAATATGCATGATTAAATATTTAACTTGTTACTTATATTGGAAATTCTACTAGTCTTCTTCCTTTCTTTACCTTTTTCTCTCATTTAACTCACTAGATTCTTCATATCCAGTGTTGTTATTGAGAGATTGCACTTTTATACATGTTAGAAATCTCATTTCTTACTGAATAATTTGGACCTTGTTTAACAATGGATTAAATAATTCACTCCAAAGAAGTTCATGTGGAAGTGTGTATGAGCATTAATTAACACATTGTACTGCGAACTTTCCCTTTGATGTGCATTCTGCCTTCATATGGCAATTTTAAATCTGCAATTATTTCCTTACCTTATTTATCTTTTACAATAAAACTATCCAAGTTAAATACCAGATAACAGATTATAGCTTCTCGGGTGATCAGCTGTGTCAATTTGATAAAAGTCAAGCTTTTGGCCATTGTAGACTCCATGGCCTTCATCAGGAACTAGTGATAAACAGTGAAAGCGTTGCTGATAAACTCAGGGGGTAGTGGGCGGTGATAGTTGGGTCCTGGCCATTGAGCGAGTGACGACCTGTGGTTGAACCTCTTGGTTGCTGTAGGTTATGCCACCTGGACTGGAATTTTCTGCATGGTTCGCCAACTGAATTGTGTGATGCCTATTCTTAATGGTGTGCTTGATGGCTGAGTCCAAGTAGAGCTTAGTTGACGTCCACAGTCTCTATTGAAAGTCTACAATGGCTGAAAGCTCGACTTTTATCGAATTGACATGGCTGATCACCCGAGAAGCTATAATTTGTAATATATACCTTGAAAGCTTCAAGACTTACACCAGATAACAGAGCTCAGTTTAGTTCAATATAGAAAAAATTATAATACTGAATTTTTTAAATTTGTATGTTGTTAGCATTTATGTTTATTTATTTTATTGTTTAATATTTTTTTTACCTTTTTAATAATATTAATTTTACATATTTTATTTTATATTAAATATATAACTACAAATTGCATATTAATGCATATACAATACTGTACTGCATTACATAGTGCGGAATAGAAAAAAAAAGTACTATGATATCTTGAAATGTCCATGATACACTCATTACCATCTCTTTCCATGTTTAACCTTTCCTAGCAGATCATTATAAAATTCCTTTCCATTTTTGGAATTTCAAAAAACTTAATTAGATTTTGAACTTAATTTTTCTTTTTCATGCTCACTAAATTGGTCATGCAAACAATCTAAGATAGGGGCATTATCTTGCTGCAGGATTTTTTTTTTGGTTTTAACCACATCCATCTCCATTGGAAATTCTGTGTATATAAGAATTTTTAACTTCCACAGACACATTATGATGTCCTGTTAATGGTTTAGCATATGAAATGACTCACCTTCAAAGGAAACTTCTTCTTAAGTATAATAGGGATAAATTGCAGTTTATTAAGCCTGCAGAAATGAACAAGAAACCCAGCAACCACAAAAATGATTCATCAGCTAATGTATGCAGCTGGTTCATAGTGTACTTATTTCACTGATTAAACATTTCATAATATTACGTAAAAAATTAATAGCATCTATATTTTTGTGTCAAGTATGCGAGTGCATTTATTGAGCTTTGAAAAAGTTGCTAATATTCTTTACCCTTCCATACATGTCATGGTTGGAATTATGCAAAATCTGGTTTCACAGCATGATAAGGATTATGAATATTATGCTGATGGGAGATGTAGTTCAGTTTTGTAAAGTTCCGCATCTATCAAGTTGAAAATGTTGGCCTGGTGGTGTAGTGGTAACCATACTTGCCTCTTAAACCCAAGATCGCGGGCTCAATCCTGGCCAGGGAGGATGGTTTTTTATTGAATATAAAAATCCTTCCTTTGGAAAGTTGTGTAGTAGATTTATGGCCCGAAAAAGAACCCCAAGCCTGAAAGAAGAGGCCTCTGAGCAAAATTGATCGGCCATCTCATGCCTGAATTTAATGGGATGCTGATGACCTGAAATGTTAAAGAGCATCTGTAAATAAACCAAATCAATAAAAGAGAGAGAAAAAAAAAAGAATCTTTGCTTTCCATGTGAAACAAATAAGAGAATTGTGAGTAAACCCTAGTAATTATACTACTTTTCTTTCAGCTCCTAAATATTGATTCATTGAAGAGGCCTACAGCAGCAGAAGCATTAAACCATCCCTGGGTAAGAGGTGAAACTCCAAGACGAAACCACATGGGCAGTACTTTAAAAAGGCTACGAGAATTTAATGCCAGAAGGAAGTTTCGGGTAAGCTTCATACTATTATGCTTGCAACTGAAAAATGTTTGTGATAAAAAATGTTATCCAAAATGGGCATCCTTTTGGTTTTTAATTCTGCCAAATCAGTATAAACAGAGTAACTATATTGCTCTGTTCATGAAAGCAATGTCCTTGTGTTACATTTTTCTTTCTTTTGATAAAGCCATATATTAAATAATTTTTAATTCACATTTCAATTTTCAATATCTAAAAGAAATTGTGATTTTACTTTCTAAGTAATTTAGTTGGTCATTATATGAAATATTCACTAAAACTCTCATGATGGGAATATAATTTTGCTATTTGCTTCTTAAATAATCACATCTTTTAGTAGCATTGTAGTCATGTAATTAAAGCTACATTGCTCTATTTTTTAAATACAAAAAAGTAGTGCTTTTATGCACCTGCATAAATAGCAGTTAAACTTAAAGCAGTCATATCTAATTTTAAAAAATCCTTTAAAATCATTGATTGGAATAGAGCAAGTGAGCGAGTGAGTTAGGGAGGGTGGGAGGATGGATGGATGGACAAGCAAGTGAGTGAGTATGTTTTATATCAGTCTTTTAATAAGAAAATCCCTATAATATGACTTGGAAATAGATATAAACATTGTAAACATTGACAGTAATAAGAAAAAGTACACTTTGCACTAATTTAAAGTCAAAAACTAATGATATCATAGTAATATAATAAAAATGTATTAGCATAATTAATGCACATTTCACTCATGAGAGCATATAAGTAAAATTTCATTCCTGAAATCTGTAGTAAATCTAATATCTTTCTGAAAATATATGGTAGTGTACTTTGCTTGCTGGCATTCAATGAGAGAAGTATATCTAAGTGAAGGTCATACAATGTGAATTTAATACACATTGCTGCTGTTTACTTTTGCTCTTAACAAATCCAGAATTGACTAGAAGGGATAATCCATGGGCTCTTTTCAGATCTAGAAATGTAGAGACTAGGGCTGGATTAAAAGCAGTGGCAACACTGACAGCAAGCAGCAGTGTTCTTGTTAGTCATAGGGTTGTGTGGATCCAATATTGGAATGTTCAATGAACTTCAGCAGTGAGTGGCAGCATTGCTCAGTTATTCAGTGACGTACTATGGTGCCTTGAAGTAGAGTGGACAATGCAAGTGCTTGAGCAATACATTTTCGAAACTGGTACAACATTCATGGGTCAAAATTGAAGTTGCATGAGGTTGTGTGCTCAAGATTGTTATTACAATGTGAGTAGTAATGCAGCATTGCCATATTGCACAATGGCAAGATGAGTGAAAGTGTTTCGTGCAGAAAGGGACGCTGTTCAGGATGACCCCAAAGTGACAACCACACAGTTCAGCTCTTTGCTTCTCTGTTGGGTATTGATCACCAATGAACTGCGTGAATGAGCCCTCTTAGGTGCACTGAACTGGGAAATACTCCAGCATACTAACCGAATACAAGCCTGTGTGACTATGATCTCTTTGCAAAATTGAAAACACTAGCATCAATTCCTTAGAGCAGTCACTGCAGGACATTAACAGAGATGGAGTATGGCCTTCCACATGTGTGGTAGAAGGTGGTAGATATGGCAGAAGATTACATTTAAGGAATGTATAATGCTTTCCTCTGATAATAAAGCCCTCTAGACATTACAGCACTGTTGCCATTACTTTTATAGATGCTGTTCTTTAGAGCAACAATAGGGTTTGGCAAAGGTCACAACATTTTCATGTTAAATGTATTGCACAGTACAAAATGCTTATTTAGCTGCTGATAGGCAAATATAAAATTTAATTTTCCTATCTTCTGTTCATCTATTTCTGTGAAATTTGGAGTTAATCAGAATATCTTAATGGTATATTTTTCAGGTAGCCACACATGCAGTCCTGGCAACACATCGAGCCATGTACCTTATTTCAGCAGAGAGAAAAAATGCAAACAAGACAACTAGTTCCTCTAAACAATATTAAACTATACCATGTTTCTTAAAATGTTTCACATAAAATGTATATTGAGCTTGTTGTAAAATACACATACTTTCATCTGATCAACATCACAAGCATTTGTTTTATGGAATGGTCAGTTTCCTGGTTGAATTAAAAACATGCATACAGCAAGTGAGCCTACAGTGCTATTAGCAGTAACTATGTAATAAGAAATGTAGTTAACTACAGAGTTAACATGTGGTTAGAGAAAAGTACAGCTTGACCAATAGGAAGTCAGAACATACAGCTAGTATTATAGTACTCCATGAGAAGAATATTCAAAACTTGCAGGCTACTGACGATATTAACTTACACTCATTCTCAACCTTTTAGTTGACACATGCACAATTTAATCAACAAGTAACCAAGCTGTATATGAATGTATTTAAACTGTTTAGACACCTATAAAATAAACATTTTTGTTTTATGATCAGAAAATCTTAATTAAATCATCAAGATTGTGTGTACATATGGTCAATCACATTTTTATAGTCTCACTTTGGTACATTAACTTCTGGCATATTCATACAAATCAGTAAATTATGCAGTTTTTATCATATTTTAAGTACACAACTTAAGGATGCAAAATATTATGTTTTTTGTTTTCATTTATAATAGCATTTCATCATACATAAATAATTACATTAATTACATTAAATTACATTACATTAAAACAATAGCAATCACCCCAAATCACAATAGCTTATAGTCATCAACAAACTTACACTGGTGAATGCCAAACTTGGTAAAGAGGAATATTAGAAAGAATACAACACATCTACAATGCAGTTCTTCAGAATGGTTTCTACAGTTTTCTGTAGATTCTGCTAAATTTAACAGTATTAAGATTATCAGAAACACTTGCACACTGACATAAATAATGAAAATAGTATGTACAAGAATTTCACTTATCACTGAAAAGCAAATAAATTTAAAAGGTTCCTTAAAGAATATAACATCACATTGGCCCCCCAAAATAAATTTAGTATTAAAAGTGTATTAAAATTATACCAAAATGATGTAGGCCCAAATATCGGAAAACCGATATTTATCAGCATAGTTGTGAGAATTACAATAAATAGGAAGAACAAAGAGAAACTTGGAAATCTGCACAAAAGAACATTTCAGAAATATTAAATATAAAAATATTGGCAGTTGTAGCCCATTTCTAGCCAAAAAAACTTTAAAATGGAGCCTAAATTATTTAAAATAGTCAAAAATGCCGCAGAGTTGTCAACCTGGAAAAATCTTTTATTTTAAAAAACAAAAACTCCATCATGAACTTCAAGATTCTACCATTGGATTGTTTAAGCCAATTCATTCTACCATCACCAGAGAAACCGACACGGATAGCCAAGGTGTTGTGGTGCCAACTTATGAGGGGGAGGTCTGGGATTCGAATCCCACCAGGACTGTCCTCCAGACTGGGTTTTTTACAGGTTTTCCTCAGTCGTCATAAATGGCAAATGCCGGGGAGGTACTGTAAACTTAGGCCCAGAATGCTTCCTTTGTTAAAAAACAATCCTTTCCCAATTTACCATTTCATTTCATATATCATTGTCCATAATCATCATAATCATAATCACCAGATAATGGCAGTTAGTTTTCAGGTGATGTGCTCTTGAAACATGTTTTGATTTTAAACAAGTAAGTGAGATATAATAGTGTTACTGTGCTGACTGCTACAATTAACTGATATGTTGCTTTATTGTTAATAGCTTCTGTTTAATTCTTCATTTCAATAGTTGTCCACCTTTTCAATATACCAATATATGAAATCAACGGTACCTACTCAAAAGCTTGAGTCAATCTATTGATAATTTACTAATGCACTATGCAGTAAATTTCAGTTAACAATATGCTGCTTTAATAGATAATAACGGTTTACATACAGTAAATGTATTTTTTACAATTACAGATACCTAAAAGATAGGCACCATTTACTTCATTCTTTTGATTGTCAACAAATGACACTACAATTATAAGCTAAGGTAAATTAAAAGCCTAGATGATCGATGAGTATGTGTGTTTGTTTTGCTAAAAGAAAATATGGGCTTAGTAACATTTACAAGAAAATCCTCAATGAATGTATGAATTTATTTCTTCCAATTTTTAATTTTGGTGCAGATATAATATTTTTATAAGATTCACTATTTATCTATCCAGACCTAAGGAGTATAACATATAATATATGACCCTTTGGCCATTTTTATTTACAAAAGTAAATTCACCACACTCATCTTTCCCTTTTAGTCCATTGCACATCACAAGATTGTGCTCTTCACAGAAGTCTATTATATTTTTGCCCTCATTGTTAAAAACTTTATCATTATAATGCTTTTCTGGGTTTGGCTCTCTTGGACCTCATCCATTAAAATCTACCCTAATCTGCTATTCTCCTATTTTTTCATTAAAATCTTCCACTAACATTAACTCTATACCAATATATTTATCCTCTATGCTTAATGAACAAAGTTCAGTCATAAAAACTTGAAGAGCTAAGTGGATTATAAACAATACCTACACGCACTTGTATACTCCTTCCACATATATCACTAAATTTGCACCATAACTCTTGATCATCTCCTAAATCATTTTCAATCTTAATTTTAAAACTTTTACTTTATATTAAAAATAATCCTAAGCCACCAGAAAAATCATTAGTTTTACTCCTTTTGTTAAAACAATTAATAATCAAAATCCCTGAATTCAAAATGTATTCAGGTAGCTTAGTACAAAATTAAATTGTGTACTGCATATCAATTAAATGTTATATGGAATAAATTAAATCACTAAACAAATATAATAACTGCTTACAGTCAGGTTTTAAAGCATTTTAACATTTCAAAATTTCTACGGAGCCCCATATACTACAAAATTGCTTCAAAATAATAGAAAAAGGAAGCCACCTAACTAGGCTTGCAAACTCCACATTCACTCAGTAGCAGGGAAAAGTATGTAATACAGTTAAACAGATAACATATAACTCTAGTAACACTTGGATAACTCTGTGATACCAATTCTTTATCACATTATAACCCAGTAATTACTGAAGCAACATGTCTTAATTTCATAATTGAAGCCTGTTAATTTGCATTATAAACATATGAAATAAATCTAAAGCCCTAAAGCAAACCTGGGTCACCATAGTAGGCAAGAAGCTCCCCTGAATTTCTAAAATAAAACCACAACCAACCCAATTCACCGGGGACTTTATGTCTACATCTTATCACCGCAACAGCTCAAAAGAGAAGACATTTTACTGTGCATGAAGTTAATCCTTCAGTGAATAAACAGATTTAGCACAGATATGTAGATGCCATTTTTTCTTTAGTAAACAAAAATCTGATCAATGATGCCTTAAAGCTGCTGAATGTACAAGATAGAAACATTTCTTTTACATGTGAAATAGAAAATGATAACATGTTACCATTTTTAGATATTAAAATTATGATCAACCATGAGAATCCGAACTTTGGGATATATAGAAAAAAATAGACATACAGATAATCATATCAAGGCAGATAGTTTTAACCCTTTAACACACAAACATACAGTTTTCAACAACTTGACATATCGTTTGGTTAATTTATCAATTAGTAAAGAATAGTTTAAAAAAGAATACAACAAAATAGAATAATTGGCAATTTTAAATGGCTTTACTAAAGATCTGGTACATAAAAAGGGAAAGATTTAAAAGGAAACAACTTATCAGAAATACCACCACATTATCAGCAGATATAGACAAACTGATTTTTAAAAAATTTACATATCCAAAAGCAATGAAAAAATTTAATTCAACAGATTTAATCTAGGAAACGGCTTGAAAGATAAAACAGCTGTAAAGGCCCCACAAAAGAAAAAAGCAGGTATTTACAGAACAACATGTGCAGATTGTGAAAAGTTCTATATTGGAAAAACAAAGAGAAATATAGGCACATGTTTAGAAGGGCCTTTCAGAAACGTAAAATATAAACAGACAGATAGATCAGCTGTGGCATATCATTTTTGGACTAAAAACCATGAGATTGTGAAGAAAGTGGATTTATTAAAAGAGACTCAGGGACATGTAGAACTGGATACTTGGGAAAAAATTTACATTCATAAATACAGAGATCGATTAATGAACTTTGATATTCCAAAGGTAGAGAACACCAACTTTAAGTGCATTAAAACACCACCAGGGCAGAGCTTCAACTCTACAGAGTCATTGGATTCTCCAATCAGTCATACCCTTGGCCGAAGATGAAGATGAAGGTCTTTGAAACCGGTTCCCAATATCACACAAGTATGTGAAGCAATAAGAGTGTTTTGTACGACATATATCACATGAATTTATTCATATGACTTGGCTTCACTGTGTTAGTTCCATATAATTTTTTAAAATAATTTTCTTTTTTAAAAGATATGTTTTAATCCTTCAGCATTTAAGATAAGAAATATGCTGATCATAAAATTAACTCAAAAGTGATATCACTACTCTCACATGACAGTACCTAGGGTGAATACTAAAATATTGATTGACGAGGTATTTTCATGTGATAACAGCACAATACCATCAGCATGTTCAGTCCTTGGCAACATCTTGTTTGTTTACTTTCTTTGCTCCACACAATAGCTTGCAGTCATTTTTAATGTGAAAAATTGAAAATATAGCTGTAGTTTAATGTTAACTGAATATATATTTAACAAGCCATAAGGAACATCTAAAATTTTAAATTGCTACACTTCTTTTTCATATAAACAAATTAATATTACGTAAAATAAATTATATAGGTAAGCTGCAAATAAAAATCAGAAAAAATTTATACAAAACTTTTAGGAGTTAAGCTGTCCTGTCATAATCAGTTGAACAATAATAATGTTGATTTAGTTTATTTACGAATGCTTTTTAATATCTCAGGTCGTCAGCATCCCATTCAATTCAGGGCATGAAATGGCCCACAAATTTTGCTCAGAGGCCTCTTTTTTCAGGCTTGAGGTTCTTTATCATGCCGTAAATGTATGACATGGACCCCCGGCTTTACTTTCCTTTCGAAGGAAGCCATGCTTTTATGCCCGAAAAAATCCATCGGTCCTGGCCAGGGTTGAACACACAATCTTGGGTTTAGGAGGCAAGTATGGTTACCACTACACCACCAGCACACCGCCACGGGTGGCCGAGGTCGTTAAGTCTCGGACTCGTCAGCGGGAGGTCTGGGTTCAAATACCACCAGGACCGTTCTTCCTGACTGAGGTTTATTCCAGGTTTTCCTCAGTCCTCATAAATGGCAAATGCCACGGAGGTACCCTAAACTTAGGCCTGGGACGATTCCTTCCTTAAAAATAAATCCTTTCCCAATATAACATTTCATCTCATGTATCATCAGTGTCCATCGCTTGTGGTGCCTCTGTAGCAAAAACGGGCGTTAAACACTATTCATTCATACCACCAGCACCAACTGAACAATAATAATGAAAAATTACTTTCTTATATTACACTTTCTGCAAATGCATATACTGTAAATATGTAATGATAACAGAAAAATGGTAACATAATACTTATTTTCAATGCTGAAATGTATTTTCTTTATTAGTTATGCTATTGTATTTGACATAACTCCCTGTTCTTCAAGTCACAGCAAAAAACACATTCTCAATTAATAAGACTCATTGTTAATAGTATTTTATGCAGTATTTCAATAATTGGTAATATTAATGGACTTTTGAAAAATAAATGGTAAATTAATATGGGCAATTTGCAGAAAAGAATATTTTGGAATTTTTGCATCCTACTAAAGCTCCATATGGGATTAATGTTTTAAATGCTCAAAAATGCAAAATCCCATATTATGCATAATAGTTGACATTCCTAATCCATGATTTGTGTAAATAAAAATTCTTATATAATTGAAATTTTTGGCCAAATAATAGCTTGAGATAAATCCTATCACTTCATTATTTTAATGTTACTAACAACAGGAAAATAAATAAAAAAAATATATACCACCTCCTTAGTCTAGTGTGAGTAGCGTTTAATGCCCGTTTTTGCTACAGAGGCACCACAGGCGATGGACACTGATGATACACAAGATGACATGCTAAACTGGGAAAGGATTTATTTTTAAGGAAGGAAACGTTCCAGGCCCAAATTTTATGGTACCTCCCCAGCATTTTCCATTTATGAGGACTGAGGAAAATCTGGAAAAAACCTCAGTCAGGGAGGACGGTCCCAGCAGGATTCGAACCCCAGACCTCCTGCTACATTGTCCATGCCTCAATGACCTCGGCCACTTGTGGTGGTGGTCTAGTGGTGAGCATTGCTGACTACTGACCTGGAGGCCTGCTTCGATTCCTGGTACCTACATAGGAATTTTTCTATGTTAGGGTAGTCTGGAACAGTCCAGATGGAAAGGTGGCATTCTTCAATCACAAAAGTCGCATGATAGGTGACCAGTGGGGGACCGACATGATGATCACACGCCTGCTGTGCGATACTGCCTTCTATCAATGAAGTTGTAAGATAGAGGTAGTGGAAGCAGAGGTCACAGCAACAGGCCAAGGCTCACCCTGGGCTATAGCGCAGAAGAAGAAAGAAGGATGAAGAAGAAAGAAGGAGAAGATAAACTTGGGCTAGAACTGGGCAATCATGTTTCGGGATAGATTCCCTACTTTCATTATTTATAATTTGCAATATTTAATATTCATTAATTAAATTGCCAGTTTTGCACTATTGATAAGAGAGATATAACTTGGAATTCATCCAGTATTAAAACAACAATAAATGTATTTGTTTCCAAGACATCCTCTGCTTACATATATGAATGCAGTCTCAGTAAAAATATTAATCAGAATGAGAAAATAATGCATATAACACAGTATTAAAAAATAACAGAGTATTTGAATAGAAAATTAAAACAATAGTATGAAGGGTAAGTTTGAATCATTTTTTACAAAAACAGAAAATAAGAAATATGAAATAGTATTAAAGAAGAGCAGAAAAAGCTGTAGGTATGTCCTTCCATTTTAACTCAAAATGTTCAAAGCAATATAAGATACATAAAATGCAACAAAAAATTACATTTTCTAAATTTTATTTTTTCAGCTCCTTTCATAATATGGGAGAAAATGTAAAAAGAGACATGCATACTCAAGCCCTGTCTTTCTAGTAGTACTAAATGCATCTCCCTTTTATTATCATTCTGTGTGTAAGGATGGATTGAAATGTTTTGGGAATACCCCATTTGGAGTTGCTTGTTTCAAAATATCTAAATGTGTAACAAACTACAAGCTAAGTTCTTACTGTGTCATTGACAAATAGCTTATTTGCTTTTGTGGATAATGCTCTTCATTGAATCTGGTGCACTATATAAGGCACATAAAACTGAGACAGAATGGTAAGATAATGGTTACCACAGAACTTGCTGTAAAACAGCAATTTAACAGACCAATTACTAGCTTTCATGCATGACAGCTTACAAAACCAAGAGACCAATAAATGCTTAAGGTGCCCCTTAGAGTAGCATTCATTATTTGCAATTTTGCTTTTGTCATTTTATTTATTAATTTGTTCTTAGTACAATCTCATCTTGACATGTTTAGTCAAAAATAGATATAAGTAGCTGAGTCGATCAGGAGTGATGTTTATCATAGCACAGGATTTACTTATAGTATATTTTCATTAGGTATTTTGTGAACCTGCTTAATTTGTTTTGTCTACCAGTAATATCCAGATTTGCTTATAAATTCATTATTCTCAGCAACTAAAAGACAAACAGAAGCTATTTGTTCTTCAATAGCAGATGTAGAAGAAATAGTGGATAATTTAATAAACTCCTTTTATGGGTTTATCCAGGCAAATCATTCTTCTTTTTCTTGTTTCCATTTTCAGTTACTTGGATCCTATGTAATGGAATCTTCTTCTTTCTCATTTGCAGAAAAATCAGGATCCTTGTTCACTGTTATCATGATTCCACAGTTTTCAATGCTATCTTCTTCTTCCTCTAAATCCTCCTACTTGAATTCATTAAAATCGAATACATTCTTTCTTCATCATTGATTGGCACCCTCTCCATTACTCTGAAAAACTTAGCTATTATTACATAATGCTTGCAAATATTTATGTCATATTCAGAGAGTGCTTCTGGAGATCTCTGATGGTTCAAATAGGAACTTGCCGAGTTCATCCATGGATAGAACATCAAAATTCATTAATTTTTCAGATTAAATTTTTCCCATGTTGATAGCTTTATTACATTTGAAGTTCTCTAAGTAGCTTAGCCTCTGGTTTAATTTCATGATTTTGGGTCCAAAAGAGAGCTGCCACCATCAGAGACATACAGAAGCACCTTGGAATTCAGTCACCACATCGAGTATGAGTAATTGGACAACAGCTGATAATGGGAGTAATTGCCCTTGAAACATGTCCTAATGATGTATAAGTAAGTGGTGTTAGTATGAACATATTTAATAAAGTCTAATAGAATATATTACCACTGCGTTATTGTCTATAACTTCATAAGTACAATTTAAATAACCATATTTGATATTCACTACCATTCAAAAACACAGCTCTACAGCAATTAATATAATTTTTTTTCAACATATTATATGGATTGATCTATGACCAATAAATAACAGACAATGTTCCAAATCAGTGCATTTTATATATAGTTATGGAAAGCCTGAACAAAATTACTGATTTATACTCAGAGCTATACATATATTTGAAATTTATTGAAAGGGCTAAGAAAAATACAAACTACAAGGTGTCTCCACCTATCTGACCCAGGCCATTTTAGGTGTACCTCCTTGCAATTACAGAAATTTTAATACAGTGATGATTTTATACTAATCCTTTATCTAAATTCTAAATAATTAAATAAAATACAAAATTTCTATCTGGATTGCATCAGACCCTGGTCCCCAGTTCTATGCATATATAATTATTTGAGTACTAGCTGGCAGAGCATTTTGGGAGAAGTGCTCAAGTTCCCTGTAACTCAATCTTCTCACTATATATATATATATATATAGTGAGAAGATTATATATTAACTATATATATATTTCTGCACACCATTTATTTGATATAAATCAATGTATTTTCATTTAGTAGCTGACAGAAATAATGATTTAGTAACAATGACAATGTATTCTGATATTTGAAAAATGTTTCCATGAAATAAACTATTGCTTTCTACAAAAGCTGTGACCAGAAAAAAAGCAGAAAAAGACAAACTATGAATGGTATAAGTAACCAAAAAAAAAAAAAAAAAAAATATGGTTTATTTTTTCCTAACAATATTTCAACCTAGACTGCTTGTATATTTTCAGTCCCTTGCCTCTTAAGCACATTAGCGGTCATTGATATGTAACTGTCAGCTCAATTGATTAATTGTTTGTATTTACTACCCATGAAAAACTTTTATAACTGTATAACATTTGAAAAATTTGTAGATAGAGGAAGCTTTTAGAGGAACAGTATTATCATAAGCACGTGCAGTTTATCAAGTAAGGAATTTTGTATTAAATCATATCCGACATTGTGTGATTAGAATCTTATTAAAATGAATAAGAAATAAAGAAGAAATAATTGTTCATTTATTAATTCATAATTAATATCTAGCATTATTGCTCATACCACCTGTGGTGCCTCAGCAATAAAAATGGGCGTTAAACACTAATAAAAAAAATGATTGCTCAGTCGGTCCTGGTGGTGTAGTGGTAACCATACTTGCCTTCTAAACCCAAGATCTTGGGTTCAAATCCAGCTACAAATGATGAATTTTTTTGGGCATAAAAATCCTAAATTAGGCTTCCTTTGGAAGGGAAGTAAAGCCGTGGGTCCCTCGTTGTACATTTACAGCACAATAAAGAACATCAACCCTGAATGAGGAGGCCTCTGAGCAAAATTTGTTGGCCGTTTCATGCCCTGAATTGAATGGGTTGCTGGTGACCTGAGATGTTAAAGAGCATCCGTAAATAAACAAAAAAAAAATTGCTCAGATCTTAGAAAATAACTATATCTAACATGCAGAATGGCAAGGTAAGACCAAGTTCTTCTTTCCAGGGCATAGATCATTCAGTCAGTCTATGTGACTTAAGAATGTACACCATCTTAATTTCTATAATTGCAGCATGAGATAGGAGTTTGTAAGGAAAGATTACTATTATATCAACAATATTTAGATCAGAAACACCTTAGACTACTTCATATTACTCTACTATACCAAAACAAGTGATGAACAAACATCTGGACTAAGTGTGCAAATATGCAAATAGTGAAGACCTTTGCTTTAATCTACCTTAGGCTTGCTTCTTATCCTCTGTCCATTAGAGTGTTCACCATCTTCTAAATATCCTATCAGCTCATGAGGATTATGAATGCAATTAATTATTAGTAACCATGAGAACAAAGTTCATAAACATCTCATAGTACCTGATACTCAACCTTTTAGTGCCATTTAGAATACTGGAAAAATCTTGATAGCTTGTCTCTGCTTGTTATATATTCTAACACCTTGGCTATAACTTACTTGTATATCTGCCATTTAGCAATTCTATGACATAAAAATGGAACTGATGTCATCACCAATGGTGTGCAAAATAGCAGTACACCCATACAACCTGCAGAATGTGCATATTTTTGTACTGAGTATATTTATTAGTTCATTACCTCTAAAAAGATTTGTAAATTGAGATATTTTACTATGTTTTCTTGGAATATTATCATTTATGCTTTTGCAAATGTTTATGGAATTAAATGATTTTGATACCCAATTTTCAATTGTCTTTTCTACCAATATACACACTGAATGAAAGAAATGAATTTCCTTTAAATATAACATTTAATTATGTGTAGGAACCAATACAGTGAAGTGACTAATATATTCTTAATTATCTACTGAGTCAATTTGATTATCTTATGCTCCACTTCCTGTTGAATTATGAAAATTAGTTTTTCAGGCTTTTGCCAATCACCGAACAACAAATCCAACAATTGACCTCCTTCCTAGTTTTGCATAATTCAACAGCAAGTGGAGCATAAGATTATTAAATTGACTCACTATATAATTAAGAAATTCCTTTAAATTCATAATATCCCAATAATTTCTTAATATCCTAATTTCTTGTCTTTTAAAAATTACTTATCCTATTTATAAATTAACGTACCAAATGAATATAGCTGAGTACTGACAGAAATGAACATAATTTCCTTATAACCATCGTGGTCATTAATAGAGAAAATTTCTACACATATTTTGATCCAAGAGGGGAATATGCTGGGTTCAAAATTGATGAATTGATCGATTGAATTTTTCCTCAACTTTTTATTTTCCCTAGATTTTGGATTATACCTACCTAAGCTTCATCTCCTGCTAGCAGATTGTAATCCAAAATATTGCGATAACCACTACATTCTTACATGCTCACAGCCCAGATGAATGTGTTTAGAAATGAAGGCAAAGTAACGCAGTAACACACACACAAATGGGCATAGGAGTTCTTCACTAGTATAGGAGTCATACAAGCAGAAGTTAAAGATGCTAGAAAAGTTATTGGTCAAAATCACATCTATGGCACTACAACTTGGATTCTGAAGATTTTAAGAGAATCTTAGATTGTTCATGAAAGTTGAGAAATACCATCTACAATTTAGTTTTTAATCTTTTTGTAGTCTTTTACTAATAAACATAATCTGAAAAGTTGGCAGCACCAAAGTGGTTAGAGGACAAAATGGTGTCTGGCCAGGTTTCTTCCAGGGTCTTCAGTATACTCTGCCATTCATTCTCAATTGCTGCACCTTCTCCTTATTCCCAATTCTATCTTTACCCTCATCTAGCATAATGGATTACAATACTGCCTTCTAATAGTGAGTGGAAGAATTCTATTAAGCTAAGCATTGGACACCACAACATCACTTAATCAAGTTACATGATGTAATGCTTTGATTATAGTAATTACAGTAAGATCATTATAGTCCCCTATAATTATGCACATTGTCATTTACACCAGCGCTTATATCACAGAATTATTATAACTTAAAAATAAAAAAAAAAAACATAATCTGAACTAGAAAATTTTTGTTATATATTATTTTTATTATGTACAGTAGAAGCTTTACAGTTCTCTTTGAAAACAACATGTTGGCCTTTGTTTCATATCTAGAATTATTTAACTTAAAAAAGAAAATTTTCAGCCCTTCCTTCCACAGAATAATAAAATGTGTGTCTGAAACAGCTGATTAAATTAAAAAATATGATATAAACATCCTTTGATGCTATAGCAAACCTATTAGAATTTTATCAAACAATACAAAATATAAAGCATTAATGTATTAATGCATGTGCATGCTCTTAGTGTAGAAATCTTTGAAATTCCTTTCAAAATTAAAATTTTTCAATCAGCTCATAAAGGAGGAGGAGGAGAAGGAGAAGAAGAAGTTTTCATTATTCTAAAGTTTTTTTCCTTTAACAAGATATTTTTGAAAAGTAATCCATATAGCATAGACAAAACTTCAAAAAATGTAACGTTCACATATTATTGAACACATAGCAAAAGTTTGAAGAAAATCTATCTAATAATCTTTCAGATATTTCAAAATATAGTATCTAATGTGAATCACGGGCACTTAAGAATACTTGTTCTCTAATATTCATTCATGGCTGCACGCTTTGTATAGTAATATATTTTAATCGTCCTGAAGCGTGTAGTTGCATATGTTGTCTTAGAATTTCGAGCAAGCAAATTCAGAAATCTTTTGGAAAACTGCAGTGAAGTAAATTTATAGAAACCATTAGGAAATCGCAGTTTCAGAGTAATATTTCATTCTCCATCATTGATATAGAGCAACGGTTCTCAAACTGTTCGCGAGGCCATAGTAGGGGGTTAACTAAACATTAGGTTACCGTTAACAACATTTATTCTTGAATGTATAGATACAAGCAATGGATAAGAAAAAACGAAAGAAGATACAAATTTACAATAAGTATATATTGAAATAAAGCAAATTAGAATCATATTATCGTTTCAGGGGCTTTCAAATACCAGGATAGGTTCATAAGTTTCCAGCATAACCATTTTGTAGATATGATACAGACAAAAACTATGTTTCACTTTTCAATATAGTTACCCTTTATTGCAATACACTTCTCACATCTTTGAATTAACATTTTAATCCCCCCCCCCATTAATCAGAAGTCTTGTCTGCAAAAAGGGCATAAACAGCATCCATCACTTCTTCGTCAACTTAAATTTCCTTCCTCGAAGGTCCCTTCTAGATCTGAGCTGTAGGGTGGATGGTCGATCTCCTTGAAGCCACATTTCTTCACAGCTTCCTTTGCAACAAGAGCTGTGTGCACAAGCGCTTTATCGTGAAGAAGGTGCACATTCAGCTTTCCTCGCCTTTTCTCTTTGATGGAAGCACGTAGTCTGTGCAGAGGCCACCATAGTACTCCCCATTTACTGTGGTGTTCCTCTCCTTGAAGTCAATGAAGAGTATTCCTTCACAGTCCCAAAAGATTGTGAGCATGATCTTATTGGTTGACTGAGTGACCTTTGCCTTTAGAGGCGGTGCTTCGCCAGGTTTACACCACTCCATTGATTCTCTTTTGGACAAGGAATCATAGTAGAGGACCATAGTTTCATCTCCTGTAACAATGGTTTGCAGAACGTCTCTCTTGTAGTCTCGGCAAAGCTCCAAAAATGCCTGACAACAGACGACTCGTTGCTGCTTTTGGATTGAGAAAAGAAGTCTAGGCACCCATCTGCACTAACCTTATTCATGTTTAAATGTTCATGATAATTCGAAGGACTGTTGTTTTAGAAAGGCCCAAACTTGCTGCTATATATGTAACTTTGAGCTATCGGCCTTTCATAAATTCTCCCTCCACAAGAGCGATGTTTTCAGGAGTGAGCACCTTCAAAGACCGACTTCACGCTGTTCGTCTTCAATGCTTTCTCGACCCATTCGAAAAAGTTTTGCCCATTCTTTTACGGTAGAATATATGGGGGGTGCTTCCCCATATAATCGTCCAATCGCTGTTTAATTTCATTTGGAGTAAGTCCTTCTTTTGTGAAGAACTTAATAATAGCTCGAAACTGCATTTTGAACATGTCACACTCTTCTACACATAGTCTTCTTATGCAACTATATCTGAACAACTGAACACAGCGGAGCGGAAGTTACAGCTGCAATTATTTACTTAACAGATAAGGTGTGATACCAGACACGGATTTTGTGAAGGCGATAATCCTTATCGACGAGACCAGAAATTTCTGGACCTACCCTCGTAAAAGGCATATAATACAACGTAAGTTTGAAATGGCGACCAGGAGCTATAAAGCAGGCAATGAATAGTTGAACAAAATTCTGACACCTTCTCTCAAATGCTTCAGATATTACTCGAATCACGTCAAAAGTCGCACGTGTTTTTGGATCATTCCTCAGAAGAACTAAGCAAGAAACGTCAGGTCAATAGAGTGGGCTTATCATTCTCCTCTTCCGATTCAACGGCCAGAACATGCCGGATTCAGAAAGAAAATTATGAAGAAACTAAAGTGTATTTCTGAAACACCCAAAGGTCAGTCAATTTATTACCACCAATCCAAAAACCTCTTTGCAATGTTCATGATGGTATAATTCCCTGCTGTCTGAATCAAACAGGCGTAAGGTGTGAATATGACCGCGGACCGGTTGGCCCATGCCAACCTGTGGTGGAAAATAAGGCTCCTAGTCGAAAATGCAGCGCTGTCATATTTCGACTTATCTTTATATGATCATTTCAGGACTATTAAGTAAGCTTTGCTTCATTTATTCCTTCGTAATGCACAGTTCTTTGTTTAGATTATAACGTAAATAGCACAAATCACCATTAAATTAGGCACATACTAATTTAACTACTACCTTCTTCAATTGACATCTCACATCTACGCTTGCTGCCTAGTACCGCCACTGCTTGAGGTTTTTTCCAGGTTTTCCTCAGTTCTCATAAATGGCAAATTATAGGGAGGTACCCTAAATTTAGGCCTGGAACGTTTCCTTCCTTAAAAAAAAACCCTTTCCCAATTTATCATTTCATCTCGTATATCATCAATGTCCACAGCCTGTGGTGGCTCAGCAGTAAAAACTGTTAAACGCTACACAATCAGTTGCTGCCTAGTTACTGTTGTGAGCCGAAATGCCTGAGCGACTCTGGCCTGGTCAAAACACCAGTTGGAGAACAATGAAAGTTGCTCTATCCGGGAGGTGCGACCCCAAGTCATATCCGAGTTATATATGCCCACGAAGCACAGCAGCAAAGGATTGCAGTGTGTTATCGATCAATGGCATATTGTTATGACGACTGTTGAATGCTATCTGCCATTTTGAAATGCTGCAAATCTCTATTTTGAGGCGGTAACCCCTGCTTTATACTGTTACCCCAATATTTGGCTTGGCATTGGTTACTCCGGATGTAGTCCCCCAGTCTGTCAATTTTTGCAATATTTATTATCACCAGCTCAAAAGCGGTTACATTTATGACAGTAAAATGAACACACAAAAATGAAAAGTGTTTTTGTCTCTTAACGCCGTACCGCTTGATTCCTAATGTTTTCTGATAAGAAAAATGCTGTTATCACCTTACCGTATTTAATACAGATAATTAACTTTACCATTAATTATTTCTGCATCATATTTCTAGTGAACAAATGCATGCAGAGAAAATGCCACTTTTGAACTTATTGTATAGCGTCATCCGTTAATTCCGCAGAGGAAGGAAATGAATGTCAACGTTCTTCGAGAAAAAGAACACCAAGAGTTTATTACCATTCCCATTGTTTTGCTCTATGATTCACTTAAACAGAAACAAAGCTTGTTTTGTTTGTATAGTGCTTCCGAATGGTGTTAACACCTTACCTTCAAGCAATTTATGACCGGAGAACATACTTTGATTCAGAAGCTCTTTTAACCAGTAGTTATTTCAGGGAAATGACACATTCTGCGTGTAAATGTCCCACTTTGTCACGGTTTCTTGATTTTGATAATTAGCTTGGAGTGTAGCGTGTTGTGGAGATATGCGATAGAAAAAAAAAGGGTCATATACAATGCGAAGAAAATTCTCGTAGTGTGTTCCATAATTGCAGTATTCTACCAAGAATATGTTAGAAATCAGGCAAATATTTCAACTATAAGGCAGTATATAACAATATAGCAAAAATTATAAAGAATAGAAGAAAAATTGTCCAAATAGAAAGATTCCAAATACTTTGATGCATACTAAATTCAATTGCATTTTATTTGTCTAATAAAAATTAGAAGAAGAATCAATTATAAAAAAATCCAAAATAATGTAACGGTTCCTTCATTCCAACCCCACTGAAATATATTTACATTATATATTTTATAACTATAATGTATATTTACATAAGCCCAATCTTAATATTTCATGTACCGTAATTAGTAATATAGATATTATGTATACGACACAATGCTAACATATGAGTTCAATATGAACAGAAAAGAGAAAGCGCCTTGATGTTCTGTCACGGAAGCCTAGAAAGCCAACAAAAGAATGATAAAACCTCTGTTCAAAGGGAGTAACCCGAGGGTCGATAATGAAGCCCCTTTCCTTTTTTAAAAGGGTTGCCGCGGCAAGGTTAATAAACTCAAGGACTTTTAAATTTGCTTGGTGCTTTGACTCCGATCGACTGTTGTACTGTTAGGCTTTAAACTAGCCAATGTTAACAGAATGTTTTAAACTTTCAAAAAATAGTGAACGGTAAGTGGGGCAGATAAATTTGAACCAGCCAATGGAAAATGCATGTTTGAAATTTTAAAGATAGGTGCAAAGATTACGCGTGCCTGTGTGAACCCATGGTATCGTTAAGTCAACGATATTGAATTGATTTTAATATATAAGGAGGCAGTTGCTTGGCTAGGGCAGGCATTTCTAAGTTCTACACGCGGCGACACGCATTTCAGTTCGGCTCAGTTAAGCAGATCGCAGATAAATTCGACTTTCAGTTTTACGTGCCGCGGCAGTTACGATTATATTCCACGCAGGTAAGTCTATCGTACGCAAAACACCAGAGGACGCGAAATATTTTTGGTCGTAATAAAGTAGCAATATATATTATCTCACATCGGGTGGCTTATTTACATTATTGAATTCCTCTCCCGATCTGTTGAGTCGCATTTAACAGCAGCATTTCCCTGAGAAATTGTTGTCATTGAAGCGTGGGCAACAACACGGAAGCGACCAATAATCAATCTACTAAATCGCTTCAAAATTTGGCATTACAAAGGGAAACTCTAGACGTTGACAATAGATCGCTTAAAGATTGGTGCCCAACCTGGGGCACACAGCCGGAGCCTATAAACAGCTTTATAACTTGGTGCCAAAGTGGGGCTAACAACAACCTTACCACCAAACCGCTTTAATAATTATGCTCGTAAAATTACTAAAATCAAAGTCGATAAACGAAAAGTAAACACTCGCAAATGGCAAATATTTGCAAATGCACGCTATTACGAAGAATAAAAACGCTCGTACAGAAATATTAGTCAACAAGAGCAAAATGAATCATTGACAATTGAACAAAACGTGTGACTTTTCGGTTAATGCGTGTCCCTTTTCACAAGCGAGCTAAGCAGTGTTTGACTCTTCTATCCTAAATGTGTTGAAAGTGAAAGTAAACATTGGTTTTAACAGATGACGAGCGTATTTTGCATGCTACCGAAAATAAATAATCGCATAATGACAAAGCCAATCTCTATTAAACAGTAATTGTGTACAAAACATGGTCCAAATTAATACTGGTTCTACTAGCGATACACTTTAATACACGAACTTAACCTTGGATAATTATAGTGCAAACCGTTTATCTGTTTTAGTCGTTGTATATTGGATTTATTAATAATGAGGCGAGAGCAATTGATATCCACACATATGCACGATATCTCTGAAACGGAAAGTGTTATTTATGCTTTGTTTTCACCGAACTGAAGTTCAGAAAAGTATAACAATCAATTAGAAAACCTATTTATAGCATAAATTTATATTAGCGAATTTCAAAGGGATGTAAGCTATTGCGATTGTAACCATGGATTTTGTTTTGAATAATATTTTCAAATCTCCATCCCATTTACCATTCAGCAAAAAGAAGAAAAAAAAAATACAAATCTTTCTCTCTCCCCTATATATATATATATATATATATATATATAGAGAGAGAGAGAGAGAGAGACAGAGAGAGAGAGAGAGAGAGAGACAGAGAGAGCACGAGAGACGTTTGCGAAAGTGTCCTCAGCGATTGCAGCTAATGCATTCTCCGATCAGGGTCATCTGCATTTAATGCATGCAAAAGTCAAGGGATGAAACTTTCAACTTTGCTGTTTTAATAATACGAAGTACGCTGGTTCTGCTAATCCCAGTCTCATGTGCACATTGCTTTGTAGATTTCGGCGGTGAGTGCTTAAAACCATAGCCGAGGACGCGGGGCTTATTGCTGAGCGAAGTCTCCCAGATCTGCCCTTGTGAACATCGCATACGGTACCACGAGTCTCAAATTTGTCTCGAATGCGTGCAATTGTTACTCGCGTTGGCGGTTCTGTTCTGTACACACGTCTTTGAACTTCAACAACATCCAAAGTTTTCCATTACCCCTTCAAAATTGCTTTCCGCTATTCAAACGATAATCTTGACTCCCTTTTGTTGTAGCAATGCTAGCATAACGTAATGTGAGTCACATCTGTTTACAGAACATTATACGATAATCTTGACTTCATTTGTTCTTGTTGATTTACCTGTCACGTAGCAACGCTATCATAATGTGTATGAGTCACATCTGTTTACAGAACATTACTGTTGTTTCTCGGTCCAACTTTGAAATATATTAAATAGATATCTATTGTGAAAGTGTGTAGGATATATTTTTGGCACCCTCGGCATATATGTGTGTGTGTGCCTTGTTAACGCTCTAGCTGTAGCAATTTTTAATTTTTCTATACGAAACCCGGCATATAACCATCAATTAACAAACGATTCGTTGAGTTCTTTAGCCAGGAAAATGGAACTAGTGGGGGTGGGGGTTAACTTAAAGCAAAAATTTAATAATGATGAGAATGATGATGATAATAATAATAATCGCTCTAGCGACCGCAATTTTTGCTTTATCTCAACGAAACTCGGTATATTTTCTTAAAATAAATTGATAAAATCACTTTCCAAAAGCAAGGGCAATCGGGCCATTAGGAGGGGAGCATACCTGAAAAACCTGTGGGAATTAAAGCGAAATTTAAAGCGATTTTCATTATTTTGTAAAGGAAACTCGGCATATGCAATTGAAATAAAATGTGAAAAATAGTTTTTTCCAGAAATCAGTGAAATCAGACCATTAGGAGGGGGGTTTCCCTAAAATTCAAAATTTAAACATCGCTCTAGCAGCACTAATAAATACTGTGTCACAACAAAGCTCGGCATATACTATTTAAATCAAATAAGAAAAAAAGTTTCTGAAAATTAGGGAAATTGAACCTTTAGGAGTAGGGGTGTATATGAAAACCAGAATTTAAAAAGAGCTCTTGTTTTAAATTTTCTATACATTGTTTCAAAATTAAAGGACAAATCAATTCAGCACATAAACTGTATTTATAACGATGCATATGGTTTATACGAGATTTAACAAAAGCATTTTCTCGAAGATAGAAAATGTGAAATATTAATCTAATATGATGTGAGAATTATATTTGTATGTAAGAGCGCTCTATAATAATCTTCAGAAACATTTGCGTTACATGTTTTTACTGAAATAACATTTAAACTAAATTTCAGAGTCAATAAAAATCGATGAAACTTTCGATGGGTTTTATTTGCTTAGTATGTTGTAATTGTTTTTAAATAGTACCATGTTTTTGTTTTATTGAAACATATGAACATCTTAAATGCGCAATGTAACTCGAAACTTTCTGTTATTTCTCTCTATTTCAGTGAATGTAAAGATGACATCGAGGGCTCAGTTCTTAAATATGGTTACTTAAAAATGTTTAAAAATCCTCACACAGTATAGCTTTGTCTATCAATGGTCATATCTTTCATTTAATTAAATCTAAAAATGTGGTTTTTCTTTTGTAGTACTTATAGGTTGCAAGAACTCTAATTTTGTTCCCCTAGTACCACACAGTAATACCATAACTTATTTCATTTCATTAATTAATAAGGCCTAATTTGTATTTTATATTCTTTTTTATTAAAAGTTGTTCAACTCGGTGAGGAATTCCCTTAGTTCACGCATCTCCTGAGTTACGGACTATTTTTTCCAAATAGAACAATGCCTATTAACTTCAATAAAATACATCTAGATGGCATTAAACTTTCAATGAATGTTACGATTCTACGTCAAGTAGTTCACAAGATATTGTTATATATAGGACTTGGTCTTTTAGACACTTTTAGGTAATTCATTAGGCAAAAAATAACACACCATTCAATTGTTTCGTTATAATAGTAATGCCTGTTCGCATTTTATCTCACAATTTCGAGAAATTGTGAACTGTATGATGCAGTTTATTCTGGATAGGTCTAAAATTGCGATTCCTAATAATATGAAACATTTAAGAGTTGCCTGCCCCATTTAACTGTTATGTACTAGAGTGGAAATGTTCCGCACATTCCTGGAACTTCGTCCATCACTCTTCTTCTTCTTCTTCTTCTTCTTCTTCTTCTTCTTCTTAAGAACTCACTGAATTTTGTGTGGGGTACTTTTCCAATTTACTCTGTAAGCAGTTAAGTGGGACAAACGACTCTAAAATTACATAACTAGGAATCAACTTCGATGGTAACTTTTTTTTTTTGATTGATTTATTTAAGGACGCTCTTTAACATCTCAGGTCATCAGCGTCCCATTCAACTCAGGGCGTGAAACGGCCGACAAATTTTGCTCAGAGGCCTCTCTTTCAGGCTTGAGGTTCTTTTTCGTACCATAAATGTACGACATGGGACCCACGGCTTTACTTCCCTTCCGAAGGAAGCCATACTTAGGATTTTTAAGCCCGAAAAAATCCATCGGTCTTGGCCGGGTCCTTGGGTGTAGGATGGGTGAAGTATGGTAACCACTACACCACCAGGACGTACTAATGGTAACGAAATGCCAAGGGGTATATATTTTTTTTGCCTAACAATTGATGAATACATTGCTTTTTGCACTAATGAGCATGTATTCTCTAAAAAGTCTAAAAGTGCGAGCCGACCATATGACAATACCGTAAACACTTAGCCTAGAATGTGCAAAAATCCCATTAATATTCTATTGTGATATAGTTTTATTTTCTTGAAACTAATACACATTATTCCATTCCCCCCCCCCAAAAAAAAACCCGTAACTTTGTACGAGAAATACTCTTCTTAATATTTATTGTAATCTTTGTATTGATAACATTGATGAACTCTTTACTGAATTCCATTTCAGTGAAAACACATCATCGATACTACTTTTCGTTTAAGAAATATTCATGATAATTTTAGTTGATCCACTCTGTACAGCTAGCAGTCGGTCCTGGTGGTGTAGTGGTAACCATACCTTGCCTCATAAACCCAAGATCGCGGGTTCAATCCCGGTCAGGTTCTCGATGCATTTTTTCGAGCGTAAAAATCCTAAGTATGACTTTCTTCGGAAGGGTAGTAAAGCAGTGCCTGCGTGTCGTAGATTTATGGCACGTAAAAGAATCTCCAGCCTGAAAGAAGAATTCTCTGAGCAAAATTTGTCGGCCGTTTCACGCCCTGAATTGAATTGGACGCTGATGACCTGAGATGTTAAAGAGCGTCCGCAAGAAAACCAAATAAAAAATCGTCTTGTCATCCTCTATCACAATATAACAACACGCGTCGGTAACAAAATGATTATGTAGTCTGCATAATGTTATCTTTCTTGATTTCATAATGATATATTTAGAATATGCATTCTAAGAACCCAAGTATATTATATTTATGCCTTGCCTTGTGTTTCATTACTGTTCGGTTTCCTCTGGCAAATTTACCACTTCTTATTTGGTAAAAGTTCCTCTTTTGCCAGCCTTTGCTTACTTAGTACTATCCTTTGCACTTTGAACTAAATGGCATGCACAGCCTATCATCCTGCTCCTTGCACTCTTAAAAGCATGACTGCACTTGGCAGAAAGGTAATGTTATTAGTACGGTTGATTTTTTGGTTTTAATCTTTTATCCTTTACTAATTATGTAACAAATTTTGGAGCGTAGTTATACCTGTACAAGGATACATCCATAAGTTTCCGGCCACGCCGATAGGGAATATGGCCTTCACAAAATCCTTATCTGCTGTCATACCTTATCTGTTAAGTAAATAATTGCAGCTGTAACTTTCAGATATAGTTGCATTAAGAAGGCTATGTGCTGAAGATTGTGACATGTTCAAAATGGAGTTTCGAGCTGTTATTAAGTTCTTCACAAAAGAAGCACTTACTCCAAATGAAATTAAACAGCGATTGAACGATGTATATGGAGAAACATCCCTCTCATATTCTACCGTAAAAGAATGAGCCAAACTTTTTCGAAAGCATTGAAGACGAAGAGTGTGCAGGTCGGCCCTTGGAGGTGCTCACTCCTGAAAACATTGCTCTTGCGGAAGGAGAAATTTTGGAAGACCGGCGGCTCAAAGTTACAGAAGCAGCAGCAAGGTTGAACCTTTTTAACACAACAGTTCTTCAAATTAAACACGAATAAGGTTAGAGCAAGATGGGTGCCTAGACGTCTTTCCTCAGTTCAAAAGCAGCAACGAGTCATCTGTTGTCAGGTATTTTTGGAGCTCTGCCGTGGCAACAAGAGAGAAGTTCTGTAAACCATTGTTATAGGAGAAGAAACCTCTGCTATGATACTTTTTCCAAAAGAGAATCAGTGGAGTGGCATAAACCTGGTGAAGCACAGCCTCTAAAGGCCAAGGTCACCCGCCGCTTCAATGTGAACACGGTGATTGATAAACTGTACTCAAATGAACCCAAGTAACCTAATTCTGTGTAAATAAATAGTAAAAACTAACATAATAATCACTTACACAGAATGGTATTGCATATTTTGGCAATCAAATACTTTTAAAAAAAAGTCCGTTGTTATCGACAGACAGTACTTGCCTACATGTTCAAGAGGGGAAGTTCTATAGTTGAACTAAATAAATAAATAAATAAATAAATAAATAAATAAATAAATAAATAAAATCTGTTTACGCCGCCCTGTACCCGGTTTACTAAACCAGCTCTGTATATCAAATTTTCCATTTATTATTATAAATTTATGCAATATAATAATCTTACTACATTATTTTACAGATTTTCCTAATAACTAGATTAAAATAATATAATAAAATAATACAATTAACTCAAAATTAATTCAATTGAACCAAAATATAAATTTACTAAACTACTTCCCAATTTAATATTCCAAACTCTACAAAATTACTGGGAGCCAGTAAGAATTACAGCTGAGCCAGCTGTTATATTCTAATTACTGTACTACTGGCCACTGGTTACCAGAGGTATGTGCTGTTATCCAGTACTTTTACAGGAATTTCTTTTAAATTTACACTCTCATTTAAACATTAAATTTATTAATCTTTCAAGTCTCTTTCACTCATCTCAGTCATAATAATGACCTTCTATTTAACAACGTACTTCACATAAAGTTCATTTATTCACTATTCATTTAATTTACTTAGCCTAACACTTTAGCTCATTAAGCACCATCACCTCGCTTTCACTATATTACTCGCCATCTTTTCTACCCAACCGTTCCTTCTTCCATCTCTCTTGATCCTCCTGGTTGCACCACTTCTCGCGCTCTGCTCCTCCTCTCCGGACACCACTTCTCCATTCTTCTACTCCCGCCGTTCATTCTCGTGGATTTTCAGCACCCTTTAATCTTCTTCTGTAATCTTCCTTCTTCCATCTTCTTCCCGGTAAAAGCCTCTCCTTCCTTCCCATTCTCTACTTCAGGTTGTAAATAAAAAATATTCCCATATATTACAAATTTAGGTATCTTCATCACCTTCAACAGTCCCTTCTTCCTTGCCTTTATCTTCTCCTCTAACTATCTCTTCCTGTTGGTTTAATTAAAGCTGTATTGTATATTATCTATTCTTGTTAAGTTATTTATGTTTTGGAATTATCTTTGTACAGGTATGCATTCTGATCTCCTTACTCCTTCCTCGGCTTCTTCATTACCTCTTATCATTACCTATAGTTCTACTACTTGTTTGGGCAATGTCTGCACCGCCTTTCAGAACAGATTCCTGATTTCTATTAAGAAGTTTTTCTTAAAACAGCCAACTTGCACAAATATGTTAAAATATAAAGTACTATAGGAAGAAGAATTTTACATAAAGTTAACCCTGGAACCTGCAGCATTGTGGGACATTTGGTACGATGTATATGACCCCATGCTAAAACAGCTGAATGATTCAATGAAACATTTGTTGCACGTTATAGGATAAAATATGTTTGATACAGTCCATAAATATAACTTTTAATGCGTGTACATATTCATCTGTAATGAAATACACTAGGAGCACGGTGAAATTCATCATCGTATTAGATATCACACTAATGATAAGAAATCTGTACAATATACCGCTTGTAAGATTAGCCTAACATAACCTACAAATGAACGCAACTTTGTTGTTATTACGCGGAAATGGAAAATGAAACAATGAAGGAACTTTATCTACAAGAAATAAAAATAAACTTAACTAGCCATTGTATTTATAAATAAAGTTGTTATGCTTCTGTGCCTTGGGAAATATTTGTTTAACAAGTCTAGTTAGTGAAATTTCTAACTCGTGAAATTTCGTGGGTTAGATTTAATTTGAGGTTAAGACGAAATAATCTTAGACTGGAGTTTGTACAACCAACATTTCCAAGTTCAGTATAACTGAGTTTAATATTTTTGCCGTATACTAATGTTACTTTTTATACAACTGGCCCTAAATGTAAGAAGTGTAGAACATGGTACCATATAGTGTGTGTAGGTGCTGAACGAAAGGCAAAAATAAATAAATAAATAAATAAAAAATACTTGCGGCAAGCGTTTGTAATTTTCGTGAGGAAAAAAATTTCAAGTGAGCCGTAATGAAATTGTTACCGAAATAAACAGGGCTATTCAAAAAGAAGGAACAGATTTTAAACATTTATTTCTTTCAAACTACAAAAGATAGAGAAACACAATTCCAAGGTTTCTGTAAAGAGAAAAGTTCAATTTTCACTTTTTTATGCATTCAATATGAGCATCATATGTTACACGACAAATGTCAAAACGGTGGCTCATTTCTTGCCACACACGAATCAGCTGGTTTCTAGTTATCGAATTCACAGCTTCAATAATTCGTTGTCGCAGACTTTCAAGAGTGTCAGGCGTAGGGGGATAAAAACACGGTGTTTTACGTAACCCCACAGATAAAAGTCACAAGGAGTGAAATCTGGAGACCTGGGAGGCCCCCGGCGATGAAGTTCATCTTCTGCTCCTTCTCTTCCAATCCAACGTCCTGGAATGGTTCATTCAGGTAACGTCGGACGTCCTTAGAGCAATGAGACGGGCACCATCTTGCATGAAGATGAAATATCTGATTCATCTTCAAGCTTAGGAAACAACCAGTTTTGAAGCATGTGTAGATAGGTTAGTCCTGGCACAGTGTTTTCCACGAAGAAGATTCTCTTTTTTTTGGATTCTTTTATTTAAGGACGCTCTTTAACATCTCTGGTCATCAGCGTCCCATTCAATTCCAGGCGTGAAACGACGGACAACTTTTGCTCAGAGGCCTCTTCTTTCAGGCTTGAGGTTCTTTTTCGTGCCATAAATGTACGACACAGGACCCACGGCTTTACTTCCCTTCTTTTACCGCCACGGGTGGCCGAGGTCGTTAAGGCATGGACTCGTGAGCGGGAGGTCTGCGGTTCGAATCCCGCCAGGACCGTCCTCCCTGACTGGGGTTTTTTTACAGGTTTTCCTCAGTCTTCATAACTGGCAAATGCCGGGGAGGTACCTAAACTTAGGCCTGGAACGCTTCCTTCCTTAAACAAAAAAATCCTTTCCCAATATATCATTTCATTTCATGTATCATCAGTGTCCACCGCCTGTGGTGCCTCAGTAGTAAAAACGGGCGTTAAACACTACTCAAAAAAAAAAAAAAAAAAACTTCCCTTCCGAAGGAAGCCGTCCGTATTTAGGATTTTTACGCCCAAAAATTCATCGATCCTGGCCGGGTTTGAACCCGCGACCTTGGGTTTAGAAGCCATGAAGAAGAAAGGTCCATAAACTTTATTTACAGATATGGCACAGAAGACGTTAATCTTCAGTGAATCTCTATCATGTTCAATAACTGACATAGGATATTCACTTTCCCAAATTCTAACGTCATGCCGATTAACTTTACCGGAAAGATGAAAAGTGGATTCATCGGAAAAAAATTAATCGTTCAGAAAAATTGTCTTCTTCCATATCATCTGAATGCTAATGCAAAATTCGTATCTTTTGTTGTGGTCGTCAGGATGCAATGCTTGCAATAACTACAGTTTGTACGGCTTCAGGTGCAGACGGTTGAGGAATGTCAAGTTCCTTGCTTGCTCGTGCTGTGGATTTTTTTGGGCTCCTTTTGTAAACTGTACGAATACGCTCGACATTTTCATTCGATGTGCGTGTACGTCCCGTGCTTTTCCGTTTGCAGATGCAACATCTTCTACGAATTTTCGATGCCACTGGTAAATCTGCTTATGCGCCGGCGGTTGTTTATTAAACTGACGTCGAAAAGCACGTTGAACTCCAATAATGGACTCTAGTTTTGCTAATTGCGGCACATAAAATGCTTGTCTGTAGTAAAATGTCGCCATTTTAATACAGACAATCAACACGGCAAACAACAGCGCCAATGCGACCGCGATTGGAATTTCTACCTGGACGGTTCAAATTTTAAACTTTTATCTGTCCAGGATCGTTGGAATTATGGTTTTACCTTTCGTAATTTGGAAAAAAGAAATGTTTGAAATCTGTTACTACTTTTTGAATAGCCCTGTATTATAAAATACGTTGAGCTTTTAAAATCACATAAACTGCATTTCTTTCATTGCATAATTTTAGCCCAAACTCGAAATGAACGGAATAGCCCCGCTCTACCCTAATCATACTAACGCGCCCAATGATTGCAGCAATGGCAGTAGAAATTTCAGTCTGGTTGAGTTACATAAATATTACAATGAAATTGGATAGCTGACAGGAAATCGTGAACCCCAGTAAGCAACTCTAAACTAATCCTTTATAGTGACAGGTTTTAGGTTTCTGCATTGCATGTACACTTTCTTTTTAACTTCCCTCACAATGAAGGTTTAAAGAAATGATGATATTAGCGCTTAAACGAAGTTTAAATTTACCTGGCATTCACCTTTTCAAGGCAAGGAAAAACTGCAGGAAAAAGTCGAAACCCGGGACTTTCGAATTGCAGGCAGACCCAAACGCCATTCGGATATTGAAACAGATATATGCAATGTTTTCGGAGTATTTTCAATCATCTTTAATCTGTGATAAACGATTTTGCAGTACAATGACTTTGTCCCATGCAAAGTTGCCAGAAAAAATACACTTCTACGCCATTTCGTGCTTTATTCATTTCAGTTTTCCATTTTTTTGGGATACCTTTTTTTTTAACACTTCAAGAATATTATTTCTAGTAAAAAAAATACAGCAAGAGCTGTTGATTAATTATAAAATATAGTATATAAAGCAATTCAGAATTTTGTAACTGAAAAATTACGTATATCGTTGATTCTGTGTCATTTCCGTAAATGCAAAATTCTTTTCTAAACGAGTATAATTGATTTAATAGTTCTGTATGAATTCTTCCATCTGAAATCCTACGATACTAGAGAGAGAGAGAGAGAGAGAGAGAGCAAGAGAGAGAGATGTAAAGAATATATGTGTGAAAATTGCATGTTAGTTGTAGGGCGTCGTTCACTGTGTATAAATAACCTGTTGCCTTAACAATTTATAAAACATAATCGCTAATAGATAATTACTGTCCGATTTTACAAAGGAATGGCGGAAACTGACCACCCAAATCATATATATTTGTTCCCTCTTTAGGACCGTCTTGGTGGTGTATTGGTAACCATACTAGCCTCCTAAACCCAAGATCGCGGGTTCAAATCCGGCCAGGATTGATGATTTTTTTCTGGAGTAAAAATCCTAGGTATGGCTTCCTTCGGAAGTAAAACCGTGGGTCCCGTGTCCCGTGTCGTACATTTACGGCACGATAAAGAGCCTCAAGCCTGAAAGAAGAGGCCTCTGAGCAAAGTTTGTCGGCTGTTTCACGCCCGGAATTCAATGGGACGCTGATGACCTAAGATGTTAAAGAGCGCCCGTAAAAAATAAATAAATAAATAAACCCCTCTTTAACCTCTCCGTGTTCTGTTATTTGTTTCGCGAACGATTTTTTTTTAATTTACGCGGAAATAAAACTCTTTGTTCAAATGTTGTTAGAATGTGACAAGCTGGTATTGTCAATACGCAAGACTCATTGATAAATATTCCTTATGCAATAGAAAACAATTGCTAAGGCATAGCTCTATCTGTATATATGCATTTGTAATGAATGAAACTTCCTTGCCAAAACTCCCCAGCAAATAAAACGTTGCCGATCGTGTGAGCAAATACCTTGCGAACATAGGCACTCTAGTGGAATAGCTATAATGGTATAAAGATATGGACAAAATAAACTTTTAAATTATTCTTATATATATATATACATATTGGAGCAGTATTTAATAGGCTGTCGGTCCTGGTGGTGTAGTGGTTACCATACTTGCCTCCTATACTCAAAACGCGGGTTCGAACCCGGCCAGGACCGATGGATTTTTTCGGGCGTAAAAATCCTAAGTATGGCTTCCTTCGGAAGGGAAGTAAAGCCGTGGGTCCCGTGTCGTACATTTGCGGCACGAAAAAGAACCTCAAGCCTGAAAGAGAGGCCTCTGAGCAAAATTTGTCGGCCGTTTCACGCCCTGAGTTGAATGGGACGCTGATGACCTGAGCTGTTAAAGAGCGTCCTTAAATAAATCAATCAAAAAAAAAAAATTTAATAGGCTGTTGTGGGGGCTTAGGCGTAATTTGTGGACTGCTGGGCTGGTGGTCGTGGTCTCGATGTTTGCCCGGTCTGCTCACTGATGACGTCTGCTCCAATTCTGTTGCAGGTCTCAGGGTCCACTGGAGTGTTTCGTGGATCACTACAGATCCACGGGAATGAGAAATGTGTTGCCCCAAAAAATACACCAGGTTGACTTGTTCCAAATATTTTATTCACATATAAAAATATTGGGGCTACTTCCTGACTACTCGTCGCTGACTTCACTACTCACTTAGATTGACTTTAGAATCACCTTAGAAGGACTTAGAATTTCTTAAATTGACTGCTTTCGTATGACTTAAACTCCCTGCTTTCGTATAACTTTAGACTGTCTGCTTTCGTATCTCTTACTTCTGATTCTAAACTCCAGTTTTCTACAACATCGCCACGCCTCTCGCTAAATTAAATTCCCTCGTATATTATCCTATTTCCGAGTTAATGTTCATCATTGGCTATCTTAGAATATTTATTTGTATCTATGTTCTCCTCATTCGTTGACTTTTAATTCGATGCCCATTCGCTAGAATTATTCTCTCCCTCCTGATCTACAATATCTTCCAACGAGCCTGACCTTTTCAAGAACAGCCTGTCATAAATTTCGGCACTTCCCTTACATGCTTGATTTCCAAAGTAACATCTTTTTCCCTCCCTTAGTTATAGATTACCAAATGTTCTCAGAGATAACCCACATATTTACTTTAGCAGATGTGAGCTTTTATGTGCGGCTTTAATACCTTGTACCCTCGGATTTCCTGTAATAAAACATTTTCGTCTCCTTTCTGACATTTCCATTTTCTCTTAAATTATTGCGGTATCTGACTTTGTTCAAATACTGTCCCGTTACAGCCATATGTTTTCTTACTGTGAACTATCTAAGTAATTCCTGGGCAGAAGTTTCGTGACCTAACAAAAGCATGTTTTACCCTTTCCTCAGCAGAAGCGGTCAGCGGACGAGGCGTCAGGTATACAGCTCCGTCTCTTTCTCACATCTTTTACGTCAATGTATACAAAGCCCTTTTGTAAGTTACAATCACCTGTCAAATGACATGCATATAAGTACAAGTTACAAATTATTTCAATTATTGTTATATCTATCTCTAAATGATTTCATTATACATAAACATAATAATTATCCTTATCAAATCTAATGCCTTTAGAGCCTCAAGTTATTGATTTAGTAAAGGCAGCCTTATTTCCGGCTTCAATATATATATATAAAGAGAATAGAAAAAAAAATTCCCCTCCCCTTTGCACTCCTGTAGAGCCGTAAACATCCGCGTTTATAAAGTAAAGAAGAAAGAAGAAGAGACGATAAGAACTTTCGCAGTGTAAAATGCAAATAAACTCTGATAAGAAGTTTTGAGAACGGGAACTTAGATAAAGGCACTGCAACCATTGACAAGTGTCTTAAATCAAGTGTAGGTGACATACACGAACGTTTTAATGGATTTATGCAAAATAAATAAACAAATAAAATAAAACAACGAACAACTGCAATGAACAGAATTAAATAAATAAGACGATTCCGTGCTATGGAGAAAACTAACAAGATCTCAAGGATATTTTAATACATGTATGAAACCAAACCTAACCCAATCCAACCTAAGACAAATTTTGCACCTGAGGATCGAACACGGATAAGCTGAGCAGTTCAGAAAACTCGATTTATTTCCTTCTATGCAAAATCACCTGACTGCGATTTTTTTTTTTTTTTTTTTTTTTTTTTTTAAGATTTTAAATAATTCACTGGTACAGTTGTGAAATCTATGATTATATCACTATACTCAAAGCATAAGAACCATGTTAATAGCACTTAAAAAGTCAGTTTCTTTATATAAACCATTTTAAGAAAAATGACTTATTTATTACATTGCAAAATAAGTTTCATGTTGTATACCGACATTTATCTATGTGCCGATCTCTTCTCCCTTTAATTATACCGCCACGCCACGGGTCGCCCAGATCGTTAAGGCGCGGACTTGTGAGCCAGAGGTCTGGAGTTCAAATTCCGCCAGGATCGTTCCTCCTGACTAGGTTTTTTCCAGGTTTTCCTCAGTCCTCATAAATGGCAAATGCCGGAAAGGTACCCTAAACGTAGATCTGAAACGTTTCCTTCCGAAAAAAAATCCTTTCCAAATATATCATTTCATTTCCTATATGATCAGTGTCTACCGGTTATGGTGCCTCAGTAGTAAAAACGATAGTAAAAAAATCTTTAATTATATCGGTCCTGGTGGTGTAGTGGTAACTATATTTGCCTCCTAAACCTAAGATCGCGGGTTCGATTCCGGCCAGGACCGAGGATTTTTTCGGGTGTAAAAATCCTACGTATGGCTTTCTTCAGAAAGGAAGTAAAGCCCTGGGTCCCGTGTCGTATATTTACGGCACGAAAAAGAACCTCAAGCTTGAAAGAAAAAGCCTCTGAGCAAAATTTTCGGCCGTTTGACGCCCTGAATTGAACGGGACACTGATGACCTGAGATGTTAAAGAGCGTCCGTAAATAAACCAAATAAAAAAAATCATCTTTAATTATCCCGCCACGGGTGGCCGAAATCGTTAAGGCGCGAACTCGTGAGCGGGAGGTCTGTGGTTCGAATTCTTCCAGGACCGTCCTTCCTGACTGAGGTTATTTCTAGTTTTTCCTCAGTCCTCCTCAATGGCAAATGCCGGAGAGGTACCCTAATCTTAGGCCTGGAACATTTCATTGTTTAAAAATTTTTTTTTCCAACATATTTCATTTCATGTATCATCAGTGTCCACCGCCTGTGGTGCCTCAGCAGTAAAAACGGGCGTTAAACACTATTAAAAATCTTGAATTATAGCGCACAGTTTAATGTGTGTAGACAATACCTGCTTGAGTAAGCTTAAATTCTGTAGTATAATTCATATTCTAATGTTCTGATAATATTTAGCATTCCTTAAACGCTTTTCTGAGAAAGCAAGCTTTTATATATATGATGTTAACGAACTGCGCTTAAATACTTTCAGAGAGTGTAGAGGTGTCATATTTAAGCAATTTCGAGGGACATCATTAGACAATGGCGTACTTGCGCTTTAGAACTTATAGCCATAGGTTCGAAATTTGAACAGGAAGGCAATACGTTATCTATCTCAAATTACTTACACGAGGGTAGGTCCATCAGTTTCCGTCCTCGCCGATAAGATTATCGTCTTCACAAAACCCTTATCTGGTGTCATAACTTATTGTTAAATGAATAATTGCAGCTGTAGCTTCGGCTCCTCTGTGTTCAGTTGTTCAAATACAATTGCATAAGATTGTGACATGTTCAAAATGGAATTTCGAGCTGTTATTAAGTTCTTCACAAAAGGAGGACTTACTCCAAATGAAATTAAACAGCGATTGGACGGTGTATATGGGGAAACATTCCCCTCGTATTCTACCGTAAAAGAACGCGCCAAACTTTTTCGAATAGGTCGAGAAAGCATTGAAGACGAAGAGTGTGCAGGCCGACCCTTGGAGTTGAACACTCCTGAAAATATCGCTCTTTTGGAAGGAGAAGTTACAGAAATAGCAGCAAGTTTGTGTCTTTCTAAAACAACAGTCCTTCGAATTATTCATTAACATTTAAACATGAATAAGGTTAGTGCAATATGGGTGCCTAGACTTCTTTCCTCAGTGCAGAAGCAGCACCGAGTCATCTGTTGTCAGGCATTTTTGGAGCTCTGCCGTGGCAACGATGGAGAAGTTCTGCAATCTTGTTACAGGAGATGAAACTATGTTCCCTTGACAAAAAGTGAATCAATGTCCTTTCCACTGACACAGATGTTATAGGAACAAACTTGTATTTTGTTACATTTTTAATGGTCACTTCTTCTGGAATTTCTCCACCTTCCCCCACCAAAACATTTACCATTTGGAATATTAGATTAGGTTCTATCAATGTCGTGCAAAGATCTGAATTGAAAGCATCAGTTGTTGGCAAACTTGCAGAAGTTTGATTCAGTAGGGTTTGTTTTGGCACTCTTTTCTTTAGCTCTTCTTGTGTGTCTTGCGCCATCTCATGATACGAGAGTAGGTCCATAAGGTTCCGGACTAACCATTTTTAGGTATGATAAAGACAAAAACTATATTTCACTTTTCAATACAGTTACCGTTTATCGCAATACACTTCTCACATCTTTAAATTAACATTTCAATCCCCCCCCCAAAAATAGTCATTTGTCTTTTCTGTAAAATGGGCATATATAGCATCCATCATTTCTTCGTCACACTTAAATTTCCTTCATCGAAGGCCCTTCTTGAGTTTTGAGAAGAGGAAATAGTCACTGGGAGCTAGATATGGGATGTAAGCTGGATGGCCGATCTCCTTGAAGTCACATTTCTACACAACTTCCTTTGCAACAACAGTTGTGTTCATAGGCACGTATCGTGAAGAAGCCGCACACCACCACTCAGCTTTGCTCGCCTTTTCTCTTTGATGGAAACACGTAGTCTGTGCAGTAGGCCAGCATAGTGCTCCCCATTTACTGTGGTGTTCCTCTCCTTGAAGTCAATGAAGAATATTCCTTCACAGTCCCAAAAGATTGTGGCCATGATGTTGTTGGTTGACTGAGTGACCTTGACCTTTAGAGGCGGTTCTTCGCCAGGTTTACGCCCCTCCATTGATTCTCTTTTGGACAAGGGATCATAGTAGAGGACCATAGTTTCATCTCCTGTAAGAATGGTTTGCAGAACTTCTCTCTCGTTGCCACGGTAGAGCTCCAAAAATGCCTGAAAACAGATGACTCGTTGCTGCTTCTGCACTGAGGAAAGAAGTCTAGGCACCCATATTACACTAACCTTATTCATATTTCAATGTTCATAAATAATTCGAAGGACAAATGTTTTAGAAAGACCCAAACTTACTGCTATTTCTATAATTTCAAGCCCCCGGGTTCCATAATTTCTCCTTCCACGAGAGCGATGTTTTCAGGAGTGAGCACCTCCAAGAACCGGTCTGCATGCTCTTCGTCTTCAAACTTTCTCGACCCATTCGAAAAAGGTTGACCTATTCTTTTACGGTAGAATATGAGAGGGATGCTTCCCCACATATGGCGTCCAATCGCAGTTTAATTTCATTTGGAGTAAATCTTTCTTTTGTAAAGAACTTAATAACAGCTCGATACTCCATTTGGAACATGTCACAATATTCTACACATAGCCTTCTCTATGTACTATACCTGAACAATTGAACACAGCGGAGCGGAAGTTATGGCTGCAATTATTTACTTAACAGATAAGGTATGACAGCAGATAAGACTTTTGTGAAAGCGATAATCGTTATCGGCGAGGCCGGTAACTTATAGACCTACCCTCGTATATCTTTATAAACTGAATGTAATCGAGCATGGATAAATGCTGAGATGACAAGAAAACTAAACTTCTTTAATGTATAATGTACTTACATATACGTTGTTACTTAATATGAAATTTATAGAACAAAGGACAACTGCAATTCAAGACATTGACATGATAGAAGTGTGGAAAATGGTGGAAGAAACAAGAGGAACACTTGATGAAATGCCAGAAGGAGATAATAGATACGTAAAGACCGAATTTTGGTGAAAACATTCTTTGCGGGTAAAAGAGGAAACTGAGGAACATTTATTTAGTATTGAGATCTTAGTTAATGTCGAATCGAGTGATAGAGTCCGATATAGCAAGTTAGGATGATTATGGTTCTGCATACTGCAAAAGTTGTATAAATTATAGAAACAAACAAGCCTAATAGAGGTAGTGCAGTTATGAAGGTATGTGTGTCCTTTTCTACGTGAATCATGTAAATTATTTTCCTAAATTAAAAACTTTCGGGATGTTGTACTGTGGTATTTGTTTTAAACACCAAAACAGAGCTTTCGCCGGCTGTCTACGGCCAGCATCGTCAGTGCGATGAGAAGTACGCCGTGTCGGGCCTAACCAGACACGGAACGACCGATATCGATGCAGATGGAGGGGAAAGGGGAAGCTGTTTGTTATGAAGGACAGGTTTCCACGGAAACCACTATCCCTGTTTATATAGGTTTCCGCCTTAACAGCACATGGAAACCTGTCCTTCATAACGAACAGTTGTCCCTTCCTCTTCCCCCTCTATCCGCCTCTACTGTCTGCGCCGATATCAATCGTTCTGTGTCCGACTAGGCCCGACACGAAATACTTCCTCGATGCTGGTCGTAGACAGCCGGCGAAAGCTCTGTTTTAGCTTTTAAAACAAAAACCACGGCACGGAAGTTTTAATTAACATTATAAACTCCAGCCGGGAACGCTTCAGATATATATATATATATATATATATATATATATATATATCTGTGTGTGTTACATTACACAATGCATACGATGTTATACACTATACATTGCAATATATAGGTATAATAACTTAGTGTTACATGTATAACATATTGCACTACAAAATACGTCTCCATTTTTGAGTAGTGTTTAACGCCCGTTTTTACTACTGAGGCACCACAGGCGGTGGACACTGATGATACATGAGATGAAATGATAAATTGGGAAAGGATATATATTTTTTTTTTTTAAGGAAGGAAGCGTTCCAGGCCTAAGTTTAGGTACCTCCCCGGCATTTGCCAGTTATGAAGACTGAGGAAAACCTGGAAAAAACCCCAGTCAGGGAGGACGGTCCTGGCGGGATTCGAACCGCAGACCTCCCGCTCACGAGTCCGTGCCTTAACGACCTCGGCCACCCGTGGCGGTACGTCTCCATTTTCAAGAACTTTCACCATTTTCTATGCCGTTTTAATTTTACAGCTTGAGATTGAAGGGCAATATTTCTCTACAAGTGACTAGCGCGATTCCAAAATCGTCAAGTCGCCAAATACGACCGTGACCACCTGTAAAGCAGATGGTACAATATCTAGGCAGTATAGTGGATGTAAACATACTTAAATTGCATTTGATTCTTGGAGTTCTGGTGGAAATGTCTTTTTTTTACATGCTGTAGCATTGCAATGATTCAGAAGTGCCAACTTTCATCACAATTGTCCAAACTTAATGGTTCTGCATTGCTCCTGCCTTCAACAGCGCTGTCCCTTAGCCGCCATGTAGCACAAACACGAAGAAGATATTAGGAAACGTACTACTTACTATATACTCTCTGATCGAGGAAATGTTTGTGTATTAAAAGGAATATGAAAGATCTATCCTTGTAATGTTAAATTTATTAACTTTAGTTCCCATTCTCTCAAGGACTATTAAAGCAAGTAAAATTAAACTTTTACAGCATACAGATGCACAGGATTGAAAGTTGAACGAATGGTGCTTAACACCCTTTTTTGCTACAGAGGCACCACAGGCGATGGACACTGATGATACATGAGATGAAATGATATTTTGAGAAAGGATTTGTTTTTTTTTTTTTTAAGGAAGGAATCGTTCCAGGCTTAAGTTTAGGGTACCTTCCCGATATTTTGTCAGTTATGGGGACTGAAAAAAACCTCAGTCAGGGAGGACGGTCCTGGCAAGATTCGAACTCCAGACCTCCCGCTTACGAATCCGCGCCTTAACGACCTCGGCCACCGATGGCGATGGGATTGAAAGTTGGTCTATTTTCACTTCTATACTCTGGCTCGGAAGCAAATTATAAATTATTTTCAATTGTTTACTTTTCTTTCCTATTTTTTTCCCAACGTTTTATTTTTTAATTTAGTCACTTTTTGTTCTAGCTCTGCCATAATAGATCCATATCATCACAGTAATATCATGAACAAGTGGTAAAAGTTTCAAAATAATGGCTTTTACAGATCCTTAACAATGGGAAACTTATGCAATAAATGTAATTTTTCAATAATTGCAGGAAAAAAGCATTTTACAGAAAAATTAACGTTTCAAGGGAATCAATGCCAAAACGCTCCAGCAGTGTAAATAAAAAGATGATGTCCTGAAAACAAATGCTGCCACCTTTTGAATACAATATTTTCTAATAATTCAGAACAAACTGCAGCCTTCTAGAGCAAATAGTTCCTGAGATATACAAATTTAACTGATCAAGTGCTCGCGGGGGGGGGGGGGAGAAAAAAAACTTCTGCAGTGACTTAATTAAAATTTTATTGAAAATACGTATATCCAAGAAACATTAATGAAAATCATATCAAAATAAACAGAAAATTCCATATAATGATACAAAAAACAAAAATATGATTTTTTGACTCCACTTCCCTTAAATAACGGGAGAAGATGAACAAATTTTCAATTCAATACTCTCGACCGTATTTAACAAGGGCCCAAACATTTTAAATATATTTCTTCAGGAATTAGATTAAAAAGAAAAATATGCACATTGAACAGTGATCATGATAAATATTGAAACATTTGAAGTGCTTGCTAATAAAATGTAAAGATTTAGCACAATGAATATAAACATAAAACAAAATGTATAAATGAAACCCCCGAACACAAAATATTAAGAGCACCTGGTTTTCCCAAAACTAATAAAATAATTCATTTAATTGCTCAATCTTATAAAGAATATCTCTAAAACCATAACTCAATTCCATGGGTAACTGGAACGTATATAGCCAGAGTTCGCCATAGGACTGAAGCATGCTCAACGTCCTGGACCCAACAATCACCTCAGTGATGTCTTGCAAACCTATTGGGTATGGGAGAGTGGAAAAATGGCGTCAAAGGTCACAAGCGATCAATACTCCAGTCAGTCACATGCTTGATCCAATGAGCGATAAACAGGGTGTTTAAGGAAACTTCGAGAAACACGGCTGTGCTAAGAGCAAAAGAAGGAAGCAAGAGGGAATGGGTAATATTAAAATAAATAAATAAACGTTGTTACGTAATAAATTAATGCAATTAAGTATAAGGCAGCACACACACGAACGCATTCACTCACTGGTCTAATTCAAAACAGTATCACTAAGCAAAGATAGGCTGTAATTCTGGGGCACTCTATGAACGGTACATTCCTTTGTCTTGCAAAGTGAAAGAGAGGGTGCGTACAAACTCCTAAAACTTTAAAGTTAAAGCGATCTTGATTCTAGATTCCGTTCTTCATCTCTCATCCGTCTTCAGCAGGTTTATTGCGGGAAGGTCCTAAAGGCTGCGGCAAATTCCTCTTTAAGATTTCGCCGGTCTCTTGTATCCATTATAAGAAATTCACCTGTCAATTGTTTTTCATTTAAAGTCAGTCTTTTCAATATAATGTGAGCTACGCAACAGGCAGACTATAAGAAAGTGTCTTGAATGCATGATGTGAAAGAATATAATTGAATGAGACTGGGATAGTTGATGTTCTCAAAAAAGAAACATGAAAAAAGGGGGGGGGGCTTCATTCCTTCCTAAAATTCAAGGCTTTATTTGACAAAGAATTTACGAACGGACATCGATTTGGTTTATTTACGGACGCTCTTTAACGTTTCAGGTCATCAGCGTCCCATTCTACTCAGCGCGTAAAACGAACTTTGCTCAGAGGCCTATTCTTTCAGGCTTGAGGTTCTTTATCGTGCCGTAAATGTACGACACGGAACCCACGGCTATACTTACCTTCCGAAGGAAGCCGTACTTAAGATTTTTATGCCCCGAAAAAAATCACCCTGGCTGGGTTTGAACCCGCGATCTTGGGTAGTGACTATCTGGGATTATAGTTTATACTAAAGAAATAGTGATGAAAAAAAAATAAAAAATAATTTACACTCGAAAGCGAATGACATTCTGTTTACAATCCGAAATCTTGGAGTATTCTGACTAAAGATGAGTTATGGGTCCATTACAAGCATAAGTGTTCTCAAACTCTTAAGAAATCCGGGCACGGTGATTACAGGTAAGATTACGGAGTCTGCTTTTTTTTTTTTTTAAGATGCACAAAGCATTGTTCTGAGGCGAGCGAACTCCAGATTTTCTCGAACTGTTGCAGAAGGCCGTAAAAGTAACAATGCCTTTCGTAACAGCTTACTTGTGTGAAAAATCACCCCCCCCCCCCCCAAGTATAGAAATCATTTGGAAAAAGTAGAATCAAAACTCAAATACAAATTTAAACCAACCCGACGTGTAAATGCAGAAAAAATTCTCTCATCCACAAATTAAAATTAACAAGTTATGTTGTGGCTTAGTATGTTATTAGTTATTATAAATATTAAAGTTTTATAGGTTTTATATTCTTTTAGCTAATTCCGAAGGAATGAATCAATTGCAATTGTACCAGTAAAATATATCTTTTTTATTTTTTAAGCGAATTCGGGAGCGTAAGCTATTGGGATTGTACTAATAAATTCGTTTTGAATAATCTTTCCAAATCTCTATCGATTCTACCTACTAGGCACGGAAAAGGACACAAAAATTATAAAAATGTAAATATAGATAATATATAAATGAAAAATAAAATAACACACTCAGCAATTTAACTAAAATAACAAGATTAGCAGAAAAAGTTACAGATTTAATATCGCAATATTTCGAATAGATCCTGTTCTTCTTAGGCAAGAAGACGCGCGCGCGCGTGTGTCTGTCTGTCTTTCTGTCCGTCAACACTCTAGTAGAGTCACAATTTTTGTTTTTTCTGAACGAAACTTGGCATAACCATGCATTTACAAACGATTTGTTGAGTTCTTTAGCCAGCAAAATTCGATTGCTGGGAGTGGGGTTAACCTAGAGTGAATTTTTTTTAAAAAATTCAAAAATCTCTCTGAAGGCCGCAACTTTTGCTTTATTTCAACGAAACTCTGATGACTTCTTTAAAATAAATTTATAAAAATTGTTTTAAATAAAAACAGGGCTATCAAGCTATTAGGAAATGTAAGAAAGACGAGTTTTTAAAACTTTAAAAATCGCCTAGCGGCCGAAATTTCAAAGAAAATTCAGTGTGCAAACCATTGAAATAAAATAAGAAAAATAGTTTCCGGAAATCAACGAAATCGAACCATTAGGAGAAGGGGATTTACCAGAAACCCAAAACTTAAAAATCGCTCCAGCGGCATAATATGTGTTGTTTTCGCACAGAAACTCCGTATGGTTTCTGAAAATCGGGGAAATCGGGCAATAAGAAGTGGGTGTTTATCTGAAACTCAAATATTAAAAATCATTCTAACTGCGCCAATATTTGTTTCTCAAAAAAAAAAAAAAAAAAAAAAAACATTTAATTAAACCAAGAAAAGTGTAAATTAGGGAAATTGGACATTGGACCATTAGGAGTAAGAACTATACTTGAAAACAACATTTAATTCTTTCCATATTGTTTTAAAACAAAAGAACGAATTAATTCAGCATATTTTTTATATTAACAAAAACATCGTCGTGAAGATAGCAAATGTGAAATATTAATCTAATATGTGTTTGATAATTATATTTGTATGTAAGAACGCTGTGTAATAACCTTCAGAAAACGATTTCGTTACATGTTTTTACTATAATAACATTTAAATTAAATTTCAAAGCCAATGAAAGTCGATGTAACTTTCAATTGTTATATTTGCTTTGTACATGGAAATTATTTTTAAACAGTAACATGCTTTTGTTTTATTGAAACATATGAACATCTTAAATACGCAATGTATCTCGGAACTTTTTGTTATTTCCCTACATTTAAAAATGTTTAAAAATACCCACACAGTATATCTTTGTCTATCATTGGTGATATGTGTCATTTAATTAATAGTATACGATTACTTTTTTGATTTAATCTCAATAATAATATAATAGTAATTCTAAAAATGTGGTTTCTCTTTTGTAATACTGATATTCGTTTTTATTCAAAGTCATTCAACTCGTTGTGGAATTCGCTTAGTTTACGCAGCTCATGCGTTACGTACTTTCTAATGTAATATTATCACAATAGTGTAGGTGCACAGACAATAAAATGGCAAATATTGATAACATATAGATTTATTTATTCTTGTTTACATCCATTATATTTGTAAACAAGGGGCCAATAACTTTAAAAAGTACAGGGTTTTAAACTTTTAGTTAATTTTTAAGCATCCACAAGAGCGAGAGTAACCTTAACTGCTCTGCGGTTAAGGACAATTTGAGAATAGCTGCATTTAAGGGGCGAAAGTAGGGGGAGGAGGAAAAACATTTTTTTTAAGATTTTGAAATAGGAAACTGTAAAACGAGGACATAAAACAAACTAAATCTTAAGAACAAGAACAAGACAAATGAGATGGGGAATTAGTTCAAAAGACGACAAAAATATGGACAATTGCTTGTTATTTTTCTTATGAATGGGTATCATTTATTTTTGATTTCACATTTTTAATAAAAATAAAGAAGCACAAAAGCCATATACATATTTACGTAGCTACATAATAGTTTATCACGCATTTAAGGGACTATGTACTACAATGGGTTGAAACTGAAAGGTAGATGACATAAATTCTCGGAAATAAAATTTGAAAGGTGCAAATATTATAAATCAACTACCTTTTCATATACTACTCAAGGCAATTACGATATTGCCTTTCTCAATTTTAATTATGTTTGTAAGAAGGCTCAAGCCGCCACTGGACAGGGCCAATTTTGTCCAAGTGAATAGTACCCTTTTATGGCGACCAGCACGTCAGTCTGGTTTATGTGCGTGTATACCTGCCCCGCCAGCCAGTCCTACTTGAGGTGGGTTAACACCAGACACATAAAGAAAGGTCAGTAACCCAAAGCAAAACGTTAAAAAAAAAAAAGAAAGAAAGAATCGCTTAAAAGAACTATGCGTTGGGAAAAACAAAAAGTATTGGACGAGTATGGAAAGCAGGTGCAGAATGTATGCGAGGGAGAAGAATGAAGATAGAGGGACGCGGCGAAAGAAAGAGAATGGGTATGGTCAGGAACAACTAAAAGGCCTGGCTCTTAATACAAAAAAGCGGCCGTAAATAAAATGGCGCCAGGTATGAAATGAGCACATGCGCAAGACCAAAGCAAGTCGGATTATGACTGGCAAAATACCTCCCATCTCAGTTACCTAAGTGTATAAATTAATTTATCTCAAGATATTAGGAAATGCCAAGGCTTATGAAATGTGTTTATTATTTTGTGTCGCTTAAACGTCTCCGTGTTACGAATTCCGAAGGAAGCAAGTTATTGCATTTGTACCCGTGAAACATAAATATTTATATTTTTAGCGAATTCCGAAGGAATGTAAGCTATTGCGGTTGTACCCATGAAACGATTTTAAAATACTTTATTCAAATCTCCATTATATCTGAAACCCAAAATATAAAAATTACTCTAGCGGCACAAAAATATTTGCTTTTTCGCAATGAAACTTCATATATACCATTTAAATAAACTAAGAAATATGGTTCCTGAAAACTAGGGAAATCGGGTCATAGGGAGTGGGGATTTACCTGAAATCCAAAATTTAAAAATTGCGCTAACGGCACCAATATTTGTTTCTTCACAAAAAAAAAAAAAAAAAATGGTATATAGCATTTAAATAAAATAAAAACTATAGTTTCTGAAAATTAGAGAAATTTGACTATTGGGAGTAGGGGTATACTTGAAAACCGAAATTTAAAAAGCGATCTTACTTTTAATTTTCTCTATATTGTTTTAAAATAAAAGGACAAATTAATTCAGCATATAAACTGCATTGATAACCATGCATATGTTTTATATTTAACAAAAGCATCGTCTTGAAGATAGAAAATGTGAAATATTAATCTAATATGTGTGTGAGAATAATAACTCTGTAATAACCTTCAGAAAACGTTGTGCATTACATATTTTTAGTGCAATAACATTTAAATTACATTTCAAAGCCAATGAAAATCGATGTAACTTTCAATTGTTAATTGTTGATTGAGTAGGTTTCCTTAGTTAGCAAAATAGCAACATGTTTTTGTTTTATTGAAACATATGAACATCGTATTCTTGAATATACAATGTAACTGGAAAATTTCTGTTATTTCTCTATATTTTAGTAAATGTAAAGATATTAGCAATGATTCTGTTCATAAACATGGCTACATTTAAAAATGTTTAAAAAATACACGCTCAGTATAGCTTTGTCTATCAGTGGTCATACATTTCATTTAGTTAATAGTATTCCATTAGTTTTTGTGGTTTAATCTCAATAATAACAATAATAATTCTAAAAATGTGGTTTCTCTTTTGTTATACTTATAGATTGCAAGAATTCTAATTTTGTTCCCTTAATACTGCTCTACTTGGTGAGGAATTTGCGTAGTTTACGCAGTTCCTGCGTGACGGACTTTTTTTTTTTTTTTTTTTGAATTGCCTTTAAAATGCTGTGTCTGCTAATTTTATATTTAAGATTATGGTTTTAAAGTCATTAACGATGGACTATATGAGTTAAGGAACGTTAATGATCTGGAATTTAATATACTAGAAAAAAACCTGTATACATATAACTTAAAACTTTAGTCAAATAACTGGCATACACAAGATTTGAAAGTAAGATGAATAACGCCCCAAGCAATGGACTCTCTAAGTTCTATGTACCTACGGACATGCGAGTATTATATTTCATAAATTTCCATAAGAAGGCAGATAAATATTTCAAAATTAAGTTTTATCAGTAGATATGATACCGTGAGAGAACGATCCAATTTCAATACTTCGTTTTAATTTCCTTCCTATATCATCAAAGAACTATTCTCTAACAACATGAACCCTATTCATATTTTCACCTTATTTTTTGGGGGAGGGGGTTACAGTAACAATTAAAATAACATTTCTTGCAATATACATTATATATTTAATTGCGCTTTTCTGAGGACTTTACGCAATCATTGATCAATAGAATATTTTAGGGAAAAGGTGTTATTCTATTACTGCTGGATTGCGCGATGAACGCCTTTTTATTTTATATCCTATGATATCCTAAGCCGACCACCTCGACCTTCGGGAATGGGTAGAAACAGTTGTGACACCCCCATCTAATTATACGTCTGGTCATTACGATCAAACCGAATCGTTTAGAGTGGAAAGCAGATAGTCAACGATACCAAGTTTATTGATAACAGCACTCTCTTGTTCTGGTAGCGAGGTCGTCATACATAAACAAATGTACACACTGTTGTGTTAAGGACCAAACTGAAGATATTACAACAATTCGTCAATATCATTAATTCTCGCTACCTAAGGCTATCCTGAATTTTATAGCATCCAAATACCAAAATAGCAATAAATACTGAGAAAAGGAACAAGATACTATCTACTCTTTCAAAACAATTTAATTTAAAAATTATCATTTTGCAAATTATATCAGATCCGTTTAAACAAACAGATATAGATAGATAGATAGATAGATAGATAGATAGATAGATAGATAGATAGATAGATAGATAGATAGATAGACAGACAGACAGACAGACAGACAGACAGACAGACAGATAGACAGACAGGCAGGCAGGCAGGCAGACAGACAGACAGACAGACAGATAGGCAGGCAGGCAGGTAGGTAGGTAGGTAGGATGGATGGATGGATGGATGGATGGATGGATGGATAGATGGATATTAGGCAGGCATATAGTCAGCCTTAAGGTTTATTGTGCTACTCCATTGAAAAGGGCGCCTTCATTGTTTGCCAAAGTCCGTCCCATCACAAGTTGCAGTATTTAGGTTCCAATGTTGGCATCTTTTCCCAGACCTTCTCTGTTATAGAGAGAACAAATCTCTTTCTTTCCAGGATTGGATGCTCAAACAGGATATGCGAGGCAGATTCCTCGTTCTCTCTGCACATTTTCAAGTTTCAAGTTTCAAGTTTTTTATTGATCAATATGACCTGGGGCCTACATATGACGGCCTTACAGGTGTAATTTACATATCTCTAAAGCTAGCATTATTACATGGGTATAGAGTATTTACATGTCTAAGGTAAATCCATACCGTCGACCGGTGTGGTTGCCGGCCGAAGGAGAATGACGTACCTGTGAATTAACATTATGAATCTTAATGGGTACCATTTTGCAAGTGGGTTAGTCTTTATATAGTCCCACTTTTCGTAGATGTTTCCTGAAGCGACCATGTCAATTGTTTTCCTTATTCCTCTTCTGTCCAATTGGAGAAGAGATGAGGAGAGATTCATGCTAGGGCCTAGGATGAATTTCCTAGTTTGAATCTGTCCAGGATAGGTTTGCCACCTTAGCTACTCATCCCCAATCCATATTTTAACTGCAGTCTTAGCAATATAAGTACTGATTTCGACCACGGACTCAGGTCCAAAAAAGGTGTATCAGCGTTCCTTTATGCCAACCGATCTACCATTTCATTCCCATAATGTCCTGATGCCCCGGTACCCACCACAGTTCGCGCCTGTAGCGGGACGCCAGAAAAAAAAAACAAAGCATTTTGATACTCCCATACCAGTTTAGATCGTACCTGATTAGAAGAAAGTGCATTTAGTGCGCTTTGACTATCTGAGAGGACAAGAATTCGTTTCCTCCTTCTCCCGTTAGAATAATTTTACTGAGATTACAAATGTCAAGCATTAGAAATAAAGACAAATACTAAGCCAGTAAGAAAGCAAAGGAGCCCTTTCATACTACTTGCTTGTAATATCTCTATTATTGTTTGAACAATATTAGAAACAATGTAGAATCCATCACAAGTATGCAATTTCAAAATACAGCCTTTTTCGATCGAAATCAATCGTTCATGTTTAATCATTTCGATTAATCTGCATTTGTTTTCCCTGTCTTTCTCTTTCTCTTTTTCTCTCCCTTTCTCTTATGATGCACACTACTTTAACAATTTCTTTCGAAACAATAATTACAACTGATTGGTTGGACCACGTAGTAGCATTTGTTATTAATTACTTGTGGTTTTTCTTCTTTTCTGATTGCCTTGCAAACTGTTTCCGAGGCATTAGTTAGTTGCTCGCCGGCAGCCTAGCGGAGAGCTCTTTTCGGGTTCTAGCTTATATAACGGGGCCTCAAGAGTAAAAACGGCGTTAAACACTATTCAAAAAAGAAGTGGTTCACGAGAGCCCCAAGGTAAGATCGACTAAGTTCCTGACCTTGTACCACCTCTCTAGGTCAGCCACGGCAATTTCTCTCGGTCCTCTCTAGAGGCATTACCCACTTATAAACAAAGTATTAATCGGAAGTAACGTTGTTACCTCCGCACCGCTTATTGTGAGAATTTTATCTGTTTATTCCGTTCTCACCCTAGACGCCAAATTATTTCAAATGTAAAAATGATGTCATTCAATCATCTAGAATGCACTTTTGCTCTAAGATGCAAATGTTTAAAAATATGCTCTATGTGGCTAAATTTTCCCGGAATAAGATTAACAAACGGATTTATGGAAACTGTATCCATCCCGTTGCCCACATGTGACAAACAGGACGTGGTTAGCGGTTTCGTTGCCTGCTAAGTCCGTTTTTGTTGCAAAAATTACCACATACTGATCTGAGGATAAACATTGTCTATTTCATTATCAGCTTTTTGGTTTTCATTTCGCGAAATTTGCTAATTAGCTTATACGACTGCGACCTTTTTTCTTTTTTTGGAACATCGCAATCTGTTATATCAATTAAACAGCCTCTATTCAAACGATGTAATTGGTTTTGACGCAAGGCCCCTAATCACTTCCACCTTAAGCAATTTGACTATGTCGTTCACTGTAGGCACGTAAGAAATGGGCAGTTACTCAATTCTCATTTCTGTTTCAAGTTCCTCCTTCAACAGGAGGCCAAGCTGTGCCGACATATCCAAGGCAACTGCATCACTAAAAATATATTAATACACAATAAATGGGCAGCAAAATATTAGGACTTGGCTCACAGCCAAATAGATTGACAGTATAAAGATAAACGATTTAAAAGCATGACAATTCCTTCTAACAATAAAATACAGCTTGAATATTCTAAATAGATGAGCAACTGGGTCGGCCCTGGTGGTGTAGTGGTAACCATATTTGCCTCCTAAACCCAAGATCGCGGGTTCGATCTCGGCCAGGATCGATGGATTTTTTTCGGGCGTAAAAAACCTAAGTATGGCTTCCTTCGCAAGGAAGTAAAGTCATGAGTCCCGTGTCGTACATTTACGGCACGAAAAATAACCGCAAGCCTGAAAAAAGAGGCATCAGAGCAAAATTTATCGGCCGTTTCACGCCATGAATTGAATGGAACGCTGATGACCTGAGATGTTAAAGAGCGTCCGTATATAAAAACAAATCAATATACTTTGGAGCTAAAATGCTCTCTGTTATCAAAACTGGTGTATTAACTGAAAGTACAACCATGGACCTCTGCCACCAAAACTGATACTTCAACAGAAACTACAACGGCTCTCTGCTGTCAAAAACTGCTACGCCAGTTTAGAATTCCTTACAGAAATTGTGATTTCTTATATGGCGCTTTCCCGTTAATTCCTGAACAGTATTTTATGTAGGAAGTAGTTGTTAATAAATCGACCAGGCAAAGTAGGAATAAGGTCATCTCCTTGGTCTAATGGTTAGCGTTGCTGGCTGTTAGCCATAAGGCCCGGGTTCGAAACTAGGAATTTTTTCAGGGAGGTCTGGAACGGGGCCCAGCCAACCTGGTGAGGACAATTGGGAAGCTGCCTGGTGGAGAGGTGGCGTTCTTCGATCATAAAAGCCGCGTGAATGCTGATTAAATGTCCTGCATTATTGCCCTCTGTCAATGAAATCGTAAGAGGGAGATAGAGGAAGCCGCGACAGCCCAAAGTAGGAGGAGAAGAAGGCCGGAAAAGATAGTTCATAAGTACGGAAGAATACAATTGCTTAATATTTATATCTATTACAATAGCTATCAAAAACCATTCACAATAACTCGTCATTGTGCTTTTAACAACAGAAAAAATAACAAGCGGTGATTTGTAGAAACTGCTTTAGCATTCACATAAAAATGCAGTAACCTGGCAAACACATTACTAAAAGTAAAGTTAATATTACAAATGTACTTGCCGGCATTCTACTGATATAGAAAACTTAATGGTCAATATTGAATATTACTCTTAACAAGTGCTTGCCTGTAATTTAATTTATTGAAACTTAAATTTTTAGGAACTTATAGAAAGGTATAGTTTCATACAGAAACTAAATGGTTAAACAATTTACCTGCAATTTAACAAACGAAAGTTGAAAGGATAACCACATTAAAGAAATTGAAAATGAAATAACTTTAAAAGTTATTAGGCCAACATTCTAAAGTATGCATTAAAGCACGAAAGCTACAAACATAAATAACTTTTTCAATATACTTTACAGTTTCCGCTGCTTTGGAAGTGTTGTTCAAAAGCTACCCAACCTGATAAAAGCGCTACTTCCGCCAAAGTAACTGATCGGTACCAACTATATTCTAAGGTTGGTATGGGAAGTAAACAAGATGGCGGGATGTGTGGCGGGTGTGTAAATTTCTGTGTTATTAATTTGCAGTGTTCTGGATTATTATAGTGGTTTATAAGTGAAAGTAAATAAACAATAGCGTGTCACTTCGTTTGTTTTTTAATAAGTTAATATTGAATCTGTAATTGCACCATGGACTTGTTTAATGGTAAGTTTTCCGAAACAAATGGCTTTGATTTTGATGTCTTTATTACAGCAGTGCATGACATAATAACATGTTTACATTTACCAAATAGCAATAATGAAAGGAGGGGTGGGTAAAGAGTATACATCGTGCAGATTTTGAAAGTGAAACTGTAGCGTGTATTAAACTCATCGTACCAAACTTTGTGCTTAGGGAGAACAGTTTCCCAGCAAATTTCTCAAATCTACCAATGTACGTAACGGTGTGGGTTAGCAAAGAAAGGGAAAATCCGAAAAAAAACGTATGCAGCGGGGCTTGGATCGCTAAGCTGAGAGTTATAGTGAGCCTGATATTAACATGTTTCGACTCCTTTGCAAATGAGGTTATGTAGACATTACACTGGTAGTTAAATCGTTCATGTTAATGCTATTAAACATAAGGGTTTGTTTATTTGGTTCATTGCAGTTACGTGGTTTATCACATAATTTACAGTTGGAAGTGAATAAACAACGGCGTGTTCTTTAGTTCTTTATTAAGTTAATATTGATTTACTGAAATCACACCTAGAACTTGTATAATGAAGAGCTTACTACACCATGGACCTCTCTTGTGTGCCTGGTTGTACTTCCAATTATGACAGATCATCCCGTACTACCGTATTCACATTTTCTAAACAATCACCGTTAAAAGATGAAGCTGCAATTGTTGTCTCAAAATTGCTATTTAATTATAATTGCTATTGATGGCAATTACAATAAAATTGCATCTTATTTCAGGTATTATTTAATGTGAAGTGTAACACAATAATCAAGGGTATCAATATTACAATTAGAATCAAGAATTCAATATTACATGTGTTAGTGTGTGTGTGTGTATATATATGTCTTTTTGACTAATAAGTAATGCTAAAGATATCTTTCTGTAATACTATGATTGACAGTGCACATACGTCTTTGTTGTGCTTTTGTAAAAGAAATGGACGTGTTGGACATTTTCCGGCTAAGTTAGAAACAGAACAATATAAAGGAAAGAGGATCCTTTGTTACCGTTTCAAATCCTCCCAGACAGACGGCTGATTCAAGGTGAGACTTTTATTACACTCTAAGCCTGGATACGGCTGGAAATATGAGCTCAATCGGTAACTGTATTTGTAATCAAAAGAAACACCGCATGCAGAAACATGTGTATTATGAAACCAAGATCTCTTCTGTTTCAAAGGGATGCCGCATATATGGCCATAGTGTGCTTTATCACAGATTTTTAGTGTAGGGATCTAAAACAGGGCAATTGTCTCATTTTACGTGGGAGTAGCAGATGTAAGTTTCCTGGTAAAACCCTAACTCGAGAACGAAAAACTTTAACCAATCAACATATTACAAAAACCTGACGAATAGAAGCGAGCATATAATAAACCATACCTAGTTTGATCCAATAAAAATCTAGAAGGAACCAAGTTCAATAGTATTTGGAAATACATTTTCGCGAGGGGCGGATAGGTTTAACATTAAATACAAGAAATAAGTTTTAGGCATTCGATTAATAGTAGCAATTATCAGTATAAATCTTCAGTTATTCAGTGTCACAGTAGATCAGTTAAGCCGTCGCGGAGAATCAAAGTACGAGGTGGTATCCACAATATTCGGGACTGGAGCTGCCAGCTCGACAGTAGTTGCAGTGAGTTTTGTACCGCTAGGTGGCAGCACCAGCACATCTGATGAGTGAGTATTTAACGTTTCATGCAGCTAGGTAGATATGTTGAGAGTCTATAGTACTTTTCATGATACTCAGTGTGTAGTGTGTGGCGATTTTACGATGGATCCAAGATTAGAACAGAGAGTGTGCATCAAATGCTGTGAAAATCTCAGGAAAAATGCTACGGAGACCCTCGTTTTGATTCAACAAGTATTTGGAGGACAAAGCATGAGCCGTACACGTGTATTTGAGTGGAATACTCGGTTTAGGGCTGGGCGTACAGCTATTGAAGAAAATGCTCACACTGGTAGGCCCGTCAGCTGCACAACGCCTGACATTGTTGCCACAGTTCAACACCTCGTTCCTGAGGATCGACGTCGAACCATTGAAGATCTTGTTCATGAAGTGGGAATTGGTTATGGGACATGTCAACGAATTTTAACTTCGCCGCAAAATTTGTGCCAAGGCTCCTGACCGCTGATTAGAAGGCGCAGCGTGTTGAAGCTTGCACGGAACTTCATCAGGCCGTATCCGATTACCCAACCTTCTTGTCCAGGGTAATCACCGGCGACGAGAGCAGGATGTACGCTTATGACCCTGAGACAAAACAACAATCCTCGCAGTGGAAGAGCCCGAACTCACCAAGACTAAAAAAGGGAAACTAGTGAACAGCAAAGTCAAGAGCATGCTCCTCGTTTTCTTTGGTACCAAGGGGATTGTGCACAAAGAATTCGTCCCACCAAATCAAACAGAGAATTCCACGTACTACTGCCACGTTTTGCGACGGCTGTGTGAAAATGTGCGGAGACGACGGTCCGAACTTTGGCGACAAGGGAACTGGCTGTTGCATCACGATAATTCGCCCTGTCACAATTACTTGTTCACCAGGAGCTTTTTGACGAAAAACAACCTGACGGTTGTCCCCCACTCACCGTACTCGCCTGATTTGGCACCCTGCGACTTCGCTCTATTCCCCAAACTGAAAATCAAGTTGAAAGGACGTCGGGTCGATACAATTGAGAGGATTCAAGAAGAAACGCTGTCTGTGCTAAACACCCTCAAAGAACATGATTTCCAAGATGCACTTGGAAAATGGCAGAATCGCTGGGACGTGTGAAAGGAAACTACTTCGAAGGTGACGGCGGTCATTAGTCTCAAAGTAAGTTTTTATTCAGATGGCAGCACCAGTCCCGAATATTCTGGATACCACCTCTAAATCGGTCGGTCAGTGAGAATCAGTGCAAGGGTAATAGTAAGAATACGGCTTACAGGTCACCCCGAGTCATTGCTAAGGTATAGCCGTCCACATGACATCACGATAAATCTTTACAGCAAAGTGAGTGGTGTGATTATAAAGTGTTAACACGAATTCATAAGTGCCTGTCAGATTTCAAAATTGTGTTTAAGAGAGTAAATCCACGAGTGAAGATACTGAATTATAACCCCAGGGTAGATTATAAAACATAAACAGGACAGAATAACCACACGACACAATTACGGCATGTTCCTAAATCCTCCAATTGTCGAATAAATTAAAAGTTCAACCAGAGCCATTGTCCTCCCTAATGACTTCAAGTTACTAAAAACAATTCATATTCCCCTGAGGTCTCTATCCTCTGCATTGGAACCAGAGAAATAGATAGCATCAGAACAGGCTTCAAGAGCCGAGGCAAGGTAAAAAGAACATCTAATCATCTGATTAAATAAATAAATAAATAAATAAATCACCATCGACATTAAACCCTCCCCCCACAATAATAACGGTTCCCAAACGGCTTCCCAAACAAGGGCATCGAGACAGTAAACTTCATTAGTTCATCAAACATACTAAAACGCCCTCGACCACCAATATTTTCCGTTCCAAAGAGAAGTGGATATAGAGCATACACCGTGCAAATTTTGAAGTTAATGATAAAACTGTAGTGCGTATTAAACCTTTCCTACCAAAATTCGCAATTAGAGAGGATTAATGGTGAACCAATTCGTGTTTCTTGAAAATATCCAAAATTAATTAATAATGCTTATCCAACAATTTCCCCTAATCTACCTTCATATCTGACAGTGAGGTTTAGCAATAAAAGGAAATATCCAGAAGAACGTATGAAACGAATTTTGGAGCGAGATGAACAGAGGTTTAGTAAATGGTGTGAGCAGGATATTATAACATGCTTCGTTTCTTTGCAAGTGAGGTTAAGAAAAGACAGGTACTCCCGTTTATATTACCAAGGAAGGTTATGTCCTTTTCTTTAAAATAGAGAAAAATAAATACGATGCTATCACCACTATGTCGATTAGTTTTAAGGTGTTCAGTTATTTGGAAGTTGTATTTTATAAATAGCGTTTGCCTATGGAGAAGTTTATAATTCATATTGTTTTATATTTCGTTTACATATGAGAAATATTGTTTGTAAACAATTTCAGATTCTTAAAAACCATCGAAATATTTTCTAATGAATAATATCATCTTGTCAACATAATACTGCATAAGTTTCGTATTTGCTATTGGCAGAAATCGGGCAGCCATTTTTTTCCGTTTTCGGGTCTGTAAATACAGTCGGTCATGCACTGGCCTGAACAAGAGCGAAGAAAACCGAGAAATCGTAAACAGTTGGCGATCCTCGCTAAGATCTATTTTTTTTAAACTCAAACTAACCTAACCTAACCTAATGTATGAAAAAGTAACATTTATTCGATTGAGAATAGAGTAAGAAAAAAGTGTTATTGTGAAGTAATATTATTTTTTTGTTAAAATCAAATAAAAAACTATCCCAACTTAACCTAATGTATTAATTATTTTTTATGTTATATTTAAATTTTTGCTAAACTTAAACTAAACTAACGTAATTTAACGTATGAAAAAATAACATTTATTGAATTAAGAATAGTGTGGGAAAATGTGTTATTTTGAGAGTAATATTATCGTTATACTATATTATTTTTTTTTTTGTTAAACTAAACTAAACTAACCCAACCTAACGTAACTTATGAAAAAAGTAGCAATTATTCTATTAAGAATGGTGTAGAAAAATTATAAATATTTATAAAAACTAGTAAACTTTTTGAGGAAAAAAAGATTACATGTAAGGAAAAAACATTATTCATGGGGAACGAACCACTACCTTCACATTATTAGGACGACGCTCTAACAGGGCTTCACGCTCGAAGTGAAAATTATTTGCCTAAAGTAACAGTTACTATCAAAATCGTAACTAGTCGGCAGTCTTCGCAACTGTTCGGGACTGCCGGCTGTAAATGCATTTGTTTTGTACGTTTACTAGATTGTGTACATTCCTTGTTAGTGTATGCAAATGAAGAGAGCAGTTTGTAACACGGGTTGGAAGGCGAGAGTAAGGAAAGAAGACACGCATTTGGCATGAAAGCGTGTGCAGATGCGTGTTCAACAGCATAATAATAATAATAATAATAATAATAATAATAATAATAATAATAATAATAATAATAATATTTTGCACCAAGCGTTGATTAATTTGATTTGGTTTATTTACGGACGCTCTTTAACATCATCAGCATCCCGGTTTATTCAGGGAGTGAAACGTCCGATAAATTTTGCTCAGAGGCCTCTTCTTTCATGCTTGAGGATCTTTTTCGTGCCGTAAATGTACGACACGGGACCAACGGCTTTACTTCCCTTCCGAAGGAAGCCATACTTAGGATTTTTATGCCCGAAAAAAATCCATCGATCCTGGCCGAGTATGAACCCGCGATCTTGGGCTTAGAAGGAAAGTATGGTTACCAGTACACCACCAGGACTAACATCAAGTGTTGAGGATACATTTGTTGTTTAATTATATTTTGTTGTGCTGTGAGCTAAATTTCATATGCAATTCTATTTTGTTTTCTTATTATGTAAACTTTTTCAAATTTCGTATTTTTTATGTCAATGTTTTCAATACAAAATGTATAAGAGAAATATTTCAAGACTTTTACATTTCCACACGTATTTCTTTGCTCTTATTCCTAAACATTAAAAGTAATATTTGAAGTAGTGTATTTAATCAACTTTTTAAAATTTGTTATACAAATTTAAGAACATTATACTAGAAATGCCTTCTTATCCCGTCATATTCGGCACAAAAACCTTTTCTCACCCAAACCCTAGAAACTTAATACATTAATCAGTACGTATCCAAAAAGTTGAAGGAATTTGTGCTGCATAGCACGGGCGGGAGAGTGCCAATAATGCGCAGAATTTCTTCCATTCGACGCGTTAACAGAAAAGTACGGACACATGCTATAACTTTTATTATCTTATAAATCCACTTCATTACACTGAATTAAGTTTTATACATTTTCTCATTGTTGTGATTCTAAACGGCGGTGGCAGCACCTAACGTTGAACCGCACTATCTTTTTACCCGTCTCTTTCAGTCAAGGTTTTAATTAATATTCTTGTTAACGTTGTACGAATGCTTTGCTATGCAAGCCTAACATTTGAATGTAGATCTATTCGTCAGTAGCCATGAGCTCTAACGTTTCCGCCTATGCACTAGTCGTCCTTCTCTCAGCGTGGCAGCTGAAATTCTTATACAATTTCTTATTCCGATTCGCGAGGCTGCAAACAATCCGAGTAATGCAATGGCTAGCTTATTATACGGAGCGAAAAAAAAAAATCGTAATTGTAAAATGTTTCTTTTTTTCACTGTTAGGAGTATGCAGGTTGATGAAAGCCGGGGGCAGGACAGCAGGAGTTTTACTCTAGGAATGTACGGGTGTACTCTTGTGTGTGTGCATTGAGTATTCGTTAGCCGGCATAATACAGCGTATTAATTACGTTAATATGACTCAATTCAGGTATTCTATTGCCCAAAGGGTATTCCTTGATATTCAACTTTCAAGTCGAAGTTAGATTCGTAAACTAGTAAATACATTTCGTGAAACGGGAAGAATTATGAATAAAAATAGTGCACAGGAAGAATTATTAATAAAAATAATACACAAGGGCGTAAAATACTCACAGAAGAAACATAGGGCTTGCTATGGAAGTCTCCCTAAAATCACTTCGACATCTTTCTCAGCAAACAATAATTTCCTGTTGCTCTGTTCTAACGGCTACAAAGCTACTGAAGTTAAAACCCTATAAAATTACTCTAGGGCAAGAACTTAAACCGGGTGACCCTGCATCCAGGAGCAGATTTTGTGAGTCGATTTTAAAAAGTGTGCATGAAGGAGAAATTGACACTAATCAAATATTCTTTTCTAAGTGGGTATTTTAATTCATGAACACCCAACAATGGAGTTCATAAACGTTTAACTGGCGAATCCCTACATGATCAAAAGATAGAAGTGTGGTACGCCATCAGAGGGTAACAAAATAATAGGCCCTATTTTCTTTTTTATGACACACATATTAATGATAAATATGTGTAGAATATTTTGGAATAATTTTTCCGTGAATTAACTGAGGTGGAACGTAGATTCGCAAATTTCAAACAGAATTCCGCAACGGTACACATAGCCCATGCAAGCAATTCAGGAAATATTCGACGATAATGTCATCACTAACAATATACTACCATCTCAGGGTGACATTAACGGAGAGGATGTACAAGACAAATACACGCACATTAGAACTGAAAAACAACATTTGTAAAGATATTTCTTCCACTTTTCAGAGGGAACTGCAGAGGCTATTGGTTAGTTTCTTAAGTCAATGCCAGAAATGTATGGAAAATGAAGGGAGCCAGAAACTTTGCACCTTTTCAGTTGGCAATCGTGCAGATTAACAAACGAGGAATGCTATCCATTGCATCTTCTGAACCAATTATAAAGTAGTATTGTCACTTTTCCTTACTCGCAGAGAAATTCTGGAGCGGCAATAGCTCTAGTCCCGAGCCATAGCGGAGAAAGCCGAACTTTCACAATAAAGCTCTTAAGCACAACGGCTAAAGCGTCATGCTAAAAATTTGAAGGTGGCGGGTTTGAACCCTCGCATACCATTTTTTTTTTTTTTTTTTAATTTCTGCCATAGCTAAAGGAGATTTGCCACCATTACAATCATTTACTCGCTAACACAGTGCTATGCACACAATGTGCTATAAATTGATATTTACGATTTTATTTCTTCTGCTGGAATCAAAGTGCCATTATTACAGTGATTTAACCGCTTTCTATGAATTTATATTTACGAAAAAGAGCAAACCATTTAGCGTGTGTGCATGCGTATATATATATATATATATATATATATATATATATATATATATATATAAGAAAAATAATGTAACACTATTAACAATGTAACTAAATTAACAATAATTATAAAAGCATAAAAGGATAAAACACTAAGAAATAGACTTGTTTCTTGTCATAGAAGAACTCAAGTAGTTCAAAATATAGCGATTTTTCTTAGTGTTTTGTCTTTTCCTGCTTTTATTATTATTATTATTATTATTATTGTATTGTATATTAATTAATTGCGAATCCAATAAGACAACGCATGGTAAAAAGTGGAAAACTCAAGTTTTGTAGTAAGAAACAACGTTTTGCTGCAAAAAAGTTACGGAGGACAACGCATAGGTTACATTATCTTCAACAAAAAAATTAATATATATAATATAATATATATATAATATATATATACAGTACTTTCACAAGCGGCCACGCAAATAGAGAAAAATGTCCATCTCTCGTTCGGCACTAAGAAGTTCGCCTCTCTCCGCTGTCGCTCCGGACTGGAGCTCTAACCGCTCGAGAATTTCTCTACGGGTAAGGGCAAGTGTGTTATCGGTCGGTCAGTCAGTAGTGACGTAGAAGCTGCAGTGTTGACGGTTTTTTATATTTAGTGTGCAGCTTATTTCTCGTGCTTGAATTCAGTTACTGTGAACGGAATTAATTGAAATTGTTGATTTGTAGTAGTTAAAAATTGTACCAAAGATATAATTTTCATAGTGAGTCCTTTACGTCGAGATGTTACACGGGCGCAAAATGCTGTTATAGATGCCAATATCTACGGTTCGATATTTCTTCCTACTTAAAATCTTGAAGAAATATCTACGCAATAGATCTCTCAATGTCGAAAGTTTATTCTTTATAATGCTTACGTTACTATGGAGCAATTTAATTGCGGTTATAAATAATACTGGAGCGAAGTAATTAATTATTATGTACACTTAATATACGTTTATGAGGAGATATTCAAAACTCCACAATACCAGCCGTTAAACAATGCTATTGCAACGTCGCCAACATTACACGAACTGACACTGTTAAGCCAGCGGTCTGGGTATAATATTAACTAACGCGGCAATCATAGCTCTGGACTTTCAGACGCCGTAGCAGATTCAACTGACGTATGACCATTACGCGTAGAGCGGTCCTGCGAAGTAAAAATCACCAATGTAACTTAAAATAAAGTACAAAAAGAAAGAAATAAAACATATGAAAGTAAAGCAGATATTGCAATTTTAATTAAAACATTATTGATACTGTAATTTCACTAACCAGCTCTATTCATAACATCGATGGACCCAGCTTCCTGACTGATATTTAATCGTCCTTTTTTCATTATCTATAAGGAAGAAAACTTATTCATTAAAATTATGAATACTTTTGCTTACAATCTTGAGGACCTAAGTGTCGACAGACGATCTTATTTGGGTTAAATAAATTAATATATTGAGACAATTGTTGTGTTTAGCATCGATCCCATGCCCGCTTAGAAATAATATTTATATATAATATAATCACAGAAGGGTCATAGGCATATGGTTTACACACATTGTTTACAGGAATAGGAAAGAAGGCAAAATACCATTGAAAGGGGAGGTTGGCTTTAAAATAGCCCAACATTGTAACCTTTTAGACTAAGAGGATCTCTCTGTAATGTTACTTCAGGTCAATTAGAACTTGGAAAACAACCGGATATTGAACAAAACCCGATCTCAGGAATTTGGAAAGCACGAGTAATTCTTTTGTTAACAGTGCAGAGAAAACTCAGGCAATAAATATCAAGATAGAATCATAAAACCTCTGTTACGGTTCTCTTTTAAAATATTATTTATGTGAAGAGCCTAAAACTATAGATTTTGCTGTGGGTGGATCCGAATAAAATGTTGGAAGATACCATATGAGAGTTAAACGATAATAAATTAGCATAAAAGCTCACCGATAGGTGTAGGAAGAACAGATCAAGTGACATTTAGAATATATTTATAGCCTCTAGACCGATCACCTCCTTGGTATAGTGGTTAGCGTTGCTGACTGTTGCCCGGGTAGGCCGGGTTCGATTCCCAGCACCTATTTAGGAATTTTTCTAAGATAGCGAGGTTCCGAACGGGACGGGATGTACCCAGCCTCGTGAGGACAATTGGTAAGCTGCCTGATGGAGAGGTGGCGATCTCCGATCTACTAAGCCGCGATATAGCATTCAGCGGGATCGGTGTGCTGATAACATGCCTCCCTGCAATACTGCAATCTACCAATGATATCATGTGATGGAGGTAGAAGACGCAGTGGTCGTCGCGTTAAGCTGGGGCCCACATGGGGCTGTAAAAGGCTTCACTGAGTACAGAAACCAATAGACAGGGCAGTTAATAAAAATGGTTGTAATGGATTTGTTACTTATTAGTTGGGGCTGAAGTGAGTGGGAGAAGTGTAAGAAAGAAAAGAGAAAAAAAGCGAAAGTGTTAATAAAGTGTGTAAACAGGAACTATGAGTGCTATACTATTGTTTGTTTATCATCTCCTTTCCCTATGATTATGCATATTATTATTGTTATTATTGTTATTATTACTGTTATTATTATAGTTATTATTATTGTTGTTATTATTATTGTTATTATTATTGTTGTTGATATTATTATTATTGTTATTATTGTAGTTATTATTATTGTTATTATTATTATTGTTATTATTATTGTTGTTGTTATTATTATTATTGTTATTTTGTTTATTTACGGACACTCTTTAACATCTCAGGTCATCAGCGTCCCATTCTATTCAGGGCGTGAAACGGCCAACAAATTTTGCTCAGAGGCCTCTTCTTTCAGGCTTGAGGTTCTTTATCGTGCCGTAAATGTACGACACGGGACCCACGGTTTTACTTTCCTTCTGAAGGAAGCCATACTTAGGATTTTTACGCCCCGATCCTCGATCCTGGCCGGGTTTGAACCCGCGATCTTGGGTTTAGAAGGCAAGTATGGTTACCACTACACCACCAGAACCGACACCTGTGATGATGCATCACCAAAAACGTTCAGCTGGTAAATTGAGTTTATAGCAGAAAAAGAAACATTACTAGATTGCGGTACCGAATGGAGATTCGATCAATCACCCTTGAGATAACACTCCATTTGTAAAATTCGATCACCTCCTTATCCACAACGAATCCAAACACAATCACAACGTATAAAAATAAATTAATACACAAACACCGCCGCAATATTTTAGAAACCGTACTGTGTCAGCATAAAGCAACGAGTTGGTGTAGGTAAGTTTTCACGATTCCTTGCCGATTCGATCACAGCTTGCACGTGTGGGCAGTTAGACCAAATGTAGCCATCAGAAGGTAGAGGCCATAAAACCTCCCCGTATCTTTGTATCTGTGATTTGCAGCCCTGGCGTTTGTCGGGAGGAAGCATGCAGCTCTGTGCGAAGCGTGTTTCCATAAATGTAGCCATAAATTTATTTGGGGTGGATACGCTAGGGAATAAATATTCAGACTAGCATTTTGTTATTTTTTACATATAAATGGACAATTTTCATGCAGGAATTTTCCTTAGACTACTAAAACCGATAAGAAGCAAGGAATGCGCACAGACAGAGGGAACGAGAGAGTTCTTTGTGTGTGTGTGTATGTGCGTGTGGCCATTTTAGGAAGGGGAGGAGCCAGACAAGGGTTCAGTGACTTTAATATACCTGAGTTCGTGCCTCGGCTTGGCAGACAGCTACGATTTGCTTGTTTAAAGCCATTCCGGCCACCGTTATATCAACACAATGCTTTAAATGGGGTCTTAAAATTCCAGTTCTTTAAATTATCGTACTATTTGATTGTTTAAACAGGTAAGGGAAGATTCGAACAACTTGTTTAATCTAATCCGATATTCTCCGCTTGTTTTTCTGCATCGTCTTTCATTCCCTTGCTTTTCTCCCAAATAATTTAACACTCTTTCCATCCGTCTTAGAAAGTATGAGGGCTACCTTTTAAGTTTTTACAAATACTAGGAACAAACTATTTTATTGCTTTACAGAATATTTGCCTTTATACACTTTCGCATTCGTTCAAACCAATTATCGAAAAAAAATTTTCCACTCTGAAGTTGGTATTTCAAAACCATGGCTTTTAAAGACTTCATCAGCTTCTTGAGGTGATGAAAATCACTGTCCACATATTTTTGATTTGACGTTCGGGAAGAAAAAGAAGTCGATAGGTGATAAATCAAGCGAATACGGGCAATTATTCACCAATTCCACGCTTTTCTCCATCAAATAATCAATTGTTTCACGTGTTGTGTGAGAGCTGGCATTGTCATGATGAATGGTGCGATGTTTTCGACTGGTTTTTTTTTTTTTTTTTTTTTTTTTTTTTTTTTTTTTTCCCCTTATTTCGTCGATGACTTCTGTCAAGCAAATTGTTGGATCTCATTCAGCATTAACTGTTCTTGGATCCTCTAAAGGAATGGTTGCGACATGTCTAGTACAACCAAGGAAACAAATGATCATTTTCTTGGAAGTGCTTCATGAACAAACAACTTTTGTGATCCGTATATCTTGGTACACCCAAACAGTGGATTGTTGCTTAGTTTCATCACCTGATTCGATGTTGTACACAGATTTTGCATTTACTCGGCAGATTTATTTGAGCATTTCCATTTCATTACACCAATAAAAACGAGCATTATTATTATTATTATTATTATTATTATTATTATTATTATTATTATTATTATTATTATTTTTTTTTTTTTTTTTTTTTGAGCTTTGGTCCAATAATGCGGAGTCCATCGGGAACAGATCTTTTTTGCAGCTAAATGTTGAAATAAATCGAATGTACTGCTGTCTTCGATATGTTTAAGGGTGCTTCTATCTCACTGTAAGTCACAAGCCGACCTTCTTCAATCATGTTGCGCACAGCATCGATGTTTTTGGAATGACAACCGATTTTTGTCCACCTTCACGAAATTAATCTGACGGACGCACAACCACGACGATAGTCTACAAACCAATTGTAAACTATCTTTCCTGAGGTGCTTCAATACCAAAAGTTGAACGAAGGAATTTTATGCATTGCTGTTGAGTTAGGTCTTTACTAAAATCGTAAAAAAATCATCCAACGAAAACCTTCACGTGAAATTTCCATTTTTTCGCGAAATTGTTTGGTTTAAACGCTCACTGTAAACAAGCTATTCGGTCAGTTTCTAAGCTGCAATTGTTTTCACAATAAATGTCAAATTTTCCGAAAATAGTAATGGCAAATCTCAATAGTGCCACCGAGTGGTGTTCGTAAAAACTTAAAAGATAACCCGGTCATAAGAGCCACTTAAGACTGCCCAATATTTGGCACTCAACATTTAAGTTTTACGCGCGGCGAGTCACACGTCTAAAATCTACACGTCGCGACACTAATTTTGAAGCCTTGCATTCTTCAAGAACGCATTCACTCATCGTTGAAGTCTACACTCTGCGACGCAAGCATTTCTGAGTCTATATGCGTCGAGATATAAGCTGAAGCAATGATAATACATTCAATTTCAGACCCGTGCAAGTCACGGCAGCTAAGTTTATATTCAATGTAACTCAATTCTATCGTACGCAAAACACCAGAGGACGCGAAAGATCTAGATCATAATAAATTACAATATGCATTATGTCTCATCGTGTGGTTATTTATACTACTGTTCTGCTCTTCCAGTCATATTTAATACGAATTAACAAAATAGCGTAAGAAATTGTTGTCACTGAAGCTAAACATCAAAACCGCTTCATAATTTGGGACCAACAAAAACAACTACGACGAAACCTACTAAAACCTCTCAGAGACCAAATAAATGAAAATACATGTGGTGATTTCGGGATTTAGGGATCATAGTATTAAACATTCCACCTCAATTTCAGTTTTCTGCATCATGCGATCAGCGTTTGCAGCTTCGTGCTGCTCCGCAGGAAGAAAATCGAATTTTGCATTCTTTCCTCCCGATGCGGATGAACCCTCGAATTGAGTTTCGAAGAATTCCGCATTTCTTATATGAGAAAATATCAGTATCCCAGAAATTTGGGTTCGCTTTGTGAAATTTCAGAGATGGGAGACCTTACATTATATTGAAGCCTTTTTGTTTCGGTCCGTAAATCTGCCCCCAGAACTAACCTGTGGCGAAAGCCTGTAAAACTTTTTTTAATCTTATAAGGAGCCAATAATGAGTGATTGATTTGTAGTAGGATGTTTTTATTCCGAACCGTTAGTAGCAGTGCACCACCCTCACTTACCCTCTTTATGTGGAGAAGAGGTGCAGCCGCCGAATAAACCACGTGGGGCTGGCGTGATAGCTCGTTTAAACTTTTGAACATCCCTGAGGGGCGTGAACTACCATGTGACCACCATGACAGTCGGAGACATACATACAATGCGTAAGAACCGGCCTTTCTTTTATTTCGGGGTTGTTTGTGACAGAGAAAAATTGTCGAATGTTGGATAACCTTAGGTGGCAAAGTAGGCAGTGCTAGTGATTTTATTTATTTATTTAAAGTAGACCTGAAGCAGTTTTGTCGCTATTCTTAATCGATAAACAAAAATCCTTTTGTCCTCCCAATTTTCTTACAAGAAACATTATTTTATTCGCATTCAAATGGAAGAGCAAGTAGGCTCTAAGGTTGTAACATGGCCACACCCCATGTGTCCTTATGCCTATATGTTCTGAAATGTTTGAAATAAATTTGTTTAGAAGCATTGTCACTGTCTAGCATTTGTAAGCAGCCTTGGTTATTGGGGTATTGCGTTAGTTTTAATATAAACGAATATTTAGATTTATAATAATGAATAATTTATCATAGGAGATAAAGGACAAAGCTTATCAAATATGGTTAAATACAGGAACAAAAGAGGGCGGAAAAAGTATATATGAGCCACAGAGCATAGTATTAAAGGAAGTTATAGGGACAAAAAACGAGAAAAAAGTATATATCGTTATAAATTGTTGTGTAGGTTTTGAGCAATCAACTGCTGCAAAAACATTCTCAAGGGAACGAGAGGAAATACAGAGAAGAAAATGAAGATTAATTTTTATATTTATATTAATGGTTAGAACATTTTGAGAACTTATTAAATGAAGAAATATGTAAATTTAAAGAATATTATAGTGATTTTATACATAGAGATATTGACTGAGATGAAGTTTTGAGGTAAATATTAAAATATAGAGAAGATATTTCTACTAGAAGCCCCAAAGGAGATTAAATTTTGTTATATCATTTCTATACACAAAATGGGATATAGAAAATGTTAAGAACTATCTAGGAATCTATGTTTAATGAATCCCACAATGAAAAATTTTGGTCAGAATAATAAAACATCGTTTAGAAATTTAACACCACAATTCAGAGAAAGGGAGTTCTTACAACCAGAATATTCTGTATATTTCACGTCTCTACACTATGAGTTCTTTTTGGATAAAAACAGAGAAAAATTAACAGAGGTAGGACTGGTTTTTATAAATTGTGCGAGAATACACCTAGAAATTTATAATGCCAAAATTTTAATTAGCGAAGACTGAACTTTCAAAATAAAACTCTTGCATGTTCATTAGTACATCAGGAAACGGAGACAATAGCTTGTGTTTTTGAAGAAAAATTTGTGCTAAAGATCTACCCATAAATAGATCTCACATATCTGGGATCCAACTTCGTAAGCGAGTTCTTTAAGAAAATTCTGAAGATAAATATCACATCCTATCACCCGCAAAATAACGTTGCCTTCTTCTAGTAGAATGTTTACGATGTTTTATATCGGAAGACCAGACAGCTTGGGACAGATGCCATCCATATGTGACCTTAGGTTTGATACAACATCGCATACAGCTATCAGTAATTTTTGGAAGAAAGGTTAAATTACAAAATCAACCTCCATAAAGAGACTACAATTATGAAAGCTATACCCAGGAACTAAAATCCAAACTCCAGAGGTGTCATGCTAAAGCTAAGGAAAACTTAAAATATTGTAAAGAGCGAAATAACGAACGACAATGATTCTCAGAAGGAGATTTCTTTGATGAAAGTAAGGAGAGGGCGATCTAAAAAGATGTCATCGCAATTGCTTGAACCACATTAAATAATAAGTGTTCAAGGAGTAAATGTAGAAATAAGAATAAAAATAAAACAATAGCTGTTCCTGTAGAGAAATATTCCTAATCTCCAATTCTCTCCTACAATACGAGGGTAAGTCCATAAGCTTCCTGCCTCGACGATAAGGATTATCGCCTTCACAAAACCTTTATTTGATGCCTTACCTTATCTGTTAAGTAAATAGTTGCATCTGTAACTTCCGCTCTGCTGTGTTCAGTTGTTCAGATATAGTTGCATAAAGAAGGGTATGTGTAGAAGATTGTCACATGTTCATATTGGAATATCGAGCTGTTGTTTAAGTTGTTTACAAAACAACTTACTCCAAATTAAATTAAACAGCGATTGGACGGTGTCTATGCGGAAGCATCCCCCTCATATTCCACTGTAAAAGAATAGGCCAAACTTTTTCGAATGGGTCGAGAAAGCATTGAAGACGAAGAGCGTGCAGGTTAGGCCCTTGGAGGTGTTCGCTCCTGAAAACATCGCTCTTGTGGAAGGATAAATTATGGAAGACCTGCGACTCAAAGTTACAGAAATAGCAGCAAGGTTGGGCCTTTCTAAAACAACAATCTTTTGAATTATTCATGAACATTCAATCATGAATAAGGTTAGTGCAAGATGGGTACCTAGACTTCTTTCCTCAGTCCAAAAGCAGTAACGAATCATCTGTTGTCAGGCATTTTCGGAACTCTGTCATGCCGTGGCAACGAGAGAGAAGTTCTGCAAACCATTGTTACAACAGATGAAACTATGGTCCTCTATCATGCTCCCTTGTTCAAAAGAGAATCAATGGAGTGGCGTAAACATGGCGAAGCACCGCCTCTAAAGGCCAAGGCCACTCAGTCAATCAAGAAGATCATGACCACAATCTTTTGGAACTGTGAAGGAATACTCTTCATTGACTTCAAGGAGAGGAACACCACAGTGAATGGAGAGTACTATGCTGGCCTATTGCACAGATTACGTGCTTCCATCAAAGAGAAAAGGCGAGGAAAGCTGAGTGGTGATGTGCGCCTTCTTCACAACAACGCACCCTGCACACAGCTCTTGTTGCAAAGGAAGCTTTGAAGAAATGTGGCTTCAAGAAGATGGACCATCTACCCTACAGACCAGATCTAGCTCCCAGTGACTATTTTCTCTTCTCAAAATTCAAGGACCTTCGAGGAAGGAAATTTAAAAGAAGTGATGGATGCTGCTTATGCCCATTTTGCAGACAAGACTTCTGACTATTTGGTTGGGAGGGATTGAAATGTTAATTCAAAGATATGAGAAGTTTGTTGTAATAAATGGTAACTATATTGAAAAGTGAAATATAGTTTTTGTCTTTATTACACCTAGAAAATGTTTAGGCCGGGAACTTATGGACCTACCCTTGTAGTTCCTATGCCAATACGCGCGGACAAGATTACTACAAATTCACGTTGATTCTGCCAACACGTGAATTCCTTTTGACGAATGGATCTGAGAAACATTTTGCAGGGTTAAGGGTCGATGAAATAAACAAATGTATGAATGAAAAAGTACACACTGAAGATTATGAAATTGTGTTATTACTGCTCTTCAGACGTTAACACAAAACTTATCAAGTTGAAGTAAACCTATGGACAAAATTAGACATCAACGAATGATTATTTTGGCATCAGAAAGAGAAACGTTGACAATGGTATGTCCTAACCAAGATGCACGTGATACAGGAAAAGCACAATTAGCAGACTTTTGTAAAGAATATAGTAACAAAGTTCTCATTATTGATCCGATATGACGAATAATTGTAGCAAAGATATTGTACCTGCATTAGATTTAGAATTTGACTGTCTGAAACTCCGGAATGGATGATACATTTCAAGGAGTTGCAGTAAAAAACTCTTGAAAATATTTTAGTACACGTGGCCGGCAAACAGACTAAAGTGGAAGCAGAAGAGAAACTCATTGACGATCATTATTATAAAAATATCACATGGTACATGGCTCAACGATTGCAACACATGTCGTTACAATTTCTTCCCGAAGTGTTGCCAGTGTAACTGGTTTTCTACGGCATACAACATCCTTAAGAGTTCCCCATAGGTAGAAGTCCAACGGAGTTAGATCCGGAGAACGCGGTGGAAACTCAATCGGACCTCTTCGTCCTATCCAGTGCCTTGGAAAAATGTCATCAAGGTACGCACGTACATCTGGTGGTAATGTGGTGGTGCCCCGTTCTGTTGAAAGTAAAACTACTCATTTTCATAGAGAATGACGGGTAAAACGGATGTGAGTATTCAGGTACACAAGTTAATAATTTTTCCTTCACATATTCATTGTTGATTTACCTGTCACGTAGTAATGCTAGCATAACGTAATATGAGTCACATCTGTTTACAGAACATCATACGATAATGTTGGCTTCATTTGGTTATTGTTGATTTACCTGTCACGTAGCAACGCTAACATAACGTAATGTGAGTCACATCTGTTGACAGAACATCATACGATAATCTTGGCTTCCTTTTTTCATTGTTGATTCACGTAGCAACGCTACCATAATTTGAATAATCTGAAATATATGTAAACTTTAGCGGCAGTATGACATTACAGCGCTACCGAGCGATCCTCAACATTGTTGACCTGTTTTTCTAATATATATTTTCAAAGTGTAACACATCAACTACGGGAGAATCATGAAAACATGGTTTTACATACATCTTCTTAGCTAAATCCACAAATAAATAATTTCTCTTTTCTCATTATAGTAAACAACCTTCTAATAGCCATTCACAAATGTAAACATCGGAAAGCGTATTTAAATTGTGTAATACTTCCATTAACTTCCATTTGATTGGTAGATGGCATGTGAACGCAGAATTATGTATCGTATTACCACAAGTATCGTTTTCAAGAATTAGTTTATAGGGTTAAATGCAATTCATGTGAACAAGGAGGTAAATTAAGTTTTATAAGTTATTCAGTGCGAATAGCTGTTTCCCTCCAATTCTACACCGCATTATTGATACACATTGTTGAGATAGTTAATTGTAATTGTTGCTTATATTGGTTTTACTGGAAGTGAAGCATTTTGCTTGTTTTTCTGTCTGTTTTAGTATTTTATTTAACAGGTATCTTTTTATTTATAGTGGATATCACACCTATGAACAGAAGTAAAGCCTTAACATGAATTCAGTAATGTGGCTCGGAGACTAGCAGAATGAATGTAATGTAACTTTGGGTGCTGTTAATAATATAATTAGAAGGGAAAATGAGATTCGGTCACCTCAAAGGAAAGGTCGATGTAGCCGAAATTGAAAAACGTTCTGGAAAGATAATGCCTATCTAATCGGAACCAGTAAAATAGATCCTGAATATAACGTTTTTTGATTTATAAGATTTGGAGGTTGCAGGGGTGAAAATCAACGCTTCAACAGTGCTTAGGTGGCTTCTAGAAACTAGAAAGAAATCTCGAATATCGGTCAGAAAGCAGCTATTGACGTATCCTATGAAGGGAAAAAAAAAAAAAAAAAAAAAAAAGAGAGATTGGCATGTGCTAGAAAATATCAGAGCTGGACACAGAAGGGTCCTATTTTCTGATGAAAGTAATTTTGAAGTGCAGAGTTTGAATGTCTCGCATGTAAGAAGAAGCGAAGGAGAGCAGATCTCACCCAAGCACATGAAACAGATAGTAAACGTTTTCAATTATTTGGAGCTGTTTTGCATTCACGGGCACTGAACGTTTCCTATTGATGGAATGATAAACAGCGACATCCCAATTTTAGAGAACAGAGCCACTCTAGAGCTGAAGAAATTGGCAGAGAAACTGAACATTGAAAAGACGATTTTCCAGCAAGACTTTACCCCATGTCATGCATCGAAGAATGTTAAAACTTCATGGCAAAAAATGGTTTTCAATATTTGATCTGGCCTGGAAATTCACCGGATCTCAACCCTATAGAGCATCTAGATTATCTAGAAACAAACAAGGAAAGGGGACTGGATCACTAAAGAAAACATCATTTGTGCTGTGGTAAAAGTGTGGTTTCATGACCCAGAAATAGGTGAAATATGTAAGAAACACATTGACTGTATACCCAAACGAGTGAAAATAATAAATAAGGCCAAGGTTAGTAAAAGTAGGTAATATTGAAATTTTGTGAAATAATTAAAAAAATACAACAAAATATTTGTCCACATTAATTTTTACAAGGGCATGTACATGTTGTTATTTGATTTGGTTACTTTAAGTGTTAAAACTTGGGAATTTAAACTAGGTTGGTTACAATAAAAGGACATTGGTGAATCATTGATCACGACATTGATTATAATGTACGATATGTTAGCAATGATGGTAATTGCAGTAATATTTCATTCTACTATACCAAGAGAGGTGCGTGAGCAAATTGCCGTAAACTTAAGAAAACATTAGCGTAGTAATTTGTCAACACCTCTCATCTTGAAGGGAAGGAGGTTACCTACGCGCACTAAGAGATACTCAAAACTCACATTAGCTCCTATTTATAAATGCACTTCAGGCTTTGGTATGTAATGAAGTTATTTCATGTTAACCAATCGAGAAATAGCGACTTGTTTTCGTCTTTAATCATACAGGATGGGAAGGTATTCCATTTTGAACGTCATATTTGTAGTGGGCGGACTGGTCGGAGCAGCACATGAATGAAATTACAGAGGACATGTTAATGAATTGCTGAGCACACACACAGCAGGCACATATTGTGTCAGGCATTTCTTCCTCAGCAGGGAGTATTGTAGAAAAACTATCATGGAAAGTAAAACAACCAGTTTTAGTGGTTGGAGGCTCTTTGTTAAGCACTTTAGCTATTGTCTTCATCAAAGATAGCCCAAAATTTACCGCTCTCAGCAAAGTTCCGCTATTGGGTGTTAGATACTTGTTATTGATTCTTCTATGAAACAGGAAGTTCCTGCAAATTACTTTTTGTTGCTGTCAATTGGTGTTAATTGAAAATCCGGACTAACAACTGCTCATAAAATTAGCACCTTGAATTATTAATCGTACTGTTTCTATTGCCATAATCTTTGAAAGAAAGCACTGTGTTCTTTCTAGTCAAAAAATTATCCGGTCCACTAGGCAGCCTGTCCCATTTTGGATTTGGAATTTAGAGGGGATCTCAGTTAGTACCTCATTATGTTAGCCTAAGCACTCTGAAGCGGTGTAGTAGGTTCCGGTTGAGCGTTCCGGGTCAGGCGTCAATTTTGAAACGATTTGTTGTTGACCAGATTTGGTGTTTTAACGCCCGTTTTTGATACAGAGATGGACACTGATGATACATGAGATGAAATTATATATTGGGAAAGAATGTTTTTTAAAGGAACTAAGGACTAAGTTTAGGGTACCTCCCCGGCATTTGGCATTTATGAGGACTGAGGAAAACCTGGAAAAAACCTCAATCACGGAGAGCGGTCCTGGCGGGATTCGAACCCCAGACCTCCCTCTCACGAATCGGCTCCTTAACGAACTCGGCCACCCGCTGCGGTTTGTTGTTGACGTCAAGTGGCCTCATGTATTATTATTATTATTATTATTATTATTATTATTATTATTATTATTAATTCATGGATAAAGGAACAAATCTTCTACTAAGTGGTTTATGTAAATATGAAAATAGATCTGAAAGATGGACAGGACTTTTATCATTTTTTAACTTATGGAATCGCTGCTTTCAGCTGAGAAAACAGGGCCCAGTATTATACTGATGCTCGATTTTTTCGCAACAAAACGCATGTGCACAGCTGGAAGTCGGTAAGACAAATGCACTTTTTAGCTACTGCATATCCGTAACAATATCTCTTTGAAGTCAGCTGCCGGTTCAAATTGCCAGATATCGTAACAAAGGAAGCAAATGTTAGAGAGGGCTGCTAGCAGTCTTTTTGTACTGCCATGACATCCATGTGAATGTCCGCAAGGTTTTCCGTCGCAAAAACTAAGAAGGCTATTAGAAAAAAGCATGAGATGTGCAAAACGACTCTAGAATATGTCAGACGAGTATAGATGCTTTATATCATAACATTTCCTCCTTTATTGATTTGAAGTTTTTAATATTTCAGTTTATATCTTTCGTTCTTTAATAAAATACTTAAATTTTATTTAAGAGCACAGTCGGTCTTGGTGATGTAGTGGTAACCACACTTGCCTCGTAAACCCAAGATCGTGGGTTCAAATCCGGCCAGAATCGATGGATTTTTTCGGGCGTAAAAATCTTAAGTATGGCTTCCTTCGGAAGGGAAGTAAAGCCGTGGGTCCCGTATCGTACATTTACGGCACGATAAAGAACCTCAAACCTGAAAGAAGAGACATCTGTGCAAAATTTGTCGGCCGTCTCATCCCAGAATTGAATGGGACGCTGATGACCTGAGATGTTAAAGAGCTGCATTAAAAAAAAAAAAAAAAAAAAAAAAAAAAAAAAGTCAGAAGAAAGACAAAGCTTGATGAGAGATAATTACATGACCATGTAATAGTACATAATTGTTGAATTCATTTTGTTTCATATTTTATAGTCATATAAATAGTTTGAAAACGTGCAGATAATAACGACGAAATAATATTTTGCGAATATTATATTATTTTAACACGAAACCACAGTAACTGTAATGAAAATTTTGCATAATACGCGTCCATACCAAATTTTCAATATAGTCGACTCCTATACACATTTTAGTCTGGATATTTTCACATCTTTTACCAAATTAAAGTTTATTTATCAAGGAAGTGCAGGGGAAAAACCAACAGAGTCCAAAAACCGCAATTTTACAGGAGAGAAAAAATAAAATTTCAAACGCTTTAACTCGGATTTTCCTTCTCAAGTGACAATATATATATATATATATATATATATATATATATATATATATATATATATTAAATTTTTAGTTGAGTACTGATTGTTGTTTCAAGTGAAAATACGATATATTACCTTATTTTACTTGCACAATTAATTATTTAATTGAACTGTGGTTGCACTGCGTTGGTTTTCCCCTTGTATTTTGTATGACAAAAATACACTTAGGCCTATAAAATTAATTTTAATTGTATTATGTAATTACAAAAATAAAACATGGATTTATGTTGGCACACATTATTCTCTATGCCTAAAGAGAGCAATGTGGTTCACGCTGTCAAATATTTTTGAATGTACGAGGTGGTATCCACAATATTCGGGACGGGTGCTGCCAGTTCGACAGTAGTTGCAGTAGAGTTCTGTACGGCTAGGTGGCAACACTAGCACATCTGATGGAGTGAGTTTCATGCAGCTGGGTAGATGTGTTGAGATTATATAGTTCTTTTCATGATACGCTGTGTGTAGTGTGTGGCGATTTTACGATGGATCCAAGATTAGAGCAGAGTGTGCATCAAATTCTATGCATATCTCGGGGGAAATGTTACTGAGACCCTGGCAATGATTCAACAAGTATTTGGGGGCAAAGTAAGAGCCGGACACGTGTATTTGATTGGCATGCTCGGTTCGGGGCCGGCCGTACAGCTATCGTAGACGATGCTCACACCGGTAGGCCCGTCAGCTGCACAACGCCTGACATTGTTGCCAAAGTTCAACACCTCTCTCGTGAGGATCGACGTCAAACTATTGAAGACCTTGCTCATGAAGTGGGAGTTGGTTATGGGACATGCCAACGAATTTTAACTGATGAATTGGGCACATTTGTGTCGCCGCAAAATTTGTGCCAAGGATCCTGACTGCTGATTAGAAGGAGCAGCATGTTGAAGTTTGCACGGAGCTTCGTCAGGCCGTATCCGATAACCCAACCTTCTTGTCCATCATCACCGGCGACGAGAGCTGGATGTACACTTATGACCCTGAGACAAAACGACAATCTTTCCAGCTGAAGAGTCCGAACTCACCAAGGACCCCCCCCTCCCCCACAAATCGAGACAAGGGAAGAGCAAAGTCAAGAACATGCTCCTCGTTCTCTTTGATACCAAGGGATTGCGCACGAAGAAATCGTCCCACCAAATCAAACGTACTACTGTCACGTTTTGCGACAGTTCCTTGAAAATGTGCGGAGACGACGGCCCGAACTTTGGCGACAAGGGAACTGGCTGTTGCATCACGGTAATGCGTCCTGTCACAATTCCTTGTTCACCAGGAGGTTTTTCACGAAAAACAACATGAAGGTTGTATCCCATCCACCGTACTCGCCTGATTTGGCACCCTGCGACTTCACTCTATTCCCCAAACTGAATCTCAAGTTGAAAGGACATTGGTTCGACACAATTGAGAGGATTCAAGAAGAAACACTGTCTGTGCTAAACACCCTCAAAGATCATGACTTCCAAGATGCACTTGGAACATGGCAGAATCGCTTGGACCGGTGTACACGTGTGGAAGGGACTACTTCGAGGGTGACGGCGGTCATTATTCTTAAAGTAAGTTTTTGACCAGATGGCAGCACTAGTCCCGAATATTCTGGATTCCACCTCGTATTTACCTGACGGAAAAATACTTTCCTCGTTTGACATGAAGGGAAGGTGTAAAATTCGGGGTTTGTTCCTATTCTTAATTTAGGTGCTGGTGCATCTTAATATTTCATACTGCCACGGGTGGCCGAGGTCGTTAAGGCGCGAACTCTTGAGCGAGAGGTCTGGGGTTCGAATCCCGCATGGACCGTCCTCTCTGACGGTTTTTTTTTCAGATAATCCTCAGTCCTTATAAATGGCAAATGCCGGGGAGGTACCCTAAACTTAGGCCTGGAACGTTCCCTTCCTTAAAAAAAAATTATTTCCCAATATATCATCTCATGTATCATCAGTGTCCATCGCCTGTGGCGCCTCAATAATGCTATTCGGTGGTAGTTAAAATAAATTGCTATAAGTTACAAACACTTTGTGTCTTACTTTGAACTGTCATCTTTGTTAAGAACCAAATGTTCTTAACGTCTTGTTTTATGCGGTAAATATAAACTTTCTTTGTGTTTCTATCTACATTCTATTGTCACAATACTTTCAATGTACGTTTTTTTCTTCTGTGCTAATAAATAAAGTCGCTAATACTAGAAGCAAGGACCTCCGTTGAACACCGCAGCTGTTTAGCATTGATTTCTGATGTAGTAGCAGGAATTCACATACCATTTGCAAAAGATAAGGGTTATTTTTCTGTTTACAAAAAGGCGCAGAAGTATTTGTTAAATGCGTAGGCAAGAACAACACGATGGATGTTACGGCAGGTTAGGGCTTGCCTCTCAGCCAAACCAGCACATAAAACTTCACATGCCAAGCTCAAACACGAAAAATAGTTTCGTTCATTGCTCGGGAAAGAACGCTGACAGGATTTGGAGTGGGAGGGTAGGGGAATGAACATGACTCCTGCCACAAGAACGGATTTGGTTGGTCGGCAGCTATGAACAACAATGTAGCGAGCCAATGGGATTTAGGATTCGTACAACACTCTACAGGAAAATTCGCAAACGAAATTATGCAGTTTGTAGACAGGATTTTCTAGTTTTTTTTAAAAAAAACTCTTGTTCTGTTTCTAAGGAAAGCTAATAGTAAATAAAAAGGGGTAAAAAAAAAAAGATAGCCAGGTTTGCTTTTAGGAGTATCATCATCGTATATCTTAATTCAAAGCAAACATGGACATTGCAGAAATGTTGCTTGGTCTCGCTTGATTTAGACTTTCTATTCCTTTCTCGGTACATTAAATAAAGGATTTAATGGCTAAGATTTACGAATATTATTTGGATTTCTGCATCGTTTAAGCAAAGATAAGTGCTTAAAGCGATTCAGTAAAACTTCAGTACTTACTTCAGAGAGATATCACTTTGCTCGAAAATTCAGATGTACACACTATTCAGCTTAAATGTACTTCAGCTGCAGAGTAGGTGTGTGGCAATAGTACAGTACTTACAGGAGAATTATTCCCCGGTTTTCTTCATCCACTTAGCATAATGAAGTAGAGAATACTGTAAGGTTCATAACATTATGTCAACTTAAAGGGAACATAATGAAGAGCAAATTAGATTTCCGCTGACTCAGTTGAGACATTTATTCTGTGTTTAACCTAATGAATGAAGCTTTAAGCGCGTTTGTTTCCCGGACTTAAGGACGCAAATCGACTTTTCTTTCTAATATCCAAACGCTTCTTTAAGTTTCCAGCGATTGTTCATTATTAATAAACATCAGTGATGTGCATTAAAGGGAAGCGAATGATACTACTACTGTAACTATTTATTTTGCCATGCCATTTAATACACAACAATTAATGATAATTGCTTTTAAAATTACTTTACAAGATATATCTTTGCGATTAAAATGCGTTGCATTACGTTACGCTGACTAATAGAGGGAACCGAAGCAATATTGGCATAGCATCGGTTTGAGCTATGTATGTACGTTTTTATGCTAATAACAGAACGTTCGTTTTACGTGGAAAACCGAATTTTGCTTCAGCGTCAGGGTCTTAAGAAATATATCACATTAAACATCTAATGTCTGTCGTATTGCACTTTGTTCTAGCTACATACGTTCAATGTAGTTGCAAAATGTATGTTAAGCAGTACATTTTTCAGTTTTCGTATTTCTTGGCCCCTTGATTGTGTAAGCAAGTGAACATTATCATATCAAGAATATCGGCGTCGGTCCTGGTGGTGTAGCGGTAACCATACTTGCCTCCTAAACCCAAGATCGCGGGTTCGATACCGGCCAGGACCGATGGATTTTTTTCGGGGCGTAAAAATCCTAAGTATGGCTTCCTTCGGAAGGGAAATAGAGCCTGAGTCCCGTGTCGTACAGTTACGGGACGATAAAGAACCTCAAGCCTGAAAGAAGAGACCTCTGTGCAAAATTTGTCGGCCGTTTCACGTCCTGAATTGAATGGGATGCTGATGACTTGAGATGTTAAAGAGCGTCCGCAAGTAAAACAAATCGAGAACAAGAAAACGTTGCTGAGCCATTTCTTAAGATTGTATCTATAGGTATTAAAAACTGGTATATAGAGGAGTACATTTGAATATAGATGTGAGAAGAGAAACATTTGGTAAAAAGTCTTTAGTTCTTCAATATTTTATACTATTTTTTGCTATCTTATTGGCTAAACTCCTTTGACGGTCATTACTTATTATAAAATGCTTTAAAAAATTAAATACTTTGTATAAGAAAACCTCTGAGCATTAGGCTTTAAAACGGAACTAATTGCATAATACAAAACAGTGATATCTATAATTCCGGTCATAAATGCTATTGTTAAATGCATTCAAATAGAACTACTATGCTCACGACCAACTTTATTGCATTACCATCGCCATAATAACAAGTTGGAAAAAAGGGGGGGGGGATAACAGCCTGTAAGCCTAGTGTGAAATAGCAACTCTAAAAATAAGAAAAAATGTGTCTAAAAATATAATATATGTAATAATTTTGAAGTAATCTTGGTTAAGGCGCAGACTCCTGAGCAGCAGGTCTGGGGTTCGAATCCCGCCAGGTTCGTCCTCCCTGACTGAGGTTTTTTCCAGGTTTTCCTCATAAATGACAAATGCCGGGGAGGTACCCTAAACTTAGGCTTGAAGCATTTCCTTCCTTAAAAATAAATCCTTTCCTAATATGCCATTTCATCTCATGTATCACCAGTGTCCACCGCCTGTGGTGCCTTAGTAGTAAAAACGGGCGTTAAACATTATTAAAAAAGTAATCTTGGAATATTCTAAATTATGGACTTCCTAATACTTTAAACGTGTTGAAAAGTGTGTTAACTGCAATTCATTTCAACACCAGCTCATAAGAAAACTGTGCAGGTAACAGATTAAGGAATATGGTCAACATCACAAAAAATATGAGCCCGGACTTAACTGAAGTGTAGAAGATTGCAATTCTGAAACACTTTTCTAAAGAAATACTCTCTAAAAAGCCGAGCCTTATGAACTCTAGACCCCCATACCTCCAGAAATATCATATTTTATCCCATAGGAAGCAATCTTTTAACAGCTTCCGGTAGTCTGCGAACTCCAGTCTTATCACGGACGCTGGAAGATTTCCAATCAGAACCACGAGTTAGCTGTTTGTCTAACTAACCGGCTACCTGCAATCATGTACTTCATAAAACTCTGTTTATAAGTTGCCGAGCAGTTTTATGATCTAATCTGCATGCTAAACGAAATGCTCTCTCGTGATTAATTCTTGTGGCATGGGAAGGAAAGAGATTAAATATCAAGCCGTCCTCAACGCCAAGCTTGATTTTTTTAGTATCTTTGCCTTGGGAGGAAGAAAAGATTATGTTAAGCAATGGCAAAAGGATTTAGAGCACATAGTTTACTTTCTTCTTTTATTCAGTGTTTCTTTGCTTTCTTTTTCTTTCTTTCCTCACAGCTCAAACTGTAAACTGAAGAATGAAACAGTTCTTGCAGCCCTCCCCCACTGGAATGTAAATATAATATGTATGTTGGAAATCTAATCATTATACTTTGTGTACTGTAATTAGTAATGTAGATATTATGTGTATACATACACACATAAATACATACATACATACATGTATGTGTGTGTGTGTGTGTGTGTGCGTGTGTGTCTGTCTCACAAGATATTACTTTTAACATGTGAATTGTATGTCGTCAAAAGAGAAAATTCTCTAGTGTAACTGTTTACGGAAGGCCAGCTGCGAAAGGGGAGTGCCAAGGAGACAGTAGACCACTATACAAAGGGAAGAGTAAACCCAAGGAACAAGTGTATGCCACTTCTTAAAAGGCCTGTCGTTGGTGAGGGCTAATAAAGTCCAGGCTCTCGAATACGTTAAGGCAATGAACTCACTAGCCGTTTATACAGTTAACATTAAGCCAACCAATGTAAATAAATGTTTTAAACTTTTAATAGCAGCGGGTGGCATGTGTTGGCAGGTGAATTTGAACCAGTCAATAGTAGATGTATATTTTTAATTTTTGAAGCAGACGCGAGTTTGGGCTTGCTTATGTGAACCCCTTTGCCTTGGTTAAACCAATGCATAGTTAATTTGAACCGGATGTATAAGCAGGCGTTTGCTCTGCTGACATACAAGTTCTACTTCGGATGCAGTTCTGAGATTCAGTCGCGGCAACTAAATTTATACAAGACGTAGTTAAGTTCTACCGTACGAGAACACCAGAGGACGCGAAAATCTTGAGAATAATAAATGACCATATATATTATTTTGCATCGCGTGATTATTAACACAGTTGATATCCTTTTCCAGTCCTGTTGAGTCTGTACAAAATAACGGAATACTATCCGAAGATATTGTTGTCTAGAAGCGTGAACAGCAATATTGGAACGATCATTAGTCAGGTAACGATAAACCGCTACAAAATATGACGATCAGCAACTAAATCGCTTCATAATTTGGCACCATCGTGATGCCATTGATGAAATCGCTTCAAAAGCTGTGTCTAAGGAGGTACTGCTTTGTGCAACTTTTGGAAACTTGAACGGTGTTGAAATATTCTGAAGAGAAAATTAAAAACCACACTATATCTAAATTTGTCGAAATAGTTTAACTAGTAGAAGGCAGTAACTTCTTTCAAATATTTACTATTATACGTGTAAAGAATTACAGCTAGCACTTGTACGTTTAGTTAGTATTACATCCTCACAAGTGGTGGGCACATAAGATGAAATGGTAAATTGAGAGATAAATTTACAGGGAAAAAAACTACTTTTGCCATTAATGAAACCTTCCTAGTACTACAAACATTAAACCTTTCCAGTACTTAAGCATACAGCACATTTAAACAATTACTAGCGTTTATATAAACAGCAACGTAACAACAAATAATAAACTAAAACGTAAAAATGATGCGATTTCTATATCTTTTCATCACTAAGATCGACTACAAGCATATTTTATGCAATCTTTTTCATTTTTTCATATTTTCTATTTTTGTTCTTGCTGTTAATGTGTTGTAAACTCTAAATTGATATGTTTAATAATTTATAATGCATCTACATATACCAACAATATTCAGGGTGAGTCTGAACCAAACTTTCATTAAGTTGCTCAGGGATCTTTTCTGAGTGTTTTGATGTAAGGCACCCATGGTCTCCGGTATCTCATTACCGGGTAATTTAATTGTTTTCCTTTTGTAATAACTCAAACACATTTGTACTGCTTGCGTATATTTATAAATAAAACAAAACATTTGACTGCTGTAGCGCGTGTTTACATTACTGTCCGCCACCATTAATCACTTCCTGACAATTGCAATTATTTGTTTTTAAGGGAAGAGGGCCAAACACTAAAAAAATTACATGAAAAAAAAAACAAATAACAATGTTTAAAGTAAATGTTCAAAATGCTGACCGCCATGATCACGGCAAACTTCACAACCACGCCTCATGGACTGTCGCCCCCGCTCCAGAATCCCAGAAGATTGGCGCACATCGTCAGCGGCTGCTACAATCCTAGCAGCCAGGTTCATATTAGTTTTGACAGACACTAGGCTCTTCACGTGACTCTAGAAGAAAAAAGTTCATGGGTGTCAGATCTCGTGATTGAGCTGGCCAAGGAACAGGACCACCACAACCAATCCATGTGTGCCCGAACTGTTCATCCAGATATTCTCTAACATTCACTGTAAAATGTGCTGGCGCTCCATCATGATGAAACCACATACGCCTGCGAATTATCAGCAGCATTGAAAGGTTGTGTTTTGTTTGGGAACAACCATATTCCGAGTAAACAGCATCAATCACTTCTTCGTCACGGTTAAATTTCCTTCCTCGAATCTCCTTCTTGAGTTTTGAGAAGAGGAAATAGTCGCTTGGAGCTAGATCTGGGCTGTAGGGTGGATGGTCGATCTCCTTGAAGCCACATTTCTTCACAGCTTCCTTTGCAACAAGAGCTATATGCACAGGCGCGTTGTCGTGAAGAAGGCGCACATCAGCACTGGGAAGTCTTTCCCGGATTATTTATTAAAATTTTTAATAGTGATTTCTGTTTTAACAATGTTTATATCAGCCATTATTGGTTCCGTAGGAGGTTTTAACCAAATATCTTTACGAATATCAGCCATTATTGGTTCCGTAGGAGGTTTTAACCAAATATCTTTACGAAAAATTCTAGCTTATTCATCAAAGCTTTCCTCGCCTTTTCTCTTTGATGGAAGCACGTAGTCTATGCAGTAGGCCAGCATGGTACTCCCCATTTACTGTGGTGTTCCTCTCCTTGAAGTGAATGAAGAATATTCCTTCACAGCCCCAAAAGAGTGTGACCATGATCTTCTTGTTTGACTGAGTGACAGTAAATTACCCGTAATGAACCACCGAAGACTACGAGTTCCTTATATCATTACACTCAGAAAACATCCCTGAACGACTTGTGAAAGATTGTCGGTAGAGTTCGGATTCACTCTGTATGGTGTTACATACTTTTGATTACAACTTTGATAATTCATAAGGTGTATATAAAGTAATTGCTATTTGTTAAGATACACTCTACTCATATTCATATAAATCGGGTTTACCTTGTTGTAAAATTAGTAACAGCAGCAATATTAATAATAAAATAGTAAATAATAATAATAATAAATAATATATAGGTCCTCGAGTATTTGTCGCAAAAGAATTAAAAGCAGCAATTGCAGTTCAAAGCTGTCGACTTAGAAACATATAGTTTAAGGGCAGACAAAGTAAAATATAATTCCTTAATGGGGAATTAGTGACCTTTGGGAAGTTCAGCTTGGGAGAACAAAGAAGTTTGAACCAGACTGCGGCTATAAAGGAGGGTTAGGGTAGGTCAAGCAACTGGACAGGACAGTTAGCCTGTTACTTCTACTTATCTGAGACATGCGTGTTGGTTACAGACCTATGGATCGAACCCTGGACCCCGCCTCTTCTCTTAGTCGCGACATGTCCTCCACGTCCTGATTCTCGATCGATGCTTGGAGGATGTGGGTAGGTCAGTGCAGTGGCCTTGCTTCGCCTTGCGCGTAGTTCGAGTACAGGAAAAATTTAAGTCTTGTTCAAGATATAAGTACTATGTAAATCCGTTACCAGCGGCATATATAAGAGGATAGATCCATAAGTTTCCGGTAGAACCCTTTTGTAGGTATGATAAAGACAAAAAATATATTCACTCTTCAATATAGTTACCCTTTAATGCAACACACTTCTCACATCTTTGAATTAACATTTCAAACCCCCCCTCCAAATAGTCAGAATTTTTGTTTGCAAAATGGGCATAAACAGCATCCATCACTTCTTCGTCACACTTAAATATCCTTCCTCGGAGATCCATCTTGAGTTCTGAGAAAGGAAATAGTCACTGGGAGCTAGATCTGGGCTGTAGGCATGGTCGATCTCCTTGAATCCATATTTATACTTATACACAGCTTCCTTTGCAACAAGAGCTGTGTGCACAGGCGCGTTGTCGTGAAGAAGGCGCACACCACCACCCAGTTTTCCTCGCCTTTTCTCTTTGATGGAAGCACGCAGTCTGTGCAATAGGCCAGCATAGCACTCCCCATTTACTGTGGTGTTTCTCTCCTTAAAGTCTATGAAGAGTATTCCTTCACAGTGCCAAAAGATTGTGGTCATGATCTTCTTGGTTGACTGAGTGACCATGGCCTTTAGAGGCGGTTCTTCGCTAGGTTTACGCCACCTCCATTGATTTTCTTTTGGACAAGGGATCATAGTAGAGTACCATAGTTTCACCTCCTGTAGCAATGGTTTGCAGAATTTCTCTCTCGTTGCCACGGCAGAACTCCAAAAATGCTTGACAACAGGTGACTCGTTGCTGCTTTTGGACTGAAGAAAGAAGTCTAGGCACCCATCTTGCACTAACCTTGATCATGTTTAAATGTTCATGAATAATATAAAGGACCGTTATTTTAGAAATTCCCTATCTTTATCTTGCAGGTATTTGTGTAACTTTGAGCCGCCGGTTTTCCACAATTTCTCCTTCCACAAGAGGGATATTTTTAGGAGTCCTCCAAAGGCCGACCTGCACGCTCAACGTCTTCAAAGCTTTCTCGACCCATTAGAAAAAGCTTGGCCCATTTTTTTACAATGAAATATGAGGGAGATGCTTCCCCATATACACCGTCCAATCGCTGTTTAATTTCATTTGGAATAAGTGCTTCTTTTGTGAAGAACTGAATAACAGCTCGATACTTCATTTTGAACATGTCACAATCTTCTGCACATAGCCTTCTTTATGTAACTGTATCTGAACAACTGAACACAGCGGAGCGGAGTTGCAGCTGCAAGTATTTACTTAACAGATAAGGTATGACACCAGATAAGGGTTTTGTGAAGGCGATAATCCTTATCAGCGAGGCCGGAAACTTATAGACCTATCCTGGTAGATGTTATCAAACAGAATATGGGCAGCATGTAAATCATGACGCTTGTTAAATAAAATGAATTTTTGTGCATTGTTTCATTTTATTGTTGTGTTTATTATTATTATTGTTATTATTATTATTATTATTATTATTATTATTATTATTATTATTATTATTATTATTACCCCTGTCAATTAATATTAATCAATACATTACCCACTCATTATTGATCGATTAATCGAAATTTGATACTATAATCTCTCCTCTAGGCACAAATTTCGCGGGTTCAGCCCGGTGAAGCTCACTGAATACTTCTGGATGTAAAAATCTCGAGCTTAAGTACTCCGAGAGTAATTTTAGTGCTTGGGTCCCGTGTCTTGGATTTACTGCACATTAAAAACGTCATATGTGAAAAAAGAGGTCCCCGAACAACATTTTGAACGTTTCACGTACAAATAATGCTACTAGATACAAGGCAACAATCGATCTCTGATACCTATACGTGCTAAGCGAAATAAATTCGATGAAGTCCAGGGAAATACAGAAAAATAAAACCGATAAGAAGAGGAAAGAAAAAGAAGGAATATTAAAACAGTGTATACGGTAGGCTCGTATAAATATTTATAATCTCTTCAGCTCCTAGCAAAAGATTTGCAGTCCTAATAGAGCTGGGCAGAGTAAGATGTTTGACAATATCGTTTCACCATTTGAGATAGCTCCATTGTTGTTGGTTAGGACGTAGATCGTATTTTAAATGTGAAGCGCACAAGCCCTAATGTCAATCGTCTTGTTTCAAATGCATAGCTAAGGCATTTTTATCTTCAGACTTGTATAATTAAAACAATTATGTTAATTTTGACTATGACAATATGCAATCTCGTGCCACATTGAATTTTCCTTGTTTTTCTATCACGGGCTGTTTGTTCGTCAACCATTTGCCTTCCTGGATCAAAACTTATAAGAATGCCAATAAATTTATTGATAAACAGTGAGGTTAATGCAGGCCGGAGTAAAAATAAAATATATAATGTGTTCTTTTCTATTCTGTTTAATTTTTTATATGCACTTTCTTGCTAATATGGGTCTATACTTCCGGATCTAACAAAACTTACATGACTAAGAAAGCTGCTTTATTGTATGGGACGAAAAGCTCGCAGGACATGAGGTTTCCTTGCTATTATTGTTCTTGTTGAAACTGGGCAAACTTTTCGGAATTTTCATGTTACTGTTGTTCTTATTACTAATCTGATTATAGTATTTAACTAAACTCCTAAATGCGGACGTGTCTTTAGTGATTCCCGACAATTCTGAAATTCCATAAATGTGGTAAAATAAAGAATGTCTATTTCGTTCTCTTCACTTTATTATTTGATAAAATTTATTTGTTTTGTCTGTAATCCGATACAGAGAATTGGAAACAGAAGGAGCTCATGGAAAGCAATATAAATTAAAAGTTTTATCAGAAGTTTTAAAGCAGTCAACGAAATGTGAAAATGTCGGAGCAAAGTTCACGTTGAGTGTTATCTAAAGTTTATTTTTTTTTGTACCATTTTTCTTACTTTAGGTCAATCAATGAATTGTGAGTACTAATAAGTAGTCTATTTATTTACAAATTTTTTTTTTACAAATCTAACTCGTGCATTTCAAGCATTATATATACAATCCCCCACGTATATGGACAAAAAATTGTATCTCATGTTCCCCTATCCCCCTTCTGTTGTCTGTCTCTTTCGATATGAGCTGTTTCACTTTATTTGAAAATTGACCTACTCCCTCTTCCTCCTTCCATTCTGCCAACAAATTCAAGCACTGCCACTGCCCTCGCCTCCGGTAGATGTCTCTTCCTCCAATCTTCCATTCTCCCGTCCCCTTGCAGTATGCCAGAATTTGCTCCCAAAATTCTTTCTCAGCAGGGCAGAATCTCGTACCCTCTTTGTCTGCTACTTTCGTCATTCGCCACATGCCTAATCTAAACCAAGCGAGCCCCTGATTGCAGAGTTTGGGCCTTGTTTGGATATAACACTTCATCCCCCATAGAATTTTCAGCTCCGATTATATCTACAGCGAAACTTTTGCTGCACATTCCGAAAAAGTCAGCTGTCTATTAATGCCTCTCAAGCGTTTCTTAATTTTTCTCCAAATCCCTCTCCTGTTTCTTCTCTCTGCGATCCAAATGTTCCCCATTCCTATATTTTCCGGACTTTCGCCTCAGCAGGTTGGAAGATGTGCTAAGCCAGTTATTTCGGGCTATTTCCTCCTCTAATAAGAAATCTGTCCAATCATAATCATCATCATCATCTTGGTTTAGGCATTTTGACAGTTCCAACTCCAGTTTCCAAGTTTTGTTCTTTCCGCTGTTTCCTGGGCCTGCCAGCTGATCTTAGTCTGTATGTCCATGCTTGCAGTGAGTCTGGTACTCTCCGAGTGCCGTTTCTGATATTCTAGAGTTTATCACACTTCCCTCGTAGACCCAAGATCAGGGTTCAATCCCAGTTGGTGGATTTTTTGGGCGTAAAAATCCTAAGTCTGGCTTGCTTCGGAAGGGAAGTAAAGCCATGGGTCGTGTCGTAGCTTTATGGGATGCAAAAGAACCTCAAGACTGAAAAAAGAGACTTCTGAGCAAAATTTATCGGCCGTTTCACTCCCTGAATTGAATGGGACGCTGATAACCTGAATGTTAAAGAACGTCCGTAAATAAACCAAATCAACAACTCTTCATGTGTTTTATATGTAAGCACTTTGTTTAATGGCTTAACATTCAAAATTTCTCTTATATTTATTCTGTCTTTTCTAATAATTCCTTCCACTAATTTTAAAATCATCATTTCTATTGTTTAAACTTGGCTCAAATTCTTTCTTATTTAAATTTCATATTTCATTCTTGTATAATGTTACAGGGGGTCATTAATTTATTGATTTTTCAAATGGTATCTTCCATAGTGTTATTTTTCAAATTTTTCTTTATTATTCCACAGAACTGATTAAATTTAATTGTCTTATTGTCTACATCCTTTACTTGAAACGGTTTGGTATGCGGCAGCCCTACGTTGGGCGCCAATTTTGAAGCGATTAAACGGTGGGCAACAGGTTGGTAGCCAATAATGAGGTGATTTAGTTGCTGATTGCCGTATTTTGTAGTAAGTATCATAATTGATTATTGATTGCTTTGGTGTCGTTGGCCACGCTTCATGACTGCAGTATCTCAGGGTTTGGTTCGGTTATTTTGTAACTCGTGCTTAAAAGGATTGGGAGAGGGTATCAACTGAGTTAATAACCGTGCGATGAGCAGATCTGAATATGTATGGTTATTTATTACTCACAAGATCTTTCGCGTCCTCTGGTGTTCTGCGTACGGTAGAAACTTAACTATACCGAGTATAAATTTAGCTGCCGTGACTCCCGTAGAGAGGAACTAAATCTGATTATCTGGCTGTTTGAACTGAACTGAACTGATTCTCTCTGAACGTGTATGTGAACTCCTGAGCTGAACTGAAGTGATGTATCGGAATTGATGCCTCAAGCCAAAAGAGTGTCACACAAGCACGTGCCTAGCTTTAAAAATTTAAAATATACATTTACTATTGGTCGGTCTAATTAATCTGCCAACGCATGCTAGGATTTGAAAGTTTAAAACATTTATTTACATTGGTTGGTTTAAAGTTAACTGTACAAACGGTTGGCGAGTTCATTATTCTAACGTACTCGAAAGCCTGGACTTTATTAACCCCCGCGAACAGAAGGTGGCATAATTCTTATTTCTTTTAGCGAATAGCGAAGAAATGAACATCTACTCGTAGAACATCTATTTTTTTTAGCTAGTTTATTTTTTATTTATTTTATTTTATTTTTTTTAGCAAATTCTGAAGAAATGTAAGTTATTGTGGTTATACTAATGGAAAGATTTTTTACTAATCTATCCCAAATCTGCATCGATTTTACCTACTGGGCACCAATAAAAACAAAAAATTATAAAAATATGTCAAGTCTCTATGTATATATATATACTTTGGTCTAGCTTCTTGCCATTGAAGAACTCAACGAGTTCGAAATATAGCAATTTCTTGTGTTTTTTTTTTTTGAGTAGTGTTTAACGCCCGTTTTCACTACTGAGGCACCACAGGCGATGGACACTGATGATACATGAAATGAAATGATAAATTGGGAAAGGATATTTTTTTTTAGGAAGGAAGCGTTCCAGGCCTAAGTTTAGGTACCTCCCCGGCATTTGCCAGTTATGAAGACTGAGGAAAACCTGGAAAAAACCCCAGTCAGGGAGGACGGTCCTGGCGGGATTCGAACCGCAGACCTCCCGCTCACGAGTCCGTGCCTTAACGACCTCGGCCACCCGTGGCGGTTAATTTCTTGTGTGACTTTATCTAAGTGTTTTATCCTTTTCTACTACTTTTATAATTACTGTTAATTTATTTATATATAATATAAATGAAATATAAAAATAAAGTAACACTATTAACAATGTAACAAATTAACGGTATTTATAATAGTTAATTATAATAGTACAAAAGGATAAAACACTAAGAAAAAGTCACACTTGAGATGTGACTCGTGGACTCGTGGAGTCCTATGGCAAGAAGACAAGTGACAATTATATATATATATATATACTGTGTATCTGTTAACGCTCTAGCGGTCACAATTTTTTGTTTTTCTCAACGAAACTCCGCACATAGCCATCAATTAACAAACGATTCGTCGAATTCATTAACAAGCAAAATCGGACCATTGGGGGGGGGGGGGGAGTAATCTAAAGCGAGATTTTAAAAAAAAAAAAATTAAAAATCGCTTAGCGGCCGATATTTGTGCTTTATCTCAACAAAACTCGGGAGAATTCTTTAAAATAAATTTATAAAAGTAGTTTTTGAAAATCATTGCGATCGGCCCCCTGGGAGTGGGGATATACCTGAAAGCCTTTTGGGGGTTAACGCGAAATTTAAAAATCGTTCTAGCGGCTGCAATTTTAAACGTTTTTAAAGGAAACTCGGTATATGCCATTGAAATAAGAAGGAAAATTCTTTTCGAAAATGAGTGAAATTGGATTATTAGCAGGGGGTTTACTCGGAACCCAAAATCCAAAAATCGTTCAAGCGACACAAATAGTTGTTTTTTCACAACAAAACTCCACTTATACCATTAATATCTAGTAAGAAAAGAATCCTGAAAATCAGTGAAATCAGCTTATTAGGAGAGGGAGTTTACCTGAAATTCAAAATTAAAATATTACTCTAGCGGCACTATTTACTTTTTCGCAACAAAACTCCACATACACTATGTAAATAAAATAAGAAAAGATTCCTGAAATAATGGAAGTTGGGCCATTAGCGTTGGGTGTATACCTGAAACCCAACATATACAAATCTCTCTAGGGACACCAATATTTGTTTCTTCCCAACAAAATTCGGTATATACCATTTAAATAAATAAGAAAATTAGTTTCTGTAAGTTAGGCAAGTTGGATTAATAGGAGTAAAAGGTATACTTGAAAACTGAATATTAAAAAAGGCTCTTGAGTTTAATTTTCTCTATATTGTTTTAAAATAAAATTACAAGTTAACTCAGCATACAAACTGTATTTATAACGATGCATATGTTTTATATTTAACAAAGGCGTCATCGTGAAGATAGCAAATGTGAAATATTAATCTAATATGTGTTTGAGAATTATATTTGTATGTAATAACCTTCCGAAAATGTTTTCGTTACATATTTTTATTACAGTAAAATTTAAATTAAATTTCAAAGCCAATGAAAACCGAAGTAACTTTTGACTTTTCTTTGTTTATTGTATATTTACTTAGCATATTGTAATTGTTTTTAAATAGTAGCATATTTTTATTTTATTGAAACATATGAACATCTTAAACATACAATGTAACTCGGAACTTTCTGTTATTTCTCAATATGTTAGTGAATATAAAGATTTAAAGGAGTAAGTTCATAAACATGGTTGTATTTAAAAATGTTTATAAATTCTATCGCAGTATATCTTTGTTTATCGTGTTCATATATTTCATTTGAATAATAGTATAACATTAATTTTTGTAGTTTAACCTCAATAATAATAATAGTAATAATAATAATAACAATAATAATAATAATAACAACAACAACAACAACAACAATAATAATAATAATAATAATAATAATAATAATAATAATAATAATAATAATAATAATAATGGTAATTCTAAAATGCAATCAAGAATACTAATTTTGTTCCCATAATACCACACGGGAATGCCATAACCTATCTCATTTTATTAATTAATAAGGCCTAATTTGGATTTGTATTAATTTTTATTTATAGTTATTCAACTCGATGAGGAATTTGCTTGGTTTACGCAGCTCCTGCGTGACGGACTTTTCTTTGTATAGCGCGCTATTGCCTCCTTGGATCTGCGCCGTTTCTGGCTGCGCTACCGTAGACAGTTACAGCCGAGAATTTTCTCTTTTGACGACATACAATTAACATATTAAAGTTATGCTTCAGACATACATATGTATACTTAATATTTATATTACTAATTAAAATGCGCAAAATATAATGCCTAAGCTTACAATATATATATTAGTAGGGTGTACGTGGGAACTGTTTCATAATTTATAATGTGATGATTGGCAGCCCTAACTTGTTCTATGGCATATTTTCCTATACTTTTTTTTCTAATTGTATTTTTTCCTTTAAAAGCCATGGATTTTATTATATAGTAAAAATATAACTTATAGCTATTTTATTTAAATAGAACGCTGCTTTGTGTAGAGTATCTTCGTCCTTAATTAACTGATCTTCTGCAAATAGAAAATTAGTCATTGTTCTGAAACCTAATTCTGTAGAATGCCCCATTTTTCACTTTCCATTATTTCAGTTTGTCAACTAAATTAAATAAAGTAAGAAATGTGCTACCTCTTTGTCTTACTTTCTACATTTACTTAAATTATTTCCTCTTTCCTCTGTTTGTTGTCAGTTAATAAACTAGTGTTTCTATACGGCTGCTAATTAAACTAAATGTAATGGTGTACCTTTCACTTCCAGTAGCTGTCCATTCATAATATCTATAATCTTTTTAGGGGAACAACATTATATCAACATGGTTCAACAGTCTCTCTAGAGCCCAGCTTTAATTCCCTGTTATTTCTACAGTACTTTCATATGGGTATTCATCCCTAGAATGCGGGCATCGACAGTGGTTAAGCAGTACGTGCTGTTTGTCGTCCTCTGTCTTGCATTGTTTCCGCCCAAAGTAGTTGGAGCGTTGTCTTTGTGCCGTTCGGACATTCTTAATGCGATTAGTTGTGGAAAAAAGTGTTTTTCGCTTTGTTTATGTATTAGCGTAACACCAAAATATCAGTACAATCTAGAACATAACTTTTTGCGTTTACAATTTGTATGTAATAATAAACTCTTGCTGAAAAGAGATATGACTAATAAAATTACGATGATGCACTAACCCCGGAAGAGAGCTGCAAAAGTAGAGGGGAAGGTAACGACACTTTAAAGAAGACAGTTGCGCTAGGTAGTTAATTCTTATACTAAATTGCTTGATACTTTCCAGGCACATCTTGTAAAAAGCTGAGAATTATTCCACGTACGGCTGGTTAGACTAGATTTCGATATATTCAAACGAATGTTGTTATCCAGAGAATGTACCCAATTTCTTAGCTCCTGGTTCTTTCTTTTCTTTCCCTCCCATATTGGTAACCCGAACACCTTGCATTTTGCAATGTTTATTGCATAACATGTGCTAATGTTCACTTGTTGCGCCTTATTCGAATGTGGAGACGTCGATATTTCGATTTAGAAGAGCGGACTTTCATTTCAGACATGGACTAGACCAATTAAATTGTTTCTTTTTATGAGTTTATGGAGAAAATGTTAGCAATTTTGGCCGGTTTTAAATAATAATAATAATAATAATAATAATAATAATAATAATAATAATAATAATAATAATAATAATAATAATAGGGAGAAAAAAGAATGATCACTTTTCACTGTCAACATACAACTATCGCATGGGCCTTACGATCGTACATGCTAATATCGTCCTTGTAACAATCAAAATGGTCATACATACCTACCTACTTACATACATACAAATCCACATGCATACATACAAATATACAAACAGATCAATATGCGCACGTTTTCTATTAGTATTTTTATATACAAATACATTAACCTGAATGGAACCCTTGCTTTTGAGCCCCCTTCCATTTACTCACACCCCCTTTCCAATTCCCCCCTTTTCATTATAGCTATTGACCTTCTTTGACGGGTCTTAGCTAGAAATATTCCCATATTGTGAGAGTATCTCGCATGCGCCAACATTTCCCGGTAAATGTCAAAAATTGCTCGCTTCTTAAAATCTTCGTTTCCCTGCATTCTGTCAAAATATACCTCCAGGTTTCGCTTTCTCCGTACAATGGACAAATTCTTTCCCCGAAAGCATTAAATGTTTTGTTTCCTTTCCAAGCCCTTAATCTGAACCATGCGAGCTTCTTATCTGCCACAGATATCTAGTTAATCCCCCCTCCCCCAAACCGGATGTATTTGAACCTGAAGGTTTAGCGATATTTTTTCTGTCCATTGAGACTCGTTATTTTGCCTGTTTATATCTCGCAAACTTAACTAATCGTAGTAAACAATGGGGGTATTGTCGGAAGAACGAATGAGTCAAAGAATGAAAAAATACTTGCGTGGGAGGAAAGAGCTTGCGAAAAAGAAGAAATCTCTCTAATCGTAGTCTAAAGTTGGTTAAAACGAATTAAAAATAATATTTGTTTATGCTTAAATTCTACATGAACATACCGAAACAAAAAACCGTGCAATCCACTGATTATATTCCAATTCGCACACTTTCAATCGCTGATTTGTGTCAACTTTCGACCTTTTTGAAGTACCTGCGAGGGCTGGCTGCAAGGACTATACAAACTACTAGTTCTTTTATTTCTCAAACATCTACTATAATGAAATTTGCATTTTATAATGTGCTAAGAAAACTTTAAATACAAACTACAACGGAGCCTCCATCTATCTTTAGGTGTAATTATACAACTAACATCTTTACCTAAATTCTAAACAATTAAAGTGTAAAAGTTCTACATTAATTGCGTCAGTTTCCAGTCCCCGATTCGTCAGCAGCAATCTATTGGAAGTAAATTTACATGTAGAATATAAAACTAATCCACAAGTGAAGTGGTTTTGCCTGTCTCTACAATTAGAGTCTATTTATGAGATAGTTTGTTTGTGGCCCCACTGAGGCGCCAAATTATGAAGCTGTTTAGTACGCTCCGGCTATTACGTTTCTATTCCTTTGTTTCTATTTGTCGAAGTCAGGAGGTTTACGTTGTGATGCCAATTTTGAAGTGGTTTTGTAGATTCATTATTGGTCGCTTCGGTGTTATTGCCCGCGCTTCAATGACAACAATTTCTCAGGGTGTATTCTGCTACTTTGTTGACTGGTACTCAACGGGGATGGGAAAGGAATTTAACAGTGTAAGTAAGCACGGGATTATACAGGTACTTTATTATGTCCAAGATCTTTCGCGTTCTCTGGTGTTCTGCATACAATAGGCTTAGTTACGCAGATACAAACTTAGTTGCCGCGTGTGAAACTTATAAATGAGTACCGAGGTGCGTGAAACGGCAAGTCGAACTTGTAATGTGTACTGCAAACTGTTTCTGTGAACTCTGAATGAGGAAATGCGTGTATCTTGGCGGCGTGTAGATCTTATAACATTGTGTTGCTCAACAACGCCGAACTTACAATTGCCTACTGCGTGCATGTTATAACTGCCTCTCGCAACCTGTAACATTTAGAACTGCCTACCCAAGCCGAGCAACCTCCTCATTTTATATTAGATTCAATTCAAGTAATCATTGGTTTTAACGATGCTTTAGGGTCACATAGGATCGCGTAATCTTAAAAATTTCAAATATACATTTTGCATTTGCTGGTTTAAATTCACCTGCCATGCATACCATTCGCTATTTTTTAAAACTTTAAAATGTTTTGATAGCAATGGCTGATTTAAAGGGCTGACATGCAACAGCCGGTTCGGTTCAGAGACCTTAACGAGTTTAAAATTCCTTCAGGTTTATTAACTGCTACAGTAGGAATTTTAAAAAAAGAAAGGGGCTTTACACCCGACCCTCCAGTTACTTCCTCTGAATAGAGGTTTTATGATCCTTTTGTTGGCTTTCCGAGTTTCCGTAACAAAACACGAAGGAGTTTTCTGTTCTGTACAATTCTTACATTGAAGTGAAAGCTTATGAAAATAAAATATACATATAATCTTTATATTGCTAATTACGACGTCATAATATTGTGGTTGGGCTTATATAAATATACATTATAATTATGTTTCAATGGGGGTGGAACGGAGGAGCCATTACATAAAGCGGTACAAATAGCCCAGAAGTTACACAAATACTAACGGCAAGAATTCAGAAGAACCAACTCCCGGCAACAGCACAAAAAGGAAATTGTTAATTCTTTTTCTCTTTCGCTTAAACAAAGGTGATGGTATTAATAGTGGAGGTGATGCTATGGTGAATGAAGCAGGAGGTATTGGTGGCAGTAGCTATGGTAGTAATGGTGGTCTTATGGGGTGAAGGCGGCCATTTCTGTAAGGGGATCATGGAGGTAGCTGAATTAATAGCGAAGATGGCGGTGGTATTGCTGCGACTCCTGCAGCAACACAACACTGTAATATTCGCGTATAAGAAATGAGAAATTGCGAAATGAAACAGGAGGAATATAGATAATGATGAATAATGGAGAGGGTTACGGAGAAAGAAGATAGTAAATGGAATAGAAATGAAATATTTTTTTAAAAAAAATATTTTCCAGAGGTTGACCACCTCCTTGGTCTAGTGGTTAGCGTTGCTGACTGCTGACCGGGGGACCCGGGTTCGATTCCCGCCACCGACTTAGGAAATTTTCTAAAATAGGGATGTCTGGAACGGAGTCCAACGCGATTTTCGATCTAGAGAAAGCAGCGATCAGCGGGATGCGGTGTGTTGATGACATACTGCAATACTGCACCCTACCAATGGAATCATGTGACGAGGTAGAAGACGCAGCGGTCATCGCGGTAAAGCCCAGGCCCATATGTGCTGTAATTCACACAGGCTACATAATATACTGCACTCATTTAACATGCTTTATCAATTCATTACACACTGAGATCTAAAAATAAAATAATGCTAATCTTGCTTATTAGTTATTTTCTTTCTATAGTTGCTTGTTTGCATTCTGGTTCCAATACAGACAACTTCAGGTTATTAGTGCACTGGTGACCATCATGTTGTTGTATTATCCTATCCTTTGTTTATACTTACCTGACCTATTGTACTCCTAAGGTTAAGTTTCCCTCTGTCTTCCTTTTAATCCTCTCTAACTTTGCCCAAATAGTTCACTATCATTTTTATATTCTTCTCTCCTTTTACAGTTAAAATATTTCTAATTGAATTTGAATTGAATTTATTCCCACTTAATAATACAACAAGCTTCCACAGTATTCTTTTACAACCACTCAGTCATACAACCAAATCACTCCAGTAAATCTTTCCGAGCTGCTGTGTAACCAAGTGACCTTGTGGTTACTCAACTATCAGGCAACTTACATCTACAAAATTAACTCAATCAAAAACCAAATTAAATTATGTTTCTGCCCGATTTGGTTCCTCATTTCTTACTTATTTTCTTTTAACCTTACCTAAACAATTCCCAAACTCCAACATTTTCTGCCTTGTTTTCATATTTACCAACTTGTTTCCCCTTATCTCTATCAATCCTAAGTTTTGCTCTCAGTTCTTTAGTTTCTCATTGCACGCCAGTAACTGTTTTGCATTCCTCTATATTTAAACTTTCTCTTATTCCTTTGAGATTCACTACCTCGTCCACCTGTCCCCTTCATCCACATAATTCTCTCTACCCCATATTTCCTTTAACCCCCTATAAACCCCTAAATGACTTCTTACTACTAAAACTACCTAATATCTCCTATCTTTCCATATCATCAATTCTTTGTTTAATTTCTCTCCGAAAACCTCTTTCTTCTATCATGCCACATCATACCCATGTCAGTTTTTTGCATAATCTCATTGTAATCTTTTTAATTAATATTTCCTCATCTAAATTTTTCCATTTTCGTTTCCATGCCTGTTCTCTCCATAACTTTGTTTGCTTGCAGTATAATAAATAATGAAAATCCGTATTTATTTCTCCAAACAGTCGACATTTTGTTATTATCTTTATCATATCTTAACCCTTTTAAATTTATAGCCCCAGTCCATGCAAACCCTTCCCGACCTCCATATTACATTGTTCTATACATTTTCCCCTACTTCATAGTATTTTAACTCTTCTCTCATACTACCAAACATTTGTTGTCTTTCAATATCTCCTATCTTTCCATATCATAATTCTTTGTTTAATTTCTCTCCGAAAACCTCTTTCTTCTATCATGCCACATCATACCCATGTCAGTTTTTTTGCATAATCTCATTGTAATCTTTTTAATTAATATTTCCTCATCTAAATTTTTCCATTTTCGTTTCCATGCCTGTTCTCTCCATAACTTTGTTTGCTTGCAGTATAATAAATAATGAAAATCCGTATTTATTTCTCCAAACATTCGACATTTTGTTATTATCTTTATCATATCTTAACCCTTTTAAATTTATAGCCCCAGTCCATGCAAACCCTTCCCGACCTCCATATTACATTGTTCTATACATTTTCCCCTACTTCATAGTATTTTAACTCTTCTCTCATACTACCAAACATTTGTTGTCTTTCAATAACTTCCAATCTTAGATATATTTCTTCCCAGAATCCTCTGTTCTGGTATTACTTATCTATCCATAAGTTTCCCAAGCCTGTCTGTCGCAAAATATAATGCACTTTAAGATACCAGGATCCTGAATCATTCTTTAATAATGCCACTCTCTTTCAATGCGGTTATTCTTATATATATATTTCACAGTTTTTGTCTTGGAGGATGCTGTTGGTAAACCTAAGATCTATTTACAAAATCTTTTATTTATTTTATCAACAATTTTCCATGTATCCTCTACACGCCCTATTTCTGCCCCACTATGGTTGTAAATCTTTTCCAGCCAATTTATTGTTAAATCTGGAACATTTCTTAAACATGCTTTTATAATACTCATACCTGCATTTCTATTTGCTATTGCCATTTTTTTTCTGTTCATTCCAACTTCCATTAGAATTAATCTTGTTCCTAGATAATAAAATTTCCTTACACCTATATTTCTCTCCCATTTAAGTGACATTTCTCACCCTTTCTCAATTGATAACCTGTTTTAAAATCCATATCTTTGGTTTATTTTCATTTATTTAATTTATTTTCATTTATTTCCCCAAATAGAATAAGACAAGAGTTCAATATATGAAGCGGATGAAATACAAGCGGAAGAATAGCATTAACGGGAGGAACAAATTTATGAAGAAAATAAACGTAATAGAAATTAGTTAAATAGAAATATGGGAAGATTTGAAGATAGACGAATATTAATAAGAGGAGTAAGAAGCTGCAAGGACGAGAAGAAGTGTATAGGGAATAAAGCCTTCACTTCGATATGTAAGTTTGTCCACTCCTTTCTCAAGCATTATCCTCCATTCCTGCAACACTGACCATGGTGAAATTTTTCCAAGTTGTTCTGTTTTTAACGACCCAGACGAGACCGGACCAGACAAGAAGCTGTACAGCAGACAGACTGGTCGCCATCTTAGTTTGGTTGCTGCACAGTTTGTTACCAACTTGTTTTAGGGCCGAAACAAAAAACACAAAAGAGTTAAACGGAGAAGCAATAAAATATAAGAAAAAGAAAGAACTATTATACATGTCAGTTGTAAAAGTGGAGGTGCATCTTTAACTGAAGACTCGATACCTGAAAAGCAAGACTTGATGTCCGCTGGAAGACGCTAATAAAGTTTCCAATAAATAGAGGATCATCAATTAAACAAAATTACGGAACTAGCTCCTTTAGAAGCAAGGTGAATATCACTGTGTGGCAAGCAGCCTAAGTATTCATAGATGTCCAGGGAAGTGCAGTTTCCAAAATATACTTTTGGTGGTTGTACTAGATATTGTCAATCTAAAGGCTTAATCACAGTTATATTGCGATTGCTTTACTACCCAATGATCAACTTGATATCCGATCGTGAGCTGCATAATAAACCTGCATAATATGAAGAATAAAATGTATCAAACTTTCGAAAAGCCAAACTATATATGAGCTCATTTTTAGGCAATTAATTCCTTCATTTGTAGAGATGCCGTAAATACAAAACATAATGTTATTTCATTTGACTGATACTTAAAGGAGTCAGTTGTACAAAGAGTTAACTTGAATTTAGGACATAAAATTTTACTAGGAAAATTTGATTGTTAATTAATCGAAGATTCTTTCTTCTTAACCCCCAGTTAAATTACTAAGGTTTAGTAATTATTAAATAGAACATTTTCCAAAGCACAGTAAAATAACAGCTTTATTTATAAATAAAATTGTGAGTCACATTAGTTTAATTTCATGCCTAGATATATTTTTTACAGTGTTTCATTTTTCATTTTCCGCATAATAACAACAGTCAAGAGTTGGGTTCAATTGTAGGTTATGTTAGGCTAACCATACAAGCGATATATTGTATAGATTTATTATTATTACATCTCATCCGAGCATGAATTTCACTGTGGTCCTCTGATTTTCCTTAGCAAAACTCGAAGAATTGGAACAGAAACTACGTCCACGATTGCAATCACAAACTAAGCGAAATCATGCTTTCAATTCCATGTTCATACTACTAATTTTAAGGTTCCATGCGACAGTGAGCTTCTAAATAGTTATTGAATATGCCGAGGGTGCCAAAATTTTATTACACACTTTCACAGTAGATATCTATTTAATATATTTCAAAGTTGAACCGAAAAACCACAGTAATGTGTAGCATGATGTTCTGTAAACAGATGCGACTCACATTATGTTATGACAGGTAAATGCTACATGACAGATAAATCAACAATGAGCAAATAAAGCCAAGGTTATCGTAAGATGTTCTGTAAACAGACGTTACTCACATTACGTTATGATAGCCGTGCTACAGCAAATTGGAATCTACATTATTGTTTGAACAGCGGAAAGCTATTTTGAAGTGGTATTGGAAAACCGAGAATGTTGTTGAAGTTCAAAGGCAATGTAGACGTGTGTACAGAACAGAACCGCCAACGTGAGTAACAATTGCACGTATTCCAGACAAATTTGAGACTCCTGGTACCGTATGCGATGTTCACTAGGGCATATCTGAGAGACCTCGCACAGCTACAAGCCCCCGCACACTGGATCCAAGGCACTGGGTAGGACAAAGAGGTCCGATTGAGTTTCCAACGCGTTCTCCAGATCTAACTCTTGGACTTCTACCTGTGGCGAACTCTTTAAGGCTCCTAAATCCATCGGCCAGGACCGATGGATTTTTTCGGGCGTAAAAATCCTAAGTATGGCTTCCTTCGGAAGGGAAGTAAAGTCGCGGGTCCCGTGTCGTACATTTACGGCACAATAAAGAACCTCAAGTCTTAAAGAAGAGGCCTGTGAGCAAATTTGTCGGCCGTTTCACGTCCTGAATTGAATGGAACGCTGATGACCTGAGATGTTAAAGAGCGTCTGTGAATAAACCTCATCAAATAAATAAATAAATAAATAAATAAATAAAACTCTTAAGAATGTTGTATATCGTACAAAACCAGCTACACTGGCAGCACTTGGGGAAGAAATTGAAGCGACATGGGTTGCAATCGCTGAGGACACTCTCGCAAACGTTGCTCAGTCAGTAGTTCAACGTACTCAGAAGTGTATCGGCGCCGATGGTGGGCATTTTGAACAAGTTTTTTAACTGTAAAAGTCTAAGATGATTAGTGCTCATATTTTTCTTTTCATGCGAATTCAGTTTTGTTATGTTAACACAATTTTTTCGTTGCTTCAAGCGTGTATACATTTTTCTCACCCTCTGTATATTTACTTTTCTAGATTATGTTTTTTTTTTTTTAATTCTCAGTTATTCCCTTATATTTCTTATCTATGTTAGAAGATATATTAAGGGGAAAAAAAAGAAAGAAAAAGAAAACAAGTAACTAGGAGGCGAGAAACTGGATCAATATTGGTTTTCTCAGGTTGAGAAAACTCACTCACTCTAAACATAAATTTCCCTATTATTTCGCGAAGTTGTCATAGGTTTGGAAGTCTGAAGTTATTTTTATGCAACAGAAATGATGACTAACCTCTAAAATACTTTTTAAATTAGTGAAAAGTAATCTCCAGTTACAACTGGACCTAAGAATTCTGTATAGCTTTCTGACAACATTTATAATTTCAATACGTGCACTTAGATTACCATTCTGTGTTATTTTTGGACCCACTTCTAGGAAGCTAAAAGATTATGTATAACTTTGCAATCTTTCCAAAGTTTTATGACTTCATGTCTTGCCACGTTCTTAAATGTTCTAAATTGCAAAAGCCAACTTGTATGAAAGAAAAAAAAAAAAAAAAAAAATTCTCCTCTGTGCCTCATAGTGTCAATAACTATATACTATTTTTAAATTATATTTAATGAATATAGACCACCATTAGCAGTATGGCATCTAATATTTAACTCTGACCATTGAGGAACAGATGCTAATACGTGATATATATTGTTTTTTTAATAGTGCTCAACGCCCGTTTTTACTACTGAGGCACCACAGGCGGTAAACACTGATGATACATGAAATGAAATGATATATTGAGAAAGAATTTTTTTTAGGAAGGAAATGTTCCAGGCATAAGTCATGGGTACCTTACCGGCATTTGCCATTTATGAGGACTGAGGAAAACTTAGAAAAAACCTCAGTCAGGGAGGAGGGTCCTGGTGGAAATCGAACCCGATATCTCCCGCTCCCGAGTCCGCAACTTAACGGCCTCGGCCACCACCACGGTCTCTATAGATATAGAAATGTTGTTGGTACCCTTATTACAAGCTATTGTTAAGCCTGTCATTAAACAACACTGACGAATCCATTCATTCAGAACTCAAACACAAGTTTATGATTTTTGGTAACTCATTTGAGTGGAAAAACATAAATAAAACAAAACATGTTTTAAAAAAGAGAAATATAAAGGCTATTAATATTCATTGTGATAAATTTAATGTGCACCTTTTCTTAATGCGGTTTCGAGCAACATGTTTGGTGCTACATATACATTTATTATTATTCTAGAAATTTCAAACTTTAACTGTATCATATAAATGAATTTATCTCCCCAAATCCGAAGTTCTTTCTAGATTTCTTTGCTGTAGTATTCCACAAAATACTGTTTATTTTAATCCAAGTTTGGACGCGGCAGGCCATGATGGTCTATCGAACCGAGCTCTCTTTAAGAAAAGAGCAGAACAAAACTCCTAGACAGAGCAAATTGTCATCCAAATCACATACCGTTTCCAGTGTATGAACAACTTTTCTTTTAACCGCGTTCCTAGAAAACGTACCATCTCTTTAACGGCATTTGAAATTCTTTAAAATTCTTTCAAACAAGTTTCGCATTTAATGATTTCATGTTCTTTAACCATATTGCAATCCTCGAAAGACTACTTTGTTAGCCCACTTTCCAAATATGGCACTCGGCTTGTTCGTTTTACCGTTTTGTAATGTACTCGTGTTCTCTACAAATGTTTAAATACTTTGTACTTAGTTGCGCTTCTTCTCAGATGAAATGAAGGAGAAATCTAATAAGCGTTCTAAGACCAAGGGTGGTAAATTTCGTGAACTGTTTAAAATTCGCAAATCGAGCGAGGTGCTACCACTTGGGACTCGCTTTTCGGAGGTACCGAGTTCAAATCCCTTAGGTTTTTTTTTTGTGGTTTTCCTAAAATTAATTTTTCCTGTTACGAGCTTTCTACTTCCCCATTTCACCTCGTTTATGATTGCAGGGTAGAAAGTGCCAGCGAGCAGGAATGGTGATGTGTGCGGCGTGGCGGTTGTTTCATGCTTTGGACAAGCTTCTTCCTTGGCATCTGGTGTAGAGAGGCAGCCCTCTTGATGTGTTCGAATTCTTGGAAGGAGGGGTGTGGAGGTGCTTAATATAAAATCAATGTTAGGGACTACATCTGCATCCCTGGCACCCCGGTGTCTCTCTCATCTCATCCCCTTCTCCCGTAGGTAACTCCCTAAGAGTGAGAAGTCACAAATGGCCTCTGATGTGACATAAATTCCGAATTTTCTCCCCTGACAATTCAATCCAATTCAAATGCCTGGCAAACACTAAAAAATAGTATTATTTGAGGGCAGTAGTGATAAATATGTATGCTTGATAACATCACTATCAAAACATTCTTAAGGGGTATTATCGTAGAATATATATTCAAGAAGGGCAGATCCAAAGTTTTCATTCAAAGAGAACACCGTTTCATTAAGTTAAATATAAAATTCAAAACGCTTAATGAGCTTTTATTAAGATGAATTAGACAATGCTTTTTTTTCCCTACACAATTCCATTTTCCGCTTAGGAATAATGCATCATAGGCGAGAAGATCTAGACAGAAGGGGTCAAGTAAATGGACAATGAAAGATTAATAAAAGGCTAAATCCTTTTTCCAAAAGCAGTGGGGAAAAAAAAAAAAAGTTTGTGCTCTTCTGTTATTGAAATAAAATGCTTATATAATTTTCTTTTAATTTTTCATCACAATTGTGGTGTTATTCAATAATTGCATTTTTAATTAGTACCTTTTCCCTTCGTTTTTACATGGTCTTTAGTAAATTTCATTGTGGACACTTAAATGTTCATTGTAGAATTCTTCATAATACTGAGATATGAAACGGAGAAGTTTAGTAGTAATTTACTCGTATTTTATAGCCAATTCATTCAGGTAAGCAGGACGTCAACTCGGGAGGTAAAGACGTTTTTTTTTTTTTTTTTTTTTATGGTGTTTAACGTCCGGTTTTACTGCTGAGGCACCACAGGCGATAGACACTGATGATACATGAGATGGAATGATATATTGGGAATTTTTTTTTTTTTTTTTTTTTTTTTTTTTTTTTTTTTTAAGGAAGGAAGTATATCAGGCCTAAGTTTAGGATATCTCCCCGGCATTTGCCATTTATAAGAACTGAGGAAAACCTGGAAAAAAAAAAAAAACTCATAAGAGGGACATTCCTGGTGGGATTCGAAACCCAGACCTCCCGCTCACGAGTGCGCGCCTTAACGACCTCGGCAACCCGTGGCGGTAATGGGTAAAGGAGGTGCAAATGCTCCCATGGAAAGGCCATTATCACGGGGGCAACTTTGTATTTTCATTGCTGTTATTTTATAATGATTATTATTATCATCACTGTTGGCGTGTCGGTTCTGGTGGTGTAGTGGTAACCATACTTGCCTTCTAAATCCAAGATCGCGGGTTCAATCCCGGCCAGAATCGATGGGCTTTTTCGGGCGTAAAAATCCTAAGTATGGCTTCCTTTGGAAGGGAAGTAAAGTCATGGGTCCCGTGTTCGTGCGTTTACGGCAGGTAAAAGAACCTCAAGCCTGAGCAAAATTTATCGGCAGTTTCATGCCCTGATTTGATTGGGATGCTGATGACCTGAGATGTTAAAGAGCGTCCGTAAATAAACCCAATCAACTACAGCTGTTGTTGTTCTTCATTATCATTGCCAGAGTTAGACTATTTTATATTTTGTAATCTTAAAGATATGTTTATTTTCAAGACAATAATCTCTTTTCTTAGGTCAATGATTTATGATAATTTTTCATGGTGAGCTTTACTACTATTGCTTTTGACTTGGTTACACTCTGTTTCTACTTGCATTGCTGGTGCTTAGATGAGCGTAATCCGTTAGTATAAGAATGCAACATGAATGAATGAATGAATGGTGTTTAATGCCCGTTTTTGCTACAGAGGCACCACGGCGATGGACACTGATGATACATGAGATGAAATGATATATTGGGAAAGGACTTATTTTTAAGGAAGGAACAGTTCCAGACCTAAGTTTAGGGTACCTCCCCGGCATTTGCCATTTATGAGGACTGAGGAAAACCTGGAAATAACATCAGTCAGGGAGGACAGTCCTGGCGAGATTCGAACCCCAGACCTCCCGCTCACGAGTCCGCAATTTAACCACCTCGGCCACCCGTGGCGGTGGGAATGAGTCAGAAAATGTGATATTTTACTCAATGATTCTATCAAAAAACAAAGGAAGTTATGTTGAATCTGTAATAATAAAGAAATTATGATAGCAATTAGTTACCTTTTACATTTAACTTAAAGTTTTCCTAACGTACAATTAGCAGTGTAAGTTAACGGTTAAATATATGAATAAATGAATGAGCTAATTAATCTAAAACGTGCTTTACAGTCTTCCGGACTTCCGAAGAGAATGTGTGTTAGAGAGTGACTTGGCATTTTACAATTTAGTGTTACTTTTGCCAAGTTTGACGCAATTTGCGTTCCAGTTTCATTATCAGCTTGAAATAAAAAAACCGTGCAATGGAAGTGGCAACTTCCTCTGCATTCATAAGCGGATGCTGGCGCTGCAGAAAGTAATAGCTGCAGTGCAAGGAAGTTCTTAGATGAAGAAATACTTTCTTGCCAACTGGTAAACAAGGTAGCATTGCAACTGACCTCATAGTATCAGATAGCTGTTTGTCCTCGCTGAGGCCCTGAGTCATTGTTTCTTTGCTGATCCTGCGGACTCGTCCGGGGAGGCATGGGGTTCGAATTCGCCAGGAACGTTCTCTCTTACTGTTTTTTCCAGGTTTTCCTCAGTCCTCATAAATGGCATATGCCGGGGAGGTCCCCTAAATTTAGACCTGGAACGATTCCCTCCTTTAAAAAAATCCTTTGCCAATTTATCATTTCATTTCATGTATCATCAGTGTCCACCGCTGTGGTACCTCAGTAGTAAAAACGGGCGTTAAATACCATTAAAAAATTGCTGATCCGTTCAGTTTTAAATCACTTGCGCTGAGGATCACGTATTGTGTCCCGATAGGGACGATAAACGTTAAAGTGTTTCATTTATACATATCATGACCATCTTCATGGATATTAGGACCTTTTTTTAAAATGAAGAAAATAAGCTGAGGCGAAGTTTCGCTGATTCCTAGTACTATTGGGAGCTGGAGAGTTGCCTAGCGACATATGAGGGGATAGGAGGGATTTATCTGCCAAGTAAACATTACGCACTGCTTGTGTTTCATCTATTCAAATACTTACGGCGGTCCTTCCCATTGTGTTAACGAAAGCAGAATATTAATAGTGAACATTTGAACGTTTTAAATTGTATCTTTTAGTTGTTACATATATATCGGACTAATTAACAGTAATTATAATGGTAGAAAAGGATAAAGTCTTCTTGCCATAGAAGGACTCCACGAGTCCGAAATATAGCGATCTCAAGTGTGACTTTTTCTTGGTGTTTTATCCTTTTCTACTATTATAATTACTGTTAATTTGTTACATTGTTAATAGTGTTACTTTATTTTTATTTTTATTTTATATTATTTTATATTATATTATATATATAAATTCAAAGAACTTTATGTTTGTAAATTATATCCAGTACAGAAAACGAACTCACAAATAATCAGTAACGCCTTGTACTTCAGCAGATGTTCAAAGTGATCACCGTTTGCACCTATACACTTGTGGAGACGGTAAACAAACGAGCGTTGCACAGATTGTGGTGTTTCTACAGATATTGCCGCACACGCCGCTGTTTCATATTTTCTAGTGTCGTTGGGAGTTCCTGATACGCTCAATCTTTCGCAGCGCCCCAGAGAAAGTAGCCTAATGACGTCTAATCGGGTTTCCGAGCTGGCTGTCTTACCGTCCTATCCACCGATTTGTAATCTTTACATCCACAACTTCTCTGGGAACATGAGTGAAGTGTGCTGGGCACCCATCATGCTGGAACCATATTGATAAACGCGTTTCCAATCCCGCGTCCTCCATGATAAGGGGTAGAGTGTCTTGCAGAAATGTTGCATATCGCTGTCCGTTTATTGTTCCCTGATAAAAACAGGGATCTACAACACGGTTGTCAATGCTACCGCACCAAACATTGACACTATAGTTGATGAGCAACCTCGCGAAGCCAGGGGGGGGGGGGGGGGTTTGCACGGACCAGTAGTGCATGCTGCTCAAATTCACATTACTTTGATTTGTGAAGAAAACTTCATCCGTAAACAAAATATTACTTAAGAATGCATTATTATCGTGAAAACATCAATACGGATCAGATCAGGAGACACTAGTACACTAAGCAGACTGATAATGGTTTGTTTGCTGCATACTTTTAGTACAGATATATTGCAAGTAACCCACAGACTACACTTTCTGCATAATGTCATAAATAGTGCATCCATTACCACTCTTTAACAGTTTACCTATTTCAGAAGGCGTGCAGTTTAGAACAGTGAAACCAATTCTGTTATCACTTATTGGAGCTCTAGTTAAGTTCGCCAGAAAACATACATTATGTTCCATTTAAAAAAAATGTATCTTTGAGTTGAAAACGACATTTTTTTAAATTTCTGGATTGTATATACCTTCCCATTTTATGAGTCCCTGACATGGGTACATTCCTGCACAACTAGATTTTTCACATATTGCTTCATTTCGAAAATATTTGATGTTCCAGAGTTGGGTGATACACCTGGTATACATGGCGTGTGTGTTTCTAGTTGCGCGCGCAATGCGCCAAAAATGTATACACTCTTTAACAGAAAAGATAATTATGAACTTTTAAAGTTGGAACAAATAATTGCGGCACCAATGGGATATGCTATCAAAAATACTGTTAATTATCACTTGATCGATGGAACACTCAAACAGAATGACTGGGGCAGAATAATTGTCAAGTTCGACAGTAGGGGCGTGAATTTCTTCTTCTTTATTAGATACTGACGCATCTCTCTTTGAAGCGAATGTATAATAGAATGTCCTTTTCTATTTCGTCGAATGCTTTACACAATCAATAAATAATTGGTGCAGTTCTCTAATAAACTCCCTATGAGATTGAATTAGCTGTTTTAAAATAAACGCATTATTCAAGCAGAGTCTTCCTTTTCTAAAGTAATTTTAATAAAATTACCTTTACCGCCTCTGTGGTCTAGTGGTAGCATTTGTGATTAGAAGGTCCCCAGGTTCGATTCCCGATTGGGTCAAGCTGTTTGATTAAGTTTTTTTTTTCGGAGTTTTTTTCCCCCACCCTGAGAGGACAGGACTTCGAGCCCCTTTGTGCCACCATTAATTAATTTCGTTTGTTTCATAACTACAGATTTTTCACGTTCAATCTACAGATGTCTTGAGAAGACTAATACAGTCAAAGCACAATAAATAAAACGAAAAATAAACAAACAACCTCTGTTATTTTTTGTAGTCATTTTGTAATAAATTTGTATTAATTTTGTGTTCTTCATTTAATGGGCTAATCTTATTTAATTTTTACAGTTTGTTCTGTCTCCCTTTTTAAAAATAGGCCGTATTAAAGCCTCTTTCCAGCCATTAGACGTGCAAATTAACGTCAATAATTTATTTATAAATGTTGGAAATTTCTCCAGTGTTTCTTTTGAAGCGTATTTTATAAGCTCACTTTTTATATTATAAATTTCGGAGGGTTTTTTTTTTTTCCTGTTTTTGCTAATATTTAACTGTTTTTCTGATTTTCATGGTTTTATTGGGCGTACTTAAGAAGTCTGGGGGTTTTCCTATTGTCCATTGTTCTTTAAAATATTGTAGTCTAATTTTCGGTTTATTATTTGGGTTTTCAAATATTTTATATGCATTCCTTTTGTCTGCCCTAAATGTCACTCTCAAAATTAGGGACGTAATTTTTCCAACTTTGTTATTGTGCTGTTTTTTTTAATATGTGTTGTTTTAATTTAATATTTGATAAATCATTTTCAGATTTACTTTGTAATCACGTCTGATAGATTTTTTCTTCTCATCTATCGCTGTTTTAAGTTCTTACGTTCAGTTATAAACTTTTTTCTTTTTAAGATCTTGTGTCTTTTTTTTTAAATATTCTTCTGCCGATTCAAAAAAATGTGTAATATTTATTCCCACTATTTTGAAATATTATAACTTTCTTTATATTGTTTCGTTATTCTACTTTGATATATATTTTATTATTCAGAATGTCTTTAGAGATTTTTTATTTTTAATATCTGTAAATTGTGCAATATATAATACAATTCTGCGTTATTGATGTAAACATTGTATAAATACCCAGAATGGCAAAATGTATACATACTTTCACAGTAGATATGTATTTAATATATTTCAATGTTGAACCGAAAAAACAACAGTAATGTGTAGAATGATGCTCTGTAAACAGATGTAACTTACATACATTATGATAGCTTTGCTGCTTGACAGGTATATCAACAATAGATTGGTCCGATGAGGCATAATTTAAATTGAACGGTACTGTTAACCGGCATAACTGTGTCTACTAGTGTGCAAACAGTCCACATGTTATTTTAGAAAAGGCTGTTAATTTACCTGGAATTAATGTTGGTGTGGGTTGTCATCTAGGGTCTAATTGGACCATTCTTTTATTATTGAAGGAACAGTAACTGGACTAGTGTACCTGAGCATGATACGCATATCCGCCCTACCCCCTATTCATACAATGAGGGAATGAATTTTACTTCCAACGGGATAGTGCATCACCACATTACCACCGAGATGTACGTACCTTGATGACAAGGCACAAGGACGAAGAGGTCCGATTGAGTTTCCACCTCGTTCTCCGGATCTAACTCGGCTGGACTTTTATCTACGGGGAACTTTTAAGGATGTTGTATACTGTAGAAAGCCAGCTACACTGGCAGCACTTCGGGAAGAAATTGAAACGGCACGTGCTGCAAACGCTGAGGACACTTTCGCAAACGTTACTCGTTCAACGTACTCAGAAGTGTATCGACGCCGATGGTGGGCATTTTGAGCAACTGTAAAAGTCTAAGATAATTAGTGTTCATTATTTTCTGTTTGTGTGAATTCAATTTTGTTATGTTAACACAGTTTTTTCTTTGCCTGAAGTGTGTATACATTTTTTGGCTTCCTTTGTATATGCACTTTTTTATTCGCAAGGCATTTCGCGTTCTCTGGTGTTCTGCGTACGATAGACCTTAGCTATATCGAATATAAATTTAGCTGAAGCTACTTCCAAGGAGACGCACTGAAACCGATTATCTGACTATCTGAACTGAACTGCTAAACGTATGAACTGATGAACTGATCTAAAACCGATGCTCTAGCAGAGTAAATTTAAAACTGCGTCTCGCAGTGAGTAGAACTTTGAACTGAGTGTGTTTTGCCTGGGCCGAAAATAGACTTAAAATTGAGCTGATATACCGAACTACGTGCCGCATCGAGGTAAATTCCTCCTTATACATTCGGTTCAAATGAATTAAACGTTGGCTTCAGTAGGCCACGGAAGTCACACATGCATGCGCAAGTCTTGAACCTAATTTTAAACTTTCAGAATATACATTTACTCTTGACTGGTTCAAATTCACCTGCCAACGCATGCCACCCACTACTATTTGAAAGTTTAAAATATTGTTTAAAGTGAACTGCAAAATGTTGGAACTGTCTGTGCACTATTTCTGGCTGGGTTACCGTAGACAGACACAGCAGAGAACTTTCTCTTTCCACGAAATACAATTTAACACATTAAAGGTATACATATACATAATATTTACATTATTAATTAAAATGTACAAAATATGTTGATTAGGCTTGCAACATATACATCATATTTATATTTCGTGGGGGTGGGCATAGGGACTGAATCATAACTAAGCACTATTTAAATAAAAATGTATTTGTTTTTTAAACAGCATTAACTCAGTAATAGCAGCAATTTTCATGACCACCTAAAATAAGTTTTGAAAAACTTTTGGTTGTTTGGAAGCGTTGATTTCTCGGTCTTAGGAAACAATAGCCTAGTGTTTTAAAGCAGGGGCCAAAAAAACATGTGAACAACGTATGTATACGTTTCCGTGTTCTTTTCTACAATGCGTACTGGTTTTATATTTAAGTGATTTAATTTAAAGAGAAGAATTTTATTTTCTATTAGTTTACTGGCCCGTAGCCAGGAGATAGTGGCGTTTAGGGCGTACATACACGACGCCCACATATTGAAAATATTTCTCTTCAGGCTCTTCAAACTAATTATTAATCTGTAAAATATTCTTAAAATATAACGACTGTATCTATTATTTTTTTACTGTGTTCTTTTTTTTTCCCTCGCTTTTTTCTTTTCTTTCTTCAATATTTTCTTTGTTTTACGCTCCTTTTTCCTTTTCTGCTCTCCTAGCTTTTACACTCTCCTGTATTTGTTCACATTGCATCTGTTGATCATGCTGAGCATCGTCGTCAATGAGGTTCATCGGTAACTTTAGAGTAACGATAAAAGAAGGCGAAATAAAATGCAGCACAGCTGTAAAGGCGAAAAATGCGGTTATTCAGAAAGAAGAAGTAAACATTTGTTTATCTCTGGAGTAAGGATTGAAGATGAAGAGAGAGTGTTACCAGTTATGCAAATGTAACGTAAATGTGCTCGGACCAACACTTGGAAGGAGGAATCACTTATTCACCATGCACTTGGCACATTCTCGATACAGAGCATGGCATCGTGCCAATCTCTGTTTAGTGGGAGTAGGAGCAGAAGTGCAAGATAAAGTGTTATATCATGTTGGAACCTTAATTACTTTACCATCGCCGTTTCTAATTCGAACGCTTTTCACAGTAACACGAAAGCGTAGGTGCAATACTGGAAGGTTTATAGATCGCATCTTTTTACAATGCTCTCAATAACAACGAATGTTTGATTATTTTAGTTATTTATAAATTATATATAAGAAAATTAATATGGAGCATTTTATACATACGATAATTACAGATTTGTAAATGCGAAAAATGGTGTTTTCTGTAAAATACTTTAGTAATACTGTTTTATTTCTCTTCTCTTCTCTTCTCTTCTCTTCTCTTCTCTTCTCTTCTCTTCTCTTCTCTTCTCTTCTCTTCTCTCACCTCCGCTCCTCTTCGCTTTTTTCTTCTCTTCACTCACTTCCTCTCCTCTTCTTTTCTTTTCTCTTCTCTTCTTTTATTTTCTCTTCTCTCACCTAACCTCCTCTCCTCTTCTTTTCTCTTCCCTTCTCTCACCTCCTTCCCCATTTCCATTTCTCTTATTTTCTTTTCTCTTCCCTCTTTTCCCTTCTTTGCTCTTCTCTTCTCTTCTCTTCTCTTCTCTTCTCTTCTCTTCTCTTCTCTTCTCTTCTCTTCTCTTCTCTTCTCTTCTCTTCTCTTCTCTTCTCTTCTCTCACCTCCGCACCTCTTCGCTTTTCTTTTCTTTTCTTCTCTCACTTCCGCTCCTCTTTTCTTCTTTTCTCTTCTCTCACTTCATATCCTCTCCTCTTCTCTTTCCTTCTCTTCCTCCTCCCCATTTCCATTTCTCTTCTTTTCCTTTCTCTCACCTCCGCCCCTCTTCTCTTCTTTTCTCTTCTTTACTCTTCTCTTATTTTCTCTTTTTTGCTCTTCTCATCTCTTTTCTTATTTTCTCTTCTCTCACCTCCTCTCCATTTTCTTCTGTTGTCTTCTTTTCCTTTCTCTCACCTCCTCTCCTGTTCTCTTCCTTTCTCTTTTCTGAAACGTAGTTATTTCCAACATGTTTTTTATAATACAAACTGAAACGGAAGCGGACTCCCAGCATCTGGTCAGTGCTAGGGGGCATGATCCAGGAAGTACCGACGTCTAATCTCTGATCCCCCAATGTAAGACTTAAGTCTTCCGTTTTCTTTTCTCTCGTGGTACCTATGAGAAAGGTTGCTGCTTGCTGTTTGAGCATGTCAGTTTTCTTCTGTTCTAGTTCGTGAAGTGGTCCTTTCTTCCATTAATATAATGTTTGTGCTTAGGACAGCGACAGAATTGCTCATTGGACAGGAAACGGATAACTTGGTTTGCTAGTTTTGTTAGGGCAGTGATCATCTCTATTTTCATTCATTCACCCAGGTATTGCTATCCAGGTAATATTTTAAATTGTGTAATTGGGGAATTCCATTGTCAAATTGGGTAAAAAGGTGAACTTCTTTTGGTAAATTATTTTTAATGTGGGCATGTGTTAATTTGCTTTGCAGGGTTTTGTGTTCAACTGTTGAAATGTTAGGAAATTAATTTTACAGAATTAATTGTCTGAACTTTTGTTTTGAAAATTGTTATCTAAACATTTTCATTTACATTGTGGTTGCATTCCAACAATTTCTTTGGCTTTCTACTTCAATTTTTGACAATGCTTTGGTGAAAGAAATCAAGGTATTCTTCTTTTCGTGGATTTTCGGTTAAAATCATAGGCTTATTTGTTAGGTATACTTTCTGAGGGTATTGTATTGTAATATTAATTATTCTATATTATCCCCTGCGTGACTTTTTATGTAATTATAATTTTTATTGATTCGGAATAAATGTTCTATATAATTCCTCTATATAATTTTTTGTAAGGGAAATGCGTTGCTCTATTTTTTAAACTTGGAAAATTGTAACTGGTTTAAGCTCTTTTTTTTCCTACTCTTAATTATAATTTTAATTTGCACCTATTTACAGAAACTTCTCTTGAGAGTGCATTTTTAATTGTTACAAAGCTAAGATGGTGTTAAATACATTCAACATATAGTTTTTTAAATTCCCTTATCTTCTCCAGTCATATTGGACACGCTGACCTTTTCACAACCACATCCTGAGGACTTCATTTTTCAGTAAGCTCCCAAACATTATTTTGCGTCATCATGCTGTGCGACGCTCTTTAACAGCTCAGGTCATCAGCGTCCCATTCAAATCAGGGCGTGAAACGGTCGACAAATTTTGCTCAGAGGCCTCTCTTTCAGGCTTGAGGTTCTTTTTCGTGCCGTAAATGTACGACACGGGACCCACGGCTTAACTCCCCTTCCGAAGGAAGCCATACTTAGGATTTTTACGCCCGGAAAAATCCAACTATCCTGGCTGGGTTTGAACCCGCGATCTTGGGCTTAGGAGGCAAGTATGGTTACCACTACTCCACCAGGACCGACAAATGCTAGCGAGGTATATCAACGTAATGCTAATGAGGTCTCAGAAACACTTACAAACAAATTTATGGCGTCAATGAAAAATATAAATCTTTCAAAGATGACTCAATTTCAATATGTTCATCTATTCAACATTTTCAAGCTCTATTAATTATGTGATATTATTTCAAAGCTTGAAGTGAAATTCCTCGAGAGTTAGCACTCTTTTTCTTAATTTTCTTAATTATAAATGAACCTTTTTTTTGATTGATTTATTTAAGGACGCTCTTTAACAGCTCAGGTCATCAGCGTCCCATGCAAATCAGGGCGTGAAACGGCCGACAAATTTTGCTCAGAGGCCTCTCTTTCAGGCTTGAGGTTCTTTTTCGTGCCGTAAATGTACGACACGGGACCCACGGCTTTACTTCCCTTCCGAAGGAAGCCATACTTAGGATTTTTACGCCCGAAAAACATCCATCGGTCCTGGCCGGGTTCGAACCCGCGATTTTGGGTGTAGGAGGCAAGTATGGTAACCATAAATGAACTAAAAAGTATAAAGTAATTCATCCTAGCCAAATGCCGATTTATAACCCCATGCAAATTCATAATCTCATAAACTTCTTTAAAAAATTCTTCCAAACGAAAAATGTGGGGTGCATGCAATAGTTTGTCTGAACTTTTGTGTGGTTAATTTAAACTATAAATACCCTTAACAGTTATTAATTTTATCTATTGCATGCGCCCCACGTTTTTCGTTTGGAAGAATTTTTCTAAAAAAGTTTTGAGATTATGGATTTGCACAGGGTTATAAATCTGCATTTAGCTAGGATGAATTATTTTATACTTTTTAGTTCATTTATAATTAAGAAAATAAAAACGTAGTTTTGAAAAAAAAATATTGAAATTATTTTCGACTTTTTAGTCTTGTGTGCTCGTAATTTTGCAATCAGTATTAGACATCTCGATTAAATGACAAAAATTGAGCAACTTTTAGATTTAGTTCATTTTGTTTTTTCTTGATCACATCTAAAATAGTAAATTGTTTTATCTACTCTATTGATATGTCGAAACAGTTGATTAATTCTTGTTTTTTTTTTAATTAAAAACAAAATACAGAAACGCAAAGATAATTTTGAAATTTTTTATTTCAGTATTAAATACATTTGTACCAAATCCTCAATATAGAAGTCAAACTCTTTGATAATGTATGTAACTCATTATATTATATTAAATATAATACTCATTCACTACTACAGATGAAATTATTAATGCATTATTAATACACGTGTTACACATTAACACTATCGCAATTGAATTAATGTAATAGAAATCAGATTTATTGATTGTTATTTGTAAGGATTTAATTGCGAGGATTTAAATTTGATGTTTTTATTTGAAAAGTTGCCATGGCGACTGTATTGTTATCAAAATACTTAGCATGTCGTTGCGTGTTATTAGCGAGTCTAGAAGAACGTTTTTCCATCGTTTCAGTTGATCGCGCTTGAGCCATGCGTTTCTTGGAATTGCGCGCTTGACATCGCGCTGTTTATTTGTATACCATGGCGACTGTATTGTTATCAAAACATAACAAAGATAAGTCTAATCAGTTTATATTCAACTAAAACGTTGAAATTAAATATAAATCAAGTTACACTATAATTTATTTATTGTATTGATAAATATAATACAGTCATACCAAATGTTTTTATTTTTAAATAAAGATTATTATAAATTTTATATTTGTGTGCGTTATTAACAATACTACAGAAATGGGTTCTTACTGTACTATCTTACATTTTTTAAAACCTTTGTGTTTGATATTGCGCTGCTTTACTTTCAAAACTGCGGAACCATATTTTTGAACCATTGAACCATGATAATTACCGTATTATATTGTATTGTCAACCATTTCTGACCTTGCAAATTTTCAAGTCTCTATCTTATTTAGAAGTGCATGGAAAATGAATTACAAAATTCCACCCGAACAGACAAGAAAGTGAGTTAATAAAAACGTTTGACAAAAATTATTACGGTAGCCAATAAGTCGATTCCTGATGTAGGTTAGTAAAGTTTATTTTTCTATTGAACTTTGAAAGACTATATAATGAACTCCAACTGTCAAAAATGAGTTGAAACTTCAGAATCGATCATTTTTGTACTTGCATGCTTTGCCCGATATTTAACTAATGCATAATCAGTTTGTATTCCGTTTCGTTAACTGAAAATTGTCTTTCAGACCCAAGATCGTAGGCTCATTCCCGGTCACAATTGGAGAAATTTTTTCGGGTGTAAAAAATGCTAAGTATTGCTTCCTTCGGAAGGGAAGTAAAGTCAGAAGGAAGAGGCCTCTGAGCAAAATTAATCGGCCATTTCGCGCCGTGATTGAATGGGATACTGATGAACTGAGCTGTAAATAAACCAAATCAATAACGTTAACGCAAATGGAAACATTTTTTGTATCACCGCAGTTATATTTTCCATTCCCTCTGAAAGATTTTAAGAGAAAATTGTTAATTTTAAATTTTCTTGTTTAAATAACTGCGACTGATGACTTTTCTTATCTGATTTCCGTAAAATCTCCTGATTTTTGGTGTTACACTGCTCTGTTTCGCTATTAGAACAGAATTCATCTCTCTCTCTCTCTCTCTCTCTCTCTCTCTCTCTAATATGGACAACTTTAAGACGTCAGCACAGATTTTCTTGCAATGAGAAGGCATGACTTTGCCTGCAGTGTTATTGGCTTCGTTCTTGCAATGAAAACTTACTAGTATTTCAACTGTTCCACGTATTTGGAACAAATAATACTTCTTTTCTTTCCATGTCTATATAACATGTACAGACTACAAATGTGGGTGACTACTGGAAAAGTACGACCCTTGGAAGAGTTGTTTGGATTATACTGTGAGCAAGGTGGCATTCTGCAACCATTTACCACGTGCTGACTGAAAACAAAACTACGATGTCATTTGTTGATAACGATTAGGTAAAAAATTGCCATTTTTAAATTTAAGTTCCACATTTTACAATAGTGTAAAGAGATTTCCGATCGTTTTGAAAGTTATTCATACATTCCTTTTTATTCTACCCTTTTAGGCTAATTCGGAAAAGGAGGGGGGAGTGGGTAATACTCAACTGCTCTGTCCTAGATTATGTCCGTCGAGTGCTGCACTCTAGCAACAGTCATTATAACTATGTGCTCTGTTTCTGCCATCTTGCTAATTGTCGTTTTTCTATTTCGTATCTAAGGAACGTTTCTCACTTTAGGAGGTATGTTTTTTTTTTTTTTATTAGGCGAATGCCGTTCATATTTTGTTTCTAGAATAGTATTACAGTCTTGATTAACCTAATATAGCATTTGTAATGAATAACATCATAACTATTGCCGCGCTCATAACGTTAACATGCAGCATGTCAAAAGTTTTTGCTAAATAGGTCCTTTCTCCAAGTAAATACACAAGTGCCGTTGACACGGTTTCAGTCCAGAGGGCATCATTCATACGTAACTACGGAAATGTCTGTATTTCCGTTGTATAATTGTTCATTTCGTATTATTATTATTATTATTATTATTATTATTATTATTATTATTATTATTATTATTATTATTATTATTATTATTATTTTCTTTTGCTATTATTTCTATTCCTATAAACCTAGGAATAAAAAAAGCACGCATTATGAAAATAAGTCACCATTTTACGTACCTTAATTTTCGTCTTGTGTCACTTTCTCCCACACATGTGGGTTATTTTCATTTCCAAGATTTTGTCGGTCCTGGTGGGGCAGTGGTAACCACACTTGCCTCCCAAACCCAAGATCGCGGATTCAATCCCGGCCAAGATCGATGGATTTTTCGGGCGTAAAATACTAAGTAAAGCCATAGGTCACATGTCGTAAATTTTACGGCATGTAAAAGAACCTTAAGCCTGAAAGAAGAGCCCTCATTTATCCGCTTTTACGCCTTGAATGGGACACTGATACCCTAGATGTTAAAGAGCTTCCGTAAGAAGAAGAAGAAGAAGAAGAAGAAGAAGAAGAAGAAGAAGAAGAAGAAGAAGAAGAAGAAGAAGAAGAAGAAGATTTTGAAACACATGTTGCTTTTTATATACGAACTATTTTTTAACATATTTCCTCTGTAAATTCGCATCTCTGTCATTCACACGCTAACCGTCATGGGTGACCGAGATCGTAAAGGCGCGGAATTGTGAGCGGGGGGTCGGGAGTTCGAATCCCGCCAGTACTGCCTACCCTGGCTGAGGTTTTTCCAGGTTTTCCTCAGTCTTCATAAATGACAAATGCCGGGAAGATACCCTAAACTTAAGCTTGGAATGTTTCCTTTCTTAAAAATGAACCCTTTATCAATATATCATTTCACCTCATGTATCATCAGTGTCCACCGCCTGTGATGTTTCAGTAGTAAAAATGGGCGTTAAACACCATTAAAAAAAAATCACACGCTGACGCAGAAAGATGCACACACTGTCACATTTATTTTCTTCACTGATTATTTGAGGCTGGCCCAAACCGGTTCAATTGCGTTTAAGTTACAACGATATGGGGGGGGGGGGGCAGGGAGTAACCTGAATACTTCTTGACCAAGTGCAATGTCCAAATCGTAATCTTGGATGGAACTTACCATGTCTTTGCCCTAGTAGAAATTCGAAAATTTTGTCGCGAGTGATACCTTGCATTATCTATAACTATTTCATATTTGCTTTGTGGAGGATTCACCAACAAAGAATTAACAAACTCCGTTCACATATGTCTGCAATCACGCGAGCTCGCCATTGAGTCAGCGATGTTCTTGAAGGAGAAATACAGACACTCCTTCACTGCTTCCTGCTAGAGTATTACAATTCCCGCAGGAAACCGGTGCCTGGAGACAACAAGAACATGTTCCATTCCTTTTTGGTAACGTCATGAGAGTCGTGCCCGTTTCATCCAGGAAAATCATCTGATAACCTAAGGATCTGTGCTGGTTTAATTTCCACGTCATTATTTGGGCAGAATGCACGAAACAAATTTTTTATTGGGAGTGCGGTAACTGGTTCTTACTCTTTTTTTTCTCCCCAGAATTGCACACAAAATTATTTCTTGGTACAGAAACTAATATACTTTTCACTTCAGATAAGCAATTCTGCCCCTTTTTAAAAAACTGTTAACTTCCTTTGTGTAACTTCATATGTAAAGTTATAACTTTTTACAAATTTAGACCCCAATTTCTTTTTGGAATATTAGGCCCCCTATCCACAGTTTTTATAACAACTTTAAGTTCTACAGCTTTAGGCGTTTCAGCAATAGGTCCCTTTCCTTATTTGGGCACTTTTGGTACAGTTAAACCCATCACATACAATTCTTTGAGAATGTTCAGTGCTTCGATACAGTTGCTCGTTTCAACACCTGCATCAGCAACGTTATTGTCCATACACTTGCACTAGCACCATGCCAACATTTTCCCACGATCGCCACTTACTAAAATCAGATTAAAACATTATACATGTAATGTAACAAATTAACAGTAATCATAATAGTAGCAAAGAATATAAAGTGTGAATTTTTCTCAGTGTTTTATCCTTTGCCACTATTATAATTACTGTTAATTTGTTACATTGTTAATAGTGTTACTTTATTTTTATTTTTCTTATATATTGTTTGCACCTCTGGTGTTGCTTTTAACTTCGCTTATTAAGTTTATATATAACAACCATGATTGTCTCAAGCAAGTTAACCCCAGGATGGTGAACAATGAGAAATGTGCAAATATTGCAACGCTGGTATTTGGTTCACAGGGAATATGAGACAGTAATTATAAGCTGCCACCCCAAAATTTAATTACAGGGATTATAGTAATTAATTTTGGTAATTTCCTTATAATAGTCATGAAAGTAATTCATTTTATTTCCTGTACAAGTGTTGAATTAATGTGTGTAAAATGTGTTTTCTCGTACTACCCCCAGCCATAAAAGCTGATCTGGGAATTTCTGTTGCCTACTGTAACAATATTTGTATAGAAGGCCCAAGAACATGACAAACCGATATTTTCTGTAGGAAATTCTTAAGAGGATCCGTGGAAAAGATGTCTATTTTGTATTCTGTTAGAGAATTGTAAAGCAGGGTGGGCGTAATAAAACATATGCAACTACAGGGATGAAAAACAGACCGATAATCTCTTCAAGGGAAGAAGCTAGCAGTTTGAGTTGATATATACATGTAAAAAGTCACGTAGGTCATGTTTATTTAGTCTTGTAATTTTGCGGCCCGCAGACAGTTTTGGAAGAGCATTCAGCGGGGCATTATCAGTGGAAGGGCTTTCTTAGTTCAGTTCAGTTAGTGGAAAGCTGTAGTTAGTTTTGGAAGAGTATTCAGTGTGGAAGATGGGCACGGTCAGTTTAATTCCGTTCAGTGAAAAAGTATTAAGTGGAAGATGTACATCAGTTGAGTTCAATTGCATCTCATGATTAGTTGATTTCAGGATCAGTCTTTATCAAAATAAGAAACGTCAGAGGATCGTCATAGTTAGTGTGAAAGTGACACATATCTGCAGAAAATAACGGCAGTATATTTTATGTGGAATAGTTTATGAAAAATAAATTGTGTTTCATATCCCATAACGAGAAATTTTATCAATCTCCATATACTCCTTCCCCTATGGTCACAGGACCATAAAAGTATCCAGCAGCAGAGTCTCAACAGCCGTAGCAAAAATATGTCAGTGGAAACCAATCATCGCAGAGGAAGAAATTATTTACCCCTGAGATTACAATTATTAATCCAACCAATTAAATTAATTTCCTTTTTCCAAATCGTTCCTCCCATCTATTACATATTAATTATTTCCTTACCGCTTCGATAATGGAAATGTATGTGTGAGTATTTAGTGCATTTTCTCAGTGCCTCACGCTTGCTTATGTCAGTTGATGTGAATGGGGTGTAATTGCATCTGAGCGACAAGCTATCACATCAAAATACTGCCGGTTGTTAACTTATAAGCGCGGTAATACATCAGAACGAAGACAAAGATCAGCCGGTCAAGCTGGTATTAACCATTACAAAAACTATGCAGAAGAAATTGATAAATATCTACGGAGCAATTATACTTTCTTACAGATGTTCTAAACTGGAAAAAACACACGGATTAAGGTGGAGAAAGTCACACGGGGCAGCACATGAGGGAAATTTCATCCGTTATGCTGCATAAATGAACAGAATATCATTACAAGAGATACTTTCTAATAATCGTTTAGTTCTTCAGTTTACAAACTCTACTTATTGATCAACAGTGAAAAGACCTAGCTCACCATATTATTTTATTTTTCAACTTAATGCAATTGTGGTGCATTGCCTTCATGTTTGCAGCAAGGAATTCAAATTCCACATAGGTTTGAGTCAAAGAACATTGAACTAAATAAGTGATAGCTTTGCAACGCGACAACACACCACTTTCAAAATCCACAGAAGTAAACTCAGCACTTCTAACTAAAAGACGCTGCATGAATGTGTCTTTAGAGGTTATAGCACCCAGCTCGAACAGGGCAAACAATGCAAATACATTTTAACATCAACCCCAATGAAGAACGTTTTGAAGGAGAAGGAATGTAAAATGCGAAAAAAATGAAAACCTACCAAGAAGGCAAATAAAAGTTAAAAATATCTCAGGACCCAAGCGATTTAAAATAAATTTATTTAAAGAATGTTGTTATATTTTGGAGGACAACATCAGCGACGAAGATTTTCGCGATGATGACAAATTAAATGCTCTAGAAACCAATTTGGAAAATTAGAAGAAATTGTGAATTTTTTATTTATATATATATATATATATATATATATATATATTTATTTATTTCTCGCGCATCAACATACAAAATAATAAAAAACATTAAGTTAAATATAACAATTAGGAACAGTGCCTTGGGCAATTCCAGAAGGCACTAACTCCAATCAAAATTTATTACAATTTGATTGCCTCAGCCCCCCCCCCCAGTCCCCGGTTCATCAGCAGCTACCTACTGGAATATCCAGGGGACCTGACTCCGATCCAACCCAAAACAAAACACAACATTAAAAGTAATTTATACGTTCAATACAGTATTAAGTTTCGTTTCCTGCACTACTAAACCTTCCTTCTTTTTTAATTAAATCCATTCGGTCATATTTCTATCTTTGAGAGTTGCTTATTCCTTAGTACCTTACACAACTACCCTGGTTACTGGTGTATGAGGATCCTGTTCAACTAATACTAGATAACTGTCCCATTTCCTCCCCTACTCATTTCATCCTCCTTTCACTATCTGACAATTCTATACCATTTCTTAAGCACATTTAATAAGCATTTTACACCCATAACCATTTTTGTCTTAACTTGCCTACGTATTTTCTCAGTTTCTTGATGTTTAATGTTTTCATCTGCTTTTAATGGTGAATGATGGTATAGATGTGAAACGGTCTTTGCGGCTCACCCCCCCCCACTGAAATATAAATATAATATAATATGTATGTTGAAAACTTAAACAAAAGAGAAAGTCTCTGTTCGTTTTTCGGTTACGGTAGTTTGAAAAGCCAACAAGGACATAAAACTATTCAATAGGAAGAAACCTGAGGATCGCGTGTGAAGCCATTTAATTAATTGGAGTGCCGTTGTTGGGTTAATAAACTCAAAGATTTTTGGTTTGGGGCTTTAACCCCGACATGCGTTGTACTGTTAGCCTTTAAACTGGCCAATGCCAACAAAATGCTTTAAACTTTGAAAAACAGGGAATGGCATGATTAGCAGGTGAACTTGAACCAGCCAATGATAAATGTGTGTTTGAACTTTTAAAGATAGACGCGAAACTTGCGCGTGCATTTGTGACGCCATTTGGCTTCGTTAAATCAACGATTACTTGATTTGACCGAGAAAAACCCCAGTTATGGAGGACGGTCCTGGCGGGACTCGAACCTCAGACCTCCCGCTCACGAGTCCTTGCCATTACGACTTCGGCCACCCGTGGCGGTACTACTTCGGATGCGGGCACGCAGTTCTGATACATAGGTTAGCCAGTTTTTAAGTTGATACTCAGCTGAGAAGCAGTAATCAGTTACTTGATTAATCAGTTTTCAGTTTCGTGCGCTGCGGCAACTAAGTTTATATTTGGCGTAGATATGCCTATCGTATGCAAAACACCAGAGGACGCGAAAGATTTTGAACATAATAAAGTACCTATATTATATCACATCGCGTGCTTATTTATACTATTGGACTCCTCTCCCAGACCTGTTGAGTATGTTTCAACAAAATATCAGAATTCATCCTGAGATATAGTTATCTTTGAAGCGTAGACAACAACACCTAAGCGATCAATCATCAATTTACCAAATCGCTTCAAAAGTGGCCAAACTGGGGCACTCAGCCGGACCTACTAAACAGCTTACTAATTGGCACCTAACGTGGGGCCACGGACAAACAGTGTTATAATTAGGCTCTAATTGTTGGGGCTGACTAAAACGCTTCAGATGTTGGCAATAGCTTTCTCAGTCAATGATCACTTTGTTATTACAAACCATGTTAACTAGAAAGGAGACGTGACACATGAAAACAAATTCACTTTATGAATTTAATTGTTGTTATTAATTTGCTTTATATTTAAACGAAAAAATTATGACGCTATTACTCGCATGCTGGAGCAATGTCGTTCAAAATGTTTCTTTTCATTTGTGACGTTTGATGATATAATTAGACTTTAAAAGTGTTTGAAAATATTTTCAAAAAGTGTGTAAATCAATGTAAAATTGTTGTTCAATCAATCCTATAGGCAATGGTTTACATATAAAAGTAAACTTGGCTTAGGTAACCGCCATGTGAAGAATTAAAAAAAATACTTTGCAATATTTGAAACGAGGCACTTAGCATGTTGCAGAGACCCTCTGCCTGCGTTATTTATTCCATTATTGGTACTGTACATTGTACTATGCAGAACATATGGTTGTTTTTATTGAATGCAAAAATACGAATTATGCTTTGTAAATGTGAATTAAAAATCGATTAGATTAATTCATATTCAAACACACATTTCTCTATTAAGTTAAATAGTTGATTTTTTTAAAAATTTGTTCAAGTAGACCTTTGTTTTTAATTTATTCCGCATTGCTTTATTATTGTTGCAAAGTGTATAACGTATTCCATCTTGCTAATGCTTAATATTAACTGTAAATAAGTCTGGACTCCTAAAACAACAATGCCTGTTGTATTACAGATCAAATATAGCAGTGTGTTGTAAATGCATTAAGATGTTAAAAGGTTTTCATAGACGCCGAGTCTTTGATCATCTTGTACAGTAGTTACAGTAGTAACGAGGGCTAGGAAAAAAACTGAGAATGCTTTTTTTTTACGCATTGAATACACAAGGCTCGGTCCAGATTGGTGTGGCCTTTTTCAAAGTATTCTCCGTTGAGTTGAATGCACTTGTCCAACGCGTCTTCCAGTTCCGGAATACGTGCTGGAAGCCATCGTTTGATATCTTAGCATCTTATCAAAAAAACCTCAGCTTTTTTCACCAAGGCCCCGGAAGTACCAAAATGCTCTCCCTTAGCTTCTTTTTTAGACAGGGAAAGAGATAAAAGTAATAGGGGGATAAGTCTAGGGAGTATGGAGGATGAGGGACACATTCTAAGTTCCCTACACACTTCCACTCGCACCATCTTCTGTTCACGCGCACAAACGCGTCTCATGTTCAAGTGATCATGCAAAATCGAAAATGCGTAACAAGTCTGTCAATTGTTATTCCTCGGTATTCAGCAACAATGATGCCAATGTGCTGTTTTAATCATTGTTTCGTTTACTGGAGCATATGGACCCCCTTGCTTTGTTGTTGAAACGCGACCCTCCTTAAATTCCTTGAACCATCGAAGTTTTGTGTATTGTGACAGAACATCATCACCATATACTTGCTGCAAGCTCCCATGTCGAATTTCTGCAAACGAAAGCAAACCTTCAACGTCTTCACGAATCAACTTCATTTTGTGTGTAGGCTACTGGCGAACTGACGTAGTTTGCTCGTCCCTGTGTACATACACATGCGCGAACACCAATCGTTTTCGTCATTGTTTCAACAATGTATCTTTGCTGTGAGATATAAAAAAATTATTAATAACTCTCAGTCTTTGTGGACTTGCCCTCGTAAATGCCAAGGTTGGTTCTTCCGCAACTAGCGCCCTAACGTTATTAGAGACAAGAGGGAAACTAGCAGAGAGCGAAAGATGAAAGGTGTCTTCTATAACAATAAAATATAACTTTCTGCGTACGAATTGTTAGTCGCTGTGAGATTAAACGTAACGTGGCATACCATATGCCATGTTATGGTTGTGGTTGAGCAATTTAAGTCGGTCAACCACATTACTCAATGCTACAACTGCCAGCAGTTGGGCCACACGTTTAAAATGTGCACACTAACTTCCAGCGCGTATTATGTGGCGGTCTCCACTGCCTGGCTAGATGCCCCCACAAGGAGGAGGAACTGCGGGGAGGACCATCTTGCCAGTCACCGCGGCTGGATTGTTGTAAACATACTGTATGCTTTAATTAAATGAAAAAAGAGAAAAATGACAGTAGTTTTCATATTAAATGTTGTGCTAACCTCAAAACGAAACAGTTTTATTCCAAAGACATAAGCGCTTTATTAACTTCAGCAAATTTAGCAACAATGAAAGGACGGCTAACCCACTTGCGCAGAGTGGACAAAGCTGGTAGAGAGTAATGCATCTTCATCCGCATTTTGAGAGTGTAATGACTTAACATATGTCATCTCCGTCCCAATTAACGCGTTTATTCCGAAGCGATCTGGTCTGTTTGGCAGAATATATTTCACCTAATGTCCTTCTCACCTCTTCACTCTGAAGTTTGACCGCCACGGGTGGCCGAGGTCGTTAAGGCGTGGACTCGTGAGTGGGAGGTTAGGGGTTCGAATTCCGCCAGGACCGTCCTTCCTGACTGAGGTTTTTTTCCAGGTTTTCCTCAGTTCTCATAACTGGCAAATGCCGGAGAGGTACCCTAAACTTTGGCCTGGAACGTTTCCTTAAAAAAAAAAAAAATCTTTCCCAATTTATCATTTCATCTCCGTAAGGGGGGGGGGGCGGTCTGACCGTTGCTCTTCAGATGCTCCAGGTGCGGGCTCTGCGGACTCTGAGTGCCCGTGGTACTTCTGACGTACTAGAGGGAGCCGGGCCGGACTTGATTCGAGCCCCTTCCGGAAGGGAGTTGTCCGGATTGGGTTGGACTCGTCTTGGCAGTGGACCCGTCACTCACGGGGAATTGAGGACCTACGATGGCGGCGTGTCCCGGGGGAGTGCCTAAGGCGTGCACCCTGGGGGCCGGTGTGCCGGAATCGTCGTTGTTAGTAGTGAGGGTGGTGGCTATCTTAATGCTGGGGTGACTCACCTCTTAAATACGAGGAGGTCTAAGCTAGTATGACCTATCCACCAGTGAGAATCTGGAAGCTAAGGGAACTTAGCGCGCCTGGGCGACGCAATCGTCTGCAGTCGAATGGCGGGTCGGTTTAGAGTTACAAGGTACCGTCCTAATGCAAAAACCCATGGAGTGGCACAGACCTCTGTGTACACCCCTGGACCCAGGGCTTAGTAAACCCGACGCAACCTTTATCACCAGTGATCACCGCCTGTGTTGCCTCAGTAGTAAAAACGGGCGTTAGACACTATTAAAAAAAAGTCTGAAGTTTGCGAAACTCCGCTCTCAATTTTGAAGTTTGTTGAACGAGGTTTCTATTGCGACATTTTAAGGTGTGTGAAACTTTGTTCTTGGCCTCTAACGCTGAAACAATTTTCTAATTTTTTTTTTGTGTTTCTGAAACCCCTTAAATTTTCGAATTCGATATCACGTGTTTCGGTACTTTGCCTCTTACTTGGCAACTCCTGTAAGGCACGTTTTCGCACGTTGTTTTATATTTCTCGATCTCTGCGGTACTGGGCTACTTTAGATCTTAAGTCCCTAACCGGAGAACAACACTCTCCAATACAGACAAGCAAATTTAGTGAAGGAACTGCGCGCCTGGTACTTAAGTAAGTTAAGAGCTCTGATCGCAAATCTCTTATACAGACAGATTCCCGGAAATAAAGGGTGTGCATTCTAACATTGCTGATGTTTACTTTTCTGTAACATTTTACTAACCAAATATTTTTGAAAGCAAAATCATATGGAAACCTGTGCAGCAATGTGATATTTTCTTTTGCATTGCGATTATGTAATTTGCAATCACTCACTGCACAACCAGAATATATTAAAAGCAAAGTATATGAAATAAATTATAATATTCATAAAACGATTCTGTCAACAATAAAAAATTACACATGATATCAGATACATGCTAGTCCTAGTGGTGTAGTGGTAACCATACTTGCCTCCTAAACCCAAGTCAGGGGTTCCATCCAGGCCAGGACTGATGGATTTTTTTCAGGCATTCTAAGGGAAGTAAAGCCGTGGCGTCCCGTGTCGCAGATTTACGGCATGTAAAAGAACCTCAAGCTGAACGAAGAGACTTCTGAGCAAAATGGGACGCTGAGGACCTGAGATGTTGGGCAGCGTCCGGGTAAACACAAAGCAATGAAAACGCTTTACCGTCTGCCCAAGCTGAATACACCCCCTGCTAAATACATTCAAAATTCAGGACCCAGTGCAATCACTGAAATGCTTCGCACAAAAACATTTTTATTTTCCTGAAAATGCAGATGTGTAAATAAGCAGATGCACAGCTGCAAAGTATGCAACCTGCACTAATAACTTCTACATGACATCTATCTAGATCTCATCCTGATAGATGTCGGTCCTGGTAATGTAGTGGTATCCATACTTGCCTTCTAAATCCAAGATCGCGGATTCAAACTAGGCCAGGATCGATGGATTTTTTCGTACGTAAAAATCCAAAGTATGGCTTCCTTCGGAAGGGAAGTAAAGCCCTGGGGCCCCGTGTCGTACATTTACGGCACGAAAAAGAACCTGAGATGTGAAAGAGCGTCCGTAAATAAAACAAATCAACCCTGACAGGAATGCCACGTGAGTATCAGATCCTTTTATTTCAATGGATCAACCGCGTCTGATGCAATTCCTTAGAATTTATGCAGCGGTATTAATAAAGAGGTGTGGCGTCGGCTGGTCGTTCGGTCGTGCCGTTGAGGAAAATGATGATGAACGCTCCGCTGCTATGAAGAAGGTTCACCACTTCAGAACCAATGCTCCGGCGCATGAGAACGAATTACTTGTTTATAGTTTTTGGAATCTCAGGGTTTATATTTTGTTCTTTAGTTTTTGGAACGTATGCATATTACCAGGGAGACAGGATGGAAACGGGGGACACACTCTCCTTCACTTCAAGGCACATGTAAATTCCTTTTGAGAATTGTTTAGTTGCAGAGACGATGAACCTCTTTTATTTACATAAGTTATAATTTCTAGCCAGGAGAGAATCTCGGACTGTTTGAGCTATAAGGGAGCTAACTGCGGACTTCCTGAACTGCCTCAAAATTCATCAAAACTGAATAAAATTCGTCATACTGTTACGTAACTACTGCAAGATTCTTCACAAACTGCTTCGAAAATGCTCCGGGCTGACCTGTCTCACGACTCATTAGAAACTGTCGACAACTGCGTAACTGCCCCAAGATTCTTCACACACACTGCTTGGGAGATGCTCCGGAACTGATAAGGACTGCGTCGAGATTCTTCAAAAACTGCCTAACTAGAGCTGCCTGGCTTTCTTAAAAAAAACTGCCTGCTCCAAGGTTCTTCACAAGACTGCTTAACTAGAGCTGCCTGGCTCTCCTTCAAAACTGCGTAACTAGAGCTGCCTGGCTTTCTTCAAAAACTGCGTGCTCCAAGATTCTTCACAAGACTGCTTAACTAGAGCTGCCTGGCTCTCCTTCAAAACTGCGTAACTAGAGCTGCCTGGCTTTCTTCAAAAACTGCGTGCTCCAAGATTCTTCACAAGACTGCTTAACTAGAGCTGCCTGGCTCTCCTTCAAAACTGCGTAACTAGAGCTGCCTGACTTTCTTCAAAAACTGCGTGCTCCAAGATTCTTCACAAGACTGCTTAACTAGAGCTGCTTGGCTCTCCTTCAAAACTACGTAACTAGAGCTGCCTGACTTTCTTCAAAAACTGCGTGCTCCAAGATTCTTCACAAGACTGCTTAACTAGAGCTGCCTGGCTCTCCTTCAAAACTGCGTAACTAGAGCTGCCTGACTTTCTTCAAAAACTGCGTGCTCCAAGATTCTTCACAAGACTGCTTAACTAGAGCTGCTTGGCTCTCCTTCAAAACTACGTAACTAGAGCTGCCTGACTTTCTTCAAAAACTGCGTGCTCCAAGATTCTTCACAAGACTGCTTAACTAGAGCTGCCTGGCTTTCCTTCAAAACTGCGTAACTAGAGCTGCCGGCTTTCTTCAAAAACTGCGGGGCTTTTCTGCTTTCCCCTAACTTTTATTAATTTCACAGTCGGTCAGTCTCATGTGCGTCCTTTTAATTTTGAGTTCAAATTCTTGTAGCGTCTGTTTAGGTTCTACTCCTAGGTTGGCTACACGAGAATCACGTGGTTCCCGGTTCGTTCCCTATAGGCTGCTATTTGGCGCCGATTTCTGTTAAGAGTCCTCCTACTAACGAACTCCTGGGCTTGTTTTTCTCATTTCTCCCCTCAAGTGGTTTTCGGGTCAGAACCATGTCCTGTTATCTTTTTTAAGTTGCATGTCTTCAAGGTCTTTCCTGCCATAAGATAACCCCTAGCCTAGCTGTATGTTAGAGATTGGAATTTTTATGACTACTATTCTTTATATAGCGGACGGAGGGTCTCGACTTACATGATTTTTGCAGAGTTACTGCACAAATGTGTGTATCATATTCTCAGAGGCTTTTGCTTTAATTTATATTGATAATGTCTTATTAATGTTTTAGGATTCATCAAATTAAACATACAGTTTTATATTCTCCCTAATCTCTGGAGCTAGGAAACACTGCTTCATTTATGCAAAAGAAAATATACATTTTACTATCCTTAATAGCGAGTTTTTATAAGAAACACTTTTGTACTTCTCTCAAGTAAAGAAAGATATACAGACCATGAAGCACAAAGGAGGGAGAAATGCATCTTGAAAATTGGGAACGGAAATGTAATATTGGTTATGGTAAGTTGCCCATCAAAGTTAATGACGAGCTGTCAACTGTCTCTTTCAGTAGAAAACAATCACAAAAGGTAAAACCAAACGGTTTTGTTACCTTCTTCAGCGCTAACTACGTCGTTAAATATCGGAAAACAGTAATTTATAACGCTCGAGTAGCTTGTTAATGGTGCTGGCTGTCATATGGCAAGAACGGGCGACAGATAGTAAGTCGTTTGTACAGGTATTTAAACGAATGTTTTCGCAACCACTACACGCATTAGAAACATTGTACGAAACTAAAAGTTTATGCATTCTATATGCAGGACGAGTGTTCTAATACTATGACCAAACTATTACTTATATTTTAGAATGCTTACAAGTAGCAGTGGAACATTTACTTCAGAAACAAGATAAACCTGACGGAGCTAGGGTACATGACATAGAGAGAGAGGTTTAAAGCTTGTAGCTGCAATTGCTAGGCAGAGTTCAGTGTCAGCTACACAATATGGTTGATGTTAAGGCAACTTCATGTCCTGGTAGAAAAGATTTCATCACTACTTATACGAGATGCATCCAAGTTATAAAACCTCTGATTTTTTTTCCTCACTAACTAATCACACAAAACTTGTGTCTTCTTGACGTAATCTCCCTGCAGCCGTACACATTTTTCACAGCGTCGACGATATGATTCCATAGCCGTTGCGAACGCTTCTGAAGGTGTCTGTTTTGACCAGTGGAAAATCGCTAATGTAATAGCGGCACGGCTAATGAATATGCGGCCATGGAGAGTGCCTTGCATTGTTAGAAACAGCTAAACGTCGCTAGGAGCCATGTCAGGTGAGTACAGAGCATGAGGAACCACTTCAAAGTTGTTTTCATGAAGATACTGCTGCGTCACGTTCGCCCGATACGTTGCGGCGTTGTCTTGGAGTGAAAGAGCATGCGTGCTGCCTTTTCCAACCGTTTTTCAGTAACACTGGAAAGGACTTATTCTTCAAAACATCTTCGTAGGATGCGCCTGTCATTGTAGCGCCCTTTGGAACGCAATGAGTAAGGATTAATCCATCGTTGTCCCAGAACATGGCCACCATAATTTATTCTGCATTGAACATGAGTGCTTCCATCCAGCAGACTGACGCTTCGTTTCAGGATTGAAAAACGGCATCCATGTCTCATCCATTGTCACAATCGATGAAAGGAACGTACCATTCACGTATCAACATTACCTGGCAACATGCCACGCACGCAGCCTTGTGGTCGTCCGCCAGCATTCGTGGCACCCACCTGGAGAACACTTTTCGCATTTTCAGGTCTTCATGCAGGGTTGTGTGCACAGATCCCATGGAAATGCCAACTTTGATGGCGATGTGTTCCACACTCATTCGGCGATCCTCCAGAACAACTTTCTCCACTCGCTCGGTCGGTCCTGGTGGTGTAGTGGTAACCATACTTGCCTTCTAAACCCAAGATCGCGGGTTCAAATCCGGCCAGGATCTATGGATTTTTTGGGCGTAAAATCCTAAGTATGGCTTCCTTCGGAAGGGAAGTAAAGCCGTGGGTTCCGTGTCGTACATTTACGGCAAGGAAAGAACCTCAAGCCTGAAAGAGAGGCCTCTGAGCAAAATTTCTCAGCCTTTTCACGCCCTGAATAGAACCGGACGCTGATGGCCTGAGATGTTAAAGAGCTTCCGAAAATAAATCAAATCAATCGCTCGATCATGTCGTCAGACCAGCTTGTGCGAGGCCGAGATTGCCTTGGTTTGTTGTCACATGTCGATCTGCCTGCCTGGAACTGTCGCACCCATGAACGCACGTTAGACACATCCATGACACCTTCACCGCAGACGTCTCACTCAACTGACAATGAATTTCAATCGGTGTGTGCCAAACCACGCAAATGGAGAAAACGAATCATTACATGCTGCTCTTGTAATGAAAAGTGTCGCCATTTTAAAGTGTCAAAACTCTCGCCGCTGCCGCTAGAGTTAGTCTATGTGCCATACAGTGCTGTCATGTCTGTCACGCATTGACAGCTTAGTACCCCGTATTTTAAAACAAACGGCGTGTTTCTATCTGTTTCAGTCCTTGGAGAAAAAATCGGAGGTGTTATAACTTGAATACACCTCGTAAGCTAATTTACTAAATGCTTTTTATAATTAATATAGCTACATTAAATATCGAATACATAATCAACTAGGCCCTTTCAGAGCTCATCAGGCTAGATTATGGAGTTTTCCCCCACATTTGTGATTATTTAATGGTATATTCAAAGATTTCAAATGGACAATAATAAAGCATATTGTTAGCGTACATGTTTAAAATAAACTTAATTTATATGCAAGTAAACTATATAATTAACGCAAATTATGTTGCATACTTCAGTCTCTGTAGTCTCTTTAAAAGTTTTTGGAAATTTGGTTAGGATACATGAAAATTCTATTTTACGCAGGAAAAAAAAAAGCATAAACAGAAATTATTTGCCTTGACTAATGTTAAACGGAAAATTATAAGTTTTAAAATACTGTTAAATTTTAGTCTTGGAACATTAAACTGAAGAAGACAATGTCTTAACGAAATATTTTTTAAGTAACTGTAGTAATATTTCTATATTATCTTTTCTTCACAACGTATAAAGAAAAGTAAAGCCTTATTTAAAGTATTTTAAATTTATAAAAACTCCAGTTCTTATCTAAACTCATCTCATTATCAAGTACAGATAGTTATTTTTGATCTGCATCCGCCACTGAATGCAAGCAACGCGGAATCAAGTAATCGGCTCCTGGATAAACGTTTTCCTCTAACATTTCAACTCGCACAAATTTGATCCGTAATTTACATAAGATGAGTTTTATTTCATATTAAGTACTAAGTAATATGCCTCGCTCGTTTCTTACATATTTTGAAATGAAATTTGCACTCACTCGCAGCAGTTCTGTTTCCGTAATTCTTCCAATTTAACCTTACACTGTTCTTTACGTTCCTTCACAATAAGGAGAGAGTTTTCCTGCAGACTTCACTGTGGAAGATGATATTTCAATACAATACACTGCAGTTAAATTTGCTTCACTTATACATTATAATTAACACATAACATTGGTACACCAATAAACTGGTAATGAAGTATGGTAACACAAATACAACTATATTGCTCTATTAATCACAAACTGAGTTATAAAAACTATCTATCTATCTATCTATCTATCTATCTATCTATCTATCTATCTATCTATCTATCTATCTATCTATCTATCTATCTATCTATCTATCTATCTATCTATCTATCTATCTATCTATCTATCTATCTATCTATCTATCTATCTATCTATCTATCTATCTATCTATCTATCTATCTATCTATCTATCTATCTATCTATCTATCTATCTATCTGTCTGTCTGTCTGTCTGTCTGTCTGTCTGTCTGTCTGTCTGTCTGTCTGTCTGTCTGTCTGTCTGTCTGTCTGTCTGTCTGTCTGTCTGTCTGTCTGTCTGTCTGTCTGTCTGTCTGTCTGTCTGTCTGTCTGTCTGTCTGTCTGTCTGTCTGTCTGTCTGTCTGTCTGTCTGTCTGTCTGTCTGTCTGTCTGTCTGTCTGTCTGTCTGTCTGTCTGTCTGTCTGTCTGTCTGTCTGTCTGTCTGTCTGTCTGTCTGTCTATCTAATCTATCTGTCTGTCTGTCTGTCTATCTGTCTATCTATCTATCTGTCTATCTATCTATCTATCTATATATCTATCTATCTATCTATCTATCTATCTATCTATCTATCTATCTATCTATCTATCTATCTATCTATCTACCTATCTACCTACCTACCTATCTACCTACCTACCTACCTATCTACCTACCTACCTATCTACCTACCCACCTACCTACCTACCCACCCACCCACCCACCCACCCACCCACCCACCTACCCACCCACCTACCTATCTATCTATCTATTCATCCATCCGTCCATCCGTCCGTCCGTCCGTCCGTCTGTCTGTCTATCTACCTACCTTACCTACCTACCTACCTACCTACCTACCTACCTACCTACCTACCTACCTACCTACCTACCTACCTACCTACCTACCTATTCTATTCTATCTATCTAATGTATCCATCCATCTATAATTTTCATTAAAGTAAATGGAAGTTGATGATGTTAGTGATAAACAGAACTAGACAGAGCACCCAAACGTTTTGATGGCTTTCTGTACTGTTCAGGATTTGAGTTATAACAAGAAAACTTTTCAGAATAATATATATACTTTTTTTAAAAATGCAATTAAATCAAGTTGATGGTAAGTTGCTAGCAACATGCATATGGTAATTTATAGAAATCCGGTAAATTGGGACTTAAATTTTTGAGATCAAGTCCTTGTCGTGCTTCTTTATCGCACTCCCCCCGCCCCTTTTGGAATCAATTTCTTCCAGCCGCAAAACAGACCAAAGAAAGTTCATTAGTATGCAACCAACTTGAATCTACATCGAAATAGCGCTGAATGAAAATAAAACAGAAAGGAAATAATAATAATAATAATAATAATAATAATAATAATAATAATAATAATAATAATAATAATAATAATAATAACGAACAGTTTTATTTCACATTTAGTTCCGCGACAGCGAAAGGCTTACGACCAGGTTTCGCAGATTAGATGATTTTGCAATTTATTTTTATGCATGTTTTACCCTACGCCTGAATGTGCGGAGATAAAACTAAAGCCAGATAATGAAAAAATAAATTTGTGTTTAATTCATTACTTAGCTCATAAATAAGTTATACTTGATTACAATAGAATATTCTTCAAATTAACTTAGTACATTTAGGTACGTCTATTCTTTGATAAAATTAAATCACAGATAAGAATATTATTCAATATGACTGTCATTGGAAAACTTGGAGAATCTATTGCATTCTAATGCATATCCAAATTTTAGAACTGGAATTCAGTCAACAAATACATTAGAGTTGTGTAAATACAGCGATAAAAGCCAAATTTTAGGATTGCTTGTAAATCTAACAGAGCTTTTAATATACTTGACCATGATATCTTGCTAAAAATTTAATTCATATGAAATTAACGGTACAGCAGAAAAGTTGTTTGCATTTTATCTTGAAACATGAGAACGTTCATTACAAAATATATTCTCATATAATATTTTATAAACCTAACTAATACACCAAAGGAAAAAAACCTGTAAAAAGAAAACAATGTAACAACAAGAACAAAAGGAAGGTGGCATGGCAATTTATTACGCAGTATTTCTAATTTTAACACTTATGTTTATCTACAAAAATAATTATTGATTATAGAATTCCTAAACTGAGTTTCAGACATATTAAAAATATCTATCAAAATAATGAAGTTTATTGTATAGATATATAATTCTATTTAATAGTGAGTTTTTATGGATGGTATTTACTATGGAGGTGAAAACAAATTAGTGCATAAAAGAATATATTTGCAATAATATTGATTTAAATAGTATAATGTAATATTTTATAATAAAATTTCAATATCTCTTCTAATATTTAAAGTTTTAAATTTAAATATTCTTAAGAGGGTTTCGTAGCTTATGAGCATAGGATAATATCCATTTCTTTAAATAGCACGTATTTTAGAAACTTTGATGTACTTTTTATATTAAATCAACATACTTTATGCTCTTAGGATTCCAAATAGTAGATGAATAATCAAGATTTTGTCTAACAAAACATCTGTAAAGTCGCATTGATATTTTCTCTGTAAATGTTTACGAATTTCGAATAATAAAACCTGTACTCAAAATTTTTTATTTTCAACCACTTATTAAAAAGATATCTGAAAGGAATTTTACTTCTAGTAAAATATATTTTTACACATTTACAAACATTGAAAGAAATTTGTTCGCTTTGCTCCATGTATATAAGGAGTCTAGATTAGTTTGCATGTAGATCTGTATGTGCGTATGTATATATGTTGTCCTAAATTTATTAACCAGACATCTATCTTAAACGGGAATACCGGGAAATTTCTCCTGAAATTATCTACACACCTGTCTAAATGATTCGGTTTTTACGTAAGTATTGTACTTAAAAAGTCTTTGTTCAAGCGTGAATTTTTCGGTAGACATTTCAGTGAAATGATAACAATAATCTAATGTAATTCATACACAGCACAGATATCTTGAATAAACGTTCACTTTTGAGATACACAACGAACAACTCGAACAGAAGGCAGCAACTGACACAGTATAACACAACTGATAAACCTAGCCTTGAGCAGGTCATTCACCTCTAGTGCGCTACTGGAATAATACCGAGGTGCGCCGATGACCCTTTAGTCTTTTTCATTACCGCCGGACGGAAACAATGAAACATATTCACGTTATATGTGCCATATGAGATTTAGCATTTTCACGCAGCAAAACAACGCCACGAGTGGCCAAGGTCTTTAAGGGGCGGACTTGTGAGCGGTTGATCTGGGGCTCGAATCCCGCCAGGACCGTCCTCCCTGACTGAGGTTTTTTCCAGGTTTTCCTCACTCCTCATAAATGGCAAATGCCGAGGAGGTACCCTAAACTTAGGCCTGGAACGTTTCCTTTCTTAACAAAAAATCCTTTCCCAATCTATCATTTCATTAGTGTCCGCCGCCTGTGGTGCCTCAGTAGTAAAAAGATAAACACTCTTAAAAAAAAAGACTTTTGTAATCATTGTGTAAAGACGAAGTTGATAAATTTAGGTTCAAACACCAGCGCAACTTTTGCATTTGAGTGTGGTATAGTTTGTTCATATAAAGTTATCTCACTTTTCGTTTCGATTCTTATACATTGAAAAATGTATATAACCATAGCAAAATGGAGAGAAGGGAAATGTTCAAGGCGAGGAAACAAAAGAAAGTTCTAATTATGACTGAGCAGTAGCGTAAAAATTAAGTCAGGAATTAAACAAAAATTATGAAAAGAAAACAAAAGATTGTTGAGTTTGCACGTCGATGAGGCGCTGGCTATGAAAAATAATTTATACACTTCTTATAGGCAAAAGATGTCAAAAGTGTGATCTAGTACATACAAGTGTATTAGCAGAGGTTCTTTTAAAGTATGGTCTTGTAACTTTCTGCTCCACGAAAGAAGTGCAACACTTAAAAAGTTACAAGTGACGTCATATAAAAGCAAGATGGAGGAACAGCTGTTTGCCATACGCTGTCACATCTTGAATTAGGTTGTGTCCACTCCTAAGGGATTCTTAATGCACACAGCATATCGTTGACATTTATGCTAAATGAGTCTTGGGTTTCTTCTCAAATATAATGATAATTTAAATACTTTATTATGCATTTATCGATATCTAAGCGTAATAATCCACTTTGAAAAGACGGTCCCATAAGGCGACATTTAGGAGCATTGATTTCAGTCGTCGAGAGATGGCAGAAGAATCGCGCTTGCCGATTGCTCTCGGTCATTTATTTTTATTTGTTTGTTTATATAGCGTGACGATCACGTTTTCATTTTAAACAAAAAAAAAAAAAAAAAAAAAAAAACAGGGAAAATTGCTTCAAAAGATATTTTAAAAACGAATGAAGAATAAAAAGAAATTATTTTCGTGGCATGTAGGAAAAACCTTAAAAATACATTAACTAAGATGTTGGTCTGAAATATACATTTGGAACAGGAAACGGCAATATCAGTATTTTAATTGCACTTAACTTTATCACATACACAAATACTTATTAATTATTTCTTTACACATATTTCTACTCATCATTATCATCAATTTAGCTAACACTTAGCACATTTGGGTCAACTGAATCGGGAATCATTAAAAAGATAATACATTTTGTTCTACTATTTGAAGTTACCAACATTCCTACACTTGTATAGAAAGTTATACAAATTACTAATGGCGGTTCTGATGGTGTAGCGGCAGCCATACTTGCCTCCTACACCCAAGATCGCGGGTTCGATCCCGGCCAGGACTGATGGATTTTTTCGGAACGTAAAAATCTTAAGTATGGCTTCCTTCGGAAGGGAAGTAAAGCCGTGGGTCCCGTGTCGTACATTTACAGCACGAAAAAGAACTTCAAGCCTGAAAGAAGAGGCCTCTGAGCAAAATTTGTCCGCCACTTCACGCCCTGAATTGAATGTGACGCTGATGACCTGAGATGTTAACGAGCGTCCGTAAACAAATAAAAAAAAAATAATAAAAAAACAGTGCCCGACTAATACTTCTGTGGATCAGAACAACGAAAAATCACTTGTACATTTGTAAGTATGGAGTTGTAAACTACAAGTGTAGATCTTTTTATTAATAACTACAAGTTACGAGTCCATACACTTGTAATGTATTAGACCATACTTTGGTGGAACAGGGCCCAGATAGCCTACCTGAAATAGAATTTGAATACAGGCCAAATTATAGCACGTAGATACCTGGAGTATATATGAAGGTACAGAGGAAAACAAATTTGGGGGGAGAAGTAATAAGTTATAAGAAATAAGCAATTTGCGAATTAAAGAGAGAGCAAGTGAGATGTAGGGAGCTGGAGAAAGGGAAGTTATACCGAAACACGTAAATAAACAGCATACAGAACGCACAAAATCAAAAGGAATAAAGGAGAGAGAATAATCAAGAATGGCTGCAGGAGATGTAATAGAAGTATGAGAAGAGGAAGAAGAACAAGGGTAAAGAAGAGAAGAGAAATTATACCCTTAATGGATATTGTGCAACATATGATCATGTTATTGACTTTTTTTTTTCTGACAATTTCGCAGTAGCAATTCGATGCATGAAATCGCTAAGAATTGAAATCGCTAAGAATAAAAATGCAAGGAAACGTGTCTTTGCTGTGTAATCCAATTAAGTGCTAAGGCGTTCAGTAGAAGGAAGGGGTAAAATCGCACATAGGACGATGCGCAGAATAAAAACCGGTCTAAGAGGAGGAGAGTGGGTTGCAGTCTCAAAATTTATAGCAGGATGTAAGCACCTTTATTTTTTTTCCCCTCCCGTTTCCCCTCCTCTTTTGGGAGGCGTGCAGTCTAGACGGTCATGGTGACAGTGAAAAACGCTTGAGTTGGACTCTGCGACCTCTTGCCCGGGACCAAGGCTGAAAGATGGCGCTACTCAGTTTTCGAGATGACCTTGACTAAGGTCAGTACACAGAAACTTGGTCAGTTCCACCCAGCAATGTCTGGACTTCAGGACCGCTAGCTGCACGAGGCGCTTTGGTTACTCTCTCTACCGCTACGTTCGCGAAATTTGAACAGCAACTATTTATCATATGAGAATATTGTATGTACGTGGAACAGAAGACGATCGCGTAACATAGCAACTATTTATCATATAGGAATATTGTATGAACGTGGAATAGAATACAATCGCGTAACATAGCAACTATTTATCATATAGGAATATTGTATGTACGTGGAATAGAATACAATCGCGTAACATAGCAACTATTTATCATATAGGAATATTGTATGTACGTGGAATAGAATACAATCGCGTAACATAGCAACAAAGGACATTATTCATTTCCTTTTCTTGCAGTCAGAGAAGCGCAACAATATCATGTCAGCTGATTCATTCGACCATATACACCACATCTTTATCTACTCAGAGACTTAAAGCTATTTATTAATATTTATCGACCTGAAATATGAAAAAGAGGCGCAAGCTAATTGAATGTGAGTTACTAATTAGATGTAAGATGTTCCACAAGTTATCAACCTGGGCGCTGTTACATACGAGTGTATTAGTGCAAGTCCTTGTAAAGTATGGTTTTGTAACTGTCTGTTCCACGAAAAAAAAAAAAAAAAAAAAGGAAAAAAATCACGAAACTGGCAAAGTGTTAGTAAAAAGTTACAAGTGACGTCATATAAGAGGAACAACTGTTTGCCATACGTCGCCATACCTTGAATTAGGTTATGTTCACTCTTTTGGGGTTTTTAATGTACAGAGCGGATTGTTGTCATTTCTGCAAAATGGGTCTTGTTTTTTCATAGGCATAATGACAATTTCAATTCTTTATTATGTATTTATCGATATTCAAGCGTAATTATCCACTTTTGAGACTGTCCCCAAAAGGCTACATTTGGAGCGTCAATTTCACTCGTCGAAAGATGACAACAAACGAGCTTCCCATTTGCTCTCGGTTATTTTATTACTATATTTGATCGTTTATATTTATTTGTGATTATTTTTGTGGCATGTAGCAAGAACCTTATAAATACATTAACTAAGATGCAGGACTGAATTATGCATTTCGGATAGGAAACGCCAATATCAGTCATACGCGGTGCTATGTTTGCACGTTACCTAATTTTATCATTATATACAAATACTTATTAATTCTTTCTTTATACATATTCCCACTCATTATTATCAACACTTTTGCTAATACTTAGCACATTTAGGTCAACTGGCTCCCAAAATCTTTAAAAAGATAATACATTTTGTACTAATATTTGAAGTTTCTCGGTCCTGGTGGTGTAGTGGTTACCATACTTGCCTCCTAAACCCAAGATCGCGGGTTCGAACCTGGCCGGTACCGATGTGTCTTTTCGAGCGTAAAAATCCTAAGTATGGCTTCCTTCGGAAGGGAAGTAAAGCCGTGGGTCCTGTGTCGTACATTTACGGCACGAAAAAGAACCTCAAGCCTGAAAGAAGAGGCCTCTGAGCAAAAATTTGTCGGCCGTTTCACGCCCTGAGTTGAATGGGACGCTGATTACCTGAGATGTTAAAGAGCGTCCGTAAATAAATCAATTAAAAAAAAAGAAGAAGTTACGCATGTTCCTATACTTGTAGAGAAATTTATACAAACTAACAGTACCCGACCAATACTAATACTTCTGTGGAGCAGAACAACGGAAAATCACTTGTACATTTGTAAGTATGGAGTTGTAAAGTACAAGTGTAGCGGAAATCTTTGTGGAACAGAATTTTACTAATAACTACAAGTTACATGTGTATACACTTGTAATGTATTAGACCATACTTTTGTGGAACAGGACCCTGGTGCATCATAGCTCGAAACTGTCTATTGCTAGAATAATCCGTTTTTCTTTAACTTTTTTTATTTGGTTTATTTATGGAAGCTCTTTAACATCTCAGGTCATCAGCGTCCCATCCAAACCAGGGCGTGAAACAGCCGGTAAATTTTGCTCAAAGGCCTCTTTCTTTCAGGCTTGAGGTTTTTTTTTCGTACTGTAAATGTACGACCCACGTCTTTACTTTCCTTCCGAAGGAAGCGATACTTAGGATTTTTACGCCTGAAAAAATCCATCGATCCTGGCCGGGTTTGAACCCGCGATCTTGGATTTAGGAGGCAAATACGGTTACCACTACACCACCGGGACCGACAATAATCCATTAGGGTTGATATTCCAAATTAAAATGTAAAAATAAATGCTGTTCTCAAAAAAAAAAAAAAAAAAATAAATAAATACATTTATGCTAATAGAGAAATCAAGGTGTTAAGTGAGTTCACAAGAACAAGGTGGCCAACTGAAGAGATTTCGGTCATTCAAAGATTGATGATCAACCATTAACGATACATTTTTAATATGATCTCGCGTTTACTTTCTACTCTTACCTATTGTTGAACCTAATATCATTTAGCAGTTCAAATTAAACAACCCCCCCCCCCGACAGGATGACAAATATAATTACAGATTGCGATTTCTGATACTCTAAGACAATACACTAATGACAGCATAGCACACTAATGAAGTACCATTTTAGGTCAATAGGCAGTTTATATATAGAAATTATTCTTTCATATTAGCCATATATAGGACACAAGTTGGAAATGAAGAATGAGACTAAATTTAGAATCACAGCCAAAGTTCGAATCATGATCTTCAGCGGGTTCAAAACCGGTCAGGATGGATTTTTCGGGCGTAAAAATAAACCAAATAAACAAAATGAGGTCTCTGGGTATATAGATTAGGATGAGAGAGGTTCGTAATTCCATGCTAGCAGGAGGGCACGGGAGCTGAGTTGGTTAGAGCGCCAGCCCCGAAGTTCGAGTCATTAGTTCTCGCAGTCATGTCAAACTTTCTAACAAATTCAATAGTAGTTATATCCGACGAATTACCAAAATAGTTCTATTAATGACCCAGCTGCTGTTGCTTGCACTGTGCTAACTGTGGCCGTTACTTCTGTCTAAGTTGCTGGAAGCATTAGTCCTTAAATGTTGTACAGCTCAGCCCATTGGCTATCAGAATTCTGTCTACTCCTTGTACTGGACATTGTAAAACAATTGCACATCAAAAAAATTATAACATAAATATGCTGTTATACCACAAACTAAGTTTTAAATATCCCCATTTATTACCACATTACTAAATTGTTATATACAGGGTGCCAAAAAATGTATACACACTTCAAGCAAAGAAAAAACCGTTTTAAAATAACAAAACTGAATTCACACAAACAGAAAATGATGAACACTAATCATCTTAGACTTTTACAGTTATAAATGTTGCTCAAAATGCCCACCATCGGCGTCGATACACTTCTGAGTACGTTGAACTACTGGTTGAGCAACGTTTGCGAAAGTGTTCTCAGCGATTGCAGTACATGCCGTTTCAATTTCTTCCCGAAGTGTTGCCAGTGTAGCTGGTTTTCTGCGGTATACAACATCCTTAAGAGTTCCCCATAGGTAGAAGTCCAACGGAGTTAGATCCGGAGAATGCGGTGAAAACTCAAATCGGACCTCTTCGTCCTATCCAGTGCATTGGAAAATTGTCATCAAGGGACGTACGTACATCTCGGTGGTAATGTAGTGGTGCACCATCCTGTTGCATACGGTACCACGAGTCTCAAATTTGTCTCGAATGCATGCAATTGTCACTCGAGTTGGCGGTTTGTTCTGTACACACGCTTACATTGCCTTTGAACTTCAACAACATTCTCGGTTTTCCAATACCACTTCAAAATTGCTTTCAGCTGTTCAAACGATAATCTTGGCTCCATTTTGTTGTAGCAACGCTAGCATAACGTAAATGTGAGTCACATCTGTTTACAGAACATCATACTACACATTACTGTTGTTTTTCGGTCCAACTTTCAAATATATTAAATAGATATCTACTGTGAAAGTGTGTATACATTTTTGGAACCCCCTATATTTCTTATTTATGCTCATTGGCGAATATCTGACGCGGAACTACAAAATATATGAAGAACAAAAATGCAGTTTTGTCAGATAATGCTGTAACTAAAGAAAAATATCAAAAACTATCCCTTGATAGAGACGCGGGAATTATTGATAATAGCAACAAAGCTGAGCATGTTTTAAACTAGCAAATGAGCAGTAGGAAAAAATAAGTATAGAAAAGTAATCGGTTAGGGCTACCAAGAAAGTATGAGAAATATGATAAAAAGAGTAGTTTATTGTGTTAACGGTAGATTACAATTTGAATAATAGGAGGACGTAATAATTTACGAAGAACAATAGATAAATAATGAACAGTAGCTAGGTCCCCCATTACATATATAAACCGCTAGCTTCCCTCTTACCGGTTTTCCCGATTCTCATTTTTTTATTTAATATCTATGGAATCGGCAGATGAATGTAACTGAAAACAGGATTTTTAGTCGGGTTTCCTCTCAGTTTAACCAATTACGACTCGGTTTGAAGCATTGCTACATTATTATCTATTAATTTTGTATCCTCTCAGGCAATGCAAGGCTAGTCACGTACAAGTGTAATGCGTAAATCAACCTTTATTGCGGTTGTTTCTTGGATACTGTAACTAAACCGGTGAGCCGGTGCTTAATGTGAACGCTCGCTCGGAAATTTTGTTCTTAATGAAGAGGGCTCAAGTATGCATTCACAACTCCCTAACAAATCCCAAAGTCCGTCACATAGGAGTTGCGTAAACTAAGCGACTTTTAATAAAAATTATTATAAGAATCAAATTAGGGATTGTTAGTTAATGAAATGAAATAAGATATGCAGTACTGTGTTGTATTAGAGGAACAAAGTTAGAATTCTTGCAACCTATAGGTATAACAAAAGAGAAACCACCTTTATAGAATTATAATTGTTGTTGAAATTAAGCCACAAAAAGTAATTGTACACTATTAATTAAATGAAATGTATGCCCACTGATAGACAAAGCTATACTGTTTAGGTGTTTTTCAACATTTTAAAACCTAACCATGCGCCCTAAATATCTTTACATTCATTAAAATAGAGAAAAATAACAGAAAATTTCGAGTTACATTGCGTATTTAAGAAGACGATGTTCATATGTTTCAATAAAACAAAAACATGTTACTATTCAGGAACTAATACAATGTCCTAAGTAACGGAAAACAATCGAAAGTTTCATGGATTTTAAGTGACTTTGAAATTTAATTTAAATATTATTGTAGTAAAAACATATAATGCAAACGTTTACTGAAAGTTACTACAAAGCACTCTTACATACAAATATAATTTTCAAACACATATTAGATTAATATTTCATATTTTCTATCTTCACGACGACGCTTTTGTTAAATATAAAACATATGCATCTTTATAAATGCATTTTATAAGCTGATTAATTTGTACTTTTATTTTAAAACAATATAGAGAAAATTAAACATAAGAGCGCTTTTTAAGTTTCCAGTTTCAAGTATATCCCCCACTCCTAATTGTCCGTTTCCCTAATTTTCGCAAACTATTTTGCTTATTTTATTTAAACGTGTATTCCGAATATTATTTTAAAGAAACACACAACCATTTTTAAATTTTGGGCCTCAGATAAACCCCCACTCGCAGGATTTACCTGATATTCATAAACTATTTTTCGTATTTTATTTAAATGTTATATACGGAGTTTCTTTGCGAAAAAAAAAATAATTCCGCTACAGATTTTTTTTTAAAAACTTGGGGTAAACCCTCCTGATAAAGTCTGATTTCACTGCTTTTCAGAAACTATTTTTTCTTATTTTATGTACCGAGTTTCCTTTAAATTTTTTAAAAATGCGGCAGCAAGCGGGAATTTAAAATTTTGCTTTAACCCCCACTAGTGTTGATGGTAAACCCCCACTCTTTAATGATCCAATTTCCCTGATTTCCAGGAACTATTTTTCTTGTTTTATTTAAATGTGTAAACAGAGTTTGCCGGAATAAATATTAATACTGTTAGAGCGAATTAATTTTGAGTACCTACTCTGCTAATAGTCCGATTTCAATGATTTTCAGTAAATATTTTGTTTATTTAATTTCAAATGGCATATATGGATTTCTCTTTAATAAAATGTTAAATAGCGGCCGTTAGAGCGATTTTTTATATTTGCTTTAACCCCCAGTCGTTTTTCACTCCCAATAATCTGATGCTTTTCAGAAACTATTTTTTTTATTTTATTTAAACAGTATATTCGGTATTTCGTTGGGAAATAAATAAATAAATATTAATGCCACTAGAGCGATTTTTACAATTTGGGTTTCAGATAAACTCCCCCTCCTAATAGTCTGATTCCACTAATTTGCAGAAATCATTTTCTTAGTTTATTTCAATGCCACATACCGAGATTACTTAAACAATTTGAACTTTCGGCCGCTAAAGTGATTTTTAAATTTCGCTTTACCCCCCCACTCGTTTCTTGGGTGTATACCCATCCTAATAGCTCGATTACCATGATATTCGAAACCTACTTTTATCAATTTATTTTAAAGAAATTTTCTGAATTTCTTTGAGAATAAGCAAAAATTGTGGCCGTTAGAACGTTTTTTGAATTCTTTTGAAAAATTTCACTTTGGGTTAACTCCCACACCCAATGATCCAATTTTGCTGTTAATGAACTTGACAAATCGTTTGTTAATTGATTGTTGTTATATGCCGAGTTTCGTTGAGGGGGGAAAAAACTGCGACCGCTAGAGCGTTAACGGACACACACACACACACACACACACACATGTTGGTCCTGGTGGTGTAGTGGTAACTATACTTTCCTAAACCCAAGATCGCGGGTTCGATCCCGGCCAGGACAAATGGATTTTTTCGGGCGTAAAATCCTAAGTATAGCTTCCTTCGGAAGGGAAGTAAAGCCGTGGGTCCGTGTCGTACATTTACGGCACGATAAAGAACCTCAAGCCTGAAAGAAGAGACCTCTGAGCAAAATTTATCGGCCGTTTCACGCCCTGATTTGAATGGGACGCTGATGACCTGAGCTGTTAAAGAGCGTCCGTAAATAAAACAAATCAAAAGAGAGAGAAAAACAAGAGAAGGATTATTGCATTTGCAGCCTCTGTTGTCGAAACAGGAAGTTTAACCATTTTGCGATCCACACAAATGCTTCAGTTATGCTGGTGATATTTGAATAAGTCAATCGTTACATTACTCTCGCAAGTGCATTGAGTTGCCAATTAGAGCCACTGCATAAAAATTCCCATTGTACTTGAGCTATTGAGAAGTAACCCTCATTGAGATGACCATAAATTGGCTGAGTAGGCCCGGGATATCTTGGCAGAAAACCTGGTGCTTCTCTGAGGACGCTTTTGGAAATGTTACACTTTTGCTGAGTGGTGCTAAAGATTTGTTCCCTTTCATGCAAATTGGAAAATAACAACTCATCTATTATCGTGGAGAGGCCCTTGCGCTGTCATTTAATTCAGGTCGGCTATGCATCTGGCGAGCCGGATGTGAGAGCGGTGGTAACTTCCGGCAAATCGGTACAACTCAATGAAAGCAGCACCTACTTTATAATAGGAGAGGTTTAAAATGTCTATACCCCACACATTTCTGGCATCGGTTTAGAAATCTGTCATTCACACGTATCAGATTATCTTAAAAAAAATTGAGTTGATGTAAACTTGAATGCATACAAGTTAACTGTTGCCCACGAGTTGCAGCAAGCGAAGCTGATATTTCTGTAATTGGGTGTTTCAAAACGTTAATGATATAATAATTGATTCACGCTTAATATTCTTTGCTAATGAACCATGACTTATGTTTCGAAACAAAATAACAGGCATTGGAGTACAGAACACCCAATTTCATACATGAAACTCCCTTGCACTATGAGAAAATCCTTTTATGGGACTATGCACCTAAGTTACTTTGAAAAAAGAATGTTGTGCAAAGGCCTGTTCTGTGACAAAGGTGGATTTTAAACAATAAAAAATTACTCAGGTTTGAGAAAGCAAATGTTCATAAAATGGGTCCAATCCTCTTACAAAATACTAAAATTTAGATTTCAGGTAGAAGGAGCCAAATGCTGGAAAGAAATGACATGTGGAGGGAAGGTAAAATTTCTACTGCCAAGCATCAAATTAGCATTTTCGGTAACCTAAGTTCATTGTATTACTTAGACCAGATTTGGGTAAATAAAAACTGCACATTTAATTGAATCTAGCGATTCCAAGAAACAACGTAATTAAGGAAGCGAAACTAAACTATATATGAAAGAGCAAGTAGATATTTAGATCGAAAAAACCACCCGGTTATCATGAAGTTATGAAATTGCTACGTTTAAGAATGGATTTTTCACAGATTGGAAATTATTTGTAAGAGGGATGAATAATAATAATAATAATAATAATAATAATAATAATAATAATAATAATAATAATAATAGACACTTCTTCATAAAATTCGATAATTTTAAACAGAATTCCAACGAAGTACATGCATTAAAATCTGAAATTATTCAAGATACGAGGGTAGTTTCCGGACTAACCCCTTTCTAGGTATGATAAAGACAACTATATTTCACTTTTCAATATAGTTACTCTCTTCTCCCATCTTTGAATTAATATTTTAACCCCCCTCCACCCAAAATAGTCAGAAGCCTAGCCTACAAAATGGGCGTAAACAGCATCCATCACTTCTTCGTCACACTTAAATTTCCATCCTCGAAAGTCCTTCAGTTTTGAGAAGAGGAAAGAAGAGGAAATAGTCACGCGTTATCGTGAAGAGGGTGCACCCGCCATTTAACTTACCTCGCCTCTTCTCTTTGATGGAAGCACGTAGTCTGTGCAGTAGGACAGCATGGTACTCCCCATTTACTGTTATGTTCCTCTCCGGCCAATGAAGAATATTCCTTCACAGTACCAAAAGATTGTGGGCATACAAATTAAGCACTCAATTATTGCATATAGGCATCCAAAGAGACACTTATTGTTCAAAATCTCGAAAATTAAATGCTTATGCTCTAGCAGTAAAGATGGTGATAGTGATGGTGATAGTTCAGAACTGCTGATTATTGTTATGGTGATATTTGCAACTAACAGAAATGTAACGGTAGAAACAGTACTATTTGTGGTAATGATAGTGGTAATAACAATAGCAGCAGCAGCAGCAGTAGTAGTAATAGTAGCAGTAGTAGTGGTGGTAGTAATAGTAGTAGTAGTAATAGTAGTAGTAGTAATAGTAGTAATAGTAGCAGTAGTAGTAGTAGTAGTAATAGTAGTAGTAGTAATAGTAGCAGTAGTAGTAGTAATAGAAGTAGTAGTAGTAGTAATAGTAGCAGTAGTAGTAGTGGTAGTAATAGTAGTAGTAGTAGTAGTGGTGGTAGTAATAGTAGTAGTAATAGTAGTAGTAGTAGTAGTAGTAGTAGTAGTAGTAGTAGTAGCAGCAGCAGCAGCAGTGGTAGTAGTAGTAATAGTAGTAGTAGTAGTAGTAGTAGTAGTGGTAGTAATAGTAATAGTAGTAGTAGTAGTGGTAATAATAGTAGTAGTAGTAGTAGTAGTAGTAGTGGTGGTGGTGGTAGTAGTAATAGTAGTAGTAGTAGTAATAGTAGCAGTAGTAGTAATAGTAGTAGTAGTGGTAGTAATAATAGTAGTAGTAGTGGTGGTAGTAATAGTAGTAGTAGTAATAGTAGTAGTAGTACCAGTAATAGCAGTAGCAGTAGTAGTAGTGGTAGTAATAATAGTAGTAGTAGTAGTAGTGGTAGTAATAATAGTAGTAGTAATAGTAGTAATAGCAGTAGTAGTAGTAGTAGTAATAATAGTAGTAGTAATAGTAGTAATAGCAGTAGTAGTAGTAGTAGTAGTAGTAGTAGTAGTAGTACCAGTAATAGCAGTAGGAGTAGTAGTAGTGGTAGTAATAATAGTAGTAGTAATAGTAGTAATAGCAGTAGTAGTAGTAATAGTAGTAGTAGTAATAGTAATAGTAGTAGTAGTACCAGTAATAGCAGTAGCAGTAGTAGTAGTGGTAGTAATAATAGTAGTAGTAGTAGTAGTAGTAGTAGTAGTAGTAGTAGTGGTAGTAATAGTAGTAGTAGTAGTAGTAGTAGTAGTGGTAGTAGTAGTAGTAGTAGTAGTAGTAGTAGTAGTAGTAGTAGTAGTAATAGTAGTAGTACCAGTAATAGCAGTAGCAGTAGTGGTAGTAGTAGTATTTGTCGGAATGGTGCCGGTAATGGGCAGAGATGATAGCAAAATGCTTCGTTTTTCTACGATTTAATTAAAGATATGAGTTTGGCGATAATCTATCACGTCCTTTTCTGAATTTCATCGCATCACTCTTCTTTATCCTATTGGATGAGATACTAATTATTTATTTTTCTGTTATATTCATGGCGTTTCTCACTGATTATATATTTGAATCTCTTTAATTATTTGTCCTTGTAGACGAACTTTTTTTCGAGAGTTAATAGCGGCATACCTAGTTGGGAACACTTTATACGCAACACAGAAATGCCATCTCTCAGGGAGAACCATTTGAAGATCATAGAGGAATTTCAGTTGATGTAATTAATAGAAGTGAGCGTTCTGCTTAATAAAATTACAAATGATAGCTTTTACAATGACTCTCCTGTATACAGCAACTGTATAAAATTGGTACAAAGTTATGCTATTGAGGTAGTAAAACGAATTCATCACTGAGTACTGTATGTATATTTTTTTCCTGCACTATGCTGAAAGTTGGTTCTTAATTTCCAGTTAGAGAGTCCGAAACCCTTTCATTCCGCTTAACGTTTACAGTAGCCCAAAGGCAGATTCAACTACATGTAATTAAGTACGTAATGTATGACTCTTCTTAGAAAGCTTCGAATTTTTGTACCAATAATTATCAATTTTTCTGAATTCTGCAAGACTTAGTGTATTAAGTAAAGGCTGGCATGATATGCAGTATACACAGTGCGTCTGTAAAGTCATGGTGAAGTTTGAACAGTCACACAAACACAACGAAACAAGATAGAAGTGTGAAACCTTCACCAAATGAAAAAACGCCTCTCCAAGTTTGCCGGTTTGTTCCGTGCAGTCCTGTGTGGCTTCCGTTTGTTGTCCTACACACTCTAAACATTACCCACACGACTAAGGACATTAACCACAAAAGAGTGAATAGCGTCTCTGATTCTCTCTTTTAAACGGTGAATGTAGTTGATACGAACACTATACACACACTCTCTTGACATAGCACAAGTAAAAGTCTAAAGGCGTTAAGTCCGACGATCGTGGTGGCCATGCCTTGCATCCACCTCTGTGGAAACTTTGCCGAAACTCGCGAACAATGTTGGTCTCATCATTAAACAAATCTTCTGTAAGAATTGTTCGTCAATGTCCATTTCATCAAGCATCTGGACGGATAGCGTTTAACAACTGCAGTTTGGAGACGTTTCTTTAAAACTTTATGAATTGTAGTCTTATTCGGGCCTAGATTTCAGGCACAGGTACAAACCGCGTTGTTGGGGCCCCTTAGATAGCTATCCTGTATATTTTCAACAGACCCGACACTAACCGAAGACCTATCTGAACGTTTTTGGTCTAATATGCCTCCAGTTTCCTTCAAGTGCTTATCTCACCGGTGAATGTAATTCCGATCTGGCTGCTCTTCATTGTACACGCAGCGATATTCACGACGAACGCGTGTCACGGATTCAAATTTTGCAAGCTACAGGGCGCATTGAACTTTCCTTTGCATTGCCTACATCTTGATTAAATGACGTGATTCCTTCACTGTTGTGTTGCGCCATTACTTGCACGCGCAAAAAATTGAAATGTATGCTTCATGAAATACTCTTCAATGTATCGTAGTTTTCGTCCTTTGGTTTCGTTTCGTTCAGCCATTATGTGTTCAAAACTACGCCAGAACTTTACTGTATGTGCAGGATTTAAAACAGTTTGGCAGCTATAGAATCTCTTGTGTCTGTTAATGCACGGGCAGCACTCATTCTTTCACGGTAACTGAAACGCTTTCGTCGCCCCCACGTTGGGCGCCAACTTATGAAGCTGTTTAGTAGTGCCCTAGGCTATGTGCCCTAGGTTGGACACCAATATTGGAGTGATTTATATCGACGTCGAATGGCCTCTCGTTGTGATACCAATTTTGAAGTGGTTTTGTAAACTGATGAATGATCGCTTCAATGTTGTTGCCCACGCTTCAATGGCAACACTTTCACAAGGTGAATCCGACTATTTTGTTGATCCGTACTCAACAGGACTTAGAAAGGAATTCAATAGTGTAAATAAGCACGCGATGCGACATAATATGTATATTGGAACTTTATTATGTCCAAAATCTTTCGCATCCTCTGCCGTATTGCTTAACACGCCGATATAAACTTACCTGACGCGTGTGAAACTTACAGATGAGTGCCGCGGCGCGTGAAACTGAAAACTGCTTAACTGAGATATCATAACAGTGTAACTGCTTCTCATTTGAGTATCAACTTAAATATTCCTAACTAAGGTATTAGAACTGCGTCTACTTTGGCACGTGTAGATCTTATAACCGCGGGCCTCAGCAACGTCGAACGTCGAACTTAAAACTGCATACTGAGGAATGAGTACTGTCGCGTGTAAAACTCAGAATGCCCCCGTAGAGCGAACGTAATAAATTCAAATCAAATAATCGTTGACTTAACTATTGCCACGGGATCACAAAAGCACACGCAATCTTAGTGCTTATCTTTAAAAGTTCAAACACACATTTTCCATTGACTGGTGTGAGTTCACCTGCCCCACGTATTATTCGCTATTTTTGAAAGTTTAAAACATTTTGTAAGCATTGGCTAGTTTAAAGACAATCGTTTTTTTTTTAGTAGTGTTTAACGCCCGTTTTCACTACTGAGGCACTACAGGTGGTGGACACTGATGATACATGAGATGAAATGATAAATTGGGAAAGGATATTTTTTTTTAAGGAAGGAAGCGCTCCAGGCCTAAGTTTAGGTACCTCCCCGGCATTTGCCAGTTATGAAGACTGAGGAAAACCCGGAAAAAAAACCCAGTCCTGGCGGGATTCGAACCGCAGACCTCCCGCTCACGAGTCCGTGCCTTAACGACCTCGGCCACCCGTGGCGGTAAGAAAATCAGTACAACGCCTATTTGGGGGTAAAGGCTCCAACGGATTTAAAAGTTCTTCAGATTAACACTGCAAAAGCACTCCTTTTTAAACTCGACTCTCGGGTTCCTTCTCCCTTGAACAGGATTTTATGACCCTATTGCTCACTTTCCAAATTTCCGTAACAAAACATCAGAAGTTTCCTTCTTGTACAATTCTTACATTAAAGATAAAGCTTATGAAACCCAAATATTAATGAATAAATGAATTAGTTCACTTATGTCACATCCAGGGCTAGGGCCTCCGCAAGTGGGGGGTTCATTGATTTCTCTTATGGTGAGCTTGTCCATATGAGCTATTGTTCCTATCAGTTTGTTAAGTCTCTAATGTTTCTTATTTTACAAGTTTAACACAATTTAACTACAAGGTTCAAGTGCTGAGTCTATTAAGTTTTTGTATTATAAGTTTGGTATTGGCTTCGGTTGTTCTCGTCTTTCTGCAGCTCTGTCCCCCAGGTACTGCGGTTCCGTGCTACGCTGATCCAGTATGGTCCGACTGCTTTCCTGAGGGAGTCTGCATACCCTGTTCTCGGTCTCCCTCTTCCTCTCCTACCGATACGTAGATCCCATCTGCTGCTCGGTAGCCTTGCTACATGTCCGCCTCATTTCCACTTCAGACTGTTTGCACGTTGATAGTTCCAACGTCTTTCTCAATTCCACAGATGATATTTTATGCATGAGGGATATCCCTAGCACCTTCCGCTCCATTTTACGTTGGCAGATACTAATATTATTTTTTTTCACTTTTGTTAGGCTCCAAGTTTGACATCCATATAGTGTTGGGGATATGCATGAGTCTAGCACGTCTAACCTCAGTTTTCGACTCAAAGTATTATCCATCAGTATGAATTTCAATGACCAGATTGCTCTCCGTGTTGAGGAAATTTTGTTGGTGATCTGTGTTTCCCCAATGCTCATAGATAAACCGGCAGTTTTTACTGTGCTTGTTGAGAGATTGTAGCATTCTTTGAAGGCTCTCTGCTGATCTAGCAAATAGGACAAATATATACATAATATTTATAGTACTAATTACAGCAAAATATGATGATTGGGCTTACATAAATACACATTATAATTAAAAGTAATGGGATAAGGTATCATTGCGCACAAAATATTCAACATGCTTAAAGTTGTAATTATATTAGTTCTTTTTTTTTTTTTTTTGCACAAGAGCAATTAATTAGTGGTGATTCTGCTGCAGTTTTCATGCAGAATTCCGATTTTTTCCATCGGAAAATTAATTAATTTTACATTTACTATATTACTTTATATTCATTAAAATGAGATTTTTTGTTATACTGGAAGCCAGAATGTCAGAAGTATGCAGCCTTAGATAACCAACATTTAACTTATAATATAAAAGAAAGAGTTTAATTTAAATCGTTCAGACAATTTCAGCTAGGTGCGTGGTGAATTAACGCTGTCTAAGGAGCTGAATTTTGGCCACTTGTGTAAATTGTTTTGGGTGTAAAACTGGCCATTCTGATAAAAATTGGGTCCTAAATACGTGTTGTTTATTGTGTTCTGACTTCTCACTGAAAGAAAAAAGTTATATATGGTACATCTTATCAATTTGCAATTTCAATGCCAAGGGACCATTAACTTTTGCTGTTTGACATTAGAGGAATCACACTCAAAACTAAATATACCATTAAATATCACAAGTTTCATCTGCAATAACATATTACGCAGTACAGAGTATGCTGTGTCAAAGTGTGGCCTTAACCAATATTTACGACACTGAATAGCTCGTACTGAAGAAGTAACAGACAAGAGAAATGCTCCTACATTAGAAGCAAGTTGTTCATTATAACCTCATTGATTTTACGCCATAGTTTTTGGGATTTGATATTGAGAAGTACGGTTGTATTGAAGGGTAATGGGTTTGTGCCAACGACATTTCGTTTTTTTGTTTTTGGGAAGTTGATAGCGTATGAAATCTGGTGACAAGCTATCTACTAGCTGCGGTTCCCTGGTGGCGTGTTTGCATTGAGTAGTACGCACATTGAGCTGGGGGGCATAAACATTCTGAGGAAGTCTAGCTGTCATGGAGATGGTTTCAAATTTCGCAGTGTTCACATATATATGGGCATATAGTTGGCATTATAAGTTATGAATTGTCCTGCCAAAACAATAATTTAAACGTGGATACGGAAACTGTAGTCGGTCATAATCACCAGAGCAATGAAAGAGTTTCGTACGTTCGTACGTCAAAAAGTTCATGTGTCGTGCACAAGGACAGCGGCTAGTGACTTAAGTGAAAAACCAATTATTAATGAGAATCCCAAGATTTGTGCTGGTGTACTGCATTTTACTGACGGTTCTCTGTAGATTGCTTCACGTATTAGTTTATCACCGGCATTTGCCATTCATGAGGACTGAGGAAAACCTGGAAAAAAACCTCAAACGACCTCGGCAACCAGTGGCCATTATAATTTTGAGTCAGCATGAAACATACATATAAAAGTTCCCCTGCTTCGCAGAAAATATCTAAAACCATATTCAAATTCAATGTAAAAAAAACAAAAAAAAAACCACAAACAAACAATCACAAACTTAGGCTAATTTATTATTATTATTATTATTATTATTATTATTTTTATTTTTATTTTTATTATCATCATCATCAACATTATCATTCGTTTTTTCTCCTTCTGTCTTTTCAAATTAGGGTTTTAAAAGCAAGTCCTAATAAAGTGAAACGTTAAAAACTAAGCATCCAATTATTAATAAAATGATTTGTTAATTCAGAAGAATGGTTATTTAAAAAAAGTAATTTAGAAAGTATTTTATAAAGTGCATTAATTGAACCTTTCTGGGGGATGTGCTGATAACTTGAATGATGCAGATCAAGTTCATTTTTTTTCATAAGGCATTTTGTCATCGTTTGCCATGGTGTTTCTTTCTAAATTACTTTGGTTATTTAAAAAAAAAGTATTCTTCTGAATTAAGAAAGCATTTTATTAATAATTGGATGCTTAGTTTTAACTTTTCACTTTATTTTTTTTTTTTTTTTTTTTTTTTTTTTTTGAGTAGTGTTTAACGCCCGTTTTTACTACTGAGGCACCACAGGCGGTGGACACTGATGATACATGAAATGAAATGATAAATTGGGAAAGGATATTTTTTTTTTTTTTTTAAGGAAGGAAGCGTTCCAGGCCTAAGTTTAGGTACCTCCCCGGCATTTGCCAGTTATGAAGACTGAGGAAAACCTGGAAAAAACCCCAGTCAGGGAGGACGGTCCTGGCGGGATTCGAACCGCAGACCTCCCGCTCACGAGTCCGTGCCTTAACGACCTCGGCCACCCGTGGCGGTCTTCACTTTATTAGGACATTGATTTTGAAACACTGGTCTGAGAAGAAAGAAAGAAAAAAGAAAGGAAGAAAGAAAGAGAGAGAGAGGGAAAAAAAGAAAAAGAAAGAAGGAACGAACCAAAGGAAGGAAGGAAGGAATGGGAGGAAGGAAGAAAGAAAGAGGGAATGGGGGAAAAGAGGGAGAGAAAGAAAGAGAGAGAAAGAAAGAAAAAAGAAAGAAAGGAGAGAGGGAGGGGATAAAGAAAGAAAAAGAGAAAGAAAAGAGGAGAAAAAGAGGAACAGAAAAAGAAAGGGAGAGAGAGAGGGGGAAAGGAATGAAGAAAGAAAAGAGGGAGGGGAAGAAAGGAAGATTGATTGATTGATTGATTGATTGATTCTTGTATTTCGAGCATTTGGTCTGCCAGCAATGGATGGTTTACCCCTATTATGTCACACTGTTTCAAAATGGATTGATTTGTAAAATCAGCTTACAGTGTCTGACGATGCGATTAAAGAGAGTATTTACATTAGGACCGTAAATATAAATTTACAGTAAAAAGCTTAGGAAATTTAAATTTCCACAGTTTACAATCTTTTGTTGAAGTTTCAGCACAGTGTGACATGTTTCATAAAACAGAGTAATGTTGCAAAACTGCCCAAAATCACTTGGAGGGCCGATATTGCGCAATGCGAAAAGAGAAGCGGAGCGTGGGTGGTTCTGCGTCTTATGGACGAAACCGCATGCTCTAGTTGCACATATATAGCGAGCGAAGGAAAAGGGAGAGGTTGTTGAAACAATCTATACAGCCGCTGCTAGTCCCGACTACCCCCTCCCCGACTGCGTGTCTGAGTGTAAAGAGATATTGCGCGTCTGTTATCCAAGTTGAATGTCCTTCTCTTCCCTCGAAATAAAGGTGCGTGGTGAAGAGAGAAAGAAAGAGACGTCGGATGGTGGCCCTGGAAAAAAAAAAAAAAAAATAATAAAAAAGAAAAAGAAAGCTCTGTGTAGCGAAGAGGGAAAGAGACGGCTAGAGTCTGGCTCGTCGTCTCAGACAACCCAGGTGGCTTTGCCCTAGGTCCGGAGTTTGCAGCAAACAAAACTTGCCCGCCATGCTGCGACCTTCGACCAGGACATTGGCTCCTTGAATGAAGCCAAACCAAACGCAGAAACGACCCCAACGAAACCATTACACTACAGGCTGCTGTCGCCGCCAGTGTAAACCACGACCAGCTCTACACGGTCTGGCTTGCGTTTCATGTCCACAAAGAAAGTTACGGACAGTTAATTTTTACGACTACCTGCAGCTTTTCCTTTGTTCTTCTCCTCGCTGATTTTTTCTGTAATGCCTTTTATCATTTTTGAAACCTTTGTTATATTTCTCTGAAAGCACTGAAAGGGCTTCCTCTGTTGAGCTTTGAAATCGGTATTATTTATCTCAGTTGTTCTCTAGCTAATGAGTCCAATTAAAGGGCTGTCGTGCGCAAGCGCTAGGGAATGCCTCACAAGCCACCTGTTTGATGAACACCGCTACGGGCCGCACTCAGAATTTATCCGTTTCCTTCAGCTGTTTTTTAACACGCAGAATCAGACGATAAAATATTTCAGAACAGCTATCTGACGGGGATTTATTATTATTATTATTATTATTATTATTATTATTATTATTATTATTATTATTATTATTATTACAGTCGGTCTCGGTGGTGTAGTGGTAACCATACTTGCGTTCTAAACCCAAGATCGCGGGTTGGAACCCGATGGATTCGGACGTAAAATCCCAAGTATGACTTCCTTCGGAATGGAAATAAAGTCGTGGGTTTCATGTCGTTTATGGCTCGATAAAGAACCTCAAGTCTGAAAAAAGAGGCCTCTGAGCAAAATTTACTGGTCGTTTTGAATTGAATGGAACGTTGATGACCTGAGATGTTAAAGAGCGTCCGTAAATAAAATAATAATAACGATATCATCCTTATGAACAAAAATGGGGTGTTGTTATGTAATTTAATATTTATTACTTTACTCGAATTTCTTTTTGAGATGTTATTAACCTATTACTCAAAACTGAATAACATTTTCTTAAATTGGAAAACCATGTACACATAGAATTACAAAAAAACACTTACGCTAACTTCTCTACTATTTAGGTAAAAGTTTTCATAATCTTTTAATTATTCTTAAGTTTATTTTACTATCCTAAGGCAACTCGAATGGAAAAAACATTAATGAAATCAAGTAGCGGCTTTTCAATGTGATGTTCAATGCTACTCTTTCGTGATTTTTTCCCAAGCTATGCCGTAACTAAATTATCCGCTTCATATCTGATAAGTATAGATATAGAAATATAAAAACCGGTTTCAGTATTCTTTTAATTTTTTTATTAAATATGATCTATTTATTAATTATTTGATGTCCGCTAAAAGTTATATTTATCTTCATTTTTATAATGTTTCCAATATTATTTGCATTAGGTTATTTGAATGAGAGTATTTCTTTATTTGAAAGTTTTCTCATGCTGGAAGGTGCAATTGCCAGGCAACTATTTAGGCGCTGAAGGAACTCTAGGCTTACCACATTCTTTTCATATACACATAATAACAGCAAATTTGCTCAGAGCTATTGTTCATTTAGCACTTGCTTTCATTTTAGAGTTCCACATCAATTTGTTCTTCTTTACGTAAGAATTATTTTGCTTTCCCCTTAAAATTACAGCGGCGAAATTTGCTATCGACTCAACACTTGATTCTTGCAGTGTGCAAAGCATTTTGAACACTGAAAACAGTAGGTTAAAATTATTATTATTATTATTATTATTATTATTATTGTTGTTGTTGTTGTTTTTGTTGTTGTACGTTATTTGAATGCCTACTCAAACTTGTAGCTACTCATTGCTATAACATTTTTAACACTCCAGTGTTACCAACTTTGGTAAAACATAGAATGAGGTGGTTATTAATTTGTTTCAGTGGATGCAAATTATACATTTCATAACGTGAAATATATAATTTTAACTTTTACATATCGCAGTGGTTCTAAAAGCAATTAGTAATATTATATATCTATTAAACTTATTTTTAAGATCTATTTGCATATTCAACCATGCTGACCAATCCGTTTAGGTTGGAAAAATATCTATAGCAACCATTACCATCATTGCGCATGCATAGTATACTTTTTTTTTATTCAGCTCGAGTCGCGGATAGCGGGCTCCACTCATTGTCTTGTTTACACTGGAGGTTTTCCGTTCTAAAGCTCCCGCGTTACTTACTTATGAGTGATAATGCCTAGTAACCTTGTTATAACTCTAGTCTATAACAGCTCGAACAGAATGCAGCAACTGACACAGTATAAACGTAGCCTTGAGCGGGTCATTCAGCGCTAGTACGCTACTAGAATAATACCGAAATCACTGCAGTGCAAGCGAACAATGCAATCTATGGGTCGGCTATAAATGGAACGCATGGTGTATGTCAAGAAAATTTAATAATGAAAAACATTAAAATTTCACCAAATTACATTTTAAAACACTAATTACCTCCCATGCGATATTGGCAATAATATCCAGAGATTTAAATAAATTTTCTTACCTGCTTCTCTATTTATAAACATTAACAGTTATCTAAAATATATTGCAGGATATAAAAAAGAAATTACTAATAGGAGACCACGTTTCACAAACACTCTGCTCACAAAATAAAATGCCAATGCCACGTTTAACACTTGTATCGTAAATAACTACTGTCACACCGTCATTTTTTTTTCTTCATGAAATTTAGGTCAATTTTAAAGCAAAATCGTATTCTGAACCAGCAGATATGGAATCTCCTCAAAGTTTCACAATTTCCCAACCAGAGTTATTGATACTCTCAGACTTCATTTCAGATTTGTACATTAATTAATATAAATTTGTCCAGTACTTGTTCAATCTAAATGCGATATGAATGTGCACATGTACGAAGGACAAGAGATGGCTTACGGGCACTAATTCGAGATGCCTGGGATGTTTTGCCTCTCATCCACACTACTGTAAAGACAATGAGTGAAATATAGGAAACAACTATATAAATATAGATAATAAATATATATTTTAGTGGATAATATAACATAATTAATAAATAATGAAATATTAATTTAATAAAAATTAAAAGAGTACCAAAACCGATTTGGTATCCTAAGGCAACTTTAATAACATAATTAATGAAACAAAGCTAGTCTCTTTACTCAAAAAAACGTTTTTTGAACGGGGTTTAACGCCCGTTTTTATTGCTGAGGCACCACAAGCGGTGGACACTGGTGAACATGAAATGATATATTAGGAACGGATATATTTTTAAGGAAGGAAACGTTCCAGGCCTATGTTTAGGGACCTCCCCGGCATTTGCCGTTTATGAGGACTGGGAAAAACCTGTGAAAAAGCTCAATCAGGGAGGAAGGTCCTGGCGGGATTCAAACCCCAGTCCTCCCGCTCACGAGTTCGCGCCATAACGACCTCGGCCAGCCGTGGCGGTGATGGCGAGTAAAATAATGTATGGGAAACAACTATATAAATATAGCACGTAAATATGTCTCTTAGTGAACAATATAACATAATAAATAAACAATAAAACATTATTTTAATGAAAATTAAAAGAATACCGAAACCGATTTGATATCCTAAGGCAAAAAAATGGAAATGTGTATGGGAAATCGAAACTAATTTGTTGTATATTACAAGGGTTTATTTAAAGAAAGAACTGCTTCAGGCTAGTTCATTTAGTAATTTGATTAGTATACAAGGTAATTGCATAAAATTAAAAATGTTTTGTTAAAATATAATTTGATATTAAGACAACTTATACACTTTCCGAACCCACATGACCAACTACTGCTGCAAGGTTGCCATGAACTTTTTTTAAAGAGCGGTTGCACTTTCCATTCAGACTGGCATTCTTATCTTCACAACTATTTGCTCTTATCAAGGCTGTCGCTCCATCTTATCGTTGTCATAGTGAACGCAATGCGCAAGGTCAGGGCGGTTATTTCATTTACGAGCGCCTCCAGGTGCGCAAGCTTATCACTGCAGTCTTTTGTACATCTATCACATGCGCTGTTCAAGGACGCCTTCTTTACGAGATGTTTACATTTGATGGTCAGGAACCTGAAACATATTGTGTGCTACTTAACGAGGGCAACCAAGCGGAAATCAGTGCACAAGGCTTCTCCTGCTGGCCTTGCGTTTGAGAGGGTGGATGTTTCCTACTAGGCCAAAATACAGCTTGTTCTTCGGGAGGTTTTCGCTCTGTCATTTTGAGATGTGCAGAGTCATCTAACGGTAAGGCTTTGATGTTGAGTTCATTCTTAGCCGTGCAGCAAAAATAGAATGGTTTCACGGCGCTCAAGTTTTAGCGGTCATTAGCCCCATCTGGTGAGATTCGAGTGTTGAGAGAATGTAATAACACAACGATGAATCTAAGACGATTTATTATTATTATTATTATTATTATTATTATTGTTGTTGTTGTTGTTGTTATAGTTTTTTTTTTTTTTTTTTTTTTTTTGAGTAACGTTTAACGCCCGTTTTTACTGCTGAGGCACCACAGGTAGTGAACCCTGGTGATACATGAGATGAAATTATATATTGTGAAAGGATTTTTTTAAGGAAGGAAGCGTTCCAGGCCTAAGTTTAGGGTACCTCCCCGGCATTTACCAGTTATGAGGACTGAGGAAAACCTGGGATAAACCCCAGTCAGGGAGGACGGTCCTGGTAGGTTTTGAACCCCAGACCTCCCACTCACGAGTCCACGCCTTAACTATCTCCGCCACCCGTGGCGGTATTGTTGTAATGAATAGCATGGACATTATTAGATGATCTTACATGAGGAATGTATAATAAAGAACATGATTAATGCTGCGAAAAACGCCATTAATAGCTAGTTCTCAGAGCTAACACCAAGAATTAGAAGCGTTATGGGCGCATGGCTTCCATCGGAAGAGAATTAAAGCCGTGGGTCTCGTGTCTTAGGTTACGGCACGTAAAATTTTCTTATACATTATTATTATTATTATTATTATTATTATTATTATTATTATTATTTAAACTGCGGAAAACACGCTATCCTGGGAATTAGAATAATATATCTATGCTAGTTGCTGGAAAAAAATTAATTATTCAAATTTTGAAAAATATGTATATAGAAATATTTTTAATTTCTTATTGGTATTTATTTTTAACACCTAATAGTGATATTGAAATACTTCTAGTTACCACACTTCGCATTTGTATATATTATGTGTGCATATTTTCAACAAGATTGGTTCAGCCAATGCTGAAAAAAATGCACACTTATGTCAAAAAATTAAGTTATTGAGAAATAAAATTTATTTTTGTTTAAAACCTTTTTGTGTGCATTAAAGAATTAAAATTCACAGAGAATATTTAGTTAAGTATTCTTAATATCTCATAAAAATTTCTAATTGATAACTTTAAATTTTTCTCAGATACAATGCAAAGTATACTGCTGCATTATTTGCTAGATTTACGTTCACTTCCTGGTTACCTTAATGGCTGTTGTGTGAATAGCTGCCTCTTGGTGTGAGAGCAGGCGAACACTGTGTCATATTAATTACTAAGGCTTCGGTTAATATTAAGGGAAAATTGGGGGGGGGGGGATTGGCAACGGTAGACTGTTCTGTTTAGCCGACGCTGTGGCCACAAAACAAGTGTATTTTTATGGCTGCTATTCGTTCTGCAGTCTTCGAAACAATGAAACAGTTCTCCCCCCGACAATTGCAGTAAATTTACTTACCAAATATAAGAGTGCCTTCGAAATAAAGTTTTTTTGTTTCCCCTCCTCCCATTTTACTTCGTCTCTCCAGCGGTAGGCTACTGCTGCAGACGTGCGCGCCAGTAGTTGCTGGGGAATACTCTCATTCACTGAAACACCCAATTTATTTAAAACGAAACATGTTTTTCTAATCACCCCAAACACAGAAGCTAGAACCTATATCAAGACCACTTTCAGATAATTTTAGGCTGCTTCCTTATGCTGAATGTTAATTTTCAATTTCTCTAAGGTGTTAGGATATCTTTATATGAATTTATCAACGAACAACATTACAGTTTGTTATACATCGACACTGTGGATTCTAACAATGCAATCAGTGATTTCTTGCATACTTTATGTGAGAAATCACACATTCATCATTATTTTGAACCTCTTTCTCTTTCTTCATACTTTTCCGCCACTTCTCCCGTGCTTTTCCTAGAAACTACCTCATCATTTGAATTTTCCTCTCCTTCCTATTCACTAGTATTTGTATTACTACTACATCCTCCTACAGTTTATCATCCCACCGCCACAAGTGGCCGAAGTCGTTAAGACGCGCACTCGTGAGCGGGAGGTCTGGAGTTCGAATCTCGCCAAGACCGTCCCTGACTGAGGTTTTTTCCAGGTTTTCCTCAGTCCTCAAATGTCGGGAAGGCATCCTAAAATTAGGCCTAGAACGTTTCCTTACTCAAAAATAAATCTTTTCCAAATATATAATTTCATCTCATGTATCATCAGTGCCCATCGCTTGTGGTGCCTCAGTAGTAAACGGGCGTTAAATACATTCATTTATCATTCCATATACTCTCAGTACTTTAAGGAATTTTATTCCTGTACGCGTCTATGCCAGACCCATCCTTTCATTTTTATCACACATTTTTTTTAACTGTTTTATGTAAAACCAAGGAACTTTTAGCTTCTAAACTAGCTCGACTTTCTTGCCTCTCAAAATCCTCTACCCTTTTCTAACTACCTTCCAAAATCCACTATCATCCACCCAGTCTCCACATATCCCCCATTCCTATTTCTTCTAACATCTTCTCCACCTTCCCAGAATCTCTCTTTGATATATAAAACATTCTTTCAATTATTATTATCTAATTTGAAGTCCCATGCCAATACTTGAAAATTATCTCCACGATTACATTTTTCTTTTTTACCCTTCCTAATTGGACTAAACTAACCCACCCCCTCGGAGAATTTTTGGTAATCCCCACACTTTTCTACAAAACAGCCTGAAAGAAGAGGCCTCTGAGCAAAACTTGTCGGCCATTTCACGTCCTGAATTGAATGGGACACTGATGACCTGAGCTGTCAAAGAGCGTCCATAAATAAATCAAATCAACAATCCACAATCTCTACAAAACATTCTGTGTACCACATCTACCTTAGTCACTCTCCAAATTTCTACTGTGTACATCTTGATTTCAACCATTTCATGGATAATGGCGGAGCCCTGTACAGCTTGTTCTAACTACTTTCTTCGCTAGTTTTCGTACTTTTGGTTTGTGCACATTTAGCTGTATCTCCTTTCTTCCATTACTTCCAAATCCGAACCCCAAATCAAATTCCTTCACTATTTCTAGTAGTTCATCCTGAATGAACCATACCTCATCTTTTCTTAATTGAATTTCCTTCTTTATAGCAATGCAACCTCTCCTGATTCCGTCTTGCATACTTGTGTCGGTCCTGGAGGTGTAGTGGTAACCGTACTTGCCTTCTAAACCCAAGATCGGGGGTTCAAACCTGGCCAGGATCGATGTATTTTTCGGGCGTAAAATCCTCAGTAGGGCTTCCTTCGGAAGGGAAGTAGAGCCGGGGGTCCCGTGTCGTACATTTACGGCACGATAAAGAACCTCAAGCCTGAAAAAAGAGACCTCTGAGCAAAATTTGTCGGCTGTTTCACGCCCTGAATGACCTGAGATGTTAAAGAGCGTCTATAAATAAACCAAATAATCAAAAAAGAGGAGTGTAGCAGTCCATCTTAACCATTGGTCGTTTAACTGACTATAATTCCAGATATTAAACAATTCATGTAGCTTTCAACTGTAATTACCTCCTAACAAGGAAATATTCTCACTTTGGGGTCGCGTCCTCGAGAAGTGTATCGTGTTACACTATTCCTTGCATAATGAACAAGAATATCAATTGCTAATGACCGTACAGGAGCGTAGACTTTTTCATACGAAAGGAAGGCGTCTACTGCCGGGACGAACGGCAGCGAATGGTTACTTGCTATTACTTTAGGCAAATAATTTCTTTTTCGAGCATAAAGTTCTGTTAGCTCAGTAGGTTAGGGCGTCGTGCTACTGCTATGAAGGTCTTGGCTTCGATTCCCCGAGGGTATTTTTTTCTTTCTTATTTGTAACTTTTTTTTCCCCTGACGAAAAATGTTCCTTTTTTATTTTTCATACTTTTTCTACACTATTCTTAATGGAATAAATGCTAGTTTTTTCATAGTTAGTTTAGTTTAAAAATTAATACAAATAATAAAACAAAAAAAAAATAACATTACTCCAAAATAACATCTTTTTTTACACTGTTCTTAATTCAATAAATATTAATTTTTCTTACGTTAGGTCAGATTAGGTTAGTTTAAGTTAGTAATAATAATAATAATAATAATAATAATAGATCTTGATATAATTCATATCTAGGTTAGGTTAATTTAAGTTTAACAAAATTAATAGAATATAAACAAATAATATTTCTGCATGATAACACTTCCTAGCTCGTTTCTTTTATTATTATTTTAATCTTTATAATTTCTCTGTAGAATAAATATTACTTTTTCGGTTAGTTTAGTTTAAATTTAACCAAAAACAAATAAAAATAAATAATAGAGCATAAAATGTATTATTTCATAACAACTACGCTTATCGTATTGTAGCCAGTCGATATTCTTCGCTATTTGGCTGCCGGCTGTAGATGACTTCTATTTGTATGGGCGAGTGAAATAATTGGTGGCGCCAAATAGTAACGAATAGACCAGTAGACGAAGGAGAGAAACACTTGAGAAGCGGCAGTCAACCTTGACGTTTCGTAAATGAGCGGATAGTGTAAATAGTGCGTAGAAAGTACTGGAAGTCGGTACGTGAAGTTGTAGTATTAGTGAATCTATACCTGTTTACTTCCCTTATAAATCCATTTCCTGTTTTTACTGCATAGGTCAAACAAAGCAAGTATCACAAGTATTTCCTTTCGGAACTGACAGTTTATCTTTTAAACGAAAGGCAACGGAGAGTATTTTCCAAACCAAAATATGTAGCTTACTATGGAATTGCATTTTGCTTCGATGATATTTTTTTGGAGATTGTAAAGACGTTACACGAGGAAGAAGGGGTTGACAAGAGACAAATGTCTACGAAGATGCAAACAATTATGAGCATTGGATTAAATTTGACCAGCATACAGTTCGAAAGCAATGCTTCTGCCAACAAGGAGAGAATTCATGAAGGGAAAATAGTGGAAAAAATAATAACTACATAATGGAACATCCAACCATGGGCGCCGACTTCTAGAGGCCAGAAAGGCCAGAGCCCCCCTAAATGTTTTGCATGGGCACCCTCAATATCTCCAAGGGTACTGGTAATATCAACACTTATTTAATTTCTAGTTTCAATATACTAAATTTTATAAATATTTGCGGGCAATTCGCCTAAAAACCTTAATTCTTCAAGCAGTTACAAGGTTAACATTCTGTCCAACTAGATGGACGATTCACTTCTCATCTGTGTCATCGTAATTTAATCATGTAGGTTTTAGAGCAAATGACCTTTGTCTTCAAATGCACCGACCCAGTTTCTGTTTTTATTTATGTGTGTTATTCAAGATATTTTGTCAAAATGAAATTTTTAATGGTGTTTCAACGACCGTTTTCACTACTGGGGCACCACAGGCGGTGGACACTGATGATACATTAAATGAAATGTTATATTGGGAAAGGATTTTTTAAGGAAAGAAACGTTCCAGACCTAAGCTAAGGGTACTTCCCCGGCATTTGCCAGGACTGAAGAAAACCTAGAAAATATTTCAGTCAGGGAGAACGGTCCTGGCGGGAATTTTTGTTTTCTTTGTTTATTTTGTCACAAGCTGCATGAACACTGTGCTGCAGTGGAAAACACTTGAGTTTTCAGGAAGCATATTCTATGGTTCAGCATCTGAAAGATACCCTCTCACATATGGTATCCAATTAATGGAAAGAAATCATAAAAGTGCTGAATCCCTTCAAGAACCACAGCTACCACGCCAAAAGTGCACCCTAAACAGATTAGATTCCAGAATTGCTCTTCACAGTTTTGCCACCCCTTAATGATACGCACTGCCTAATACTTTGTTATTTTATTTATAGTTCAGTGTTTTCTGAAGTGTTGATTCTCGCCTTTTAATTAAAGTTGAACAATTTACCAAAAATAGAACTGATAATACAGAGCTTTCACGTAAAAACTATCACGCACGCGCGGTGGTTTGTTTTTAATTTCATTGGCTGCAAGCGGCGCTCCCCACACTTTCCTGCACAAGTGGAATAGTTTTTACATGAAAGCTCTGTATTAAATGCACATTTTTTAAAAATAAATTGTTCCTGATTGATTAACAATGCATCGCAACATGATGATGGATATTTTGGAACCAAAAGTGAACAAGAACTAAAGAACTACAGTTAAACTTTTCATCAGTTTTGCATTTTCTGAAAAGTTAACCAAATTTTTACGACTGGTTTAAACTGTTCCCATGGCAATTTGTACAATATCGTTCTTGAGTCTTAGAATGCTGGATAACTGCCTAAGATCATGTGAGGGAAATAGCCCACCATTTCATCGGAAGAAATGGTTTGCGGCAGCAGACGTTAGCCAAACTTTCATTGACATGCGTATCGTTATTTCTTAGTTTTTTCCTAAAATATTTTTTATTGATTTCCATGTTTTCAGTTCATAGACTTTTTAACACAATCTAATTCTAGAACTATTGCACAAAGCGCACATACCATTTCAGTTTTCTACATACCATATACTTCTTCCTTTATTTAAATTTGTCTTCTTATTAATACAAACCACATTGAGGTGTCATTTTTCGTAAAATTGGTGTTGGCACTTACAAACTGTTTGTTTTGATTGAAGTCGCTGACATGATTATTTACAAATTTCCCAGAAGGAACCCCCCCCCTCCAATATTACAGAAAACAGCACCTATGTGCCCAACCCGCATTTCCAAGCGATTAGGTACTTTGATATTCGCAACATTCATAGATGCTCATAACAGAATAGATTACAGAATGATTTTACAGCGACGTGATTTTAAAATTTTGCGAAACAATTTCCAAAATTTACTACAAGGCAGCAAAACAAAATCGAATAACTAATTCCGTCGGAGGCGGATGAATTCGTTGCAGAAGAAAAAACATGCAATTCCGTTTGACATAGTTATTACGGCCCATACCCACTAAAATATATTATGTATGTTGCAAACTTAATTATAACAATATTTCATGTATTGTAAACAGTAATGTAGATATCGTTTATACATAATACGGCATAATGTTAGTATGTCAATATAACAGAACATCTATGGTGTTTTTCCGTTTCGGTAGCTTGGGAAGCCAAAAGGGTCATAAAAGCATTCAAAGGGAAATCGAGGGTCGAGTATTATGGTAATTTTAAAAGGACTGCCGTTACAGGGTTAATAAACTGAAGGACTTTTAAACTGTTAAGGGTTTCGACCACGACAGACGTGTACTCTTAGTCTTTAAAAAAGCCAATGCCAACAATATGTTTTAAACTTTCAAAACTAGCAAATAGCACGTGTGTCAGCTAAACCAGCCAATGGTAAAGGTATGTTTGAACTTTTAAAGATAGGTGCGAAACCTGCGCTTACCTGTACCCTCTTTGGTGTCGTTAAACCAACGATTACTTGATTTGAATTTCATATATATATGAAATGTATATATATATATATATATACACACACACACACACACATACGAAGGTAGGTTGATAAGTTTCCGGCCTATTTTCTAAGTATAATAAAGACAAAAGCTATATTTCACTTTTCAATACAGTTACCCTTTATTGCAATACACTTCTCATATCTTTTAATTAACATTTCAATCCTCTCCCCAAAAATAGTCCGAAATCCTGTCTGCAAAATGGGCATAAACAGCCTCTATCACACTTAAATTTCCTTCCTCGAAGGTTCTTCTTGAGTTTTGAGAAGAGGAAATAGTCACTGGGAGCTAGATCTGGGTTGTAGAGAGCATGGTCGATCTCCTTGAAGCCACATTTCTTCACAGCTTCCTTTGCAACAAGAGCTGTGCGTACAGGCACGTGGTCGTGAAGAAGGCGCACACCATACTCAGCTTTCCTCGCTTTTCTCTTTGATGGAGGCACGTAGTCTGTGCAGTAGGCCAGGCATAGTACTCCCCATTTATTGTGGTGTTCCTCTCCTTGAACTCAATGAAGAATATTCCTTCACAGTCCCAAAAGATTGTGGCCATGATCTTCTTGGTAGACAGATGACCATGGCCTTTAGAGGCGGTGCTTCACCAGGTTTACGCCATTCTATTGAATCTCTTTTGGACAAGGGATGGATAATAGTTTTATCTTCTATAACGATGGTTTGCAGAACTTCTCCTCGTTGTCACGGCAGAGCTCCAAAAATGCCTGAAAACTGATGACTCGTTGCTGCTTTTGGACTGAGGAAAGAAATCAAGGCATCTATCTTGCACAAATCTTATTCATGTTTAAATGTTCATGAATAATTCGAAGGACTGTTGTTTTACAAAGGCCCAACCTTGCTGCTATTTATGTAATTTTGAGCCACCATAATTTCTCCTTCCACAAAAGCGATGTTTTCAGAAGTGAGCACCTCCAAGGGCCGACCTGCACGCTCTTCGTCTTCAATGATTTCTCGACCCATTCGAAAAAGTTTGGCCCATTCTTTTACGGTAGAATATGAGGGTGGGTTTCCCATATACACCGTCCAATCGCTGTTTAATTTCATTTGAGGTAAGTCCTTTTGTGAAGAACTTAATAACAGCTCGATACTCCATTTTGTACATGTCACAATCTTGTACACATATCCTTCTTTATGTGCCTATATCTGAACAACTGAACGCAGTTACAGCTGCAGTTACTTACTTAACAGATAAGGTATGACACCAGATAGGAATTTTGTAAAGGCGATAATGCTTATCGGGGAGTCCGGAAACTTATGGACCTACCCTCGTAAATAGCATTAAATTGCTGGGTTTAAAGGCTATTTGAAAGGGGAATTTATTTATACTTTGGATGAAGAACTGTATATGAAAAAGTTTTGCTAAGATTGAATGCCGCGCTTGCTAATAACAAACCAAAATGTCATTCATATCAAAACATTTTTGGATGTTTTAACAGCAAAGAGCTGCTTTTTTGCGGCATATCAAGTTGAACCCACCAGTACATATCATAATCGATACAGCAGTTAAAATAATGGACAGAAGCTTTTGACCATTGCCAAAGAAGAATCGTATCCATTTGCAGGAAAGGTTCTTTGGGGAGCTAAAGATTTTTCATCAATATGATACAACGTCTCTCAAAATGTTTTAGACGGTGCATTCAATCTATTGTCCATATTTACCTTTTCTGATTTTTGTTCCCAAAATAATCTTTTCTCGCTGGCCAGTGCTTTTCATCAGTTTAAGGGGCAATTGCAGTCATGCACGAGTATTTTTAGATCTTTCTAAAGGCCACTTCAAAGAGGGGATAGTGGCACTTGGTATCGCTTGTATAAATATAACGGAGATTACGTTTAAAAATAAAAATGATGTTAAGTTAAAAACTCGTTTCTACTTTGCAATGTCGATAACTTTCCAGGCCGCCCTCGTGGTTCACAGTACAAAACGCTCCTAATTTATTTCGGTTTGGTTGTTGCGATAGAAGAGCATTAGTAATCGACGAGAAAAGTGAACTAACCTGGGGTATGCTTTCAATTCGAAAAATGTTCCTTGTACTGGATTTCTATAATTGGCGGAAATATTTTGTAGGAGCAATGGAGGTTGAAATGCAGCAGACGTGCATGGAATGTAACGTGATGACTCTTTCTAAGAAAATCGCGATGCAGAGTGCAATGCCTTCGTGTTTCTTGATACTACAAGCTGTTTGAAATCCCTAATTACTCTTGCTTCTGAAATAAGCAGCCATATCCACAAACCAGAGCTATCTTATTGCTTAATATTGCAATTGTCCTTCTTCTCCATTCATTTTTCGAACACTATTTGCATAATAAAGAACAAATCAGTCAGTGTCTTAAACAGCATATGAAAAACTACCGTCGAATAGCTCACCACGTCAGGAAAAAGCGAGTTTTCCCTACATGTTTGAGACCTTTGTCCTTAAGGGAGACAACAGGTCACTGCCACGGGTGGCCGAAGTCATTAAGGCGCGGACTTGTGAGCGAGAGTTCTGGGTTTGAATCCCACTAGCACCGTACTTCCAGACTGACTTTTTTTTTTCCAGATTTTCCTCAGTCCTCATAAATGACAAATGCCGGGGAGGTACTCCAAACTTAGACCTGGAACGTTTCCTTCCTTTAAAAAAAAAAAAAAAAAAAAAAAAAACGCCTTCCCAATTTATCAGTTCACCTCATGTATCATCAGTGTCACCGCTTGTGATGCCTCTGCGTAAAAACGGGCGTTAAATACCATTAAAAACACAATAGGCTATCTTTATCTTTATTTGCTTATTAACTTTAGAACACGGTCACATGACCTTCAAGGTGCAGCTAATTATTATTGAAGAACCCTCATTATGTACAGCGAAAATAGTCATATGTTCTATATATGATCAAAAATAAAAAAAAAAAAAAAAAGTAAAAACAGATACGCCCTTCTTCTTCTCATTCTTATTTTTAACTCCCTTCATTTCCAACTTTTTATAAAGGATTTCCACATTTCTTCATATACAGGATGCACACAAATGAGTATAGCGGTTTAAAAACTTCTATTTTCCTCCGCGGTATACAGTATACTTTTTAATCATAGCTGAAATAGAAGAGTAACTGTGGAAGTTTTAATTCTACGTGCACAGACTTTGTTTTGTAGCCATGGTAACGAAATAAGCAAAATAAGACAACTTACGTGGAAAAATCTTTTTATGCCTTGGAAATCACGAAACATAATCCGGTCCAGAGGGTTCATAGGCGGAGACTAGGTCTTAACGCCTCTTCTGGTAACAGCATTCGTATGTGATACGATCAGACCTAAACGACGGGGTATCGCTGTAAAGGAAAGAGCGTGTGTCAGATGAGAATGTCGGTCCTGATGATAACCATACTTGCCTCCTAAACCGAAAATCGTGGATTCGATCCCGGGCAGAAGCGATGGATATTTTCGGGCGTAAAAATCCCAAGTATGGCTTCCTTCGGAAGGGAAGTAAAGCCGTGGGTCCCGTGTCGTACATTTACGGCACGAAAAAGAATCTCAAGCCTGAAAGAAGAGGCCTCTGAGCAAAATTTGTCCGCCGTTTCACGCCCTGAGTTGAATGGGACGCTGATGACCTGAGATGTTAAAGAGCGTCCGTAAATTAAAACAGAGAATGTGTAGAGAGTCAGAACAGTTTTCGCGAGCAATTCTAAAAAATCTGAGTCTCGGCCGACTCGAGAACTAACAATTCCAACAATGACAGTGCGGAAGATATTAAGAAAACATCTCCAACAGACCATATCGTCTGCAGTTGCTAAAGACCTCTATATAAAGACAAAATTTCCCCATTGTTGGATTGGTTGTCATGGTCTGCACACCTTGGCTTTTCTCTGTTGGCCTCCGAGGTACCCAGATCGGACCCCTCTATGAATTTTTCTTGTGGGGGGGGGGACGTAAAGCTCGTTTATACATGTCACCGCTACCTGAGTTGAGACGGAGAATTATTGCAGCAGTTACACCAGACATGCTAATCTTAATGTGTCAAGAAATGGACTACCTGCTGGATGTATGTCGTGTCATAAATGGATCCCATGTTGAATGCTTTAATTTGTGTTATGGTAACTTCCACGGGTTTTCTTCAGTTTAAGCTATGATTCAAAATTATATTGTATACCACAGAGAAAATATAAGTTTAAAACCGATGTAATCATTTGTATACACCCTATATGTCTAGGATACTGGTAGGCCAGGAAAGAGCATATAAGTCAAAACTATTGCAACGCCCTCAAAATGTATCCTATTGTCCTTTCATTGACTTAAAACTATGCGCCAGGAGTAAATAATAGAAACAATAATTGTGATAATAAAATTTTATGACAGTTTATACATCTTCGATCCCTTAGGATTTTTCTTACTCTTGCTCTTTTGTCATAAAATACTGTCTAATTTCTTTATGGTATCATCAACTCAAGAGTTTTACATGTTTTAATCCTCTTATTTTGATATTTTACGGTTGTATTCTCTGTTTTTACATTAATTTCGTTAATCATATTTAAACTGATTCGGAATTCATATAATTAAATCTTCTCCGCTTAGAACAGTAGCACTCTCTAGAAATTACAATTAAGTGGTCAAATATATGCTATAGTTTTTGCTGGAGATTTCATAGTATAACAGTGTCAACAACAAACAAACTTAAACATATTTTTTTTTATCCATTCATAATATGATTGATTGCCGCCACCACCAGCCTCAAAATACAAAATAACTTAACTATTATGTAACCCATTTTTTGTTTATTTGAAGTTGAAGGTTGGGTTCAGCTATCTCTTCCACAATTTTGTCAATACTAGCTGGTTGATTTGAATCGGATATCCTCAGTAGGTTTTCCAATATGCTATTGGAGAGAAGAAATCCATGCTTACCCTTGATGAGCTTTGTCTTATTTGTCATTTACCAAATATACGAGGGTAGGTCCATAAGTTTACGGTCTAACCATTTTCAAGGTTACCCATTATTGCAATACACTACTCACATTTTTTAATTAACATTTCAATTCTCCCCTAAAAATAGTTAGAAGTCTTGTCTGCAAAATGAGCATAAACAGCATCCATCACTTCGTCGCACTTAAATTTCCTTCCTCGAAGATTCTTCTGAAGTTTTGAGAAGAGGAAATAGGCACTGGGAGATACATCTGCGCTGTAGGTTGGATGGTCGATCTCCTTGAAGTCACGTTTCTTTACAGCCTCCTTTGCAACAAGAACTGTGTGCACAGACGCGTTGTTGTGAAGAAGGCGCACACTCTACTCAGCTTTCCTCACTACTCCTCATTTACTGTGCTGTTCCTCTCCTTGAAGTCAATGAAGAGTATTTCTTCACAGTCCCAAAAAACTGTGGCCATGATCTTCTTGGTTGATGGAGTGACCTTGGTCTTTAGAGGCGGTGCTTTGCCAGGTTTATGCCACTCCATTGATTCTCTTTTGGACAAGAGATCATAGTAGAGGACCATAGTTTCATCTCCTGTAACAATGGCTTGCAGAACTTCCTCTCGTTGCCACGGCAGAGCTCCAAAAATGCCTGACAACAGATGATTCGTTGCTGCTTTTGAACCGAGGAAAGAAGTCCAAGCACAAACGTTATTCATGTTTAAATGTTCATGAATAATTCGAAGGATTGTTGCTTTAGAGAAGCCCAACCTTGCTGCTGTTTCTGTGACTTTGAGTCGTCGGTCTTCCATAATTTCTCCTTCCACAAGAGCGAGCGATGTTTTCAGGAGTGAGCCCATCCAAGGGTCGACCTGCACACTCTTCGTCTTCAATGATTTCTCGACTCATTCGAAAAAGTTTGGCCCATTCTTTTACGGTAGAATATGAGGGAGATGCTTCTCCATATACACTGTTCAATCGCTGTTTAATTTCATTTGAAGTAAATCCTTCTTTTGTGAAGAACTTAATAACAGCTCGAAACTCCATTTTGAACATGTCACACTCTTCACGCATAGCCTTCTTTATGCAACCATATCAGAACAACTGGACACAGTGGAACGGAAACTACAATTGCAATTATTTACTTAACAGACAAGGTATGACACCACATAAGGCTTTTGTGAACGCGATATTCCTTATCGGCGCGGTCGCAAACTTATGGACCCACCCTCATACGTTGATCTAAAAAGACACACAATTGTATGTGTATATTACACTAAGTTTTCAAACTTTTTTTTCTCTGAAAAAGTATTCCAAAACTTTAAAACAGGGTTAATTTTTTATTTCTCTTGACAAATATCTTCTAGTTTTGAATGCTGCTGGAGATAAATGCGTTTTTTTTTTGTTTTTTTTTTAAGCGAATTCCTAAGGAATGAGGCTATTGCGATTGTCCAAATGGAATTCGATTTGAATAATCTTTCCAGCTCTCCATCAATCGTACCGGACACCAAAAAAAGACATAAAATATAAAAAGTATATATATATATATATACATATATATATGTACCTATATATATATATATATATATATATATATATATGTTTGTCTGTTAACGGTCTAGTGGTCACAATTTTTATTTTTTCTCAACGAATCAGGCATATAGCCATCAATTAGCCATCAGGAACTACTGACATCGAAAATTGGACCACTATCGTCGGAAATCCCGACGAAAACCCAAACTCCACAATAACGCTTTCAACCTTCACAAGCTGGAGCTGTATTTAATACCCAAATTGGCTGTAAACCGACATTTTTCAGCAAGATGGTACACACCACCGTCCCTTTGGGTGTTGCAGATGGGAAATATCCTGCACAAGGCGTTGGATTGGAAGAGAAGAACAAATTCCTGGCCTCCCAGATCCACTGCTAGGCATCTTTTGTGGGGTTGTGTCAAAGACAGAAAGCACAGAACACTTTGGATTGATCTTCATGATTTGAAGGGCAGATTACTCGAAGCTACAGCCACAATTAAGATGTGCTATAGCGTGCAAGACTTGATTTTGTTTATGTCTTACTGAAGTAGACTCTACAGAACTTTTTGAGGTGTCGATTTATTTATTTATTTATTTATTTATTTATGTATTTATTTATTTTTTTGCCGCTATGTCAATTTAAGTTGAGTTGCGTGATGTTAAAGTTGGAAAGCACTTCTGGGACCCGCGTGTATTCTTTTAGAGATAAAAACATTCTAAAAATTTTCCAACCTGGATTTAAAATAATATTTGGATATTTTCGACAATTTCAGTTTAAATTCGTCTTTTCCCTGCATTTTAAGAAAATAATCTTATCGTTCCAGCTTATCTAATCACACTACTTTCTCTAAATTTCTAGATGTCGTTTTAAAGGATTTTTAGATGACATGAAGGACAAAAAATAAAGGAATTGTCTATGTTTTTACATTTTCATGATTGTATATAATCGTACAACAATTATTTTGATGATAAAAATAAAATAATAGTAATAATAATAATAGAATGAGAGAGAGAGAGAGAGAGAGAGAGAGAGAGACGTCTTATTGAAGAAAGGAATAGTAATGGATTGTACTCAGAAAATGGAAACTGAAAGAACTTGTTCCATGCCTCAAAACTGAGTAACTTCTGTGCTGGTGTACATAAGCCTGTAACTCATGTTTATGACGAACCGCCACTGAGTAAGAATAAATCTGTAAGCAAGCAAATTAATTCTGAGCTTGCTGTACACTCTCTAGCTGTTCTTTGCTGATGTCAAAGAGCTAGACCCTTCCACGAACTTTGCAATTCACTTTGATAGTCGAAACGAATTGTTTCATTTTAAACGAAAGTCGTAAAAACCAAGAGGCGTAGCTAATGTTTTAGAGGCTTCCAAGCCTCTTAAATGTTTTATAGTTTATTTGGCCATATTTGGCAAGGAATCTCTACCAGAGATTCTGCGATGTTCAACCTTTCCCTTACAGTGCTAGAGAGCTAGAATTTCTTCTTCCTTTTCAGATTTATCGATCTCTGGGAACTATGGTAGACTTGATAAAAACTTTCAAGAGGCAATGAAATCGTGTACATCTGATATTCCAATTTTTACAAAGCAGTTATTAGTGGTTTCGACATCTATAACATATAATATTTAAGGGTTTAGTTCAAATTTGTTTTATTCCCCGGTTAATTTTATATACCGAATAATGTTATTTTAATTTATATAAAGAGCGAAAATAAACCTGCCTTTACTCCAATTATTATTGCTTAAAAAATGTACGGCAAAGGGTGGCCGAGGTCGTTAAGGCGCAGACTCGTGAGCGGGAGGTCTGGGGTTCAAATCCCGCCAGGACCGTTCTCCCTTATTGAGTTTTTTTCCAAGGTTTTCCTCAGTCCTCATAAATGGCAAATGCTGGGGAGATACCCCAAACTTAGGCCTAGAACGCTTCCTTCCTTAAAAAAATATCCTTTCCCAATTTATCATTTCATCTCATGTATCTTACGTGTTCACCGCCTGTGGTGCCTCAGTAGTAAAAACGGGCGTTAAACACCATTAAAAAAACAGTGTAATTACAACGCAAAAATAGAAAACACAATTGGGGAATTTGGTAGAAGTATTAACAAAAATAAATGTTCAATAAGAGGCTTCACAACTATAATATTAGAGACTAAATTCATTCTTCAAGCGTAAAATGTGTCACGCAGGAGCTGCACAAACTAAGCGAATTCCTCACCTAGTAGAGTAACTTTAAAAAATAATGTAAAATACAAAATCATGACCTTATCAACTAATGAAATAAATTATGGCATTACTGTGTTGTATTAATGGGACAAAATTATAATTCTTGCAATCTGCAAGTATCACAAGAGATAAGCCACATTTGTAGAATTATTATTATTGAGACTAAACCACAAAAATCAATGGTATACCATTAATTAAGTGAAGTATATAACCACTAACACACAAAGCTATAATGTGGGAGTATTTTTAAACATTTTTAAATGTAACCATGTTTATGAATTGACTCCTTGATATCATCTTTACATTCACTAAAATAGAGAGAAATAACAGAAAGTTTCGAGTTACATTGCGTATTAAAGAAGATGTTCATATGTTTCAATAAAACAAAAACATGTAATTATTCAGAAACAATTACAATGTACTAAGCAAATAAAAACAATCGAAAGTTACATGGATTTTCGTTGGATTTGAAATTTAATTTAAATGTTATTGTAGTAAAAACATGTAACGTAAACATTTTCTGAAGGTTATTACAAAGTCCTCTTACATACAAATATAATTCTCACACACATATTAGACTAATATTTCATTTTTGCTATCTTCACGACAGTGATTTGGTTAACTATAAAACATATGTAACGTCATAAATACAGTTTATATGCTGAGTTAATTTGTCCTTTTATTTTAAAACAACATAGAGAACATTAAACGAAAGAGCACATTTTTAAATATCGATTTTCATGTATACCCCTACTTCTAATGATGCAACATAGAGAAATAACATTTCCAACATCTTTAATAATTAATTAAGCAATGGCTACTGTTTTGATGCACTCATTATTATACAAATGTGTATCCCCACTATTACTATGTCGTTCGACTACCTCCGCTGTCGCTCGAGCCTGCAGCAAGAGTTGCACTAGTTATTTCCTTCCAGCGTGTAAGGGCAAGTCATGGTTAACGTTCGTGTGAGCAATAATCAGCTGATACCAACACAGTTTAGCGTGCAACATATTGTTGAAGTGTTTAAAGTGTGAAGGAATAGGAAATATCTTTATCTTAATGTGAGAGTTGTTACTGGGAGCCAGCTCATTGCAATCCCGTGAGTTGATTAACACGTATTGGTGAGTGATGATTGAAACGTCTTTGTGTTAATTAGTTAATAGTGGAGGGGCGGTTATATGTGAAGGAAAAATCTCATATATTTCTACTAGTAAACCAAATAATGTTTCTTGTGTTATCTAGCATACATTTCGAAGTTCCTAATATATTTTTCATATACATTAAAATATCCTTTGTTTTTTTTTGGTATCAAAATATGTTCTATATTTTTTTAATAAATGTAGAACGACTATAATTAAATTCTGGGAGATAGAAGTATTTAACCTTTGTGCACAGAACGAAATAATGCGATAAACAAGTTCTAATATGTCGCATTGTCGTCAAATTCGGCACACACTTGGCGTTACAAGCTGGATCGAATCGAGCGACTGCAAAGAATTGCTTGCTGCAGGAGGAATCTCTTGCTGCTGGAGGAAGGAATCTCTTGCTGCTGGTCTGCATTATTAAGCGGGTGAAATATTGTAACTGTGGGAAATGTGCTCTTATTCCAATTCGCAACTAATTTATATATACATAAAACACTCTATTCTATCTTCACAAATGTAGCATGACGCTCTAACCGTCTGTGCTATTGCTCTGTTGGTTCTGAACCGTTATTATCTAGCTACTAGCTCTTGTTACATTACCTTCGGCTCTCTTCGCCGATGCTCGGGCAGGGAGACAAGCAGCAAGAGATTCCTTCAGCAGCAAGAGGTTCTTTTCAGTAATTTGCGTAGCACTGCATTCATGTTATGCCGTATATGAATCACTCAGTGCCAAGAAAGCGTTTTTTTTTTTTTTTTTTTTTTTTTTTTGGTACCAAATAACCGGACACAAGTCAGCGTTTATAAACAAATACTGGCTTTTTATTTCATGATATAAAGGAGGTTAAAATAACTTTCAATGATAAGTTCATGAGTACACAATATTTCAGGTAAAAGCAGCAAATTAAAAAATATCTTTTTGACTTGCATTCTATGTGCATTGTTCTACAAACAAATGGTTGTTGTTGATTTGCTTTATTTACGGACGCTCTTGAACATCTCAGGTCATCAGCGTCCCATCCAATTCAGGACGTGAAATGGCCGACAAATTTTGCTCAGAGTTCTCTTCTTTCAGGCTTGAGGTTCTTTATCGTGCCGTAAATGTACGACACGGGACCCGCGGCTTTACTACCCTTCCGAAGGAAGCCATACTTAGGATTTTTACACCCGAAAAAATCCATCGATCCTGACCGGGTTTGAACCCGCGGTTTTGGGTTTACGAGATAAGGTATGGTTACCACTTCACCATCGGGACGGACATAAAGAAATTCAAAGAACACTCCATTTATTTTTACTTACCGTGAAGAGGGGATCAAAAACTGCTTGCAAAACATATGTCAATGATCTATAAATTGTCAAACTAATAGAAGACGCGGATCATTACTACTGTAGGAAATAGTCAGGCGTGAGCAGAAAACAGGCCGAAGAAGAAGGAAAGGGGAAAAAAGAGATATTAACAGAAGAGAAAAGACGAAAAGAATACCAAATTGCAGCATCAACCTCTTCGACTGCACTTATTTACCATACTTCAAATTGTTCTGTGTCTTCCCATTTTTCAAAGCGTTTATCGGTGCAGCTTCTACAAAACATATTGATATTCCAAAAATAATGACTGAATTAAATAGATACCAACTGTGTTTATATCATTCACGCTACAGCTGAGACATTTGGCCACAATATTGAAGAGCTTCCTATTAACAGACATATTCATCGAATGTGACAAAAGAGAAGGAATGAACATGCTAAATCCATCAAACCTCATTTATGAATGAAATTTCTGCAATTGCATTAAACATTAAAAGAAGAAAAACCAATATAGATATAAAGAAAGCTTGTTAGTGTTAAAAAATTAAACTGTTTCTAGTAAGTGGTACCATAATTGCCTCGTATACCCAAGATCGCGGGTTCAAACCCGACCAGGATCGATGGATTTTTTTTACGGGCGTAAAATCCTAAGTATGGCTTCCTTCGGAAAAGAAGTAAAGCTATGGGTCCCATGTCGTACATTTACAACACTTAAAACAGCCTGAAACCTTAAAGAAGAGGTCTCTGAGCAAAATTTATCGGCTGTTTCATGCCCTGAATTGAATGGGACGCAATGACCAAAGCTGTTAAAGAGGGTCCTTAACACTAGAACCGCCGGAGCTAATTATACATATTTTAAACGGACGATGAGGGTCAATTCGACCGCTCCTGTTAAAACACACAGATTATCGACAAAATAATCAATGCAATAGTACTATAATGCATAAATTACACCCATTAATTAAAAGACTAGAATTCAAGGTAATAAGGTGTAATATTTTTTAATAGTGTTTAACGCCCGTTTTTACTACTGAGGCACCACAGGTGGTGGACACTGATGATACGTGAGATGAAATGATATATTGGGAAAGGATTTTTTTTAAGGAAGGAAACGTTCCAGGCCTAAGTTTAGGGGTTCCTCCCCGGTATTTGCCAGTTATGAGGACTGAGGAAAACCGGGGGGAAAAAAAACAGTTAGGGAGTACAGTCCTGACGGGAAGGAGTAATATGCGTACATCTTTTCTGTCATTATAGCACTTTTACAAATTGAGTTTGTTTCTTCAATTCCTTTTTTCTGTTTTGAGGAATCTAAAGCACAAATTTTGCCTACATAATACTCAATGTTCTTGTTAATATGGCAATTACCGCCACGGGTGGTCGAGGTCGATAAGGCGCGGACTCGTGAGCGGGAAGTCTGGAGCTCGAATTCCGCAAGGACGCTCCTTCCTTACTAAGGTTTTTTGTAGATTTTCCTCAGTTCTTAATAGCAAATGCCGGGGATGTACCCTAAACTTATGTCTGGAACGTTACCTTTCTTAAAAAAATCCTTTCCCAATATATATAACTTCTGAGTACGTTGAACTACTGATTGAGCAACGTTTGCGAAAGTGTCCTCAGCGATTGTAGCACATGCTGTTTCAATTTCTTCCCGAAGTGCTGTCAGTGTAACTGGTTTTCTACGATATACAACATCCTTAAGTGTTCCCCATAGGTAGAAGTACAACGGAGTTAGATCCGGAGAACGCGGTGGAAACTCAATCGGGCCTCTTCGTCCTATCCAGTGCCTTGGATCCAGTGCGCGGGGCTTGTTGCTGTGCGAAGTCCCCCAGATCTGCCCTTGTGAACATCGCATATAGTACCACGAGTCTCAAAATTGTCTCGAATGCATGCAACTGTTACTCGCGTTGGCGGTTCTGTTCTGCACACACGTCTCCATTGCCTTTGAACTTGAACATCATTCTCGGTTTTCCAATACTTCTTCAAAATTGTTTTCTGCTCTTCAAACGATAATCTTGGCTCCATTTTGTTGTAGCAACGCTAGCATAACGTAATGTGAGTTACATCTGTTTACAGAACATCATATTACACATTACTGTTGTTTTCCGGTTCAACTTTGAAATATATTAAATAGATATCCACTGTGAAAGTGTGTATACATTTTTTTGACACCCACAGAAGTGCTTTTGCTTCTGCTATACATAACAGTGGTCTTATTTCTACAATTCTTCATTTGGCGTTGCTTTCTCGGTTTTTCAGGCACATAGTCCTCTTCTTCTTGTTTGATTTCATTTATTCTGTGGGTAGTTCTCCTCCAGATTTTAGAATGTAAACTTTTCGGCCTATCTGTTGTTCAGTCTGAGACTTGAATGTAATCCATGAGTTTGATGGCAGCCAGTACAAGGAAAAGCATGCCAACGACGAATACCAGAACGAACTGAGTATAATCTTGAGGCTCACCATCTGTGTGAAAAACATGTCAGTTAGAACCTCTTAACTTATTATTTTCTATTGTCATGACCCAAATCATATTTCTGCTAATAATAGTGATATTGGTAAAGATCACAATAATAATGAAATATTGATGAAGGCAACAATAGTAATAACACTTATAATAAGAACAGTAACAACAATAACATAGGATTATAAGAATGAACCGCTGCTTGTATCATCTGGTGTAACAAATCCTCAAATTCTGACTGCCCCTCAGAAATTTCAACTATGTGAGACCCTTACTTCCAAAACAGCGATCCTTTGACATGTTTACTGCTCAAAAATCATTTCTCAAATGAATTGCCAACAATATTCAAACACAGTATTGCAAGATTAAATATTTTTACATATTGTTGAGCATTCAGTTGAGTTTGAATATGAATTACTAAAATATAACAGTAAAATAATATCATAGCGAATATGACCGTACGGTGGTTCTAAGTTTAAATAGCGATAAGCATAAAAAATAAATATTGCAATATGTATATGACCTAGGAGACGAATGAGGAAAAGGCTTTAGCTCGCAATGACATATATTTAAATTGTAAAAGCAGTAAAAAATGACCAGGTTAGCGGCTCTAGTGTTAAATAAAATAAACGTATCTTAACTTCTTCTTCTTCTATAGCCTTTTACAGGCTCATATGGGCTTTAGCTTTACCGCACGACCGCTGCGTCCTCTACCTTCATCACGTGATATCATTGGTAGAGGGCAGTATTGCGGGAGGGCATATGATCAGCACACAGCGCACCGCCTATTGCTTTATCCCGGCTTACTAGATCGAAGATCGTCACCTCTCCATCAGGCAGCTCCCCAATTGTCCTCACGAGGCTGGGTGGACCCCGTTCCATACCTCCCTAACTTAGAAAAATTCCTAAGTAGGTACCGGGAATTGAACCCGGGTCTTCCGACCCGAAATCAGCAATGCTAACCACTAGAACAAGAAGGTGGACATATTTAACTTCTGGTAAAGAATAGTAGGAAATTATCTCACTTGCTGTAACAAAGTTAATGATATATTATTTTTCCCCTCGTCGATATCCCATAATATTATGTGAACTAATTTAAAGGTATTTAAAACGAAATAACAAGTAGTCCGGACATAGAATTTAACCATTTGAAAGAAAGCTGGAAAGCTATCTATAACAATAATGTTGGTTGGTAGCTAGTGGCCATTGGGGAAGTTGATATTTATCATTTTTTCCTTAGCTTCCCAATAAAGAGCTTCCAAATTATTTTTCATTTGTTTGTTGCTATCTGGTTGGCTGCAATTAAGTAGATGTTCATTATTTACACAGTGGGCAATGGCTGTCCTTGATTAATTTCATCCTGAAGAGATGTTCTGACAGACAATCATACCCAACAATTAAGCGGAATTGGGCAACTCCCATTTTTCTTGGCTTAAGCTTCAATAAAAGATGTCTGAAAGTATTTAGATCTTCATATGGTTTTCCTTTATGTATTTTTTTTTTTTTGGGTCGGTCCTGACGGTGTAGTGTTAACCATACTTGCCTTCTAAATCCAAGATCGCGGGTTCAAACCATTTTTTCGGGTGTAAAAATCGTAAGTATAGCTTCCTTCGGAAGGAAAGTAAAGCCATGGGTCCCGTGTCGTACATTTACAGCACGGAAAAAAAATTAAGTTTGTTGTTCTTGTTCAAATATTAATCTTTTTATGAGTTTCAATTTATAGGGAAGTTATAGTTCAAAAGTGGTTTCAATTTTATGTGGCTACTTTTTTGCAAAATCATCGGCAATCCCACATGACTCGGAATCCATTGTAAAACGTTTTGCATTTCTGATCTGCGTTGTATGATATAGTATACCAATAATGTTCAAAGAAGTAAAACAACAGAGGTGGAAGAACTTTTCATTGTGTTCCACATTACAGAAATATTGGACTTTTATGAGATATATTACCTAAACTTGAAAAATAATTAAGTGAGCTCAAATATTTATTGTATTATAATTTTAGCCACCTTGAACTTAGTATTATGACCTTTGGAACACACCAAAATAACGACAGCACAAAAATGCAACCCAATGGCCCTCTCATTGACACGTAGAGTAAGGTCAGGCTTGATGTTGCAAGGGTAATGGAGGTTATCTGTTGTGGAAAAACTTAATGGTCTCTTGCAGGGCTACCAAAAAGTAAACGATGTCCTTACGGATCACTTGTCATACTTCCACACTAATATGTATAATATCTTACAGCACTTAAAACCCATACAGTAAATGTTTCCTGATAACACTCATAAAATATTAATGCTTAGTGTAATCTAGTGTTTTCGTATAAGCATGTAAATATTTCATTTTTCGCCAGAAAATCTTGACCAGCTGTACAAAACCGTAATTTTGTATAAAATGTGATTTTTTCCCCATGCAAACCATGTTAAACAGAAGTTTGGAATAATTGGCAGGGCAGAACTAGAACACGGATCTTCGGCGTCCATATGACCTACCTTGACCTGCTCCACCATAATCGCAAATTTCCTCTGCATATCTTGGAGAATTCTAAAGTTATTTCGTTATAGAGATTTTCCTCTCTGATTCAAACCATATTTTTTGTTTTAATTGTTTATTTTTACCATAAAATACTTATTCTTTTATTGTTAGCAAAAGGTAAATCCCAGGAAATATTAAACACACTGTTTTTACAGTAGAGGAAAAAAGTGCTATTGTATTATTTATTTCTCTTCCAGATCATAAACTACCTTGAGAGGACATAAACCTGATTAGATGAATTTCCCTCATTACGTACAATGTTCAAAATTTGCTCTTCTTTTCCATCTACTTTTTCAACATAAGGAAATATTCGGAAACCGCTATTAGGCGAAATATTTAAATTGAAATTAACTTGAAGTCATAAACTGTAAAGTAGACACAATAGTTCTGCTTTCTTTTTAAGTGAGACTATTGAAGATTCCTCTTTTCATTCATTCACTCACTCACATCTAAAATTGACGTGTTTTTTATTTAATGCAAATATATGTTAAATAGGTACGTATTCAAACTGGGAAAATTTTAAATCAATACCCTAATGCTATTTTTTATGAATGTTTAGTTACGTTCAATTGCACCTTCCATTTAAATAAAGGCTACTTCAAATAATTGATAATATAATATAATGCTTAATAAATATTGCATATAAATATCATAGATAGATTAATTATCTCCCCCTTTTCTTTATTGTTTTACTCTTATTTTTGCTTTAATTACTTGACTATTGAAATAAGACACTGACATGTTTTTTTTTGTTATTTATTATAGTTTTTAGACGCTTTGGTCTTACTGTCAGATGCTTTATGGTTAGGGATGTTTAGTAAAACATATGAATATAAGTAAATATAAGCTCAAGGGGAAAAAATACGCCTCTGTATCTTGGTATTAAAATAACAACAATAATAATAATAATAATAATACTTCTGTTTATAAACCTTAAAGCAATATCTAAAGAAACACATTTCTCTTTAAGTATTTTTTTTACAAATTTTAAAATTATAATATTAACTGTAAAAGGTATTGTTTCTTTATGCTTAGAATGTAAATGATAAAATGAAAAAATAAAGAATGAAAGGCTTTTTTCAGCTATTTTCGTGCTGACCTGTGCAGCTTTTTCGAAAAAAAGTATTATATTTAAAATAAAAACTTCCAAGGGTCCGACTTACTAGACAATAAGTAAATTATGAATGCATGGTAACGTGATTAGCATTAGTAAACACGCTTTTGGTTAACAAATACAGTAAAAATTAATGTTTATTTAAAATATTTCATATATAAACTGCACATTCCTCCATTTTCTCGTATACTAAAGGGAAAAAAAAAAACATTTGAAGTAAGATACAGCTGTTCATTTTATATAATATAGTCGGTCCTGGTGGTGTAGTGGTAACCATACTTGCCTTCTAAACTCAAGATCGCGGGTTCAAACCTGACCAGGATCGATGGATTTTTTCGGGCGTAAAAATCCTAAGTTTGGCTTCCTTCGGAAGGGACGTAAAGTCGTGGGTCTCATGTCGTACATGTACGGCACGAAAAAGAACCTCAAGGCTGAAAGAAAAGGCCTCTGAGCAAAATTTGTCTGCCGTTTCATGCCCTGAATTGAACGGGACGCTAATGACCTGAGCTGTTAAAGAGCGACCGTAAATATATGTAATATGCACGTTTCAAGTGAAAATTTTTTAATTGCATATTTTTCTTGTCAGTTTCCATTCTAGACATTTTATACGGGGTTAAAAAAGTAGCAAATAAATTGTTTATAGAGGAAATACAGCTTTCTTGGTTATAAATGGTCCTTCTCTCAATCAGTTTAGAGTTAACCTTTAGGGTTTATATAACATGGCGAAACTTTATTCGTCCTAACGACCGAGATATGACTGGTATGTGTTTTAATATAAGATTTTTTATGAAAATGTATTTAATTTATAAAAAATACTGCTATTCAAAGGCAGAAGTATCCTTCATAAATCTTATTTTTAATACTAGCAAACTGTCTAAATGCAGAACAATTTCTAAAACTTCCTATCAGCATAATTTTGAAAATTAAATTTATGATATATTCAATTCAAAAGATACCCAATTAATTTACCAAACCGTTAAAGTGAATATCGTATTTTTACTGTCTACAAATCCAGTGATACACTTAGATGCGTTGCAAAAAGCATTTTAATACCCACTTAATGGAATCCCATGACAAAGACTGTCACAAAGTAGGCATCAAATGTCAAAAATAGTCCTGGCGTAATAACACTCTATTAACTAGTGGCGACGGCGCCTAGACCAGATAGTGCCAGGGAACTGCCGCATAGAGGGCACTGAATGTACGTTTCCATAGCCTTTTATCATTAGCGCACTTGTTTAACCGGTAGTATATTCAGGGCGTTCGCCATTCATTCTCGCACTTGTGATAACGCCAGTTTTAAACTCCCTTTCCGCAAGGTGGTGTAAGTTTCTTGAAAACGAAACTATTTATAAGTTTATTATTCAGTACCTCTTAATACGTCTAGCGTGTATTTTATTGCAGAAGTATATAAATATTTAAACGTGTAGGAGGGAGACGTAAGGTTTCTAACTGGAAAATAGAGCACAGAATTTTGAAAAAATAAAAGGAGGACATTAATCTTAAAAATGATGGTAGCTAAAGACAAGGAAAAACCTCAGAGACTCTATCAGAAAAAATTTAATTGATATTTTATAAATTTTAGAAACTGGTGAACAGAATCAACTCTTTTATCTGTCGAAAGAGAAAAAATGGGCCAACTTTTCGTGTTGATTTGAAATCTGTTTACAAAATTTTTCATCATAAAGGAATTTTGAATAATTGCATGAGTTTTAACATAAATATTTCTAGTTCATTACACCATTTTTGCTGAAATTATATTTACTTGAGTGTTTAAAAAGAATGCATAGTAGATATTCGATTGTATTTTACTTGAGGACCATCGCAAATGATGAATATTTCCTTTCAGCGATGCCCTTTTGAAAAAAAACTTCCCACGTTCGTTGAAGATTTGGAGGCAAAATCAATAAGAGAAGTAAACTACATTTTGTTTGAGATGCATATTACGAAACATCACGTAAATTTGTAGTTTTGTTTCTGCGGTTTTGCAGCAGCTCCTTGATAAATTTCCTGAGATTCTCTGATTGTACTTTCCCAGAATGTTTGTTACTACTTTTATGAAAGATGTTCGTTTAACATTCTCTTCAAAATTCAACACACTCTCAATTAACTTATTACTTTTCGTTCCATTACATATGCTTAGATTCACTGTTGCTTGGAAACTTGCTCAGGAATAGAAATGCACTGCCTTTTTAGATCCATTTCGCAACAACAATAATATTATTAATAACAAAAACAACATTTATGGACAATGAGTGCAGTCTTCAAAACTAACAGCTGACTAGTGAAATATGGTTTCCTCTTTTGGAATGAGTAATTTTCTATTTGATCGGATCTGTTTTATATATTGAGTTCCATATGTCTACTGCTCCTTTTGGCGGAAAGCAGCAAAAATTATTATATCCAAGATATATTCCAAAGAATTCGTAGTTGATTTGTTTTATTTACGGCGCTCTTCAACAGATCAGGTCATCATTCAAACCAGGGCGTGAAACGGCCGACAAATTTTGCTCAGAGGTCTCTTCTTTCAGACTTGAGGTTCTTTATCGTGCCGTAAATGTACGACACGGGATCCACAGCTTTACTTCCCTTCCGAAGGAAGTCAGGCCTTATTTTTACGCCCGAAAAAACCCATCTGCCCTCTCCGGGATTGAACCCGCGATCTTGGTTTAGGAGTTAAGTATGATTCATCAGGACCGACATTCAATTTCATATCTCCACGTGTGCCATGAATACTTAATATAATGAGCAGAAATACTTTCATGTTCTCAAGGATTCCTCTTACTAACTGTAGTCTTGTTCTTCTTCTCCTTCAGCCAATGCCCCTTCTTGACTGGTCAGCCATTTGACGCCGCACCCAGTACATCCGTGCTCGTGCTTCTGAAGCGCTGTACAGTGCAGAAGATGATCAGCCGTTGCTTCCTCTTTTGAGCAGAGAAGGCAGGTCGGAGAGTCCACTACGCCGATTCTATGCAAATGTTTTTGCAGGTAGTCGTGGTCAGGCCACTTTGCGGGGCAGATTTTTGGGGACTGCTGCTGCCCTCGAGGAATCGCGACGACTTTCTTTATGCTGTTTTAAATTACATTGCTTATAACGGCGTAGGTAGAAGGGGGTGAAGGTTGATTCATTGTGTATCCTTCCTTCGCCAATCTGTCAGCTTCTTCGTTTCCGCTGATGTCCCAGTGACCAGGGATCTCAGTTAATGCTTGCAGTCTCAGTGGTCTTTCTTTACATTAAATTACTAAACCGCCTTCTTGTTGCAGCTCTGGGATACAGAGGTGGAATCAGACAGGAAGACTACCTTTCGTTTGATATTCACAGAAATCAGTAGTTTGGCCGCTTCACTTATGGCTGCTACTTCACCATCAAAATTAGTTCTCATAGGGAAGGCTCCCCTGCCAAGAAATGAGAAAAAGCCTGCGCTCGTGCGTTCCTCAACAGCTGAGCTATCTGTATAAACATTTAGCCATTCTGATTCAGAATATAACGTAGCTATCATTTCGAGCTCTGCCGCTTTCAGGAATTGTGAAGCTATATCTGTCTTGGGTTTATCAATTGAAAATGGTGGCAGTTGTTTCTTTGAGTACAATTTGGGTTTTCGGAAGCATTGGCGCTCCCCTGGATCAATGTTATACTTGGTCAAAAGTGCTTCTGCGTGCGGCGCAACCTGGGTTCTTAATCTTAAAGTAGCCAGAAATTATCAGCCGTTCTATGGCATCTTTCATAGAATTCAAGGAGAGCTTGGTCTCTTCGGTACTCGAGAAGTCGAATCTGATTGTGACTTTCGAGAGCAGGTCGATTTCATGACATATTCTCAGAGCGTTGTTTTGGGCAATGTTCGGTTTTCTTGTTGTGGTTTCGCTGGCTGTACTGATATCCTCACTTTCATATTCTATTGTTGAACGAATGCATCGCTGCTTGCTTTTAAAAAATTTACGGACAAACGACAATCATCCGGGTTATGCTTCAGTCTTAGTGATTCCAATAGTTTTGATATTGTTACAGAAAACTAGACCCTCCTGTAGATAACACTAAAGTTAAAATTCCTTTTGGTTTGGGCGAGTAATAAAATTGCTTCGGTGTTAACAACAAGCTTTTGTTTTACAACTTTTTTTAAAGCATTTAACGCCCGTTTTAATTAGTGACGCGTTACAGGTGTTACAATCCTAAAAGACAAACCAAGATACGAACCAAGTCATCAAGATCTGAGTATGATATTAACAGAGGCTCAGAAGGAGAAATCCCTTCCCTGGATCATTCTGTGCTGTATCCCACGATTCGTTCAGAGTTTCAAAATCAACCGATGAGTTTAAAGTATTCTGACCGATGTGCTTTGCTGCTTTCAGATATAGGTATGTACAAGGGCTACCTTTTAAATTGTTACAAAAACTAGGAAAGAAGCACAAAAACAGTTTTATTGCTTTTCAAAATATTCGCCTTTAAGATTTATACACTTCTGAATGAGTTCAAATCAATTCTCGAAACATTTTCCATTCTGATGTTGGTATCTCAAAAATATGGGTTTTTAAAGACTTCAACACTTAAGGTAATGAAAATCGCAATCCACGCATTTTTTATTTTGACATTCGGAAACAAGAAGACGTAATTCAGGTGAACATGGGCAATGAGACATTAATTCCATGTTTTTTCCTACAAATAATCAATTATTTTACGTGCTGTATGAGAGCTGACATTGTTGTGATTTTTTTTAATGGTGTTTAACGCCCGTTTTTACTACTGAGGCACTACAGGCGATGGACACTGGTGATACATGAGATGAAATGATATATTGGGAAAGTATTTTTTTTTTAAGGAAGGAAACGTTCCTGGCCTAATTACCTCCCCGGCACTTGCCATTTATGAGAATTGAGGAAAACCTCAAAAAAGTCTTAGTCAAGCAGGACAGTCATGGCGGGATTCGAACCCCAGACCTCCCGCTCACGAGTTCGCGCCTTAACGACCTCGGCCACCCGTGGCGGTATTGTCACGATGAAGAATAATGCGGCGTTTTCTGTTGTTTTTCCTGATTTCGTCAATGACTTCTGTCAAACAAATTGTTGTATACTATTAGGCATGAACTGTTGTTCGATCCTCTAAAGGAATGGTTGCGACATGTCCAGTACAACCGAAGAAACAAACGATCATTTTCTTGGAGGTGCTTCGTGAACGAAAAACTTTTGTACGATTCGGTTCATCTTGGAACACCCAAACAGTGAACTGTTGCTTAGTTCCCGGTTCATACGAATATACCGAGATTCATCACCTGTTTCGATGTTATATACAGATTTTTCAGTTCCTCGGTGGAAATTTTTGAGCATTTCACTACACCAATTAACACGGGCATTTTTGGGGGTTCGGTCAAATTATGCGGAATCCATCGGTAACGGATCTTTTTCAAAGCTAAATGTTCATGCAAAATCGAATGTACTGCAGTCTTCGATGTGCTTAAGGATGCCTCTATCTCACTGTAAGTCACATGTCGACCTCTTTGATCATGTTGCGATGTTTTTTGGAATGACAATAGACTTCACGAAATTTACCACTGACGTACGCATGACCACGACGAAATCCTACAAAACCAATTGTAAACAGTCTTTTCTGATAGTACTTCATTACCAAGAGCTGAACGAAGCGATCATGTGCATTGCTGTTGAGTTAGGCCTTTACTAAAATCTTAAACAAATTATCCAATCAAAATCTTTACGTGAAATTTGCATTTTTTCGCAAAATTGTTTTGTTTAAACACTCACTGTAAACAAACTATTCCGTCAGTTTCTAAGCTGCAACTGTTTTCACAATAACAAATGTCAATTGTTTCGAAAATAGTAATGATATATCTCAATAGCGCCACCTATTGGTTGTATGTAACAACTTTAAAGGTAACTCGTAGCAAATGCTGCAATTTGTTTAATGATCTAGTCAATTTCTAAAGTTACTCATGAGGCAGAATAGATTTGATGAGCCTAATGTCTTTTCTGGTTTATTGTGGAATCATAATACCAACCATGAACTCTTTCAACCAGAAGTGTAACTTCTGCCTCTGTTAAACAAGAAGAAACTCAACGCGAAGTTGAAAACAAGGTAGAACATACGCGTAATGTTGTATAACAGAGAAAAGGGAAAAGAAAACGAAGGGGTTGGGAAGATAATGAGCTAATTTACATTTTCTTAGCGTAAATGGATTCTTAATGGTGATATAAGAAATATGAAAATTGTTTCTAGCGCTTTTTTTGTTACTGATTATGACATGAGAACAGCCCTTTGCGAGAACAAGCACCGTAAAGTGACATAATTAGAGAGGACACTACTTTCCAAGACAGGCATAATGCAAGGAGAAAAAAATGTTGGGTTTGACAAGTGCTTACATACTACCACTCTAAGTATTATTTAGCTAGGAAAAGAATGTTCAAGTAGAAAGACTTAAAGACCACCATCTTAGATCATATTTACCTACATTCATTTGTTATTATTTTATATTCCAAGCTCGTTGTCAGAACATGTGAAACATTTTTTTAGTAGTGTTTAACGCCCGTTTTTACTACCGAGGCACCACAGGCGGTGACACTGATGATACATGAGGTAAAATGATATATTGGGAAAGAATTTTTTTTTTTAAGTAAGGAAACGTTCCTGGCAGTTTAGGGTACCTCCCCGGCACTTGTCATTTATGAGTACTGAGGAAAACCTGGAAAAAACCTCAGTCAGGGAGGACGGTCCTGACGGAATTCGAACCCCAGACCTCCCGCTCACGAGTCCTTAACGATCCCAGTCACCCGTGGCGGTATGTGAAACATTGCCAAACAAGTGTACATTACAGACACATCTAAAAATTGTAGTTCCTTTCATTCAAAGATTATTAATAACAGCAGGAAAAATCTCGCCCTAGCGATTTAACTGACTGTCATTAAATTTCGTTGCTATTTTATCTGTTATTTGTATTCAGTATGCTTCAAATGACGTACATATCTTGCTAGGGCACTTACAGCGCATATTCGCAATATATGAACCAATAATGGATAACTGGTGAAGGAAAAAAATATCACGACATGTGGGCAAAGCGGCCTGTCACCACCGGCGTTTTCCTGTGCATGCTGTGTTGCAAATAATAAGAAGAGATGTTTGCGTGTGTTTGGTTCTCCTATTGGCATCGCTAGTTTTTCAAGCAATATACATCCTAATACACTAAAATATCATATTACATGTTTAAGCAATGTTAATATATTTTTATCGATTTATGTCATCATCCTAACAAAATAAAGAAAAGTTTTCCCAAGTTGCATGCACATGTGTTATCATACATTTCTCTTCAACTGCTTTAACACAAATAAAGAAATGTTTTTGCACTCTTTCCTTCAAATACTAAAAATCGACGCTGTGAAATGTTTAGTTGCTTATATATATATCCTTGCTTCAAACAAATGTCTTATGTAGCCTCGAAGTCGCTCCTGGTGCTCCACATACTTGCCTCATAGACCCAAAAGATCGCGGACTTATTCCCGGCCAGGATTGATGGATTTTTTCGAGCGTAAAAATCCTAAGTATGGCTTCCTTCGGAAGGGAAGTATATAATTGGGTCCCGTGTCATAGATTTACGGCACGTAAAAGAACCTCAAGCCTGAAAGAAGAGACCTCTGAGCAAAATTTGTCAACCGTTTCATGCCCTGAATTGAATGGGACACTGATGACCTGAGATGTTAAAGAGCGTCCGTAAGTAAACATAATAATAATAATAATAATAATAATAATAATAATAATAATAATAATAATAATAATATAGTCTAGAGTAAATAAGGAATAGTTCTTACATATTTCCTATGCTAAATTAATTTTTTCTCATTATCGGTCCTGGTGGTGTAGTGGTAATCATACCTGCCTTCTAAACCCAAGAACGCGGATTCAAACCCGGTCATTATCGATGGGTTTTTTCGGGCGTAAAAATCCTAAGTATGGCTTCCTTCGGAAGGGAAGTAAAGCCGTGGGTACCGTGTCGTATTTACTGAACGTAAAAGAACCTCGAGCCTGAAAGAAGAGGCTTCTCAGCAAAATTTGTCGCCGTTTCACACCCTGAAAAAAAAAAAAAAAAATGGGACGCTATTGACCTGAGATGCTAAAGAGCGTCCGTAAATAAACCAATTCAACATGCTATTCAATGGTTTTAATTTAAAAAAATTAGCTTATACCCCTTGTTTATTGATGGCATATGAAAAACCTACCTTTTTGCTTTAAAACCGCCATGCTGAAGTTCAAACCTGATTTTTCTGAGAAAGTCATCAAAGTAAATTTAATGACAAAATAAAACTTGTCAGAATATAAAGTGAAATTGTTTTCTACATTTTTATATTGGAAATCCTTTAATTTCCACTTATTGTAACTATAATTAAATTGCAAGTGTATATCAGGAGCTCATTTAAAAAATCCTGTTATTTTGATTCGTTGTTGTAAAATTTCTAAATGCTAAAGATTTATATAGTATTTTCTTTTTAAGAAGCTGCTCGTTTTTAATATTTATTTTATGGCACAACCCTTAAAAGTGTAATTTTATTTTGTGAATAGAAGCATGCTAAAACCGAAAGCCTAAATGAGCAACCTATGAACAAAATTAAATCTAAATTGGCTTTTAACATGCGTATCGTGTACTATTTTAAAACAGCCTTTGGTGTATAAAAATAAATGTAAATTACATTGATTCCAGTCAAGCCATAACGTACCTTGTTTTTTTTTTGTTTTTTTTTTGTAATATTGTTTAACGCCCGTTTTTACTGCTGAGGCACTATAGGCGGTGGACATTGGTGATACATGAAATGATATGAAATGATAAGTTGGGAAAGGAGTATTTTTTTAAAGGAAGCTTCCAGACCTAAGTTTATGGTAACTCCCCGGCATTTGTCATTTATGAGCACCGAGAAAAACCTGGAAAATACCTGTCAGGAAGGTCGGTCCTGGGGGGATTCGAATCCCAGACCTCCCGCTCACGAATTAGCGCCTTAATGACTTCGGCCATCTGTTGCGATTTCCTCTGCTGGTGTCGAGGCTATTAAGCAGTAACCTACCGTCGGCAAAATCAATATCCGATTGCTTAGCGGAATGAATATCTTGTATAAACTTATTTAATAGATGAATCTATATTATATTAAGGGATATACGATTTTACTTGCCTATTTCTATTTCAATTTGAGAATATAGCGCTGAATGATAGAGGACAGTTGTTTTTCATACTGTTGGCTGATCTGATGATATCGTTCTGTGCTGCAAAGCCAGTAAGTCAAAGCAGCTATTGCGCGTCTGAACTGACGAGGAAAATTCAGTTACGGTCATTTGCTTATCCCCCTGAAATCTCCATACGGTGTAATATATCAGTTATGTATATGAAAGTATTATGTGAAATTCAGAATGACACGCCGGTACATGTTCCATAGGCTTGACATTATTTTTATTGTTTCCACAGCTCCAGCCACAATGTTGGTGTGGGATTGCCCAGTTACCCTCAAAGAGCGCGACCTTTGACCTCTGAAATAATGATTACGGCGTTTGATTATGCGGGGCAAATCGTGAGGACCTCCACAATCTTATAATGGGGTTGTTCTACTCAAGGCTGAGCTCTTTGTCGAGATCGTCACCATAGCAACCAACTTTTATAATGCAGCTAAATTCTTTTCCACCGATTCACATCTTCTAAGACCTTTCTGAACCTTTTACGAGTAGTTTAGTAACTTTTTCTAAAGAATAAATCGATTATTTTAATTACTGTTAAACGATTATCTTAAACTTGTAAAAGTTGTAAATTTCTTTCGGGAGTTTCATTCAAAGCATGTGAAAATCATAATAAACACGGAGTATGCTAGCGTAGGGCTACTAGAGCACCTAATATGCATACCCCAAGAAAAATATATATCTATATTTATATCTACTGTAGGAATGCATTGTTGTTTTATATTGTGGCTGTTAAGTATAGAGACTGCATCACGCCCAGTTCCTTGTCACCCAGTGTACTGAATAATTATTTCAAAACATCAATAAACATCAATGGAAACCCGCTAGGCTATGTACCGGAATATACCGAGGGTACCAAAAAATGTATACACACTTTCATATTACATATCTATTTAATATATTTCAAAGTTGGACCGAAAAACAACAGTAATGTGTAGTATGATATTCTGTTAACAGATGTGACTCACATTACGTTGTGCTAGCGTTGCTACAACAAAATGGAGCCAAAAGTATCGTTTGAAGAGCGGAAAGCAATTTTGAAGTGGTCTTGGAAAACCGAGAATGTTGTAGTTCAAAAGCAATGGAGACGTGTGTACAGAACCGCCAACGCGAGTAACAATTGCACGCATTCGAGACAAATTTGAGACTCATGGTACCGTATGCGATGTTCACAAGGGCAGATGTGGGAGACCTCGCACAGCAACAAGCCCCGCGGAATGGATCCAAGGCACTGGATAGGACGAAGAGGTCCGATTGAGTTTCCACCGCGTTCTCTTGAATTTATACCTATGGGGAACTCTTAAGGATGTTGTATATCGTAGAAAACCAGTTACACTGACAGCACTTCGGGAAGAAATTGAAACGGCATGTGCTGCAATCACTGAGGACACTTTCGCAAACGTGCTCAATCAGTAGTTCAACGTACTCAGAAGTGTCTCGACGCCGATGATGGGCATTTTGAGCAACTGTTGTAACTGTAAAAGTGTAAGATGATTAGTGCTTATCATTTTCTGTTTGTATGAATTCAGTTTTGTTTTGTTAACACAGTTTTTTCTTTGCTTTAAGTGTATATACATTTTTGGTACCCTGTGTGTCAAAACATGTCCAATATGAACATCGAGAAGGAAGTCGAAAGAAGAGAAGAACAAGCCTGGAGGAAATTTAGGAGTCTAAGGCATATTCTGACGTACACATCTCTGAGGACTAGGCAAATTAGAGGTATTCCAAAAATTGCACGCTACTAGTTCTACAATATAGTAGCCAAACAAAAGGAGAACAGATCTAATGATGCAAATCTGCCAGAAAAAAAAAAAGTAGATCTAAGAGTATCAATGTGCGTACCCCAGGATCAGTGGGCAGGTATAGAACCAGTTGAGGAGACAAGCACAAGCACCTGATGGGAAATCAGTGACGAGACGAACAAGAAGCAGGGAAAGGTGGAAGAAATTGACGACGGGGTACAAGTAGAGAACAGTAGTGTAAAAGTGTAGGTGTATCTACCAAGCACGAACACAAAGTGACTGAGAATAGTGAAGAATAGTGAAGGATAGGGGCAACAATTATTACCACAAGTGAACAGGAACGACTCCGCTGACCTAGCAGTACACTCAGAGCTCCTCTGTCGTTGGGTAGGAAGCCTTAGGCCTCAAGGAATGTTACAGCCTAAATTCTAAATATTTCAAGAATGTTGTTCATAAGCGGAACCTGCCAGCAGTCAACAACTGCCGGTCAAGGAGGTGGTCAAAGTAACTAAATATATTTATTTAAATATTAATATTTTAGAGAACAAACGAAAACGATTTCAACGCAATACCCGAATGTATAAATTGCTGTTACTACGAGTATCAACCAAAGGGAAAGCGAGGAGGGGAAGTCCAGTGAGGCGATGGTAAGATGACTTTTGAGGTCAAACAGGTCATCCTGCCAATTGTTGATGATGATAATGATGGTCATTATTCTTAGTGATCACTCTCACTAGATATCTGTGAAGAACTTTCCATGCTATGTTGCTGTAGGAAAAGTGCTGTAACATTTTCGGACATACGACATTGTACACTAAATAAGAAGAACCATGTGGTTTATGTACGATGGGGCTCCAGCACCTTATAGCCTCATTGTTCGAGATGCACTGGCTGATATGTACCATGACAGATGGATAGGTAAGAGAGGACCGGTTTTATGGTCTGTACGTTCTCCTGGCCTCATTCCTTTCGATTTTACCTTTTCGGCTACCTAAACAAAGACATTCTTAATGCAGATACATTTCATCAACGTGCGGAAGCATGGAAACTGTTCGATACCGTAAGGAAAGGGTGCAATAGTTCATGATCCGACGCATACCTGCGTGTGTTTCAACATTTATTATGCGTTTCGCACTTGACATTGTGTGTATTGGGGTTTGTTTTTTGTTTGGTAAAATTTCATTAATAACTAAAAAGTAATTATTTAAGGACTGATATTTTATAGACCTTTTTAATTTTCTTGTTATGGTAAACTTTCATTAATCTCTCATAAAATTAATTATTTCCGGACATATATTTATATGATTTTTTTTGGTAAACTTTCATTAATAACTCAAAAACTGGGGATTTCCGAATATACGTCTGTACGGACTTTTTTCTTGTTTTGGTGTGAGGAATTAGTCACTAAAATTATAAAAGTATTTTTGAAATATTCTGTATAGTAGAAGGCAAAAATTTAACAAAAGATATCTTTACCCCATCACATTTTTTGTTCTGCTTCCCCTTCCCCCATCTGAGTTTCCTATAGGATCGAGATAAACGAAAATTTAATATAAAATACCCTAAGCCTTTTGAAGTTAATGAAAGTACTCTCTCTGTCACTCGTTGGTGGAGGTCGGTATGCTGTCAAAATGTTTTCTGCGAAAATCCAATGAATATCGACCAGAATTGAAAGACTGAAATGATTTCAGAACCATATTGAAGCAATGTTAACTTTCAACTGCTGAACTCTCAACGAAGGCAATTCCCTGATCACGATTCAGCTTACAACTATTATGAACAAACAGGTTTTTTAATCATGACTTAAAATGATATCATGCCCATGTACCAGCTACTCACGTTGTTTGAATGTGTGCCAAGCTTTGTACTGTCAGAGGCAAGAGCGTGTAGAAATGTTTGACGTTCCAACTCCTCCGTAACTTCCTTGACTCTTGGTAGTGACCTTGCTTTAAGTTTTTGAATACTCCCATCGCAGTTTCTTATGCTCCATGATCAGAGCACATTTTGACACATTAATCATCAACCACAATGCTGGTGCCTTAATGCCTGTTTCTTTTTAACTCAACTTAGTTTAAGTTATAATAATATTCGCTTAACTCTATAAAATATTATAACTACTGTTTTTTTACATAGAGGAAGCACGTGGTAATGTAACCAAATGCATACTATTTAATATCAAATAAGCATTTGACAAGATTAGCTTCATAATATCTAATTTATACAAAAATAATTATAAACATTTGGAATAAATATGCACGCTGCCACAAATATACAATGTATATGTCAGGCATTTATGTCCACAACACAGCAAGTACTATAAAATCTAAAAAGTAATTTGTCTAAGTTGTGGCATTAAAAGCACTGCAGTAGGAGAAAATAACCCCAATGAAACATCATTTTATTAAACAAGTAATGCCTTATATGCCTAGAATGCCAAATAAAATTGATAACGGTATATATTTTCTATACGTTTTAAATAGACTATGCAAATAAATAGCATTAAAATAAAATATAAGATTAGATTTCAAGGTTTTTTTTTTTTTTTTTTTTTTTTTTTTAATTGGTCATCAGCGTTTCATTCAACTCAGGGCGTGAAAGGGCCGACAAATTTTGCTCAGGGGCCTCTCTTTCAGGCTTGAGTTTTTTTTTCGTGCCGTAAATGTACGACATGGGACCCACGGCTTTACTTCCCTTCCGAAGGAAGCCATACTTAGGATTTTTACGCCCGAAATAATCCATCGGTCCTGGCCGGGTTTGAACCCGCGATCTTGGGTGTAGGAGGCAAGTATGGTAACCACTACACCAGCGGACCGACAGATTTTAAGGTAGAATATTATAATGACAATATTGAATAATTTAACAAATGCTTCTAACATTACGTATAACGAAAGAACACGTTACCAAATAATTACTTTCTCCCAAAATGTAAATAAGATCAAAGAATACTGAAGAAAAATGTTTATCCTTGTGATTTTTGTTTTGTTTTGTTTTTTGTTGGTGAATAGGTTTAACGCCCGTTTTTACTACTGGCGGTGGACACTGATGATACACGATATGAAATAATAAAGTGGGAAAGGATATTTTTAAGGAAGGAAACGTTCCAGACCTAGGTTTACGGTACCTGCCGGGTCCCATTCAATTCAGGGGGTGAAACGGCCGACAAATTTTGCCCAGAAGTCTCTTCTTTCAGGCTTGAGGTTCTTTTACGTGCCGTAAATGTACGACACGGTACCCACGGCTTTACTTCCCTTTCTTAGGAAAAAATCCATCGACCTTGGGCGGGATTTAACCGGCGATCTTGGGTTTACGAGGCAAGTATGGTTACCATTAGACCACGAGGACCGACAGAACAGGTAGAACGGTTGTTTAATTTCTCGTCGTATAATAGAGGTATGTTTGAAACCAAAGATATTTAAGAAAATTGTTTTCTGACCTGCACTGTAGAATGTGACAAGAAAGGACCACACTTCAATTGCGACAGATAATAATTAATATTCAGGGTTCTGTGGGAAATTTACTAACTTTCTCTTCGATCTCATAACGTCAGAGAAGAGTTTCAGCTTAAACCTCGGAAGAGAGTGTATACTTACAGGCAATTAACAAGCATCTTTGACCCATTAAAACCATGCAGCTATAAATCTGAAAGAAAGTTATCGTGTTCAAGTAGCAGAACTATCAATTAATCTTATTGAAATCATCAAAGTTATTGATTCGTGGACTTCTATTATAGGAAGTTAGCATTAACTACCTCAAACATAAAACTCCAGATGGCCTAGGTCATAGGGTTAAGAGAAGCGTTATGACTTTGATCAAGATATAACAGAAGTTGGGAAAAGCAAGGCTTATAATAAGAATTTACAAATGTCAAAGCTAAACTCGTAATTTCAAAGTGACGGTTGTCTTAACATCAAGTGTTGATCTTCTTCCCCATTTGCTGTGTAACCAAGTGGCCCTGCGGTTACTCGACTATCAGGCAACTTACATCTACAAAATTAACTCAATCAAAAACCAAATTAAATTATGTTTCTGCTCAATTTCGTTCCTCGTTTCTTATTTTCTTCAACCATTTTCTTTTAACCTCAGCTAATAATTCCCAAACTCCAAGATTTCCTGCCTTGTTTTCTCCAACTTGTTTCCCTTATCTTTATTGGTAAGTTATCCCACTTCTCAATCCTAAGTTTTGCTCTCATTTCTTTAGTTTCTCTACATTCCACAATTGCATGTCAGTAAACTGTCTTGCATTCCTCTGTATTTAAACCTCCTCTTATTCCTTTCAGATTCACTACCCCTATCCGGGCCCATACGATTTCCTCCCTCGTCCACCTGTCCCCTTCATCCACATACCCCATATTTCCTTTACTCCCTATAAACCCCTCAATGACTTCTTACTACTAAAACTACTTAATATCTCCTGTCTTTGCATATCATAATTCTTTGTTTAATTTCTCTCCACAAACCTCTTTCTTTACTTTCTCTATCAGGCCACAGCATACCCAAACGAATTTTTTCCATATTCTCATTGATTCTACTAACCCCATTACTTCCTCCCCTCAGCTTCTCTTGCGTCAATGTTTCAAAATACAATTCTCTTCTAAATTCTTAATCCTAAACCAATATTTCAGAGTACTTCAGAGGCCTAAGTTTAGGGTACCTCCCCGGCATTTGCCATTTATGAGGACTGAGGAAAGCCTGGCAAATACTTCAGTCAGGGAGAGGACAGCCCTGGCGGGATTCGAACCCCAGACCTCCCGCTCACGAGTGCGTGCCTTAACGACCTTGGCCATCCGTGGCGGTAACTTTCGAAATATGGGAAAATATAACCTCAATAGTTAAACTTAACGTAACCTACAACATAAAGGTTCCTGTTGTATGTAATTTTACGGTGATATGATAAGAACACTTTTAGCGTTATGTAAATATTATAAAAAGTTTACCTGCCTGTTGGAAATTCTAGGCCAGCTTCTATAGAACTTAAAACTTATGCCGAAACTTCACTCAGTCGGAACAGCGTTTGGAAATCTTTCTCCATACTATTAAACATTCGGGAATTACCCTAGGCCATCTTGGAATAATGTGTCTTCAAATATAAATAAAACATTCCCCTTGCCATGAGGAAAAGCTAATTGAGAATTAACTCGTTAAATAGTCAAATATACGCAAATGAACTTAATTGGAGTTTAATGACGGATCAACATTCAGTACTTGGTGAGATGCAACACCCAAATAAAGAGATAATTAAATAGGAATTTAAGTTAATCAAGCTCGATGAGGTCGGCCCTTATATCTACAAGGTACATTTTTGAAAGTTGCCAAATTTATTCACATAACCTAAAAATGTTATTGCATGAAGCATCTGGTACAGTATTCTAAACATTTTCCAATAATTATCATAACAAATGAATGTACAGGAAATAAGAAATTGTACGTCGCATGGCCACGATTTCCGTTTGTGTGAAAGTGAGAAGATTTGAACTTGCGTCACTTTCCCGCATGAGCTGCGTGCCAGGCCTACCCCAAAAGGTAGACGAGTGTAGAGGCAATGGAACCTGTTGCTGGCTTAGAAATGGGTCAGGCTCAACCGACCGTGTTGCGAATGCTTTTCCCGGCAACCGTCCGCATAGCCACGCTGCATTCCAACTCGTGCACATACACTGCTGCGTAACATTAACACCTGAGAGTGGATAGTTTTAACAGCGACTGGTTGACTCCTCGATAGCCAAAGTAATGGATTTAGAAATTAACTTGTCAACTTAGAAATGCCTCCCTCTAAAGTTCTTTTATCAGAACAATCATTTTTGCACACACAAAAAAAAAAGGTGCAACAACTATAAAACATTGATATATTTAGATACGCTAGCCCATGGTTTAAGTACTGGTTTGCTTAACATTCTAGAAGCAATCAAAGCAAAATTTTGTAGAAGTTTTCTTATTACCCCTGAGGAGTTACTGGCTCTCAGCAGACCAGCGTCGCCTAGCAGCGCTGCTTTTTAATAGTTAGTTGTGTATCTTTATTGCTATAAAATCTATATACACATTTACACATGTTTTATGCATGTGTCATAGACCGTACATGTTTAAGTACCAAACGTAATTAGAAATAGAAGCAAATAACAATGCAAAATTAATATTAATAATGAATAAATAAACATTAAAATGGGAAGAACGATATTTATGGAAACATGTTATTTATAATTACACTAGTTATTGCGTTTTAATCACAAAATAAATTGCTTCTAGCTTCACCCACTTCGGTTAGGAAAATGCCCATATTCAACCAGTTAATGTGGTTCTTAAACAGATCCCAGCATGCCAATCGTACTCTAATAGCCTTAAAAACTTTTTAAAAAACAACGTTTGTCTTAGGTATTCTCAGTGGGCATATGTACCCATTCCTCATCCCGTCCACAAAATGTGCAGATTCTTCTACCAGAACTATCCGCTATTTTTTTTTTTTTTTTTTTTTTTATCTTCCAACTTCCTTGTCTAAACCATACCATTCCTAATATCCCCTTTCTCCCTAGAACAAGCATATGAGGGTAGATCCATAAGTTTCCGGCCTCGCCGATAAGGATTATCGCCTTCACAAAGCCCTTATCTGTTTTTTTTGATTGGTTTATTTATGGACGCTCTTTAACATCTCAGATCATCAGCGTCCCATTCAACTCAGGATGTGAAACGGCCGACAAATTTTGCTCAGAGGCCTCTCTTTCAGGCTTGAGGTTCTTTTTCGTGCCGTAAATGTACGACACAGGACCTACGGCTTTACTTCCCTTCCGAAGGAAGCCATACTTAGGATTTTTACGCCCGAAAAAATCCATCCGTCCTGGGCGGGTTCGAGCCCGCGATCTTGGGTTTAGGAGGCAAGTATGGTAACCACTACACCACTAGGACCGACCCTTATCTGGTACCATATCTTATCCGTTAAGTAAATAATTACAGCTGTAACTTCCGGTCCGCTGTGTTCAGATATAGTAGCATAACGAAGACTATGTGTAGAAAATTGTGACATGTTAAAATAGAGTATCGAGCTGTTATTAAGATCTTTCAAAGAAGGACTTACTCAAATGAAATTATACAGCGATTGGACGTGTAGCGAAGAGCGTGCAGGTCGGCCCTTGGAGATGCACACTCATGCAAACATCGCTCTTGTGGAAGGGGAAATTATGGAAGACCGACGGCTCAAAGTTACAGAAGTAGCAGCAACAGTTCTTCGAATTATTCATGGAATAAGATTAGTGCAAGATGGGTATCTACTCCTCTTTCCTCAGTCCAGAAGTAGCAACGAGTCATCTGTTGTCAGGCATTTTTGGAGCTCTGCTGTGGCAACGAGAAAGAAGTTCTGCAAACCATTGTTACAGCAAATGAAACTATGGTCCTGTACTATGATCCCATGCCCAAAAGAGAATCAATGGAGTGGCAGGCCAAAACCTGGCGAAGCACCGCCTCTAAAGGCCAAGGTCACTCAGTCAACCAATAAGATCATGGCCACAATCTTTTGGGACTGTGAAGGAATACTCTTCATTGACTTCAAGGAGATGAACACCACAGTAAATGGAGGTACTCTGCTAGCCTACTGCACAGACTACGTGTTTCCATCAAAGAGAAAAGGCGAGGAAAGCTGAGTGATGATGTGTACCTTCTTCACGACATCGCGCCTGTGCTTACATCTCTTGTTGCAAAGGAAGCTGTGAAGAAATGTGACTTCTAGGAGATCGGCCATCCACCCTACAGCCCAGATCTAGCTCCAGTGACTATTTCCTCTTCTCAAAACTCAAGAAGGACCTTCAAGGAAGGATATTTAAATGTGACGAATAAGTGATGTATCCTGTTTAGGCTCAATTTGCACAATAAACTTCTGACTTTTGGGGGGGGGGACTGAAATGTTAAATGAAATATGTGAGAAGTGTGTTACAATAAGGGTAACTGTATTGAAAAGTGAAATATAGTTTTTGCCTTTATCTAGAGAATGGTTAGGCCGGAAACCTATGGAACTACCCTCGTATGTGTAAAAGTAAACGATAATCCCTTTCCAGAACAATCTTGCCTCACTATTTTACCTCAGCCATGATGACGGGAAAACAGGACAGACGAATTACCTAAAGTTATTCAAATTTCTGAAGCCCGGAGGCACTATTTGCGTTATTTGAGAGAAACTATCCTATAGAAAGTGTCATTTTGTTCCACAGGACTGAAAACAATCATTTTCTCGTTATACCTGTTACAGCCTGCAGTAACAAAGCATGTTTACCTCTTCCATCATGACTGTAAGCAACAGCTAATAATACAAGCTGGATGATTCATTTTCTTTGTAAAAGTCATCTTTCATTTCTGCATTCTTATTTCCCCCCCTAGCTGCGGGTGCTGCTGCAGGGAGCAACCAACGACATAGGCCATTTTTCCAACACATGTGTCATAATGTAATTAACTTATGGGGGATTACGATATGTACTCTGCTTGCATCCAGGAGAGATTTAATTACGGAATATCGATACTATAAACCCTTTTAATGACATAGAAATGCAGAGCGCCAGCTTTGTACTGCTTAACACGTAATTTTTCACTTGTTTATGTTACGTTTATCGGGAATAAATCTCCGCAGAGTTAGCCTGCAGCTAGCAGAGGCCTTGGGAGCTAAAATGACACGAGAACCACGCTTTCTCTTATAAGCCGTTTGACTCTTGTTGAAAATAGCAGAAGTCTCCCTCCCTTCCATATATTATGCAGATATTCATTAGCTGCACTGGGAGCAAGGAATTATGTACAATACACGCTTTGTTTGTATGATGCACTCTGCGAGGGCCCGCACGTACACAAAATGTTCACTCGTAAATCTCATAAATTGATAGGAATCTGGCGTTTCTCATCTCCGTTCCTTCTTTTTAGTACACAAACTATGGAGTATTTCCAAAGATTATAAACTAGAGCTACTTCTAAAAGTAAAACTGTCAAAAATGTCATAGCATTAAGAAAAAATTAACGATTTGGTCATGAGCAACCTTCTTTGGTGGAAGAAAAAGCATTTTCATCAATGAATTCCGCCCTTCGATAGGTTCCATCTGTCAGAACTTAATCTGTTTGTATAGTTCGACAGTTTTTTTTAATAGTGCTCAACGCCCGTTTTTACTACTGAGGCACCACAGGTTGCGGACACTGATGATAATGAAATGAAATGATATATTGTAAAACCATTTATTTTTAAGGAAGGAAGCGTTCCAGGCCTAAGTTTAGGGTAACTCCCCGGCATTTGCCATTTATGAGGTTTTAGGAAAACCTGGAAAAACCCTCAGTCAGGTTGGGCGGTTCTGGCGGAATTCGAACCCCAGACCTCCTGTTCAAAAGTCCGCGTCGTAACGACCTCGGCCACTCGTGGCGGTATGTTGGAGTGGGACTTCATGACCATTACATATAAATACAGAGTTATAATTACGGCTTTTTATCCTCATCAAAAGTAATACATTTACAAATGTATCTAAAATGTTCATCAAACTTATAAGATTCATAGATCACATAGAGCATTTATTTCTAAAATAAATTTAGAATTAAATTCATTTCCTATATCATGGGAGAAAATTTAAAGTGTAATGATTAAATTCAGCTCAATGAATATTCACGCAAAGTTCGAAAGAATTTAGAAATGAAATAATGCCAGAAAGGGGAGTAAAGTTAAACAAAACTTTTAATTTATTCCCCCTAATAATTATTTATTTTTGTGCTGTATTATTGATAATAATAGCAGGAACCTATTTTTGACATATGTGCTTTACAACTAACACATATCTCCAGTTTAATAATTATTTATTTTTATGCCGTTTCATGACAACTGAGACCTATTTTTAACATAAATGCTCTACAATCAAGTATATGATCCATTTTCTCACCATTATAAAGGAAAAATATATATATTTTTCTTTGGTGGAAATACTGCTGATACCTGGATTTACGTGATTTCTAAAGTATATTTTTGGAATATGCACTGTTTATCAGAAAATCTAATAACAAAAGAGGAGGTTCATTGTTTACATTGTTCAAAACTTTATGCCGCAGACAAGTCGCCTTATGTCACAGACTTTGTTTATGAAAGTTCCAACAGATATATTAATTACAATCCAACCAGTGGTCCTTCAATCACGCCAGGCGCAATGGTGCCAGCAGGCAGACACAGTGAAATGACAACCGTCGCACAAAAAGCACCTAGTAGTTAAAAAGCATGACGGTTGCCGACAATGTGCAGCACATTTCAAAGAAGTCCATGCAAATGTATTCGTAGAGCCTCGCATGAACTGGCTATACCAAAATCAACTGTCCCCAAAGTTGGGCGTACAAAATTGCAATTGCTGCAGGCACTGAAACCCGAGAACAAGCCGAAGAGAGCGGCTTTTGCTGAAGACATGCGGAACGCATTGGCAAGGATCTCACCTTTCTGTCTTTCGTTATGGTTTTCGATGAGGTCACGTTTCACGTCTCAGGGACCTGTGAATCGTCATAATGCAAGAATCTGGGAGTTCTTTTTTTGAATGGTGTTTAACGTCCGTTTTTTCTACTGAGACACCACAGGCGCTGGACACTGATGATACATGAGATGAAATGATAAACTGGGAATGGACTTTTTAAGGAAGGAAGCGTTCCAGGCCTAAGTTTAGGGTAGCTCCCCGGCATTTGCCATTTATGAGGACAGAGGAAAACCTGGAAAAACCTCATTTAGGGAGGATGGTTCTGGCGGGATTCGAACCCCAGATCTGCGCTCACGAGTTCGCGCCTTAACGACCTAGGTCACTCGAGCGAAACAAACATAAAGTTAGTGCATGGTATGAACTCAAGGAAGGCAGTCATAGGACATTATATATCTTAACATGATGGAGCAGTTTGTGTTCCTACAAATTCAGCATAGGCATCTTGTCGGTCCTGGTGGTGTAGTGGTAACCACACTTGCCTTCTAAACCCAAAATCGCGGGTTCGAACCGATGGATTTTTTCGGGCGTAAAAATTCTGTATGACTCCCTTTGGAAGGGAAGTAAAGCCGTGGGTGCCGTGTCGTACATTTACGCCACGATAAAGAACCTCAAGCCCCAAAGAAGAGGCCTCTGAGCAAAATTTATCGGTCGTTTCACACCCTGAATTGAATGGGAAGCTGATGATCCGATTGTTAAAGAGGTTCTGTAAATAAACCAAATAATAATTTAAAAAAAAAACATAGGCATGCTGGTATCATTTTTTTTCCAACAAGATGAGGCACCTCTGCACTGGCTCAAAGATATGAGGGAAAGACTGGATAATGAGTTTGCTGGCAGGATTGGAAGAGGTGCACTATTCCATGGCCACCCAGGTCACCTTACATAACCTCTAGACTTCTTGTGGGGTATGTGTAAAGGACAGCGCGTAAACAGCGAACAAGCAACTACGTGAGCACATTGAGGATACCATTACAACCGTCACACCTGAAATGTTTCATCGTACATGGAGAGAAATCGGTTGGGTAACTGATGGGGCACTCATAGAAGTGTTATGCTTTATTTATAAAACTTGATGAGTCGTATTTCGATATGTCTTTTATTTTGGGAGAATTAACGAAATGAAAACAGGACATTTCAAATAGGATTCCCTGTATTTCATTCCTTGTTGTAATAAGAGACGAACCAAAAGTTGACAGCGGTAACTGTGTACGGGGGAGACATATTTCGTGCACATATTTACAGCACGATAAAGAACCTCAAGCCTGAAAGATGAGGCCTCTGAGAAAAATTTATCGGTCGTTTCACGCCCTGAATTAAATGGGACGCTGATGACCTGTGTTGTTGAAGAGCGTCCGTAAATAAACCAAATCAACGCAAAGTACTTGGCGATAAAGACACTCAGGAACTGATATAAACATTTGATTTCTTTACTGTAATAAGGGATTAATGTTTGAAACTAACCAGAAACAAATTAATTAATACAAATATTAACTACGATACTGAAAAAAAAGATTTCCTATCCATAGTTCCGACCGAAATATGTATGCACTTTCTCCAACAATCTGCAATCAAGCATCTAACTGGAATAGGAGTGACTATACCTCCAAATCCAGATTATGTGGGAATGGGGGTATCTGAGCAAGTATGAGACATTGATGATATCACACCATACTTATTAACCCAGGTGTGTTTCACAGCGAGGTGATAGGTCACGTTATTTTATAAAACCAAAGCGATAAGCAGGGAGAAAGGTTCGCTTAATCATAACAGAAACATGAATGTTCCTGACAACTTTGAGCATCTGAAGAGAGATTACAAATACATGAACTAAATACGGAGTCATTTTCTAATTAGTCGGTCCTGGTGGTGTACTGGTTACCATACTTGCCTCCTAAACCCAAAACAAGGGTTCGAACCGAGCCAGGACCGATGGATTTTTTCGGGCGTAAAAATCCTAAGTATGGCTTCCTTCGGAAGGGAAGTAAAGCCGTGGGTCCCGTGTCGTACATTTACGGCACGATAAAGAACCTCAAGCCTGAAAGAGAGGCCTCTGAGCAAAATTTGTCGGCCATTTCACGCCCTGAGTTGAATGGGACGCTGACGACCTGAGATGTTAAAGAGCGTCCATAAATAAATCAAATTTTTTAAATTAATATTTAGGAAGGAAAGGTTATCGAGGTCTTTTAGTAATTAAAATGTTAGCTTCTATAAAATTAGATAGTTCAAGACTGAAGAAATCAACTACTGCCTTCAAAAACACAAACCTTCAATAAATAGATAATAAGACCAACCCATGACTACATCAAGAGAAAAATTAGAAGCCTACAAGAACATGCTAATACGCTTAAATTAGAGGAATTCGTCTCTGTGACTACGAATCAAAATAATGAGCTAACTTAGGGCCTGTTGTATAAAGATTTAACTTAAATGTAAGAGCATAAAATTATACGTCAGTTACACCTAACTTGGACATTTTGGTTGTATAAACATTAATCTAAGATTATTTCGTCTTAACCTCCAATTATGTCTAACTCTCGAAATTTCACAAGTTAAAGAGTTAACTAGAGTTTTTTTAACTGTTAAATAAAACATTTTCCAGAGTATAGAAACACAACAACTTTATTTATAAATAAAATGGAGTCACATTTATTTTAATTTCATGTAGAAGAGGTTTTTTTCAATGTTTCACTTTTCATTTCAACAAGAAACATAGTTACTTTCATTTGTAGGTTATGTTAGGTTAACCTTACAAGCGGTATATTGTACAGATTTATTATTACATCTCATTCGATGATGAAATTTACCGTGCTCCTCGTATATTTAATGAGAGAAAAAATTCATTCCAAAAATTGAATGACAAATAATTCAAAATGCGATGTTGCTTAGGAAAAGATGTCGAAGAACTGGAACAGATGTTACGTCCCAGATTACAATCACAAACTAAGTGAAATCATGATTTGAGTTCGATGGTCATGATACTACTAACTTTAAGGTTCTATAGGGAGCTTCCAAATAGCTGGAGATATATTAAAGTGGAGAAAGGCCTGTAGAACCATCCATAAAGCTCTGAGAGCTCAGTTTATTAAAATGCCAATCGAAGAGGGTGATGTACGGAAGTTGATGTTAGGCTTCTATAACATTCGCAACTTTCCTGCAGTTTTAGGTGATATAGACTACAAACACATGGGGAAAATAATGCAGAAGTCTTAATAATAGAATTAAACTCTTTGGCAAATTTCCCCCATGTACGTTCTTTGTCTTTTTTTGACACCGAATCTTTTTTTTTCCCCAATTATTCCCGGATATTTAGCACCAGATCAACAATAACATCCTTCTCATATTTGCTAAAATTCGCTCGCGCTCGCTTTGACATTTCCTTGTCCATGTTTAAAGGTATATCAAGAAAAAAAGTTGAGCATCAACTCGCTGTAAACACGAATTTATCTATTATTTCACGATATTGTTATATGTTTGACGGTTACTGCAAACTCACGTTATATAGTCCGAAATTATTTTTATGTAACAGAAATAATGACTAACCTATATTTTCTTTTTAACTTATAGTTAAAAGTAATCTCTAGTTATCAACTTTTATATAATAGGGCCTATATCTTATTGTTTTTTTCAGAAATTTTAATACAAAATACAATATTTCATTAATTTGGATTTTGCTGTTTTTTGTTTATGTGATTTAAAGTGTATAAAGGTTACAAAATAAATATAGCTCACTCTATTTCAAACAAATAAACATTTAATAAAACGAAAAAAAAAAAATATGGATTGTGCCAAGACCTGTCTACATACGCGGTGGTTTTTTACACTAATCATCACGAACTATACTTTTTAATGTTAAACATTTTGTGCCAGATAAGGTCAATAACAGAAAAACAAAATAATAAAATTCAAATATGCCAAAGAAAAATGCAACGCAAGATCCTAGGAATAACTTTGAAGGACAAAATACCTACAGTATTAATAAATCAGTTATCTCGCACAAATAGCTACCGGAAGCAAATGGCAATGGGGCGGTCACGTCGCAAGAATGCAACAATAGGTGAACCTACAAGATCTCCATATGAGATTACCGGATAGAAAAAAGTACACAGGCAGATCCAGAAGAAGATGAACACACCTCTTCATGGAATATGCATTTCCAGATTGGTCAAGAGTAGCAAGAGGAAGAGAAAAATGGAAATCTCTCGAGAAGCAACTAGTGCAGTGAGAAGTGGAGTAACTAAAGAACAAATCAGTAAGAGTGTCTTAAACAGCATACGAACAACTAGCGTGGAATAGCTCACCTCGTTAGGAAAAAGCGAGTTTTCCCTGCTTGTTAGGAGGCCTTAAAGGACACCATAGGCTACTTTATCTTTATAAACCTAAATGTTCATAATAAAATTATCAAATAAACTTATGAATAAATGATATTAAAATGTTAAAAGTTCCATTTATGCTTCTGAAATAATTAACTGCAAACTCCATTATAATGATACAGAGATAACTTTCGTGACAGAAAACTGCCACATGCAGCAATTAGAGCAGCGTTTTATGACAGCCGACGGTCGTAATCTTGGCCCATTGCGAGCTGGGCTCAGATGCAGACAGAAACCAAAAGTAACCTTCGTTATAAAAAGTATTCAAATGAGGAGCAGTTGATTTTTTTTTTTTTTTTTTTTTTTTTTTTTTGTCATCTTCAAAACTATAAATGTTTCCCAGTATGCAGAAACTCTCTCAAATCTCTACGACCATCAGACAGGTTGAACCTGCAGAGTCGCTTTTCTTCTCCGCCTGCAACTTACTGAAACAATCGTCAACGATTATCTTTTCAACTTCTTATGAATACTCTAGCATGTAACATACGTACAGCTAGTTTTGTCCTTTGTAACTGAGTTCGTTCGGACGAAGAAAGTCGGGAGCAGTTACGCTAGCAACAATGAGGAACCTGAAGCGATTTCTGGAGCTCACTTTATTGTAAGTGGCTCCAAGTTGGGCGCCAAATTTTGTAGCGGTTTGGGCGTGGGATGTTGTTATATGGCTATGTGCCCCAGGTTGGGCACTAAAGCGATCTGTTGTTGATGTTGAGTCACCTCATGTTGCGATGTTAATTTTAAAGCGATTTTGTAGATTGATTATTGATAGCATCTGTTTTTGCCCACGCTTCAATGCACCAATTCTCGGGGTTGGGCTGTTTTGTTAATTGGGACTCAACAGGACTGGGAGAGGGTTTCGACGCGACATAATATGTAATCGCGTATTTTATTATTTCCAAATTCATTCGCATCCTTTGGTGTTTTGCGCGTGATAGACTTGTCTACTTTTAATATAGATTCATTTGCCGCGTGTGAAACTTACAAACGAGTGCCGCGGCGCGTAGAACTTGTAAACTACTTGCTGAGCGATGAGCTTATGCTAAGGGAACTGAAGTGAGCTGAATCAATGGAGAGACCGCTTCCCTTATGTATTAAATTCAATAAAAAAAAATCATTGGATGGGAGATACTTAGCGACTATCTTTAAAGTTCGAACATACATTTTCATTGGCTGGTTCAATTTCACTCACCCCCATGTTCCATTCGCTATTTTTTGAGCGTTTTAAATCATTCGTCAACATAGACTTTTTTTGAAAGTCTAGCCGGATAACCACCGGTTGGGACCAGAGACCTTAATTTAAAAATCCTTTGCGTTTATTACCCTTCAAAAGAAAACCTTTAAAATGACGTCACATTATATCCAGAGTTTCATTTTTCCTTTTCAGTAGAGGTTTTATGACCCTTTTGTTGGTTTTCCAGTCTACCATACAAAACATCAAAGGAGCGTTTACTTTTTATTGACATACAATTTACAGGTGAGCCATAAATACTGTTTCAAACTAAACACCCAGAAGCCTAGTGGGACAAAAGCCACGTGGCCTACAAATATAATTCTTAAACTGCGTTAACTTATTTGATTTACGTACTGTTCACTTTCTCATCCACAAGCTGTCATTTGCCTTGGTCAATGTTGTACTCGAAAAGTGTTCTGTATTATATTTATTTATCTATCTCTTCATTTTATTTGTTTTTTCATACCTTCCTTTCTTATGCATACGTTCTTCCTTGTATCCATTTACCTGTTCATTCAAAATTTCCCTGTCACTCATCCTATCTAAATTTGCTGTCATTTCTACATTTATTTTATTGTTTTTGTTTTTTTCAGCTCTCCTTTAGCTTGTTTATTCCATTCATTCCCAGCATTGTTTACATTTTGTTCTTGGCATTGCTCCATTCTATTGCTTTCTCTCCTATTTGGAATCATTGCTTTTGCACTGAAGTAGTCTGGTAGTTTCTTTTAACTTAGCGAGTTTGGAGTGAGAGACTAAGGTTTGAATACTGCGATGATTCGTTTAGTTGTTTTGTTCCGCATTTTTCTACAACTGTAAGACAATCTGTAGAACTCTGTCTACGGAAGCCATATAGAGCATAATTAATTCAGCGTTTGTGATGAATAAACACACTAATAAGATGCATGCTAAATGCAAGAACAAACATCAAGTCAATGTACGATTGTACGTTTTTTCTATTTGGTTTATTTACGGACGCGGTTTAATATCTCAGGTCATCAGCGTCCCATTCTATTCAGCGCGTGAAACGGCAGACAAATTTTGCTCAGAGGCCTCTTCTTTCAGGCTTGAGGTTCTTTTTCGTGCCGTAAATGTACGACACGGGACCCACGGTTTTACTTCCCTTCCGAAGAAAGCCATACTTAGGATTTTTACGCCCGACAAAATCCATCGGACCTGGCCGGGTTTGAACCCCGCGATCTTCGGTATAGGGAGGAAGTATGGTTTCCACTACTCCACCAGGACCAACTTGAGTTTAATGAAAGAATCTAGGCCTGAAAGGCAAGAATGAGCAAGGGAAGATTGGGCTTTGAAAGTCTTACCAGACAAACCACAAGGTGTCAGAAATTCCCCTCTTCACTACATGTAGTAAAATTGCTAAGGTTTAATGCAACAACTTTACGAATTAGCGCCCTTTACACTCCGATAACTAAGTAAAGAAAGTCCCTTCCTCTTAAGTAGATTATTGACGATACGCGAAGTGACTTATTTATCTTTTTCGTTTATATCCTCTTCCTTTTCTTTGCATCGTAAACCGCCACGGGTGGCCGAGGTCGTTTAAGGCGCGGACTCGTTAGCGGGAGGTCTGGGGTTCGAATTCTGCCAGGACTGAGGTTTTTTCCAGGTTTTCCTCAGTCCTTATAAATGACAAATGCCGGGTAGGTACCCTAAATTTAGGCCTGGAACGTTTCCTTCCTTAAAAAAAAAATCTTGCCCAATATATCATTTCATCTCATGTCATCAGTGTCACCGCCTGTAGTAAAAACGGAAGTTAAACACTTTTGATTCATTCATTTGCATTGTGTGTAACTGAGGGTATATTTTTATTTTATTTTGTTGCTTAGCTTCTTTGTCCTCCCTTTCACTGCAACGCCTGCTCATCTCTGTTTAAGCAAGCAGAAACCGGCTTCCAGTAAACTCCTTTAACGGTATCTCGCCGGTGTTCCTCTTCAGACTGGCCGCACCGGTTTCCTGCCTCTTGGAACCAAGAAAATCCAAGTCAAAACACTTCACTCCTGCACTTTTAATTTCCTGAGTCAGAGCGTACGGCACAGTCAAGTGTTTTTCTAACTCTACTGTATTTTCTAGTGTTGCTAATTATTTTGAAAATGTAATACGGTTTCCATAATGGTTATTTATCCGCCGTGGGTTGCCGTTAAGGCGCGGACTCGTGAGCGGGAGGTCTGGGGCTCGATTCTCACCAGATCCGTCCTCCCTGGTTGAGGTTTTTTCCAGGTTTTCCTCAGTCCTCATAAATGACAAATGCCGGGGAGGTACCCTAAACTTAGACTTGGAACCTTCCTTAAAAAAAAAAAAAAAAAAAAAAAAACGCTTACCAATGTATCATTTCATCTCGTGTATCATCAGTGTTCATCGCCTGTGGTGCCTCAAAATGGGCGTTAAACGCTATTAATTTATTCCGGCACCCTAACCAATAAAGCTACCATCCTCCAAGCGGGAGCCACAAGCCTCTCTCCCCTGATTTATGTCCCGAAGAACTCTTTAACGATTTCTCTTAGTTTCAGAGATTTATTCTTTAAGAGGCGCGGCTCAAAATACTATGAGTACTTTTGACTTCTAGTCTGACCACCAACTATTAACTTTATATAATTTTCTGGTTAAACTGGAAGTACTCGTAACATTTTGAGTCGCCTCTTAAGAACTCTGTGGCCGCGTGGATGACAATAGTCAGTCATCTACTGTTATATTTCCTCTTATTGCCTTCTTTCATTGTTTTCGACAATGGTGCGTTTCCCAGTAGCTTATTTTTTTAACAAATTAATCCAGTTATGAAAGGAAACATTGAGTTTCACCAAAATTCACCTATTAAAAGTTATTATCACTTATAAGCTTAAATTTCATGCTGTTGTTGAACATGTTTCATTCCAGTAATATGGAATTTATATTATTATGTGATGATAATAAGAGGCGAGCTGTTTTTAACTATATTTTTATGACATTTTCTGTTTTGAAAGCGATAATTGTTATAGGAAGAATAAGAGCAACTTCTACACGAATCTACTAGTATTGTGGTAGACCTGTTTAAAACAGTTGTTTATTGATGTTAATCTACTTCCATTGTTGTCGACAATGGTATTTTTTTTTTTTTTTTTTTTTTTTCCAAATTGGTCGAATTATGAAAGGAAACATTTTAGAATGGCACCAAAGTTCATTTTTAAATTAGCCCTTACCCACTCTTTCCTTATTAAAAGTTATCACCATTTGTAAGCTTAAATTTCGTGCTGTTCATTCCAGTAGTATGGCAAACCGGTTAGTACTGTGGTAGACCTGTTATAAACAGATGTTTATTGCTGTTTATTTTAAAGAAGCGAAACCAAGTGGTGACATTAATGTAATTATTATTATTATTATTATTATTATTATTATTATTATTATTATTATTATTAATTTTTGTGTGACCAAATATACGTAAAAATGTGCTGTTACAAGAAAAGCTCGAATTTAAAGATAGTCAATATAGCAAAAGTGTGGCTGAAAAGAAAATTGAAAATTCCTTATTAGGATTGCAATTGTCATCAAACCAATCTGTCAGCTTGACGCTCTCGTTTTCTTAAAATTGTATTTTTGAAACTGTTTACATCATGGCTTCTACAAATTCCAAGGCAATTGACACGAAGTATTCCACAGTAATTTTTCTTATTAAGGTCAAGGCTTGCTTGCGGCTTTACTTTGTGCCTACCCCCCCGAGGAACTTCGGAAGGAAGGAATAATATGAGTAAACGCCGCGAGGATATACGGGCGGTGACTGCGCGGACGCAGATGGGGTGTGTAAGGTATTTCTAGATAGAACACCCGAACGCTAGGAGACACCTGTGTTGGGCGAGCCCCTCAGTAGGTCCGCATCCATCCCAGACGCCGGGGCAGAAACATTTACAAAGCGCGAGTCACCAACACACCGCGCTAACCCACCTTGCCCTGGTACTTTCGATCCTGTAGCAGAACGAACGGATTAAAATGATATAAAATAAGAGAGCAGGAAGTTTGTGGACAGTAAATACTCGTTCGATTCGTCTAAGTGACATGGAGAAAACGCGAAAAATCCCAAAGTCAAGATGTCCTTGAAACAGGAGACTATTAATTTGTTTTAATTGAAAAGGTATTTTAAAATGCAACTTTCAGGGGGGAAAACACCCTGCAGTAGCACTGAACACGTTTTAATTATTGAGGTTCTGTTATATTTTAAGTTAGGCTACAGACAATAAGAAGTTGCACATTTAACCACAGGCAGTCACTTAAGTGGAAATTTATAAATTTGTCAATAGTAAAAACAAAAGAATTACGACTCTGCAACTTAACCTCTTAGAGGGGCAAAATTTTAGGGATATGTAAGGTTTTACTAAGTCGTATTAGTAAAGAAAGTAAATGCTTCAACTAAATAATCTTAATGTTTTTCGAACTGGGAAGGAAACTGTATTTGAACTTCAAGTCTTAATTTGCAGACTACCATCAATATTCCACACTTTTTTCGCATTTCCCGGGTGGCCTGCAGGGGTCAGTGGGCGAAATATCATTGTTCATTATTTGTGATGTTACACATTTCCGCGAGTCAAGGAGGCGAAGAAAAGAATGCTTGGTTGTGGAAAACAATCTATCCATCACTCGAGTGATTACTTGAGTGCGGTAATTTAAGCCGGAGTGAAAGCTGCTGTGGAGTTGGCCCGCTATGCTGAAGGCGTTGCAACCGGTCCGGTGCATTTTTAAAGGAACCTGACATACCTTACTTCTTGCCCGGGCGGCTCCACCCAGTAGTCGAAGGTCCAATTTCCACGTTACATCAAGCAATTAAACGCCTCTAAGGACACTCGTGAAAAATATGTTATGCATGGTGTTTGTATTCGCTACTCGTTGCTAATATATCAACCTTGATATCAGGAAACACTAATGTTGTATTTGATTTCCTTAACAAAAGCTTAAGTTGTGAAATAGTAATCTAATATGACGAGTGTGAGAATTATATTTATATGTAAGAGCGCTCTGTAATAACCTTCAGAAACACGTTTGCGTTACATGTTTTTACTACAGTAACATTTAAATTAAATTTCAGAGCCAACGAAAACCGATGTGACTTTCGATTGTTTTTGTTTGCTTTTTACATTGCAATTGTTTCTGAATAGTAACATGTTTTTGTTTTATTGAAACATATGAACGTCTTCTAAATACACATTGCAACTCGAAACTTTCTGTTGTTTCTTTCTATTTTAGTGAATGTAAAGATGATTCCAAGGTCTCATTTAAAAAAATATGGTTACATTTAAAAATTCTCACACAGTGTAGTTTTGTCCGGACACTCTTTTAACATCTCAGGTCATCAGCGTCCCATTCTATTCAGGACGTGAAACGGCCGACAAATTTTGCTCAGAGGCCTCTTCTTTCAGGTTTGAGGTTCTTTTTCGTGCCGTAAATGTACGACACGGGACTCACGGCTTTACTTCCCTTCCGAAGGAAGCCATACTTTGGATTCTTACGCCCGAAAAAAATCCATCGATCCTGGCCGGGATCGCACCCACGATGTTGGGTTTAGAAGGCAAGTATGATTATCGCTACACTACCAGGACCGACATCTATCAGCAGTCATATGTTTCATGCAGTTAATTGAATTGAATTAAGCCACATATGTCCCATCCAGAGCTAGGACATCCGCAAGTGGGGGGGGGGCCTCATTGATTTCTCATATGATGAGTTAGTCCATATGAGCTATGTGCCTATCAGTTTGTTAAGTCTATAATGTTTCTTATTTTACAAGTTTAACACAATTTAACTGGAAGGTTCAAGAGCTGAGTCTATTAAGTTTGGTATCACTTTCACTACTGGCTTTCTGCAGCTCTGTTCCTAGGCCATTCCAGGTACTGCGATTCCGCGCTACGCTGGTCCAGTGTGTCCCAGCTCTTTCTTAAAGAAGTCTGCCCCCTCGTTCTGGGTCTACCTCTTCCTCTCCTACCTATGCTTAGCTATATGTCCCCATCTGCTACTCGGTAGCCTTGCTACATGTCCGCCCCAGGCTGTTAGCACGTTGAGCCACGTCGTTTAGTTCCGACATCTTTCTTAATTCCACAGATGATATTTTATCCACGAAGGATATCCATTAGTATTTTCCGCTCCATTTTACGTTGGCAGATGACAATAACAATTCTGAAATTCTCCTCAAAATATATAAACTAATTGTTTCATTCAAATCAACGTTAATATGGGACGGAAATAAATTAGTATATAATATATAATTAATGAAAGTCGCGAGCAAGAATAGACTGATGTTTAACCTTTGTCTTTAATTTTATCTATTTATTTATTTGAGAAGTTTAAAATAATCTTGTGTTTTATATTGTGCGTTTGCTGTCTTTTTCTAATTGCGTGTTTCCATTATCTGCGACGCTCTTTCGTATATTTAAATATATAAGGAATCATATTTAAAACAAATGAGGTGCGGCAATATTTTGACAGAGTAATGCAATAAGATTAAAAAAAATGGTCGTTTATGAGCTCTTGTTTCTATTAATTTAATTAACCCTAACTGTTAAAAAAGACAAAGCATGTGGTTAATACATAAAGCCCACACTAATCTCAGTACCGAACTAGCCATGGACCTTGCGGCAGTGGAGGTCTTTAACAGAGAAAAAAAAGTGGCTCCGATATGGAACAACTGGTCCACCGCCCTTCAAGTTTCAGGTTGGATTACTGACCTATCCAAACAACCAGCGGTCCTGGCCACACCACCTTTCACCGGATCTCGAAATACGAGATGCAGTTGTCAAATCTGCACTCTGATACATTGCTGCCCACATTTGTTTATCGTAACTGCAGCTGGTCTGGCCGAGGAAGGAGTGGAAGGGGTAGTTGGGCGGAGTACGTCACGAAAATGTAGGTTAATTCAAATGTCCCTCGTACTGTTTCCTTCCTTGATAAAGGCTACTCACCATCAACCAGTTGAAAATTCTGGCTGTGTGCTGAAAATTAGCTGAAGGAAATTTTCTTTTTAAGGCGTGGTTGTTACTTTTGCAACTATTCTTTTCCATTTATGCGTGAGACATGTGTCCATTCTTCCGGCTTGCAGTCAGTTGCCAAAGATACGAACCATTCCGAAACACAAGCGTTACTCAGGCCGGACGAAACAGTAGATAGATTCATTAAGTCAACCTACATTGAAAATGACATTCAAATACACGACTTTCCAATGATTTATTGGATCGCTTTATATAATACGAAGAAAAAAAAATAGCACTGCAAACATTTCAGTGAATTTACTTAATATCCATGCTTCAATTCTATATTTTCCCTCTTTTAGCGAATTCCGAATGAATGTGATCTATTATAGTTGTACCCAAGGATAGATTTTTCAATAATCTTTCCAAGTCTGAATCGATCGTACCTTACTAGGTACTTACAATTAAAACATCTCTCTTTCTCTCTCTCTACCGCCACGGGTAGCGAGGTCGTTAAGGCGCGGACTCGAGAGCGGGAGATCTGGGGTCCGAATCCCGCCATGACCATCCTCTCTGACTGAGGGTTTTTTCAGGTTTTCCTCAGTCCTCATAAATGGCAAATGCCGGGGAGGTACCCTAAATTTAGGCCTACAACGTTTCCTTCCTTAACAAAATTAATTCTTTCCCAATATATTATTTCGTTTTATGTATCATCAGTGTCCATCGCCTGTGGTGCCTCTGTAGCAAAAACGGGCGTTAAACCCCATCTATTCATTTCTCTCTCTCTCTCTCTCTCTCTCTCTCTCTCTCTCTCTCTCTGTTAGGGTTATAACATTTTACAACCTCATGTTCCTGTACTGTAATTCAATGAACTTTTGCCTCTATATAAAAATTGAGATGCTATGTTTTTAAAAAAAACGTAGCCCCCAAATCAAAAGTTAAATTCTTAAATTTTATATACGTGACAAATTATCGTGATAAGTGATATGAATCAAATACACAAATAAATAAAATTTGTATAAGCCATCCTGGTACATGGTTTTCTAAACCAGGCGTGTGTATCTATTTTTTATTTATTATTATAAACTATACAATACAATAATCTCTTACGAATTATTTTACAGATTTTACTAATAACTAGAGTAAAATAATAACATGACTCAGAGTAATTAAATTAAACCAAAATATAAATAATACTTCCCAATTTAATATTCCAAAATCTACAAACTTTACAAAATTACTGGTAACCAGTAGGATTTATAGCTGGCAACCAGCTGTTCTATCCTAATTTATTACATTACTATACTACTGGCCACTAGTTACCGGTGGTATGTACTGATATCCAGTACTTTTGTAGCAATTTCTTTTAATTTACACTCAACATTTAAACATTACATTTATTAATCTTTCAATTCTCTTTAACTCCTCTCAATCATACTAACCACCATCTCTTTAACAACTTAATTCACTTAAAGTTCATATTTCGCTATTAATCTTTCCTACTCATTTCATTTGTTTATCCTAACACTTTAACTCATAAAACACTATCACCTCTTTTCCGTGTTCAGAGCTCTAGTTCGGGAGGCTGCAGTTAGTTTAATAGAGATTTAATTGTTTTTCTTTCTTTAGACTAGCAGTCATTTAAAGTTTAAAAGCCTAAATATGGCGCAAAGATGTACTCAACAACTCAAAGTATGGATATATGTGTTTTACTAACCCAATGAACAAAAAAAAAAAAAAAAAATAAAAAAAAAAATAAAAGAGGAAGATCGCAAATCAAATTTTCATAACTACACTTGTGTAAATTAATATGAATGCATATATTATTCTATTTTTTTAAAATTATTTCACAAAACTTCAACATTACCTTATAGTAAACAGTGTTATTAGTATTTTATGTGTCCATCCTTGGCGTTAATTACCATTTTCACTCGTTTGGACACTGAGTCAGTGCGTTTCTTATATATTTCTAGATCATGAAATCACACTTTTATCACAGCACAAATTATCTTTGTGCTGTCCATTTTTACTCATCTGTTTCTTAACAATCGCCCAAAGATTATCTATAGAGTTGAGATCCGGTGAATTTCCAGGCCAGTTCAAACACTGAAAACTATTTTTCGCCATCAAGTCTTTAACCTTCTTCGATGTATGACGTGGGGCAAAGTCTTGCTGGAAAATAAATTTTTCAATGTTCAGTTCCTCTGTCAATCGCGGCGGCTCTTTTTTTCTAAAATTGGGATGTCGCTTATTATCATTCCGTCAACAGGAATCAAACATTTAGTACCCGTGAATGCAAAAAACGCCCCAAAATATCTTCTTTTGTGGAACCGTCTGTTTTATGTGTTTTGTCAAGCTTTCCTCTCCATCGCTTCTCCTTTCAGGCGAAACGTTCTTGCAATTTAAAACGATTAATCAGAAAATACAACCCTTTTACACTCTTCTTGTGTCCAGATCTGATGTTTTCTAGCCAATACCAAACTCAATATCTTTGTTTTTTGACCAATTTTCTAGCTTTCCTAGGCCTACACACTTTTGAGCCTCGATTTTCACCCCTGCAGCCTCCAAATCATCATTTTCAACCGTATCGTCCTTTCGCATGAGCTGAAATTGACCCAATCTTAATTATATTATTAACAGTACCCAAGCATACATCACATTCAGCTGTTATTTGTCCCTTACTCATATTACTAAATCCATGGAGGTTGACGACCTTATTTTTGTTCACACGTGTGATATCCATTATGAATAGTTAAAACAGTGTAAACGAAAGCAATTTGCTTAATTTTTATTTATTTATTTACACCCGAAAAAATCCATCGGTCCTGGCCGGGTTCGAACCCGCGATCTTGGGTATAGGAGGCAAGTATGGTAACCACTACACCACCAGGACCGACAATTTGCTTAACTTCTAATATAACCAATAAAAGCTACACCTGCAATAAACTATCTCTACAATGGGTATCAATAATGCGGTGTAGAATTGGAGGGCAAGAGTTATTGGCACTGAATAACTTATAAAACTAAATTTACCTCCTTGTTTCCATTAATTTGCGCAAATTAAAATCCCTTCCACTAAAATAGAATACACCGTTAATTACTAAGAATATTGAGGAAATGCTAAGCAAAAATTGCTAGCAAATCATAAATAACCTGCCAGAGCAAAGGCTACTGAAGGAACATTCCATACAAAGCTAAGGTAATGGAACAGCATCAAGAATTATTGTATCAATTGGCATCTGGAAAACCATATTGGCAAAGCACAGTGCTTGTGAGGAATGATAAAGCACGCTCATTTCTACTGCTGTTTTCTGTCAAGGTTAGGTAAACAAAGCTATCGAGAGAAAAAGTCAGACCTCTAAGATGCACCGAAGTGGTAATAGTTTTTATATACCAAGAATACTAGAAGTTTTGTAACAAACATTCCTAAATTTAATATTATGTTTCTGTTGCATACGATTTTTGAACAAAAATAATGCATTAGTAAGCTTTGGTACCATAAAATTATTCATTTTTAATTGTTTCCAAACAAGGAAACTGATGGTCTAAGTTCATTTCGGCTTATTGTGAGATAAAAAGATAGTTTATGACCAATAATTATAGGGTAAGTTCATAAGTTTCCGGCCTAACCATTTTCTAGGTATGATCAAGACAAAAACAATATTTCACTTTTCAATATAGTTACCCTTTATTGCAATACACTTCTCATGTCTTTGAATTAACATTTCAATCATCCCCCCCCCCCAAATAGACAGAAGTCTTGTCCCAAATGGGTATATAAACAGCATCCACCACTTCTTCGTCACACTTCAATTTCCTTCCTCGAAGGTCCTTCTTGAGTTTTGAGAAGAGTAAATACTCATTGGGAGCTAGATCTGGGCTGTGGGGAGGATGGTCGATCTCCTTGAAGACACATTTTTTCACAGCTTCCTTTGCAACAAGAGCTGTGTGCACAGGTGCGTTGTCGTGAAGAAGGCGCACACCATCACTCTCTTTTCTCTTTTGAAAGCTAGTAGTCTGTGCAGTAGGCCAGTATAGTACTCCCCATTTACTGTGGTGTTCATCTCCTTGAAGTCGCATGAAGAGTATTCCTTCACAGTGCCAAAAGATTGTGACCATGATCTTCTTGGTTGACTGAGTGACCTTGGCCTTTAGAGGCGATGCTTCGTCAGGTTTAACCACTCCATTGATTCTCTTTTGGACATGGGATCATAGTACAGGACCACAGTTTTATCTCTTGTAACAATGGTTTGCAAAACTTCTCTCTTGTTGCCACGGCAAAGCTCCAAAAATGCCTGACAACAGATGACTCGTTGCTGCTTTTGGACTGAGGAAAGAAGTCTAGGCACTAACCTTATTTATGTTTAAATGTTCATGAATAATTCGAAGGACTGATGTTGTAGAAAGGCCCAACCTTGCTGCTATTTCTGTAACTTTGAGCCGCCGATCTTCCATAATTTCTCCTTCCACAAGAGCGATGTTTTCAGGAGTGAGCACCTCCAGGGCCGACCTGCACGCTCTTCATCTTCAATGCTTTCTCGATCCATTCGAAAAAGTTTGGCCCATTCTTTTACGGTAGAATATGAGGGTGATGCTTCCCTATATACACCGTCCAATCGCTGTTTCATTTCATTTGAAATAAGTTCTTCAATTATTAAGAACTTAATCAAGCTCTACACTCCATTTTGAACATATCACAATGTTTTACATTTAGCCTTCTTTATGCAAATATATCTGAACAACAGAACACAGCGGAGCGGAAGTTACAGCTGCAATTATTTACTTAACAAATAAGGTATGACACCATAGATGAGGCCGGAAACTTATGGACCTACCTTCGTAATTAGTATTACAGATTGTCGCCGTGTTTGAAAATCAAAAACAACGGACAAACAGCTAAAGACTCCGTTGTCACTGTCATCGTCACCCAACACAACCATTTCTTTCTTTAAGCAACCTTCCAATTAGCCATCATTCTCTAAGTAACACAAATAAGTTTTTGGTTTATGTTTTCGATGTTAGACTCACCGCTGAAACAAGTGGAACGCATGTCTTTAAACACTCCAACGTGCATTTAATGTTTTGACAGATTTGTGTCGTAAGTGAAACTAGTACTTCACAGTATTTATGTTTCATCAACTCAGTGCCCTTGGCATTTCCGCTGTGATGCAAGTCATGAACAGTCTTGAGATCAAGGAAAGAAAACCATTCATCAGTATTATGTTCTTACGCTCAGTAAATGGTTCAATCACTTTTCTGTTTGTACTGAAATAGCATTAAAACCTTATCTTCCATATTAAATTGGTTTACGACATACTGCATTGCCAAGAGCTCTGGCTTTCTTAGGCTTAATAATCTTAAATAACAGAGTGATTTGGTCAACATCGGTCAAAAAATCGATTTTTTTTTTTTATTTTGCTGCAATTGGTTTCTTGAATCATTGGGGGCTCACAGAGAGTCAACATTTGCATGCCCCTTTCCCTCCCTTCCGGCTCTGCAGCCATTCAAAGAGCTCCGCGTGTGTCCTTTTTTAACCTGCCATAACCCCCTCAGGCGGTATATGTTGCTGATGTGGAAATAGTGAAGGAAGAATGTGTCAGTCAAGTAGCAAAGAGGATATCTACAGCTTTCCTCAAGCTAAAGAAAGATTGGCAGGTCGTAGCCGCGGTAAGCTGAAGCTAGAAACGTATTTTCACTTGCATTTAACAAATACGTTGTTAACTTTTGTTAAAAAATGCTATTGCCTTACAACTGCACTTTGTTAAAGTAAACTTTGGCATGAGTGTTTTTCTCCTCTTCTTCTATTATGTTGGACAGACTGGCTTACCACATCTTGAAGGCTTTCCTTCTTTCAGTTTGTTTCCTAAAGCCGAAGAGAGAGCGTTGTTGTAATCAGTACTTAATTACAAAGCAATTGCACCAAAGTTTCTTAATTCAGAGCATCTATGTGCTGAGAATTTTATCTTTAATTTTTTTATGCATGTTAAATAACTTTGTTTAAGAATTCAACCTCTTTACCTTTATCTTTCTTTTATAGATTCTTGTTCCACCACTGCAGGGCACCATTATCTGAATGCATTTACGTGCCTGAAGATCAAAGACTGTATGATGCAATCGTTAGCATCTCTTTGGCCACTGGTTTGCTATAGAGCCACCAGGCGGTTAAGGTATGGGAGAACCTTAGCTTTGTTATTGATACATTTTTGACAGTGTTAAATTTTTTTAGATATTTGTGTGTTTGTTTAGGTGTAATTGAGAAATATGGAAATTATTAGCGTAGAAATTGCACCTAATTACTTTGGGTATAAATTATTTAGCATTGTGTTTTTATTTTGGCTGTTGATGAACCGGGGAATGGCGGGCGGAGCCAATCAAACTGGAATTTTGATTGGAGTTAGTGCCTTCTGGAATTGCCGAAGGCAACAACATCCTATTTTTACATTTTAATTTGAGTTCGGTTTTTTTTCTTTGTTATAAATACTTTGTATGTTGATGTGTGGGTATAAAAAATAAAAATGCATTCATTCATGCTATAGAACGCCTTTACCTCGTATGGTGAGTAAGGCTTAAAATATTGACTGTTCAACTGGTGTGTAAATTAAAATATGATACAGTATTTATGAGCTTCCACTCTCATATTTAATTAGAGTAATTATACCAAAGAATTTTATGTAACTTCGTTATAACTATGAGTGTAATGTCATTTTCCTGTACTAGTGTTGAACTATTGTGTGTAAAATGTTATTTTCTCGCAAGTGTGCAGAAAGCCACCCCAGCCATAAAATCTGACCTGGGAATTTCTGTAGCCTTTTGTAGCAATATTTGTAAAGAATCCTTGAGCGAGATGTTTATTGGTATTCTGTTAGAAAATTGTAAAACAGGTTAGGCACAATAAACATCACATGACAGGCAACTACAGGGATGAAAAGACAGGCGGATAACCTCTTCAAGGGAAGAAACCAGCCGCTTAAGTTGATTCTACAAGGAAAAAGTCACGTAGGCAATGTTTATTTAGTTTTGCAATTTTGTGGCCCGCAGTCAGTTTTGCAAGAGTATGGAGCGGGGCAATATCAGTTGAAGTACTTTCTCCGTTCCGTTCAATTAATGGAAAGCGGTAGTTAGTTTTGGAAGAGTATTAAGTGGACTAGCTTTATTAGTTACTTGCAACATTTATGTCCAATAGTGTATGAACAATAAATTGTGTCATCTTCCATAACGAAAAAATATTATTAATCTCCAAGATTCCTTCCACTATGGTCACAGGACCATAAAAATATCCAGAAGCAGAGTCTCAACAACCGTGGCAAAATATAAGTCAGCGTGACACATCATCGGAGAGGAACAAATTATTATTTACCCCTGAGATTACACACAACCAGTCAAATTAATTTCATCTTTCCAAATTCTTCCCTCCACTCTACATACACATATTTAATTAACACCCCATACTTTTACAAAATACCGCTGCAAATACTTGACTGCAAGTTCGTTAAATATTTTTGAATTCCAATAGAAGTTTAAACATTTGCCGGGAAGTGTTGGTACATGCGAGATATTCACACAATTTTGGAAATTTCTAGAGAACACCCTGCAAAGAAGGTTAATGACTATAGTGAAGAGGGGGGAGTTGGAGAGGGATTATGAGTAAATGGAAGGGAGGCTCAAGAGTAAGGGTTTCATTCATGTTTATGTATTTATATGTAAAATTACTAATAGAAAAAAGTATATTGATTGTTGTTGGTTTGTTTTACTTACGGACGCTCTTTAACATCTCAGGTCATCAACGTCCCACTCAATTCAGGGCGTGAAACGGCCGACAATTTTTTTGCTCAGAGGTCTCTTCTTTTAGGCTAAAGGTTCTTTTTCGGCCGTAAATGTACGACATGGGACCCACGGCTTTACTTCCCTTTCAAAGGAATCCATATTTAGGGGTTTTATGCCCAAAACTCCATCGATTCTGATCGGGATTGAACCGCGATCTTGGGTCCAGAGGGCAAATATGTTACCACTACACCACCAGGAACGACAAATATATTCATGTGTTTATATATTTGTATGTATGTAGAACTGTATGTAAGTAGGTATGAATAATGTGAATAGAGAGTGCCAAAAATGTATACACACTTCAAGCAAAGAAAAAACTGTGTTAACATAACAAAACTGAATTCACAAAAAACAGAAAATGATAAGCATTAATTAACTTAGACTTTTACAGTTACAACAGTTGCTCAAAATATCCACCATCGGCGTCGATACACTTCTGAGTATGTTGAACTACTGATTGAGCAACGTTTGCGAAAGTGTCCTCAGCTATTGCAGCACATGCCGTTTCAATTTCTTCCCGAAGTGCTGCCAGTGTAGCTGGTTCTCTACGGCATACAACATCCTTAAGAGTTCCCCATAGGTAGAAGTCCAACGGAGTTATATCCGGAGATCCCGGTGGAAACTCAATCGGACCTCTTCGTCCTATCCAGTGCCCCAGAAGATTGTCATCACATCCTGTTACATCGGTACGGAGTCTCAAATTTGTCTCGAATGCGTGCAATTGTTACTCGCGTTGTCGGTTCTGTTCTTTACACACGTCTCCATTGCCTTTGAACTTCAACAACATTCTCGGTTTTCCAATACCACTTCAAAGTTGCTTTCCGCTGTTTATACGATAATCTTGGCTCCATTTTGTTGTAGCAACGCTAGCTTAACTTAATGTGAGTCATATCTGTTTACAGAACATTATACAGCATTCTTGGCTTCATGTTCATTGTTGATTTACTTGCCACGTAGCAACGCTATCATAATGTGTGTGAGTCACATCTGTTTACAGAACATCATACTACACATTACTGTTGTTTTCCGGTCCAACTTTGAAATATATTAAATAGATATCTACTGTGAAAGTGCGTATACATTTTTGGCACCCTTGGTACACACACACGCGGGCGCGTGTGTGTATGGCCATTTTGATTGTTACAAGGACGCTATTAGCATGTTGTACGTTGACAGTTGAATGTACCTACATGTTTAAAAATTGGCACAATGAAACGCACATTATTATTATTATTATTATTATTATTATTATTATTAAAGATCTAGAAGATATACTGAGCATAGAAAGCCAAATACCTTATAGATGAAACACTGAACAGTAGCTATTCAGATGTTAGTTTTTTTATTTTTTATTTTTCAGTTATTAATTTTTTCCAAGTTCGGAAAGCAGTACTACCCAAAGTTTTTTGTCAGTCCTGGTGGTTTGGTGGTAATGATACTTGCCTTCTACACCCAAGATCGCGGGTTCAAACCCGGCCAGGATCGATGAATTTTTTCGGGCGTAAAAATCCTAAGAATAACTTCCTTCGGAAGGGAAATAAAGCCATGGGTCCGATGTCGTACATTTACGGCACGATAAAGAACCTCAAGCCTGGAAGAAGAGGCCTCTGAGCAAAATTTGTCGGCCGTTTCACGCCCTGAATTGCATGGGATGCTGATGACCTGAGATGTTAAAGAGCGTTCGTAAACAAAACAAATCAACAACTAAAATTTTTTTCACTGAATCACATTGCATAAAACTTTGAAAAGTCATTTTGTAAACAGGAAATACCGGGAGAGAGATTGCTTCAAAATGAATAGACATTCTCTGCATTGCCTCACATGCTATAACACTCACATATATCAGCATTCAAATTAATGCAGCTGCAACCTTCTAGACAAAAGCATTGAATTATAAAAGTAAGCGAAAGGCTCACACGTGCACTGTTGGAAGTTCTGTTATATCAGGTGTTTTGTGCGGATGTTAACACGGTCTGTAACCGCGTATTTCGTTAATTTCTTTCACCTGCATGTAAACGGATATATCATTAAGTACAGTTCTGTTGATCTTTACACATCCAAAGGCCAGTTTCGACCATTTAGTAATGTTTTTATAAGAAATGAACCCAAATAAAATTCGTACTTGCCGAGAAAGTGCAGCTACTGCTAAAAGAACATAGAAACCCGCGTTAAGTTAGTGTTTTATTTTAATAGCTATATATTTATTGAAAGTATAAAATTAGAATGTGTATTTAAATCCAAACATCTCTTAAAACAAATAAATTGTTTTAAGAGTTGTTGAAATATATGCTCCTCAGCGGCAATAAATTGCCACCATCTGTATTTTATATAGCTTTTCTCAGAATCCGTTTCTTGTCTTTTGTAACTTTTTAACAATCGAACAGTTTTTCTACCTGAATCACCTCATCACTTCTCTGCAAGAATTCGTTTTTACGTAAAAATCCACGCTTTAAAACTATATTTATGTAGTGGGTATAACTAATGAAGAACAATTAGCATACACTTTGCGAGCAATGAAAGAACAATCACGCGGTCACATGGCCTCCCTCAAGCTAACTACAAAATGCTACCTGCACATGCATTGTATAATGGTGTTCTCCCTGTATGCAGCTGCGTTCTGCACGCTGCCTATAACTCTAACAATCTCACTGTGTATGTTTACTTTCCCTTCTATTCTCTTCCCTATTATCTTGGTTGTCTTATTTTCGTATATAAGTATTCATCCTAAAGTATTAAACTTCAATATCTTCTTGTGCATTAGCTTTAATTGTTATTTATAACTATACGTTCTTCAATACTTCCAAGAAACTAATACTAGCGCTTCAGAGTCAAAATTGAGATCATACCTCGTGAATTATCAATATCTGCAGCACTGTTATTTGGCCTTTACAGCTGTTAATATTTATTGCTATTGACTGCTGCTGTATTTCAATGGTCAGCATATCTATCTGCCGATCAGGGTAATCTCAGTTCAATCCCCAGCATTATTCATTAGTTTCGCTCCGGATTTCTTGTTTACTTAACATTGAAAAGTACAGGTAAATTGAAGGGTAATGGGTTTGCCCTAACGATATTTCGTCTTAGTAATTTTTGTTTTTGTTAAATTGGTAGTGCACGAAGTCTGTGGACAGGCGCATATATCTACTAGTGTACGACTCCCAGGTGACGTGCTCGCATTGAGTAGCAGGCACACTGAGTTGGGGACATAAACATTGTGAGGTGACAAGTGAATACCAAGCATTGTAATATCCGAAACATTTTATGAGAATCCCGAGATTTGTGCTGGTGTATTGCTTTTTACTGACGTTAAACTATACGTGAAGCAATGTACAGAGAACGACGTCACCATATACCGAAACTACCAACAATCTTACTTGTAGTTCACGAAACTGTAAGTAGCTTGCAACCAATGTTCTCTACTAACTGAATGATCGCCAAAGTTTGCAATATTTGTGCGAAACAGAAGCGTTTTACGTAGATGGAATTTTCAGATACTGCGCAAAATATTTTACAATTATTTACATTTCCTTCATAATGAACATAGTTTAGTTTAGTTTATTATCATATAAGAGCAGATATCTATTCCTTTGTGTTTCTTTTCGTAAATAATAAGTGCTAATGTTTAGTGTTCAAACTTCTAGCAAAGAAAATAGTTCCAGATTTCGAGGTTGCTATACATGAATCAATTAAGTCAACATGGAGTGAGGCAACTCAGCACTTGGGTTGTCAGTTTCACCTGGGTCAGGCATGGTGACGTAAACTACAAGTGTTGGTCTAGCAAGTGTGTTCCAAGACAGTTCGTTTGACGCTGGTAAGTGCCTTGGTTTGTCGTATTTACCCCCAGAGTAAGTAATAGATTGACCAGTTTTGACGAGGTCATGTCAAATCCTACAATATTGACTGAGTAGTCTGCTGGAGTCATTCACACTACGAACGCATGCGAGGTATTTCATAGTAAATTAAACATTTTAATTTTATTGTTCACAATCTGATATTTTCAAAATAATTTCATTTCTAAAAGGTATTCAAACGAAGACATAAATGAAAATTAATGGTATGAAGTAAACAAAGAACATAAAGTTGAAATTTAAATTAAAAACTACACAGAAGGACAGATTTCTCGTATTGCTTTTGTGAGATACGTTTCGTATTTAAACGGACCCGTCACATAACAACCAGTCTGTCCTAGTGGTTTAATGGTAACCACATTTGCCGCGGGTTCGATCCGGTGGGAATCGGGCGTAAAAATATTAAGTATGGCTTCCTTCGGAAGGGAAGTAAAGCTGTGGGTCCCGTGTCGTACATTTACAGCACGAAAAAGAACCTCAAGCCTGAAAGAAGAGACCCTTGAGCAAAATTTGTCGGCCGTTTCACGCCCTGAGTTGAATGGGACGCTGATGACCTGAGATGTTAAAGAGCGTCCGTAAATAAATCAAATAAAAAATACATGACAACCAGCTCAATTTTATACAGTTTTTAACAATTTTAATAGTTTGTAAAACTTTTTTAATATGTACACGTTTTGACACACCATAGTTAAAATTATACAAGCAAAATGTTTAACCAGACCGGGCACATATTCGCGTGATAATCCTCATTCTGTGAAAGTGGGATGGAATATTGTGACCTAACACTGTAACGAGATACTAATCTAAAACGAAAATGTTGCATAATTAGTTTAAGTTAGTGACGCACACACATTATAGATTTAAAGCAAACATTTTTGGCATAAATGCAAATTGTGTAATCATGGTGGCCCGGAAAAATATTCTCCGCATTATAGGTCTGGGACAGGGTGTCCCAGCTTCGTGAGGACAATTGTTGGAGAGGTCGTTAACCTAGTTGCAACGGGTGGCTATTGTGATTCCTTCCCGGAGCGTTGAGTAACTAAGATAGCATAACCATTAAGCATTTCAAAATAGCATTAAATGTGGGTGACCACCTCCATGGTCTAGTGGTTAGCGTTGCTGACTGCTGCCCGGGAGGGCGTGTTCGATTTCCGGCACCTATTTAAGAACATATCTGGAACGGGGTACACCCAGCATCGTGAGGACAATTGGGGAGCTGCTTGATGGAGAGGTGGCGATCTTCGATCTAGTAAGCCGCGATATAGCGACCGGCGGGATGCGGTGTGTTGGTCACATACCCTCCTGCAATACTGCACTCTACATGATATCATGTGATGGAGGTAGAAGACGCAGTGATCGTTGCTGGGGGCTGTAAAAAGGCTTCACAGAGGGAGAATATTGTATGGTAGAAGGTGGGGGGGGGCAATGGTAATTGTATAATATGAGAACTTGACTTAATATTTAGGTAATTTTCCAGGAATTCGTGCTAAACGGAAAATATATAATATTATTATATAATACAGGATATTATTTTGCCATCAGTGATAATATGTACAATGCTATTTCTATCGAAATTATTCCCTAAATCAGGTTTTTAAGTAACACGAACAGTTTTACTTTAGGTTTAGGGAGATGCGGGCGTGGCAAGTATGCGTTAGTTTTGTTCAAAGTGTTGGAAATAAGACACCTGTAGCACGTTGCGTCCATGCTTGCAACATCAGAGCTGTGTCAGCCTTGATCGTAACATTACTAGCAGGTGTAAAAGTATGGTGGCGCTTTGTGCTCTAAGAAAAGTTATTCAAACGGATATGAAATTATTCGTACTTCCAGAAGGCACTAACTGCAATCAAAATTTAATAAAACATATATAATTAGTATAATTCTTATACTTGCAGCAGCATTAAATAAAGCGGTAAGGAAATAAATAAATATGTAATGGATGGAGGTAAGATTAGGAAAAAGGAAATTAATTTGATTGTTTTTGGATTCTCAGGGGTAAATGATAATTTCTTCCTCTACGATGATTGGTCTCTGCTGACTTATATTATGCCACGGATGTTGAAACTCTGATGTTGGACACTTTTATGGTCCTGTGACCATAGGGGAAGGAGTATATGGAGATTGATAAGATTTATCGTAATGGGAGATGAAACACAATTTATTGTTCATAAACTATTCCACATAAAATATACTGCCGTTATTTTCTGCAGATATGTATCACTTTCGCACTAACCATACCGCCACGGGTGGCCGAGGTCGTTAAGTCGTGGACTCGTGAGCGGGCGGTCTGGGTTCGAATACCGCCATGACCGTCCTCCCTGACTGAGGTTTTTTCCATGTTTTCCTCAGTCCTTATAAATGGCAAATGCTGTGGAGGTACCCTAAACTACGATTCCTTCCTTAAAAATAAAATCCTTTCCCAATATATCATTTCATCTCATGTATCATCAGTATCCATCGCCTATAGTGCCTCCGTAGCAGAAACGGGCGTTAAACACTATTCATTCACACTAACTATGGCGATCACTCTGACGTTTCTTAATTTGATAAAGACTGATCCAGAAATCAGCTTATCCTGATACTCAACTGATAAAGCTCTTCCGCTGATAATGCCCCGCTGAATACTCTTGCTAAACTAACTGCGGGCCGCAAAATTACAATACTAAATAAACATGACCTATGTGACTTTTTACATGTAGATATCAACTCAAGCTGCTAGCTTCTTCCCTTGAAGAGGTTATCGGCCTGTCTTTTCATCCCTGCAGTTGCCATATGTTTTATCATGCCTACCCTGCTTATAATTCCCTAACAGAATACAAAGAAACATCTTACTGAAGGATTCTCCAGAAAACATCGATTTGCTTGGGTCATCTTTACAAATATTGTTACAATAGGCAACAGAAAATTTCAGGTCAGTTTTATGGCTGGAGTAGCTTTCTACACCCTGACAAGAAAACAACATTTTAGACACAACAATTCAATACTTGTACGAGAAGTAAAATGACATTATATTCATGACTATAATAAGGAAGTTACATAAAATTACTTGCATTAATTACTCTAATTAAATATGCCAATGGTAGCTCATAAATATTGTCCCATATACTCCAATCCAAATATTTTTCAATTTGATTAGCTCAGCCCCCTAGTTTCCGGTTCATCAGCAGCTACCTACTGGAATTCAGGGGACCAGGCTCTAAAAAATAAAAATAAAAAATCTATAAATAATATATACACAAACCATTATTTTAACCAATTAACTGCAATTTCCCATATTTCTAATTACTCAATTACACCTAAACAAGCACAACTAGGCTGACTACTTGCAAGTGGCTTAATGGTAGGTGCACTTACAGTAATTGCCCTGCAACAAGCTATAAATAAGATAAGAGATATTGTGCAGAATGCGGATTAAGAAATCAAAGATAGTAGTGTTTAAGAAAGAGGGCAAATTAAGAAGGGATGAGAAATGATTCTTGAACAGGGAGCTATTGGAAATGGTTAAAAAATTTGATTATTTGGGGGTGAGCTTGCCAAGTAGTGGAGGGTGGTAATTACAAGGGAAGAGTATTATTATTAAAGGTAAAATAGCAAAAATAACAATTGGAATATATTTGAAGAAAAATGTCAATAAATTGGTTGGGGAAACTGTATGAAGTGGTAATGTTACATGCAGTAGAAGTATGGGGAACTTCTAAAGGATGGTTGGAAATTTATATAATTCATTAGATGTTATGTAGAGAGGTTGTTGTTAATTTGTTTTTATTTATGGATGCTCTTTAACATCTCAGGTCATCAGCGTCCCATTCAATTCAGGGCGTGTAATGGCTGACAAATTTTGCTCAGAGGCTTCTTCTTTCAGGCTTGAGGTTCTTTATCGTGTCGTAAATGTACGACACGGGATCCACGGCTTTACTTCCCTGCCGAAGGAAGCCATACTTAGGATTTTTTTACGCCCGAAAAAATCCTTCGGTCCTGGCCGGGTTTGAACCCGCGATCTTGGGTTTAGAAGGCAAGTATGGTTACCACTACACCACCAGGACCGACCCCGCTCATGAGTCTGCACCTTAACGACCTCGGGCACCCCTGGTGGTCGGAAGGGAAGTAAAGTCGTGGGTCCCGGAAAAAGAACCTCAAGCCTGAAAGAAGGGGCCTTTGAGCAAAATTTAATTACTAAAGTTGTAAATACATTAAACCTCTGTATTAATAGTTTACAATTTTTTAAGGCCAATACTTGTTCTAAGAAAAAATATATATAATATAAAATAGTAATAGTAAGATACACTAACCTGTATCTTTGTCGACTGTTTCACTGTTAAATAATAATGCAAGCAATCCACATAATATTTTATAAAAATTCTCAAATTTAGCTTTGTAATGTGTAAACGAAATGTAAGAGAGACGTGTGTTGGAAGGTTGGCATGTGGCATCACAGTAAAATATTTTGCATAAAAAGGATAAAATAAAACGGATTTAATTAAACATCCGAAATATCCAAAGAGGGAGAGAGAGAATGAGGCATTTTTTCGATTTGAACTCAAATGGAAAGCGAACTGCTGGATTGCCTAATATTGAAGGTACAGATATTCACTCCCAGCATATGTTTACAGTGAAAAACAAGAGAAGGAAGACAACAGCAGGCAGGCTGTGACATTCAAGCGCCTAATGCCCACATTCTGCTGCAGTGCCGGCAGGGAGGGGATAGAGCCCACACCGACTTTTCGTTGCATGTGCAAAGTGCATGCTGCAGTACTACTGCGTCAAGGCTATGGCCATAAAGTAGAAATACACGCTGAAATGAAGGGAAGGCGGGAGGAAGGTCTCCTTAGGGCTGAGGGCTGCGTTCACAAGTTCGGCATGGTACTGCATGCAGCATAGGCACCTCGCTTAAGTCATTCTGTCACGCGCAGGCATGTTTTAACAACGGAAACCTAATGATTGCATTAGAAATGATCCTAGACGGTAAAATTACAATAATAATAATTGGGAACATATTTAAAACTCTCTTCACAATGTCTAATTTTCATGAACTATGAAAATATCCAATTTACTCATTCAATATTGACTTCTAACGGTGAATTTGCATAGAATTTTTAACTTGGCACTGTCCAGCTGGAAAAACAAATAAAAAAATAAATAAATCCCCACTCTCTCTACGCTAGCTTACCAAAAACGGGAATGGAAATGTTCTTTGCATATCTTTGGGCATCAAAATTGTTACATTTTTCATCAGCAATGAATCAAATGCGAAAGTGGAGGGAGCAGGCTCAGGATAAATTTCCCGTTCTTCTATTGCCAAATGACAGAAGGTGTGGAACCAGATCTACTACATTTTCGGACAAGCTCTCCATTTGAACTTTGTTTCAAAAGAAACGCAAAATTAGAGACTTTTTTTTTACACTAAAATTTCCTTTGTACCTAATCTACCCATACTGTAAACTCAGATATATGCTTAAAGTTATAAATAACTTTACCTTAAGTAAATAATTGCAGCTGTAAGTTCAGCTGCGCTGTGTTCAGTAGTTCAGATATATTTGCATAAAGAACAGCTGAATGATAATGAATGCTTCTGAGCAGACGGCGGTAGCGTTTATGCATATGCAAAGTGCAGTAACTAATTTGTTTGGAGTAATATGAGCAAAGATTGCTTTCTTATAATGTAATTAATCTTTTGTCCATTGACGCCATTCTGTCTACAGAGTCACTGAGTCGATTCTAGTGCTGTAGTGGTAACCATATTTGCCTCCTACACCCAAGATCGCGGGTTCAAACCCGGCCAGGATCGATGGATTTTTTTCGGGCGTAAAAATCCTAAGTTTACCTTTCTTTGGAAGGTAAATAAAGCCGTAGGTCCCGAATCGTACATTTACGGCACGATAAAGAACCTCGAGCCTGAAAGAAGAGGCCTCTGAGCAAAATTTGTCGACCGTTTCACGCCCTGAATTGAATGGGACGCTGACCTGAAATGTTCAAGACCGTCCGTAAATAAATTAAACAAATCAAAGGGTACCTGATCATCAGCTCTCTCTACCAAAGAGCAGCTGTGTTCTTATAGGCTGATTTCTTAAGTTAGACGTAAACACCAAACCTTGGACCATGCAAGCTCCAAAATGTACTTTTAATTGTACGTTTACTTTTACATTTACATGATTCACTGTGAATGGTTCCATTACAATACATAGCACCTAGTTTTTACGTTTAAATTTACGTTACGTTTAATTTTCATTGTTACAGGGGCTTTAAGTGAGAGTATGGTTTTAAAATTCTATATAACCATAATGATTCTTTCCAACTTGCGTTTTATCTTTTTAGCAATTGTTTTTTGTACCAGATTCAAAAGCCAGCCTGCTGAATTTAGATGCAGTTAACCGAAAATATACTTTTGTTAGACTGCTGTGCCATAGCATCGATTACTGCAGTATTTAATTCAATTGCAGTTTCTTTAATGGGTGTTTTCGATGCGAGGGCTTATAGGACAGTTTTCAAAATTTCTTGCCAACCATGCAGTAAATCGTGTTGTCGTATTCGGCGCCATTATAACACTTGGGCGCAGGTTGAAGTTGTAACAACAAAACCAGCAGAATATTTACGAAAATGGCAATACATGCGCACATAATAATAGACGGTCACAATAAAACGTTAAATAAATGAATTAAAAGTGAAAGCACTAACCTTTGGTTTATTTTGTGCACTTACTACTGACCACACAAAACCCAGGTTATGCACATCTGGTTGTTTAGGCCTCCTGTAGATGACAACACACGCTAAGTATTTATACTTCCTGCCAGTTACACAACAATAGAGGAACACTATTATTATTCTTTTCCCCCTTCTACTATTGCTACACTACACGTCATCGCACCGCAAAAGGTGGCCGAGACTTGAATTTGGAACGGGAGGTCTGTGATTCGAATCCTATCAGGACCGCTCTATGGTTTAAGTATTTTCCAGGTTTTTCTGCCCTTATCAGTAAACAATGCCAGGGAATTATCCTAAACTTTCTGGAAACTCTATCATAGTAAACGTGGTTTGATCCAAGGAAAATCATCAGGTCCAAACAAACAAAATCGCACCAAAAGTCAATTAAACGTCATTTACTTACCGGTGATTTCAACTGTGTTGTTCCCTTTTATTTAAAACACCACAGTTGTGACTTCTCTCTTTGTGTAGTGTTTAACGCCCGTTTTTACTACTGAGGCACCACAGGCTGTGAACACTGGTGATACATGAGATGAAATGATATATCGGAAACGGATTTTTAAGGAAGGAAATGTTCCAGTGTAAGTTTAGGGTACCTCCCCAGCATTTGCCATATTAAAACTGAGGAAAACCTGAAAAAAACCTCAGTCAGGGAGGACAGTCCTTGCGGGATTCGAACCTCTCCGTGCCGTAACGACCTGGGCCACCTGTATCGGTTGCATAATTTATGATGGATATAAAGGAGAAATGTCCATCTTAAATTTTTAAAACATAATGTGTATTTTTTTTACATACTAGATTGTTTTAGAGAAATAGGGTAACTATATCATTTAACAGCTGTATGTATCTCCTTTTTCATTTTAAACTGGCATATTTTATTAATTCAGTATTTATAATGTCTATATCCGGAGTTCTTTTATCTAAATTTGTCATATTTGTCATCTAAAATTGCTTTATCTAAATTAGTCGTATTAATTGTATTATATTCTATTTTCCATCTCGTATTTATTTTCCTTTTGTATTAATGAGTTTTTATAATGTTTTTTCCATTCTTCTTTAATTATTACATCTATTTTAGCTTTTTCGTTCACATTTCATTCGATGTACGAAATCTCTTGGCGGTGAATATTTGTGCACCGGTTATATCAAAGCTCTCCTTTAATGGCATAATGATATATGGCCGTACTCTTTATTATTATTATTATTATTATTATTATTATTATTATTATTATTATTATTATTATTATTATTTTACCTTTTTTATCCATTTTGATAGAGCTGTTTTCCTCTTAGTAATGGCTTCTTTCAAAATATCATTCCATAATTTAAACCGTTCAGCTTGTCTCATTTGTATTCCTAAAACCTAATTAGCTGTCTTCAAGGGTGTTCACTGTTGATTTGTTCAATCATTCATTAGTTTATCCATTCTGGTCATATATAGAGGGTGCCAGAAATGTATACACACTTCAAGCAAAGAAAACTGTGTTAACATAACAAAACTGAATTCACACAAACAGAAAATGATGAGCACTAATCATCTTAGACTTTTACAGTTACAACAGTTGCTAAAATGCCCACCATCGATGTCGATACACTTCTGAGTACGTTGAACTACTGATTGAGCAACGTTTGCGAAAGTGTCCTCAGCGATTGCAGCACATGCTGTTTCCATTTCTTCCCGAAGTGCTGCTAGTGTAGCTGGTTTTCTACGATATACAACATCCTTAAGAGTTCCCCATAGGTAGAAGTCCAACGGAGTAAATCCGGAGAACGCGGTGGAAACTCAATCGGACCTCTTCGTCCTATCCAGTGCCTTGGAAGATTGTCATCAAGGGACGTACGTACATCTCGGTGGTAATGTAGTGGTGCACCATCCTGTTGCATACGGTACCACGAGTCTCAAATTTGTCTCGAATGCATGCAACTATTACTCGCGTTGGCGTTCTGTTCTGTGCACACGTCTCCATTGCCTTTGAACTTCAACAACATTCTCGGTTTTCCAATATCACTTCAAAATTGCTTTCCGCTGTTCAAACAATAATCTTGGCTTCATTTTGTTGTAACGTTAGTATAACGTAACGTGAGTCACATCTGTTTACAGAACATCATACTACACATTACTGTTGTTTTTCGGTTAAGCTTTGAAATATATTAAACAGATATCTACTGTGAACGTGTGTATACATTTTTTGGCACCCTCGGTATAGATGTCTCATTCCAGATTGTTCTAATAACTGTATCTTAAGCGGTAGTTTCTTGTTGTTGTTTTTTTTTCCCAATATTCCTTCGGCATTTTAACTTTTGAAACAACTAAAAATACTCTTGTATTTTTAAAATGTTCCCTTATTTTCATATTTGCTATGTTATAATCGATTATTGATCTCCATCCTCGCTGAGGCCAGGTAAATATAAAGATATCTTTATGTGGGCAGAATGTATTAGTAATTCTTAGATCAATAAAGGTGCAGAATTCTATCAGCTGTTGTCGATTATCATTTTTTGTATACTCTCTTTAGGGTCCCATCAAGTGTGTTTTTACTGAGATTCCCACTCTGGCGTTTAAGTCTCCTAAACTGATCTTACAGTTATTTTTCAAAGTTGTTACCTTGTAATTCTTTATAAAATTTATTTCTCCTTTATTTACATCTGAGGGAGCGTATACTCTAGTAGTATTACTGGCCAGTTCTGAATTTTAACGTTATTATTCTCTCCTTAATACAAGAGTGTCGTCTTTAATTTGTTATATAATATTATCCCTACACCTGATGATAAACTTTTGTCTTTTTCAACGCCTGAGTATAAGAAAATATCGTTCCCAATTTCCTCCAATCCTTTATTTTAGTCCCTGTTACATTTAAATATATATTGGTTTTTATTTTCCAATTCTTTAACCAATTCTGATTTTGTATTAATACCTCTGCCATTCCAAGTAGCAATTATCATTTTTTCCAATATATTAATCCTTTGTCATTTGATATATCTATCCGGCTATTTCCAATGGCGTTTTGAGTTCTACAGCTCTTACACGAGAAGGTTGCCAATCCAACTGCTCAAGCCGCAAACCAGGAGGACCACCTGATTTATGATCGAGGTTTTCTTGCTCTAGCCTTTGGCGAGCCAATGTCTAACTGCAAAAGAGCAGTTTTCTTTTATCTTTTGGGTTTATTAGTTCCCGGTGATAATAAAACCTCCCCTATCTGTTCTTCCGCTTTCAAAAGAAATCGTAGACAGACAGGTGGGACCACTTATACCGGCAGTCACTCGGTAGGCTGTGGCTATGGGGTCGCTGTCGGTCCTGGTGGTGTAGTGGTAACCATACTTGCCTTCTAAACCCAAAATCTCGGGTTCAAAACCGGGCAAGATCGAAGGATTTTTTCGGGCGTTAAAGTATGGCTTCCTTCGGAAGGGAAGTAAAGCCGTGGGTCCCGTGTCTTACATTTACACCACGAAAAAGAAGCTCAAGCCTGAGAGAAGAGGCTTCTGAGCAAAATTTGTCGGCCGTTTCACGCCCTGAATTGAATAGGACGCTGACCTGAGATGTTCAAGACCGTCCGTAAATAACACAAATCAACAATGCGGGGTCAGCACATCCCTACACCGGGCTTTATTGTTGTAACTACAAAGTTCATACTATTTGCAAGTTATGACCAACTTTTTTAAGCTAAAAGATTCTGCGAATCCGTCCTATTCCTGCCTTGTTTGAAAGCAGTTTCATAATATATTAGAACGAGGTAGGGGTAGTATAGTTCATAGAATCTTTTAGCTTAAAAAGATGAAAATGCTTTGAGAAACACTGACTTACATGATTTACTCCCTTCATACATGCCTAGCCTTGGGTTCTGTCTTTAGAAATAGATTATTATTATTATTATTATTATTATTATTATTATTATTATTATTATTATTATTATTATTATTATTATTATTATTAATATTATTATTATTATTATCATCATCATCATTATCGTCATCACCATCAATCTTCAGTAACTAAATAAATCCAATTTACAAGAAACATCATCATTATCAACGACAAATCTTCGGAACCTTAATTGATATAAGTATGAATTCAATTAAATAACATTTACAATTACGTTTTAACAGTTCACCAGTTTTGCAATTACTTGGTTTAATGTTCCGCTGATATTTTCTTTCAAGGCTCTTAAAAGTAGCACCAAGGTTTTCAAATAAACTACCGTCTTGTGCTAATTAATGTGAACAAGCAAGTAAATTTAATTTTATAAGTTATTTAGTGCTAATAATTGTTTCCCTCCAATTTTACACCGAATTATTGATACACATTGTTGAGAAAGTTAATTGTAGTTTTCATTTTTATTGGTTGTAATAGAAGTTAAGCAATTTTCTTGTATTTCTTGCTGTTTTAACGTGTTATTTAGCAAAGGTATATATTTAATATCACACCTATGAACAAAAGTAAGGCCGTAACCCTTCATAAATTTACTAATGTGTCTCAGAGACTCATAGCAGTTGAAATTAATGTAAGTTTGAATGCTGTTAATAATATAAGTAGAAGGAAAAATCAGATTGGGTCTATTTCACCTCATAGGAACAGACGATGTGGGATAAAACGAAAAAGGCCCGCAAAAGATGTTTTGGGGCTGTTTTGCATTCACAGGTACTAAACATTTGATTCCTATTGACAAAATGGTACATCCCAATTTTAAAGAAAACAGCCGCCCTATAACTGAAGAGATTGGGATTTTTTTTTTATTTGTTGTATTTACGGACGCTCTTTAACAGTTCAGGTCATCAGCGTCCCATTCAATTTAGGGCGTGAAACGACCAACACATTTTGCTCAGAGGTCTCTTTTTTCAGGCTTAAGGTTCTTTTTCATGCCGTAAATGTACGACACGGGACCCACGGCTTTACTTCCCTTCCGAAGGAAGCCATACTTAGGATTTTTACACCCGAAAAAATCCATCGATCCTGGCCGGGTTTGAACCCGCGATCTTGTGTTTAAGAAGGCAAGTATGGTTAGCACTACAACACCAGGATCGACAAAGAGATTGGGAGAGTGACTGAACATTGAAAAGGCGATTTTCCAGCAAGACCTTGCCCCATGTCATGCATTGAAGAATATTAAAGACTTCAGGACTTTAAATGGTTTTCAGTAGTTGAACTGGCTTGGAAATTTACGGGATCTCAACTATATAGAAAATCTTTGGGCGATTGTCAAGAAACAGATGAGAAAAATGAACTGCATCACCAAAGAAAAGGTGATTTGTGTTTGATAACAATGTTTTTTTAATAGTGTTTAACGTTTTTACTACTGAGACACCACAGGCGGTGAACATTGATGATACATGAGATGTAATGATATATTGGGGAAGGATTTTTTTAAGGAAGGAATCGTTCCAGGGCAAATTTACAGTACCTCCCCATTGCCATTTATGAGAACTGAGGAAAACCTGGGAAAAACTTCAGTCATGGAGGACGGTTCTCCCCAGACCTCCCGATCACGAGTCCGCGCCTTAACGACCTCAGTCACCCGTGGCCATTTGTTAAAAGTGTGATTTCATAATTCAGAAATAAATTATATACGTGAGGAACTTGCTGACTGTATGCCCAAACGAGTGAAAATGATAATTAAGACCAAAAGTAGGCACATTAAGCACTAAAATCGCTGTTTAGTAAAAAGTAATATTGTTATTTTGTGAAACAATTAAAGAAATAGATAATATCTTTGTTCACGTTAATTTGCACAAGAATATGTTACTAAAATATTTAATTTTGTAAGGTTTAGCAATAATGTTCCTCCAAGATTCAAACTGACCGTCGTGCTTTCCCCTTTGTGTATTTTTGTGTACCATGCATGAAATATGTGAGTAATGGGGAGCTCAACATAAGCTGCTCTGCAAGCGTGCTCTATGCCGATTATTGGCGGGATAAAAAAAAAGGGAGCAAACAGTAGTTATGACTTCATCTAGTTAATTTATTGGATGTTGAATGACAAGCTGGGGAAATGTCACAGACATCGGGCGTTGTTCCTCTCCGAGCTTGCTATTGGCTGCCACGAAACAATACGGAGATGCAGGGAGGAGGAGGGAAAAAAAAAAAAAAAGAAAAGCTTTCTGCTCTCTCTCTTTTCCCCCGGGGGTTTTGCACGGGACTCGAACAGGGAACCCTGGGATTGAAACCCAGCACTCTGGGCACTTGCAACCGATCGATCGATGGCTGCCTGCAGATTAGAGCATGAAAAAAAGTGAACTGGTTTATCCAGTTGTATACTTTGAACCAATTATTTCGTAAAACTTAGCAACGAATTGAAAACATTTCCCTTGCATTCTTATAAATCTTAGGGTTTTCATAGAAGAACAGAATTAATGAAATAATAAAGTTAAAGGGCTCATTGTTATACTGTGAACATATCAAAACAAATGGAATGAAAGACAAGGTAGAAAAAGAGTGAGGTGTGTGTAAGTTAAACATAGTTTATAAAAATTTAAAATATTAATTTACTTTATATAAATTATCTTTAATTTAACATGACGAGCAATTTGCTTATTGTAAAGTCCGTTGCAGATTTTATGAATTTCCCTTTATCTGTTTAATGACCTGCAAAATATTTTTTTCCCCGTCGACCCTGATGGTGTAGTGATAACCATACTTGCCTCCTAAACCAAAGATCGCGGATTCGATCCCCGGTAGATGTAAAAATCCTAAGTATGGCTTCCTTCGAAAGGGAAGGGAAGTAAAGCCGTGGGTCCCGTGTCGTACATTTATAACGCGATAAAGAACCTCAAGCCTGAAAGAAGAGGTCTCTGAGCAAAATTTGTCGACCGTTTCACGCGCTGAATAGAATGGGACGCTGATGACCTGAAATGTTAAAGAGCGTCCGTAAATAAACAAAATAAAACAATAACTCACCCCAAAACATTCTCTAAGAATCATCGATTAATAGTAAACATTTAACCGTAAAAAGCAATAATTATAAGGCTTGCCAGTGCTATCAAATCTACTTAGGCATTTCTCCTTGAATCCCTGTTGGAATCAAGGCTGTTCTGTATCAGGCAAACCGGTTATTCATGCAAGTTCAAGCCTTAAAATGACAACAGCTTTAGGTATTTAATAAAGAAATCATGTACACTTGAATTTAATAAAAATCAACTAGATTGGACGATACATAAGCCGAAAAAGCGAGTCAGTAACGGAGAAACCTTTGAATGTCATGATTTGAACACTTTCAACTGTCTGTTCGTCAGACAAATTGCTTGGTTGAGATTTTTAGATTTTTTTCCTCCCTCTGAATGGAAGCAGGTAACTTTAGGCGCTAAAGTGTTTCAGGATTAATTACATTTCAGCAATTAATTAAATCATCGTATCGAAGTTGTTAGCTGTCCACATTATAGCATGTTATATGGATACTCTGGTAAGGTTAATTTTCTAGAAAAATTGCGTATGGTCATGAATGCTGCATGTTCTTGGGTAAAGCATTTAGCTTTCCATAACCCCTCTGAACGCTGAAATATGCGGAAATGTAATAGAATTAATGATGGCACAAACGAGTATATTGTCTTTCGGTCACTCAAATTGTTTAAATGCGGTAACTAACAGGTTTCCACGGTTAAGGCACCTAACAGAGTAGGCTAACGTTTGTGTTTACTTAATTTTAATGGTACCTGCAGCACCGTTTTTATCCTCGCGGCACATCATAAATTACTTAGACTGAAAGCGGCATAGCAAACGATACTTCCTTCAAAAGTGTATATACATATGCATACAGTTACAATAGAGGCACAGGTAATTGAAGATCAACACAAATACCTGTTCTTTTATATGCTGACAATATAGTGATTCTGTCTAAGACGGTAAAATGCCTGCAAAATGGCCTAAACGCATTGCAAGGTTATTGTAAACAGTGGGGATGCAAGTAAATAGACCTAAAATAAAACTAACACATTTAAAAATGACTATTTTTAAGGCAATGCTGAAAAAATTGACATATAGGGGAGAATTAATCCAGACCGTTAAACAATTTGACTATCGTGGAATAATGGAATGGAAAGTGGAATAAACGCACAGTTTTTGCCAAGAACAAGGGGAGCGGTCAACTCTCTGAGGTATTGAGCTATCTCGGATGCCGGATATGCCAGTCAAAAAGTTAAAAACTTTGTATGAGACAATGGTAGGTCCTCGTTGTTATATGCAAGAGAGGTTTGAGGATGGGATAAAATAGACGGTCTAAATAAACTACAATGTGATTTCTGGAAGCGAATTCTTAGGGAGGGGCACATCGAACTTTTTTTTAAATAGTATTTAACGCCCGTGTTCACTACTGAGGCTTCACAGGCGGTGGACACTGATGACACATGAGAAGTAATGATATATTGGGAAAGGATTTTTTTAAGTAAACGTTCCAGGGCTAGTTTAGGGACCTCCCCGACTTTTGCCAGTTATGAGGATTGAGAAAAATCTGGAAGAAACCCCAGTCAAGGAGTCGGTCCTGGTGGGGATTCGAACCCCAAACCTCCCGCTCACGAGTCCGCGCCTTAACGACCTCGGCCACCCGTGGTGGTATGTAGCTACTTTGAATATAATTGAAGGATACATGGGAAAAACAATCAAAGTCTACTTTTGTTTTGAGCCAATGGATTGCAGGTATGTACTGCATTCCAACACATTCATACAGGTAAAATGTCACATGTACGCCATAAAAATCAGCATAGAAAAAATAGTGTCCAGGGGTAAAACAACCTGAGTCCTGTGTTAAATATTTACAATGAGATCGTAGCAAGAAAGGGCGCCTCGGCCATAATAAAAGGTTTACTATTATTTGTGGTTCATAAGTATACAACACATTTGAATAGTAAAAGCGAATTTTCCCATCAGAGGCCACAGTTATATGGAATGGAACAAAGATAATGGGTTTAATAAATCAAAAAACCCACGCTGAAATTGTGATTGGAATGAACATATAAGAATTTGCCACGTGAAACCACCTCTCTTCAATATCATTGAGTGTTCCTAGGATATTTTTAAATCGTGGTCTTTGTTCCTTAATAAAAAAAAATTTTTGATTGATTTATTTAAGGACGCTCTTTAACAGCACAGGTCATCAGCGTCCCATTCAACTCAGGGCGTGAAACGGCCGACAAATTTTGCTCAGAGGCCTCTCATTCAGGCTTGAGGTTCTTTTTCGTGCCGTAAATGTACGACACGGGACCCACGGCTTAACTTCCCTTCCGAAGGAAGCCATACTTAGGATTTTTACGCCCCGAAAAAAACCCATCGGTCCTGGCCGGGTTCGAACTCGCGTTCTTGGGTTTAGGAGGCAAGTCTGGTAACCACTACACCATCAGGACCCACTTTCTTAATAAAGAATACAAAAAGATGTTTTCAATGAAGATAAAGATAAATTGCAGCTGACAAAACCTCTTCTAGAACTATAACCTGGGAGTCCCATGTTACTGTTGACAAATGTGCCGTACACAGATTGATGACCAGCCTATTCAAGTTTAATTCCACTTTCCAAGACAAAATATGATGATCTACAATGTCTGAAGAGATTCTGTTCTGAAAATGCTCAACCCTATTTAGTTTCAATGTTACCTCTGATAGATAATGAATAATTTTTATTGAAAGACTATTTTCAACACTGCTTCATTAATGTTTATATTTTTCTCAGCAATTATCTAGTATAATTTGGAACATTTATAATATGGACTTTGATTATTTTATCTATAAGTTTGTGTACTTTGACTTGTTAAGTAATATGAACAAATAACACATAGCACTAATTTCAAAATAAGGGTCTGTTATAAAACCACCTTAACAATTATTCTAAAAAAAAAAAAAAAAAACATTTCTATAATTTTGTAGCGTTTTTAAACTTCAAATTACATTTCTATAAAAATAAAAAGGGACTTTTATTGTTTTCCCTTGTACCCTACAATTTCTTTCAGCTGTTAGTGGTTTTGATCTGCTGAATTTCTATCAATTTATATGGGTAAGGTATTTATGCAATAACATAGAAAATATAAACTAATTCTCAGTAATCAGGTATTGATTGGTTGCTAAACCAGCTTCTATATTTCCTAATTGGTTGCCTATTCCCAAAAATTACACGGGAATTCTGGAACACCGTGTATAAGCTACAACACATGAACACAAAAGTCAAATATTATTTTGCAGATAGCTGGCAGTGAACGCCACTTTTGTTCGTACTCGACTAAGTTGAATTGTGTACAAATGCATGTCTTTTTTTAAACGTTTTTATTAACTTGCTTTCTTGTCTGTTCGGGTGGAATTTTGTAATTAATTTTTCATGCACTTCTAAATGAGCTACAGACTTGAAAAATTGCACCTAGGTCAGAAATGGATGACACTGCAATGTAATACGGTAATTATCATAGTTCAATGGTTCAAAAATATGGTTCTGCAGTTTTGAAAATAAAGCAGCACAATATCAAACACGAAGGTTTTAAAAAATGTAAGAGTGAATAGTAAGAACACATAAAAATATAAAATGTATAATAATCTTTATTTAAAAATTAGAACATTTGCTATGATGACTACATTACATTTATCAATACATTAAATAAATTATAGTGTAACTTGATTTATATTTAATTTCAACGTTTTATTTGAATGTAAAATTATTAGAATTCTTTTTGTTATTTTTGATAACAATATTATTTGTATTATAAAAGTAAAAGTGTATTTTGTATAGCTAAAGTGGTAAGGTACAGGATTGCATGCTGAACGGCTAGGGTTCAATCCCCAGCATTGCTGGAAGGGCTCCCTCCTCTCGTCTTGTTCACTCAGTCCATTAGAATGAATTACTAGAAGAGTTTCCCGTCGGCCTCACTGCTCGCTGCTAGTGCCGATCGGGTCAGATTAGGGGTTCACAATTATTATTTCCCTGCCTACTGTGCACATGCCTTAAATTAGGTGTCCTTAATTTTAACAATAAGAACTAATATTGCACGAAAACCTGGAAAATGAAAATATTTAGTTAAACTGATATTAAATGCAAAGGATTCAAGTTAATGAGATTAATATCTGAATGCAAGTTAAAACAATGAAAACCCCTTTCAGCAGAACAACGAAGGACAATAGAGCATCAAATTCCTACTCATACTTCCATCCTAAGCAAGGATTTCAACTAAATCAATAACTGTGAAAGAATTCAAAGTATTTAAAACACCCTTGAAGACACTATCAGCCCTTTTCCGGTATAATCGCTGTCTTAAATTAAGATGAATATTGATAGAACAAAGTAGTGTGTGCATTGTTTGAAAATTTAACCTACAATGTGGGGTCCTCAAGTAGTTTGGCAAAGAATCAACGGCCCAGTAAAAGAGCGCACTTTATTTTGTATTGAGACACTAGAGACGTTGCATTGTATTAAATGAAATATGTACACAGAGCATCGAATTCCCACTGGACGCAAAAATTTGAAGCAATCATAACAACAAGGGCATAATTATGAAGCTATTTAGTAGCCTACGCTTCAAAACTTTTTCTGGGGAATTCTGTTATTTTTTGACTCGTACTGAGTAGGATTAGGAGAGGAGTTAAATAGTATAAATAAGCACGCGATGCTACATAATGTATATATAGATAGGAAGGTAAATCCGTAAGGCCTTCACAAAACCCTTATCTGTTGTCATACCTTATCTGTTAAGCAAATAACTGTGCCTGTAATTTCCGCTCCGCTGTGTTCACTTGTTCAGATATAGTTGCATAAAGAAGGCCATGTGTAGAAGATTGTGACATGTTCAAAATGGAGTATCCAGCTGTTATTAAGTTCTTCACAACAGAAGGACTAACTCCAAATGAAATTAAACAGCGATTGGACGGTGTATATGGGGAAGCATCTCCCTCATATTCTACCGTAAAAGAATGAGCCAAACGTTTTCGAATGGGTCGAGAAAGCATTGAAGACGAAGAGCGTGCAGGTCGGCCGTTGGAGTTGTTTACTCCTGAAAACATCGGTCTTGTGGAAGGAGAAATTATGGAAGACCGACGACTCAAAGTTACAGAAATAGCAGCAAGGTTGGGCTTTTCTAAAGCAACAATCCTTCGAATTATTCATGAACATTTAAACGTTAATGAGGTTAGTGCCTAGACTTCTTTCCTCAGTCCAAAAGCAACAACGAGTCATCTGTTGTCAAGCATTTTTGGAGCTCTGCCGTTGCAACGAGAGAGAAGTTGTGCAAACCATTGTTACAGGAAATGAAACTATGATCCTCTACTATGATCCCTTGTTCAAAAGAGAATTAATGGAACTGCGTAAACCTGGCGAAACACCGCCTCTAAAGGCCAAGATCAGTCAGTGAACCAACAAGATCATGGCCACAATCTTTTGGGACTGTGAAGGAATATTCTTCATTGACTTCAAGGAGAAGAACACCACAGTAAATGTGCTGGACTATTGCACAGACTACGTGCTTCCATCAAAGAGAAAAGACGAGGAAAGCTGAGTGGTGGTGTGCGCCTTGTTCACGACAACGCGCCTGTGCACACAGCTCTTGTAGCAAAGGAAGCTGTGAAGAATTGTGGCTTCAAGGAGATCGACCATCCACCCTATAGAACAGATCTCTCCCAGTGACTATTTCCTCTTCTCAAAACTCAAGAAGGACCTTCGAGGAAGGAAAGAAGTGATGGGTGCTGTTAGTACCCATTTTGCAGTCAAGAATTCTGACTATATTTGGGGGAGGTAATTAAACATGTGAGAAGTGTATTGAAATAAAACTTAACTGAAAAGTGAAATGTAGTTTTTGTTTTTATCGTACCTAGAAAATGGTTAGGCCGGAAAATCATGGATCTACCCACGTACCAGTGTTGCTTTTCACTGATGATCTTATAACAGGAGTAGTAATTACTTAATTTTGTGCAGAATGGGATGTGATGATGAATAGTAAAAAAGCAAAGATAATAGTATTTTAAAAAGGAATAAAATTAAGAAAATAAGAGAGATGTTTTATAAATAGAGACCAAATGGAGGCAGTGGGAGAATTTGATTATTTGGGGGTGAAATTTACGAGTAACAGATGGTGGGAGATACAGTCTAAATGTGTACAAGCTAAAGGTAAATTATCTGTGAAATTGTCAGAATATGCTTGTGTAAAGTTCCCACATTGCCAATGAAAGACTATATGAGGCTATGGGTGAGTCAAGGATGATGTATGCAGTAGACATTTGGGGAGTGTCAAAGGGGAGGACAAAAGTCTATGTGATACATAGAATGTTTTGTGTAGGAGTTTTTGAATTATCGAAAAGTTCGCCGAGAGGGGTGAGTTTGGCAGAACTAGGAAGGAAAGGTATAATAGTGGAGAGAATCTTGAAATATTGGTATAGATATTGCAGATATACATGTCAAAGAAATGTGTTGGGAAGTGAGAGTTAGTTTGGGGAGATGGGGAAACTCTTAGAAGAAATTCATAAGAAAGTACACTTAAGAAATGTAAACTCTCAACAAAAATTTGAAATTATATCCAAATAAATTGCTATAATGTAAATATCGCTGGTATTATGAGACGTACGCTTCAACAGTTTTCTCAATTTTTTAAAAATACAACATATGACTTTTTTTAAAATCTTTAAGGCGCTTAAAACTCCGAGCTCATTTACGCCATTATTAATCCAATTCATTCTTCCTTCTGGTATACCAAACTATAACATCTTTATCATCACTACTAGCGTATCCTATGGGCGTCTCCGCCTCAGAAGTCCGCTACAATACTGCGATGCCAGGGTGCAATACCCACCAATTTTTGAGAACAATGGGCTGGTATGGGGGGGATTGTGTTACAAGTTGTGATATCTTGTTACCTCTCTTTCTGGCATTGTAATGTTGCATGTACACTCACTGGTTTATTTTTTCCGTTTTCTTCTTCAATTCTGCGTCGTAACTTAAGTCAAAGGCTACCCAAAAGACGCCCATAGGAAATGTCAGTGGTGGCAAAGATGGTATACCAGAAGGTTGAAATGTTTTATTAAGTATGTCGTGATTAGATTATTGTTCTGGGTTACGTAAGATATAGAATGAATGTTGTTTAACGCCCGTTTTTGCTACACAGGCACCACAGGCGATAGACACTGTTGATAACATGAGATGAAATGATGGATTTTTTAATTTTTTTTAAGGAAGGAAACGATCCAGGCCTAAGTTTAGGGTACCTCTCCGGCATTTACTATTTATGAGGACTGAAGAAAACCTGGAAAAAACCTGTCAGGGAGGACGGTCTGGCGGGATTCGAACCCCAGACCTCCCGCTCACGAGTCCGCACCTTAACGACCTCAGCCACCCGTGGCGGTCGTAAGATATAGAGATTTTGCTTTATTTATTTATTTATTTATTTATTTATACTTCAATATTAAACATTTAGTTTCTATAGTTCTTCTAAGCAGACGCCGTTTCAGTTTACCGTTTAGCATGACTAGTATATTTGCCTGCTTACTATCAAAAAGTAAATACGGCGTATATATTAGGTTCCACAAGGGGGAAAATTTGTGTTGAACACTGAAACATCTGCAGGTGTAGGCGGTAAATGCGAGAGGAGAGAGCAGTTACTTGCTCATGACCTACCCTAAAGTAATACTTTCGTCCTAGGTCAGGCTGTCAAGAAAATTGAAACAGGAGAAAGCATCAGGCATACAGCGCCAAGTGTCTGCTTGAGATAAATTGCTTAGGCGTGGTTTTTTGTTTTCTCTAGCCCTGAAAAGGCAATTGTGGTAGGTATCTCCTTCACCATTAATTAATTCCATTCATCGTAAAAGGAAAATGCATTATGCTGTCTACTAAAGGTGGTAATAAATTGGTCTGATCTAGATATAATTTATATTATTGCCTGAGACACGTGCTCACTGCAACCTGTAACAAATATATACTTTTCTCTAAAAGTGATTCAAAGCACTTCATTGATTTCAGTTATATCTCTTTTTATAAAATATTATTTAATGCATTGTGAAAGCATCTACAGGAACTTTATGCTTTTTACATAGACAATAGCTTAATTTCAAGAATAGTACAAACACGAGGGAAGGTCCGTTAGTTTCAAGCCTAACCATTTTCTAGATATGATAAAGACAAAAAATATATTTCACTTTTCAATACAGATACCCTTTATTGCAATACACTTCTCACGTCTTTGAATTTACATTATTATCCCCCCCCTAAATAGAAATCTTGTCTGCAAAATGGGCATAAACAGCATCCATCGTTCGGTACCTTAAATTTCCTTCCTCGAAGGTCTTTCATGACTTTTGAGAAGAGGAAATAGTCACTAGGAGCTAGATCTGGGCTGTAGGATGATGGTCGTTCTCCTTGAAGTCACCACATTTCTTCTTCTTCCTTTGCAACAAGAGCTGTGTGCACAGGCGCGTTGTCGTGAAGAAGACGCACACTACCACTCAGCTTTCCTAGCCTTTTCTCTTTGATGGAAGCATGCAGTCTGTGCAGTAGGCCAGCATAGTACACCCCATTTACTGTGGTGTTCCTCTCCTTGATATCAATGAAGAGTATTCCTTCACAGTCCCTAAAGTTTGTACCCATGATCTTGTTGGTTGATTGAGTGACCTTGGCCTTTAGAGGCGGTGCTTCACAGGTTTAAGCCACTCCATTGATTCTCTTTTAGACAAGGAATCATAGTAGAGAACCATAGTTTCATTTCCTGTAACAATAGTTTGCACAACTTCTTTCTCGTGGCCAAGGTAGAGATCCAAAAATGCCTGACACGATGACTCGTTGCTGCTTTTGGACTGAGGAAATAAGTCTAGGTACCCATCTTGCACTAATCTTATTCATGTTTAAATGTTCATGAATAAATCGACTGAAGGACTGTGGTTTTAGAAAGCCCGAACCTTGCTTCTATTTCTGTAACTTTGAGCTGCCGGTCTTCCATAATTTCTCCTTCCACAAGACCGATGTTTTCAGGAGTGAGCAACTCCAAGGGTCGACCTGCACGCCCTCTGTCTTCAATGCTTTCTCGGCCCATTTGCAAAAGTTTGGCTCATTCTTTTACGGTAGAATATGAGGTGAATGCTTCCCCATATACACCGTCCAATCGCTGTTTAATTTCACTTGGAGTAAGTGCTTCTTTTGTGAAGAACTTAATAACAGCTCGAAACTTCAGTTTGAACATGTCACAATCTTCTACACATAGCCTTCTTTATGTAACTATATCTGAACAACTGAACACGGCGGAGTGGAAGTTACAGCTGCAATTATTTACTTAACAGATAAGGTATGACAGCATATAAGAATTTTGTGAAGGCCAGTGCAGAAACTTATGGACCTATCCTCGTACATGTTGGTACACAGAATAATTGATGCATATGAAATATAATTCTTACTTTGATTTCAATTCCGTACTAGATGAAATAAAACAAAATTCCATTAAATTTTACTTTAGGATAATTTACTTAAATTACTACATTAAATTTTACTTTAGGATAAGTTTGAAATGTCGCTAGCACGGCAGGACTGCCCCTGTAAAAGATAACCAGCAAGTGTAAATCTAGCAAATAATAAAGCATATACATTTTTCACTGTATTTCAAAAATTTATAAAGCTATCAATATGAAATTTTTATGAGATGTTAAGAGTACTTCACTAAAGATAGTTTGTAAATTTTAATCTCTAATGAACGTAAATTTTTTTTAAACAAAATGTCTTATTTCTGGATACTTAAATTTTAACATAATATGATTTTTCTCAACATTGGCCAGACAAATCTCATTGAAAATTTACACACACATTATGTGTGCAAATGTGAAGTGTGATAACTATAAGTATTTATTTTTCACTATTGGTTAATAAAAATCAATACCAATAATTTTTTTTTTTCAAAATTTAAAAATTAATTTCTTTTCAAGCAACTAGCATAGATGTATTATTCTAGTTCCCAGAATAGCATGCTGTCTGCAGTTTAAGTAAAAATATCCAATTCCACCAATAGTTTATAAGAAAAATGCATTATTGTGTCACAGATTTTTCAGGTTTTTTAACAAGATTTTATTTCGGTTTAAATTATTTTTTAAAAAACTTTTTATATGAATAAGAGATTTAAAATTTACAGTGTATCTTTAGTTAAATTTTCTCAATATCTCTCAAAAATGTCATATTGATAACTTTAAAATTTTTGAAATATCGTGTAAAATGTATAGTGTTGCATTATTTGCTAGATTTGCACTTCCTGATTACCTTGAATAACCGAAAAATTTTACTTCCGTTAATAGTAACATCCTTTAAAAAACTTTATAGCTGTAGATGAAACGCCGATGTTATCCGAAAAGGATAATTTCAGCATTTCACTTAAGTGTTGTTAATAAATCGAGCTGATATGACTATAAAATAAATACGATTAAATCTGTATAAACATTGTTTATTCCCTGATATCGTTCTACTAGCGAATTCTGCTTATTTCCCCATATTTTGTTTTATTATTATTTTTTGATTATTTTTTACTAATCTATTCCAATCTATATTGATAGTACCTTTAATTAAAAAAAAAAGAAATATTTCAATAATATGCACGCGCATACACGCACACATGTAATATAAAAGAAAAAGAAAAATAAAGTAACCATATTAACAATGTAACAAATTAACAGTTATTATAAAAGCAGAAAAGTATAAAACACCAAGAGAAAGTCACACGTGTAATCTCTATATCTCAAACTCGTTGAGTTCTTCTATGGCAAGAAGACAAGTGAAGGTGATAAAAGTAAATATTGAGTATCAAAGGTAACGTTATGCATGGAAACAGATGAAACTATCAATAAAAGTCTGTGGGGAAAAAAAATGAATGCGTTAAGATTTAAACCAGGTGGCATACGCGCTTTATGTAAAAATATAGCTGCCATTTCTCTATCTCTGAGTAAACTTTCAGAGCTATGAGTACTAACGCATCAATAAGTGTTAGATTAAAGGCATCATCAAAATCCTTACAGTGAGATAAAGCATGTTGGGCAACCGGCAAGGGAGACTTGGTTTTAACAGAACGTTTATGATTGTCCATACGTAGCGAAACAACAGTAGGAGTTAAACCAATGTAAAATGCTTTGCAAAGCTTACAAGATAACACATATACGACGTTCTTGGAATAACAAGTAGCAAATGAAGAAATGTTAAATCCTCTGGATAAATTAGGGCTATGGAATGAATTGCAGGACATAATTAGCGCACAGGTTTTACATTTAGGGCGTTGGCAAGGATATGAGCCACCAAAGGGACGTGGTAAATGCGGAGGGGATAGGTTACGGCGAAATATACTTTTAAGGTTACGGGGTGTTCTGAAAGTAAGGCGGGGTACAAATTTAGAAAAATCATTTAAAGATGAATACATTAACTAAGTATCGTGACATTCTTTCAAAATAGGTCTGATGCTTTCAATTCCAGGTATGAAAGTCGTAACAAGGTTAATGAAGTTCTTATGGCATTGGAAGGTTTTGTGTGCTGGGATTATACGTATGTTTCATCAAGTACAGCTCTGGCGACAGAAGCGAGAACTAAGTCGCGTGTTATTGTCGTCAACTTGTGAAGAGCAGGGAGATGCTGGACGTATATGGAGAATGTGTTTGGACCGTAGCAACATCTGGTGGAGTACGTTCTTTGAAGGAGGCCGTGTGAACCTTTTTGACTCGCCATATTCTGGACGACCAGTAACAGCTGCAACTCAACGGAATGTTACAACCATTGAGAATGCAAATCTAAACGACCGTTGGATCCTTGTCGGTGTGTACAGTACGGTGTACGATATCGTACATGAAGTACTGGATTTTCGTAAAATTAGTGCCTACTGGATACCGAAGAACCTGACAGAACCTGGATAGAAACGCGAGAGAATGATGACATGTTTGAGCACTTATGGCGTTATGTACTTGCTTTCTCAACCCAGGATCGCGGGTTCGATCCCGGCAAAGATCGATGGATTTTTTCGGTAAAAATCCTAAGTATGGCTAACTTCGGAACGGAAGTCGTGGGTCCCGTGTCATACATTTACGACACATAAAACATCTTAAAACCTGAAGGAAGAGGCTTCTGAGCAAAATTTGTTGGCCGTTTCACTCCCTGAATTTAATGGGATGCTGATGTTTTGAGATATTAAAGAGTGTCCGTTTAATAAATCAAATCAAAAAATGCTGCAGAGGGACACGTCGTACTGGTTATGAGCCCTGGGCGTACCATTACAGGCCTCAATGGAAGAGGAACTTCCCGGTTCTATAGCAAAGAAGACATTTAAGATGATGCAATCTGCGAAAAAAAGGTTTTAGTGGCCTGTTCTGGGATATGCTGGTGTTCTATTGGTGGAATTTCTTACTGGTACACAAAGCACCTGTCCTTCGTGACAAACAAATTGCTGCAAATGTCAGACTGTACCATGATAATGCTCGTCCCCATGTTGTGGCTTCTGTCAGTACTAAAACCGCGAAATTAGTTGGGAGGTGCTCCGACACTAAAGAACTGTGCGTCGATGATTATACTATCAAAAGACAGAGTTCTATGAATAGAATGCATTTATTTAACCCCCTGTAATAATAAAACTGACAGAAGAGTTATAAGCTGCTATGTGTGTCAAGACATAACTACAAGTGATCATCGCTTTTGATTAGACATGGGAAGAGTAGGCATAGGAAACTAATACGAAGAACGGAGACAAAATTGTGCACAGGAAAATTGGGAAAATTGATAACTGCAACTTAGTACACCAAGGAATATGAGTTGATCAGGAAGCAGATAACGTAACGAAGATAATAAAAACAGTAATTGATAAAACGGTTCCAATTATTAAAATTAACAAATATTTGGATAAAGTGTGGACCGGCGCACTCCAGAATATTAGAAGACAGACGAGAAAATAGAGAAGACTTTATCAAAAGACGGTCTTTGCAGAGAAAAGAATAAATAATTCAAGAAACCAGCAATAGTAGTAGTAATGGACGTTTTATTGTACCAGTTTTAGAATATAGTGAAATACAACTGTCGCATGGGTCTTAACGGCCGTTCACGCTAATGTCGTCCTTGTAACAATCAAAATGGCCATACACATACATACAAATATATAAATACTTCGATATATTTACGTCTTCTATTAATAATTTTATATGCAAATACATAAACATGATGGAACCCTGGCATTTGAGCCTCCCTTCCATTTACTCACATCCCCTCTCCAACTCCCCCTCTTCACTATAGCCATTAGCCTTTTTGTCGGGTCTTCTCTAGAAATATTCCCAAATTGTGTATCTCGCTTGTACCAACACTTCCCGGCAAATGTTTAAACTTCTATTGGAATTCATTAATTGCGGTGATAAATGCTCATTTCTTAAAATCTCCGTTTCCCTGCATTCTGTCAAATATGCCTCCAGGTATCGCTTTCTCGTCACAATGGGCAAATTCTTTCCTCGAGAGCATTAACAGTTTTGGTTCCTTTCCAAGCCCCTTATCTGAACCATGCGAGACCGCTTCTTTCTTCTCTGCCACAGATATCTAAATAATGTGCCCTCCCCCACATCGAATGCATTTGAGCCTGTAGGTTAAGCGATACTTTTTCTGCGCATTGAGATAAAATATTTTGTCTATCTATATTTCGCAAACGTCTGTTAACTATTTTCCGACTATTTCGTGTAATGTTCACTCCCCTTAACCAAATATACCTCAATCCAATTTTGTGTAAGCCATTTCTTTATTTTTGATGCCAATCCCCTATCCCCCCCCCCCAAGCAAGCAAAACAAAGATTTAAAAACTTACTGGTTGAAACAAGATATAACTCATGGAAAATTTTCAGAAAATAATTTAAACATGAATGCTTGGGGGATACCCTATAAAATTGTAATGGACAAAATTTAAAAAACAGTACTTTAAAACTGGACTATGGAACAATGACAACTGACTGGGGAAACTTCTTAAACTTTTTTTACATGGTGATGAAATACAGTCAGACACAGAAGAAAATACATTAAAAAGTATTAATATGTACCGAGACCACATTTATATAAAGTCATTTAATATTACTAAAATGGAACTAATTATTCAAAAATTGCTGTTCCTGATGAAATAACAAATGAAGACTTAAAATGTCTGGAAGACAAATTAATACCTTTCTTGTTTAAACTTCTTAATGAATGTTTATGACTGGGAAGCTTCCTAAATTGTTGGAAATAAGTCAAATTAATAATAAAAAGGTCGTGATAAAGACCTAAAGGACCCAAAATCATACCGGCCAATTTGTTTACTGAATACAATGGGAACCTTTTGAACAGCTAATTGGTAAAAGAATCACTGAATATAGGACAATGACTTTGGCTTTAGGAAGGGAAAATCCACCGAAAATGCAATAAAGGCACTAAAAACATTACAAAAATTTAAATCTAAACACGTAAGAGGGATTTTTGTTAACCTATCAGGGACGTTTGGTAACCTATGGAGGCCGTTCCTTTTTGAAATATTAACAGAAAATAACTATCTAACAAGTCTTTACAACTTAATAAAATATTATTGCAACAATAGGAAGGTGAAAGGAAAAGTAGAGACAATTATAACAAAGGGGTGTCACTAGGGGTTAGTCCTAGGATCAATTTTCTGAGACATAATTCTTGAAACACTATTGGACAGGTTGCAAGAACACTCGGACACAGTTAACACCATGGCATATGCCGATGATGTTATTTTTACAATTGAAGCAAAAATTGAAGATAGGTAGAAATAAAAGCTAACAAGCTAAAACTCTGGGTGCAGTAATTCGAAATTACAAATAGTTCCAGCAAAATTAGGATATGTGATTCTAAAAATAAGCTAAAAAGAGACCTAACCATTTTAATAGTAATTAACGCCCGTTTTTACTACTGAGGCACCACAGGTGGAACCCGTTCATAAAATGGAATAATGAGGTAATAAGGAGGCTAAAACAAGTTAAGTATTTAGGAATATTAATTGGACGAAAAATTATATTTCCCAAATCATACTCAATATACAAGAACACAACCGGAGAAAAAAAGCAATGATGCAATTGACAGGGATAGCTCAATCAAGATTCAATATAACACCAAACACAATATCAATGTCACAACAGTATATTTGCAGCTATTACTGCCGATGTGGTTGGACTATGGGCCCATAGAATGAATGATATGTTAACTAAGAAGAACTCAGCGGAAAATAATGCTAACACACACTGACGAAGTAAGACAATACCACGGATATTTGGCCGATTTATTATCTAATAAAGCTAAGGGCCAAGGTTACCGTTCGGCTCCCAACGGTTAATTTTAGTCTAAGTAGTTAGCTGGCTATCAGCTATTGGTTATCTCACTGGTTCCCAGTAGACGGCAATTTTATTTTTGTGATATAACTATAATTATAGATCATTATCAGTAAAATTATTATGTACAGTGGAAATTAACTCATTAATACATGATAAAATTTGCAAATATACGTCTCGGTATGGGCAACAAAGTATCGGGATGAGGTATTGCAGATTTTATTGTATTTTATTTTAATTGAAACTAGTGTCATGATAGGGAAAATGTGTTGAAAGACTTGGCTCCTTTGTTAAAAAATAGGTAAAGGATGTTTTATTGTGTGTGTGTGTCGGCCCTGGTGGTGTAGTGGTAACCATACTCGTCTTCTAAGCCTGCGGGTTCGATCCCGGCCAGGACCAATGGATTTTTTCGGGCGTAAAAATCCTAAGTATGGCTTCCTTCGGAAGGGAAGTAAAGCCGTGGGTCCCGTGTCGTACATTTACGGCACGAAAAAGAACCTCAAGTCTGAAAGAAGAGGTCTCTGAGCAAAATTTGTCGGCCGTTTCACACCTTGATTTGAATGGGACGCTGATGACCTGAGATGTTAAAGAGCGTCCGTAAACAAATCAAATCAAATTTGTACATATTTCTGTGTGTGTTCGTTCTCTCTCTAGCGGTCGCAATTTTTGTTTTTTTTTATCAAGGAAACTTGACACATAACCATCAATTAACAAACGATTCGTTGAATTCGTTAATCGGCAACGAAACTCTGTATATAACATTTAAATATAACAAGAAAAAAAAAGTTTCTGAAAATAAGCGAAATCAGACTATTAGGAGGATGAGGTTGCCTGCAACTCAAAATTTAAAAATCGCTCTATTGGTATTAATATGTTTTTTTCGCTTCGAAACTCCATTTATGTCATTTAAATGTATTAAGGAAAAGGGTTTCTGAAAATCGGGCAATTAGAGGGGGTTATCTGAAACCCAAAATTAAAAAAATCGCCTTAGTAGCACCAATTAATTTTTTACAATAAAATTCTGCACATACCATTTAAATAAAAATAAGATTTTTTTTCATTTTCAATTATTGAAGAACAAATGAGGGTTAAACTGAAATTTACAAATCGCCCTAACGACCGAAATATTATTTTTAATGATACTTGATACTATGCCATTGAAATAAAATCAGGAAAAAATTGTGAAATTTAGCGAAATTGGAGTATTAGCAAGGGGGTTACTCAAAATTTAAAATTCGTTCTAGCCGCATTGATATTTGTTTCGCAACAAAACTCTGTTTATACCATTTAAATAAAATAAGAACAAAATATTTCCTGAAAATCAGTGAAATCGCACTATTAAGAGAGGGAATTTAAAAATCGCTCTAGTGACATTAATATGTTTTTCGCAACGAAACTGCGTATATATCATTTAAATAAAAAAAGAAAAATAGTTTCTGAAATCAGGGAAATCTGATTATTAGAAGTGAGGAGTTTACCTGAAACGCAAAATTTAAAATTTACGCAATTGCTTTTCCGCAACAAAAATCCTCATATACTATGTAAATAAAATAAGAAAAATATTTCTTGAAAATTATGGAAATCCGGTTATTAATAGTGGGGGTATACATGAAATCCAAAATTTAAAAATCGGTCTAGCGGCACCAATATTTGTTTCTTCACAATTATTTTCGGTATGTACCATTTTAATAAATGAGAAAAATTGTTTCTGAAAATTAGGGAAATTGAACTATTAGCAAAAAAGGTATACTTCAAAAACGAAATTTAAAAAGTGTTTTGCGTTTAATTTTCTCTATATTGTTTTAAAATAAAAGTACAAATTAATGAGCTTATAAACTGCATTTTTAAAGATACATATGTTTTATATTTAACAAAGGCATCGTCGTGAAGAGAGCAAATATGCAATATTAATCTAATATGTGTTTGAGAATTATATTTGTATATAAGAGCGCTCTGCAATAACCTTCAGAAAACGTTTTCGTTACATTTTTTTACTACAATAACATTTAAATTAAATTTCAAAGCCAATGAAAATCCATGGAACTTTCGATTGTTTTTATTTGCTTTGTACATTGTATTTGTTATGGAATAGTAACATGATTTTGTTTTATTGAAACATTTGAGCATCATCTTCTTAAATACGCAATGTAACTCGAAACTTTCTGTTGTTTCTCTCTATTTTAGTGAATGTAAAGATATCAAGGGCTCAGTTCATAAACATGATTACGTTTAAAAATGTTTAGAAATACCCACACAGTATAGCTTTGTCTTTCAGTGGTTATACATTTAATTTAATTTACAGCATATCATTAATTTTTGTGGTTTAATCTCAATAATAATAATAATAATAATAATAATAATTCTAATTTATTAATTAAAAAGGTCATAATTTGGACATTGCATTCTTTTAGTTTAGGCAGCTCCTGCGTTACGGATTTCTTCTGTTTCTCGGAGCGCAATACAGAGCAGAATTCAACTTGAAACTACAAAATGACTATTGACCGAATTTTCAAATTACCATTATAAATATTTTTTTTCTAGTGTAATTTTAAGCATTGAAAGCTGAAATATATGTTAAAAGCTAGGCAGCTCAAGACTGAAAGTCGAAAGAGCGATGCACAACACAGCGTACTTCTTCAATATTTGCTGCTACATTTTCCCCTAACGTTCATCTCAATGCAGGAGTGGTTGCATTTTTAGCTCTTCCCTATAGCGTCTGTTCGTTTTACACTCCATTTAGTTTCGCCAGCTGTTCTGCTTCAGCCGCTATCCAAGTTTCTCTTTGGTTCTGAGGGTCCAGGCTTCAATGCCATACCACAATACAATGCCGTTTATAATCTGCATTCAAGGCTTATGGAACTAAAGAATTATATTATTATTATTATTATTATTATTATTATTATTATTATTATTATTACTGTAATCGACTGCTTGAATTAGGCCTAAAGTTTATTGCAGTTCTTATACAGGCGATGATGAGCTACCCAGCATTAGACCACATGCATTAGAAAGCATATGCATTGGACAGTTGTATTAAAATGCACTTATGCCTGAAGAGGAACTTCAACCCTTCCCCTATTTTAGAAGCTATGGCCTCAAAGAACATGGATGTTAGAATACGTCTTAACGTAATAATTAGATTGTATAGAAATTGTCAGATGTTAGATATCTGTTAGACTCTCTTCACTATGCCATTAGGAGCATAAGGTACTCTATTTTCCTTCTGGTATATGCCACAATAATCCCCCAACATAATGCAAACATTTTAGCTCATATTTAGCAGACTTGCTGAGTATGTACCGTACCTTTTCTAGGTATTATAAAGACAAAAACTAAATTTCACTTTTCAATATAGTTACCCCACTCAAAAAAAAAAAAAAAAAAAAAAGTCAGAAGTTTTGTCTGCAAAATGGGCATAAACAGCATCCATCACTTCTTTGTCACACTTAAATTTCCTTCCTCGAAGGTCCTTCTTGAGTTTTCAGAAGAGGAAATAGCCACTGGTAGCTATATATGGGCTGTAGGGTGATGGTCGATCTCCTTGAAGCCACCACATTTCTTCATCTTCCTTTGCAACAAGAGCTGTAAGCACAGGCGCGTTGTCTTGAAGAAGACGCACAGGACCACTCAGCTTTCCTCGCCTTTTCTCTTTGATGGAAGCACGTAGTCTGTGCAGTAGGCCAGCATAGTACTCCCCATTTACTGTGGTGTTCCTCTCTCTCCTTGAAGTGAATGAAAAATGTTCCTTCACAGTCCCAAAAGATTGTGGCCATGATATTCTTGGTTGACCGAGTGACCTTGAACCCTAGAGACCAGGTTTACGCCTGCCGCTCCATTGATCTCTTTTGTACAAGGGATCATAGTAGAGGACCACAGTTTCATCTCCTGTAACAATGGTTTGCAGAACTTCTCTCTCGTTTCCACGGCAGAGCTCCAAAAATGCCTGACAACAGAAGACTCGTTGCTGCTTTTGGACTGAGGAAAGAAATCTAGGCACCCATCTTGCACTAACCTTCTTCATGTTTAATGTTCATGAATAATTGGAAGGACTGTTGTTTTAGAAAGGTCCAACCTTGTAGTTATTTCTGTAACTTTGTGCCATCGGTCTTCCATAATTTCTCCTATCACAAGAGCGATGTTTTCAGGAGTGAGCACCTCCAAGGGCCGACCTGCATACTCTTCGTCTTCAATGCTTTCTCGACCCATTCGAAAACGTTTGGCTCATTCTTTTACGGTAGAATATGAGGGAATGCTTCCCATATACACCGTCCAATCGCTGTTTAATTTCATTTGGAGTAAGTCCTTCTTTTGACTTAATAACAGCTCGAAACTCCATTTTGAATGTCACAATCTTCTAGCCTTCTGTATGCAATTATATTTGAACAAATGAACTCAGCGGAGAGGAAGTTACAGCTGCAATTATTTGTTTAACAGTTAAGGTATGACACCAGATATGGGTTTTGTGAAGGCAGTAGTCCTTATCGGCAGGTCGGAAACTTATGAACCTAATTTCGTAAGTAGTTGCATTCTTTACTAATGCTCCATTTCATTTGCTTGATATTACTTTTTAGTTTCAATCAAAAAAAAAAAATCCTATCACTGGTATTATTTCATTTCACGATGTCACCTTAATATCTCTTTTACGTAAGAACTGGTGTTTTCGCTGTCTATGTGTGTCGGTCCTGGTGGTGTAGTGGTAACCATACTTGCCTTCTAAACCCAAGATCGCGGATTTTTTCGGGCGTAAAAATCCTAAGTATGGCTTCCTTCGGAAGGGAAGTAAAGCCGTAAGTCCCGTGTCGTACATTTACGACACGATAAAGAACCTCAAGCCTGAAAGAAGAGGCCTCTGAGCAAAATTTGTCGGCCGTTTCACGCCCTAAACAGAATGGGACGCTGATAACCGTTGATGTTTAAGAGCGTCCGTAAATAAATCAAACAAAAAAAAAACTGTTTATATAGTTTACACTTTCATCAATAATATCAATGTGAATTATTTTCAGAAATGTACAATTCCTCAGCGATATTCTTTACAGTCCTCTTGGGGTCTGGAAGAATTTTTACAACGTTTTTCTCTTTGTTTTGGAAGTTTTAGCACACTCACTTTTACACTACAGTGTAACTTTTTACCTTCCAATAAAAAAAAAAAAAAAAAAAACTCGTGCACTTCTTTTGGTTGGTCGAGGTCACTGCCTTCCAACCCTTTCTGTTCAGATTCTCTAATGTGGTTTTCTAATCCAATGCATTTCCTCACTCAAACCTGTAAAATCCGCTTAGGTTTTATTACCACTTTCTTCATTACGAATGTCCTCATGCGATGAATCCTTTGAATGAAAATAAATAATAATAAAAAAACATACCTATCTACATAGGCATATTTAAAAATTGATAACATACGAATTCGGAAAATGATAAAGTGCATTTTAATGGTTATTATACTTACCTTTACATATTGCTGACTAGCACAACCAAGCAAGTACCCGTCAACAGGAGCATGCGTGTGTTGTACTTTTTGCAACACCCGACAGCTCCTTACTTAGAAAGCAATACCCCAACTGAGAACGTTAAGCAAAGAAACAGCAACCGTCATCACATAATCGAGTAATCGTCAACAATGGAATAAATCGCATAGGTAACCCAATAGCTCAATGTTGTGACACCGATTGTTGTACATTTTACAACAACGCGCATGCAGGAATGTTAAACAAACACACGTCAATTACAATATTGAAAACGAGGTTTAAAATCTTAAAGTCGTATTGATTAAATGTAGATTTCACACTCTCATCTCTACCCAGCCCTAGCTTTCAATAGATCAGGGGTTGCGAAAAGGGCAACCCCATACAATTGACATATTTTTTTTGTCCAAATTCAAACAGAAATATCAACAGTCTAGGATTGTGGAAACGGAAATGACGATAATAATGAATCTCTTTAAATAACGTTGGTTTTAAGTTTATTTCTCAATATCTAAATTGACGTGTTTTTATATAAATTACATTTAAATTAAATAGCTGTTCAGATTAAAATGTTTTAAATGAAAGTTCTGTACATGCGATTGTCCCAGAATTGTTGTATAATTTCCCGGAATAAACAAACCAAAGTGCGCCGTAAGGGAATTGTTCTCTTGGTTTCACTAGTTATTACTGTGTAAATATTTAACTCATATGAACTGACACTAAAATGAGCAGTTCAGAGCCAATAACAAATAAACAAATTATAGTTACTATAGTACGCGAGTAAAGCAAATAATAAATATACATTAATAATGGATTGACTTTCAGTTTTGTGGTTTATTTGTAATAAAAATATTATTAAAGGAAAGAAACGTATATAATGGCAGATATTTTTCAGTCTTAAAATTCCTGTAAGATGCAGCGAAAAAAGCATGCGTGCCGTTATTTGTTTTATTTACAGACGCTCTTTAACATCTCAGGTCATCAATTAAGGGCGTGAAACGCCCGACAAATTTTGCTCACAGGGCTCTTATTTCAGGCTTGAGGTTCTTTAACATGCCGTAAATGTACGACACGGGACCCACGACTTTACTTCCTTTCCGAAGGAAGCCATACTTAGGAATTTTATGCCCGAAAAAATCCATCGGACCTGTCCGCGATCGAACCCGCGATCTTGGGTTTAGGAGATGGCGATAATGGGACACTATATATATAAAAGTTGGTTACTTCTTTTTGTAAACCCTTAAAACATTTATATTTTATTAAAATATTAGATATTTAACAATATGGCAACGCGCCCATCAATTAAATGTACCGCCTATAAATTCATTGAACACCCCAAAGTTTCATGCAATACAACCCAAGTAGTGAATGTTGCAATGAAAACTTGTATCAAGATCTAACAAGCTTATTAATTTTTTGAGTAGTGTTTAACGTCCGTTTTTACTACTGTGACACCACAGGCGGTGGACACTGATGATACATGAGATGAAATGATAAATTGGGAAAGGATTTTTAAGGAAGGAAGCGTTCCAGGCCTATGTTTAGGGTACCTCCCCGGCATTTGCCACTTATGAAGAATACCTGGAAAAAACTCAGTAAGGGAAGACGGTCCTGGTGGGATTCGAACCCCAGACCTCCTGCTCAACGACCTCGGTCACCTGTGATGGTGACACGGGTGAAGACAATACCACCATAACTATTGTCATAATCTTTACATTAACCAGAGATGATCAACAGAATTGATTCCGTAGTACTTTGTTTTAATTTTGGTAATAAAGTAAATATGCCATAAATTATAGTGATTTATACTTTTTATTCAATAATAAAGTTACTTGACCTCCTGTTTTAGTTTTTTTAAATATAAAAATGTCCGAAATATATCACGTGGTCTACAGGGCCGCCCCTTGATGGGATTGGTTTCCCTCTGTACCTGAGAATTGGTGCCCCCCTCTGACCGTACCCTCGACGTGTATTATTGACCACTTCATATGCCGCTCTGCCCCCACGTAGCTTGTATTCCACCCCAGCAACTAGATTGCTCGGGTCTATTGAACTAGTCGGGAACTGAACTACTGTCCCGGGGATGCGAAGCCAGTCTAGCTGAGGGGATCGATTTACAACCTACGATTTTTTTTATTGTTGACTCAGAGTTAAAACGCGGCCATCTTTGCCTGCGCCTCATACCTGTGCAATCTGTTGCCGAAACAATCACCGTCAGTTTGACTTCTATTGCACACGTCGTCTTTGCTACAGAAAGCTGAAGGTTAGTAATGCTTGAAGATCTCCTTGTTGCTTGTATCTTTCTTTCTTCAATACTCTGTTGATAGCTACCGCGTTAAGATCACTTGCGAAAACTCTTTGTAGCATGTTATTAAATAGAAGGCAAGTGCTTTTCTAAGAACGATACGTGTTATTTGTTTAAGACTATAGGTGCGCACGCAAATTTTCTATTCTATTATAGTAGCGAAAAACTGTGTTTAGACTTGTGATATTCTATAAATTGCTTTCTGAACAATATTTTCTTTTCATAGAAACATAAAAACATAAAATAGTATCACTACTATAAAATATTTATATAGATCTAAATGAATATTAGTCCATTAGAGTAAATTTCTTCTCCTTATATTAGTTGATTTTCTATAGTACCTGTTATAAACAACAGATGGCAGCTCAAAAATACTAATTTTTTTAACGGTTGAAGCGATTTATAAATATGGCAGCTAGTTTTGGTTTTAATGCATACCATTGTTTTGTTCTTGCATTATGCAAGCAGTAATTAATTTATTTTGTGAACATTACAGATTTCCTAATTCATCAGATACAATATCCTTACAATTACAAAATAATGAAAAAGAAAAACAGAACACTTTAAATCAAATATGGCAAACTTTTACAATTACAAATAGGCAAAAAAGTTTGCAATGTTGGTACATGATAAGTTTGTAATAATCGCAGGATAAAGCGAAAGTGATAATATTCATATTGATATATTAATAGTTAAATAATGTAATTTATTATATAATGTTTGCATTCTAAGCACAGAAGAATATTTATATGCATCATATTAACCCTTGGAATAAAAAAGATATTATGAAATCGGTTTGGTGTGATATTTGGAGCATTAATTTGTTTTATTTACGGAACGCTATTTAATATCTCAGGTCATCAGCGTCCCATTCAATCCAGGGCGTGAAACGACCGACAAATTTTACTCAAAGGCCTCTTTATTCAGGCTTGAGGCTCTTTTTCGTGCCGTAAATGTACGACACAGGACCCACGGCTTTACTTCCCTTCCAAAGGAAGCCATACTTAGGACTTTTACGCCCCGAAAAAAATCCATCGGTCCTGGCCGGGATCGAACCCGCGATCTTGGGTTTAGGAGGCAAGTATGGTTACCACCGGGGTCGATATATTTGGAACATAAAAGCATATCGACTGTCTTATGTTTGAATCATCAACCTTATTGTGTATTAGTTGCAGAGGAAAAGAAACAAGTGACGGTCGATCTTCCAAGGTAGAGCAAACTATCACTTTATTCCCCGCTTCAAATGTGCGATGAAACAAAATACTTCCAGATGGTGCACAGTATTTCCCAGCAGGGTCCCTACATATAAGTCCGGATTATGTGCTTTTTAATAGTATTTAACTACCGAGGCATCACAAGCGAAACTACGTGATGACTACAAATTGGGTGTTGTGAAGGTATGCAATTGTTTCTGCACTTTGCTCTTTCTTGCATCGAGTGATATTATTTATTACACAAGTTCTTCAATCTTTTGAAGCATTTTCTAGAACATATCTTTACAATGACTTCGGTATTTTAGTTTTTTTTTTTTTTTTTTTTTTTTTTTTTTCCCTGGATTGCTATTAGATCCGGTTTTCCTTCACAAGATGGCGTTGAAAAGACCATAACAATCTCGCAGAATACTTCTGGTACAACAATGTTGATTTTGTTTGTTCCAAACAACCTCATCAAAAACTTGTGTTATTTAGTTAAAGGAAGCCATAAGGCTATTCACGATGAAAATTAAACATAACGCAGACCTAAACGTAAAAGCTAGATGTTATATATTGTAATAGGAAACGTTCACAATGAATCACGTAAACATCAAAATAAAGTACAATTAGACGTAAACTTAGAAGATGGCAAGGTCCAAGGTTTTGCGTCTACATCTAACTAAAACTTAAGAAATCACCAAGCTGCTCTGTTTGTAGAGCTCTGTGGTAGATTTCATCTATACACAGAGTACCGAAATCAAATGCAACTCTTGCTACTTGCTGCTGCAAGTCCCGAGCCAGGAAGTGACTTCCACAGATATAGCTGGATAATAAGAATTTCAAGCGAATAATACCACGCATAGCATGCGCTATAAATTTATGTTTCTGATTTTTTTTTTCTGTTGCAACCAAAGGAAATTTTCCACCATTACAGTGATTTACCCGCCCCTATCAATTTATATTTATGAAAAATCACTGGGTCTATCGGTTTCTAGGATTTACCCGAGGTTAGCGTTATGTTATGTTATGTTATGTTATATTTGAATTAATTGCGAATTGCAATAAGAGCAGATTTGCCACCGTTACAATGTTTTATGTGCCTAACAATCCCCTAGCAATTTATATTTAAAAGTTACAGAGAACAACGCATAGATTACATTATATTTAACAAATAATAATAATAATAATAATAATAATAATACATGTAACTGCGGCTACTCACAATAGTTCGGCTCTCTCCGCTGTCGCTCGGAACTTGCAGCAGCTAGCAGCAGCAGTTGAACTTAATTTCCGTGCTCCGTGTAAGGACAAGTTAGGTCGAGAGAGCTGAAGATCAGTGACTTTGTAGACAGAATGGCGTCAATGTACAAAAGATTAATTGCAATATAAGAAAGCTATCCTTGCTCATATTACTCCAAGTAAATTAGTTACTGAACTTTGCATATGTATAAACACTACCGCAGAAGCAGCTGTTTTCAATCAGCTGTTAGTTGATCTTCGCTTGTTCTTATTTTTGATTGACTTATGCGTACGTTTGCGTCTTTCATTGCGAATGCCTACATGCTACTAAATTAACGTATTATGTCTTATTTTATTATGTTTACGTTTAATTTTCATTGGTGGATGGTGCCCAACTCTACCTAGACATGCATTTCTTAAATGTCTTCAGTTTACATATACTCATGACTGAAATTTGACTGTCTCCTATTTTAAACGTACATAAAACTTAATCGTTGGACATTTTCTTGTGAACATAATTAACTTTACATTTTCCTACGTGGATTTTCACTCTGCTGTAGCGCGCATTGTTATAAATATTTCCAAAGAGGTTTGTTAAATGGAGCAATCCGAAAAATTACAGATTAGCGACTCAATAATGTATAACTATATTGCAAAATCTAATATATCGTAAAAACTAAATCATTTTTTAACAAATTATAATATTATGATGTTCTAAAAATGTTGTGTAAAAATACAACAAGAAATTTTCTGGGGAAGTGAACTTTTTTGCACTTTCCTTGTCAGTCCCCATTTTATTTTATTTTTTTTTAGTAAAAACCTCCATCAATATGACAAATTCTTTATAGAGTGGAATGTCTGATCTTTTCTGATATACGAATCTTAAGGAAATGCAATTTTTGATACCTATTGTATATCATTTGCATAATTACTCAGTGTCTGTCTGCATGAATCTAAAATATATTGTGAAGATGTGCGAGAAGGACTAAGAGGGAGAAGTTAGTATTGTTTCTATGTTTGCCATGCATATAATTAAGTTGTGATGTATAAATTATCTTGAGTAATATTAATAGATAAAAGAAGATGTTTTGAATAATGGGACAAATAAATTGGAATTTCATAAAATAATCCCCTCTGATATTATATACGTACAATGAAATTACTCATTCATTTCTATACAGCATATCATAATTATTCATTTATAGGGAAAAATTGTGTAATAAAACATGTGTTCCAATTTCTCTTGTTCATACATTGATGCTTGTTTTTCTTAAAGATGAAAAAAATATAGCTTTCATGTTCTGGTACTCAACGACCGAAAATAATTTACATTTTACTTTTTTGGAAATCAAGATTGCATGTATCTTATAGCCCATCTCCTTCCCTAAGTTCTCCTGAGGCGTGTAACTTAGAAGGATATTTGATTTGGAAAGTATTGCATATAAATACAAGGGTGAGTCCTTCACAAAACCCTTATCTGGTGTCATGCCTTATCTGTTAAGTAAATAATTGCAGCTGTAGCTTCCGCTGCGCTGTGTACAATTGTTCAGATATTTGCATAAAGAAGGCTATGTGTAGAAGATTGTGACATGTTCAAAATGCAGTATCCCCCTGTTAATCAGTTCTTCACAAAAGAAGAACTTACTCCAAATGAAATTAAACAGCGATTGGACGGTGTATATGGGGAAGTATATCCCTCATATTTTACCGTAAAAGAATGGGGCAAACTTTTTCGAATGGGTCGAGAAAGCTTTGAAAACGAAGAGCGTGCAGGTCAGCCCTTGGAGGTGCTCACTCCTAAAACCATCGCTCGCTCTTGTGGAAGGAGAAATTATGCAAGACCGGCGACTCAAAGTTACAGAAATAGCAGCAAGGTTGGCCTTTCTAAAACAACAGTCCTTCGAATTATTCATGAACATTTAAACATGAATAACCTTAGTCCTCAGTCCAAAAGCAGGAAAAATGTCAGGCATTTTTGGAGCTCTGCCGTGGCAACGAGAGAGAAGTTCTGCAAATAATTGTTACAGGAAATGAAACTATGGTCCTCTACTATGATCCCTTATCCAAAAGAGAATCAATGGAGTGACGTAAAGCTGGCGAAGCACCACCTCTAAAGGCCAAGGTTACTCAGTCAACCAAGAAGATCATGGCCACAATCTTTTGGGACGTGAAGGAATATTCTTCATTGACTTCATGGAAAGGAACACCACAGTAAATGGGGAGTACTATGCTGGCCTACTGCACAGACTACGTGTTTCCATCAAAGAGAAAAGGGAGGAAAGCTGAGTGGTGGTGGGCACTTTCTTGAAGACAACGCGCCTGTGCACACTGCTCTTATTGCAAAGGAAGCTGTGAAGGAATGTGTGCTTAAGGAGATCGACCATTTCCCTACAGCTCAGATCTAGCTCCCAGTGACTATTTCCTCTTCTCAAAACTCAAGAAGGAAATTTTAAGTGTGACGAAGAAGAGATGGATGCTCTTTATGCCCATTTTGCAGATAAAACTTCTGACTATTGGGGGGGGGGGATTAAAATGTTAATTCAAAAATGCGAGAAGTGAATTGCAAGAAAGCGAAATATAGTTTTTGTCTTTATCATACTGTGAAAATGTTTATGCCGGAATCTTATGAACCGACCCTTGTACTTACGCATAACGGAAAAAGAAGAAAAAAATCACGTGGAACAAAGTACTCTTACTAATTGATTTTTTTATCACAGAAAACTAACTTTGAAAACGTTTAATATGAAGCAAATGTAATTTTTTAACAGTATTGTTGGAGTAATGGTATTGCAAATGCTCCATAATTAAATAACTGGTACAAGGGAATACAAATTATTAAAGTAAGGAAAATATTAACTATTATAGGGCAAAAAAAAAAAAATGATACAGCTTGAAAATCCTAAACATTTGTCAAAGACTAACAACAAATTTAATTAATCAATATGGTTTTTCTTTTTTCAGAAACTAGAACTCCAGTCCGAAACAGCAACATACCTTAGGGACTTCTAGGGCAACATTTAGTACTTTAAAATGAATAATAATAAATGTAAATGCAAAATTTCAGCATTAAGCATGACTGTGTTAGAAGCATTATTTTCCATAGAATATACCATTGTTGAAGGAACACATCTCCCCACTGAACACTTTTTTTTGAAATGCCACCGTGGGGGATGGTGGTCATTAAGGCATGGGGCTTGTGGACGGGAGACCTGGGATTTGTTCTTCCTGACTGTTTTTTTTTTTTTTCACTCTAATAAAATACCTAACGTCAGAGGCACCCTAAACTATGCTGGAACGCTTATTAAAAAAAATTAAAAATTCTTTCACAGTCACGTCTTCTAATTTATCATCAGTGTCCGCCACCTGTTGTGCCTCAGTAATAAAAATGGACGTTAAAGACTATTTTAAAATTGATATGACTGTAATTAGCGAAAGAGAATTTCTACAGTTTCAAGTGATATGACCATTTGCATCAACACCGATCAAATCCGTGCTAATCGAGGGTTACTGAAACGTGATCAAACTTGACTGCAGTGCATCACACTTAATTCTCGTTCAACGAACCGCCATCAGCTTACCGAGCGCTAGGTTACTGAACGATCACGGTTCTACGATAATTACTGAAAGGAAAACATCTGACTCTATAACCAAAGAGGTTGTAGTGCAATTACAATCTCCTTGTCTATATCGCTTCGTTTTTGTTTTGTGTAGGTAAACGAAAATGGAAAACAAATGAAGGTCTCTCAGCATGAGATAGGCATTCTGTTGGAACTAGCTATCTCATATTCCAATAAACTAGAAAATAAAAACATTGATTAACTGCTTTAAAGGAAAAAAAGGAAGACATGGAATAATTTAATATGACACTAGGCGAGTTCTAATTACAAAATAAATAAATAAATCACTATTAGTTAAAACAGTGTGAGTCATGAAATGTAAAATTCTATTCATGGGTGAAACAGGGTGTTAGTAGGAAACTCTAACCTCTCAGTCATTTCATTTACTATCCACCACACTGTATCCTTTGATAGCCGGAATGTTTCTCCAAATTTCTGTCCCCATACTCTTCAAAAGGGTCACCTCTTTCCACAATGATCCGATTTAGGTATTCCAGGTATATTATTTCGTCCTCAATACCTTCAAATCGAAACGGGTAGTCAATTGAGTCGAACAATTTATCCTGTCTTAATATTCCAAAGCAATGAAATCATATAAATAATAAATAAACAATAAAAACCCTTCACATTCAAATCCCGTAACATTAACCTATCTTCTAGGAATAATGCGGAGTTGATCGGTCCAGCACCCAGATCATAATCAGATACTTCGTTTAACTTTAATCGTCGTCTTTATACCAAAAATCACATTGAACGCGGATGGTGCATCCGGCCACTCTGTTCTCTGATAATAACTTAATACTATTCGTAAATTTTTAAACGTGTTTTTGAAAGTTTATTGGCCCCTTCACATAATAACCGCCACGGTTTGCTGAGATCGTTAAGGCACGGACTCGTGAGCAGGAGGTCTGGGGTTCGAATCCCGCCAGGACCGTCCTCCCTGATTGAGGTTTTTTCTAGGGTTTCCTCAGTCCTCATAAATGGCAAATGCCGGGGAGGTATCCTAAACTTAGGCCTGGAACGTTTCCTTCCTGAAAAAAATTCTTTCCCAATATATCATTTCATCTCATGTATCATCAGTGTCCATTGCCTGTGATGCCTCTGTAGCAAAAACGGGCATTAGACACTATTCATTCATTCCCTTCATATAACTATATTGTGTAAACTACGGGGAGTTTTGCTCCTAGATGATTTGGAAAATAACTAAGTCTATCTGTCTTTCTCTTTCATCAACTTCAGCAAGGTTGAATTTGGTTAAAAACTTGAAAGTATCTTTGAAATGATTTTTTTTTTCTTATGTTAATAAATCTGTCATACTTTAACGTCATTTTTTTGCCTAGTAACTTTTAGTTGTTGTTGTTTTTTTTTTTGTTTTTTTTTTTGTTTTTGTTTTTTTTTTTTTTTTTACTAAGCATTTTGATACGTGCTTTTGATGTGTTGAAAAGAAATGAAGATAAAACCGCGTAGCTGTTAAAATTTACTAGTATGGTGCATTTTGAGAAATCTTACTCTAGAAATCATTCATCTATCTGACGAATGACTCTTAATTTCAAAAGAATTTACTGAAAATCTCATCCAAACAGGTTGTCAATGTAATTAGCTCAATGTAGCGTTGCTTTTGGCCGCAAAGATAATGTACGGCTTGTTAATATAGGAAAACAGTTGAACGGCTGTACGCACAAGAAAATTAAGTTAATGCTCGATATTAATATGAGGGAAAATGTATGTAGTAAATAAAGCGTGAAGCAAGATGGCGTGTTTACAGCGCCCGGTCGACCGAAAAGACAGCGTATTTCCGGAGGAGTGAAAACTGATGGAGCTTTGGCTTGGCCAGAACTGAATAAACATCAGGCTGACAATGTAACAGCTCCGTGAACCTGGGGAGTGATTGGCTGACGATGGATGAATGGGCAGTGGGCAAACCTCACCGTAAGACAGCTTTGGTCATGGAACAGTTATCAGCTGTTTACTTTTCAGTCACTGCTTTACAAATCATTTCCGCTTTTATCCATTGAAATCGATAATAAACCATCTACCAACTGGACAGGAAAATTGAAGTACCAAAGCGTAATGTAGAATGCACAGATTTGTTTGCATTCAAAATAAGCCAATCTCTTAAACATTTCTGCTTTTAATTAAATACGGTTAGAAGTGTTAGAAACAATCTGTTCATTATTTGTTGTGTGTTCTAAATATATTAAGCACAATTAAGTATAACCAAGAATTTCCGAATCTACTTTAGTCATAAAAACTTTGACTTCCTTAAAATATAATTCATTTAGATAATGCAATAATGGCAACATGCACCATTTCGATCAATGTTTGAAGGCGGCTATGATATGATGCATTCTTGGTCGTGTTCAATACGATTTTTCGGTGCATCGTCAATGATCAAAGTTAAACTATGTTAATTGTGGTCAACTTTGACCACAGAAGTGGGAGCGATAACCTCTGTTGATTGCGGTTAAGCTACGCAAAATGGCTGCCCGTTTCGATTTTCTTGAAGGTATTGAGGACGAGATATTTATTACACCTGGATTAGTTAAATCCGTAGCAACGTCCAAACCGGATCATTGTGGAAAGAAGTGACTGGAAGAGTATGGAGACAGGAAATTTGAAGAAAGATTCCGGCTATCAAAGGATACAGTGTGGTGGCTAGTAAATGAAATGACTGAAAGGTTACAGTTTCCTACTAACACCCTGTTTCACCCATGAATAGGTTGGTCCTGGTGGTGTAGTGGTAACCATACTTTCCTTCTAAATCCGGGTTCAAACCCGGCCAGGATCAATGGATGTATGCATGGCTTCCTTCGGAAGGGAAGTAAAGCCCTGGGTCCCGTGTCGTACATTTACGGCATGTAAAAGAGCCTCAAGCCTGAAAGAAGAGGCCTCTGAGCAAAATTTATCGACCGTTTCACGCACTGAGTTGAATGGGACGCTGATGACCTCAGATAAAAGAGCGTCCGTAAATAAAACAAATGAACAGCAATCAATCCATGAATAGAACTTTACACTTCATGACTCACGCTGTTTAAACAAATAGTGATTTATTTATTTATTTTGTAATTAGAACTCGCCAGGTGTCATATTAAATTATTCCATGTCTTCCTTTTTTTCCTTTAAATAAGTTAATCAATCTTTTTATTTTCCAGTTTATTGGAATATGAGATAGCCTAGTTCCAACAGAATGCCTATCTCATGCTGAGAGATCTTCATTTGTTTTCCATTTTCGTTTACGTACAGAAAACAAAAACGAAGCGATATAGACATGGAGATTGTAATTGCACTACAACCTCTTTGGTTATAGAGTCAGATGTTTTCCTTTGAGTAATTATCGTAAAATCGTGATCGTTCAGCAACCTAGCGCCCGGTCAGCTGATGGCGGTTCTTTGAACGAAAATTAACTATGATGTATCGCAATTAAAATTTCACTGTGTCTAAAGATTAATCACGTTCAGTAACCCTCGATCAGCACAGATTTGATCGAGAATGGTGCATATGGTCGTAAGTGTTTAAAAAGCTAAAACAATAGTTGCGAATATAATTTGCTATTACAGTAAATACAAAGAAGGGGGGGGGCTCATCCGTTCGTCTATTTGTCAGTAGTTGTACATTTTTTTAACGATTGCAGTGCCGAAATATCTTCCCTAATTACCCGTATGTTTGACGTTGACTATTATCTATTCAATTAGTACGCCCGCAAATTTCTTCACCTGAGTTGCACCAAAGGACATTTTACGATCCTAGAGCTTCCCTCATGTCTACCCGGATAATCGTCACATTGCTAAATGGGACAAAGTTATTTCTATGCATATTTATGCGGGATGGAAGCACATAGTTTATTCACTGTAAAAGCAAATGAAAAGTTTGCTTGTAAGGAAATTAAAAGTAGAACACAAAGAGGCTGCAAAGTAACTGATAATATAAATAAGGCACACACTTGTCAAAATAGGTGTATCAAAGATTTTTTCCCGATAAATGCAGTAGCAACATGTATCTGTTGCCGAAATCTAAAAGACATAAAAACCGCCACGGATGGCCGAGGTCGTTAAGGCGCGGACTCGTGAGCGGGTGGTCTGGGATTCGAATCCTGCCAGTACCGTCCTTCCTGACTGATGTTTTTTCCAGGTTTTTCTCAGTCCTCATAAATGGCAAATTCCAGGGAGGTACCTTAAACTTAGGCCTGGAACGTTTCCTTCCTAAAGAAAATTCTTTCCCAATTTATCATTTCATCTCATGTATCACCAGTGTCCCCCGCCTGTGGTGCCTTTGTAGTAAAAACTGGCGTTAAACAACATTAAAAAAAGGCATAATTTGTTACACTCTCTAAGTAGCTTTTTTTTATGTACTTTCTTGAACTGTACTCAATTCCTTGTAGCGCTCGTGTTGGAATTGGCTATCACTTCTGTGCTTATATAATAATTCACTTGAGTAAACCGCAGTTAAAAATAAATTTTAAGGAACGTCGACATTTCTGACATTATCGCAGTATATCAGTTTTAGTTCAGAGAAACATTTACATTTCTTAAAAATATACCCTATTTCTCTACTGAGGTACTTTTAATTTTCCAAACTGAATCTTGTTCTTACCGATTTTTACTTGTGCATTTTAGTTGTTGATTTGGCTTATTTACGGACGCTCTTTAACATCTCAGCGTCCATGCAATTCAGGGCGTGAAAAGGCCGACAAATGTTGCTCAGAGACCTCTTCTTTCAGGCTTGAGGTTCTTTTTCGTGTACGACGACCCACGGCTTTCCCTTTTCCTTTCGAAGGAAGCCATACTTAGGATTTTACGCCCGAAAAAATCCATCGGCCCTGGCCGGGATCGAACCCGCGATCTTGGGTTTTTAGGAGGCAAGTAAGTATGGTTACCACTACACCATTAGGACCAACATAATTTTAATAGAAAATGAAAAAAAAAAAAAACATTATTCTTTAACATATAGAACCAAATCTTTTAAACTTTCAAAATACTATGCCAAAATTACATAAGAGAATATATACATATAGAATAGGATAATGGTATTGCTTGTAGGCTGTCCAAATGATGCCGTATTAACACTTAAGTTGTTATAGGTCTGGAAATATATGCAAAGAAGAAAATGTGACAAAAATATTTAATCTTTCCTTTAGACAACAACATATTAAATTTTTTATATTTTATTATGCAAAGCTTATATTCCGATAACTTAATTCTATATGAGGACATAATACTCCAGATTCATTTTTGTTTTATCAATACAATTTAAAATCTACATACTAGTACTATAACTAAACAAAACTAAAATTTCAAAAACTAAACCGGTACTTGAAACCAGCATTACGGCTGTTTTAACTATAATGTATAATTAAATCTACAATTTTTTGCACTTCATTTGCATTTCAAACAAGTACTTTTTATGTGTCTTAACTTATACTATTATTTATATTTACATTTTTATATAATTGAATATTTACAATCTTCATTTCTGCTGATGTTCGGTATCTGGGCTGCTCTCCACCGGAATTCCAGGCAACAGCACCTGGACATCAATGAAGTTGCTGCCGGTCTCAAGCAGCAGCATGCTGGACCATGGTGTGTTGACAGTGCAGTTTCCTTTCTTCTCTTCTTCCTTTATCTTCTATTACTTCTCAACTTTCATCTTTACCTTATATTTTCCTCCTTTTGTTCTCGGTCTACCTCTTCTTCTCTCAGCTGCTTCCTTTCCGCCCGAAGACTACTATTATTCTCTTCTTCTGTTAATTCTGCTCCCTTCTTCTGATTTAATTTGGGTTTTATCCTCTTCTTCTTTTTTTTTTGATTTGATTCTTCTTGCATATAACCTTCTGGCCTCTTTTTTATTTCTTTTTTTCTTTAACGCTCTTTAACATCTCAGGTCATCAGCGTCCCATTCAATTCAGGGCGTAAAACGGCTGACAAATTTTGCTCAGAGGCCTCTTCTTTCAGCGTGATGTTCTTTTTCGTGCCGTAAATGTACGACACGGGACCCATGGCTTTACTTCCCTTCCGAAGAAAGCCATACTTAAGATTTTTGCGCCCGAAAAATCCATCGATCCTGACCGGGTTCGAACCCGCGATCTTGGGTTTAGGAGGGAAGTATGGTAACCACTTAACCACCAGGACCGACATTTGCTATTTCTGATTCTCTGGGACCTTCTACGGAATATACGATTTCTGACCGTTGGATTTTCTCTCATATTTAATTTTTATTGTTTATATACTCTTCTGTCATTTTGCATGATATTTTACATATTAAATTATTCAATACCCTAAAATCATCCTAGTCTCTTGTAATCCTCCAAATGTATTTCCCTGCAAGCATTCAACATACTAGATGATATTTTATCCGGATATTAAATACAACTCTATTGGTATGCATACCTAGCGTTATTAAGAACAGTTGAACCTATTAATAATCTCGTTTCCAATATAGGGAATTAAGAAGTATTTTTTTTCAAAGCTGGAAATAGGCAATGTGTAACTAAATTTGAGTTTCTATTAAAATGATAAAATGTTTACAATAAAATTTTTATTTGATCTGGAGATGAAACAAACAAAATATCTTGAACCGTCTTTTTAGAAAAAATGTATTGATCTTTTCGGCATTTTCTGCACATAAAATAAACAGATAAAGAGGCAAAGAGTGTAATTAGACAAATAAATACTATCCAATACTCGTGATTAACCTAAAATATATTTAGCCCCACCTTAGTGTTACATCTTTTCTAATATTATCCACCTGTTTCTCTAACATTTTCTATTGTTGTACACTTCAGCTAACTTATTTCTGTAGAGAAATATATTTATATTATATTCTTAGCTAAATCAAAAATAAAATAATTTTGTTACCCTTATAGCCATTCAAAAAGAAGAATACACACGCCACGGTTGGCCGAGGTCGTTAAGGCACGGACTCGTTAGCGGGAGGTCTGGGGCTCGAATTCCCACAAGGACCGTCCTGCCTGATTGAGGTTTTTTCCAGGTTTTCTCAGTGCTCATAAATGGCAAATGCTGGGGAGATACCCTAAACTTAGGCCTAGAACGCTTCCTTCCTTAAAAAATCCTTTCCCAATATATCATTTCATCTCATGTATTATCAGTGCCCACCGCCTGTGGTGCCTCAGTTGTAAAAATGGCCGTTAAACACCATTAAAAAATACGCAAAATAACAAATGGCGTAAATAACATTTATCATATCGTTATCAAGAATTAGTTTATTGACGGTAAAGGTTTAGATGTTTTTATTTGTCTTAGTCACTAAGCAGTTAAGAAGCAACACTATAGATTACAGGTCTAGTGACAGGTTTCTGTCCCGGCGGCAGAAGAAATTTCCTCTGTTCTAGGATATTTCCTTCTTTATGGTTCATTGCTTCCACTTGGAAAACGAGAGTGTTTTTTTTTTTTCTTCCAAGAAAGTCTCTGGAAGAGCAAATGACGAATAGAGCATTGCAATGACTTTATTATTTAAAATCGTATGTCTCAAAGTATTAAGCTTTATAAATTCACCGAACTCGAATGCTGCATATAGTTGTTAACAAAAGGGTTACATTTTATATTTTTATGTGATTAATGACTAATTAACTCTCTTGATTTCGGAAAATGTGCTCTCAACTTGTCTAACTTTAAAAAAGTCAAATTTATCTATCGCTAATTATAGTAGGCGAGAAGTTACCTTGTGCTTGACATTTTTGCTGCCACGCTGTTGCCATATTCCGTCACTCGCTGTCCGTCTCCAACGGTTACACTCCAAGAGCATCATCATCTTCTTCGTTCTCCTCCTTTCGCTGCAATTTCCATTTCCTTAAGTCCACTATCACTGTCAAGGAAAACACTGGAGCTATAAAACGTTGCACTTTTTCTAAAATGCCCTCTTCTTTCCACGCAAGCTCTTGGAAACGCGTTGCTGTTGCGTAATTTCCATTAACTGCTAACTGTTGCAACACCGATGATGTCATGTCTCTGAAGATAATGTGTTTTTATAAACACATCCCAAGTGTCAATCACAAAAAGTAATTTCTCGCCTACTATATGTAGATATGAGATATGTTCTGGACCAACACCAAGGATCTTCAGTGGTCAAAACAGCGAAATATGAGTTTATATTCTCTGGAAGCATGGACATTATTTCTTGAAAGGGTTTATTCTAACGAACGATACGAATGCCTAAACTTTGGGCTTGTTCATTGGGCTTTTTTAATGTCGTTCTTCCGACTAAGTAGGAAACGATTCGTTGCTCAAAAAATAAAAGCTCCTAAGGCTTAAATGGAAGAAATTTGCAGATCATGGTCAAAGAAGAAATAGTTACTCAATGGTAATTGGCAAGGCTTTAGTACCGGCAATAATTTCGAGTAATTTTCTACCTGATTCTATTTTCAAATTTTTGTCTACTCAAGAATTTTTGTAAAAAACAGTATCTATAGTTCTTTTGATATTTATTATGTGTACATATGATACCTGTATCTCAGATAACCTAATTGGTATAGCTGAAAATTGTATAAAGCTGCCAGACACGAAATTACTTATTACTCATGCAATAAACAATTACAAAATATTTAAAATGTTTTTGTAAGGTGTCCGACATTAACCTGAAGAAAAAAGTGCTGTCATGTTAGAATTCTAGTTTTCGTAATATCGTTCTTCTATCGCAGAAATGAATGAATGAATTAAGCCCCTTATGTCCCATCCAGGGCTAGGTCTTCCGCAAACGGGGGGCTCAGTTATTTCTCATATGGTGAGCTATTGTCCCCAAGAGTTAGTTAAGTCTATAAACTTCTTATTTTACAAGTTTAACACAATTTAACTGGAAGGTTCTGAAAGTGCTGAGTCTATTAAGTTTGGTATCACTTTCACTTTGGCTTCGGTTGTTCTCGTCTTTCTGCAGCTCTGTTCCTGGGCTCTTCCAGGTACTGCGGTTCCGTGCTACGCTGATCCAGTGTGTCCCAGCTCTTTCCTGAAAGACTCTGCCCACCTCGTTCTCGGTCTAGTCGGTCCTGATGGTGTAGTGGTAACCATACTTGCCTTCTAAACCCAAGGTCGCGGGTTCGAACACGGCCGGGATCGATGGATTTTTAGGGCGTAAAAATCGTAAGTATGGCTTCCTTCGGAAGGGAAGTAAAGCCGTGGGTCCCGTGTCGTACATTTACGGCACGATAAAGAACCTCAAGCCTGATAAAAGAGGCCTCTGAGCAAAATTTGTCGACCGTTTCACGCCCTGAATTGAATGGGACGCTGATGACCTGAGATGTTAAAGAGCGTCCTTAAATAAACAAATCAAAAAAAAAAAGTTCTCGGTCTCCCTCTTCCTCTCCTACCAACACGTAGCCACATGTCCCCATCTGCTGCTTGGTAACCTTGTTACATGTCAGCCCCATTTCCACTTCAGGCTGTTTTCACGTTGAGTCACATCTCTTAATTCCGACATCTTTCTTATTTCTACAGATGATATTTTATTCATGAGGGATATCCCTAGTACTGTCAGCTCCATTTTATGTTGACAGATGCTAATATTATTCTTTTCCACTTCTGTTAGGCTGCAAGTTTGACATCCATACAATAGTGTTGAGAATATGCATGAGTCCAGCACGTCTAACCTCAGTTTTCGACTCGAAGTTTTGTCCATCAGTATGAATTTCAATGACCAGAATGCTCACCTTGCTGAGAAAACTCTTTTGTTGATTTCTATGCCCATATGATACTGAAATGCAACTATTTGTCCTAAGTAGACATACTCTGTTACGTATTTTAGTAATAAACCGGCTACCTTCTGGCGCCGTCCCCTAACTCAAAATTCGAGGCTATCCATAGATGTCTTGTACTGAGGAAACTAAAGATTTTTGCAGAAGCCAAATGGGTTGAGCGTACGGAGAATTCTTCACGTTTCCACACCTACTATAAACTTTGCGCCAAATCAAAAGACAAAAGCAAACAGCATCTGTGGCTACTGTCTATTGGCTTTGTAATTTTGATAGCATTACGTTCCACGACCTGGTCGTGCTGATGAGAACCGAAATCGGAGATTCACAAACTGGCTAAGAATATCGTCCCATTTTGTAAAGTCTGAGGATGATCAAAGAATGCAAAGGATAAAACCTAAGATGCAATCAAGCCTTTAGCAAATGACTTGGTGAAAACACAAACTTATATTTGATGGAGTTTCAATTCCATTTGTTATCACTGTGTTATCTCTGTTTCGGTTTCTGTTCGCCTCTTCAGGTAGGGAAAGTGTGATGACATGAATGTTTTTAGTCACTACCCTAGGTCAGAGAGGAGAAGGAGAAATCTCGAATGAAAATTCGAGAAAATCCATTATTTTTGCTATTATAAACTTGTTTTATATTTTGAGACAGTGCTACTTTTCATACAAATACAAAAATGTTTATTCCATTATTATTATTATTATTATTATTATTTGTCATTTATGTTGGTAGGAGTGGTACTTGAGACAGCAGCAATGGAGTGCTCAGAAGAGAAATGTTTTTTCACTTGATTAATGTGTACCAACTGTGGCAATCAAGATATATTCAAAGAAATACAAGTGGAAATAAATTGCCCAAGAAATAAATACAGATCCAGAAGAACATAAAAAAAAGCCAAGGAAAAGGTACAGGTAGGTTTTCAAGGGAAAAAAACAATGTTCATTAAACAAGGTAAATGCAATTATTTTATTCTAACTTATACCAAAATTGTTTTACAGGAATAGATGACATATATGAGAGTTCTTGATTCGCATTCAAAGTATTCCTGCAGGACAAAGATGATTCCAGGCCAAGATTAACGACAGTAAGTTCTAATTTTTTTTTTTTTCGTATTTGTAACCACAATTTCATGCATTTTGTCATTCAACTCGACCTTCTTTCTTTTTAAAAAATTCTGCCAATTCCAACTGAACTTCTTGAGCTGTATGAGTTGTTTTACGTGCAGTATTTCGGGGATAACGGATCGCCAACCATTGTTCTATTAAATTTTCTTGTTTCATCTCTTGATCAAAGGTTCCTGGTGGTGTATAAAACTATTTTGTCTCTTCGCAAAAAAAAAAAAAAAAAAAAAAAAATAAATAAATAAAAATAAAAAAAATAATGCGTAGATGCGCAACTGTTAATAAAATCAGCTCAAGCTGCAATGGTTTTGTCAAAACACCAAAAACAGCTGAGATAATTTCGAATACTTCCCCACTACCCTAAAAGCTCGACAGATACGAGGATGTAAATTCTCTGCAAAGACTGTCTAGGGGGAAAAAATGAAAATTGTTTCATCACAATTTCACACACTGCAAAGCCGTTCACCAATAAAAAAGTTCAAACTTCTGTCTTTAAATCCGAAATCTTCCCTGGCAAGTAGCAACAACAAACAATAATCAGCATTCGCTAATACAAAAAAGCACCATACTAAACGTTGATTTATAGTTCATAAATTCAGAACCACTCAACATTGTTTTCCTGAATTGCACTAGGGCTCCTAGACAACGAGGGAAATTCCAGTTTCTTTCATATTTCTTTGAAACTTCAGTGCATTTCAATGAGGTTTCAGGTATCTGTAAACAATAAATAGAAACTATTATGCCTGAACCGTTGAAATAAACATAGTCTAATTATTATTAAAATTCAATTATTAACATATACTGCCTCCTCTGTAGTAGACCGCCACGGGTGACCGAGATCATTAAGGCGGGAACGCGTGAGCGGGAGGTCTAGGGTTCAAATCCCGCCAGGACCGTCCTCCCGTCCTTTTTCCAGCTTTCCTCAGTCTTCATAACTGGCAAATGCCTGGAAGGTACCCTAAACTTAGGCCTGGAACGCTTACTTCCTTAAAAATATCCTTTCCCAATATATCATTTCATCTCGTGTATCATCGGTGTCCACCGCCTGTGCTCTGTAGTACAAACGAACGTTGAACAGCATTTAAAAACTCCTCTGTATTAGACGACACTATGTATTGTGTTTAACAATAGGTATGGTTTATTTTTGGTTATTGAGGAACGACTTTTTTTATTAGTGTTTAACGCCCGTTTTCACTACTGAGGCACCACAGGCGGTAGACACTGATGATACATGAGATGAAATGATATATTGGAAAAGCTTTTTTTTAAGGAAGAAAGCGTTATAGGCCTAAGATTAGGGCACCTCCCCAGCATTTGCCATTTATGAGAACTGAGAAAAACCTGGAAAAATCCTCGATCACGAAGGACGGTCCTGGCGGGATTCGAACCCCAGACCACCCGCTCACGAGTCCGCGCCTTAACAACCTCTGCCACCCTTGGTGGTAGGGCACGACGTTTTGACTCATCTAAAGAAAGAGATCGATACCGGTAGATATAAATTATATAATTAATCATCCACTTTTTCTTTGAATCGATTTTTTTTAATGGTGTTTAACGCCCGTTTTCACTACTGAGGCACCACAGGCGGTGGACACTGATGATACATGAGATGAAATGGTAAATTGAGAAAGGATATTTTTTTTTAAGGAAGGAAGCGCTCCAAGCCTAAGTTTAGGTACCTCCCCGGCATTTGCCAGTTATGAAGACTGAGGAAAACCTGGAAAAAAACCCAGTCTGGGAGGACGGTCCTGGCGGGATTCGAACCGCAGACCTCCCGCTCACGAGTCCGTGCCTTAACGACCTCGGCCACCCGTGGCGGTGAATCGATTTTAAACACATGTTTGTGTTCATACACGCGAGATACTAAAAACAACAGAAATTTGAAAATGTTTATTTTTCAACCCCAATCCAGGAGTTTCATACCTTGAGCTGATATTTGTTTTTCCTAGCACAGTATCCTGCTTTTCTATTTGTTTAAGGTCGGTCCTGATGGTGTAGTGGTATCCATACTTGTCTTCTACAACCAAGATCGCGGGTTCAAACGTGGCCAGGTTCGATGGATTTTTTCGGGCGTAAAAATCCTAAGTATGGTTTCCTTCGGAAGGGAAGTAAAACCGTGGGTCCCGTGTCGTACATTTACGGCACGATAAAGAACCTCAAGCCTGAAAGAAGAGGCCTCTGAGCAAAATTTGTCGGCCGTTTCACGCCGGAATTGAATGGGACGCTGATGACCTGAGATATTAAAGAGTGTCCTTAAATAAAACAAATAAAAAATAATAAATATTTTTTTTCTTAATTTTGACTTAATAAATACTCAAAAAATTGGAAGATTTCATCCTTGTGAATTTTTTGTAATGTGCATTTACAGCTTGAAACTTTAATTCCCTAATAAACTGTCAACATTTGCTGCATTTCTTTGAGTATGCCATAATTTACTTGATTTTATTAGATTCTTCTTCGCGGCTGACGAATATAAATATACTCCGCTGAGGTTTTCGATAGTTGTATGCAAGAAACTCTGGAAACACCACCCGTTCCGTTTCTTGTTCAGTTCGGCGAAATTAAATGTCAATTCTCTGTTCTCTTTGTCGTTCGGCGCATTGTTCAGGTATGTGTGCACGTAGGCGTTATTGATTTCTTAATTTTGGAAATACAAAAAGGAATGGAAAGACGTTTGTTTGCATTATGTACAGCCCGCGAAACGTTCGGGAAACACAAACAAATAACAACCTTTACCCATGCACGCATTTGTCTTCTCAAGCCAAAAATAAATAAACAAATAAATAAAAATAAAAATAAAAATAAAACATGTTACAGCAGAACTGAACTGGCTATTTGGTGAAGATATTAGCGAATTAATGTTGGCTCTTTTTATTTAATTTGCGGCAACAAATACCAGGAGATATAATGTAACAACATTGGATATTCGGTAATACAAAGAGATACAAATAATACAATTTATTACTTGTCATGACGCAATTTTGCAACATACAATTATCTATTTTAATGCAACGAAAAATCTATAATTTATCCTGACAGAATTTGGAGCTCAAGTTACATTCTTTTTGACTATTTAGCGTTTTATTTCAATGAAATAATATATACATAAAATGCACTTAGAGTTATGAATGTCCAGTATGGAATTTTAATTTAATTTGCTTCATTTGTCTTCACTTTGTTATAACAGAGTTTAAATTAAAAAACAAAACACTATATTCCGTAAATCCTTTAGACCTTCATCTGTTCAACTTTAGTGACATTTAAATGCCGGATCAGACTATAGATATATAGTGTATTTTATGGATATATTATTCCATTTTTTTATTTTTTCACAAAATAGTCACAAGTAATATCAAAGGAGTGTCTGAGATTGCCGATAAATTCTCTAACGTAAGCATATAACCATAAAATTAACAGTCGAATCATCCAGTTCGTTGACGAGAAAAATTGGATCATTGGGGTGAGGGTTAAAGTAGCGGGGAAAAAAAAAATAAATAAATAAATAAAAGGTTAAAACGAAACTCGCGGTATTCTTTAAAATAAGTCGATAAAAGCAGTTTCCGAAAATAACGGCAATCGGGCCATTAGCAGTGGGGGTAAATCTGAAAATCAAGTGCTGGTTTAAAGCGAAATTAAAAATCAATCTAGAGGCCACAGTTTTACATTTTTTAAAGGAAACTCGGTATTAGCTATTGAAATAAAACAAGAAAAAAGTATTTACTGAAATTTAGGAAAATTGGTGTATTAGATGTAACGATATACTTGAAAACCGAATTTTTAAAATTGCTCTTGCGTTTAATTTTCTCTATATTGTTTTAAAATAAAAGGACACATTAATTCAGCATATAAACTGTGTTTATAACAATGAATATGTTTTATATTTAACAAAAACATTGTGGTAAAGATAGAAAATTAATCTAATATGTGTATGACAATTATATATGTATGTAAGAGCGCTCTGTATTAATCTTCAGAAAAGGTTTGCGTTGTGTATTTTTACCACGATAACATTTAAATTAAATTTCAAAGCCACTGAAAATCTGTTTTTACTACTGAAGCACCACATACGATGGACACTGATGACAAATGAGATGAAATGATATATTGGGAAAGAATTTTTTTTTTATGAAAGGAAACGTTCCAGGACTAAGTTTAGGGTACCTTCCCAGCATTTGCCATTAATGAGGACTGAGGAAAACCTGGAAAAACCTCAGTCAGGAAGGACGGTACTGGCGGGATTCGAACCCCCGACCTACCGCTCACGAATCTGCGCCTTAACGACCTTGGCCACCGGTGGCGGTATTTTGTACATTGCAATTGTTTTTAAACAGTAATATGTGTTAGCTTTATTGAAACATTGAACATCATCATCTTAAATATACAATGTAACTCGAAACTTTCTGTTATTTGTCTCTATTTTAGTGAATGTAAAGATAATACAAAGAGTTCAGTTCGTAAACATGGTTACATTTAAAATATTTCAAAATACCCGCACAGTATAGCTTTGTCTGTCAGTGGTCATATATTTCATTTAACTTATAGAGTGTAATAATTATAATTTTCTTCCCCTAACACTGCACTATATGTGCCATAAATTATTTCAATAATTAATAAGCCATATTCTTTTTTAAAGTTACGCTATTAGGTGAGGATTTTCCTTGGGCCTTTTTGTATTTAGCTAAGCGCGGCTTAACACAGGGGATAGTAATTTAACGTGATAGAGTTACTTCTATTGTATGCTCCCCCCTTCATTCCTCGTTTGCTATGATACTTTTATAATGCTCTCTTATTTTTCTTTTTTGTGCCACGTAAAATCTGTAATGCATTTCTACGTTTACCCCGTTCTTTACATAATACTCGCTGATCTTTTCTGTATATACCAACTGATGTATTTAAGCTGCATTTCGATAACACTATATAAATGTCACACCTTTGAAATCTTTTTCTAAAAGCAACCTATACTTCAAAGTTATTTCATATTAGATCAGACAAACTGTAATGAAAACTATCATCATCTCTGTTAAAATAGAGCTACATATGTTTTATTTTTTTAAAAATAACTTTCTATATAGTAGGTTTAATGAACTACATTTTATGAAACATTGAAGTTGATTCAAAAGTTTAGTTTTTTCTATTTTCTCATTTTATAAAAATCAATTTTAGGAAGATAGGTAATGGCATTTGACGTAAAGAATCCGCCAAAATCTCAGTGTCTGTGTTTCGCCCTATCAAAACTATGCAATTTGGGCCAGTAAGTTAATAAAATATACGGTGAATGGGATCCAAGCGCTGGTCAAGCCTGTATATGATTAATTAATATTATGAGCGATGCTGCCAGCTTTTATTTAATTTATTATAGTAATTATTATATTTCATCTACAAGGGTAGGTCCACAAGTTTCCGGCCTCGCCGATAACGATTATCGCTTTCACAAAATCCTTATCTGGTGTCATACCTTATTTGTTAAGTAAATAATTACAGTTGTAACTTCCTTTCCACTGTGTTCAGTTGTTCAGATATAGTTACATAAAGAAGACTATGTGTAGAAGATTGTGACATGTTCAAAATGCAGTGTCGAGCTGTTATTAAGTTCTTCATAAAAGAAGGACTCACTCTTAAATGAAATTAAATAGCGATTGGACGGTATACATGGGGAAGCATCTCCTTCATATTCTACCGTAAAAGAATGGACCAAACTTTTTCGAATGGACCGAGAAAGCATTGAAGAGGAAGAGAGTGTTGGTCGGCCTTTGGAGATGCTCACTCTTGAAAACATCGCTCTTGTGGAAGGAGAAATTATGGAAGACCGGCAGCTCAAAGTTACAGAAATAGCAGCAAGGTTGGGCCTTCCTAAAACAACAGTCCTTCGAATTGTTCATGAACATGTAAATATGAATAGTGCAAGATGAGTGCGTAGACTTCTTTCCTCATTCCAAAAGCAGCAACGAGCCATCTGTTGTCAGCCATTTTTGGAGCTCTGCCATGGTAACGAGAGAGAAGTTCTGCAAACCATTGTTACAGGAAATGAAACTATCGTCCTCTACTATGATCCCTCATTCAAATGAGAATCAGTGTAGTGGCGTAAACTTGGCGAAGCACCGCCTCTAAAGGCCAAGGTCACTCAGTCAAACAAGAAGATCATGGCCACAATCTTTTGGGACTGTGAAGGAATTCTCTTCATTGACTTCAAGGAGAGGAACACCACAGTAAATGGGCAGTACTATGCTGGCCTGCTGCACAGACTACTTCCATCAAAGAGAAAAGGCGAGGAAAGCTGAGTGGTGGTGTGCGCCTTCTTCACGACAAGGCGCCTGTACACACAGCTCTTGTTGCAAAGGAAGCTGTGAAGAACTGTGGCTTCAAGGAGATCGACCATCCACCCTATAGATCAGATCTAGCTCCAAGGGACTATTTCCTCTTCTCAAAACTCAAGAAGGACCTTCGAGGAAGGAAATTTAACTGTGACAAAGAAGTGATGGGTGCTGTTTATGTCCATTTTGCAGACAAGGCTTCTGACTATTTTGGGGAGGGGGTTTGCAATAAAAGGGAGCTATATTGAAATTGAAATATAGTTTTTGTCTTTATCATACCTAGAAAATGGCTAGGCCGGAAACTTGTAGACCTACCCACGTAATTGAGATTAGCTTTCTGCATTTTGTAGTGTCGGGTCTTCGTTTTGTTTCTCCTCGCACCCAAACCGGGCTTGCAGCCGGATCATAAATTACTGAAAACGCGGTTACCTTTTTCATAGAAGATGGCACTTCTTTCTCCCAAGTTTGTGGATAGTAAGGCATTTCGGGATCGAATTTTAAAAATGTATGCAGATGCACGGCTGATCCCCTTTTGTTGTGCTAACTTTGTCAGATGTTTTCACAATATCAATCAATTTTTTCTTTGTTAATACATGACGCCTGATTTTTCCTTTTCTTTCTTTCTTTCTTCCTTTCTTTCTTCTTAATTTAAGCATGTTTTACAAACTGTAGATCTGTCATGCTGTTGAACCAGGGAAACCGTTCTTGAACTTCTGTAAGACACCGAGCGGCTAATTCATATCTTTAAAATTAACAGCATATGAAAATGCGTTGTTCTGTATTAAATCTTTTAACCATGGCAAACAGAAGCGAAGCGCAATTGCTCAGTACTACGCAATATTCCGGGCCTACACACGCACTAACAGTCCTTAGCAGCGGATATACGCGTCCTTGACTGTCGGTCTGTGCAGCTGTGCTCTGCCAGCTTCGAACCTGGCCCGCGTGCGGGCTGGGAAACGAAACGAAGACCCCGAGCGATGTATGTAAAAGTTAGTAATCTCTAGCATAAGGGTTTTAAACCGCTACTAGATAAGATTTATATGAAAATAATAAGATATTAATACAGAAATATATAAATATACCAGCTAGCATATATTAATGCGTATTTGAGCATACATCTCAAAATTTCCGCGCTTGAATATCTAACTATTTAACATACATTTAATTTAAACAAAAGCACGTTAATTTAGATAATGAGAGATAATGATTTTTCCTTTTCTTTCTTTCTTTCTTTCTTTCTTTCTTCCTTTCTTTCTTCTTAATTTAAGCATGTTTTACAAACTGTAGATCTGTCATGCTGTTGAACCAGGGAAACCGTTCTTGAACTTCTGTAAGACACCGAGCGGCTAATTCATATCTTTAAAATTAACAGCATATGAAAATGCGTTGTTCTGTATTAAATCTTTTAACCATGGCAAACAGAAGCGAAGCGCAATTGCTCAGTACTACGCAATATTCCGGGCCTACACACGCACTAACAGTCCTTAGCAGCGGATATACGCGTCCTTGACTGTCGGTCTGTGCAGCTGTGCTCTGCCAGCTTCGAACCTGGCCCGCGTGCGGGCTGGGAAACGAAACGAAGACCCCGAGCGATGTATGTAAAAGTTAGTAATCTCTAGCATAAGGGTTTTAAACCGGTACTAGATAAGATTTATATGAAAATAATAAGATATTAATACAGAAATATATAAATATACCAGCTAGCATATATTAATGCGTATTTGAGCATACATCTCAAAATTTCCGCGCTTGAATATCTAACTATTTAACATACATTTAATTTAAACAAAAGCACGTTAATTTAGATAATGAGAGAGCTATTTAAAAACCTAAGTTTATTACATTTTAGGTTTCAATCCCCTCACTTCAGGCACTCCGCTTTGAAATTTGAAATGGAACCTTGCATTTTTAATCTTAAATATTAAAGAGGGCGCAACTGTTATCACAGACATTTTTATTTGTATCGTTATCTGACAATCTGGATAATTGTTTTTGTTGTTAGAATTTGGGTAAAAGAATACTATAAAAGCTATTCAGCACTTAATGTAATACTTACGTTTTCGTAATAAGTTTTTTTAAAAAGGTGTACATGCTACAAGAAAGAACTGATTTGTCAAGAGTTCCAAAATGGGTTGTAGTACTCTAATATAGTATTTTGTAATTTTACCTAAAATTTTTTCTTTCATTTTATAACTAACTGAATTATTTGTAATTCTACCCAAATTCAAACAACAATAAAATAACTGACCGAAGTTTAAAATTAATGTTGGTTAAAGAGTAGCTTTTTAGTATCGATTTGCAACAATTACAGCTCTATTATGAGACTGTTTGTTTTTGGCCCCAAGTTGGGCGCCAAATTATGAAATGGTTTAGTAGGCTCTAGTTTAGTACCCCAGGTTAAGCACCGATTTTGATGAAATTTGCTAAATTTAATGCTCTCTTCGGCGTTGTTCTCTTCAATGACAACAATTTTTCGGGATGAATTCTGATATTTTGTTGAGTAGAAATAAGCAAGTGATGAAACATAATATATATATAGGTACTTTATTAAGTACTTTATTAAGTTCAGATTCTTTCGCCTCCTCTGGTGTTGTATACGATAAACTTAGCTGCGTCGAATATAAACATGCATATGAGTGCCGCGGCGTTTGAAACTGGAAGTCGAATTGTGACGGTACTGCAAATTGCTTCCCCAAACTGCGTATATTCTGCCGCGTGTAACACTTTAAACTGAGAGCCCCAGCCGAGCAAACACTTCCTTATATATTAAATAGTTTGTCTGAACCTTTTGTGTGAGTAATTTAAACTATAAATACTCTTTACAGTTATTAATTTTATCTATTGCATGCGCATCATGTTTGTCGTTTGGAAGAATTTTTCTAAATAAGTTTATGAGATTATGAATTTTCATGGGGTTATAAATCTGCATTTGGCTAGAATGAATCATCTTATACTTTTTAGTTCATTTATAATTAAGAAAATAAAAACGTGGTTTTTACATTTTTTTATTTCAATTATTTTCTACTTTTTAGTCTTGTGTGCACGTAATTTTGCAATCAGTATTAGACATCTTGATTAAATAATGACAAAAATTGAGCAATTTTTAGATTTAGTTCATTTTGTTTTCTGTTAATCACATCTAAAATAGAAAATTGTTTTATCTACTCCATTGATATATGGAAACAGTTGATTAATTATTGTTTTTATATAGAAGTCAAACTCTTTGATAATATATGTATTCATTATATTATATTAAATATAATACTCATCACTACTTATTTACACAGCTGAAATTATTAATACATTATTAATACACATTAACACTAGCACAATTGAATTTATGTAATAGAAATCGGATTTTTTAAATGTTATTTTAAGGCTTTATTTGTAAGGATTTAAATTTGATGTTTTTATTTGAAAAGTTGTCATGGCGACTGTATTGTTATCAAAATATTTAGCATGTCGTTGCGAGTCGAGAAGAACGTTTTTCCATCGTCTCAGTTGATCGCGCTTGAGCCATGCGTTGCTTGGAATTTGAGCGTTCGACATCGCGCTGATTATTTGAATAGTTGCCATGGCGACTGTATTTTTATTAAAATATAACAAAAAGAATTCTAATCATTTTAAACTCAAATAAAACGTTGAAATTAAATATAAATCAAGTTACATTTTAATTTATTTGTTGTATTGGTAAATATAAAACAGTCATCATAGCAACTGTTCTTATTTTTTAATAAAGATTATTATAACTTTTATATTTTTATGCATTATTAACGAAACTACATAAATGTGTTCTTACTATTCAATCTTACATTTTTTAAAACTTTTGTGTTTGATATTGCGCTGTTTTACTTTCAAAACTGCGGAACCATATTTTTGAACCATTGAACAGTGATAATTACCGTATTATATTGTATTGTCATCCATTTCTGACCTATGTGCAAATTTTCAAGTCTGTATCTCATTTAGAAGAGCATGAAAAATTAATTACCAAATCCCACCCGAACAGACAAGGGAGTTAATAACAAAGGTTTGAAATATACGCATCGTGTCCCTTTTTTAAGGTCGGGTTACTGCAGGCAGCATTTCCGTAGAACGTAATCCTCAAATTCTTGTTTTCAGACATGTGCAAAAAAGCCTTTCTGATACAATGGAAATGAAGTGCCAAAGTAAACAAGACCTGCTAGACAAAACACTAAACGTGCTGTTCATAACTGGCTTTCCAGGGAGGATAATAGCGCAGCAGTCCCACGATATCCGTACCGTGATCGTGAGAGAAAGCTTTCTTCCCATACGTCTGTTTGGCAACGGTATGTACATTGTGGAAACAGACAGGCATGATAAAGTGCGTCGCAATACAAATAAACCTTCTTTTAGAAGCAAAATAAGGTGACAGCAACATTCAGCAGTATTAAAAATGTCCAATCTCATTTTCTAATCAATAGAGAACACAAACTATTTTACCTAGCTTTAAATTATAGTAAGGGTGCTAAAATATGTATACACCCTTCACTCAAAACTCATTAATAACTAGGAGTCTGGTTTATGTCGTTCGCGCCAGAAACAGAGGAACAAGTGGGAGAAAAAGAATTGTTATAAGGCGCTAATCTATGAGAGTATAGAATGAGACGCCAACACAAAACTTTCATATGCATGTAATTTCACAGGTAGCATAATAGGCAGAAAAAAAAAACACTTTAGTTTAAACGGCTTATCTCTACTACTTAGCTTATAAGGTTAGAACGAATTTAAAAAGGCTTTATGGGCATGTGCACCATTCTCGATCAATGCTTGAAGTTCGCTCCAATTTTTCGGTATAACAACAGTGATCAAAGTTAAACGAGGTAGTTGATTGTGATCAACTTTGACCGGGGGTGCTGGACCGATCAACTCGTTGATTGCGGTCAAGTTACACTATCCGTTTCGATTCCCTTGAAAGTATTGAGGACGAGATAATATACTTGGATTACTTAAATAGGGACCAGTATCAAAACCGGATAATTGTGGAAACCGTGGAGGCTATGGGGAAAGGAAATTTGAAGTAAGATTCCGGCTATCAAAGTACAGTGTGATAGGTAGTAAATGAAATGACTGAGAGGTTAGAGTTTCCTACTAACACCCTGTTTCACCCATGAATAGAATTTTACACTTCATGACTCAAACTGTTTTAACAAATAGTGATTTATTTATTTATTTGGTAATTACAACTCGTCTGGTATGTTGTATGTTGAAATGCATGTCTAAATCATTCCAAACCTCCTTTTTTCCTTTAAAGAACACGAATTGGTGTTTTTATTTTCCAGTTTATTGGAATATGAGATAGCTAGTTCCAACAGAACGTCTATCTCATGCTGAGTAAAATTTGTAGACCTTCATTTGTTTTCCATTTTCGTTTACCTACATATGATAATCAAACACGAAACAAAAGCAAATCGATATAGACAAGGAGATTGTAATTGCACTACAACCTCTTTGGCTATAGAGTTAGATGTTTTCTTTTGAGTAATTTATCGTAGAATGGTGATCTGATCGTTCAGCAACCTAGCGCCCGGTCAGCTGATGGCGGTTCGTTGAACGGGAATTAACTATGATGCACCGCGGTAAGTTTGATCACGTTTGATCGAGATGGTGCACATGGCTGTAAATATCCGAGGTTTAATTTTGATAAATTACAACCCGAATAAAGTCATCTAAATACGCATTTATAAACTATTTGTTCCTTTGAAAAGAAAAAAAAAAGACATTAATTATGACATTTGAAATGCATTTGTAATTTTCTATGGCTGGTTAATAGGGGAAAAATTAAATCGACACACAGTTCCGCATTATATCAATAACTAAGTGCCCTTTGTGGACGAATTGTGTAGAGGTTTTATGTTTTAAGACTGTCTTTCAAAGTGCAACTTAATATAATGCCTTCATTTGAAAACTTACCAGTCCGAATAACTATATATTTAAACAAATTTAATGTAAACAAAAACACACCAATTCGGATATTGATCAAAATTTTAAACCAGTGTTAACTGCTATTGACATTTTAAATGACATCTGGTATTTAAATTTTAGAGAAGATACAATTGATATCACATCATTTATTTGTTTGTTTTTTATCGTGTCTGGCGTTTGGAATTGTTATTTTGTTTAAATTTTAACTATAAAAACTACTGAAGATTTAATTTAATGGTTGTATTTAGGTAATATTACTTCAAAATGGTTTATATCTACTAGAAAAAGTACAATATAAGCGGATGGCTATATACTGTAATATTAATAATTATAATTTGACCTAAGACCACCTCTTTGGTCTAGTGGTTAGCGTTGCTGACTGCTAACGAGGAGGACTGGGTTGGATTCCCGGAACCTGCTTAGGAATTTTTCTAAGTTAGGGAGGTCTGGAACGGGGTGCACCCAGCCTCGTGAGGATAATTGGGGAGCTGCCTGATGGAAAGGTGGCGATCTCCGATCTAGATCGCTGCGATAGAGCGATGCGGTGTGCTGATCACATGCCCCCCCCCCTGCAATACTGCACTCTACTAATGGTATCATTTGATGGAGGTAGAAGACGCAGCGGTCGTTACGGTGTAGCTAAGGGCTATAAAAGGCTGTAAAAAGGCTTTAGAGAGAATTTTACCCGAAATAGACCCTTTTTATCCTAGATTTTTTTTCGCTCTTCAAATTCAACCAGCAATAACAATAGTTCAGATCCAGGCCGGTATAGAAAAACGAAGATGTAATAAATTTTTAACCTTCTTTAAAATTTAAACATCAAAAGGTGGCGGTATCTTTTGAAATTTCAACCTGAGGTGAAGGAGTGAAACCTACAATTTAATCCACATTAATATTTTTAAACTTATCCTTCTATATCTAAGTTGTCGCGTTTTTTTTGGTTTAAATTAAATTCATGTTATATGGTTAGTTTTTTTAGAGTAGGAGTTTTGTATTTTTGACATCGTGATTTGAACCCGCAGCTGTTTCAGACTTGAGAGGACAGGTAGCTGGTAGGTTACAGTGCTGGCGCAAGATGCCAGTGAACTGTTATTTGATTCACCACAATAGTATTGCTTATTTCCAAATGTACTTAAGTTGCTAATGCGTTCTCCAATAGCTAGATTATAAGGCGATTTCAGCTTTGGTACGGTAGATGGCGCAATTCCCGATTGTGGCTTCTTATTCACTCTCTCTATTAATCCTTGTACCCATACAGCCTTGATAAAAAAATCTTAAATTTTATATATAAGCAATTAAAATGCAAAAGAAAATCAGCGTGCTTTAAGCGAAAATATTAAAAAGCACTTTCGCATATCAACATTCCATATTTTTAAACCTCAATATAATTTTTTTGTTTATTTTTAAAAATAATGAAATTCTTTGGATATAGAAAATATGCCAGTTTAACTCTTGCAGTTGGAAGATTTTTCACTTTTTATCTAGCCGATTAACCAATAGAGAGAAAGAACCTTGCTATTTGTACTAATTAGCAATATGGTAGAACCTCTGTAAATACTTTAATATTTGAAATTAATTAGTTCTCATGGATAATCGGCAAATGATTCCTACCCACTCGAAACGTGTGCGCGCACTAATTTTAAAAATTACGGCAATAATGTGAAGCTGAAAAATATGATACCGGTTCTGAAAAATGAGAAGTAGTAAAAGTTATGGCGCATAGGAAAGTAGGCTGAAAAGTTCTAAAAACAACGATGAAACGGCTGGCTCCCTAGATAAAAGACGTTTACTTCGCCTACTGTTCGAAAATGACACACTAATTAGAGGCTAGTGTCCAAAATCGTTTTTAAGAAGAAAGTGCTGGTATGGCCTTGGTTCAATAACTTTCTCCACTGCCATTAACAGATTTCGTCTAGAATGTAAATTGGAATGTTTTGCATAAAACTCATTAGCTGAAAATTGGTTTTATGTGTTTATATTAAGTTTTAAAGGGTTTCAAATTTCAAATCCGAATGATAAAGTGAAACGTTTTGAAATTTTATCCTCATTAAACGTGCCTTTTTATTTTGAGAATGCGTTTACTAAATTAAATATTTCTCTATTAACTATATTAATTTTTATTTGTAAATTTCGATAGAAAAAAGGTAGAATTTTTATTACTTTTGCAGTTGCTTAAATAAAAGACATACTTTTTCACAGAATGTAGCATAAATGTTTCTTTGTGCTAAATCCAGAAATAATAATAACAAGAGTGGCGTAAACTAAGCGGATTCCTCACCGAGTTGAATAAATTTTATTAAAAATGAATATGAAATTCAAATCAGGCACATTAGGGGAATAAAATGAATATTCTTGCAAACTATAAATATTACAAAAGAGAAAGTAAATTTTAGAACTATCATCATCATCATCATCATCATCGAGATTAAACTACAAAAATTAATGTATACTATTAATTAAATAAAATGTATGACCACTGATAGACAAAGCTATACTGATTGAGTATTTTTAAACATTTTTAAATGTAATCATGTTTATGAACTGAGCCCTTGGTATCAATTTTACATTCACTAAAATAGAGAAAAATAACAGAAAGTTTCGAATTACATTGCGTATTTAAGATGTTCACATGTTTCAATAAAACAAAAACATGTTACTATTCAGAAACAATAAAAACAGTCGAAAGTTACATCAACTTTCATTGGCTATGAAATGTAATTTTTTAAATGTTATTGTAGTAAAAACATGTAACGAAAACGTTTCCTAACGGTTATTACAGAACGCTCTTATATACAAATATAATTCTCAAACATATATTAGATTAATATTTCACATTTGCTATCTTCACGACGATGTTTTTGTTAAATATAAAACATATGCACCGTTATAAATAGAGTTTTAATGCTGAATTAATTTGTTCTTTTATTTTAAAACAATATGGAGAATATTAAAGGCCAGGGCGCTATACATATAATATAAAAGAAAAATAAAGTAACACTATTAACAATGTAACAAATTAACGGTAATTTGCGATCTCAAGTGTGACTTTTTCTTAGTGTTTTATCCTTTTGTACTATTATAATTACTGTTAATTTATATATATATATCTGAAATTTGCGCACAGATTATTAGTAATTGTATAAAATTATATGAATATTACCTATTCAGAAACCGTAGAATTAAATGGACGACAGTCGATTTACTAATACCAAATGAGTCGAAATCGCTACCGTTCGATTTACTAATACCAAATGAGAAAAACAAAAAAAGAAAATATTTTATCTTTCTGAACAATGTGTTTATTCAGATTTATGGTTGCTTAGGCAAATATTGTTACATAATTTATGAAATGATTACAAACTTTTGGCCGAGTACGCAAAAGCAATTGATTGAACAAATACACTTTAATTAAATTTACAATTATTAAAAACACAGAAAGGTGGTCAGTATTGCATGCTTAAGAGTATATAGTGGAGATATAGAGTTGGCTACACTGACCACAAGACCAGTCAGGCCTGTTGCGTAGTGGTAACCATACTTGCCTCCTGAACCCAAGATCGCGGGTTCAAACCCGGCCGGGATTGATGGATTTTTTCGGGCTTAAAAATCCTAAGTATGGCTTCCTTCAGAAGGGAAGTAAAGCCGTGGGCCCCATGTCGTACATTTACGGCACGATAAAGGACCTCAAGCCTGAAAGAAGAGACCTCTGAGCAAAATTTGTCGGCCATTTCAAGCCCTGATGTGAATGGGACGCTGATGACCTGAGATGTTAAAGAGCATCCGTAAATAAATAAATAAATATCCACAAGATAAATTCACGTCGCTTGATACAAGGGATTTTATTTTTTTTATATTTATTTATTTATTTATTTATTTATTGCGAGGTTCACTGCGATATTGGGCTGTAATTGATTAAAATTCAAAGTTTTGTTTCGTTTCATTGATCGATTTTAAGAAGACGTCACATAATTGAAATAGCAATACACATATCGGTTGGTATTGCAGAAGATTCTTTCCAAAACTATTAAACTGAATGTGTATGCACTAATTACTGGGAAGTACGCCGTGCTAAATAAGAAAGATGAAGAAGCTATAGAGCAATGGGGGATATTTGGCAGTGGGAAAGTACATCATCCTCCGGAACAGCTTTGTCTGCTAAAGGTTGCATCTACTTCATTTGACATCGATCCCGAGTGTCTCAATACAGCGCAGGTGAAGTATTCAGCAAATCCCGTTATAGTTTTTCATTTGTTATTGTTTTTTCAGTTTGAAGGAAACCTTATCCCTCCATATTGTTGACAACTTCCTAGAGATGACCTAAGATTTAAATACACTTCCACCATTAAATACTCGAAGGATATGCAAAGTGAACTGCCAAAACAAAATTATTTTTTTTTCTTTACAGACCTGTAGTTAGAATTGTTGCTTTGATGCAAGGTGAAACTTTTTATGACGTTGTTTCTGATCCACTTCTCCTTCAATTTTGGCAACATTCTTACTTTGCTCCCAGGAAAACATTCCAAAACTATAAATAAGACCACCACGGGTGGCCGAAGTCGTTAAATCGCGGACTCGTGAGTGGGAGGTCTGGGGTTCGAATCCCACCAGGACCGTCCTCCGTGACTGAGGTGTTTTCCAGGTTTTCCTCATTCCTCATAAATGCCAAATGCCGGGGAGGTACCCTTAGTTTAGGCCTGGAACATTTCCTTCCTTAAAAATAAACCCTGTCCCAATATATCATTTCATCTCATGTATCATCAGTGTTAACCGCCTGTGGTGTCTCTGTAGCAAAAACTGACGCTAAACACTACTCACTCATTGCAAAACTATAATAGCTGTTGCCATATTTAACAGTGTACAGGACATAATGGTGGGAATCTTCGTCCTTTACATTAGGGACATATTACCAAAAGCGGTAATTTCATTCGTGAAAAATACTTAAAGCAATATTGTCTAGTCTATTGGTGTATTCCTTATGTTAATAGGTTTTAGCAATGTTACTGAAACTTCCGCTGCAGATCAACGTCTATTTTTACTTTTTACTGTCGTTAATTTCCATTACTTCTGCATATACTTATGATGCAGTTATTAATTTATCCTTTTATTGTTAATTGTTATGTGTTTATCATTCCTTTTTCTAGATTGCGAGACTATCCAGCATTTTATGGCGGGATAGGATGTAATTCATATTCTTTAGCTATAACTCATTGACAATTCTACCTTTCTCAGTGCTACGAGGGTAGGTCCATAAGTTTCCAGTCTAATCATTTTCTAGCTATGATAAACACAAAAACTATATTTCACTTTTCAATATAGTTATGCTTTATTGCAATACACTTCTCACATCTTTGAATTAACATTTCAACTCTCCCCCCCCCCAAATAGTCAGAAATATTGCCTGCAAAATGGGCATAAACATCATCCATCACTTCTTCGTCACACTTAAATTTCCTTCCTCGAAGGTCCTTCTTGAGTTTTGAGAAGAGGAAATAGTCACTGGGAGCTAGATCGGGGCTGTAGGGTGGATGGTCATCTCCTTGAAGCCACATTTTCTTCACATCTTCCTTTGCAACAAGAGCTGTGTGCACAGGCGCCTTGTCGTGAAGAAGGCGCACACCACCACTCAGCTTTCCTCTCCTTTTATCTTTAATGGAAGCACGTAGTCTGTGCAGTAGGCCAGCATAGTACTCCCCATTTACTGTGGCGTTCCTCTCTTTGAAGTGAATGAAGAATATTCCTTCACAGTCCCAAAAGTTTGTGGCCATGGTCTTCTTGGTTGACTCAGTGACTTGGCCTTTAAAGGCGGTATACGCCACTCTATTGATTCTCTTTTGAACAAGGGATATAGTAGAGGACCATAGTTTCATCTCCTGTAACAATGGTTTCAGAACTTCTCTCTCGTTGCCATGGCATAGCTCCAAAAATGACTGACAACGGATGACTCGTTGCTGCTTTTGGACTGAGGAAAGAAGTATAGGCACCCATCTTGCACTAACCTTATTCAAATTTAAATGTTCATGAATAATTCGAAGGACTGTTGTTTTAGAAAGGCCCAACCTTGCTGCTATTTCTTTAACTCTGAGCCGCCGGTCTTCCATAATTTCTCTTTCTACAAAAGTGAGCACATCCAAGGGCCGACTTGCCCACTCTTCGTCTTCAATGATTTATCACCGATTCGAAAAAGTTTGGTTCCTTCTTTTACGGTAGAATATTAAGGGGATGCTCCCCCATATACACCGTCCAATCACTGTTTAATTTGCAGTAAGTCCTTTTTTATGAACAATTTAATAAAAGCTCGATACTCCATTTTGAAATGTCACAATCCTCTACACATAGGAATCCCGCCAGACCGCTCTCCCTGACTGAGGTTTTTTCCAGGCTTTCCTCAGTGCTCATAAATGGCAAATGCCGGGGTGGTATCCTATACTTAGACCTGGAACGTTTCCTTCCTTAAAAATAAATTCTCTCCCAATATCATTTCATCTCATGTATCACCAGTGGTGCTTCTGTAGCAAAAACGGGCTTTAAACACCATTCATTCTACACATAGCCTTCTTTTTGCAACTATATCTGAACAACTGAATATAGTGGAGCGAAGTTACAGCGGCAATTATTTACTTAATAGATAATGTATGACAAGATATCCTGTGAAGGCGATACTCCTTATTGGGGAGGTCGGAAACTTATGGATCTACTCTTGTGCAATTGCAGCACTTTTTCAAGTAATGTTTTCACCCTTAGAGCTATAGCTATTTATGTAACGCTTTAAATAACAAACAATCTGTACTGTAATCAACAGTATCATCTAGCAATACAAACCTGGCTGCTTATATGTGATTGATACAGGGAAAAGATACCTAAGTTAGTAAGCTGAAATATTATAGACATTTGACTCGGTCAATGAAATTTAAAGTTTAAGTTTTCTATAGTTTAAGTTTCTATTATTCGAAATCAGCAGAGCGAAATATGACATTTTAAAGTAATGTGATATTTATCAAGTAAATAAATGAGCAACTGTAATGAAACAGAACCACATTAATAAACAACGTGTTTAACGTCTAGGAGACTGTAATATAGTTTATACTAACAATAATTACATGTATAATGTCTTTGAACAAAACCGTACTTGGCTTTTAACGCCAATAGCTGAAAACACAAACAGTTCATCTCTCACGAGCACAGTGGTAGAGTTGCCTGGCCGCCACCGTATAGCGGCAAGAGTAAACATTCGTACGTAGCCCAAAAGATCAATGATGTAAGTATGTAGTCAAGGACAACGAGCTGACCTTTTACTATTTGGATTTTTATGCATTCTTAATTTTTCTATCTGTTTCCGGCCAATAGGATTTCGTCTAGGTCTAATTCCGAAGTAGCTTTCTTGTCCGTGTTCCCACTTGCCTTGCCTTAAGGACGACAGTTTGACTTCGGCCTTTTAACACGCCTTGCTAATACTCTCTCTCTCTCTCATGCTGGCTTTACGAAAACACTATTACATTCTCCTAAATGCAGTCGTCCTTGCCAATCCTCACTATGGATTCATAGCAGGCTATAAACCTTCTAAACTGTTTATTATTCAGTAGCATTTTGCGGTTGGCTTTCTTTGAAGTGATTCAGTGCATATCAAACATACGTATATAGATTTACATTCGTCTCTCGTTGAAGGAACTGCTTTCTAATCTCAACGTTATTTATTTGCGTTATTTTATTTAAATACTAATGAGAAATGCTTTGACTAGAACCGGATTTCTATATGGTATGATGCATGGAGCTAAGGAATATACAGAGGGGGGGGGGGTGTCAAGCAAACCGTGTTTACAAAACTGAATTCACACAAACAGAAAATGATGAGCACTAATCATCTTATACTTTTACAGTAACAACAGTTGCTCAAAATGCCCACCTTCGACGTCGATACGCTTCTGAGTACATTGAACTACTGATTGAGCAACGTTTGCGAAAGTGTCCTCAGCGATTGCAGCACATGCCGTTTCAATTTCTTCCCGAAGTGCTGCCAGTGTAGCTGATTTTCTACGGTATACAACATTCTTAAAAGTTCCCCATAGGTAGAAGTCCAACGGAGTTAGATCCGGAGAACGCGGTGGAAACTCAATCGGACCTTTTTGTCCTATCCAGTGCCAACACTTTAAAATTGCTTTCCCGTGTTCAAACGATATTTTGGTTCCGTTTTGTTGTGGCAACGCCAGCATAATGTAATGTTAGTCACATCTGTTTACAGAACATCATACGATAATCTTGGCTTCATTTGTTCATTGTTGATTTACCTATCTTGTAGCAACGCTATCGTAATGTATGTGAGGCACATCTGTTTACATAATATTATACTACACATTACTATTGTTTTTCGGTCCAACTTTGAAATATATTAAATATATATCTACTGTGAAAGTGTGCATACATTTTTGGCCCCTTCGGTATTGATAATATTTTTTAAAAAAAGATAATTTTCTTTCAATTTACATATGCCATCTTTTTTCAAATGACCTTCTCTTACTATGCCGTGATATTAGCTGTTTAAATAAAATTTGCAATAGCATGATGCGTTTCTTGAGGGTTGCGGCATGATTAGTAGTCTAGAAGTCCAACACTGCTTAAGTGTATGAGGGACTTATAACTTAAGTCCCGTCTATTTTGCCATCCATTTGTTTGGGCCACGCTTAGTGCAGCACTGCACTTTGCAGTCGAGCGCGCGCCAAACCAGCTAACTCAATGCCAGTAAGTCGCGGTATCATTGACAAATACGTTCTTATAAATCACTTGTAGAAGAGATGCATTATTAGGGGATTATCTTTGGAGAGAGATTGATAAATGGGCGTGGGTGCTCGATTTCCAGATCTAACATATTATTGTTTTTATTTGTATGATAATTTAAAAAGCTGGTTATAATAAATCAAATGCGAAAACATTATTAGATATATTCTAAAACAACGTATGAAAAGAAATTGCCAACATTTCTAAAGCAGAGCTACAAATATCAACTTTTGTTTAGCTGCATTAACATCCGACTTGTGTCATATGTTGAGCATTTTCACTGTCATCTTTGATTGTACAAGAATTTTAAATATGTTTACGATGTTTTAATTCCAAACGTATTCTACTTATTCACCTCTATCCGTTCGTAATATTTACTAGAATAGGAGTGTCATTATTATTATTATTATTGTTATTATTATTATTATTGTTAGTCGCCGATAGCACCATGCTTTGCTATACTTGAGCCCGTAAGTGTGGCGCTTGTCGGCTGATAACTGCCAAACCTTTTGCTTAAAGCAAGGCCCAAACAAATGCATGGACCGTACTCTTAAATAAAATTCACATTCTCTTGTAATTTTTTTTAACTTCCTCTCTAATATTTTGCATTGTTGTATTATTTAATTTGTTCGTAGGGGTGTCTCGCGTGAGTGCCTTTGAGTGAAATAACAACATCTGTGAAACAAGTTAATGCGAAAGCCGTTAAAGTCACCTATGTATTCCTCTTTTATAGTACACAGACAGCAAGAATTCTTATTGATTCATAGAGTCCCATTAGTTGGGGGAAAAAAAAAAAAAAGCGCTTTGACATCTAAGCTGTGACAATGGGCAGCGCTGTAAGTATTCATATAAAGAGTTTTTTTTTTAAATAGTGTTTAATATCCGTTTTTACTACTGGGGAACCACAGGCGGTGAACACTGATGATATAGGAGATGAAATGATATATTGGGAAATTATTTTTTATTTCAGGCCTAAGTTTAGGTTACCTCCTCGGCATTTGCCATTTATGAGGACTGAGACAAACCTGAAAAAAAAAAAAAAAAACAGTCAGGGAGGACGGTTCTGGCGGGATGCGAACCCCAGACCTCCCGCTCACGACTCCGCACCTTAACGATCTCGGCCACCCGTGGCGGTAAATATAAAAAGAATGCAAAGTGCATTCGTTATTTTTTTCGACCTCTTTCTTTTAGACATGAAAACAAATTATTTGAAAATGCAGATAAAACGAGAATAACTATTTATTTGAGCCTGGCTAATGGAAGTAAACTGATACATCCAATGATGAGAATTATATTTCCTATTCAAGTCATGTTGCTCTCTGTCGTAAAAGACGTTTGCATCTTGGAATATTCAGCAAATGCTGTTTATGCTCCTTTATCTCGTTAACATTTGTGAAATTTGAATTCGAATCCTATTTTATAATTGATAAAATATTAATCAACAAAAAATATAATTTATAATCGCAAGAATGCTTATTAACAAGCTCTATCACAAAAAATCAAGAAATAATACCTGCATTTTGTCATTTCACTCGCAATTTATCACCTAGGGGATAAAGAACTGTAACTACAGCCGTAAATTCATATTCACAGTGAATATTAATTTCATCCAATATTCCTCGTTGCATATTAAATTCCTTGTTACAGATTCGCATTGCTGTGTATACAAATTCAATGCGTTTCTTTCGACTTACCCTAGTCGGTTCTGGTGGTGTAGTGGAAACCATACTTGCCTTCTAAACCTAAGATCGCGGGTTCAAACCCGGCCAGGATCGATGGATTTTTTCAGGTGTAAAAATCCTAAGTATGGCTTCCTTCGGAAGGGAAGTAAAGCCTGGGTCCCGTGTCGTACATTTACGGCACGATAAAGAACCTCAAGCCTGAAAGAAAAGACCTCTTAGCAAAATTTGTCGGCCGTTTCACGCCCTGAATTGAATGAGACGCTGATGACCTGAGATGTTAAAGAGCGTCCGCAAATAAAACAAATGAACAATTTCGAGTTACCTGCATTTAAAAGTAATTGAATATACATTCAATATAGTTTTGCTGCAAATACCTTTCATATAGCGTCTACCAATGCCAGATATAATGAAAGCAAATTGTTTAGAAAACTTTGATAATAAAAATTAAATTATATCATATACGAGGTCTCTTCAAAAAGTATCGCGAATTTTTAATTTCCGCGGGCTACGTGTATTCGATTTTCGATTGTTTTGGCGTTATGTTGGTACTCATGTCCCTCACTTATGTTGACAATCTCGCCCATTTTGAATGTTCGGTTAATTGTTGACAGCTATTTTGCTTGGAGGTGTTTTGGCTCGTCTTCGATTTTTGCCTATTCCAAAAAATGGAACAAAGAATCTGTATCAAATTTTGTGTGAAAAATAAAACTAAGTGCGCGGATGCATTCCGAATGTTGACTATGGCATATGGTGAAGCTAACTTGAACCAAAGCAATGTTTATCGGTGGTACAAAATGTTCTCAGAGGGTCGAGAAGATGTGAACGACGAAGAGCGTCCCAGACGCCCGAGCTCGTCAACAACAGACAAAAACATTGAAGAAGTGAAGAAAATAGTATTGGCCAATCGTCGAATCCCCGTTACAGAAGTTGCTGAGGACCTAAACGTATCAAATGCCTCGTGCCATTCGATTTTTACCAATGATTTGGGCATGAAACGGGTTGCCGCAAAATTCGTACCAAAGTTGCTCAATTTCGACCAAAAACACCATCGCATTAACGTTGCTAAGCAGCTGTTGAACTCTGTCCGCGATGACCCAAAATTGCTTCAGAGGGTCATAACTGGTGATGAATCATGGGTTTATGGTTATGACGTGGAAACTAAAGCTCAGTCATCCTAATGGATGCTGCCACACGAGCCAAGAGCGAAAAAAAAAGTGCTCCAAGTTCGGTCGAATGTGAAGGTTTTGCTTACAGTTTTCTTCGATTGCAGGGGCGTGATGCAACATGAGTTCTTGCTACAGGGTAGAACGGTCAACAAGGAATATTACCTGCAAGTTATGCGCAATTTGCGCGAAGCAATCCGCCAGAAACGCCCGGATTTGTGGAAGAACAAAAAATGGCTTTTGCGCCATGATAACCCCCCTGCTCACACGTCATTGCTTGTGCGCGAATTTTTGGGCAAAAACAACACACTTATGATACCGCAGTCACCGTACTTCCCAGACCTGGCCCCCTGTGCCCTTTTTTTTTTTTTTTTTGTTCCCAAAACTGAAGAGGCCCATGAAAGGACGACGCTACGCCACGCCACGATTGAGGAGATAAATACGGCATCGAAGGAGGAATTGAACAAGATCACAAAAAACGATTTTTTAAAATGCTTCGAAGATTGGAAAAAACGTTGGCACAGGTGTATAATATCTGGTGGGGATTACTTTGAAGGGGACAAAATAGATATTCATGAATAAATAAATAAATACTTTTTGAAAAAATAAAATTCGCGATACTTTTTGAACACACCTCGTATATCTTATATAAGAGAAGTATTAAAGAGAAGAGGGGTCAAAAATCATATTTTTGTACCATTTTAATATTTTGAAATTTCGGTTTATTTAAAATGATTTTCGTTAACATTCCTTGATTATAACTCTTGTTTATAGTTTTTAATTATGTCATTGAAGATTTTTTTTTGTATTTCATAAATTGGCAACATTTGTTACCTTGCTATCATTTTTTGTGTTTTGCATTATTGGAGAGTTTTGGCTCATGTTTCTCTCAAAAAGTTAAATTTTTTCTGTTAAAACATTTTTTTTTTTTTTGCCTGCACCCATTGAAAAACTGTATTTTTTGCTTTTCTTTTTCTTTAAGAATCTATTAAGCTATTACTTTGAAACTTTAAATACTTGATGATGACGTGGAACTTTTATGGTAGAGTTAGTACAAAATATGACAACGTAAAAAAATAAAATGTTGGGGGGAAAAATCGAAAAAAAAAAAAAAATTGAAATTAATTTTTAATTTGCCTCTGTATAGTATAGTATAGTGTAGTATAGTATAGATTAGTTTAGTAGTGAAAATAGGTCAGCAAGTTTCAATTGTATGCTATATAAGTTTATTTTTATTAGCTTTAATAGTCCTTGAAAAAATGGGAACTGAATTTGGAACATTTCACATTACAAGAGTAGGCCTTTCATACTGCACATACCGCCATGGGTGGCCGAGGTCGTTAAGGCACGATCTGCGGTTCGAATCCCGCCAGGACCGTCCTCCCTTATTGGGTTTTTTTCCAGGTTTTCCTCAGTCTTCATAACTGGCAAATGCCGGGGAGGTACCTAAACTTAGGCCTGGAACGCTTCCTTCCTTAAAAAAAGAAATCCTTTCCCAATTTATCATTTCATTTCATGTATCATCAGTGTTCACCGCCTGTGGTGCCTCAGTAGTAAAAATGGGTGTTAAACACTACTCAAAAAAAAAAATACTGCACATAAATATAATCAAATTAGTGGGTATCAGTTGTTTCCTGTGCAAAAATCAACATGAGCACTCAATTCATACTGAAGTAATTTATTAAATATTATGATGCCAACACATTTACTAATGGAGTCCCGTACCCGGGCGGCAGGGGTCAGTTGTGTGTTCAAGTTTCAACATTTGATTGTATCGCATTGCGCTAGATGATAGAGCTGAAGGTCTCAAAGTTGTAGAATATTCCACGCCTGCAGAAACATCTGATTTGTCTTATTTTTAAGCGTTTACGTGTATTACCTGAGCATCTTGTTTTTACATATTGATTTTATTACTCAATACGAACTATTTTATACTTTTCATATTCAGTATATAGATAGTTATTTATTATATACACTGAAAAAAACATATACAGTGTTCAAAAACTAAAACTTTGATACAGTTGTTACGGCCCATTCCACTGAAAAATAAATATAATATATATGTTGCAAACCTAATTAAAATAATATTTTATATATTGTAATATCTACGTGTGTAAAGAGGGGTAACTCCAAAAACATAATTTAGTGATAAATCAATTTTAAGCTTTACTTTATTGCGTAGGATAGTGCATTGAAAATAAATCTATTTTCGTTATCGATTATATACTTTTATATCGAGGGTGCCAAAAAATATATTCACACTTTCACAGTAGATATCTATTTAATATATTCCAAAGTTGGACCGAAAAACAACAGTAATGTGTAGTATGATGTTCTGTAAACAGATTTGACTCAAATACATTATGATAGCGTTGCTACATGACAGGTAAATCAACAATGAACAAATGAAACCAAGATTATCGTATGATGTTCTGTAAACAGATGTGACTCGCATTACGTTATGCCAGCGTTGCTAAAACAAAATGGAGTCAAAATTATCGTTTGAACAGCGGAAAGCAATTTTCAAAGATTGAAAATCCGTTGAAGTTCAAAGGCAATGGAGACTTGTGAGAACAGAACCGCCAACGCGAGTATTCATTGCACGTATTCGAGACAAATTTGAGACTCATGGTACCGTATGCCGTAGACACTGGCAGCACTTCGGGAAGAAATTGAAACGGCATGTGCTGCAATCGCTGAGGACACTTTCGCAAACGTTGCTCAATCAATAGTTTAACGTACTCAGAAGTGTATCGACGCCGATGGTGGGCATTTTGAGCAACTGTTTTAAATGTAAAAATCTAAAATGGTTAGTGTTCATCATTTTCTGTTTGTGTGAATTCAGGTTTGTTATGTTAACACAGTTTTATTCTTTGTTGAAGTGAGTATACATTTTTTGGCACTCTCTGTATATTGTGAAATTGGTGATTATGTTTTTCCATAAAAATAATCTGTTTATTATTGTAGATCTTTAGAATTAAAAGAAGGATGTTTTTTAATTATTACTTACATCATTATGCAGTAAAGTTTTATAAGCTACCTCTCTTTTCACTGCCATATTTGCAAGTTAATAATAAGAATTTTATTTTGTTTTGTTCTCAATAAACATTAACATATGGTAGAAGTGCAAATTACATGAATATTATGCACGTTATATCAGTATGCAATATTGGAATATTGTTTATGATCCAATCTGCACCGAAGTACATAATGCTGCGGTTTTTAATAATGTTCTTTCTATAAACATTATATAATGGTATTTATTTCACACACATAGTTTGTCGGTCCTAGTGGTATATGGTAACCATACTTGCCTTCTAAACCCAAGATCGCGGGTTCAATCCCGGCCAGGACCGATATATTTTTTCGGTATAAAATCCTTAGTATGGCTTCCTTCGGAAGGGAAGTAAAGCCATGGGTTCCGTGTCGCAAGAAAAAGAACCTCAAGCCTGAAAGAAGAGACCTCTGAGCAAAATTTGTCGGCTGTTTCACGCTCTGATTTGAATTGGACGCTGATGACCTGAGATGTTAAAGAGCGTCCGTAAATAAAACAAATCAAATCTTCCGGAGAAGCTGATGGCTTAAAATGGTGGACTGTTTTCCAGAGCTGTCTTATAAAACATTATCCTTGGGTTTTTCTTCTAATAATGACAAACATTTATGTCTCTTCAGTTAACTTCTGACCACTTTTGTTTATTCTTGTAAGCTGCTGTTGACCTTTCAGGGGAAAAGAGAAGTTGTTAATATCATTCATGTTTATTTCATTTACGCTGTCGTACACATAATTGATATGTGGTTATTGGCCTGCACATGTGTCACATTTACAACTTTTATTGATTGCCCGAGATATTTATATATACACGACCCAATGTCATTAGCTCCTCTTGCGGCCAAAGCCTCATGCCACATAAAACACTGTGTTTGGTTCTCATCGCAGTGTATCGTCAAATTGTTCGTACAAAGTTGACGTTTATAAAATGCCGCAACTGGTGTAGGTAAACACGGCTGCTGATCGAAAGTTATTATTTTCTTCTCGGGATCATGTTTAGAAGTTTCCTTAGCAGAAGAATAAGCAAAGTCAGTTTGACAGTGGTGTTGATTCAACTTCCTCTTTGTTCTGTGCCACATTCATCTGCAAACTCAGCTTGTATGACAAGCCTTTGGTTTTTGGATTTTCGTAACAGTACATAATCATCATGTACTGTACTAGGGTAACAAATGGGGGCAAAACTTTCTTTGGAAGTCTTTATGAGTGTTTTAATGATGTTTAACGTCCGTTAAACACCATTAACACCATTAACGTACAGAGGTACCACAGGCGGCGACAATGATGATACATGAGATGAAATTATATATTGGGAAAGGATTTATTCAAGAAAGGAAACGTTTCAGGCCTAAGTTTAGGGTACCTCCCCGGCATTCACCATTTATGAGGACTGGGGATAACGTGGAAAAAACCTCAGTCAAGGAGGTCGGTCCTGGCGGGATTGGAACCCCAAACCTCGCGCCCACGAGTCCGCGCCTAAACGATCTCAGCCACCGTGCCAGTTTTATGAGTGTAGTGACTTTAATAACATGGAATAAAAAGCAGGTGCTGATGAATCTCTTCAGTTTTATTTAAGGGGATTTTCTGCGGAGGTTTAGTCTTCTTGTGGAGTTCCAACTTCACTTGTTCTCTGTTTTGGATTATGGAATAAATAAATCTATTAGGTTCACATAATGTATTATGCAATTACACTTTGCAAATAGGCCTCCTTTCACCATTATTTCCAAGCTATAACTACCACATATCTGTCTAAAGTGTTGCTTATTTGGTTCTTGCTCTAGATTCCTTTACATGCTTTAAATCAGTCAACCCTGTAACATAAGATTGTCGATGATCATACTCTCCTTTAGCCCAATATTCATTAAAATAAGTTTTCTTTCTGTATCATGCAATCGATCTATGTACTTCGATCTGCAATACTGTCGTGGTTTCATTTTTCACCCAGAAATTACATTCCCATCTTTTGTGCAGCACTATTTACCTAAATTACGTGCTATCTTCCGTCCCTAGCTTTCTCGGAGACATTTAAGTTCCCCCTACTATTTCTAGGCTTTTCCATTTACCATTACTATCTCCTGCTTCTTACTGGTACCTCATTCGCAACACTTTCAGTATTTTTGTTCAATTCTTTTCTTATCTTTACTACCCTTTTCCTCTCATATAGTGACACTTCTTATTTCAAATTCGTTATTAAGCACTCTGGAAAATTCAAATTTGGATTTATTTATTGGGGGCTAATGTCAAACTCTTTATCTGTAGTATAACCGGGATCTAGAACGCTATTTTCTGGATTTCCCAAGTTTCCACATTTTCCAACATACTTTAACATTATATTTGAAATTAACACTATCTAAATGTATTAGGTACTCTTGTTAAAAATTGTCATGACAATGTTATTGTTTTCAAATTAGTATCGAATTTGAACTATAATGTGAAGAAAAAATGTTGGTGGGGAATGGGAATTAGGCTGTATGGGTATTGTGGTAAATAATTTATGTCCGCTGATCGCAGGTTTCGCCACGGCTGCAGCAGACCACCCCCTGCACTTCTTCGATGAGACTCCTGAGGTTGTTTCGCTGGATTTTGGCAGCTGTGAGCCAGCCGGTACTGAGTGAACGAGACTGTGAAGGTGACGACAAATAACACTTCGTTATTTACGTGTTGATATCGTTTATTCTCCTTAACATGAATGTTCGGGCAAACTCACGTCTTTCGTCCAATAACAGGCAAGGTGATCTTGGCAAACGCGTACGTTTATTGCGTTAACCAAACGGTGTCGAGTGCGAAGAAATTGTTAATTTAACAGAATTCTGAAACTTAGGCCGCTCTTCCGTTGATCTCCGGACGACGGCAGCCACACGTATGTGCCCAGAAAATTCTGAAACTACGGCACATTGGGCAAAATCTAGCCCTTTTTATATACGACACAAAATGACGCTATCAATGAGCAGCGGCGCGAAATACTCCCGCCAATTTTGTGTTAGCGTGTCTCATAGATGAGTGCTTACTTCACTGAATTTCATTTCTACTGTGCGAAAAACTTTGGCGAAGCCAAATGCTTCACTATTCGTCAATAAGGTGAATTTAAACAGATTTCATACGTTACTGTCAACGATTTTTAACTCGGGCAACTGCAACTTGGTGTGTACCTTGAGGCAGGGGGTATTTTCAACCCCTAGCTTCATGCCAGAAGGGATTGCCTTGCGTTGTCCGACTTTTGGCCAAATATTTCGTGTTCGGAGAAAGATGAGAGTTTTTCCTTACCTTGCTACATTTTCACACATTATTTCTTAAATATTAACAAAAATTACACTTTATGAACGCATTTAAACACTATACAATATTAATTTTACATATACGAGTTATGTCATTAAAGTTCCTCCACTGAAGGAAAATATACAACGTACTTGCTCATAATTACAGAGTTGCAGATTCTAAAATTACGAATATTAATTATTACAATTTGTCTGTAATTGACGGGGAGCCAGGGACAGCTTTAAATGCTGCTCTATAGTGTGAAAATAATTATTTCCATATCTGATTCTTCACCTTCTTTGTTAACCAATGACATCACCATTCTTCTACCTCTAGAGAAAAACATATTTTTGCCTGCACTGAGTATAACTTTCGCAACACAACGCAAATCTGCTGCAATAAAACAGAAACTGGTGTCATGGGACAGAATAGCTGGCATTCCCGTCAGTGGATACTCCCGCCAACCAATTATAATTTCTGAATTCCCAGAGATTAATACTTCGATCATCAGTTTGAGTGCTGTAGTGAGAAAAGAGGCATAACTCCGAAAGTATTTCTCTTTCCTCAATGAAACCAGAGCAAAGAGAGATATTTCAATTGCGTGAATTAAGAAAAATGACAAGTTTCCCATAATACACTACGATATTAATCCACGACTACTAACGATACGAGATGCTTGTGTATACACACAAATAGAGAATAAATCCGCCATCATTTATGACCGGATATCTCATTTTCCACAATTTTGTAGATACCTTCAATTTACACACGTACCCGAGTCAGTAATGCAGATATAGCATATGTATAGCACGGCCTAATGCTAACATGTCACTTCTACCTCGACAGAAGGGAATGTTTTTGGTGTTTTTCCGTTTAGGTAGCTTGGAAGGCCAAGAGGACCACGGTCGGTTTTGGCGGTGTAGTGGTTACCACCGTTCAATCCCGGCCAAGATCGATGGCGGTAAAAATCCTAAGTAAGTCTTTCTTCGGAAGGGAAGTAAAGCCGTGGGTCCCGTGTCGTACATTTACGGCACGATAAAGAACCTCAAGACTGAAAGAAGAGGCCCCTGAGCAAAATTTGTCGGCCGTTTCACTCCCTGAATTGAATGGGATGCTGATGACCTGAGCTGTTAGTGTCCATAAATAAATAATATAAATAAAATGAATGTCCCACTACACTTGGAGGTACAGACTAACGACTTCTTGCCCTCTCTCTTTGTTCTTCCATTGAAACAATGCTGCCTCATCGTGGTTGCTTATGTATCTCCATGTTGTAGGTGATATTCTCGCGGTGAAATGCCTTGCACCTCCTTTCTCCTTTTCTACCACATTTCATTGATATATTTATAGTATTTTTGCTATAGTACAACTAGAAAATAAAAAATAAAAAATGACAAAAAATATGCTATAAAATATATATTAAATTACTTAGTAGTTAATAAATTAGTTACCCAGATTAGAATGTTTATCGACGAGTGAAGCTCCGCATTTTATACACTGAAAAAATTAAACCAGAGATTGTTTTATAGTGCTAGTTTGCGGCGTACTGAATTTAACCTCCGGGCTGCGTTGGGTTATGGAGTTTCCGTAATTGTAGCATTAAGGAAATATGTTTTTAGAGTCCAAGTTTTGCTTGCATATTGCACTGTAGGGCATAATTATTTTGAACTATACAGTACGTAATAGATCCTCAAACTTTGAGGAATAATATGTCACGTATATTTGCGGAAATGTTCGCCGACACCTCTTTTATGAGTTAAGCATTCGTTTTAGAAGCACATTCCGCTTTGTGAACTTGCGTCTCATATCCATATGCGCTCTGTTAAATTGCTGTAGTAGTTGTTGGACTATGTTTTGCTGTGCGAAAAAACATGTGATGGTTCGAGCATGATGGAGCCCTAACACGCTTCAGCATTTATTTAACAGTAAAAGTCGGGAAACTGTAGATAGGAGGAACAGGGCTTTTGCATGGCCAATGCTATTGACCGATTTAACGCTCCTTTACATTAAGAGTATCATGTCGTCACCCCAGTTGACAAAAGAGTGGAAATATTGTCCTTAAAAGTTCAGTTGTAGATTTTCAATTTTGAAAAAACCGCCACGGGTGGCCGAGGTCGTTAAGGCGCGGACTCGTGAGCCCGAGGTTTGGGGTTCGAATCCCGCTAGGACCTTCTTCCTTGACTGAGGATTTTTCCAGGTTTTCCTCAGTCCTCCAAATGCCAAATGCCAGGGAGGTTCACTAAATTTAGGCCTGGAATGTTTCCGTCCTTAAAAATCCTTTCCTAATATATCATTTCGTTTCATGTATCATCAGTGTCCACCACCTGTGGTGCCTCAGTAGTAAAAACGGACGTTAAACACCATTCAGAAAAACTTTTTTTTTTAAAAAAGAAACTAATATTTATCCTAATTTGCCATAAAATATTTGGCAAATTGAATTTCAGAGTTTGAAGCCGGAAACAAGGCTGCCTTTATTAATTTAATAACTTTAGGCTGGAGAGTTATATTTCTAAAGGCATTAGATTTGATAAGGATAATTATTATGTATATGTATAATGAAATAATTTAGAGATAGGTATAACAAGAATTGATATAATTTGTAACTCGTACTTATATGTATAACATGTGGCAGGTGATTGTATCTTACAAAAGGGTTTTGTATACATTTTGTGGTAAAAGATTTGAGAAAGGGACAGAAATGTATACCAGACGCCTCGTCCGCTGACCGCTCCTTAGACAATGCTGAGGAAAGGGTAAACTATTTTTTATTAGGTCACGAAACTTCTGCCCAAGGAATCCTTAGAAAATTCACAGTAAGAAAACATATGGCTGTAACGGGACATTATTTGAACAAAGTCAGACATAGCAATAATTTAAGAGAAAATGGAAATATCAGAACGAAGACGAAAATGTTTTATTGCAGGAAAGCCGGGTGTACAAAGTATTAAAAACCGCCCATAACTACGTGCGTTATCTCTGAGAACAGTTGGAAATCTACAAACTAAGGGAGGCAAAAGATGTTTCAATCGAAATCAACATGTAAGCAACGTGCCAAAATTTATGACAGGCTGTTCTTGGAAAATTCAGGCTCGTGGGAAGACATTGTAGATTAGGAGGGAGAGAATAACTCTAACCAATGGGCATCGGGTAAAAGTCAACGAATAAGGAGAACTTAGATACAAATAAATCTTTTAAATATAGCCAATGATGAACATATAACTCGGAAATAGGATAACATACTAGGGAATTTAATTTAGCGAGAAGCGTGGCGATGTGGTGGAAAACTGGAGTGCAGAATCAGAAGAGAGACATACGAAGGAGACACGAGAAGTGATACATATTCGAAAGAGACACGAGGGACATACGAGAGCATTCACTCAAGAGAGATATAAGAAAGCGATCGAAGACATTCTAAGTCATTCTAAGTGAGTAGTGAAGTCAGCGACGAGCAATCACGAGTAACCTGCCAAGTTGTAAAATAAACTAAATGTTCAACCAGTGCCGGACTTTATTAATATCGTGAACAATCTGCTTCCCCCCTAATGACTTTAAGTCATTAAAAACAGTCCAAATTTACCCTGAGATCCCATTCAATTTCCATAACAATGGAACAACTGTAATTCCCGTTTCAAGGTCTACTTTTTGGATGCATAGCTCTAATGACGTATCAGCGAAAAATTGTGCTGCTTACCAAAAAATTCTCACTATGTTACCCATTATTTCTCAACTTCTGTTGGCGAAATTCTGTTACACACTATTGGCATGCTGAGTTCATGTTTGAAGGCCGTCAAATAGGCATTTGACCGCGTTCAATGAGATTTTTCGGTACATCGATATTGATCAAAGTTAAACGATTCAAAGTTGATTATGGTTCATTTTGACCGCGGGTACTGGACCGATAAACCCTGTTGATTGCAGTCAAGTTACATAAAAGCTGCCCGTTTCGATTATTGAAGGTATTGACGACGAAATAATATACCTGCATTACTTAAATCGGATCATTGTGGAAAGAGGTGACTCTTTTGAAGAGTATGGGGACAGAAATTTGAAAAGATTCCGGTTATCAAAGGATACAGTGTGGTGGCTAATAAATGAAATGACTGAGAGGTTAGAGTTTTCTACTAACACCCTGTTTCACCCATGAGTAGAATTTTACATTCCATGACTCACACTGCTTTAACAAATAGTGATTTATTTATCTCGCCTAGTGTCATGTTGAAATTCATGGCTAAATCATTTCATGCCTGCCTCTTTTCCTTTAAAGAACATGAATAAGTCTTTTTTTTTTGGAATATGACGTAGCTAGTTCCAATAGAAAAACTGTTTACTGAGAAATATTTAGATACCTTCATATGGTTTCCATTTTCGTTTACCTACATATGATTATCAAACACAAAACAAAAACAAAGCGATATAGACAAGGAGATTGTAATTGCACTACAACCTCTTTGGTTATAGAGTTAGATGTTTTCCTTTGAGTAATTATCGTAGAATCGTGATCGTTCAGTAACCTAGCGCTCGGTCAGCTGATGACGGTTTGTTAAACGAGAATTAACTATGATGTACCGCAACTACAATTTCACTGCAATCAAAGTTTGATCACGTTTCAGTAACCCCGAATTTGATCGAGAATGGTGCACATGACCGTATGTATGTATGACAAAGTTAATTTAAAATACGACAGTATATGGGACACACCAAAGAGAGAGAGAACAAGAATACAGAAGGAAATATGAATCTTTATTTAAATTTATTGTTAAATTGTATATGATATTCTTATAATATAGCATACTATTTAGCAGTAAACTGTTAGCATGCCTAGTTATGAATACAGCAGCTCATTTGAGCATGTTCTCATTGGCGGTTTATAATAATTGATTCAAACATTTTGTATTCAATTTATTCAACTCGAATATTAAAAATCCGCAATAACCTGAAGGGTATAAATGATGACTTAATTTATCTACTGGCTCTATGGGGCTGCAGTTTGCTCTCTGTTCTTCATATTTGGGTGTAAGAAGCAGTTAATTTTGGTTACTCATTTCACTTCATTTTGTATAAGAATGAATTGGGTGTATCAAGCGTGTTTGATAATACAAGGTTTTTTTTTTTAATTAGGCGAATTAGAAATTTATTTTAAGCTCTTTTCAAAGAACATGCATTAAAATGTAGGCTTTGTAATTTTCATAAATTATATTTTTCTAATACAAATATATTAAGGAGAGTAAGCCTGATCTATTTCGCCCATGCTACTGGATTGAGACATCAAATGCAGTGTTTTACATGTGTAATTTGTACTTTCATTTATAATAATAAGAAGCAATTTTCTGAGATTTTAATTGGTTTCCAAGATAAAGTTTTTTAGCTATAATATGGTGGCAAATGTTTACGCACTTCAAGCAAAGAAAAAAATGTATTGACATAAACCTGAATTCACACAAACAGAAAATAATGAGCCCTAATCATCTTAGGCTTTTGCATTTACAACAGTTGCTCAAAATGCCCATCATCGGCGTCGATACACTTAGTACGTTGAGCTACTGATTGAGCAACGTTTGCGAAAGTGTCCTCAGCGATTGCAGCACATGCCGTTTCAATTTCTTCCCGAAGTGCTGTCAGTGTAGCTGATTTTCTACGATATACAACATCCTTAAGAGTTCCCCATAGGTAGAAGTCCAGCGGAGTTAGATCCGGAGAACGCGGTGGAAACTCAGTCTGGCCTCTTCGTCCTATCCAGTGCCTTGATCCATTGCTCGGGGCTTACTGCTGTGCGAGGTCTCCCAGATCAGTCCTTGTGAACATCGCATACAGTACCACGAGTCTCAAATTTGTCTCGAATGCGTGCAATTGTTACTCGCGTTGACGGTTCTGTTCTGGACATACGTCTCCATTGCCTTTGAAGTATAACAACATTCTCTATTTTCCAATACACTTCAAAACTGCTTTCCGCTGTTCAAAAGATAATCTTGGCTCCATTTTGTTGTAGCAACGCTAGCATAACGTAATGTGAGTCACATCTGTTTACAGAGCATAATACTACACATTACTGTTATTTTTCGGTCCAACTTTGAAATATATTAAATAGATATCTAATGTGAAAGTGTGTATACATTTTTGGGTTTACATGTTTTAAAATAAATATTTTAATGGTATTTTTAAGCCTATATAGTTACAAAAAATTTCTTCTTATTTTTTGTAGCTCTTTATCATGCGAACATGCTGTAGAAGTTTAATTTCATTATCTTTAATAGTGTAGGAGCAATATGTACCAGAAGGCCCAAAAATGAGAACTGAGAGAAATGCAGTTTAAGTTTACAGTTGAACTCTTGCCTTACTAACACACATCTAGAACTATTCTGATCCATATTCGCCAATCTGCTCATTCTCTTTGATCTTCTTCTTGTTTCTTTTCTCCTTTCTTGTAGATTTCTCCACCTGTTTCACCGTTCTCTCTGCTTTCTTGATACATAAACGGTTCTGTTCTTGAAGTTGCACTGTTGTGTTGTAACCAGGGCCTATTGACAGTTCACCCTAACCCCTAATTTTTCCTATTTTCCCAGTGTAAATGTTAAAACCGCATCAACTGCACGAAGTTTTGTTGCATTAAGACCAACAAGTACTGGATTTGGCATACTAGACCACAGAACTCTATTGAATGATTCGTTGACATTCTGTGTTTTTCCATGCAGACATTTTTATAAGGTTAGGTTTAGACGGGTCCCTATATAATGGTTTTATTACTTCCATCACTATTAATGGAAGTTCATGAGGTTTATAATTTGATTCTTGTCTGTTGAATGTACCTACACCAAGAGTCATGCATGAATTTGGGACATAAGCAATGTTGTTGGTCATGAAAATATGTGACTCAAACTACTCGTCTCGTGTTCTGAAGATCATGCACATTAGACCTTATTGCCATCCCATACTAATTTTGCATTTTGTCAATTATGTTAACAGTTAATCTTTTTGCACCTCCTAATCTTTTTCCATCTGACTGTTTCTTCCTAACAATATCTTTCTTTAGTTTACTCAGACGCGAACCCATATTTTTTTGAACGTGATCAATCATTATATATATATATGTTGGTTTTCCCCATAGGGTTAACCTTCCAACTATTCTCATGAACAGTTTGCTGTTTCCAACACCTAACTTTTTCAACCGCATGACAGAGAGCACAGAAGGGGAACGTGGATACAAAGTGACTCCATCTTAGAAATAAATAAATTAACTTTTTCAGTTTTCTTAAGTTTCCTGAAAACTTGATCGGTGGAAGTTGAACTGTTTTGCAAAAATGAAATTTGAAATGCAACTGCTATTTTAGTATAAATTGCTTACAAAAATCTTCAGTATCTAAGTTTTTTTAATTCATAAAATAGATCTGAGCAATCTATAACACACTGGAAACTAAAGGTTAACATTTGTAAACTGTTAAGAGGCAATTCACTGTTCAACTGATAAGCTGTAAATTCTTGTAAGAAAGATATCTTCTGCTTTGCCCATCGAGGAATGGCAGCACTTCGAACAATAGCAGCCTTGTGAAGGTCAGGTTCTTTTGTAGAGGCGAGGACTCAGCCTTTTGTATTCTGTCCTTTTAAAAGAGATGTTTTCGTACGAGAAATCTACCGTTCCCTTTAACTAACGTAAGCGGGGGAAATTAACACCCGCTAGAAGATAAACAACCTTTTAGACAGCTGAAGTGACGGTTCCGGTTCAAAGCCGCGTATCAAAGGAAAGGTTTTTAAATCCCCAGTTAAGAACGGATCAGATGAAGCCAAGCAAACTTGAATTTAGCCGGTGACTGAGCTTTGGTTTAAAATTATAAGTTTAGACACAAGCTTCTCGCAGATTTTGGGCGGTTTATGCATCCCAACGATCTATGTTTGAAATGTGTATAAAAAGGCAGATTTTGATTCAGCTTTATTTTCATGGTTTCGATTCTAGTCAACTCTTTAGATCCTTTGTTTACCGCTCAGCTGGTTTCTAAGTTCTATCATATCTACGTAACAAATAGTTATCAATTTCACGCAGCGTCTACTGTAATAACGACAGAGCACTTACGTTCACCAGAAAGTGTCGTTCAATAAATCATCATTGAAAGTTACCTTTAGACGCCTTTTTATTCGTAACGCCGGTTCCTCTTTCTAGCCCATTTATTTAATATCAATAAAATCAGCGAAAACTCCCTGAGTTATTGTTGCCTTTACTTGGGCCGAAAGTAGCAAATCATCACGACCTACAAATCAATATCAACTGTAGAGGCAACATTCCCGTATTTTGGGTCCCCAAAGAAAGGTCATCTACAGGTGGACCAAACGTCTTCGTCCCCGCAACGAAAACAGTCTCAAAGTTAATACTTACATATATGGTTTCCACGAGTTACTTTTATTTGAAAATGTATTATTTAAATAAAGGATAACCAGTTTTCAAAAACGTTCCACATATTTCTTTAAAAGGAACTAGCTGCAAACCAAATACATCACATAACATTTCAGCAATTATCCTTCTTTGATTGCTTTATAGTCCTGAGGAAACATACATCACATAAATAAACTGGTCAAGGATTGTGTAAAGAAAGGTTTATTTCCTATTACAAAAGAGTAAATTACGAAATTCGCATCCCACTTACATATAAAGTTAATGTTTCGAGTTTTGTAGATGCTAATGCAGTTAAGTATGTGAATAGAGCATTTCAAGGTTGGGGTCCAAGGTCGAGTATAGGTATTAAACTAGTTTCCTTTTGAAGGCCATTCTTAAATGCAACAGGAAAGGGAAGTTGACATAAAGACAACTTTGCGCCTCTCCATATCACTTAAGAATTTTGCGAAACGCAACGCATGAACATTTTAGTGTTAATTTATAAATCTCGATATTATATCGATATGTTCATAGTATTATTTTTAATATTATAAATACCTATATAATATCTAATTATGAAGCATTGTTTTTATTTGTTTTATTTACGGACGCTATTCAACATCTCAGGTCATCAGCGTCCCATTCATTTCAGGACGTGAAGCAGCTGACAAATTTTGCTCAAAGGCCTCTTCTTTCAGGCTTGAGGTTCTTTAGCGTACCGTAAATGTACGACACGGGACCCACAGCTTTACTTCCCTTCCGAAGAAAGCCATACTTAGGATTTTTACGCCCGAAGAAAATCCTCGTACCTGATCGGGATTTAAACCGCGATCATGAGGCAAGTGTGGTTACCACTACACCACCAGGACCGAAATATATAAAGAAGCTCATATATAATTATATAAGAATAAGGGACATCGAAAATTCCTTCGGAAGGGAAGTAAAACCGTGGCTTCCGTGTCGTTGATGTAGGGCACGTAAAATAACCTGAAGTCTGAAAGAATAGGCCTCTGAGCAAAATTTGTAGGCCGCTTCACGCCCTGATATGAGTGGGACATTGACGACCTGAGATGTTAAACAGCTGGTAACAAAACATCACTTTTGACGTTAACCATACAGCGTTAGCCTTATGGAAATATTATGAAATACTTGACAGCATTTAAAACAATGAAGATATTTGTACTTCATTGGTAAATGCTAATTGTTGTAAAACTGTAAATATGCTTAAGTGTATGAGGGTAGGTCCATAAGTTTCCAGCCTAACCATTTTCTAGGTATGATAAACACAAAAACTATATTTCACTTTTCAATATAGTTGGCCTTTATTGCAATACGCTTTTCACATTTTTGAATTAACATTTAAACCCCTCCCCCCAAATAGTCAGAAGTTTTGTCTGCAAAATGACATAAACAGCATCCATCACTTCTTCGTCACACTTAAATTTCCTTCTTCGAAATTCCTTCTTGAGTTTTGAAAGGAGGAAATAGTCACTGGAAGCTACATTTGGGCTTTATGGTGGATGATCGAAGACCTTGAAGCCACATTTCTTCACAGCTTCCTTTGCAATAGTAGATGTGTGCACAGGCGTGTTGTCGTGAATAAGGCGCACATCACCACTCAGCTTTCTTCGCCTTTTCTCTTTGATGGAAGCACGCAGTCTGTGCAGTAGGCCATCATAGTGCTCCCCATTTACTGTGGTGTTCCTTTCCTTGAAGTCAATGAAGAGTATTCCTTCACCGTCCAAAAGATGTGGCCACAATCTTCTTGGTTAACTGAGTGCCCTTGGGCTTAAGAGACGGTGCTTCGCCAAGTTTACGCCACTCCATTGATTCTCTTTTGGAGAAGGGATCATAGTACAGGAACATAGTTTCCTCTCCTGTAACAATAGTTTGCAGAACTTCTCTCTCTTTGCCACGGCAGAACTCCAAAAATGCCTGATAACAGATGACTCGTTGGTGCTTTTGAACTGAGGAAAGAAGTTAGACACCCATCTTGCATTAACCTTATTCATATTTAAATGTTCATGAATAATTCGAAGGACTGTTGCTTTAGAAAAGCCCAACCTTGCTGCTATTTCTGTAACTTTGAGCCGCTGGTCTTCCATAATTTCTCCTTCCACAAGAGCGATGTTTTCAGAAGTGAGCACCTCCAAAGGCCAACCTGCAATCTCTTCGTCTTCAATGCTTTCTTGGCTCATTCGAAAAAGTTTGGCCCATTCTTTTAGGGTAGAATGTGAGGGGGATGCTGCCCCATATACACCGTTCAATCGCTGTTTAGTTTTATTTGGAGTAAGTCCTTCTTTTGTGAAGAACTTAATAACAGCTCGATACTCCATTTTGACATGTCACAATCTTCTACACATAGCCTTCTTTATGCAACTAGCAATTATTTACTTAGGAGATTACGCCTGACATCAGATAAGGATTTTGTGAAGGTGATAATCCTTATCGGCGAGGTCGAGTTTAAACGAATTAAATGCGTTTAAATGAATAAGTAGTTTTAATAGAACACTAATCCGTTAACATTGTCAATCCCCAATATTCCGGGGTAATAGCACACTGATAAGCAGGCATAATTACTTCGCTGTTAAATGTCTCGTATAACAGGGGAGAATACTTTTTTTAGATGTGTCTATTAAGTTAATTCTGAATGGTTCACTTGTGTTACCAACAAAATTGGTAAATAGTTTATGCCTGCAATCTTCCAAAAGCAATTTATCATTTACAATTAATTGGAATAAATATAAACTAGTTAAATGCATAACTATCCGATTCTACTTGTTAATATCAGTGTTGTTATTGTTAATATGTTTTTGCTACTAGCAAGTATAACCTCAAACTGCAGAAACGACGCACGAAGCAACCCAAGCATAATTTCACTTACAAAAGAATGGCAAAATCCGTAATGCATCATTAACCTTCACTTGGGCGCGAGCGCGCGTGAGCAAGAGAGAGAGAGACTTACTGCCTTTGCCTTTAAGTGTGCTGAGTGTGTTCTACCAGCAGATACATGACCGCTTCTCACCTCGGCAGTGCCTCCGCATTATCTAAAGTGCGGTTTTCTGGTCTTCCGCACTCACGCAACTGAAACGAACCGTTTTCTCGCAATTTTCGTGATAGCGCTGAATGGAGCATTCCCACTTTATCTACGCAATTAGCGATATTCACGGCATTTCCGCCTTTAGTTCTGCTATCGCCAAACACAACAAGAAGCTCTGGAAAATTTTGGAGGGAGGGGGAAGAAGTGCTAGCCCAGTCGAGTAAGAGTTGACATAGAGCTTTGCAAGAGCAGTTGCTTTAATAATCGAAAAAATACCACAGCTCTTTTTGGGTTACCTTTCCTAAGGAAAGAGTTAATGCGCGCCTACGTATAAGAAAGAACGTGGCAAAAAAAAAAAGAGAGTCATATTTCGTTACACAATAAATATTTTATAAGTCATACAAAGGCTTCAAGAAGCTCGCGTACGTTCTTTATTGCATCGATTTCTACATGAAGTCTCAGTACACCATTTCTCTCCTATATATTGCATCCACGTTTGAATATTTTACGTTTCTTGTAGCATGTTATTAAAATATAAGCGGGAAAGAAATGATTGAAACAAAAGAGAAACCGTAATTTGTAACAATAGAACTAAAATACTCTTGTATTTTAAGGTTAATATCTGTTAAATCTTTTTACAGAACAATGAAATGAAAATACCAGATAATTTAACATTCTTAGCTTCTTCAGCGTGCTTATCTTCTGAAAAAGCTAAGAATGTCTCAGTGTCATAAAAAATTAACATATAATAAACGCCATTAAAGTGAAACAATAGCATTTTATTTAACGTTAAATATCTTTTCAGTTTCTTCTCGGCAGGCATGAAAAATAATGCAGATGTTCTTTTGTTACCTAATTATACCACGATATACCGAGTGTTGATAAACTACACCGCAATAACTTTAACGATTATAGAGATATCTTAAGTCTTAGAGATATTAGAGGGAATCTATTGTCCACGAATAAAAATAACAAAGTTATTTTTATGTTCACTATTTCACTCATATGACGTCATCTTAAAACCGACCAATGAAACGAAACAAACTTTTGAATATTGACCAATCACAGTCGGATTACGGAGTGAAATTATCGAGAGAAAAAAAATCAAACCTTTTATCACGCGACGTGCATTTGTCTTGTGGAGAGTATAGCCAACTCTATATAATGCCTGAACACACATTACTGACCACTTTTGCTAGAGGCGGTGAGGAGCTATTGATAGAAACAAAAGCATGGACAATGGACAATCATAACGCAAAATGGATGATTCATCAAAGCGTTTTGGTGATGCGCCAAATGTGCAAATTGATCTTATCATTAGGAATTCCAAACCACAGAATACAAAGAAAAATAGAAACACTATATTTATCTTTTTTCCCCCTCAGTTGGTATTAGAAAATCGAACTGTAGCGATTGTAATAACCAACTTTTGTTCATTTCAGTCTCACGATTTAAGAAGTATAACAAGTGTTAATATTCTGTGCGCGAATTTCGAATATATGTATATATATATTCGAAGTTCGCGAAGTTCGCGCATATATATATATATATAATTTTTATTCTTATTCTATTCATGAAATAGTCCTAAACTTGTAATTTGCTCTTCTATATTAGTATTACTGACAATCGGCATTCTTCTATCGCAAAATTGCTTGAAAAGGGTCCTAAACCCGTATTTTGCTCATCTCTATTGGCATTACTGACGATCGACATTCTTCTGTCGCAAGATGGTTTGAAAAGGTTAAGTACAAATATACAATCATTACAATTTTGTAAGTCAAGTTTAGAGGAATTATATTTAAATTCTTATTTTATTCGTGAAATAGTTCTAATAAATATCAATTGAGGGTCTGAACTATCCAGATAAACTCACTACGTCTGTGAATTTATCGGTCTGACCCTCTCGTGATATTACTTGTGATAATCAAGGTAAATCAGATGCTGATAAGTCAGTGTCAAAGCAAAACAAGGCAAAAAAAAATGCTTTTTAGAATGCCTTCAAACCGTTTCGCGAGTAAGAAAATCCACTTTTCAATAAAGGCCAAGATTGTGGGTTCGATCCCGGCCAGAGCCGATGGATTTTTTTTCAGGCGTAAAAATCCCAAGTATAGTCTCCTTCGAAAGGGAAATAAAGCCGTGGGTTCTGTGCCGTAGATTTACGGCACGTAAGCCTGAAAGAAGATGCCTTCTGTCCAAAATTTATCGCCATTTCACGTCCTGAATTAAATGGGACGCTGATATCCTGAGATGTTAATAACGTCCGTAAATAATACAAATAATATTATAATTACTCAACTGTGTAACTGAAATAATATGACATGACATACTTTGGTTTCAAATATCAAAGATTTGGGTTTTGCAGGTTGGATTTACTTTTATTTTCAATTTATTTTATAAACATGTATGATAATAAAATTAAAATTTTAAAAATTAACTAAAAAGTAGCTAATTTGAAACCTCAAAAGTAAAAAGAAAGCCTAAATGTTATAAATTAATATAAAACAATTAAAAACCCGAAAATAATAATTATCGGTGAAAATCGAATGCAATAGCAATAATATGCATTATCTGCTTACGCCAGTATCGGCTTACAGTGTCAAAGGGGCGTGCTCACAACTTCTGTCCGTTGTTGGAATGAATATTTCATTAGTCAAGGTCCTTTAGAAACTTAATACCGCAACTTTGAAATTTTAGCAAGCAGACCATACAGTCCAGTGGCGGATCATGACCTCTGTAGAAAGTTGGCTCAGCCATATGACATCCAAATGCCATTGGGGAAGATCTTTTATAAATACTTATACTCCTCCCCAACGCTCTCTCATAACTGCATTGTGTAATAACTTCTGGTTTATATTGAACTCTTCTAATTCAGCTGTTAAAGCACGCCTTCAGCCTTCTGCAGTCAGTTCAGAAACAGCAATGAATTTTATGAATCTTTCAACCGGTTTGCCCCCACTGATATATCGTAATATTACAAGAAGCGTGACATGCCTGTAATATCTGTCATTGCGTCGGCCTGTACTTCTTTTCTAATTTCATTCCTATAGATAAGATACGTTTCTCAATTTACACACTGTCAGCTAAGATATTTTTTTCCAACCGCCCCCTCCCTCCCTAAAAACTCCTTAATTTTGTGCCTTCTTACTGAGTAAGCTCTTACAGAGTTCGGTTTCATTTCCAACTTAACACTTTAACCTAAATGCGAAAATCGAGTTTTCAATAAAACGCCCACTTTGCCACAAAACAGATGCGCTGTTTTACTTATCAATTTCCACTGATAAAAAGTGAGAAAGACACCCAGTTTCAAACAAAGATCGAAAACAACCCCTAGCTAATTATGCGTGGTGTCAGTAACCCCTCAACATCTGGTTCCTAACAAAAGAGAGAATACTGAACATTGGTCATAGACCGTCTTCCTTCTGGCCCAAGAGAACGCAGAAATAAGCAGGAGAAAGGCTAAAGCATCTTGAAGGAAGACAAATATAAATCTTTGCTGCCCCATGAAGGTATAAGTTTATGGTATGGACTTTACCGGGCTGGCCCATGAGCTTCCCTCGCTAATGGATGACCCGCATGCTATCGCTACTACAGTACAGAGGAAATGCTCTCATTCATGAGATAAAATTAAGAACTTATACATCGCTGTTTTCATACATTTTTAGTTTTAAAACTTGACCAGTAGAAGAAATTGGTAAAAAATTATGGCACTTTCTTTGGGGAGCTAGGCCATCTGACCCTTATTGACGAGTCACCTCTGCGTTTATCTCAAACTCCCTGCCTATTCCTGCTTTACAATCTCTGAAATGATTGTGTATTTTATTTTCAAGTATAACTTAGATATATAGGACGATGGACAGTCTTGTGGAAAGTACTTTTGTGCTACATAGAGCTGTAATGACTGAAAACTTTAAAGTTATCCTAGGGATGAGACAACTTGACCTGGGAAGGAGTGGAGACGTTCACTTTTTGTTTGCTATTGGCTATTAAACTTAACGTACACTGACCTCACTCGCTTCAAACCCAGGGCAATTAAACATTAAGTTTTACTGGCCACAAGAGCAATAACTCATCAACTTTTCCACTCTACGACTGTTATGGTGCAAACAATTTGTTTTACATTCTTCTTCAGCGATGTTCCTGATAATCACAGTTAATATTATATTCGGCACATTTACTGAATGCCTTCTTTCGATGCAGAACCAGATCGAAGAAAATGGAGTACATTGGAAATTCCTGAAGAGTCACCTGTTCCTTTTGGAGGCAAAAGTTCCTATGAAATGAAAGGAAAGAGGTCGTTATGTCTCGTAAAGGACTAGGGCCTTCCGCTAGAGGGAAAAACTCTTCTTGTAACTCACGTGGTGAGCTATTCCACGTGAGTTAGGGATTCTACAGAAAAAAGTATGTTTTTATAGTTTCTTGCCCTTTTTGAGTCCTTACCACTTCTCACTCCATTCATTTCTATTGCGGGCGATGCTACCAACGAACTCCGAGATGCTCCTTGAATGTATCTGACCATTTTCTTCTCGGTCGTCCTGGACTCCTCTGTCCTGTGTACCATATGGCGGTTATCTCTCCTGTTCTTTTCTCGCCACTACCCGCCCCATTTCCATTTTATCACTGCAGTTATGTCCATGGTGCTTTCTGATTCTGTGGTTTCCTGCAGTTTAATGTTGCAGATCTTGTCACTCAGTAATACCTAGGATCTTGCTCTCCATTTTCATTTGACATATTGCTGTCAGTCAGTAAGAGACCAGGGTTGACATCAATTTATCAGCTACTGTTGTAATTATTGCAACTGAAAAATTCTTAGATGATTAGTGCTCATCATTTTCGGTTTGTGTAAATTCAGTTTTGTTATGTTAACACATTTTTTTTCTTGCTTGAAGTGTGTATACATTTTTGGCACCCTCTGTATATATTGGTACATTACGTCCAAATTCTTTCGCGTCCTCTGGTGTTTTACGTACGATAGACTTAGTTGATGCGAAACTGTGTACTGTCGCGGTGTATATCGTACAATTGACTGCCTACGCCGTAATCATAATAAGAATAAGTGTCTCTCGCCGCTTGTGAAACTTAGATGAGTGCCTCGGCGTGTGAAACTGGAAACTACTTAACTGATGACTGCGCATGTCAAGTGAAAACTTCTCTCCGAGTATAGACTTGTTATCTGCGTCTGATAAATGAGAATTGAACTGCGTCTCGCCACGTCTGGAACTTCGGCGTGCATGCGGCATGTAAATCTTGGGACTGCTTCTCACCACGAGTAGAACTGACAAATGATAACTATGTACTGCCTGCCCCAGCGAATAAACGCTTCCTTATATATTAAATTCAAATCAAGTAACCCTTGACTTAACGACGCCACGGGGTCATACAGGCAAGAGAAATTCACGCACATCTTTAAAAATAGCCATACATTTACCATTGGCTGCTTTAATTTCACCTGCCACACATGCCATTCACTATTTTTGAAAGTTTAAAACATTTTGTTGGCATTGGCTAATTTAACGGCTAACAGTACAATGGTCAGTAGGGTTCAAAGCCCTAGCGATTTAAAAGTCCTTGAGTTTATTAACCTTGCAACAGTAGTCCTTTTAAAAGTGGCATGAAACTCGATCCTCGGGTTTCTTCTCCTTTTGGATAAAATGTTATGACCCTCTTGGCTTTCCATGATACCGTGACAGAAAACATTAGAGACTTTCTCTTTTGTCGACGTGCTATTTACACGTTAACATTATGTCGTATTATACATATATAATATCTACATTACTAATTACAATACATGAAATTTAACGAAATTAGGTTTGCGACATACATATTATGTTTTTATGTCACTAGGGGTGGGTCGTAATAACTGTGTCATCATAACATTGTTGTATTGAAGCAATACCATCAAGCTAAAGGCATGGAAGTGACCTCATCCACCTAAGTATAAGCTGGCTTGAAGTTTCGTGATCATCAACAAAGATAAAATCAACAAATATTACAATAACAGAAGGAAAATAAACACTAAGAGGAAATGTGCAATACATAACAAGAAAGTGTAAAAAAACTATTAAATTAGTTTCAGAAAGTGATCATTCTGCCTTTAATGGATTCAAAATCATAACATAAAGCTGTTAATAATGAGTGTTTTAACTTCCGCACAGAATCGTTCAAATATAGCATAATGATATTATGAGATTATATGCTACTGATGGTTTAAGAACTAAAAGAAATAATAACCCAGAAAAAAATATTTACATATATTTTAAAAAATGCGGAATGGTTATTAGTAGTAGCGATAGTAGAGATCGATATAGTAAATTTAAGAATCTATTAGAAAAATTATAAAATTGTAGTTTTGGAGTGGGAGATATTCGACATGAAAAGAGGCAGCTGTTATTTCATGACTGTGTCTAAATGAAGGGAAAATGGAGGAAACCAGGGAAACAGCGTACACTGACTCTAGTTGAGTGAAGCTGAGAATAATATAAATGGACGTATAAACTATGAGAATGCGAGTTACAGAACGAAATACAACATGGAAACAGTTTTGTGTAGGCCTTCGGCAATGTCAAGAATATCAATGACTCATTTTGTTTGCTCTTGAATTGCTTGTATTACTTACATACGAGTCGATGGTGGTCTAGTGGTAGCCATAGACCCAAGGTGAAAAGTTCATAACCGGCCAGGGTCAATGAATTTTTAAGACGTAAAAATTAAGAATGGCTTCCTTCGGAAGGGATGTAAAGCCGTGTGTATGACACGTAAAGAACATCGAGCCTGAAAGAATAGGCCTCTGACCAAAATTTATCGACTATTGAAGCGGAAAATATCCGATATAAGGCCCCAAACACTCATTGATAGCAGTTGTTTAGTTATATTAATTTAATAAGTTCATTTTCACATGTTTATATATTACGTAAAGGCTACAATGTTCAATATAAAGCAACAAAACATTTAATAGTAATGGCTATTTAGCTACGTTAGTTAAGAAATCCATTTTCTTATGTTATTACATAAGGTAAAGGGTATAATATATGATTTGAAACTAAAAACATTCATTGATAATATATTTTAATTGTATTAATTTAATAAATTCAATTGCACATGCTTTATATTACCTTAAGGATATAATGCTCAATACAAAGCCACAAACATCTGATGGTAATAGCTATTTAGCTATGATAATTTAAGAAGTTCATTTACGTATGTTATTACGTGAGATAAAGGCTATAATATTCTATTTAAAGCTCCAAACATTCATTGATAATACGATTTTAATCATATAAATTTATTAAGTTCATTTGCACTTGTTTCAATGTTTGGTAGCGTTTTTAATTTTCAACTCAAATAACAAATATTCGTTGGTAATACGTTTTAAATAGTATAATTACTCCTAAACCCAAGATCGCGGGTTCGAACCCGGCCAGGACCGATGGATTTTTTTCGGGGGGTAAAAATCCTAATTATGGCTTCCTTCGGAAGGGAAGTAAAGCCGTGGGTCCCGTGTCGTACATTTAAGGCATGAAAAAGAACCTCAAGCCTGAAAGAGAGTCCTCTGAGCAAAATTTGTCGGCCTTATCACGCCCTGAGTTGAATGGGACGCTGATGACCTGAGCTGTTAAAGAGCGTCCACAAATAAATCATTCAAAAAAAAAAAATCGTATAATTCTAGCAAGCTCGTTTGTATAGATTTCATGTATCAGATAAGGGCCATTACAATGTATGTCTTAATGTTTGTTTGTTGGCCTTTATGACAATACCTAATGAAATAAATGTAATGGTTCAAAGGAACACATGCATAGCCAAGAACATGAAAAGATTAAAACTACAAAACTACAAATAAAGAAAAGTATAATACTAAGAGAATCAATTAATGGCAAACGTAACAACATTAATAATGTGTACCAAGAATGAAACACGAGACATTATTGCGACTAAATAGAAATGAACGAATTTCATTCGCTTAGTATACGTATATTGAAAATATAATACATTGTAATATATAGTATTATTACATATTATTGTAATAAGTAACGGTTTATATTTAAAATGTTTAGCTAGTTTGTATTCCGTAGGGAGAAGTTGTGCTTTATATTCCATTAGAAGAAATCGTGGTTCGTACTCCGTAAAGAAAAGCTGCATTTAATTACGTAAAGATAAGTGGCGATTAATATTTCGTGGGAAGAAGTTACAAATTATTAGTTATGGTGAATAATAGGAGCCACGAGTTAGAATTAGTATCCGTATAGTAAAATATTATACAAGTTATACCAGGACAAAGACAAAACCAGACATGTTAAATATATATTAGCGATAAACAGAATTTACCGCAGTATCAAATAAAATCAAAAAGATTATCGTCGATATTACCAACCAGGAAAAGAACTTTGTCATTAAAGCACGGTTGTCGGGAGAGAAATATACATTCCGTCACGTCTGTCTCGTATTGTTTACATCTAATAATATTCTCAGATCATATCGTAATCAGAAAGTGTACTGTTGTGTGTTAATGATAAGACACAAATAAATTCCGTAGATTTCTATCCAGTGTGATTTTCTTATATAAAGTCACACTCCTTTCACCCCAGAAGTATCAATCTGAAAAATCCAGCTATGATAATAAATAGTGAACTAGCCCAGCATATTGTTGTGGTAGTTAGGAACGACGTCTACGACAACACACCTAGATAATTTGCAAATTTGTCGCCCATCGTCTACGGCGTCGTTAATTAATATTCTGCTAGATTTTTCCCGCCAAAATTGTATGGGACGCCAACGTCAGAGGTGTTAAAGAGCGTCCTTAATTAAACCATAAATAAATAAAATGTACGTACAATATAAGACATATATTAACGCCTCTTAATGTTCGACACTGTTACAGTGTCCGCTAATATGTTTTGTGTTCTCTTATAGTATCAATATTTGAAACTTGAACCTGAGAATCTGTGATTCTAAGCCCTTCAGTGAGCGATTGTCGAAGTCTTAACACAAACAAAAGAGCCCAATGTTGCAATCATTAAACCGAGTGACGCATATTAGTGCTCTGTCGCTCGCAGCGCTGTAACGCCCTCCTATGGTGCTATCCGAAACAAAGCAAGAGAAAGAGACATTTTACGACAAGACAAGAAAACGTACTTCCAGGAGTGGGATGTGTTCAAGGCCAAAAGAGTGAAGGGGGGGGGGGAAGAAATATTGACTAGAAATTCACTAGCTGCTCTAGGAGACGTGAGAGTAGTACTAAAGTCCTCTAATGCACATTGCTCGTGCGATTCCGATTGGCATTTTGGAATGTCGTCAGGGAAAAATTAAAAATCATAGTCGCGGCCTTAGTTCTCAAGGCGCACCTGTGCTTAAAAGCCTTCATCGCCCTTCAAAAGTTACCCAGTTTCCTTGGTAGCATCATCTCATAAAATCTCGAGCCAGTTGCTTCTTTTCCGGCCGAGGTCTAAAGGTTTTCAGGGGGTGCCATTTTTGGTAATGTTTGGACAGATTTCCTCCGGACACTCCAGTTTCTTGCCACTCATTTCGCCAATTATATACAGAATGAGTGAGAAACAACTCCCTATTGTAATTTTCTTATAACTTTCTTAATAATTAGTCTATTTCAGTGAAAAAAGCCCAGGATTTCTACCTTGAACTCCACACATGCACCGGCATTTTGCACCAGTGCTTGTAACCTATCGGGGATATTATCGACTGACTTTAGCAGGTATTTCTGTGGTATGTTAGTGAGAGCATGGCGAATGCGATCCTCCAGTTTATCCAAAGTTTTTGGTTTTTCTTCTTTCTTCGCCCAACCGCGTGGGGTGAGGTAGGGACTCCGTTCTGGCGACCCATCCAACGTCCTGGAAAATGTTAGTCACGAATATTGAGTTCAAAACGAAGTGGAGCACCATCTTGCATGAAAATAAGGTCGTTGGGTTATCCCAGGGGGAAAAAATTGGCCAAATTTCATTTTCCAGCCTTGCTCCGTACCGTTCGTGGTGTCTCGAAAAATGAACGAACCCACAATTTTATTGAATGTTATGTCAAACTACACCGTGACCTCAGGCCGGCTTTGAGACGTTTCAATCGTGACCCCAGGGTCCTGCTGTGGTGACAGTTGTCGCTGTTAACAAACAAACCGCGTCACTCCTGAACAACTTGGACCTATCTCCATAGCAACCAAGCATGATCTCATCATACTCCGCTCGACGGTCACAATGTTCCGGCGTTACCTCTTGACTTCCACGGAGGAAAATGTAATTCTTTGTGGGGGGAAAGACAACGTTTACGAGCGGCTAGTCGTGTTGGCTTTTGGAGAGTGCTGGTGAACATATTCACCACAGATCCTGTGTTCATCAGTTTGCCATGGCAATTTTTGCGCGAGGCCCATGCACTGCCCGCCATCATCTCTGCAGCTGCACGACGGAAAGCTACGCTTCGTAACGGGCGGTCACCTTGGCTCTCTCCAGCACTATGATGATACGAAATCACGTTCTATCACTGTATTAAGTCACATCAAAATATTGATAAATGTAAGCAAAAGCTATACACATACTACAACAGGGAGATACTTCACACTCACTCTGTATATTTAAATAGTTCTTAACGTCTGTTTTTACTGCTGAGGTCCTATAGGGGATGGACAGGTTGCTCGGGTTTACTAAGCCCTGGGTCCAGGGATGTACACAGAAGTCTGTGCCACTCCATGGGTTTTTGCATTAGGACGGTACCTTGTAACTCTAAACCGACCCGCCATTCGGCTGCAGACGATTGCGTCGCCCAGGCGCGCTAAGTTCCCTTAGCTTCCAGATTCTCACTGGTGGATAGCTTAGACCTACTCGTATTTAAGAGGTAAGTCCCCCGGCATAGAGGTAGCCACCACCCTCCCTATCAACAACGGCGATTCCGGCGCACCGGCCCCCAGGGTACACGCCTTAGGCACTCCCCTGGGACATCGTAGGTCCTCAATTCCCCGTGAGTGACGGGTCCACTGCCAAGCCGAGTCCAACCCAATCCGGACAACTCCCTTCCGGAAGGGGCTCGAATCAAGTCCGGCCCGGCTCCCTCTAGTACGTCAGAGGTACCACGGGCACTCAGGGTCAGCAGAGCCCGCACCTGGAGCATCTGAAGAGCAACGGTCAGACCGCGCCCCCTCTTACGGGAGATGAAATGATAAATTGGGAAAGATTTTAAAAAAAGGAAGCGTTCCAGGCCTATGGTTAGGGTACATCTCCTGTATTTGCCATTTACGAGGACTGATGAAAAACAGGAAAAGAAACGTCAGTCAAAGAGGGCGGTCCTGGCAGGAATCAAACTACAGACCTCTCGCTCGCCAGTTTTTCAATTTATTTATTAATTATTTATAAATATGGTTCGCTGTTTGTTAAATTAGAAATTACTGTCTTTATTTCACATAGGTTTTGTTTACAATATTCGAAAATATTTTCTCTTATCCTTCTTCTGTGGTGAAGATTGAAGGAAAATGTTTGCCTACAAGAGTATTAATCGTTTCTGGATGGGAGTATTCTCAATGTAAATCAGAAATAATTCTTATAATACATTTTAACTTTTACTCAACGCAATCGTCAGATAATTGAATGCATTTCTGTCAGCAGTCACAGAAGAAAACTCCCATTTGTTTCTGCTTTTATTTCCTGACAGTAACGCAACACTTCATTAGATGTATAGTTAAGTTTGAACTACGTGGTGAATCTTAGATCTAGTTTTGCAACTGCTGCTGTGATAGCTTTGCAGTGTCGTGTTGCGAGAATACCTTTCCCTTCTTCCTACTCAAGGTTATATACTCTACTTTGAGGTCAAATATATTTTAGAGAAGAGGCCATAAATATCATCCATCCCATATCTTGGTGTAGGCTTATGACTTTCCTAATTGCAATAGGGAGTTTAATTAAATATTCATATCAATGCAATGAACACTTTGCTGTTTCGTAGTTGACTGTTGCACCATATTGCAAAAAACCAATAGACACCGCGCGCGCTCTTCATCTCAGGAAACCTGCCAGCAGTTTGTCATCTGAAGGCTGCGATTGCATTTTTTTTTTTTTCTGTGATGAATCTTAAAGTCAACATTCCATGATTTGAAATGCACCTTCCTACACTTTTTATCATTGTTATATTATCTACATTGATGAGCGACCTTCAGTTCTGTGAAAACAGAGCGTTTCTAAAATATTCCCGATGGTAATTTTAGAGGATTTACTTTATATATTTAAGTACTTATTTATTTATTTTGTTTCTTTTTTTAGGTTAACGCGATCAAACACTTTCTTCCACAACACCAGAAGTACAACTAACGTTGTTAATAGTGAACTAAACAAAGCAAATTATACATAATACATAAAGCGTTGATCAATAACTTGGTTTCATATTACAGAGAGCAAGTTCAGTATTTCAACATACTTTATTTATCACAAGTAATATCACGAGAAGGTCTGAGATTACCAATAAATTCACTAACGTAATGAGTTCATCTGGAAAGTTTACACCCTCGAGTGCTATTACTTAGAACTATTTCACGAATAAAATAAGAATTTAAATATAATTCCTCTAAACTTGGCTTGCAAAATTGCAATAATTGTATATTCGTACTTAACCTTTTCAAGCAATCCTCCGACAGAAGAATGTCGATCGTCAGTAATGCCAATAGAGAAGAGCATAATGCTGGTTTAGGACTGTTTCATTAATAGAATAAGGAAAAAAGTTACATATATATATATATATATATATATACTGTTAATAGAGTAATAAAAACTTCTAAAAAGCATAAAAACTCATAAAAAACACTCAGAGTGCAATATAAAAAGGTTCACATAAACTTTCACACTAAAAACCGTAAAATTGAACACTAAAATCACACTATATTTCGAGCTGTGGCTCTTGGTCACGTGGTCATATATATATATATATATATATATATATATGAAACATAAAAATAAAGAAACACTATTAACAATGTAACAAATTAACACTAATAATAAAAGTAGATAAAGATAAAACACAGAGAAAGAGTCACACTTGAAATTGCTATATTTCGAACTACTGCGAGTTCTTCAATGGCAAGACTTTTTCCAGGCACGTAAGTAGTAACAAGGTTGATGAAGTTCTTGTTAGAGGTTTTAGGTTTGCATTGGAAAGTTTTGTGTGATGGGATTATACGGGATTTTAAAAGAGCGGAAGGATAATTTTGGTTTTGGAACTTTTGAGTAAGGTTTTTAATATACTTGTCAAGAGATGAAAAGTTGTTACAAAGACGATGACCACGAATTGAAAGAGAAAAAGGAATAGATCTTTTGATATGCAATGGATGACAACTATCAAAATGAAGATACTGTTACAAATTGGTAGGCTTAATGTGCACAGACGTAAGGAAAGAGCCATTGCATAAAGAAATATCAATATCTAGGAAAGTAGCAGCATTGGGAGAGACAGAAGAAGTGAACTTAAAACTGAAAACTTGGAGTTAAGATTAGTAAGGAACTGCTCTAGAGATTCTGAGTCATGAGTCCAAAGCACAAATATATCATCAATATATCTCAGCCATAATAATGGTGCCAAAGGTTCTGACTTAAGAAATTCCTCCTCTAAGCGAGCCATAAAAAGATTGGCATAAGAAGGTGCCATTCTGGTGCCCATCGCTGTGCCTTTAATTTGTAGATAATATTTATTATCAAAACTAAACGCTTTGCGAGAGAGGACCAGATAAGCAAGATGACAAATGAAATCTGTGGATGGGATATGAAGAGGTGCTCGAGAGTTCAAGAAATGTTTAACAGCAGCTAATCCTTCATGATGGGGGATGTTAGTGTAGAGTGACGTCACATCGATTGTGGCAAGAAGTATATCAGAGTGTGCCGTAAGGTCAACTTTCTTAAGTAAACTCAAAAAATGGATATATATATTTTCAGAAACCGTTAGATTGAAATGAAACAAACGAATATTACAATCGCTAACGTTCAATTTTCTAATACCAACCGAGGAAAAAATAAACATAACATAGTGTCTCTATTTTCTTTGTATTCTGTAGTTTGGAATTCCTAATGATGATGGTGATAACTTTATTGCCCGTGAACTGTATATTACAAGTATTAGACATATTCATAATGTAATATTAAGTGCTGGTACAAGTGATGGATTGTATAAAATTAATATAATATGGATAAGTATTTTACATTTCATTCAGACATATATTAAATTACAAACTAATATATATTGAGCAACTTTATATTATATTTACAATTCACTTATATTATACAAACATATGTCAATAAGATATCTCTTTAAGTTGTTTGAAGGATTTACCTTATGCTAGTTTAATATATGAGGGAAGCTTGTTAAACAAAACAGTACCTGTATTTTATGGATCTTTCCTGCTTGAAGTTTTGCCTTTATATTCTCTGTGGTGATTTTTTATTCCTCTTGTGTTGCGGGAATAATACTCTTTATTAAGTGATGTAAACACATCTTTTGATTTTTTTAAAATACACATATAATGAAATCACAGTTAATATTTGATATTTTTTTTTAAAATTTTACTTAAATTTGCGTTCAGTCAAGGAAAAAAAAAATGAGTTAAGGGAATTGATGGTAATTTGGTGTCAATAGGAAACCTTTCAAATCAGGTCAATTTGTCCCGAGCAACGCGGCTAGTATGCGCATTATTATAATAATGGCCAGTGCATACTAATTTTCTCTTTCGCCAAATAACCTAACAAGAGAATTTCCTTTACGTCTCCCCCCCCCAAAAAGAAAAAAACTAAAATATCATCTATCCAGCGGATGTAAAGCATTTCTCTTTTTTTCGGAGTCGATTCGCCTCATGCGGTCCTCTTGTTTAGACGGCTGATTCGTTTCCGTTGTGTAGTAACGAATGTATGTTTCGACCATAATCACAAAATATCGTAAAATGTCGGTCGACTCTTCTCAAACATTTCCAAGCAGTTGGTACATTTTCACATGAGATTTCGCTTTTGCTTCAGAGCGAGCAGACGCGGCATCCATCTTGCCAAAGTTTTTGAGTGTATAACATTATGCAAAATAACGCAACACGCTCAGTAGAGATAAAATGGATAAAGAGATTAAGAGAAGAGTAGCCAAGCTTGGAAAGCCTTCTGGTCTCTAAAGTCAAGACGCATCTCTAAACAAGAAACTGAGACTCGAGGACTGAACTCCAAGTCAAACCTCGTCAAATGGGGCGGGGCACGTGGCAACGCAAAAGCAGGACAGACAAACACCATAAATTGATAAATGTTTAGATTAATCGAGCCATTTAGAAATGGAGGTATACTTAAAAACGGTAGGATTTAAAACGAAATATAAAAATCCTCTAGGGGCGCACTTTTAAATGTTTCTAAACGTATTTCGGCATATACCATTGAAGTAAAATAAGAAAAATAATATCTGAAAATCAGTGAAATTAAACTAGTAGTAGGAGGGTTTTACCTGAAACCTAGAACTTAGAAATCTCTCTCGCGGCATTAATATTTTCTTTTTCATTTACAAAACCTCATATATACCACTTAAAAAAATAAAAAATGCAGTTTCTGAAAATAAGGGAAATCGGGCTTATTAGGAGTGGAGGTTTACCTGAAACTCAAAAATTAAAAATCGCTCTAGCGGCACCAGTATTTCTTCTTCACAACAAAATTTGGTGTGTCCATTTAAATAAAATAAGACTTTTTTTCGAAAATTAGCCAAATTGCTCCTTTAGAAGTAAGAGTATCCTTTAAAATCGAAATTTAAAAAGCCCTCCTGCTTTTAACATTATCAACATCTGTTTTAAAATAAAATGAAATTAATTCAGCATGTAAACTGTATTTATAATGAAGCACATGTTTTATATTGAAAAATCATCGTCGTGAAGATAGCAAATATGTAATATTAATCTAATATGTGTGTCAGAATTATGTTTGTATGTAATAGCGCTCTGTAATAGCCTTTAGAAAACGTTTACACTACACATTTTTACTACAATAACATTTAAATGAAGTTTCAAAGCCCATGAAAATCGATGTAACTTTCGATTGTTTTTATTTGCTTTGTATATTGTAATTGTTTTTTAATAATAACATGTTTTTGTTTTATTGAAACATATGAACATCATCTTTTTAAATACTCAATGTAACTCGAAACTTGTTATTTTTCTCTATTTTAGTGAATGCAAAGATGATATCAAGGGTCACTTCACAAACATGGTTACATTTAAAAATGTTTAAAAATACTCACACAGTATAGTTTTGTCTATCTGTGCGCATATATTTAATTTATTTAACAGTATATCGTTAATGCTTGTGGTTTAATTTCAATAACAGTAATAATAATTCTAAAAATGTAGCTTCTCTTTTGTAATACTTATAGGTTGCAAGACTTGTAATTTTGTTCCACTAATACACACAGTAATGAATAACTTATCTCATTAACTAATAAGAACTAATTTGGATTTTATATTGGTTTTTATTAAAATTTATTCAACTCTGTGAGGAATTCGCTTAGTTTACGCAGTTCCTGTATGACGGACTTTTTGAATGCATAATTGGTGGCTATGCATTTGCACAAGCTGTAGTTAAACTCACGTACACAAAGTAAATTTATTTAAAGCATCAATAGCAGAGTTGTCGGTGTTTTTGTAATACGTGCTGAATATAACACGCATAGGAAACCTGTAATAAAAACATATAGGGAAACTTTTCGTGTTCTTAATTTATGCTTAAATTAGAGGGGGGATTACCACGGCAAGGAAAAAGATGAGAGGGGAAAGGATGGGAGAAAAAATTGAAGAACAGCAAAGTACAAGGATAGGTCCACAAGTTTCTTGCATAACCGTTTTCTAGGTATGATAAAGACAAAAACTATATTTCCCTTTTCAATATAGTTATCCTTTATTGCAATACACTTCTCCCCCCCCCCGATATACAGAAGTCTTGTCTGCAAAATGGGCATAAACAGTATCCATCACTTCTTCGTCACACTTAAACTTCCTTCCTCGAAAGTCCTTCTTGAGTTTTAAGAAGAGAAAATAGTCACTGGGAGCTAGATCTAGGCTGTAGGGTGGGTGGTCGATCTGCTTGAAGCCACATTTATTCACAGCTTTCTTTGCAACAAGAGCTGTGTGTACAGGCGCGTTGTCATGCTGAAGGCGCACACCACCACTCAGCTTTCCTCACCTTTTCTCTTTGATGGAAGCACGTAGTCTGTGCAGTAGGCCAGCATAGTACTCCCCATTTACTGTGGTGTTCCTCTCCTTGAAGTCAATGAAGAGTATTCCTTCACAATCCCAAAAGATAGTGGTCATGATCTTCTTGGTTGACTGAGTGACCTTGACCTTTAGTGGCGGTGCTTTGCCAAGTTTACGCTAATCCATTGATTCTCTTTTGGACAAGGGATCAGAGTAGAGGACCATAGTTTCATCTCCTGTAACAGTAGTTTGCAGAACTTCTCTCTCGTTACCAGGTAGAGCTCCAAAATGCCTGACAACAGATGACTCGTTGCTGCTTTTGGACTGAGGAAAGAAGTCTAGGCACCCATCTTGCACTAATCTTATTCATGTTTAAATGTTCATGAATAATTCGAAGGACTGTTGTTTTAGAAAGTCCTAACCTTGGTGCTATTTCTGTAACTTTCAGCTGCCAGTCTTCCATAATTTCTTCTTCCACAAGACCGATGTTTTCAGGAATGAGCACCTCCAAGGCCATACCTGCACGCTCTTCGTCTTAAATGCTTTCTCGACCCATTCGAAAAAGTTTGGTCCATTCTTTTCCGGAGGGGATGCTTACCCATATACATCGTCCAATCGCTGTTTAATTTTATTTGGAGTAAGTCCTTCTTTTGTGAGGAACTTAAACAGTTGATACTCCATTTTGTACATGTCACAATGTTCCACACATAGCCTTCTTTATGCAACTATATCTGAACAACTGAACGTAGCGGAAGTTACAGCTGCAATTATTTACTTATCGGATAAGATATAACACCAGATAAGGTTTTTGTGAAGGCGAGGCCGGAAACTTATGAACCTACCCTCGTAACTCGCAAAAATGATTCTGTACCTAATTTCACCCATTTCCTCTTTTTTAACGCTTCAATTTACAGCAATATAATGGTGTCACCTAGGGGTAAATTCAGTAATTATATATAGGTTTTAGTCATTTTTGCAAGATCCAAATTAACACGAAGAAAGAAGTAGCAAGAACAGGAAGCTCACATGAGAACTGCACAGGTAGATATGACTAAACAAAGTTGCCATGCAACCAATATTCGTATTAAGTAATTCAGTTTATCAGGGAGAGAAGCTTTGGAAACAAAGACAGTTGTGATTGTTGATTAAGTGGTCTGAATGACCTTCTTAAGGCGCCCAATAACTTCTTGATGCAAATTCATCTCTACGATTCAGCGCGAAGTCATTTTGTTCCTTAATAGTGGCATGTTAACGCGCATTTCTTTTGGGGCAGACATTAATGTACGATATATAGGTGGAAGAATGCTCGATCCGTTAGATACAATGGAAGTCGTGCCCTGGGTTATAACAAAGCTATATTTCAAATTCTTATTGTGATTTTGAGATCTGCTTTGCCGCGAATGTAACGGTACAAGACGGTCATGCATAGCCCTGGGCGAAACATTCACAGCCGGAGAAATTTGGAAGGCAGGAGAATCGTGTTCTTCTGTAGACTTCTCTCTTTTCATTCAATTGTGTCATAAAAACTGTTTTAGCAAATCTGTTGCTTCAGGTATACCCATTCCCTGCAATAAACAACATCACTTCGGATTGATATCCCAGAATTTCTTAAATGCACTGTGAGCTTTATAGAAACCTTTGATTCCTAAGAGAGTCTTAACATTAGTGTTCACTATGAACTGGAAAGTAGATCACACACCACTTTACAGTGAGCAGAACAGCATCAACAGAACTTTATCAAATATTATTCATTTTCAATTGCCTGAATTGAACCTAGCAGCTTCAAACAGGTTCTACATTAGCTGAAACTTGAATTTTTCGAAATAAATTAAATATTAAGGGTACTCTGAAAGAGGCAAGGATCGACGGGAAAGAGAAATGGAGAATACTATAATCTGTAACAATTATTTTGAATTTAAATTTTCTGATGAAAATAAAAATACTATAATCATTAAAGGAAATACGAAATGTATATTGCAAAATGTTTGAGGTTCAAAAATGCAGGAAATGACAGAGGCACGAGGACTAGTCAAAAAACATGAAGAATTATTCTTGTTTTTTTATCGCGCACAGCAAAGAAACATTGTTGTAACAATGTTGCATGATGAAAAAGGATTGGTGGACAAAAACAGAAGTTCGCTCGCGCATGCGTCTATACACAGGGACGAGCAAACTACGTCACGTCACCAGGGGCCTACATACACAATGGAGTTGATTTGTGAAGAGAAATGTACTGCGTTGAAGTTTTGCTTTCGTGTGCAGAAATCCTGCATGGAAGCTTATAGATTGTTGCAGCAGACATGTGGTGATGATATTCTGCCACAATACACAGCATTTCGATGGTTCAAAGAATTTAAGGAAGGTCAAAGCAATGCGGTCCAGGTGCTCCAGCAACATGTGGATTTGTGGATTCGGGTACTACTAGGACTGGGTCCAGGGGCGTAGCGCAAGCACTACATCACAGAGGTCTGTGTTGCCCAGTGGTTTTTTGCATTAGGACGGTACCGTGTTTCCTAAACCGACCCGCCATTCGGCTGCAGGCGATTACGTCTCCCAACTGAGTGAACTGCAGCTTCAAAAGCCGAGCGCACCCAGCTACCAGAATTTCACTGGCTGATAGGTCGTACTAGCTTAGACCTACTCCTTTATAGGGGTGAGTGACCCCAGCATTAAGGAAGCCACCACCGCCTCACAATGACGGTGTTTCCGGCGCACCCGCCCCCAGGGTACACGCCTTAGGCACTCCCCTGGGACACACTGCTTTTGCGAGTACTCAATTGCCCGTGAGTTCCGGGTACCACTGCCACGCCGAGTCCAACCCAATCCGGACAACTCCTTTGCAGGAGGGGCTCGTCTCAAGTCCGGCCCGGCTTCCTCTAGTAACGCCAGAGGTACCAACAACAGTAGAAACCATGATTAACATAGCTGACGTCATTGTTCGTGAAGACCGACGATAACAATTGACAGACATGTTACACTTTCCCATGCAAGTATATTTTCTATTGTGCACGATCATTTTAACAGGAGACGCGATTATACGAGGTGGGTCACAAGACAGACTCCTGAACAGAAGATGGTGGGAGTGGAAGTGTGTAGGGAACTTTGAATGTGTCTTCCATCCTCCATACTCCCCAGACTTAGTATCTTGTTACTTTTACCTCTCTCCCTGTCTGCCAAAAGAGCTAAGGGGGAGCGTTTTGGTACTTCCGAGGTCGTAAGACGCGTACTCGTGAGCGGAAGGTTGGGATTCCAATCCCGCCAGAACCGTCCTCCCTGACTGGGGCTTTTTCCAGCCTTTCCTCAATTCTCATAACTGGCAAATGCCGGGGAGGTACCTAAACTTAGACCTGGAACGCTTCCTTCCTTAAAAATCATCCTTTCCCAATTTATCATTTCATCTCAAGTATTATCAAGGTCCATCGCCTGTAGTGCCACAGTTGGAAAAACGGGCGTTAAACACACACACACACAAAATAAATAAAACTTCCGAGGCTGTCGTGGAAAAGGCCCAGGCGGTTTTGAAAATGATGTCAAAAGATGGCTTCCAGTACGTGTTCGAGGACTGGCAGAAGCTTTGAGCAAAGCGCATTCAACTCACCGGGGAATACTATGAAAAAGATGACACCAATCTTTCATGCGTTAAAAATCTTTTTAGACCAGCCCTCGTATAAAGATCTATGTGCATAGGTGGAATGCAGTGTTATATTTATATAGAACGTTAAAAGATAAATAAATACATAAAAACATAAGAAGAAAATATTACATTTATAATAACAAATATCCCTGTTAATGCAGTCTTTAAATAGTCAGTATGGATTAAAAAAATATTTCAAATTATCTACTGCTGAAATTTCTGAAATAAAAGTTAAAATATTACCATATATATAAAGGAAGATTTATCCCCTATCAGCTTCCCTCAATCAAATGACATAGCTTACCCGTTAAGCTTTAAGGAACAGATAAAAACAATAATATTAAATAAAATACAGTCTGAACAATGGTGGAATGTTATATATATATATATATATATAATATTAATGAAAAATAAAAATAAAGAAACACTATTAACAATGTAACAAATTAACACTAATAATAAAAGTAGATAAAGATAAAACACAGAGAAAGAGTCACACTTGAAATTTGAAGAACTCGCAGTAGTTCGAAATATAGCAATTTCAAGTGTGACTCTTTCTCTGTGTTTTATCTTTATTTACTTTTATTATTAGTGTTAATTTATATATATATATATATATATATATATATTATATATAGCAATTTCAAGTGTGACTCTTTCTCTGTGTTTTATCTTTATTTACTTTTATTATTAGTGTTAATTTATATATATATATATATATATATATATATATATATATATATGGCCATAGAAGGACTCCACGAGTCCGAAATATAGCGATCTCAAGTGCAACTTTTTCTTAGTATTTTATCCTTTCCTACTATTATAAGTACTGTTAATTTGTTAATAGTGTTACTTTATTTTTATTTTATATATATATTCAAAATTGACACTGAGCCCTTGAGAACTGCCGCCCCTAAATCTTTTATGCAATTTTTGTCTATATCTCATTGACAACAAAATTCTACTTACGTTTTCGAAATAGCGCCTTTAGCGCCAATCATTAGATAATCCTATTATTTTGATATTGGAAATATATTTATTGATTTATTATTTTTTATTCTGTAATTCTTATAACTAGATTCTATACCTATATAATATTCCAGATTATTTTTTTTAATCCTCTTACATTTATTAATACGATTACAATTGAAATCCTACGGTACTAATACTATAACTAAACAATACTAAAACTACTGGAATCCAGCACTACCGCTATTTCAACTATAACGTATAATTAAACATAAATTTTAATTATTACATTTACAATTTAATATCTAAAATCTTCATTTCTGCTAACGCTCGGTATCCAGGCTGCTCCCCACCGGAATTCCAGGCAACAGAACCTGGACATCAATGAAGTTGCTGTAGGTCTCAGGCAGCAGCATGCTGGACCAAAGTGTGTTGACAGTGCAGTTTCCTTCTCATCTCTCCTCCTTTATCTTCTTTTACTTTTCATTTTTTTGTCTCTACCTTACATTTTCCTTCTTTGTTCTCGATCTACCTCTTCTTCTCTCAGCTGCTTTCTTTCCGTCCGAAGACTACCATTATTCTCTTCTTCTGTTGATTCTGCTCCCTTTTTCCTGATTTGATTTGGTATTATCTTCTTCATCTTCTTGTTTTTGAACTGGCTTTTTTTTTTTTTTTTTTTTTGAATATATATCTTTCTTACCTAACTCTGATTCTCTGAGATCTTCTAAGGGAATATGCGATTTCTGACCGTTGGATTTTCTCTCTTATTTGATTTTTATTGTTTATATACTCTTCTGTCATTTTACATGATTATTTTATTTGATAAATCATTCAATACCTAAAATCATCTTAATCTCTCATGGTGTTCCCTCCGCTACGTGACCGAGGTCGTTAAAACGCGGACCGTCCTCCCTGACTGAGATTTTTTCCAGGTTTTCTTCAGTCCTCATAAATGGCAAATGCCGGGAAGGCATCCTAAACTTAGGCCTGGAATGTTTCCTTCTTTAAAATAAAATATATTCCTTCCCAATATATCATTTCATCTCATGTATCATCAGTGCCCACCGCCTGTAGTGCCTCAGTAGTAAAAACGGACGTTAAACATTATTAAAAAAATGATATTTCAAAAATGTATTTCCCTGCAAATAGTCGTCTTTCCTCAGCTACAATTGACTGGTGTTTAGGGCATTCGATTGAAACATATTCCGATATATGGATCACGTTACAAACCGTACATGTATTGTTTGCTTTTAATTTAAATCTGTGCAAATAGAACAATATCAATCGTGTCCTTTTACATAATGTAGTAATGTTTGGGACTTATATGGTAGTTTTTCTATGTGTATCGTTTGTTTACTGACATGAGTTTCACATTGGATAGTGAAATCGATGACTTTACGGGTGGATTTAGCCGGACCAGTGACGGTCATGTCAATGCATCAAGTACCTTCGTCTTCTGAGAGGATATACACTTCTTCAAGACAGAGTTTGTTTCGTTTCAATTCTGCTGCTATCATTAACCTTGCCGTACAATCCGGCATTTCTACGGTGTTCTCCATACGAGGAAAAACTCAAGAGTAAAGATTCAATGGAGTGGGTATCCTAAATAAATCATACAGGTATTGGATTGAATATAACAAGACACTCTACGAATAAGGAGAGAAAACAAAGGATTAAAAAAAATTGAAAGAGCAGGAAATAAACAGAATATGCTACCATTATTATGTTTAATTAAAATACCAAAAATAAATTACATAATTAAACAAAAAGAATCTAAACAGTATGAGGTGTTATCGAATAGTTCCAGGACTTGGCCTGTAGCATGAAAACAGAGTGGAAATGGGTTTTCGCGCGCAGCGATCATCAGTTGTTATCTTCGTTAGTTATAATGCCAAATGGCGTCGTTCTGCTACGCAAGACTTTGTTACCACTTGCAGGGCAGATTTGTTTACGTCAAATTATAGTGATATGAAATGGAGACTCGAAATAACTCAGCTCTTGGCAAATTGTTTGAGATGAGTGGCATTCACGCTTCCAGATCGCTGGAAGACAACGAGAGGTCAGGGCAATCGTCCACGAGCACAAACTCGAAAATATGGAAAGAATTAGAAGACTTTTGCAATAAAAGTTCAGACATTGCTAACATCCTAAAGTATTGTCTGAGAGAACATTTGGCACAAAACACCCACAAAGCGGTTTCTCCATCGCGACAAAGCACACCCTTCACGGTTCATTCTGTTCGCCAGATTTGGTTCCGTAGCCTTTCTTCCTTTCCCAGAAGATAAAACAGAAGCCGAAGGGCGGTCGTTTTAACTCTTGCGCAAGTCATAAAAGTGCTTGACACGCTTGGAGAGCTTTCATTAAGCGGTAAAGGCATCAGAAGAGTGTTGTACCGCCGATCAAGAGAATCATTTAGAAGGGTCTGGGGCAACATTTAAACCAGGTATGCACTTTGTTGTTTATAGGCCTAGTGTTCGTTGTGTGTGCGCTTGCTTTTGCGCGGGCAACCTGCCAACCGACTTTATCGGTATCAAATTTGCAATCTTAAGAAATGAAGAACCTCACTTAGTGGCAGGTTTGATTTATTTACGCAATAATATTCCATTCCGCAAATCTAAACACCACTGCTTAATAAAACATTTTTTTTTAATTTGGTTTATTTACGGACGCTCTTTAACATCTCAGGTCATCAGCGTCGCATTCAAACCAGGACTTAAAACGGCCGACAAATTTTGCTCAGAGGCCTCTTTTTTCAGACTTGAGGTTCTTTATCGTGTCGTAAATGTACGACACGGGACCCACGGCTTTATTTCCCTTCCGAAGTAAGCCATACTTAGGATTTTTAAGTTCCTAGCCGGGTTTGAACCCGCGATCTTGGGTTTAGGAGGCAAGTATGGTTACCACTACACCACCAGGATCGACATAAAGCATTTCGAAGTATCGAGTCAAATGAAAGGGAGTAATACGTATATTATTCTGAACAAAAGCGAAGCTTTTTCACTGTTACTGCTTACTGTTATATTAATTATATAAATAAATTAGTACTAAAAGGCTAATAATTTTTCTGATAGTGTGTCTGTCTCAGAAATCAACAACAGTACGATAGTCCAGGCTGAATATTTGGCCACGCAGTATTTAATGCAAGAAACAAGTGACTGGTAAACTTTCCTTTCTATCCGAAAGCTCCAATGACCCAAACCGAAGCAACCCACAACTCTCATTTCCATTAAAACCAAGACTAGGTAGCTAAACACTGTACATTAATGTACCGGTTACATTCCACGATTGGCCACGGTGAAGAAGTGGCAACTGAGAAAGCCTGCAGTGTGACTGATGCAAAGTCTAGCCCTACAGAAACCGCCAGCAAGTAGTTCAGACCGTAATAAAAGGTTCTGGCTAGAGACTTTTATGAGCCCGTCTTTCACACTCTAGCACAAAAGGAAATACAAAAATTGTGCAGCCTTCTGGAAGCTCTTTTTCACATAGCCGCTTACTGGAAAACGTGAAGTGAAACGCAACAACCTTGACATAACCAGACGCATGTTGCGCTGGTCATGGAGCTGGGTTTTCGCTCCACATTGTGAAGGAACACATAAAGCCACCAGTCGGATTTTTATCGCCATCACCTGGGCGTTCCTTCAAAGAGGGCCTGCCTGCCTCGCCGCTCTCCTCCGTTTTACTACTTTTTTCATTACCCTAGGTCTTTGCACTTATCTTTGGTCGTAAAACCTTCGCATTACTATACAGTATACTGTACTTATAATAGCGGGGAACCAAAGAAAAGACGTTATGTGTCCATATACGGACTTATTGTCTTTTTTTTCTCCCCCCGTGTTTTTACTGCAACTATTATTGCAATGTTAATATTCTTTAGGGCGTGATCCAGCATCCACATAATTTTAAGTATGGGCTATATCATTGCATGAGTTTATAACGCCCTTCGGAAAGCTAATGTATCTTTTATTTTTCTGTATTATCAAGACTCCCATAGTTCTGAACTCATCTAGCTAATAGGAAAACAACGCAGCATCGACTATTTCGATATGCGGCACGAATACCTTCAAGTTTTGCTTTAGAAGAAAAAATAAGATTGGGTATTTCGATTTCTGTGAAGAAGAAACAAAAAGCAGACCCTAGAAGTCAGTGAAGTCCAAAATCACTGGTTGAGGATTTTTGGAGTACATAATCAGAACTGAAAAATAACTGTAGAATTAATCTGTTGAAGTAAACAAAAGAATTACGTTACAATTGTTGTGATCTTTCACAAACGCTAATAACTAGAGCCCCAGAAGTTAAGCTAAATGCCTTTTATAAATAGATGGATATACTTATTTAAGAGCCAGATAGAATTGAACATGTTTCCATACATTTGGGGTTGATATGGCCAGAGATTTTATTTTGCCTGTTTTGGATTTTTCTGCTATTATTAAAAAGCACGCAAAGAATTTCAATATATCGAAGTGAAAAAAAAAATCATAAGAATTAAGTAGCATGTTCATCCCACAAAAATGTCTATTGAGGATCTTGTTATACATTTGTTTCTTTTTAGGCATTCAAAAACTCTCTCCTCAATCCATTCACTTAAACTCTTTAAATAGTAGAACCTTCTATAAGTGCTAGGAACGCATGGTTACCTCGGGTATACGAATACCAGGAAAATAGAGAAGATGAGAATGAATGAATGAATGATGTTTAACGCCCATTTTTACCACTGAGGCATCACAGGAAGTGGACACTGATGATACAAGAGATGAAATGATAACGGGGAAAGGATTTCTTTTTTAAGGGAGGAAACGTTCTCAGGCCTAAGTTTAGGGTACTTCTCATTTGTCATTTGCCATTTATGGAGACTGAGGAAAACCTGGAAAACACCTTGGTCTGGGGGGGGGGCGGTTCTGGCGGGATTGGAACCACAGACCTCCCTTAACGACTTCGGCCACCCGTGAAGATGAGGAGAAGGTGAGGGAAGTATTGTAGTTTTGAATAGTCCTGACGAATGACCTTGTATTGAACTATGCGGAACAATTCTAGGAAATGTGGGGGGGGGTAATTTCTCAGCGGCATAAATGTAACAATTGCAAGCGAAAAAGATGAGAGCGGTATAACTAGCAATAAACCGTCCTTACAATGTGCTCAGTACGGAAGTAAGAGAGCTAATAATCTTTTTTGATTTGATTTATTACGAACGCCCTTTAACATCTCTAATCATCAGCATCCCATTCTATTCAGGGCTTGAAACGGCCGATAAATTTTGCTCAGAGGCCTCTTCTTTCAGGTTTGAGGTACTTTTACATGCCGTAAATCTCTTCTTTCAGGTTTGAGGTACTTTTACATGCCGTAAATTTACAACATGGAACTAAGACTTTATTTCCCTTCCGAAGGAAGCCATACTTCGGATATTTACACCAAAAATCCATCGACACTGGCCGGAATTGAACCAGTAGCCTTGGGTCTACGAGGCAAGTATGGTTACCACTACTCTACCAGGACCGACTGCAAGCTACTAACCTGATTCCCCTATAAACGTATTAGCAGAAAATGAACTCAACTGTGCATCTTTTGCTCATTCGCCAGGACTATTCAAAACTACTTTAATTTGCCTCAGTCATTTCCACGATGTCCTGTTGTAACTGGTCCTTCCGAAATAACTTGTTTTAAATGTGCTCCAATCACTTCAGTGGACATAGAACGTTCTTTTTCCATGTAAAAATGCTCTCTCTTAAAAGCGGTTGACTATGACTTGATATCTTAAAAAACTTATTCTTTTGGCTTGTAACTAAGAAACGTAAGCTTAAGTACTTTAATTACGTGATAAAGAAGTTATTAAGTACCTTAAATGTTTTTTTAACTAATAATGAGTGGTATTACTGTTTGTTTTGCCTTTAAATAAATTCCTATTTTAATTATATTACTGCTTATTTTCAGTTTTTAAGCGCCTTTTTACCTCCCTATTTTAATCAACATAAATGCTGTAACTTTTGTCGATTAACGTCTTTGGGGTCTGAACAGAATGAACGAGAGCGGGCAGTGATACCGTCTGCTCGCTCTCCGTCGGAAATTTTGTATTTTTCCGTAAGCGCTACTCAACAATATGCAGAATGCATCTTCAATTGCAGTGTCGTCACCGCAGAAGTCTCGAAATTTCTCGCTAGAGTTCGCTTCCTTACCGCTTCTCGCGTCTTCCTTCCTTGCTATCCTCCTGGTTCTCCCAGAATATCCCTTCGCTTCCCGAAACATCCGTCTGTTCTATTAGCTTCGCACATGCTTCTAAACAAGTGATTCGCAAATGATTTAGCTTTCATCGTATAAAAATGTTTAAAATTATTTTTTATTTGGTTGTTTATCCCAAGCTTCATTAACGGAGCGCGCATCAAGGTATTCCATAAGTTGTAGCGTCATGATGCTACGATTTTATTGACTGCTAAACTGGAAATTCCGATGCTACGGGCCATCTTGCAAGACTTCCAACAATATCTCTACTTCAGAGCGCTTGTACTTTATATAAAAATGATTGAAAACATAGGCAATAATATATGAGCATCTAATAATGTAAAGCACGTGCCTGTTGCATTAAATAAAGACAGGGCGATAGATTTAACTGAGCTTCAACATAAGTCAAACAAAAAAAAAAATGGCTAACCACGAATGTACCAACAGCTGATGAATGTAAAAAATCTCCATGGTAACACATTAGCATTGATAGCATCGCTCATTTGTCTGAAGAGCATTATTATTATTATTATTATTGTTATTATTATTATTATTATTATTATTATTATTATTATTATAACGAACTTAAGTTGTTCGATCGTACCTGGAAACACGTTAAATATTATCTTTCAATAATAATTCATAATCTAGGCATTTCCGGATATGTTAATGGTTTTTTTTCTTCTTCTTGTTAGGCTGTGAGGAACTTGCCCTCAAAGTTTACCCCTATATTTTTTTTTTTATACTTTCTGTATATATACTGGTTGTAACAAAAATACGGCTTGCATGCCAAATACAGTACTATATTCGACTCCTGCGAGGGCTCGATTCCAGATATTGTTTTAATATTTTGTTTAATATCTAATAGGGAGTAATCGAACGGAACATCGTTTGAACCAGACCTACCTTCGTAATGCACCAGCAGTGCTGGTGCCCTGTTAGAAGTGGAAAAGGATGGGTGATGGAGAGAGTATTGAATTATTGGTTTTGAGTATGACAGATTCCACATGGTCATATTTTGAAAGATTGTTTAAAATTTCAGGAATCCGGAATGGGATGCTGAAGGATTGATTAGGAAGAGATTGTTGGCCAGGTGCATTTTGGAAGATGGTTAGAATCAGATTCGAGGATTTAGACAGACAAATTTTGTATGCGAATATAAGGGAGAAAAGTTCCTCGCTGCAATTTCGAGAAACAAAAGAGAATTTTATGAGTTAGGGTTGGTGATAAATGTATTAAGATAGAGAGGGAGAGGTTAACACTAAATAAATAAATAAATAAAAATCTAAAATACTCCATTTCCTACACGGGAACGTATATTGCAAACTGTTACACTTTATTTCTAAATTACCAAATTACATTTTTACATTATTATGTTCCAAATTATAGCTTATACCTAGGCTACAATTAGAAATTTATTAAAATAATAAAAATAACAAAACAAAATTACATTCCCTTCAACTACTTCCTAATTGCTGGAACCCAGCTACTAATTCCACTTAATCTTTAACTCTTAATTATTAAACTACAATTCACCGTATTCGGTAGAAACTGTACTGGTGACCAATACATTTCTTACACACTTTTACTTTACTATATATATGTATCTATTTGTATAAAACTATATAATACGTTTAGCTATTGATTGCGTTTCTTTATTTTCCATATTATATCATGCCATCTTTCTATAATTATATCATCTTTATAAATATATTCGTATAAATTACACATTTATATCTTATTGGTCAATTTTTTCAACACTAATTATGTACTTTGTTTGCGAATCTAATTGACATTTATCATTGCAACATTTACCCTACCAATTCATTACTTTGACATCGTTAATGTCGGTTCTGGTGGTGTAGTGGTTACCATACTTGCCTCCTAAACCCAAGATCGCGGGTTCGAACCCGGCCAGGACCAATGGATTTTTCGGGGCGTAAAAATCCTAAGTATGGCTTCCTTCGGAAGGGAAGTAAAACCGTGGGTCCCGTGTCGTACATTTACGGCACGATAAAGAACCTCAAGCCTGAAAGAAGAGGCCTCTGAGCAAAATTTGTCTGCCGTTTCACGCCCTGAGTTGAATGAGACCCTGATGACCTGAGATGTTAAAACAATTTATTACATTTTACTTTACTTGGGGGTTAGCATTGTTTATATTAGGAATATGGGGACTAAAGGGAATTAGAAGAAATCTGGAACACAATGTATGTTCAGTGTGTAGGAATAATTAAACTGCCATTCACATCCTATTTGAATGTCCAGAAAGTAGAGGGGTCAGTTGATCAAAGTAAAATGGGCTCGTATAAGATCTCAGCAAAGAAAACTTTTGAGAATAAATCTCAATTAAGGAATTTAGAACTTGTATAAAATTAAAAATAAATGGTATGGATGATTAATAACACTGGGCAACAATGAAAATGTTTCGGGCTTAAAAATAGTGAATTTACATGCATTTCCATCTGCTGAATTCAAAAATCACCATAAAAATGATAGATTAGCTCTTGTTTTGAAGATAAAGTGACATTTCATTTTTTAGAGTGAAGATTTTAAATTTGGGGGAATTTTTTGGGGAGTTGGCACACCTGTCAAATAACAAAACACAAATGCTCTTCAGCTGTTTGTAAGTCATAAACATAGATACTGGTGCTGTGACTGTGAATTACATGTAGTTTGTACTCAAATTAATGCAAAATTTCTGGTTCGCGAGTGCTTTTTTAGTGTAAAATTTGTAAAAATGCCACGAAAATGTGTAAATATGGTGAATAACTTTTGTTATATTTGTGAAAGAAGACTGGCCTGCAAGAAATCTTCACCCTAGCGAGAAAAATGTCGTTGCCAAGCCCCTCATGGACCCAAAAGACGTTCTTCTTCCACCCCTGCATATCAAGCTGGGTTTGATGAAAAACTTTGTCAAAGCTATGAACCGAGAAGGACGGACCTTTAAGTACATCAGAGAGAAATTTTCAAAATTAAGTGATGCAAAAGTTAAGGAAGGCATTTTTGTCGGACCACAAATAAGAAAACTTGTAAAGGATCCTGCATTTGACCAAGTTTTGGAAGGGAAAGAAAAGGAAGCTTGGGAAGCCTTCAAGGGTGTTGTTCATGGATTTTTAGGCAACAAAAGAGATGACAACTACAAGCATTTGGTGACAGTGCTCCTGCAAAAATACCGTAACCTTGGATGCAACATGTCCCTTAAGATTCATTTTCTCCACTCCCACCTAGACTTTTTCCCTCCTAGTTGTGGAGTTGTTAGTGATGAACATGGGGAGAGATTCCATCAGGACATTTCTGTTATGGAACAAAGATATCAGGGCCATTGGAATGAAGTAATGCTTGCGGATTACTGTTGGTCTTTGTATAGGGATTCTGCGGAACTGCATCACAAGAGGCAAGCTAAAAGACGACGAAGTCAATAGGCCACCACATGATTCTCTTCAGACACGACTATCTGCGAAGTATTTTTCCAGCAATTTAGAACTCTTAGTATGTAATTACCAGTTAAAAAAATCAAATGCACTTTCATTGTTGTTAGCATGTATATAATTAAAATGTATCCTTTTCTCTCAATCCGTTAATATATAATACTTCCACCTTGTGTATATCATAGAAACTAGAGCTAATAAAAAATTTCATTGTCATATTTGCTTTCTCAACCCAAAATTAGTAGGAATTGCCTCATGAAGTGCTCGAAACATTCAAAAATTGTTTTTTTGTTGCCCAGTGTAATTGGTTTTAAGATTTATGACATGCATCGTTTGATTTGGGTAATAAACGTAGAGTACAGTATTGTATTGTGTTTTAAGGTGTTAATCATTGTTGTCAGTTTTTCAACTCCTGGGAGAGGGCTGGAGATGAAACCAAGCCGTGAAGATTGTAATATTAAATAAAACTAACACGCATTGTGGCCTTCGTTGCTGTGCTTTGAGAGCAAAGAATAACTGAAATTTCACTCGGCGCCGACACTCCACTAGTAAAAAAATATGCACTTTTTTACTTATCAAAATCAATTAATTTTTATTTTTCTTTCATACATAGATTTGTTTTTGCATTACAAACACACTAAATTTTTGAAGCATGGATCTCGTATATTAAAGCCATACACATTGCAATTCATGATCAAATCCATTAAAACACGCTGGAACACGTCTATTTCATCTGCATCTGTAATTAATTTTTGCACTCATTAATGAACTCTTTCTATACCTCCCCTCCCCACTCTTTGGCGATAAAAGCTACAGGAACCTGAAAAAGTGAGACATTTTCTTTGCAGAATCCTGTACTTGATATTCACGCTTTGGCAAGTTCTTTTATTTTTTTTTTATCTCTGTTGTGTTGCATGGCTGAGCGCCATGACCCACCTCATTTTTTTACCTTCCAAAATTACAGCCTTTGCTTGGGTCTTCCCGAGGGGCTGTCCAAATTTCCGGGTTCCTTGACTTCTTTTGCTGTTATGTGCAGGCTAATCAAGGCAGAACATCTGAGTCGTGTTCTAGGATAACTCTGAACAATGACATGGTTAGTTTTTGTAATCTTGTTTCTTAGAGACGAAACAAAATTGATGCCGGAGGCTGCACTTTACACGTATTATTTAGCAGAACGCTTTAAACTTTTGATATCAACAGTTTGTGAACTGAATTTTAAAACATGAATGAACAATTATATAATTTATTTAATCCGCTAATGTCTACAAAATATTATTGCCTTGGAGGGAAAGTATCATCACTTAAAATCCCAAATTCCAAGTTTTATTTTTGTAGGAAGAAAATATTTTAGTCATGTAATAACAAATGAGTGCACAAAATACTTTTGTTTCGTCTTATAAGTCTAAAAATGAATTTCGTAGGCATTAAAATATTCCTGTTTTTATATAACGACTGTTACGTAAATTTTTAGTATATACGAGGGTAGATCCACAGTTTCCCGCCTAACCATTTTCCAGTTATAATAAGGACAAAAAATATTTCTTTCACATTTCAACATAGTTGCCCTTTATTGCAATATACTTTTCACATCTTTGACTTAACATTTCAACCCCTCCCCCCAAATAGTCAGAAGTTTTGTCTGCAAAATGAACATAAACAACGCCCATCACCTCTTCGTCACACTTAAATTTCCTTCCTTAAAGGTCCTTCTTGAGGCTTGAGAAGAGGAAATAACCACTGGGAGATAGATCTGGGCTGTAGGGTAGATGGTTGATTTACTTGAATTTCTTCACAGCTTCCTTTCCAACAAGAGCATGTGCACAGGCGCGTTGTCGTGAAGATGGCGCACACCACCACTCAACTTTCTCTCGCCTTTTCTCTTTGATGGAAGCACGTAGTCTGTGCAGTAGGCCAGCATATTACTCCCCATTTACTGTGGTGTTCCTCTCCTTGAAGTCAATGAAGAGTATTCCTTCACAGTCCCTAAAGTTTGTACCCATGATCTTGTTGGTTGACTGAGTGACCTTGGCCTTTACCTGCTTCGCAGGTTTAAGCCACTCCATCGATTCTCTTTTGGACAAGGGATCATAGTTGAGGACCATAGTTTCATCTCCTGTAACAATGGTTTACAGAACTTCTCTCTCGTTACCACGGCACGGCAGAGTTCCAAACATACCTGACAACAGATGGCTCGTTGCTGGTTTTGGACTGAGGCAAGAAGTCTAGGCACCCATCTTGCACTAACCTTATTCATGTTTAAATGTTCATGAATAATGCGAAGGACTGTTATTTTTAGAAATACTCAACTTTGCTGCTATTTCTGTAACTATGAGTTGCCGGTCTTCCATAATTTCTTCTTCCACAAGAGCGATGTTTTCAGGAGTGAGCACCTCCAAGGCCCGACCTGCACGCTCTTCGTCTTCAATGCTTTCCCGACTCATTCAAAGTTTGACTCATTCTTTTACGGTAGAATATGAGGGGGACGTTTCCCCATATTCACCGTCCAACCGCTGTTTAATTTCATTTGAAGTAAGTCCTTCTTTTGTGAAGAACTTAATAACAGCTCTAACTCCATTTTGAACATGTTACCATCTTCTACACATAGTCTTCTTTATGTAACTATATCTGAACAACTGAGCACTGCAGAACGGAAGTTACAGAGCAATTATTTACTTAACAGATAAAGTATGACACCAGATAAGGTTTTTGTGAAGACGATAATCCTTATCGGCGAGACCGGAAACTTATGGATCTATTTTAATAATAGATATAACGTAGCCATTGTTGTAAACTGCTTTTCAGGAAGTAGCATGGAAGGAATAATAGGTAATGATTAAAGGCAGCAGTTTCATTTCACAGTTAATTTTTTACTAAATGTAATATAATAAAAACATCATCATTTCTTCGTCTTCTTCTTCTTCTTCTTCTTCTTCTTCTTCTTCTTCCTCTTCTTATCATCATGGTCATCATCATCATCATCATCATCATCATTATTATTATTATTATTATTATTATTAATAATAATAATAATATATAGTCGTCCATGTTGATAATTTTCCTGCTAGATATATGATCCCAAATTCACAAAATATACTACAATTATATTCAGCACACAAATATAATATAGTTCAAGAAAACAGCAGGTAAAACAAATAGCCTTAAAATATATGCTAACTTTAGGGAAAAATATTAGCAATCTATATTTATACTCTGTGACACTATGAACATAACAGACCCAAAGAAATTTTTACAACACATCCCCTTAAAGAATCCGAAGAAAAAAGTAAATGACAAGTAACAAAATATTTTTGGCTAAAGGAACTTATGAGGTGGTTATCCGGAAATCCATAGTTCGAACGCCAGTGCTGGTCTACTTGGCAATATTTATTTTTCGTTGCATTTTTACTAGGGTGGAATGTTTCCTTATCACCAACTATTTACTGTTAAGTAAATTACTAAAAGTTAACTAGAGAGTACAGAAAGACGAATATAAAGCCAATTCCGTCCAGTATTACGAAAGCAGATGGTAAATTTGGCAACTATGCAACAAGGCTGTCATGCAGTAAATGATTTAAACACTGCTTCGGTCACTATGCTGCCAAATTAGGTCATTTAGAAGTTGTGTATACTTGCCCTTTGAATAATTGTGTTTTACGTAATCAGTAGTTGGTCCTGGTAACAATGCTTCCGTCTTAAACCAGAGACTGCGTGTTCAATCCCGGTCAAGATCGGGAGTAAAAATCCTAAGTATGACTTCCTTCCGAAGGAAATTAAGGCCGTGGGTTCCATGTAGATTTACGGCATGTAAAAACCCTCAAGCCTTGAAGAAGAGGCCTCTGAGAAAAATTTGTCGGCCGTTTCACACCTTGAATTGAATGGGACGCTGATGACCTGAGATGTTGAAGAACGTCCGTAAATAAAACAAACCAACAACAACGTAAACAGCATCCAAGAGATATAGCAATAAATCGCAGTAAAGGCAAATGTAAAACGTTTTTATTACATTTTGTATAATTTGGGCCAAGTTGTAAAATATGGAACAATTTAAGAAGAATTTTATATTTGGAGTTTTTTCAAAGCGTTATTTGAATATTCCAAAAGAATTGAAAGCATTATAATTAAAATATATATATATATTGAGGTTGAAGAAAAAACTGCTCAGTTACTTGCATGTACAAAGTAGAACTGAAGAAAATAACAGTATCCTTAATTGGGAACCATTGATGCACGGTTAATTAGAAGTTATCTTAGCTTATTTGTGTAAATTTAAGAGAAGTTTTATTTCCTCTCCAAATCACGCTTAATGACTGAGGTGTAATTGTCTAAACAAGTTTGTTATATAATATTTAAATAATTTACTCTTTGCAGCTTTTCTTTGGAACGTTTTTTTTTTTTTTTTTTTACTAATAATCTAGTTAATACAGTGTTGTGTTTTACGTGTTATGCCTCTATAGCAATTATAAGGGTACTTGTTTTTTTATAAACTCCAATAATTAATAGATTTAATAATTAAATGTGTTCAACTCATATAAACATTTTCGCTAACTTAATTCAATTTCAGACATTCCAAATCATCTTAGTTACGTAAAAATTCTTCCTGTTCCACATTTCAAGTTCTGGGCTGGTATTTCGAGGAAGAACCAAGCAATCTGACCATTTCAGCTTAATATGAGGACTTTTCTTATTTACATCTTTCGCTAGTGTGAAATTGAAAATTATATTAACCTAGAATTCAACTCACAACCTAGGAGTGTCATGGTTTCGGTTAATGAAAACAAAATTTAACATATTTCACAGCATGCAATGGACATTATTCTTGCATAAAAGTTTTCGACGATCTGTTATTTTCTGCAATTTTTACTGAGAAACCCGCATAGTACTAACATACCTATTTATACTAAATGAAATAGAAATTAAAATAGACATAAATTAATCTTAAAATAATATTTATTTGTAAATATCTTGAACATTGAAGGGAAACTAAGAGTACGCATAAACGCCTGATCATGTTGGCTAGCCTGGAAATGATTTCCTGTGATATTATCAGAAAGTGTGCGCTTTCGCTTGCTATTAAATTTTCACTCACTGTTTTTGAACAGTTCTTTATATTTATGGTAAAAACCTGACATTTAATCTTTTCGTTATAGTTTTGTAAGAGTGCATAGCGAGCCTGTTTGCTATGTACGAGGGCAAGTCAACAAAGACTGAGAGGTATATGTTTATCGCGCACATTAAAGAAGCATTGTTGAAGCAATGTTACATGATAAAAAAGACCATCCTGATTGGTTCGCTTGCGCATCCGTCTGTACACATGGGATGAGCAAACTACGTGGAAGAATTCCCTCACTTATCTGGGAGTTCAGGCTTGATAAGGGGTTAACTTTCAAGGAACACATCGCCGGAATTGACCACAGGGCCCAGGGAGCTATTGCTCAACTGAGCCCTGTGTTCGGTTCGAAAGCGATGCCCGTTCATTTGAAACTTATCCTCTTCAAAGCTCTGATCACCTCCCTCATGCTGTACGCTTGCGAGATCTGCGGTATGGCAGCCGACAGTTGACTGTCACTCATTCAAAGGGCACAGAATAAAGGACTTCGCGCCATTTATTCTGTATACAGATGCTTCCCGACCAGATTAATGCACGAAACCTCCTCCCTTCCATATAAAGAGGATGAAAATAGGCGCCGGGCAAAGAAATTTTACCGTACTTTACCACACCACGAAAGTGCTCTCGTCCGTTCCTTGGGCAACTACAGCTGCCAGGGTAGGTTAAAGCGTAAGTTCAAGATGCCACGCTTAGTTTGCGGGCATCTTGGATGACAATAGCTTTAAACCCTACAACGGAAATTACTGAGTAATTTCTACAAATGCACTTTTAAAAATATGCAACAATTCAGCAGCTAAAAACCTACAGAGGCTTTTAGAACATGCCTAAATTAGCTAAACGTCTGGACACTGGGTCCACTGCTTTTGTCAGGAGAAGTGGCTACACTATCCCCAAACACCCAAATACCTCTCTACATCCCTCATCCAACCCTATGGTTAAGCCCACACGTGGGTAGGAACATAGAAACTCTACACAGGCTGGTTACTAACCCAGCCTGCCACCTTTTGTCTGCGTCTGCGTCTACATGAATTCACCAGTCGCCTACATACTAAATGGAGAACAGCAATATGCTGCGTTTAAGTGCAGAAATTCAACGTGGAAGCTTACAGCAGGCATATGGCGATGATGTTCTGCCACAGTCCACAGGACTTCGATGGTTCAAGGAATTTAAGGAGGGCCGTGTTACAACAACAAAGTCCAGGTGCTCCAGCAACAGCAGTAAACGACGCCATGATTAACACAACTGACGTCATTGTTGGTGAAGACCGACGAATAACAATTGACAGACTTGCACACGTGTTACACGTTTCCCATGCCAGCACATTTTCATTCTGCATGGTCACTTGAACACGAAACGCGTTTGTGCGATGTGGGTCCCAAGATTACTGGCTCCTGAACAGAAGATGGTGTGAGTGGAAGAGTGTAGGGATCTTCGAATGTGTTCCCTATACTCCATACTCCCCAGACTTAGCCTCCTGTTACTTTTATCTCTTTCCCTGTCTGAAAAAGGAGCTAAGGGGGAGCGTTTTGGTATTTCCAGGGCCGTCGTGAAAAAGGCTGAGGCGGTTTTGAAGAATGTGTCAAAATATGACTTGCAGAACATTTCCAGGACTGGTAGACGCGTTGGGAAAAGTCCATTCAACTCAATGGAGAATACTTTGAAAAGGATCTCACCAATGTGAACCGAACTTGGGTATTCTATATGTAAAAAATAGCCCTTCTCAGTCTTTTATGACTAATCGTTGTAGTTTGGGTTGAACGATACTGTTATAGCAAGACAACATGTGGTGTGATTGTGTTCTCTGCTGGTATTTAGCAGGTAATGTGCGAACCGGTATAGTGTCGGCCAAGAGTGCGATTATTATTAACATTCCATAATCCAATCAATATCATGTACCCAGTTAAAAAATATTTTTACAAGATTCCCGATATTTGAAATTAATGTTTTACTTTTTGTCATAATATTCTATATTTAATGGGTTAATTTTGTAATATTTTAAATAATGTTTTAGATCTTTAACAGTAAAATTTTAAAATTAGTTGCTACAGCAAATGCATAAAAGTTATAAACTATTAAGCATTGTTGGCCAATAAATAATTCTTTTCATACCCTTAAAGAATTTTATGAAACATTTATAAATATTTTAGTTATTTTATATTGTTATAAATGTACTATTATTTCATTTCATTGTTAACTTGTCTGTTAAATGCTTTTTGCAATTTTTTTACACTAGTGATCTTTGTTGTCAATCACAACTTAATAAATAAATAAATAATGAAACCAAAATAATTATGTAATACAGTAAAGAAGGGGCTTATAAATATAAGTTGTTTCAGAAATATTTTACAAACCTGGCGAATTCCTCACATGAAAACGAGATAAAAAAAAAAGACCATATAAACACATGTCCAGAAATGCTTAGTTTTCGAGTTATGATGACATTTTACCAACACAAGAAACGAAACCCAATAAATGCAATGTCAATTGAGAAACGTATAAATAAATGTTCAAACCTCTTGCTTCCACACACGGAGGTACTCGTCGGATCATAACTATCACACCCTTTGAAACACTTCCATACGGTATGAATGATTTCGTAGGCTTCCACGACAGGTTAATGAAGTGTTTCTGTATTAGAAGTGTCTGGTGCATAAACCAATTGTTTTAGGTGGCTCCATAGATAAAATACAAAGTATTGAGGTCGAGGGAACGTGCAGACCATGAAACTGGTTCTCCCCTACCTATCCATCTATCATGGTAGATATCAGCCAGTTCATCTTTAATAATGCGGCTATAAGATGCTGGAGCTCCACCATGCATAAACCACATTGTTTTTCTTATTTGCAAGAGCACGAAATGGTTATCCTACAATGGTTAAACATAACACAACTTGCAACATAGGTGAAACGTGAGAAACAGATTAACCACTAAGTAAGTGTTAATGTGGAAAATAAGTCTCCTTGGCAACACATGGTCATATATGATACAATGAGTGCATCAGCAGACTTGTATCGATAACACCATTCGATTACTTAACGAAATGAATTTTATTTTAGAGTACGAACTTCAGTTGTTAGATTGTACCTTGAAACATGTTGAAGCAAACTTTCATTAATAACTCAAAAACTAAGGATTTGCGGACATATGTTTATATGAACTTTTTTTCTTGTTTTGGCGTGAGGAATCTACCAGCAAAGTTTGTTAAAGTATCTTTGAAACACTCTGTACAATATACCTTGAAATTAAAGTTTATAAATAAACATTTTTCATTAACGAATAATTAAATAATCTTGACGACAATTTGCGTACTCCTATACTTGTAAGAAGCCAAGAGTACGCAAAATAATGATTACTATAACAACTTATGATTATAAAACACGTAAATGAATTTATTGTACATAATATTTTTCAATTGATATTGTCAAATCATTCCGTAATAGGTCGACAATTTAGATACTGAAGGGGACACTTAAAAAAACCAATGTTGATTTGAATTCCCCAACTTTTTTGACGTGTTATTATTTAATTAATGTTAATTAGTAGTTATTCATGTCTTGAAATGAAAGGTCTGTATATGTAAGATGAGTAAAGTGGAATAGAGCTCGAAATTTATTATAGTTTTACATTATTTGGCTAGAAACATTTGAAAGGCATCTTAAACTCAAAATTAGTGCGCAGTAAATAATTTAGTTGACACAATCCAGCACTAATCAGCTACCTCAATGCATAATGTTGTAGCACTATGAAACAAAACACTTCCTGTAATTTTGAAAAGGTCATTAAAGTGCATATTAACGCGCACATATTTATAAGTTTGAACCGCAGGTTTACTCATCCCTATAATTACGTTTTAGTTCATACTATCGAAGCTTTTTCCTACACAACTCACTACACTACCACATAGCCCCCCACTGAAAACCGTTTGCGAAATTCATTTGGTTGAGTAAGAAATATATATATATATATATATATATATATAAATTAACACTAATAATAAAAGTAGATAAAGATAAAACACAGAGAAAGAGTCACACTTGAAATTGCTATATTTCGAACTACTGCGAGTTCTTCAATGGTCTAGCTTCTTGCCATTGAAGAACTCGCAGTAGTTCGAAATATAGCAATTTCAAGTGTGACTCTTTCTCTGTGTTTTATCTTTATCTACTTTTATTATTAGTGTTAATTTGTTACATTGTTAATAATGTTTCTTTATTTTTATTTTTCATATATATATGTATATTTATATATTTTAAACGATCTCCAAAGTAATGTAAGCTAAGGCGATTGTGCCCACGGATTTTGTTTTGAATAATATTTCCAAATTTCCATCGGTCCTTTATACTAGGCGCCGAAAAATTACAAACATTTTAAACATGTATGTATGTGTGTGTGTGTGTGTTAACGCTCCAGCGGTAACAATGTTTATTTTTTCTCAACGAAACTGGGCACAAGTTCATCAATTAACAAAGGATTCGTCGACTTCGCTTTCCACCAAAAAAGGATCATTTGGGGTAGGGGTTAACCTAAAGCAAATTGTTTAAAAAATAAAGGAAAAATCGCTCTATCGGCCCCTAATTTTGCATTATCTCAAGGAAAAAGAGTAGGTTTCTTTAAAATTCTTTAAAGGGTGAGTGTTTAAACGAAATATAACAATCGCTCTACCGGGGGTAATTTTTAATGATTTCAAAGGAAATTCGGTGTATGCGTTGAAATAAAATAAAATAAAAAATATTTTCCGAAAATCAGTGAAATCGACTTATTAGAAGAGAGGTTATCTAAAACCCAAACTTGAATAATCGCTCTAGTGTCAATGATATTGTTTTTTCGCAACGAATGTCCGTATATACCATTTAAATAAAATAAAAGATATAGTTAATGAAAAACAGGAAAATCGAGCAATTAGAAGTGGGGATTAACTTAAAATATAAATTTAAAAATCGCCCTAGCAACTACAGACCACTTTAATAGCATATTCGGGTACTTAATTTAATTTTCATTTATAAGGAACGATGCCATGTGGTCCCTCTACGCCTTAAGCTGGCCCTGTAGCAGAACACGATAGCGGAAGTCTCGTCTATGAGGCCATTAATGCATTTTCTCATGCCATTTGCACCCTGAGATACTAAGCCTTCAGAAACTTCACGAATAGTATAAAAAAAGGTTATTCTCATTACGGTGTACACAAAAGTGCATGCGAGATTACCGCTTTCTTCTGCACTCTTCAAACCAGTTCTAATTAAGCGCTTTAATATAATTTGCCATGGGACAGTAAATAACACGCAGACTTGTATTTTCTTGTATATTCCCCACAAGCTTCAGGGCAATGTCATAGTGCCCCCCTCCATTTTCTCTCAAACAACTGTACTTTGCATTTCAGTTAACGATACCAAGGAAAGGCATTTTAAATTGTGTGAACTGCACAAATCATGTTTGAGTATGAGAACTGTGAATATGTACATAGAACTCTCTCTCTCTCATTTTATATCGAATAGTGTTTAACGCACGTTTTTACTACTGAGGCACCACAGGCGGTAGACACTGATGATACATGAGATGAAATGAAATATTGGGTAAGGATTTTTTTAATGGAAGGAAACGTTCCAGGCCTAAGTTTAGGGTACCTCCCCGGCATTTGACATTTATGAGGACCGAGGAAAACCTGGAAAAAACCTCAGTCAGGGAGGACGGCCCTGACGGGATTCGAACCCCAGACCTCCCGCTCACGAGTCGGCGCCTTAACGACCTTGGCCACCCATGGCGGTTTTATAGTAATAAAATATAAACTTTTCATACCTGTTCACAACATATAATTAAAGAAATATGAGCAAGTTAAATATAATTTATTCCTGTTTTCTAGAAAAACTAAGCATAAAAGCCTTGCATAACCAATTAAAGGGTTCAGCAGAAAGTAATCAAAGTTCACTTTTGGTGTAATTTGATATTTTGGGGTCAATGGATTGTAGGTATGTAGTACTATATACCAACACATTCATACAGGGAAAAACACACGTAGTCCATAAAAATCACCATAGAATAAATAGTGTCCAGGGAAAAAACAGAGACATTTGTAAAATACCTACAATGAGACTATAGCAGAAACGGTTGATGAAGTTAGATCATTGTTGTCTTTTGTTTCCATCACCTGGACCCATCATTCCGAAATTAGCAATTTTTTGTGATTCGTGCTTCGGCCAAAATGAAAATTACCTCATTCATGCTAATGTTCATAAATACAACATATTTGAATCAGTAAAAGTGACTTTTCCCATCAGAGGGCATAGTTTTATGGAATGTGACAAAGGTATCAGTTTAATAAAATAACCCATACTGAAACACCCAGCGACTGTAATGAGCACATTAGAAGGTGCCGCGTGAAACCATCTCCCTTCAATATCGTTGAGTGTACCCAGGATATTTTTAAATCCTGGTTTTCATTTCTTAATAAACAACACAGAAAGACATGTCCAATGAAGAGAAGAGAAATACAAAATATTGTAATGACGAAACCTCTTCTAGAACTATAACCAGTCGAACAACCTACAATAGCTCCTGGGAGTCCCGTGTTACTGTTGACAAATGTGTCGTACACAGACTGATGAACAGCCTATTCAGGTTTAATTCCACTTTCAAGACAAAATATAATGACCTACAATGTGTGAAGAGATTCTGATCCGAAAATACTCAGCACCATTTTTCAAGGTTATCTGTGATAGTCAATGAATTATTTTGGTTAATGATTATTTTCAATAGTGTTTCATGAATGTTTATATTTTCCTCAGAAAATACCTAGTAAAATTTGATACATTTAATAAAATTGTGAACAAATAACACATGGCACTAGTTTCTAAACAAAAATCTGTTAGAAATCTACCTTGAGAATCATTATAGAAAATATTATTTTTTTTATTCTAATGTTGCTTAATTTTGTAGCGTTTTTAAGCTTCAAATTATATTTCTGTAAATAAGTAAAAAGTGACTTTGACTGTTTTTTTCCTTGTGCTCTTCAATTGCTTATACAGGGAGCAGAAAGACAGTTCCATAAATGTGATGTAATAAGGAATTAATTATCATAATGTTTGTCGAAATATAATCTTTGTCTTCTCTGCTGTTACAAATTTACCCCTGTCGTACATTTACGCCACGAAAAAGAACCTGAAGCCTGTAATAAGAGGCCTCTGAGCAAAATTTGTTGGCCGTTTCACGCCCTGAATTGAATGAAACGTTGATGATCAGAGATGTTAAAAATTATCCGTAAATAAAACGAATAAAAAAATCCATGCTTCAGGTAGAGAGCTTAAAACAATAAACTGAATTATAGGTACGGTGAACTTGGAGTATCATAATGATTGATGACGTCGATGATGATGATGATGATGATGATGATGATTGTGGTATTGGTGAATGCAACAGTGATAGACGGATTACTGTGGTAGCAGTAACAGGAGCGACTATAATGGTGCTAAAACATTAATAAAAGATTGTTTTTTTTTCTACATTCATTTGTTTTACTTCCATCATCTGTGCTTCGATTTGTTTGCTAAGCCAGAAGAATTTAGAAGAATGCATCATGCATTTTCCTGTTATAAATTCTCGTTTACTACAAAACTATGAAGCAAACTTGACAAGATTTTCCACAGTAAATACTTAAAACATAAACAAAGTCACCGAGGAATTTACAAACACGAAGCAAAACCGTGATTTGGAATAATTTTAAGAGTTTTTTTGCTGAAAGAAATAACAATATTCAACAAACAAGCGCTATAACCTCAAATGTTGTATTTTTTCTGTTACTTAATACAGTAACCTAGTTTTTTATAATAAAATTCAATATCAAGATCGATCTTCTGTAATTATTCTGCCAAATACATCTGCTGCAATCTGATAGTTTTCCTGAGAGGTTAATACTTTCGACTTCTAAATAATTATCATAACAACAAACAGTTGTTAAGCTCAGTTAAATTATCGGAAAAGTCTAAAAATTTTCATTACTTTGGGTTTGTTTTGGTAACTAATAGATGATACACAAAGTGAATTTAAAAAAACAAGTTACACTTATTCATTCAAGGGCAAGAAAATATTATTGATCAAGGAATTATGACAAAGACATCATCACCCAATCTCTGTAAATGCTCCTCTGAAAGTTTTACAAAATTTTTCGATTCCCTGACAATACCCGCTAATCCATAGAGCATTGCAGAACAGCTGTTTTCATCGTTGGTAAATCTTTGTCTACGTGCGCGTTCTTTCAACTTGCCGATCACATGATAATCGCAAGGCGGAACACACATTTTGATCACTTTATTTCATGGCTTCCTTATATAAGTGAATACTTTATAGAACTTTTCACTAGTGTGAAATTATATGTTCAGTCTGAAATATTAACGTTAAATTGTAAAAATACGTTCACTGGTTATTAACATCCAGGCGTGAAGCCGCTCTAAAACAAATTTGAACGCTGTTTAGCTTTAGTATGATTTTCTGAGCACTAAATTACATTTACTGTAATAGACCATGACTTGACATTTTACTTTGTAACACTATGTTCCTTTTCTGAAATTACCTGAGACTTTTCTATGTACAATGATAGCATTTAATTCTTTTTTTTTTGTTAATTAACTTTAAATATAAATAATATTTTTTAAACCTTTATTTCTGAATCATCTCTCTTGGCATAAATTAGTTGGTTCTAAAGAAATCTGTCCGCATATTTCTTGATCGACTATGTAAAACTATTCTCTATTTATCAAAATAAGACTATTGATTATCTATCTAATTCTTCTGACATCTGTTAGTGCTAAGGGTAATTAAATACCAACTGTACATATGCGACCAGGACCCGGAAATGCCTAAAAAAGAAAATGAATCAAAAATAGGAAAATTAGGAATTTTTTAGAAATTGTGCACATCAAAGTGTAAATGAAACTTGTGATGACGTCGTTCAGTGGGAAAGCGTTCATGTGGTGATATGTTGACCTTGCACATTCACTGCACATTACACAGCCTTATTGTTTTATGTGAGCTTCATGAACAATGAGGAAATAGAAAGTGATGTTTATACGCTATCTAAGAATCAACCATAATGTTAAATTGACAACTAATTAGAGTGCGTAACACATGTCGACAGCATTCCTTAACTACCTTGTTGCATTTACCCGTACTGACCAATAATAAATATAAAATTAGTATTTTTATGTGTCAAGAAACATCTGTTAGCTAAAGAAATCCTAGATCATTTTGCATAGGAGAGCTTTTATAGAATAAAGGAAAATGCCATTATTATTATTATTTATTATTATTAATGAAAAAATTGCGTATGTAAATCCAAAAGAAACAACTATAAGAATGTAAAAACAAACGTAACAAAATAGCAAAATATGGCTGAAGTTAAAGTGGTAAAAACAATAGTTTGTAATATCCTTTCATGAATGTCATTAACAAATCTTTAAATAACTCAGAAGAAAATCTGATATCCCTTTGTTGTGGACTAAAGGAAAGAACAAATTCACTGTAGCAGAATGGTTAAAACTATTTATTCTGTTCTTAAAGAGCTCGAGTACTCATTTGACATATTTCGGAAACGCCTGTTTGAGAATTTCAGTTTTGATTAACTGCTAATTATTTCAGAACGAGTGAAAATCATAATGTGGCAAGCACTTAACATCGTAGGGAGAGAATTTCTTTATGAATATTCTTTGATTCCATACTTTTTGCCCCAAGATCGCGGGTTCACACCCGGCCAGGATCAATGGATTTTTTTTCTGGCGTAAAAATCCTAAGCATGGCTTCCTTCGGAAGGGAAGTAAAGCTGTGGGTCACATGTAGTACATTTACGGCACGAAAAAGAACCTCAAGCCTGATAAAAAAGGCCTCTGAACAAAATTTGTCGGCCTTTTCACGCCCTGAATAGAATGTGACGCTAATGACCTGAGATGTTAAAGAGTGTCCGTAAATAAATCAATCAAAAATATTTTTTCACACATAAATCACACAACGGAGCGCTACCCGAGGGTTGTGCACGCACTCAAAAGTCGTCACATATTGCCACTGCTGTTTCCCTATTGAAAACATTAATTGTCTCGTATCAAACGTCACCCATTGCCTCATAAACACTTAATATCCCACATCAATTTATAATTTACTTCATAACTTACCCTTGTACTTATATGTTTTTAGATAATTTGTAACTTTTATACTAAAAGGTTGTATATTTTCTAAAAAAATTAAAAATTACCTATTTCATTACATATTTTCTTTTGTACACCCATATCTTCATTAAGCTATGAGGAACATTTGTGGATTTTAAAGCATAATTTGAAAACGATTTAGAACATATACATCAATGACAAGTTGGTCGTTTGTTCCTCCAATATTTTACACTGCCTGTCGACGGAAGTTACTTTTCATTTACAAGATGCCAATCTTTTGCATGTAAAATATAGTTGAGATTAATAGGAAACTGCTTGCGAGAAAATGTAAATGCAGAAATGTGGCAAGTGTACCTTCTATGTAACTTGTGTATCCATCTATGCAAAGCGAGTGTGATGTTAGAGCAGGTTCATATATTAAATGCAAACCTTCGTAGGTAACCTTTGCAACGTTTACTTGTCGGCCCTGGTGGTCTAGTGGTAACCATATCTGTCTCGTAGATCCAAGATCACGGCTCCAATCCCGGCCAGGGTCGAAGGATTTTTTTGGGAGTAAAAATCCTTAGTATGGCTTCCTTCGGAAGAGAAATAAAGCCTTGAGTCCTACGTCGTAGATTTATGGCACGTAAAAGAATCTCAAGCCTGAAAGAAGAGGCTTCTGAGGAAAATTTATCGACCGTTTCACGGTCTGAATTATTGTTATTGATTTGTTTTATTTGGACGCTCTTTGACTCAGGTAATCAGCGTCCCATTGAGTTCAGCACGTAAAACGGCAGATTAATTTTGCTCAGAGGCCTCCTCTTTCAGGCTTGAGGTTCAGCCTGAAAGCCGTAAATCTGCGACACGGTACCCACGGCTTTACTTCACTTCCAAAGGAAGCCATACTTAGGATTTTTACGTCCGAAAAAATCTATCGAATTTGGCCGGGACTGAAGCCCGGTCTTGGGTTTATGAAGCTACCAATAGACCACAAAGACCGACCCGCCCTGAACTGAATGGGTACCTGATGACCTTAGATGTTAAAGAGCTTCCGTAAATAAACCGCATAAATAAAATAAAACTAACGTTTACTTGGTATTAATCTTGACCCTATAAATTTACACTTCTTTCATGAGTATGTAATGTATTTCTTGCCAATAATATATTTATAAATAAGCCACGGTATCTAATTTTATGTTAAATAAATGAATGGTGTTTAACGCCCGTTTTTACTACAGAGGCACCACAGGCGATGGACACTGGTGATACATGAGATGAAATGATATATTGGGCAAGGAATTATTTTTAAGGAAGGAATCGTTCCAGGCCCAAGTTTAGGGTACCTCCCCGGAATTTGCCATTTATGAGGACTGAGGAAAACCTGGGAAAACCCCGTCAGGAAGGACGGTCCTGGCGGTATTCGAACCCAGACCTCATAAGTCTGCGCTTTAAAGACCTCTACCACCCGTGGCGGTTTTTTATGTTGAAGAGAAATAGTATATTAAGGATAACATAAAGAAGGTATAATGTAACTAAAATATATTCCGACATTATTAATAGAATTTGAGAGTTGATCGGTAAAATGGGAATAATTGATGATGACACAAACAACAATGGGCACTTCGTAGTGCTTAAGAAAGAACCATAGCGGTAATTTTATCAGAGGAATATAGAAAATTTTAACTGGCACTAAAAGACATATATGATTATAAAATTCTTTCACTTTTTATTATCTTCATCGACACTCATATATTTGTTCCTTTCCAGGAACGTTTCCTGACTTTTTGTTACTATACTATCCACAACCTACATATTAAAGCAAATTTATTATTCCATAATTTCACAAATAAAACAATGGAAAGCAAAAGTACACTATTGTCATATTGGTCATCCATGCAGCCAGTACCGTCACGAGTGGCCGAGGTCGTTAAGGCGCGGACTCGTGAGCGGGAGGTCTAGGGTTCGAATTCCGCCAGGACCTTCCTCCCTGACTGGGTTTTTTTCCAGGTTTTCCTTAGTCCTCATAAATGGCACATGTCGGGGAGGTATCCTAAACTTGGGCCTGGAACGTTTCCTTCTTAAAAAAAATCCTTTCCCAATATATCATTTCATCTCATGTATCATCAGTGCCCACCGCCTGTGGGTACCCAGTAGTAAAAACAGGCGTTAAATACTAATGAAAAAAATGCAGCCAGTAAACTACTATGTGCGCTGTTGTGTACTTTTTTCATTTTAAGCGTTTAGAAACACATTAAACAGTTTAATATAAATAATATTCATTATTATTTTGATCATGAATTTACGAGCTCTGTTTCAAGGGGATATGTGGGTAAAAATGAACAAAAGTCACATTTTTCAAAAATTCCTCCATATTAATGTATATATGTATAATAATCTCTTCACCGAATTTTATAGGCAGATTATTTTTCTATGTGGATTTTAAAATTTAAAGATCCTTAGGGCTGCACAACTTGTGCTAGAGCCATTTTCACAAAATAGTTTATAATGGCTTCATTTCTTCTGTTTTTGATGTGCAAATGCTGAGAACTCAAGTATCAGTTAGTTAGAAGGCTGTGCGCAGGTGTACCAACATTATTTTCCGCGACTAAACCATTGTTGTTTGTGTTGTTTATGAGAAGAAACACATGGTATAATTGAAATTTGTTTTCTGTGTCGGCAGTGAATATTGTTCTTAGTATGTTGCTAAGTTCTTCATTGTGCCTAGTTTTAGAATAAAATTCGTCAAAAAATAAGTGAAGAAAAACGGCAAAAAGAACGTATGCATGTAGAGGTTAGGTATGAACTTTCTACTTCTACAACAGAATAGAACCTGAATAGTTTCAAAAGAAAACTTGGAGGGAGGGGGGAAGAAGAATATTATACCGAAAATAGATTAATTCATTTATCCATTCTTTCATGTGCAATAAGTAATGCTAGTTACTTGTGGCTTTAACCGTATGATAATGGAAACAGGTATGGGGTTGTGTGTAAGTATAACAGTTTGGATTTATAACAGAGTTTAAAACTTCAGATATCAAAAACCATATTTGTGAAGCAAATGCTAGGTTGAAATTTGGCATAAGGTGCATTGACATGGGAAGAGAGGGCATACATTTGGTATCTGGAATAATGAATATGCCCTTACCACCACTGAGATACACTGACACAAATAGACAGCTTGTAAATTGTGTCAAAAGGGTTTGTGACAGGTCCATGATCAGTGTGTTAATGAAACCATTTCTGTAAATGACACAAATTCCAGTAATTTGTTGATGGTATCTGGATTAAGTGTGACTTTTCTTCCGTCCATGGAGTGTCAACTGTTGTGAGCATTGATACAAAGTGTTAGGTGCTCAAGTGATGAGCAAATATTGCACAGAATGTCCAAAAAAAAAAAAAAAAAAAGTTAGTGTACAATGATGGCAACATTGGAAAAATTAAAGCTCTCAAAGAACTTAGTTTTGAATCTGGAACATTTACAAAGAAGATGTTTCAAGATGTTGACAGGAAGCGAAAAGGATGAAGAGGAAAGAAGCAGAAGGCCAACAGGAGGACCAGGAGTTTTAAAGGTACCTAACTCAAAATAAGTGTAGGCATGCTTCACAAACTTTGCAGTTCCTTTTTCTGAGTTTACAATTTTCTGTATGGAAGGAATAGTTTCTTAAACAGTATTAGAGATAAATAAATGAAACCTAGTATATTTCTTTCTTATTAATTAATGACAATTACCTGCAGATGGTTTTTTCTTAACTGTTCATCTAAAATTTTTGACTTGGATGTAGGAGTGATTTTTTTCACTGCTATCAATTTCTTAAAAATAAATATTTGTTAGAGAAACAAGTCATTATTGTAACTTTTCTCTGCAGAGATGTGTTAGATATAATGCAAAGAAAATATACACAAAATATCAAATCCATATCTAATATTCAATAATAAGAAAATGTTTCTTGTGTTCTGAGCTATCAGGTTAGGATATGTTGACTCATTATTTAACTTTCTGTTAAGTCAGGATGCTGTAACACACGTGGTAACTGCAAGCTTTATTTATTAATAACTCTGGCAAATTTTAAGTCAATGGCTGCAATAGTTAAAAATCTGTGGATGATTTACTTCATGAAGGTGACAATATATAATGTACGTACTTAATAACTTGTGCATATTTTTACATTTCATTTATTAGAGTGCTAAGCATTATGGGCCAGGTTTTAATTTATATGCGTATGCCAAATACAAAGTCTTCATTTGGACGCGTGACCGGCTTAACGGAGATTTTCTTGGCTCCGGGAAGCATGCTGTTTTCTGACGGAGTCGGACATTCTTAACCCCTTAAATTCAAATTAATACAACAATAACCACATATCTTCGGCATAGACTATGTTAGAAATGATATCATTTTTGCCCCCACACATCTCATTTACCTTTTAAGAAAATATTCATTAGTTTTTCTTCTGAAATTGCAGCAATATCTTTTCTGATAGGCGCTAAAATTCTGTAAGCAATCACAGAACACCAAATACCAATTTTTTGGTCATACAATAGCATTTCGTGTATAAGATAGAGTTATCTGCACTGCAATATCTATTGTTTTGTATGATCATGATTAGTCCGTAATAAAATTAAACGGGGTCTATAGAGCGATTATTAATATTACCCAACACTCAATTGCAGAAATTAATTCTGCTCACATTATTGCATGGTTGCATTTTCTGAACTATAGTTAGGGTTTTAATTTAAAAAAAAAAGTTTTTAAGTATTACAAACAGTTTCTCTGTGAGAGCACCAATTAGGTAATCAGTCCGTAAGACATTTTCGTCTAATTTCTCTACAAGAGTTTGTTGTCATTAAAAATCATATATGAAGATTATATGTGCTAACGTGTACGGACTTTTTGGTATTATAACAGCACTAACACACTATAACACTGAAACATGTGGCTTGTTTGATTTGGTTTATTTATGGATGCTCTTTAACATCTCAGGTCATCAGCGTCCCATTCAATTCAGGGCGTGAAACGGCCGACAAATTTTACTCAGAGGCCTCTTCTTTCAGGCTTGAGGTTCTTTTTCGTGCCGTAAATGTACGACACGGGACCCATGGCTTTACTTCCCTTCCGAAGGAAGCCATACTTAAGCTTTTTACTCCTGAAAAAATCCATCGATCCTGGCCGGGATTGAACCCGCGATCTTGGGTTTAGAAGGCAAGTATGGTTACCACTACACTACACTACCAGGACCGACTCAAACATGTGGTCTCACAACGTTCAACTTCTGTACAGTACAAATACTTCACGTCAATTCATTAGCTGGAATATGAAGAGGAGGAAAATAGAGTGGGGAGCAGAACCGGTTAGAAATAGCGCATTACAGGACAGGCAAATCCCCATTAAGTCGGCCACGCGTCCAAATGAAGTGAGTGTAGCATTTAATTCACAAATCCTCTAAACCTTTTCTTCCTTTTATTGCTTGTTTATTCTCCTTCGGTATTAGGGCTTACACTCCTTGGGACTTAAAATGTCAATATCCAGGTCAGCCACCTGTCGGGGAGGTAATTATCTCTGAACACACTTAGAGAACACATAACACTGAAGGACTCCCTGAATGGGTGGTCGTCTGTGATCGTCTGGAAGACACCACAAACACAGAAAGATGTGGTCGCTCCTAAAGAGATGAAATGGAATTTGAAACTGGCAGAGAAATACTGACCCGGAAATTTGCCTCTCTGAATTCCGACTGAGGAAACCTCAATAAGATTACTAGACCGCAGAATTGGATCTGGGGCTTCCCGAATACGAGCCCCAAATTATTTCCTGAGCCAACATACTCGATAATTCCCCAAACTGCTTTCTGTATTCATCCCAATTGACTTGTTCCTTCTTATCAATCTGGCAACATCGCCTATTATAACTATGTTTTTTCTAAAGTTTTATTCATAGAACTTCAAAAATTTGCTGTACTGTTTGTGTGTTTTATTGCCTCGTTCCGCATTTTCGCTAGACAGTAACAGAATCTATTAACGTTGCTTTCAGCGTGAATCCTAAACACTTCTTTATTTTTCTGCTCTACTTTTTCTTATCTCCTTTTGCAAGCAGCCAATTTCGTAGAGTTTTCTGCTGAAGACAAAATGCGATACATTGCGTTAGAATTCTGCATTGATGAAAGCTCACTAAGTATCAGTAAAAAGCCCAAAGGAAGCCCGTATCAAATTAATTGTTAATTTGATTATTTATTTCAGCTATCAATAAACTGCCTGAGGGCAATGTTGTCAAATTAATTACCTACTAACTCGAAATTATATTCATTGAAATGTATGTCGCTGTAGTTTGCATATGCAAATATATTATATCCATATTTTCATCAGAGACGGCGAAGCAAAAAAAGCAACATACAGCACAGACAAACTAAGCACTTCTTGACACTGTAAAGCAGAGGTTCTCAACCTATGGTACTTGAGCCATGCCAGGTGGTACGTAAAAACTTAAGCAAATAAATCTTCAATTGTTTCACTGATGAGCTGTGGCTTGCCCGGTTGACTTATTTGGCAGATGTTTTTGCCGTCTCACCAGCTGAACAGCAGCTGCGCGTACTTCCATATTCTTAGTACAGGATAAAATTGTGGCTCTTAATAAAAATCTAAACTTGAAACCAATATTGGAAACGCACCGCCCTTTCTATTGTAGGGTGTTTTCTTAAGTGAAAATGAAATTATTTTTCTTGTGAACTGGCAGTGAATATTTTTTTAAATGATGTTTAACGCCCGTTTTTACTACTGAGGCACCACAGGCGGTGGACACTGATGCTACATGAAATGAAATGATATATTGGGAAAGGATTTTTAAGGAAGGAAACGTTCCAGGCCTAATTTTAGGGTGCCTCACCGGCATTTGCCAGTTATGGGGTTTGAGGAAAACCTGAAAAAAAAAAAAAAAAAACAGTTATAGAGGACGGTCCCGGTGGGATTCGAACCTGATAACGAATCCGCGCCTTAACGACCTCGGCCACCTGTGGCGGTCAGTGCATGTTAAGGAACACCTTGGGAGTCTCATTGTATACTTCCCTGAAAACTGTGTTCAGAATTTTTGGATTAGAGACCGGTTTTGTATTGTTGACACTTCACACCAGAAACTCACTCCTTCCGAGAAGGAGGAATTTGTGTGACGAAAGTCTCGAGCAAATGATAAAGATTATGAATATAGCTAACACATCAATGGCTGACAAAAGAAGAAGAAGAAAAAAAAAACCGAATATCCAATGCTCTCAGAAAAAGCTGTAAAATTTTTTGTAGGTGTTTGTGAATGTGGATTTTCTTCCCTAATTTATATATATATATATGTATATATATATATATATATAAACAAATACAGAAATAAGTTGAATGTTGTTCCCGATTTAAAATTAAAATTAAATCAGTTGAAACCAAACATTAAAGACTGTGTTTAGCTAAACAAACACAACCTTCACACTGAAACAAAGATTTGAGTCAGAAATTTGTTTAACTTGTAAAGTCAATGACTTTTACCGATTGTAATTCTGAGCACTGGAGTACCAATATCAGGAATATATTTTTGTGTATTCAGTCTTTATATTTTAACAAAATTAATTTTAAGTCATTTCACAGAACATCCATTGAATAGAAATAGATTGAATTGTTTTTTCTTCAATAAATATCTAGTTCTAAATACTACATACAAGAAATAACTAAATACGTCACTAGTTGTTATAAATGTAGAGAAAAAGCTTATTTCGACCCTTGAATCACAAAACCACACATTTCCCTCGTAAAATTTGCTTACTGGTACATCTAATATCCTGGAAAAGGTTGAAAACTCTGCTGTAAAGGATACTGTTTACTTTTGCTTGAACATATACAGGCACTGCTGAAAAATAACCGTTTACTTACAGCTCAGTAATGAGACTTTATAGCATTTTCATACCGAGTTTCAGTCAAAGAGAATTTAGTTCTTTTTAAAAAAATTGTATAATGTGCAAAACTAGTTTCCTTACAAGGTGCAAGAACAAAACCACTTTTCTAGTCTATCAATGGCTATACGTCAAGAATATGTTAGATAAACAAGAAGGTGTTTATTTTGAACTTGTGCCTTCTACATACAGATATAAGGACTCTATTTGGCCGCGTGTGCATAGAAACAGATGTTATCTTTAGAACACAACACCTTGAATATAAAAGGGAACTACTATATATACACATATATGATGAACATATACATTTTAATTTGTTTTCTACCTTTAAAGAAAAATACAAGCGGTTCGAAATATAATATTTGTGTTACTGTTTAAGCGTTATATATATAATGTAACAAATTAACAGTAATTATAATAGTAGAAAAGGTCACTTGTCTTCTTGTCATAGAAGGACTCCACGAGTCCGAAATGTAGCGATCTCAAGTGTGACTTTTTCTTAGTGTTGTATCCTTTTCTACTATTATAATTACTGTTAATTTGTTACATTGTTAATAGCTGTTAATAGTCACTTTATTTTTATTTTTCTTTTATATTATATAATATATATATATATATATATATATATATATATATATACCTATTGCATACTTTTACAAATATTTTATAAATATTACTGAAAAGCAGCTTTAAAGTTGCTAGTCTTAAATGATTTATTTCTACTTTATGTAGAATTTGCTTATATGCATCTTCCTTCATAAACTATTCATCCTTTCATAACCATAACCATAACTATTTTTCAAAACGCTAGAGATGAAAAGTGATAGAAAATAATGCAAATAGAACAAAGAATGACTTAAGTTAGAGAATATTGACTTAAATGTAAAATATTTGGAATGGAAATACCTAAAGTGTTATTGTATTCTTTTTACTCAATATACTTCATTTTTGAACTGCAATTTAGAGTCCCTGTGCGTAATTTTATAAGGAGAACAGCTGTGCTTAAAGATGACGTGAGTAGAGTTATCACCAAAAACAAAGCACTTTCCTGTCAATAGGTGAAATCAAAACGGGTATGGGAGTGTCCAAATACGCTGTCATCTTGCAACAGGCTTGAACTGCTGTGAATGCCGGGCCATAAGGGCATTTAATGGAATGAGAAAGCAGACCAGTTGCCTAAAAGGGATGCTGATACACTTTTTTTTTTTTTTTTTTTGGTTGGAATCAGTACACGTATTGTCCAGATCGTGATTAAAACATGGATTATGGATAAATATCAACTAAGGTATTCTGGACAAAGGCAAGCTAGGATATTTGTCTTAGGTCCTGGCAGTACTTTTTCCACATTTCTTGTAAAATTGGACAGAAGAGAAACACAGAAAGTAATTGAATTAATTACTGAACATGGTCACTTCAGGAAACATTTAGAAAAATGAGACTCTCTGAAGATGAACGCACTTGCAGAGTGTAAACAGAATGGGGACACTGCCTCGCATATCCTGTTTGAATGTCCAATCCTGGAAAGAAAAGAGATTTTCTATCTCTGTAACCAAGGAAGACCTGGAGATGGACGCCAACATTGGAAACAAAATACAGCAACTTGTTCAAACTTTGCGAAACAATGAAGGCCTCTGTCCCAAAAGGGTAGCACAGTAAACCTTATAGGCTGACGTGCTGGAAGATTCTAAACCCCATATCCCCTCGTCATCTATCTATCAAAGGAGAATCTTGAACATTAATTGAATACCTTTCGTGTATGGTACTTAAGAATAATGTATTGGTAGTCGTACCTTTATAATCTTTGAAATGAACTGCTTCATTTGGATAGTGCAAAAGGAGTGTTTACTTTTAACTATCAATAAGCAATGTAGCGCACTAATTGGGGACTACATTCAGCACATCTCAGACGATTCTTAATATTTGATTGCATATGCAAGAATGATCAATAACAGACTATTTTATTTCAGTAGATTTTATTTTAGTATGTTTTCGTAAAAGAAATAAAGAAGGACAGAAGGAAAGAAAGGAGGAACGAACGAAAGAAAGGAAGGAAAGGAAAGGAAGGAAGGAAGGAAAGGAAGGAAAGAAAGGAAAGGAAAGGAAAGAAAGAAAGCAAGGAAGAAAGAAAGGGAAGAAAGAGAGAAAAGGAAGAGAAGAAAGAAATGAAAGGAAAGAAAGAAAGGAAGGAAATGAAGGTATGAAAGGAAAGAAGAAAAGTAAGGGAAGAACGGAAAGAAAGAAAGAAAGAAAGGAAAAGAAAGGAAATGAAGGAAGGAAAGAAAGAAAGAAAGAAAGAAAGGAAGGCAATGAAGGAATGAAAGGAAAGAAGAAAAGTAAGGGAAGAACGGAAAGAAAGAAACGAAAGAAAGAAAGGAAAAGAAAGGAAATAAAGAAGGAAAGAAAGGAAGGGACGGATGAAAAGGAAGGGAAGGAAAGAAAGGAAGGAAGGAAGGAAGGAAGGAAGGAAGGAAATGAAGGAATGAAAGGAAAGAAGAAAAGTAAGGGAAGAACGGAAAGAAAGAAACGGAAGAAAGAAAGGAAGGAAAAGAAAGGAAATGAAGGAAGGAAAGAAAGGAAGGAAGGGAAGGATTAAAAGGAAAGAAAGGAAGGGAAGGAAAGAAAGAAAGAAAGAAAAAAGGAAGGAAAGGGAGAGAGAAAGAAAGGAAAGGACGGAGGGAAAGAAAGGAAACAAATAAATCTGCAATTCGTATTGAAATAGGGTATACAACTCACCGTTGTTTTATTTTCAACATCTGGGTAATATCATTACCTGAGTGCCCAACTAAGGCTTCTGTCTTGACTTGGAATCTGACACGTGACCTGTCATATCATAGGCAGCCAGCTTCTTCTTATAGATCGAAATACTGGGCTCTGATTGTGGAAAATTTATAACATTTTGTAAATCAAAATAAACAAAATGTTTGTTCCGTATGAAAGTTATTCCTTTCCTTTTTCCTATTACAATTTCTCGCAAACAGCAAATTGAATTCTGCTGCCAATGTCTATCTGTACATAGAATTTTTAATACGTTTTTTTTTTAATTCACACTGTATCATGTAATGCACATACGGTACAGTGACATTGTTGTAAAGCAAATAATAAACCTTTTTCCTTGTTACTATTTGCTAAACAACAATGTGATTCATAGGTTGGGAATGTTTGAATTTATCTTATCTTTTTCTTTCTCTCTTTAGAAATCATATTCTTTGTTTATTTTCCCTTTCATCAGGTTTTGGTATCCACGGGTTACTTTTATTTTTATGTGTATTATATACAGGTTTCTTACTTACTGAAAAAAGGGCAGGCTTTCTGTTGTACCAAATATGTAACACTATTAACCGACTGGTTAAAAGGATGCCGTCACATGCCTTTTGCAGTCTCTGTGATGTGGCACGGACCTAAGGATCATTTGACAGGCTGCTACTACAAATATATTTGGAATAAGTTCCAAATTCAGACACACTGTTAAATGTCATCTTTAGATTCAGAAATCCAACCTGTGCTTTATGACCCAGGACTTTCCATACCAACCCCACCAGATGATATAACATTGACTGAAGTTACTCTTAAGTGTTCCTGAGGTTCAGAACGAATGATCCAGCTTTTGTGGAAGTTGTTACTGTATGAACCACACTTTCTAACACAGGAGGATTTAAATGATTTGCTTCAGGATCTTAGTTTAAGTAAAAGCAATACAGAATTACTCGCCTCAAGATTGGAAGACTGAAAGCTGGTGGAGGGTGACTCCAAAGTAAATTTTTTCCGCCAACAGCAAAAGGAATTTGAGCATTTGTTTTCTAAAGAGGAAGACCAAATTTTCTGCAATAATGGGATTAATGTATCTTTAAAACACACTTTCGAGAGTCCCATCTTGGTTTCTTCTGTGAAAACCTGGGGGTTGTGAGCGATGAACACGGGCAGCGTTTCCACCAGGACATCGCGAAAATGGAAAGAATCTTTCAGGCAGACTTCTGTTGGTCACTGATTGATTTATTTATTTAAGGACGCTCTTTAACATCTCAGGTCATCACCGTCCCATTCAATTCAGGGCGTGAAACGGCCGACAAAGTTTGCTCAGAGGCCTCTCTTTCAGGCTTGAGGTTCTTTTTCGTGCCGTAAATGTACGACACGGGACCCACGGCTTTACTTCTCTTCTGAAGGAAGCCATACTTAGGATTTTTACACCCGAAAAAATCCATCGGTCCTGGCTGGGTTCGAACCCGGGATCTTGGGTGCAGGAGGCTAGTATGGTTACCACTAAACCACCAGGACCGACATTGGTCACTGAAGAGAGATGTTCCTCAAGCAAAGTATAACCCAAAATCTACTTCACATACATTTTAGGTAAGTAAATCTAATTTCAGCTAAAATATTATGGTATAATGTACAGATACGAGAAATTACTCGATTAGTCAAAAATCTGGACGATATGAAAGTTCTGTAAAAAGTTTTGAAATCAGCACAAAAAGTCACTAAGACTCACTTATTGTTTCCTTTTTAACAGACAAAAGCTTCAATTTTGCCATACTTAAGATGTGGCATCCTCGGAAAACAATGCCACAAAGGAATATATGACATTCGAAAGAAATGTTTGTGCCTCGTAAAAGATTCCAAACCATGTCAGTTTAATTTTGATCCACCCTGTATAAATACAAATTGTGCACTTTTCCTGCTTTAAAAAGATTTTAATTGATAAAATGCGGTATCTCATTGAATCTTGAAATAAGTACAAGTTTTGTATTAATTTGTCACGCTTATATGAAATTACTTAAGAGAAAGGAAATGTTTTCTGAACATAATTCTAACAGTAAGTCGAAAAACATTTTTCACGTAATATAACATGTCTAACGTCCACATACTTAGCAAGTTTTCAAGCAACCTCCTACTGTGCCCGCGGAGTTGTTTGTACCTTACAGCAGCAATTTCTGTACAAATGATTACACACTTATTATGAATAAAATGTCACTTAAAGTCACTTCTAAATTCAATATTCTCGCATCAGCTTTCGTTTAGAAGAGGTGCGGTTTAATTTACCGAGAGGAAATCCAATAACAAGCAACGAACGGTAAAACAAACACTCTACCTGCATGCTTTGAAATAACAATTCGTGATATTACACGACGTTGCGTGTTGTTTTAACTTCAGTTTTTATACCGCTAAATAAGGCCGGTTGTGTCTGGGTCGCTCTGAATATAGAACGACCTTCTAAGATTAATGTTTTGTAAGACGACCAAGCGCTCTGTGCTTTTTCAGTTCCCCTTCTGTTCGATGATCCTTTCCTTTGCTTATATATTATGAATATTAGTATTTTTCTATTCTTTCTTTATAGTCCTTTTTTTTTCTTTGCAATATATTTCCGAGTTTCTTTCTTTTATTCTGGTTATCCTGTTATTTTCTCTATCTCCTTCCGTTTCCATAATTTTTTTTCCTGGCACCATTTTATTTATTATGCTTGTCCTTGGATTCCGAAGTATACTGAAGTTGTATTATTGAGAAAATTATATATACCGAGGGTGCCAAAAAATGTACACACACTTTCACAGTAGATATCTATTTAATATGTTTCAAAGTTGAACCGAAAAACAACACTAATGTTTAGTATGATGTTCTGTAAACAGATGCGACTCACATACATTATGATAGCGTTGCTACGTGATAGGTAAATCAACAATGAACAAATGAAGCCAAGATTATCGTATGATGTTCTGTAAACAGATGTGACTCACATTACGTTATGATAGCGTTGCTACAACAAAATGGAGCCAAGATTATCGTTTGAACAGCGGAAAGCAATTTTGAAGTGATATTGGAAAACTGAGAATGTTGTTGAAGTTCAAAGGCATGGAGACATGTGTACAGAACAGAACCGCCAACGCGAGTAACAATTGCACCGCATTCGAGACAAATTTGAGACTCATGGTACCGTATGCGATGTTCACAAGGGCAGATCTGGCAGACCTTGCACAGCAACAAGCCCCGCATCCTCAGCTATGGTTTTGGAACGTTTTGAGCACTCACCGCAGAAATCTACAAAGCAATGTGCACATGAAACTGGGATTAGCAGAACCAGCATACGTCGTATTATTAAAACAGCAAAGTTGAAAGTTTTCATCCCAAGACTTTTGCATGCATTAAATGAAGGTGACCCTGATCGGAGAATGCAGTACTGTGAGTGGTTTTGGAACATGGTGCAAGAGGATGAGGCCTTCGTAGGGAAAGTTGTTTGGTCCGATGAGGCACAATTTAAGTTGAACGGAATTGTTAACCTGTATACCTGTATCTACTGATGTGTGCAAACAATCCACGCGTTATTTTGGAAAATGCTGTTAATTTACCTGGAATTAATGTTTGGTGTGGGTTGTCATCTAGAGATCTAATTGGACCATTCTTTTTTGAAGGAACAGTAACTGACCAGTGTACCTGAACATCCATCTTAGCCGCCATTCATACACTCAATGGAAACGAGGAATTTTACTTCCAACAGCATGGTGGCACAACCACATTACCACAGATGTAGGTGCGTACCTTGATGGTAATCTTCTAAGACACTGGATAGGACGAAGAGGTCCGATTTAGTTTCCACCGCGTTCTCCGGAATCTAACTCCTTTGAACTTCTACCTATGGGGAACTCTTAAGGATGTTGTATACCGTAGAAAACCAGTTACACTGGCAGCACTTCGGGAAGAAATTGAAACGGCATGTGCTGCAATCGCTGAGGACACTTTCGCAAACGTTGCTCAATCAGTAGTTCAACGTACTCAGAAGTGTATCGACGCCGATGGTGGGCATTTTGAGCAACTGCAAAAGTCTAAGATGATTAGTGCTCATCATTTTCTGTTTGTGTGAATTCAGTTTTGTTTTGTGAGACGTGAGTTCATCTGATTATTCATGTTTGGGAGAATAAACAACCTGAGCAACTAAATCACGAGGCTTATTTATCGTCACATTCAATATCAAATCCCCATTCTCTCAACCCTGGTTAGCTTACAGTTGCCAAAAATCAGCGGAACGTCAGAGAGAGAGAGAGAGAGAGAGAGAGTCGTGGAGGAGAAGTTGGTTGATCTGCTATCGGCAGACTTACATTACTTAACACAGCTACCATACAGCCCAATTATCACCCCCACTAACGATCATATTACAAGTCATAAAGATACTAGGATTCAAAGGAGAACAAGAAACATGAAATAAAAGCTACAAGCGTGGTCTTTTTTGTTTAGTAAAAGAATTGTTGATCAAATTTTCAAACATCTAGAAAAATCTTATTCCAGCTCCAGTAAGTGTTGCCGAGAAAAAAAAAATAGCAATGATAAAGCTGTATGCTTAATGGTTTACTTTATTATGCTGGTACTTTCAAAAAACAGCATGCTCAATACAAGAGAAATGTGTAAAATATTTGGATCTTCGGGTACGACCGTGTCGTAATTGGCGACGCTTCAGTCAGGTTGCCGTTGTTCATTTTCTAGGCAAACACACAATCAAGTGACTTTACCTGATCTATTTAGAAAATGTACAGCTGTAACGCATCCTAAACGTCGACAATTTATAACAACACGACGCAGTATTCACCAGAAGGCCAAGATATTTTATGTGATTAGCAAGATCGCGGAAGTTTATCATTTTACAAGAGAAATGTGGTCAGACTTTGGGATTCCTGTCTTTCCAGCTATGAGTGATTGCCTTTCCGTTTATTTATAAATTGCATGTGATCTGATGAGAAAAAATCCATACGGCAAATGTTCACTATTTCAGGAAGTCTGGGATATGTTTGTCTTCAATATATAAATAATGCGCCTAGATAAGCAACTTCTAGGCTGCAGAGGAAATTTTCATTTAATTTGTTTTGCAATTCCAGAACCTAGTATGGCAAATATCATTCCATGTCTAGGAAAGTAGGCTAGAGTAATAACCTTCCTGCCCATGCATTATGTCAAATAGCTCTGCAAACTTATTCACAGAACTAACCGTAATATAAAGATGTTTAATTGCTTTACTTCCATACCACTGGCTTATACTATGATGCAAGAATACATTTTAGCCATCTTAGGGACACTGAAGAAAAACAAGGAAGAAAAAGGGAAGGGGAAATCAATTTCCTGTAAGGTAACGAGGCAGTGTAAATCTAGCAAATAATGTAGCAGTAAACATTTTACACTTTATCTCAGAAAAATTTAAAGCTATCAATATACAATTTTTGACAAATATTAAGAAAACTTATCTAAAGATGCTCTGTAAATTTGACGTCTTTAATGCACCTAAAAAGTTATTTAAAAAATTTAAATCAAAATAAAAAATTGTTAAAAAACTGAAACCACTGTGACCTAATCATGCATTTTTCTTTTAAACTATTGGTGGATTTTGAATGATTTTATTTTTACTTAAACTACAAACAACATGCTATCCTGCGAACTAAAATGGGGGTTGCTTGAAATTATTTTTCAGAGAAAAATGCACATTTATGTTAAAATTTTAAGTTATCGGGAAATAAACTTTATTTTTGTTTAAAAAAACTTTTCATGTGTATTAGAAAATTAAAATGTACAGGGCATTTTTAATTAAGTATTCTTAATATCTCATAAAATGTCATATTGATAGTTTTATACATTTCTGAAATACAGTGCAAAACGTATACTGCTGCATTATTTGCTAAATTTACACGTCCTGGTTACCGTAAGTCGGACTAATTTTTTTTTGTCATTCACCCCAAAGAAAGGTAAATTTGTTTTGTTATTGTCTAAAATGGATACAGCCACGGGTGGCCGAGGTCGTTAAGGCAGGAGGTCTGGGGTTCGAATGCCGTCCTCCCTAACTGAAACTTTTTTCCAGGTTTTCCTCAGTCCATAAATTTCAAATGCTGGGAATGAACCCTAAACTTAGGCCTGAAACTTTTCCTTCCTTAAAAAATTCTTTCCCAATATATCATTTCATCTCACTATTATCAGTGTCCATCGCCTGTGGTGCCTCAGAAAAAAAAATGCATGGTTAAATAGTTTTACAACATGCACTTCAAGAGAAATGAACGCGAAGGACAAGAATCAGAAACAGATGTGGTAGTAGAAGTTATGGGAGGAAGAAAAGGAGAAGTCATTTTGGTCCACGTTCAAGAGATCGAAAAGTAAAACCTCACTGCGCTCTTTGTAAAAAATCAGCACATCAGGATATCTGTTTACAGTGTGTTGTTTGTAGTACTTGCTTTTTGTAAGTTTATTGTATTTCCGACTATCATTATTATGATAATGTGCTTTTTAATTACTTTTTGTTTTTTGATGGGGCAATTTGTGCATTTGTATAATTAAAAATATCTTTAGAGAGGGGCAATAATATTGCTGAAGCCTTAACAAAATACGTAAGGTGTTTCAAAATGTGTCTTTTCTATAAATCAGTCTAATATTGTGTTATTTTTATTATTTATTTCTTAAACACATCCTTTTCAACACCAAAAGTAGTAACTTTTAACGGATATTGATCTACATGGACCAATATATGCAGAATCTGGAATTAATATAACACATACTATATTGTAGAGTTAACTTTATTTATTTGTTTTTATATTGTCGGCTAAAACTTTAAAGCTATTTTAAAGGTTTACACTTTTTTATATTTATCAAACTTATAATTGAAAACTAAGCAACTCTTCTTCCAAATATTTCAAACACTTAAAAACCAGGTCTGCTTGAGAAGAAAAACAAAGGAATGACATTGAATCAACAAGTTGCTTGCATTGCTGGTTGAGTGCACAACATAACAGCTCTTGAGGTTGAAATGGTTCAATAAAATTATTTTAAACTATTTGTCATGGTTTCCAAAGATATGAAATTTCAGCCCATCCTCTCCTCTTATGACAGCGAAGGACAAAGATGCACACGTGCAGCGGAGCTCACAAAAAAAAAAAAAAAAAAAAAAAAGACATGCTATGCACCTTGGCAAATCATCTACTGCGTCATTAAATTCCTACTCATACTTTCCCTTTCCCCCTTTTTTGGAGACCGCCTGTTTCACGAACGCGGCAATCTATAAATGTCTTGTACGCAATCGGACATGCCAGTGTATGATTAAAGAGAAGTTTGTGCCCCATTGGCCCCTCGTAAAGAGCCCCCCACTCCTCTTCACGCGCTGCAGTGTTCGGAAAACAAAGCTCAACTAACATCCTTGAGACGTGAGTACTTCGATGAAATGTTTTAACGGAAAATTCAATCTTTGTCTTTGATTCTCAAAACTGCTGTAATGTTTCATTGCTTCCAACAGCCCTGAAGTGTGTGCAATGCCATGTTTTTTACATGCTCCTTGCAGGAGAGTTTAGTGTTTAGAAATGTTGTGAAACTAGAGATGAAACAAGTTGTTCCAAGCAAGCGTTTTATAAATTTACAGGACAGGTGTCGCCTACTGACAAAATGCTAGTTCTCATTCTTGGGTAAATGGCACCTAATCTCCTAGAACGACAGCACAGTATGTATTGTTATTGCTTTTAAAGTAATGTATCCGTTCAAAAGAATTATCTTAAACAGTTTCGTTTAAATGAACAGTTATAGTTGTGAGATAATAACTAAAGGAGCAGAAAACATTTTTTTTAATAGTATTTAACGTCCGTTTTTAATACTGAGGCACCACAGGCGGTGTACACTGATGATACATGAAATGAAATGATATATTGGGAAAGGATTTTTTTTAGGAAGGAAACGTTCCAGGCCTAAGTTTAGGGTACCTCCCCGGCATTTGCCAGTTATGAGGATTGAGGAAAACCTGGAAAAAAAAAAAAACCAGTCAGAGTGGGCGGTCCCGGCGGGATTCGAGCCCCAGATTTCCGCTTACGAGTCCGCGCCTTAACGACCCTTGGCGGTAAAAAAAAGCAGAAAAAGAATAAAACACTTAAATACAACAATAATAATAATAATAATAATAATAATATCCATAATTTTACGAATATTAAAATGTTTTATCTTTTTTCCACTTCTTTAATTATTGTTATTTTATTTACAGTGTTGTTTTATTTTTCATTTATTTTATATATATAAACATACCTTTAGAAATAAAACTCACACATCCATAGCTATTCTTTCAAACGAAACTAACCGCCACGGGTGACCTAGGTTGTTAAGGCGCGGACTCGTGAGTGGGAGTCTGGGATTCAATTCCCACAGTACCGTCGTCGTCGGTCCTGGTGGTGTAGTGGTAACCATATTTGCCTCCTAGACCCAAGATCGCGAGTTCGATCCTGGCCAGGACCGATGAATTCTTTTCAGGCGTAAAAATCCTAAGTATGGAAGGGAAGTAAAGCCGTGGGTTCCTTGTCGTACATTTGCAGCACGATAAAGAACCTCAAGCTTGAAAGAATAGGCCTCTGAGCAAAATTTGTCGGCCGTTTCACATCCTGATTTAAATGGGACGCTATGACCTGAGCCGTTATAGGGCGTCGGTAAATAAACAAATCAATAGCAATAAAAAACATCAGAACTTCCATGACTGAGGTTTTTTCCAGGTTTTCCTCAGTCCTCAAAAATGGTAAATGCCGGTGAGGTACCCTAAACTTAGGCCAGGAACGTTTCCTTTGTTTAAAAAAAAATCCTTTCCCAATTGATCATTTCATCTTATGCATCATCAGTGTCACCACCTGTGAAGGACATTAAACACTATTAGAATAAATAAACGAAGCTGTTTAAATTATATAATATATATGTGTGTTTTTTTAATCTTCTTTATTTACTGCATGCTCCATTACTATAATAATTAGTAATACTACATGCATTGCTATCATTTCATTGTTACAGTTATCCTTAATACTATTTTTGAACAGTTTCATTCTTATTCTAACCTATCATATTTTGAAGATTGCCTAAATTGATTGTATATGTATGCTTTCACATTATCATTCTCATTCACCACATTTCCTATCCTATTAGTCAATTTGTGTAAATTTGAAAACGGTCAAAATTTATACTGTTTACAAAAGTTTTAAACTGTTTATTATATTTTAAAACAAGTTCACTGTCGTCTGTTGATCATCACCTAGTTACTTTTGCTACATCTTTCCGGAATATTTCTCGCTCTTCAAGATTTTGCATTCACACAACATTTGTTCTACGTTTGTATATCCTCCTGACATATACTTAATGGTTTCTCTGCTATTTTGAAGCAATGAAAGTAGGCTCCAAATTTCCCGTGTCCTGAGAGGATTGCTGTAATATTGGGGCTTAGAAAGATGTTGGTTTTTTAGCCTTTTAACTACAGTCGGAAAATACGATATTGTAATCGCTCCGTTTGTTGTCATTTGCCGCGTGTGTTATTTATAAAGCAGAACCTATTTGTGTTTGTTTTGCCATTTTTGCACAGTAATGAAACGTTTGACAGATCCGAATGTAATTTTTTTAAACTTTTCTCTTTAAAACCAGCGTCTCTAATTTCATCCCTTTTGACACACGAGAAATCAAGATTGCATTTCAAGGGTTACTACATTTTAGAATAGTTCATTAGAACCATTTGAATATTTTAGCTCTGAGATACAATCCCTGCTTTTCTCTGATTTTATTCTCCAAGAGAGTGAGGTAATGAAAGTGTTAGGAAATTCACTACTCTCTTATCTCAGCGATGTTTGATATCTGGGAATTTTGATGGACGCGAAATGCGAATAGCAAATTCATTCTAGCATCGCTAATTCCAAACCACCGACGTTTAAATGCTGTGGGTACTATTTTGGAAATATGACTGAAACAGTTTTTGTTTTAACAGTTTGAAAACAACCTAGATGATACTTTTTATTGGTTCTTTATTAATTTTTTGTATGATATAACAAGCTTATTAGTTGCATGTTATATTGCAATATTTGGTAACTATGAGAATAATGTTTACAATATTACAAAACACATCTGAAGAACCTCTAAATAGGGTCCTATTATAGAATGAATATGTTGGATGTAAAATTCGCTTCAAAGCGAAGGTTCGCCTCTTCCATTTGTTTCTTTCTTTTTCTTTTCTTTTTCTTTTTTTTTAATTTCCGCCAGCAAGATACCTAAATTTTCTAAACTGTATGAAAAGTTTTTCTAAACGTTTGCCCGCATCACATATTTATGAAATCGAGCTCAGCCCTGGATCAGTTTTGGCAACTATCGTGTGATAGTTACGTAAACATAACTAAAGTGACATAACTTGTAGAAATGAACAATAAAACAAATATATGCATTCAAAATCTCAGGATAAACTGAGATACTAGATAGACATTGAATAAACTTGCTTATCCCAAAAAGTACTCTGTTATATCAAACCGACTTGAAAGGTGCTATCTTGCTTGGCAAGTGACCGCAGTGCAAATAACTTTGAAATTAGTCATTCTCTGAAAACAAAAAGTTTTGTGAATATCCCGAAAAAAAAAATATAATGGCAATCGGACTAAAAGAAGTGTTCATTCCCTTTCCAATAAGAAAAATGTGCGTACCATTATTGAGCGATGTCTTGTTTCTTTCCTTCTTTTATCTTTGGAATGTTTTATAACTTGTTTCTTTCCATCTTCTTTCTTTTTAATGTTTTATTACTTGTTTATTTTCTTTTTTATTGTTTTCTTTCTTTTTAATGTTTTGTAACATTAATTTTCTTCTTCATTTCTTCTTAATGTTTTATAACTCGTTTCTTTACTTCTTTGTTTCTTTCTATCTTTTTAATGAGTCATAACTTATTTCTTTTCTTCTTTATTTTTTTTTAATGTTTTAAAATTTATTTCATTTTTTCTTTCTATCCTTTTAATGAGTTATAACTTATTTCTTTTTTTATTTACTATTTTGTTTCTTTTTAATGTTTTATAATTTATTTCTTTTCTTCTTTATTTCCTTTTAATGCTTCATAACTTGTTTCTTTCCTTCTTTATTTCTTTCTTTCTTTTTAGAGTTATAACTTATTTCTTTACTTCTTTATTTATTTCTTTCTTTTTAATGAGTTACTACTTATTTCTTTCCTTCTTTATTTCTTTCTTTCTTTTTAGAGTTACTACTTATTTCTTTTCTTCTTTAGTTCTTTCTTTCTTATTAATGTTTTATAACTTATTTCCTTTGTTCTTTACTTCTTTCTTACTATGTTTAGAACTTATTTCTTTTCTCCTTTACTTCCTTTTTTTTCTTTTTAATGTTTTATAATTATTTATTTTCCTTATATCTTTCATTTTAATGTTTTATAACTTCTTTCTTTCTTTCTTTTTAATGTTTCATAACTTCCTTTTCTTTTTTATTTCTTTTTAATGCTTTAGAACTTGTTTCTTTCCTACTTTACTTCTTTTTAATGTTTTATAACTTGTTTCTTTCTTTCTTTTTTAATGTTTCATATCTATTTCTTTCCTTATTTATTTCTTTTTAAAGTTTTATAATTTTTTTTAGTGTTTTATAACATTTCATTATTTTTTCTTTTTAATATTTTATAACTTATTTATTTATTTATTTATTTTTAATAAGTTATAACTTGATACTTTCCTCTTTTATTTTTTCTTTCCTTTTAATGTTTTATAATTGTTTCTTTCCTCCTTTCTTTCTTTCTTTATAATGAGTTATAACTTTTTTCTTTTCTTCTTTAATTCTTTCTTTCTTTTTTATAGCTTATTTCTTTTCTTCTTAATTTCTTTTTAACTTTTTATAACTTATTTCTTTTCTTCGTTCTTTATAACGTTTTATGACATTTATTTCCTAATTTCTTTCTTTTTAATGTTTTATAATTTGTTTCTTTACTTCTTTCTTTCATTTTAATGTTTTATAACTCTTCAGTTCTTCATTTATTTCTTTTTTGAATACACAATAATCATTTATATAAATATATTTTTAAAATTTGCAAGAATATATTTTTTACAAAAACAATTATTGGTTCGGTAGAAGAACTAGCCAGAAACAGAACGAAAAAGGGAAACAGGAAATTATTATTCACAGAAAAAACGAACTAAAGAACGAGAAAGGAGATCTTAAGAAATATTCAGTCTGTTCAAGTTCTTGGAAGAAATAATCGTGAACTCCCAGCCTGTTGATAAAGACTAAAGTCTGAAGGGTCTCAAGTACTTCAGCACAGTTTCCCAAGTTCAACAAATCCATCCACTTGTTTTGCGCATTATTTGCCAATTGCGTCATTATAATGACAATTCTACTTAGCACTAACTGCTTTCTGCACAACAGATTCCCTGATTATTTTTGCTAGAGGTGTATTTTAATAGTTAGACTGAATGGGAGAAGTTTTTACACTGTCTTTCAATAAATAAAAGTTAACTTACATTCATCATTGAAGCACAGTGTTTTATGTCGTCTTTTTTTTAAAGTTTATTTTTTTCTGCTAATCTCCAAAAACATGAGCTTTGTTTCAACTATACTGCATGTAATTATTTTATTATTGTTATTTTAATACTATAATATGTGGCGAATTACAACAAAAGCGCAATTATTTCATTTCCACTCTTCCTCTCTTCCTTTGCATGTCTCGCTCCTCTCAATTAATGATATCAATAACACTTCCAGTTTCATCACCACCTGAAATGACAGTTGGAAGAGTGTATTTCAATTACTATAAATGCTAAAATCATGTAAATTGAGCGTTGAATTATTATCATTCCTGGAACAAGGCAGGTGATATCATCATTTCGAAAAGATTACAGCACTTTTAATGTATACTTTTCTTTGTCTTTTTGCATTGGCATTCTTGCACACAGCAATTTTGCTCTCAAGCTTTTAAAATCGTTCTATAGCTGCTTATATCTCACTTTGTAGATTTTTAATGTCACGTTTATCATACAATTAACTTGCATCTATTACCTTACATTACATAAATAGTTCGTATTATATGTAGAGGAAAAGGGAATTCAATACCTTGCCATAGAACAATATTTTCTTAATAATATTTTGGTCATTGGCGTGTTGTTTGGCCGAAAAAAATTCTCTGTTATCTTTTACTTTCTGTAATATTTTAATAAATAAACTTTTATAAATTCTGATTATAATAATGGATAAACAAACATAAATATAACAAATAATATCTTTTGCTATTTTTTCATAACGAAATGAATTTTTATTATATAAGTTCATATGAAAAACTTTAGTGCCCTTGTTAAGCAAGGGATAAAGGTAAGAATAACATTACTAACCGATGATGCATAAAGAAAGAACACCTGACTTAATTTTTGTTACGTTGTATGTTAGCATTAAAGCTCATGCACTTAAATTCAAAAATCGCCAAGAGGTTGCTAAGACACGGATTCGTGAGCGCCAGGTCTGAGGTTCGAATCCCGCCAGGACCGTTCTCCCTGACAGAGGTTTTTTCCAGGTTTTCCTCGGACCACGTAAATAGCAAATGCCGTGTAGGTGCTCTAAACTTAGGCCTGGAACGTTTACGCGAGGGGAACTTAGAAGTGAAATTGATGCGAAGTCCTCTCCCAGTCCTGTAGAATACAAATCAACAAAATAGCAAAATTCACTCTTAGAAGTCATTGAAGTGCGGGCAACTACAGTGAAGCGATCCATTTCAAAACTCTTCAAAATTGGTGTCCAACCTGGGGCACTCAGCCGGAGTCTACTAAAGAACTTCAACGACCCCTGTCGCACTTTTAAAATGCAGTGCCGACATAAACAAATCCTTTTACAGAGACATTGGGGTAAGCAAAGAACATTTTGTTTAACATTTCTACCGTTTTTTTTAACAAAATATAACTTCAAAATACTCGCCCTTATGTTTTATATTTCTAAATGGATAATTATTTTTGTGCTAAAGTTTCACGCGTCAGGAACATTATATAAAACAGTGTCAAAGAAGGGTAGTAGAGATTGAATTTACATTGAGACTTTTACTCAAGAAAGAAAAATATATTTAAACACTGAATGGTCTAATTCTGTTTACTGTAAACTAACATTTCTTTTGATTACTTGAGAACATTTGCATACATGCACATATCTTCACTAGATCGCCACTGTTCATGTTTTAGAAGTTAAATGATTAATAATGTAATATAGAAAATACAATGTTCTAACGATTTGAACGTTTGGACAAAAGAACATGACAATTTGCAACCATGATCAAAGCGTCGTATGTTAAAGATAAAACACATATAAAATTAAGCACTCAAAATGTGCAATAATTTGTATATAATAAGGAAGTTTCAGTAGCCTGCTTTAATAGCTTGTATCGATTTTTGCATAGGTTTATTATATTACTATGCACTAGAGCTGAAAAGAATATTTTCCTTATATTACTTTTAGCACCGAAAGTGAGCAGGTCATTGTAAGAATTATACATGATATATTGCAGAATTAAAATATAAAGAAGCAGAAAAAGGATAAAATACCAAGGTAGCCACAAATGATCTCGAATTATTTCAGTTCTTCTAAAGCAAGAAGACAAGTGAAGGTGGTAAAAATAAATATTGAATATTGAAGTAACGTAATGCATGGAAACAGATGAAACAAGTAACAAGAGTGCGAAAGAGAGAGAATATTATATAATATAATATAATATAATATAATATAATATAAAAATTAATACGTAAGATTTAAACGCGCTTTATGCAAACTATAGCTGCCACCTCTGTATCTCCGAGTAAACTAATCGGTAACGCATCAAGAAGCAACGACAACCGGCAAGGGAGACTTGGTTTTAACAGAACATATATGATTGTTCATACGTAGCGAAACAACAGTAGAAGTTAAACCAATATAAAATGATTTGCAAAGCTTACAAGATACGACGTTCTTAGAAAAACAGGTAGCAAATGAAGAAATGTTAAATTCTCTGGACAAATTAGGGCTGTGGAATGAATGACACGGCAAAATTAGCGCATAGGTTTTACATTTAGGGCGTTGACAAGGATATGAGCCAGCAACAGGACGAGGTAAAATGGAAGGAGATAGGTGGCGGCGAAATATACTTTTAAGGTTAGGGGGTGTTCTAGAAGCAAGGCGGGGTACAAACTCAGAAAAATCACTTTAAGTTGAATGCATTTATAAAGTATTTAAATATTCCTGATGCTTTCATTTCCAGGCACGTCAGTAGTAACAAGGTTAATGAAATTCTTATTGGAACCCCCTCATAATGTCTTTCAACTCAAAAGGCATGTATCTCAAAGTACTCTAGCATGCTTCAGAATTGATAATGTTATCTTACAACGATTCCCACTAGGTAGTAAGCACGCACTTATGTGAAAAAGCAGAATATTTATCATATAACACAGGTAGTTTTAAGTTGGATTTTATGTGATTAAATTATTTCATAATTGTATGTTAGTGCTGAACTACATAATTTCTTAGATATTTTCTCTCTCCTGCTCTACTACGTTACAAGATACCGCATTTAGCTAAACTTTACCCCTTGGATAAAAAAAATAAAATAAAATATTATAAGGTGCTCTTTGCTGCAGTTTAAACAGAGTAAGGGTTTAATTTTTAATAACCTGCTACTGCTATAGCTTTTAATATTAATTCTATTACTATTACTACTACTTCCGGATAAAAAGATATTAAAGAAGTATAAATAAAATAGAAACAATAAATACAATAAGAGGTCGAAAATGAGTATTACTAATTAATTGGTAGTTTTTGGATTTCTTTAACCACTATTACTGATACTACTAATAGTGCTACTATCACCACTAATTTTATTACCATTAATACTACTGACGCTATTAACATCATTCTATTACTGTGAGCATCACGACAATTACTAGCATCTCCACTGCAACTACCACTCTCACCAGAGTGGCGGAGAATGCCTTTAAAATTATGCATTTATAAGAAGTAATAACACGAGAGGGTCTGAGATTACCGACAAATCTGAAAAGCTCAGACCCTCGAGTGATATCTATTAGAACTATTTCACGAATAAAATAAGAATTGAAATATAATTCCTCTAAACTTGGCTTACAGAATTGTAATAATTGTATATTTGTACTTGACCTTTCCAAGTAAACTTGCTATAGGAGAATGCCGATATTCAGTAATACCAATAGAGAAGAGATTGATTGATTTATTTATGGACGCTCTTTAACATCTCAGGTCATCAGCGTCCCATTCAACTCAGGGCGTGAAACGGCCGACAAATTTTGCTCAGAGGCCTCTCTTTCAGGCTTGAGGTTCTTTTTTGTGCCGTAAATGTACGACACGGGACCCACGGCTTTACTTCCCTTCCGAAGGATTTTTACTTAGGATTTTTACGCCCGAAAAAATCCATCGGTCCTGGCCGGGTTCGAACCCGCGATCTTGGGTATAGAAGGCAAGTGTGGTAACCACTACACCACCAGGACCGACCCAATAGAGAAGAGCAAAATACGGTTTCGAATATTTCATGAATAGATTAACAATAAAAGTGATATACTTTGAAACTGACACACAGAATGTTATCACTTGTTATATTTATGACTATCTTTTCTATTCAGAAACCGTGAGACTGAAATGGACAAAAGTCAACTATTGCGTTTGCTACCGTTCGATTTTCTAATACTAGCTGAGAAAAACAAAACAAAAAAAGATTACATACAATGTCTCTATTTTTCTTTGTATTCTATGTTTTGGAATTCCTAATGATAAGATCAATTTGCACATTTGACACTTCACCAAAACGCTTTGAAGAACCCTTCATTTTGTGTTATGATTGTCGATTGTCCATGCTTTTCACTCCGTAATCCGGGTGTGATTGATCAAAATTCAAAATTTTATTTCGTTTCATTGATCGATTTTGTTTTAAAATGACGTTACATGAGTGAAATTGTCACCTAAAATAATACAAAATTATCTATAACCTAAAAAGAATGTGCTTTATTTAACAGAAGAAAGTATTTTTTTCGTAATAAAATATAGTTCATAGTATCAGCCTTAGAGTACAATAAATAAATTACCATTGAGTTTTGTACCAGAATGGAACTCTTTTCCTTACATTTATTCATTTTTTCGCCACTTAATTAAGAAAAAACTGAGTGAGCTAACCGCATTTCTTAGGACGTCCTAGCCCTTATGTGATGTCATGTACTTACTCCCCTTGTTCACGTTAAGGCACGGACTCGTGAGTGGGAGGTCTGGGGTTTGATTCGCATCAGGATCATCTTCCCTGACTAAGAGTTTTTTTCTTAGGTTTTCTTCAGTCCTCCTCATAAATGGCAGATGCCGGGGAGGTACCCTAAACGTAGGCCTGGAACGTTTCCTTCCTTAAAATAATCCTTTCCCAATATGCCATTTCATCTCATGTATCATCAGTGATCACCGCCTGTGGTGCCTCAGTAGTAAAAACGGGCGTTAAACACTTTTCAAAAAAATTTGTTCATAGCGACATAGATTTTTATTTGTATGTATTACTGTCCTTCACTTTAAGCATATGAAGCACTATTTACGAGTAAGGTGTTTATTATTCCTTCGGCAAATGACAACTGGGGGGCTATGAAATTAGAGCAAAGAAAACCGAAAGATTATTGCTGGGCGGGCTGATCGATCGCAAACACATAACTGCTACCGTACAATGAGCTTATTCAGTTAGCAACAATGTGTTTATCAACACATATTAATAGAGTAAAACATATTAATAAAGAAAATTCAAGGAATATAATTCGGGTGGGTAAATGAATTGCAAACTATATGAAAGCTATATAATGCTAAAATGTCAATTAATAACTTTAAATATTAAAAAAAAAACATTTATAATGAAAAATAATCGAAAAAAGGAGAAAGTGTATAATAAATTAAATTAAATTACTCGGTTGTCTTTGGCTGTCATACAGAGCTATAAATGATTATAGCAGTTTTAAATTTACATTTCTTCTCTGCAATGTACAATATAATTTTAAATCATTACTTAAATTGAAGAAAATCTGTGGAAGTTTCAATTCTACATGCGCAGATTTTGTTTTGTAGCCATGGCAACGAAATAAACAAAATAGGATAACTCCCGTGCAAAAATCTTTTTATGTCTTGGAAATCGCGGAACATAATCCGGTCCAGAAGAAGTACAGGCGAAGATTTGGTCTCTTAACGCCCCCCTCTGGTAACAACATTCGTATGTGATATAATCAGATCCAAACGATGGAGTGTCTCTGTAAAGGAAAGAGCCCCGGACCACAGCGTGTGTCAGATGAGAATGTGTAGGTAGCGGGCGACTCGAGAACTAACATTTCCAACAATGACAGTGCGGAAGGTGTTAAGAAAACCTCTCCAACAGAGACGTCTGCAGTTGCGAAAGACCCCTACAAAAGGTAAAATTTCCCCATCGTTGGATTGGTTGTCATGGTCTGGACGCCTTGGCATTTCTCCGTTTACTTTCGAGGTCCCCAGATCTGACACTTTGTGAATTTTTCTTGTGGGGGTACATAAAGACCTGCAGACCCACCTGAGTTGAGACGGAGGATTAATGCAGGTGTTACACCAGACATGCTAACATCCGTGTGGACTACCGGCTGGATGTATGCCGTGTCACAAATGGATCCCATGTTGAATACTTGTAATTTGTGTTATGGTACCTTCCACAGTTTTTCTTCAATTTAAGTTATGATTCAAAATTATATTGTATACCACAGAGAAAAATTATACGTTTAAAACCGCTATGATAATTTGTGTACACGCTTACGTAAGCAACTTCTACAACTCACTGAAAAGAAGATACAAAATCATGACAATCATATACTCATAGGTAAACTCGAGGAAAACAGAAACGCTTTGCTGTGCAAATCTATTTCTTAAACTAATATGAAGATTATGCCTGGACGTACTTATTTAAATGAGCTAAGTCGTAAATCAATCCATCGGTCCTGGTGGTCTAGTGGTAACCATATTTGTCTCGTAAACCAAGAAGCGGATTCAATCCCGACGAGGGTCGATGCATTTTTTCGGGCGTAAAAATCCTATGCATGGCTTCCTTCGGAAGGGAAGTAAAGCTGTGGGTCCCATGTCTTACATTTACGGCACGTAAAATCCTAAAGCCTGAAAGAAGAGGTCTTTGAGCAAAATTTGTGGGCCGTTTCACGCCTTCAATTGAATTGGACGCTGATGACCTGAGATGTTAAAGAGCGTCCGTAAATAAAACAAATCAATCCGACATATGAATAACATCGTGCATGTTAGAAGCTTCTTTAAGAGCAAATAAATATGAACCCTTTTTCAAAACGAAAAACCATCCCAAAATTTAGCATTTTTAATTGTAATTCATCTTATTTGCTTTACAAGCAAAAGTTGATTATTTATCGAATTTAATGTATTGCTTAGGGCCTGTGGTTTGATCCACACACTTACTTTCATTCGTAAGTAATGAGGAACTAGAAATAAGTAAGTAAAGTATTTCTAAGTTCCTAATTTTCTTTGTAAGAAATTATTTTTATACGTTGAGGGCAGACGCTACTGACTTTATTCCGTCTGTTTTTAAAAGTACCCAAGTATCAGATTTTACCTATATGTTACTGCAGGGTACATTTCTCTTTAGTGTTCTGTTTTCCTTACAGAATCATTTGAGAGGATTCTAAACACAATAGGCGTTCTTTATGGTGAGTAGATAGTGAGGCGATCCGCATTATAGATTTGTCTGGTTTTCATTTGAAATAATTGGGGGGAAAATTGTACAAAAAGACTTGTACGTAAGGCAGTACAGTTTTTGGACTGCAGAATTTTGTTTCAGAGTACAATACTGTTTAATATTTACGATAAAGTTCCTATGTTGATATTACTTACTAAGTTCAAGATGCTTTATTAACCGGTTTTGCTTGATCATCCATCATGCGTCTTTTTGGTACATATTAATGACAACCGCTTGTTGAAGCAACTGTTTTCCTGCCAGCTTGAGATTCATTCAAGTCAATGAAGTTGGGAACTATGTTCCCAAGTGGTCACCTAGTGCACACTTCCTCTCATTGAAATTACTACTTCGTTTGTAGTCTTCTATTATTAAACTTTCAAGCATGATATTTGCAATTTATTTTTCTCTTTTGTTCCATGTGATATTTGACAGGCTTCTCTCTCTTTCTTTTTTATTGTTCACAGTGTTGTTGCTATGTATGAGGAATAAGAAAGTAAACTCGTTTATATGCCACCTTGTGTTATCTAGGTTAGGGACAGATTCTAAATCTGTGCGTCGATGAGATCAGAAATTAATAGAATGATGCCACTTTGAGACAAGAATGTAGCTAATATCGGAACAAAATAAAAATATGTTACAACTATTGTTTTTCTGTAGTTCATTTAAATGTTTGTTTGAAAATGTCCTCACATTCAAATCCCATACAATTTAATATGTGGCATGTGCTCAAAATAGGTCCCCAAACAATCCGACAAAGCTAATCAAAGTTCTTATGTTGAACATTTTTAATGATTCCAAGTAAAAATGTGTGGTGAGTTAGTCATCTGTTCTAATGCTGTTGGTATGACATGTCGACTGGTGCTATTTCTAGTCACAAAAGGCACGTTGGTTGCCTCGCTAGTTATGTACAATATGAATTTATTTTATGAAGCACAGATTTCGTACAGACAGCATGTAGCTCTTTACTTACCGGCAGTTATATATGGGCAGCAACTTACTCTCCGTACATCTTTTCCCTAGAATTCAATGAATTGCATTTCCTATATTATTACTCCATTAAAGTTACAGCATTTATTATGAACACCAAAGCTTATTTTTTAAGGCTCTAGATACAAGGGGGAATCTTATAATAGAGTAATACGCATCCGCATAAGTTAAACTATGAATCGACTTTTTCTTCTAATTCTCAAAGTACAACCTATAGAGCGAAATCGTCGATTATTTGCAGTGAATAAAATAATATGCATCCTTCTGTTGCTTCCTATTTCCGCTCTTTGCATCAACAGCTTTGCCACAAAATAGTAAAGTAAATGTACTTACATGACGTGACGTCATTAACTTGACTGTATGCAGTCAAGTAGCAATGCACGCAAAGAAAGTAGTTCCATGTTATTAATCTAAATTTGAAGATGGGCTCAGTAATAAATAGCATCCATTATATAAAAACAATGAATCGAATTACTGCTGACTTAATCAAATTGAATTTCGAAGCTCGCAAAATTATGCGCTATAACTCCCAAGATGCATCTCGCCTGATTCAACCGTTGTTTACCCAAGGCAAGGCGCAAGCAGTTTGTGCATGTTATCATGGCTGACACTAATGAATGTTGCTGTTTCTACGGAGACATATGTAGAGCTTAAACCGGGTAAGTCTTTAACTAGTGACGAGAAAACAATTATTTTAAAGCGTTTTCACAGTTCTGCTAAAAGTATTCGGCACTCGGAATAAAGGAGTTGGTAAACCTAACCTCAGACTTTACGTCGCTTATATTTTATTTACGACGTATATATGTACGTATGTATTATACTTGCAACTGAGCAGTATTCTTGGCGCAAATTACAGAAGGACACATTATGTTTGCTGATGTTAGGATCACTCTAAGAGTGAATAAATAATATGTGATTAGCAATATTTTGATTCATTATTTGCAGGTTATCTCACACCCCTACCCACTTACAACAGAGTGTTTTGTGCTATAAAGCCCCAAACTGGAAATTTATTTTTATTTTGGGAGCATAAAGCAAACAGCACACTGCGCCGTTGTAACGTTATAAATTAATAATAAAATATCTTTTCTGTTTATAACGTACTCAAATCAAATTTATGTTTAATTTCCACAATAGTTCTCGTCGCGGCATTAGTTATATCTTTATAGCTGGTTACGTACACAAAGAGCATAGCTTCTAACTTTACTCATATCTATCCGTACTTTCTCAATCCTGGCCTACTGTAATGTGAATTACTCAAAAGCCCTAATGCGGAAATCTGAATAAGTTTCTGCTTGTATAAATTTGAGGAGCCCTGTTCTATTTCTGATCGAATATTGAAAGTTTCAGTATTTAATCGGATTTTTTTTATGTTAATACACTCTTTTGTGCTATTATAAATTCATTTTATTCATAGTACCGAATGTTATGATACGCTAAGGCAAGTGACCTTAACGATAAGATAAATCCATAAATGAACAAAAATAACTTTGATCTGTGAATTATGATTCTTTCATATATACGTTCAGAGCAGTTTAGAGATTCGTTAATGATTTACTCATTATTTATTCATTCATTCGCACGCGAACGAGCAACTTGAAATTCCAAGTACTATTTCCTATCGTTTTGGCCTTGTACAACTGCGGACTGAAGTGCTGGCAACGAAATGCAGATGTCGCTAGTGTTTGTCGTGACGTCAACCGCACGAGTTCTCTATCTCACTCGCGTGCACGCTTCGCTCTCTCGGGGAACCCGGAAATGCAATTTTCGTTTAACCTTGGCGCCCGCCACCAGCTTCTTGTTCATTCGCTCTCTGCAACTAAAACTGCAGCAACATATATAACATTACACACCCTGCTCATAAACAAACTTCATCATGGCTGACTCACAGCTGAAGGACAGGCCGAGTTCTTCGAATTAGAAGGCTAGAAACGTATCGCTTGAGGAGCAACGATGGCTTTTACAAAGTCAGTGCTATTTACATGTTTTTCTCTTTAATAACCGGGACTTCTGTTCGAATCCAGATGTAGCAAGCAATAAAAACAAAAGTGACAAATATGAAATACAGGTTTTAACTGCTTTAAAAAAATAACTGAATAAAGATAAGCAACACAATAATTATTACGCGCAAGTTTTGATAGTGAATAGAATTAATTCTTTCATTTTATTTTGATGTTGAGCATCCTGGTTCAGAAACTGCTTATTAAATTAGGGATCGCATACGTTATCTCTTAGAGCCATTTTCTTGACTACTCACAGCTGTTATGGTTGAAATGCAAAGTTTGGTTTACTATCTTGAGCGTTTGAAACATTTACAGTTCAAAGCTATACTTTCTTTTGGCGCCAACATTAGATAGATATATGGAAAAATTGCTTCATGCCAAACTGCAGTTGAAAAACTACATAATTTCATTAATTTAGTAATTTTAGTAATTTTATTCCGAATTTTACCCCCCCCCAAAAAAAAAACTTTAATACATGAACCATGTTTCACACAAAAACATGAATATCATGAAAAGTAGTTTTAAGCATTTTAATGACTGCCAACATGGTCTGGTGGTATCGTTTGCGACTAGTAAGCCGAAGGTTCCAATCCTGGCAAGACCAAGCTTTATTATTATTATTATTATTATTATTATTATTATTATTATTATTATTATTATTATTGCCGTTGTTAAGGCACCAAGGACCTCGACCTTGGACCATTTGCGCTACTATCATTGCGTCATTTCTTTCATCCCTGCAGACTAACATCTCTAGTATCAGTCCACAACTTACAGACATCATGAGAAGACATATGCAGTCAAACCTATAGTAAATAAAACATTAAAAAGTATTTCAAAAATATGTATTTGTCTGTGGGACCAAAGTGGAAATATAATATGTACATCAGTTTTTCCTATTAGCTATACAAGCTAATAACTTACTCAGTTTTACAACATCATGTTTTCGTCTTTAGATCACAACACAAATTATGCATTTGCTGAACTATAAAATAATAACTGATGATAGGTGAACCTCTCATATTGGCTGTCTACAATTCTTGACGATGCTGTTTTCAAGTTTCACATTGGCCTTGTATCTCGGCCAAGGTTTGCTGCGGTTTTCCTTCAGCCATTTGGGGCGAATGCTGAGCAGCTTTCTCATAAAGTATTTAAGCGTTTCGTGGGTCTTCCTTAAATGCTTATAGTCATCCTTTTTTGAATTTGTAGATAGTAAATTCGCTAGAACATTTGTGAAGAATAGTTAACAAATTGATAAGGTAAATCTGTAGCATAAAAATAATAATTTGTTTACTGATTAATGAAGTAATTAATAAATTAATTAAAAGAAAGAGAAAATAACAAAGATCCAAGTCTACACAAGTTTATAATTGATTCTGCTGAACTCCGATGAAGGCCATAGCATTTTTATTTAATTACATTCAAAATATACTTACATCGTGTAAATTGCACTGTGAATTAATAATATTTTGCAACTCAATTTCAACTTCCTTAACCTTGCAATAGTCGCACCCATTATTGTAACAGGATGGCAATAGTCTTTCAGCGTGATTTAGTATTATGAAAGTGTGTTTTGTTAAATACATGGCATCGTCAGATATTTCTGTCAACAGTAATGATTATTTATAAAATTTATTACATAATTCATATCCACTCATAGCAAAAAACATAACATTAGAAATAAAAGGGAACATGTTCTTAACATATAACTAAGGAATGTACGCACTCTGACTGATAAGAAGAATATAATAGAATATGATTAGTCTCTTAAATTGTATCAAATCACTTAAATCATTAAAAGTTCACGTTAAAATGTAAACATTAAAGTCAACTAAACCATCTGCTTTGTTGAGATAGAAAATTAGAACAAAAAAGATCTGTGTATTGTGTAACAATTTACAGATGAACAATAATACATGCTTTACTTGTAGAAAAATCACTTATACTCCAACAAACCCTCTAGGCACGCATACAGAATCATTATTTTCTTTTTCACTCTCGCTATCTTTGTTTTCTTCTTCCTCATCTATTTCTTTTAGCCGCTGAAGTCACTGATTTGGTTCTTTCGATACTTGAGACATAGTAGAAGAAAAACAATCGAACACTACTTTTACGCCAACAAATTTTCAACAGCGCCTCTCACTTAAACAGCTTCCGAAACATTGACTCGTTTGACAGCGTAAATGACAATAGTCATCCAAGTTAACAAATGTTAAATATCACGTGAACAATTTACAGCACTCTAGCAAGAATAAAAATAGTTTAATTAAAGTAAAAACAAGCTACTGAGAATCGCATCATTGTCGACAACAATGGAAGAAGGCAATAAGAGGAAATGGGTTAATGGCGGAATATTAGAATTGAATACATATATATTATACATATAAATAAATATATAATATATAAATACATATTATAGGACAATAACAGATGAGCTGCAAAGCGAATAGAAGAGAAAGTGTGATTACTTCCGCAGATATTCCCATTGTCGGCGGGGAACTTTTAAAACTATGATGTAACATCTTACTGGTTGCTAGAAGTATGACAGGTGGCGGTAAATACTTTTGGGACTGAGATCTATTTTCTTCGAAACGTTCATTAAAGTCCCGTGAATTAATGTATATTGTGAAAACTGAACTTTTTGATCAATATAACACATTCGTAAATTCAAATGTGTAATCATAAAATAGGGATAGATTTAAAGTATCAAATTGATAGTTATCTAGCATACAAAATGTCTAACCAAACCTAAGAAATTATACTTTCAATTATGTTAAATTTCCGAGTAATGTAAGGGGTAAAGGGAGGCTGGCTTTAATTATTTTTCCTTTACCCGGAGAAAATTTCTCAGAGCTCGGTGCTTGCTGTTATAGCTCCAGTCCCAAGTCACTCCCGAGCGATACCGGAGGAAACCGAAGATAGTGAACTTTCAGTGATATACGAGTAGCTAGATAATAAGGTTCTCATGCATCACAACATGATAGCTCAGATGGTTAGAGCATCGTGCTATAACTGTGAAGGCAATGGTTTTGAATCCTTACATACTGATAATTTTTTTTTTTTGCCGGAGTTACAGGAGATTTGCCATAATTACAACGATTTACTCGCTAACATAGTACCAAGGACACAATGCACTATAAATTAATATTTACGATTGTTTTTCTGCTGGAATCAAAGGAGATTTGCCACCATTGTAGTGATTTACCCGCCCCTATCAATTTATATTTACGGAAAGGAGGCAAGCGTAGGCCATGAGGCCGTAGCGAGCCGCAGCAAACAACTGGGTTCACTGGTTTCTAGGAATTCCCCGAGGTGTGCGTTAAGGTTAGTGTGTGTGTTAATCAATTGCGAATTCCAATAAAAGTGCATGGTAAAAAGTGAAAATCTCTGTTTTTTTTATAAAGGTACAACATATTGCAATCAGAAAATTATGGAGGACAAAGTATTACTTTTAACAAAATAACTCTCTGGTAAAGAAATACATAAACGTATGCCTGTCACTGTGAAATGAAAACAATGCAGATTATGCAGTCATGAGACAATATCGGAGCCCCCCCTCCCCTGTCGTTCGGGACTGAGGAGTTCGGTTCTCTCCGCTGTCGCTCGGGACTGGAGATCCAATAGCTCCGAAGCTCCGAGAATTTTCTCCAGGTAAGCTAAGATAGTACAATGCTTCAATCATTATAGTCGACATGCCAGCTGTTTAGTTACAGGTTGCAATTCAGTCTACAGAGGAAAAGTCAGTGGAAGGCGTTTAACGAGGATACCTAGGGACCAAACTGATTTTTTAAAGCAGGCTAAGACGATTCCATGGAAATGATGCCAAATTTCAGATAAAAGGTCAAACGAGATTCTTTCATAGTGGAAGGTAAAAATACCCGTGTGTTGGAAATTGAAATAGGAGCACTCCTCATGCATTCCATAACTTGCTAAAATATTTTACAGCAACGATTAAATCTCGCTAACTCAACCCGAAAACTCCCCAAAATGTCATTCCCCCAGCCTGGTGAGTACATTACACAGTTGGTAAAATTTGAACTTTTAGCCACGTCAGTTTATATTTTGCCATGAGTAGCGCTAAATTTCCTTAAAGAGAATATTTTTTATAATCAAATGTTATATTTTTGTTCAGTTAACAGTCATTAAATATTTTAACACTTGGGCTATAATATCAGTGAACTTATGTCATTATATATTTCAAATGTTAACGGGTTTTCTTAATTTTCGAAATGACAGTCAGAATCTGCAGCCAAATTTCTCCGGATTTCCTCATGACCATATGCACATTCAAAGAGAACGTCACGCTATAAATATAACTTTTGCGACGGCGAGGGGCACTTGTAGGCTTCGCTGTGAAGTCATCTCTGGATGTTTCGGATGCGCGAGTTTCACGTTTCCTTTCCTTCTCCTTCTCCTCCTCCTTCCGCTTTCAGATGATATGTTCCTTGGTAAATTTCCATTTGTCCGGCCGTGTTGTTTTTGAGGAACCTCACCTCTACGTTTTTTCCCAATATAGCAATGGGTATTATTACTGTAAATAAACACATTCCACTATATGCAGAGAATTGAAGTTTTCTCAATTTGTTGATTTGGTTCTGCAGTTGTTTGACTTAGCATCCCTTGAGATTAAATATGTTCAACGTACGTTTTCTCCGATATATTCTTGATCCATCATATCTGAAGCAACTGCTACTATAAAAGGGAAAAAGAAGATTAACAGATATTCTATAAGACCATAATACAATATTATCATCATAGAAAATGTCTAAATTAAGCATTAACTTGTAATAAAGGGTTTTCGAACAAACACAAGATTAGATTTGCTACTGTTACTATAAACTGGTTAAAAGAAATTAACAACTCAAGTCTAGATTACTCTGGACATCTTAAAGAGCTTCTGTGCACTTTTATGAAGATCTGGGCTAAAACCAAATTTTGTAGATCCTAAATACTCTATCCTTGCATGTTTCAGACTCGATACTGCACACTTTGATACTCGATACTTTGCTATTTTATATACAAAATAAAATACTGTAATTTGAGAGTATAAATTATCAAACATGGTAACATGACTCCATAGGTCGCAAGAACGTTTTTTTAACAAATACCGTCGAATGACTTGGTTATGTTTCACAGGATTCAATTAGAAATAGTTAAATTTACACTTAACATTTTAACATTACACTTATTAATCTTTCAGGTCTCTTTCACTCGTCATCAAACCGCCAGGGGTGGCCGAGGTCGTTAAATCGCGGACTCGTCAGCGGGAAGTCTGGGGTTCGAATCCCACCAGGACCGTCCTCCCTGACTGAGGTTTTTTCCAGGTTTTCCTCAGTCCATAAATGGCAAATGCTGGGGATGAACCCTAAACTTAGGCCTGGAACGTTTCCTTCCTTAAAAATAAATCCTTTCCCAATATATCATTTCATTTCATGTATCACAAGTGTCCATCACCTATGGTGCCTTAGTAGTAAAAATGGGCGTTAAACAGCATTCATTCATTCATTCACTCATCTCAATTATACTAATCCCCTTCTCTTTAAGAACTTACCTTTTGTCATTTCAAAATAACAGCTCACTAGTAAATAACAATTACATAATAATGTAATATCAGCCTGTGTGCTCAAGACGCTGAAGTATGATATGGTAACAGTAAATTCATTATAATTAGATAGTATAACCAATCACATTATAGGATTGTTGTTAGCCAGACTCAAAAGTGAGGTTATTTCATAGGCGGAATGTGTTTATGTGTCATGGAAGGTGGAAAACACACTGAAAATATATACACAACACGTTGAACATACCAGGGTAGGTCCATTAAATTCCGACCTAACCATTTTCTAAGTATGATAAAGAAAAAAAACACTATATTTCACTTTTAAATACAGTTACGCTTTATTGCAATACACTTCTCACATCTTTGAATTAAATTTTCAACCCCTCCAAAAAAAAAAAAAAAAAAATCAGAAGAATTGTCTGCAAAATAGGCATAAAGGGCATCCATCACTTCTTCGTCACTGTTAAATTTCCTTCCTCGAAAGTCCTTCTAGACTTTTGAGAAGAGGGATTAGTCACTTGGAGCTAGATCTGGACTGTAGGATGGATGGTCGATTTCCTTAAAGCCACATTTCTTCACAGCTTCCTTTGCAACAAGAGCTGTGTGCAACGGCGTGTTGTTGTGAAGGAGGCGCAGCACCATTCACCTTTCCTCGTCCTTTCACTTTGATGGAAGCACGTAGTCTGTGCAGTAGGCCAGCATAGTACTCCCCATTTACTGTGGATTCCTCTTTTTGAAGTCAATGAAGAGTATTCTTTCATAGTCGCAAAAGAGTGTGGTCATGATCTTCTTGGTTGAGTTATCTTGACCTTTACAGGCGGTGCTTCGCCAGGTTTACCCCACTCCATTGCTTTTCTTTTGGACAAGGGATCATAATAGAAGACCATAGTTTCATCTCCTATAATAATGGTTTGCAGAACTTCTCTCTCGTTGCCACGGTAGAACTCCAAAAATGCCTGACAACAGATGACTCGTTGGTGCATTTGGACTGAGGAAAGAAATCTATGCACCCATTCTTCCACTAACCTTATTCATGTTTAAATGTTCATGAATAATTCGAAGGACTGTTGTTTTAGATAGACCCTATCTTGCTGCTATTTCCGTAACTTTGAGCCTCCGGTCTTCCATAATTTCTCCTTCCACAAGAGCTATGTTTTCAGAAGTGAGCACCTCCAAGGGTCGACCTGCACGCTCTTCGTCTTCAGTGCTTTCTCGACCCATTCGAAAAAGTTTGTCCCATTCTTTTACGGTAGAATATAAGGGGGGGGGGGCTTCCCTATATACACCGTCCAATCGCTGCTTAATTTCTTTTGGAGTAAGTCCTTCTTTTGTGAAAAACTTAATAATAACTGGATACTCCATTCTGAACATGTCACAATGTTTTACACAGCCTTCTTTATGCAACTATATCTAAACAACTGAACACAGCGGGGCGAAAGTTACAGCTGCAATTAAATACTTAACAGATAAGGTACAGATAAGATACAGATAAGGTATGACACCAGATAAGCATTTTATGTGTAATCCTTATTGGCGAGTCCGGAAACTTATGGACTTACCCTCGTATGTAGGTTAAATACAATTCAGACTGCCTTATTACCTTGATAGAAGTGTAAGGAATGGCTCCGCTTTTATTAAGAAATTGGCGGTTGAACTTTTGAAGCTTACTCGTTTTTTGTTATGTAGCTGCTGTCTGCTGTTTAGAAACTTATGACTGCGACTTCGTGACTCTTTCGGCCACTAGAAAATGTGTTACTGTTTTTATATTCATACATCTTTGTTGTGTACGAGTACTTTTTGATATTTATACCTTTTGATTATCGATCGTACTGAGGTATCGAGAGTACAGACTCCCATCGCTAGTTCTATGAAAGTGAATTTTGCTTTCCTTCAAAGGATTTGTGTTAGAGCCTATTCAACTTATATTAGATACCCATATAGTTTCCTTATAGTCTAAACCAAATTGGAGGAATGATGGATTCCTAAACGAAACGGCTCTTCCCGTCTGAAATAGAGTATAGTATGAGTATGAGTATGAGTATGTAACCATACTTTCTACATTGTAATTAGTAATTAAATATTGTGTAAATGTGTGTCTTGAGTTTTAACTTCAATATGTTTTTTTTAATGGTGTTTAACGCCCGTTTTCAGTACTGAGGCACCACTGTGGACACTGTTGATACATGAGATGAAATGATATATTGGGAAAGCATTTTTTTAAGGAAGGAAACGTTCCAGGCCTAAGTTTAGGGTACCTCCCCGGCATTTGCCATTTATGAGGACTGAGGAAAATCTGGAAAAAACCTCTGTCGGGGAGAACGTCCTGGCGGGATCCGAACCCCAGACCTTCCTCTCACGAGTTCGCATCTTAACGACCTCGGCCACCCGTGGCGGTTGTTACAAGTGTATGAATTTTGTACCTGTAGTTATAAGTAAAATTCTGTTTCCTGCTATGCTTGCACTTTGCAACTCCGTACAAGTGAGCAAGTGATTTTTCATTGTTCTGTTCTGCAGAGGTATTAGTGTTAGTTGGGCCGTAGTAATTTGTATAAGCTTCTCTACAATTATAGGAATATTGTAACTTCAAATATTAGCACAAACTTTATTATCTTTTTAGTGATTTTGGGAGTCAGTTGACACAAATGGTTTGATTTGGTTTATTTACGGACGCTGTTTAACATCGCAGGTCATCAGCGTCCCATTCAATTCAGGGCGTGAAACGGCTGACAAATTTTGCTCAGAGGCCTCTCTTTCAGGTTTGAGGTTCTTTTCCGTGCCGTAAATGTACGACACGGGACCCACGACTTTACTTCCCTTCCGAAGGAAGCCATACTTAGGATTTTTTCGTCCGAAATTATCCATTGACCCTGGCCCGGTTTGAACCCGCGATCTTGGGTTTAGGAGGCAAGTATGGTTACCACTACATCACCAGGACCGACCTTGACCTAAATGTGCTAAGTATTAGTGAAAGTGATCATAATGATGAATAGGAATATGCATAAAGAAAGAAATATTTGTGTATAATGATAAAGTGCGGCTTATGATTGATATTGGCGTTTCTTGTTTCAAATGCATATTTCAACATTTTTAAGGTTCTTGCTACATGTCATGAAAATAATTTCTTTGATACAATTTTCTCATTTTTTGCTTATGAGAATGTAATTGTCAAGCAATATAAACAAACAAATAAATACAAAGAATCAGATTGACTAATAAAATAAATGACCTAAAGTAATCTCTGGATGACTGAAATTGATGCTCTTAAATGTAGCTGTAAGGGAACGTCGTCTCAAAGTGTATTATTACGCTTAAATATCGATAAATGCAATAATAAACTATTCAAATTATCATTATGTCTGAGAAAAAAATAAAAGATTCATTTAGCAGGGCTAAACTGACAATACTGTGCATTTAACATTTCCTAAGGAGTGGACATAACCTAATTCAAGGTATGGCGAACTATGGCAAACAGCTGTTCCTCCATCTTGCTCTTATATGACGTCACTTGTGATTTTTACTTATACTTTACCAGTGTAGCACTTCTGTCGTAGAACAGAAAGTTAATGTATTAGACCATGTTTTTGTGGAATAGGGCCGTGATGTGACAATCTGAGCATGCAAAGAGCTTTGAATGACAAGCTGTGAGCCCCGCTCTTTTATTATTGCATAAACAGTTTCATATCACCAGTATGAGAGGACGTTAATGCAAACCTTCCAGAATTTCTGTGTTAAACTTAGAACTACAAGTAAATATTTTAAACAAAGCCCTTGATTGTGGAGTCCTTTAAATATTTCTTGCTATTGTGGGCTTCTAACATTTAACTCAAAATTTTTAATCCTAAATTTTCATCTTATATATATGTTAAACTGTTTATTACTGGTTTAAAACATTTAAAATGTAAATAAACAAGCTACATTTTAAAATATTTGCTTTTTGTTGAAGTGTGGCCTTAAATAACAGTATAGCCATGTCAAGAATATGACATTCAAAAAGTATATAAGAGACACATAGCAATAATGTTAATAATTAGGAATATACTCACATAACGCCGCAACATTACTTGTTAATTTTTGTCGTCGAACTAGAGAGTTCCCTTATAAAATGTTATAACGAGCTTAATTGGAGAAATTTGTATTCTGAGTTCTGCTTCTACGTTTTTCAAGCGGTTATGTATCTTTTAAATGAATGAGGCAGAGAATCATTTTTCATGTATCAATAGTTTAATGGTCTTCTTTGATAGTCCGAGGCAGGCGGACTCCAGTCTATGCAATCGCTGTTGCCAGGAAACTATAACGGCACATAAGAGTGTTCCCCTTATCCAAATATTCGGCTTACCTCACCGCGGACTGCAGTTTGGGAATCTCTGTTCTAGATCACTGGTAAGCTGCGGTCAGCACCAGCCAAAAGATGATGGAAGACACTGTCAGCCTGATTGAAATCTAAACACTACATCTGAAACCTGAATACTTAATAGATCAGTAAACAAAAGTCGGCATAACATATAAAAAATAAATACTATGTGCTAACTGCAATATTTAGTTGTTCGTTTATAAATTAAACGTAGAGTATAATATGGCGTAGCTGGTGCATATACATTAGGGTTATAACGTTTTTACAACCTCATGTTTCTATACTGTAATTCGATCAACTTTTACCTCCACATAAAGAATTGACATGTCATCACAATATTTTTTTTTAAAAAAATCACCCCCAAATCAAAAGTCCAATTCTTGATTTTAATATACATGACAAATTGTCATGATATGTGATATAAACTGTAAAAGAAATTAGAAAACATTAAAAATGAAATTACTATGTAGAAATGATTCATATTAACGCTCATCAGCATTTGTTTCTACAGATAATACCTGCATACTTTAATTGCACGTTCTGTGAATTGGTTACTCCTTGGTATTTAATGCAGAAGGCTCTTGCTTCCAGTGGTTTTGTAATAGCTACAGTGCTTTTTGGTAAGGTCTTAATGTTTTCTGGCAAGTTCCTGAAGTCATCAGCGTTGCACATCTGATTACTGAACCAGTGCTCTGCCCAGCCATATGAAATACCTCTGCAAACATTGTTCAAAGTGCCCCCTGTTGTAGGTATAAGTATGAATGCAAGTAAAGCAAAGAATGACCGGTTAATTCCATCTTGTGTTGCTGATGTTTGGAATTTTCTGAACTCTAATCGATGAGAAATGTCTTTTTTCTTCCAAAAAAAAAAAAAAAAAAAAATCTGAACCCATGTGTTAGATGGTACAGAAATGTCATATCGTCACTCCAGTCTGATTTATCGAGTTTATTAAAGTTTCACTCACAAACCGTGCTTTCAATTCCTCAGTTATACAGAAGTTGATACTCTTTTGGAGAATGGGCATTTTCACTAACTTCTTTATCCATACTAAATGCAATATGCTGTCCAGAACATAACCGATAAATTGAGGTAAATCGATATCCTTAATTGCAAACATTTTTTTTCAGTCTAACAACAACCTCGTTCTCTTTACTAGTGTTAACGCTGGTTGTATCAGTTACAATCAATGTAACTGCGTTCACAAACTATTCATCAAGACTTCAGCAATTCTCTTAGTAATAGTTTGGGCCTTTCCATTTTTCAAACGCAGTGCACCCAATTTTACTTCAGTTCGTTCGTTTTTAGGTACCACTACCTGAAATTCATTTCCTTCAATTAGTTTGTCATCAAAATGTAAGGACCACTGTAAATGTTTAATCATCTCCTCCGTTAACTTAATAGTCTCTCTGAAAGTTGATTTGTAAACTGCAGCCAGCTTCTTTAGAAAATTCCACCACTCGTTCCGTTTCTTCATTTGATCTCTGTACCATGAAACAGGTATCGTTCAATAATTTGTGTTTGGAGAGATATTTTCATATGTTCTAGTGACCTCTCGAAAGGCACGCTTCCTGTTTGTGATTGATGGAATTTCACTAAATTGTGCTGCAGATACTTTAATCTTTTGTATGGCATTATAAGTTCTCTTTTGTCATTATTTATATTTTCTATTAAAGACAAAAATATACAAAGCACACATGTCACGTATTGTTACAAAAGCTTAGATACTAGAGTAGGTCCATAAATTCCCGACCTAACCATTTTCTAGGTATGCTAAAGATAAAAACCATATTTCACTTTTCAATATAGTTACCCTATTTTGCAATACACATCTCACATCTTTGAATTAACATTTCAATCCCTCCCCCCAAATAGTCAGAAGCCTTTTCTGCAAAATGGGCATAAACAGCATCCATCACTTCTTCGTCACACGTCATTTCCTTCGTCCAAGGACCTTCTTGAGTTTTGAGAAGAGGAAATAGTCACTTGGAGCTGTATCTGGGCTATAGGGTGGACGATCCATTTTCTTGAAGCCACATTTCTTCACAGCTTTCTTTGCAACAAGAGATGTATGTACAGACGCGTTGTCGTGAAGAAGGTACACACCACCACTCAGCTTTCCTCTCCTTTTCTCTTTGATGGAAGCACGTAGTCTGTGCAGTAGGCCAGCATAGCACTCCCCATTTACTGTGGTGTTCCTCTCCTTGAAATCAATGAAGAGTATTCCTTCATAGTCCCAAAAGATTGTAGCCGTGATCTTCTTGGTTGACTGAGTGACCTTGGCCTTTAGAGGCGGTGCTTCGCAGGTTTATGCCACTCCATTGATTCTCTTTTGGACAAGGGATCATAGTAGAGGACCATAGTTTCATATCCTGTAACAATGGTTTGCAGAACTTCTCTCTGTTAGCCACGGCAAGCTCCAAAAATGGCTGACAACAGATGCCTCGTTGGTGCTTTTGGACTGAGGAAAGAAATCTATGCACCCATCTTGCACTAATCTTATTCATGTATAAATGTTCATGAATAATTCCAAGGACTGTTGTTTTAGAAAGAAACCTTGCTGCTATTTGTGTAACTTTGAGCCGCCGGTCTTTCATAATTTCTCCTTCTACAAGAGCGATGTTTTCAGGAGTGAGCCCCGCCAAGGGCGACCTGCACGCTCTCCGTCTTCAATGCTTTCTCGACTCATTCGAAAAAGTTTGTCCCATTCTTTTACGTAGAATATGAGGGGGTTGCTTCCCGAATTACATGGTCCAATCGCTGTTTAATTTGGAGTCAGTCCTTCTTTTATGAAGAACATACTCGATACACCATTTTGAACATGTCATAATCTTTTACACACAGCCTTCTTTATGCAACCACATCTGAACAACTGAACACAGCAGAGCAGAAATTACAGCAGCAATTATTTACTTAACAGATGAGGTATGAACCAGGTAAGGATTTTGTGTAGGGGATAATCCTTATTGGCGAGTCCGGCAACTTATAGACCTACCCTCGTAGCAGCACTTATCAGTATACAACACTACCATATACTAATGCAATATCCTAACAGGACATCCAGAAGTATGATGATGATGATGATGATGTAGATATTATGATTAGAATGTTTAATTGGGGGTGATGTTTTTTTTAAAACTGACAGGAATTAGGACCCACGTTATGATTTTTAGACAAAAGTTCACCGATTTATGATACAGGAAATATTTTATTTTACAAAAACTCAAAAAGAGTTTCAATGCACACAAAGGAATCAATTTAAGATGTAAGAAAGTTGGGTTAAAATGACATATTTGAATATTTTGAACATGCAGCATTGTTTATTGAGTTTCACACCAGCCTATGACGGTAGATATTGTATTTTAGGCAGAAAAGGGAGTTTATTTGTTTAGTAAAAAGGCATCAGAATTTGGACCGCATGCTTGTTTCCCTGTAAACGAAATCAGCAATTTATGAGTCGTATGGAGGTGTAAGTTTTTAAGCAGCGGGTATATATTACCCCTTCCCTTGCAGGCACCGTGACTCACTCTGAGCACACTGCGGTCGGCACATAGGGAGATGGATCGTCTCGAAACACAATGGATATTATGCCCCGCCCACTTCAGTAGCCTGAGTGGGTCTCGAACCCCGTTCAAGCATCTGCTGATTATGTTACTGTTATGCGATGGAAATTGGCGGTATATTGAACTGGTGTTTGTAAACTATACCCTCTATTAAATAAACAAGGTTTGGCAACCGGTTATTTGCTTAAGGTGCACCCATGCATTTACATATGTTCGATATTAAAGTTCCCATTAATCGTAAAAGTGAATCTTTGAATTATTTAATGGAAATGTGGAGTGCGTTCTAAAATGGCAATTTCAAGCATAGCATGGACATTTGATAACCGTGTCAGATCGGTTTGTGATAGGAATTCCAAACTAGAGAACGGCTATTTGCCATGGTCGTTTTTCAAATAATTCAATATTGGGAATGCCCTGTCTTACAAGCAGATGTATTAGGCACATGCAGTAAAGTGCAAAGATTACTTGCAGTGTATTATGTGTTCACAGCTAAGAGGGCTTAATTATGTTGAACTTCAAGGACTCATTTTAGCTTACACAATCTTCCATCATACAATTAGTGATGATGGTTTTTCGGCGATTTAATTGAACTTAACGAATGTTTGTTGTTAAGCGTTTTTAAGAGAAATTAAATTACATGAAAGCTATCAGTCGATCCTGGTGGTGTAGTGGTAACCATACTTGCCTTCTAAACCCAAGATCGCGGATCCAAACCCGGCCAGGATCGATGGATTTTTCGTAAAAATCCTAAGTATGACTTCCTTCGGAAGGGAAGTAAAGACGTCGTACATTTCCTGCACAAAAAAAATCCTCAAGCCTGAAAGAAAGAAAGAAAGAAAGAGAGGAAAGAAAGAAAGAAAGAAAAAACCTTTAACATTTCAGGTCATCAGCGTCCGTAAATAAAATAAATCAACAAAAAAAATTAAAACTATGAGCAAGATAATTCCAGATGGACGATCTTAGGCCATTAATTGTGTTGTAAAACAACTAAAACTTTGAGTTCATAATAATTTCGAAAAAAAAAAAAATAACCAAACATTTGAGGTTATATTAACCTGAGAAAAATTATCGATTCAAATCAGCAGGAATAAAAGCTTCCTTGGAATAAAAAATACTCAACATTTGAGATTGTAACAACAATTTGATTTATTATTTGAGGTCATAAAAATTTATTGCGGATGGTGCATTATTAATTCTTAACTCTTAATCTTGATGCTTCAATCGTTGTTTATGTTTTAAATAATTACTTTGCCAAATCATGCCGTCATTTGGTTGTAACTGCCAATAATAAATATGAAAGAGTATGAGTGAATTTTTCTTGCACGGCAATCAAATGGAAGCAGAGACGTTAGTGAAAAAAAAAAAAAAATGAAGGTATGAGGAAAAAACTACTGATATATTTGACCACCATGTTAATCCCCCTATTAATTAACTTGCTAATTGTCATCAATGTAATTTGATTCTGATTGGTCAATCAAATTATTAATGAGCTTGGTAATAGGCTGAAAGACGTTAGTATCAAATTATCACAAGTAATATCTTAAGAGGATCTGAGATTGCCGATAAATTCACTAACGCAATGACTTATTACGTCTATTTCACGAATAAAATAAGAATTTAAATATAATTATCCTAAACTTGACTTACAAAATTGTAATCATTTTATATTTGTATTATGACCTTTTCAGGCCAACTTGCAACCAATGAATGTTGATTGTAATGCCTATAGAGAAGAGCCAAATAGGGTTTACGTCCATTTCTGAATAGAATAAGGAAAAAAAAGTAATATATATTTGAAATTCGATCATAGATTATTAACAATTGTATAAAATGTTATATTTATGAATTCCTACCTATTCAGAAACCGTGTGACTGAAATAGACGAAAGTAAACCGTTACAATAGGTACCGTTCGACTTACAAATACCAACTGAGTAAAATAGAACATTCTTTAACATTTTACCATTTGAACAATGTCTTTATTAAAACTTATGGTTGCTTAGGCAGTTACATAATTTATAAAACGATTTCAGATTGTTTGGCTGAATACGGTTGATTGTTGTTGATTTGTTTTATTTACGGACGCTCTTAAATATCTCAGCTCATCAGCGTCCCATTTGTGAAACGGCCAACAAATTTTACTCAGAGGCCTCTTTTTTCAGGCTTGTAGGTCTTTTTCGTGCAGTAAATGTACGACACGAGACCCACGGCTTTACTTCCCTTCCGAAAGAAACCTTACTTAGGATTTTTGCGCCCGAAAAAAGATCCTGGCCGGGTTTGAACCCGCGATCTTGGGTTTAGAAGGCAAGTATGGTTACCGTTACACTACACAGGATCGACTGGCTGAATACGCAAAAGCAATTGTCGATAATTTTGGTACTATCAATACCTTCCCACCGCCTGCTAGCAAAAGTGGTCAGTGATGCGTGCTCGGGAATTATAGTGGGGGTATAGATTGGTAGATTGGTTACACTGACCCGTAGACAAATACACTTCACGCTGTAAGAGGATTTTGTAAACTTTTACGGTAATTTCAATGCGATACCGTGATTGGTCATAGTTCAATAGTTTGTTTCATTCATTAGATCGAGTATATAAAGACATCACATAAGTGAAATAGTCACAAGTAATATCACTAGAGGGTCTGAGAATTTATCTGTAAAGCACAACCCTCCAGTGACATTTATTAAAACTATTTCACCTATTAAATTAGAATTTAAATATAATTTCCATAAACTTGGCTTACGAAAGTGTAATAATATTTTTGTGTCGGTCCTGGTGGTGTAGTGGTTACCATACTTGCCTCCTATACCCAAGATCGCGGGTTCGAATCCCGCCAGGATCGATGGATTTTTCCGGGTGTAAAAATCCTGAGTTTCCTTCGGAAGGGAAGTAAAGCCGTGAGTCCCGTGTCGTACATTTACGGCACGAAAAAGAACCTCAAGCCTTAAAGAGAGGCCTCTGAGCAAAATTTGTCGGCCGTTTCACGCCCTGAGTTGAATGGGACGCTGATGACCTGAGCTGTTAAAGAGCGTCCATAAATAAATCAATCAAAAAAAAAAAAGTAATAATTTTGTATTTATATCATGAATGCTGTACTTTTTCAAGCTATCTTGTAACAGATGAACGCTAATTGTCAGTAATGACAATAGTGAAGATCAAAATAAAAGTTTGGGATTATTTCATAAGATTAAAAGTTATATGCTCTTAAGTATTGAAATATATGATGCGGTTCGTAATGTTTTACTTGGCAGATAAAGCTCTCTCTCCCCGCATACGTCACTAGCCATCTCTCCAGCTCCCAGCAGTACAATCGCTACGTTCGATTTACTAATACCAACTGAGGAAAACAAAAGAAAGGTAATATTTCACCATTTTGAACTTATTTATTTAAATGTATGATTGCTTAGGCAATATTTTTACATAATTTACAAAATAATTTCAGACTGTTTGACTGGATACGCAAAAATAGTTGTTTCAGTGAATTAAATGTACATACAATTATTGTGAACACAGTTATCAAAGCAAAAGTGCTCAGGATTTACAGTGCGGGTAGAGTTGGTTACACTGACCAGAAGACTTCGCGTGGTAAAGGAATTTGGTAAAACTTTACGATATTTCACTGTTATATCGGCTTGTGATTGGTCAAAATTAAAAAAATTGTTTCACTTCGGTCGATTTTTTTGATGATGTCACATAAGTGAAACAGTCAAGTAATATGAAGCTAATTTTCATATTTCTCCCAAAACAGTTAACATTCTAAATGTGCTCTATCGTTTCTGAACTAGAGAAAGTAAAACACTTCTACCATAGTTAAGAATTCAAATATTAACTGCAGAAGTGAAATGAAAACTGAGTAAAATGTAATATTCCTGCTCAGCCTTATGCCAGTGGATTTTAAAGCGGGACTGCTCTGTTGTAATAGATCATTATGGGGAATTCATATAAATCCTTATGCAAATTTATTTTACTGAAAAATTTAATTGTTTATTTTATCTACTTTAAGTTGTAATAGATATTCGATAAATTTAACTTTTTAACCAGTACAGAAAACCAAATAAAATGCTTTCACGTGTTAATTTGATTTTCACTCTTGGAAGTCGCAACACTTAAATTTATATTCGATATAGCTGAGTACTGTCGTACGCAGAACACCAGAGGACGCCAATGATCTTGCGAATAATATAATTACCATGTTCAGATCTATTCATCGCGTGATTGTTAGCACAGTTGATATTCTCTCCCAGTCCTGTTGAGCACGAGTCACAAAATAGGTAAACAAAATTCTGAGATATTGTTGTCATGAAGCATAGGCAACAACACCAAAGCGATCAATAGCCAATACGCCGATACGCTTCATAATTGGCGACCAACCAGGGCGCCGTACACCAAACCGCTTCAAGTTTGAATGAATTGTGACGTAGATATGGCATGAAACTCTTATCGCTAAAAATGAATGCAGTTGCTACTTTCTTTATTATTCATAAAAATAGTTACGCTGTATTACCAGCAATTATGTTGAATGGAGCAATTGTGTAGCAGTTAACTAAAAGTAGGAGTTGGTGTCAAAGATAATATCCATTTATATTATGATAATTTTCCTTGTATACTTTAGTATATTATGCTTATATTAGGTTATGCTACTTTTTTAAAATTATGAAAAATTACTTTTTTTCTTAAATGCTTTATGTCACTGATTGAGGTTTCCGGCATTACCAACGAAAATATGTAAAATATTATTATTGAGACTACGTTAGTGTTATAAAAAATAATGTATTAGCATTTTAAATTTCTGCATATTTATTAGTTTAGTGCCATCGTTTTATACCGGCTGTTGAGACTCCCGTATGTCAGAGTCGATCAAAGAACATGGGATGTTTGATTTAAACACTAGAGGTTGGAAGAAGTGTATTCGTCCAGATACTTTGATTCGAAGAGGATTATGTGTTAGACATACTTTTCATGCTATTGTGACAGAAATAAAGTAAGGAACAAGTCTTTATGTCTTTTTTTTATATGAACTAATATTACAGCTTCTTATTTGCGTTACCTTGATATGATACGCTTGAGAAATGAGGTGCTCAGGAACGCAACGTTGCCACGTCTCTGCAATCTCTTTTAAGTAAATACCTTGCGGTCCATTTTAAACCTGCCGGCGTTCTAGCGGGCCGCTAAGTGTCGTTCAAAACACGCGAGCTAACTACATCCCTTGTTACAAGGTGCGGTACATTGTCTCTTAAAGAGACAATCTTACGACGGATGTGCACGTAAATTTCGACATTGTTTTTCTGTAGCTACTGTCTACTGTCCCTTCAAAATCGTGCAAAACTGAACTGTTTAGAAGGTGGCGCGAAAGGGGTCTGGTAAAGACAATAAGAAACACCGAAAGACGAAGGAGAAACTTGCAGAAGCTCAGGCAAGAATGCACACGTAGCGTACTCTCGCATTTCCCCCGTAAACTCCCGACCTACTGCCCGCTAGAACGCCGGCAACACTATATTTAGTGCTAACAGAGATCCGGTGTGGATGTGAGGGTAAATAATTTATTAATTTATTCTTTATTTATTAAGACAGTCTCAAAGTTTATAATAAAACGAGAAACAGTGAATATTCATAGTTTCTGCTTAATCTTTGATGTATGAAAGTAAGGGTGTCAATGCTGGGAAACCACTAGGCAGTGTGTTACTTATAAACCCGAGATTTGAGGTTATTAACCTTTGTTCCGCACTTTAGCTCGGCGAACATCAAATATACAGAAATGACATTAAATATATTTTTAATTTTAATTTATATACACATAAGTTCATGTACATAAATATAAATTTGTCCAGAAACAACAATTCTAGCGGTGTATGTTTATTTTCGCATAATTGTGAATGTAGACTTTTTCCATTTATTTTGTTATTTCGAGAGAAAATAAAAAAAAACGTAGTTTATAAAAGCGGACACAAACTTCTCTGTTATCATATAGCTTTGAATAAAAGGAAAAGTATTGTTTTAATAGAAATTTACTGAAACATTACATTTTTTGTCATGAATAAAATTAGAACACTAAAAAATTAATACAAGATGTAAACTTAAATTAAACATTAAGCAATATGCACATATTTCATTTTATAAATACTGAGGGTACCAAAAAAATGTATACACATTTTCACAGTAGATATCTATTTAATAAATTTCAAAGTTGGGCCGAAAAACAACAGTAATGTGTAGTATGGTGCTCTGTAAACAGATGTGACTCACATACATTATGATAGCGTTGCTACAACAACATACAGCCAAGATTATCGTTTGAACAGCGGAAAGTAATTTTGAAATGGTATTGGAAAATCGAGAATGTTGTTGAAGTTCAAAGGCAATGGAGATGTGTGTACAGAACAGAACCGCCAATGCGAGTAACAATTGCACGCATTCGAGACAAATTTGAGACTCGTGGTACCTTATGCGATGTTCACAAGGGCAGAAGTGCAAGACCTCGCACAGCAACAAGCCCCGCGCACTGGACCCAAGGCAATGGATAGGAAACGAAGAGGTCCGATTGAGTTTCTACGCGTTTTCCGGATCTAACTCCATTGGAGTTCTACCTATGGGGAACTCTTAAAGATAGAAAATCAGCTACACTGACAGCACTTCGGGAAGAAATTGAAACGGCATGTGTTGCAATCGCTGAGAACACTTTCGCAAACGTTACTCAATCAGTAGTTCAACGTACTTAGAAGTGTATCGACGCCGATGGTGGGCATTTTGAGCAACTGTTGTAACAGTAAAAGTCTAAGATGATTAGTGCTCATTATTTTCTGTTTGTGTGAATTCAGTTTTGTTATGTTAACACAGTTTTTTCTTTGCTTTTAAGTGTGTATACATTTTTTGGCATCCTGGGTAGTTTTAGACTTTATAGGAGATTTTTTATACTGCTTTCTTAGCAACATAAAAATAAAATTATTACCTGTTGAATTCACCTTCTTTAAAATAATTTTTGCCCAAAATTTAAGCTATCTTCAGCACAAACAGTGAAGAGAGAAAAGCAATGCATACATAGCATTGATTAGCAATGAATTACCTTTGTGTATGCCTGCATGTTTGCATGAGTGTGATCTAAAAACTTGGAAACTAATTTGAGTCACATGATTCAGAATAAATCATTCTAGTTTGAAAATACTTTTTAAAGGTAATTTGAATCAAGAACCGATAGACTAAGAGGAAAAGATATAAGGCTAATGGCACAATCCGGTAGATGTTTCACGCATACTTCTAGGAGAATCCAAACAAAATGGAGTCTCCTTACCCATAATCGTTCTGTTACTAGAGTAGATCATATAGTTTCAGGTCTCGCCGATAAGGATTATCCCCTTCACAAAAGCCTTATCTGGTATCATACCTTACCTGTTAAGCAAATAATTACAGCTCTAACCTCCGCTTCGCTGTTCTGTTTTTCAGACATAGTTGCATAAAGAAGGCTATGTGTAGAAGATTATGACATGTTCAAGATGGAGTTTCCAGCTGTTATTAAATTCTTCACAAAAGAAGGACTTATCCAAATGAAATTAAACAGCGATTGGACGGTGTATATGGGGAAGCATTCCCCTCATATTCCACCGTAAATAAATTAGGCCGAACTTTTTCGAATGGGCCGAGAAAACATTGAAGACGAAGAGCGTGCAGATTGGAGGTGCTCACTTCTGAAAACATCGCTCTTGTAGAAGGAAAAACTATGGAAGACCGGCGGCTCAAAGTTACAGAAATAGCAGCAAGGTTGGGCCTTTCTAAAACAACAGTCCTTCGAATTATTCATGAACATTTAAACACGAATAAGGTTAGTGCAAAATGGGTGTCTAGACTTCTTTTCTCAGTCCAAAAGCAGCAATGAGTCATCTGTTGTCAGCCATTTTAGAGCTCTGCCATGGCAAAGAGAGAGAAGTTCTGCAAACCATTGTTACAGGAGATGAAACTATGGTCCTGTACTATGATCCCTTGTCCAAAAGAGAATCAATGGAGTGGCATAAACCTGGTGAAGCACCGTCTCTAAAGGACAAGGTCACTCAGTCAACCAAGAAGATTGTGGCCACAATCTTTTGGACTGTGAAGGAATACTCTTCATTGACTTCAAGGAGAGGAACACCACAGTAAATGGGGAGTACTATACTGGCCTACTGCACAGACTACGTGCCTGCATCAAAGAGAAAAGACGAGGAAAGCAGAGAGATGCTGTACGCCTTCTTCACGTTAACGCACCTGTGCACACAGCTCTTGTTGCAAAGGAAACTGTGAAGTAATGTGGCTTTAAGGAGATCGACCATCCTCAGTACAGTCCAGAGCTAACTCCCAGTGACTATTTCCTCTTCTCAAAAACTCAAGAAGGAAATTTAAGTGTGACGAAGAAGTGATGGATGCTGTTTAAGACAAGTCTTTGAGGGGGATTGATTTCGCACCTATAGCTCTACTCAAATTGTTAACCTAGGTCACTAAGGAGGGAGCTTCTGCTGAGCGAAACGTGGGTGGGGGTTTCAGCATAGTTTCTTCTCATCACTCAACTAGATCGTGTCTCATCGAGTTATAAACATTTCCAAATGGGTGGGAATCTTGCACAATCTCGGAACACCCAGCCGCGCAAGCGTGGGTGCGTTTGGTTGTTGGAAACAGGAGTTCGACTCCCGGTGGGTGTCGGCTTTATCGCCGCCTTGTACTTCTAAGATACGAATCGCGTTTGACGTTTAAATGGCTTTAGTGGCTAAAATAACGACTTCGTTAAAATGACGGGTGTTTCCTCCCAAGGCTCATCGCTGGCACTTTCACAAACGGCATTGGTTAAAACCCGCGATGAGAAACCTAGACTTAATTAAGTCACGCTTTTATCGGAAATTACAAACAGTTCCTTCGATTTGTTGGTTAATGCACGTGGTTACCACACCAGGAGTTCTGCAGAATGAGAAGGATTAATCAAGACCTGCCTTATAAAAGAAAATTCTCAATGTACTCGCCATCAATTTCAGTTTAACAAACCATGACAATGCTATTTATATATTCTTTGTTATGCTAATTGGAAAAAATAAAAAAATGAAAAAAACTTCTAATGCTGAATGTTTTTATTTGATAAAAAAATGTAATCGGATCGAAGTACTCATAAGTATATGACTTCTTTTGTCTTAGTGATAAAAATTATAAAATAATGTCAGCATATTTAATATATTATATTTTAATTATTAGTAGAGCGATATATTAAATGACGATAGTAAATTTTACTGCTTAATTTTTACAACCTATAAGTATTACAAAAGAGAAACCACATTTTTAGAAGTATTATTATTATTATTATTATTATTGAGATAATTCACTAAAATTAGTCGTATACTATTAATTATATTAAATATATCACCACTGATAGACAGAACTATACTGTGTGGATATTTCTAAACATTTTTAAACGTGACCATGTTTATGAACTGAGCCCTTAATATCATCATTACATTCACTAAAATAGAGAGAAATAACAGAAAGCTTCGAGCTACATTGTGTATATAAGAAGATGTTCATATGTTTCAATAAAACGAAAACATGCTACTATTTAAAAACACTTACAATGTACAAAGCAAATAAAAACAGTCGAAAGTTACATGGATTTTCAGTGGCTTTGAAATTTATTTTAAATGTTATTGAAGTAAAAATATTTAACTCAAAAGTTTTCTGTAGATTATTACAGAACTCTCTTACACACATATTACCGCCAGGGTTGGCCGAGGTCGTTAAGGCGCGGACTCGTGAATGGGAGGTTTGAGGTTCCAATCCGGCAGGACCGTCCTCCCTGAATGAGTTTTTTTCCTAGGTCCTCATAAATGGCAAATGCTGGGCAGGTACCCTAAACTTAGGCCTGAAACGTTTCCTTTCTTTAAAAAAAAATCCTTTCTCAATATATCATATATCATTTCATCTCGTGTATCATCAGTGTACATTCCCTGTGGTGCCTCAGTAGTAAAAAACGGGAGTTAAACACTATTAAAAAATACACATATTAGATTAATATTTCACATTTGCTATCTTCACAACGCTGGCTTTTGTTTAATTATAAAACATATGCTCTGTTATAAATATAGTTTATATATATACTGAGTTAATTTGTATTTTTATTTTAAAATAATACAGAGAAAATTAAACGCAAGAGCCCTTTTTCAAGTTCGGTTTTCATATATACTCCTACTCCTAATGGTTAATTTCCATTATTTTATAATTTTGTGTAAATTTTGTTGTAAAGAAACAAATATTGGTTCCGTTAGAGCGATTTTTAAATTTTGGATTTCAGGTAAACCCCCACTCATAATTGCTCGATTTCTTAATTTTCAGGATATGTTTTTCTTGTTTTATTTAAATGTTATACATATAGTTTCGTTGAAAAAAAAACAAATATTATTGCCGCAAGAGCTGTTTTTTAAATTTTGGATAAATTTGGATAATTTGACCGCCCTCTGCTAATAGTCCGATTTCACTGATTTTCGCAATTCATTTTTCGTGTTTTATTTCAATGGCATATACAGAGTTTCCTTTAAAAATTTAAATTACGGCCTTTAACGCAATTTTAAATTTTTGCTTTAACCCCTACTAGTATACCTCCATTCCAAATGACGTGATTGCCATAATCTTCGACAACTACTTTTATCAATTTATTTTAAAGAAATTTACGGAGTTTCGTTCAGGGAAAAAACAAACAAAAAACAAAAAATGCTGCAGCTAAGGCGATTTTCGATTTTCGCTTTGGATTAACCACCACCTCCAATGGTCCAATTTTGCTGGTTAACGAACTCGACGAATGTTTGTTAATTGATGGTTATGTGCCGAATTACATTGAGGGGGGGAAGGAAAATTGCCACACACATATATTATAGATAAGTTTTTTTTTAATTGTAGGTTCCTATAGTATGTACGATATTTGCAGATTTTGATACATTATTATTAATTTTTTCCATGGATATATACGCAATAGCTTGCGTCACTCAAACAAAATAAAATAAAATAAATTCCCTAAATATTCAACAGTTTTTCATGGGTCCGACCACAGTAGCTTCATTCATTCGGAATTCGTTAAAAGTTGTATTCTATTAGAATAAATAAACACTTAAGGTAACTCTATTTTATGGCACAAAATACTTACATTTTAAAATTAGTGTGATATAGGGGAGACCTCCAGGCATCTACGGGTATCATTTGTGTTTTGAGTTTTCTTAACTTTTCAATTAATAATACCAGCAATACTATTAACCTTACATTTACGTCCATAATTTTATGGAGGAGAACACGAGTGTATTATTTATTTTAAATATAGTATTTAAATTGTTTTTTTCGTTTATAGCTGCAACCCTCTAACGACCCTATGTACAGAAGCAGTTGTATTGATGTTCTGTTCAAGACATAGTTCTTTGAATCGAAAATAAACTAACTAATTAATATATTCTTAATTATCAATATAATAGACATTAGTAGTATAAGATAGACCTATTTTCATTTTTACGAGACTGTATTTAGGTCCTAGTATAAATTTATAAAAATAAATTTTCTCTCGTTTATAGAAGTAGATGTTGAGTAAAAAGGAACCATGTCTTCTTTACACTAAAATCTGTTACATATTATTATAATAGTAGATGAAAATATAACAACTTTTAGTGACTTACAAATAAACAATGTTTCTTTTGTATAACTCTAAAGAAAATTAAATAAAAAACTATGTTAACATTCTCAACAGCATATTCATATTGATTTTTAAAAGAAAAAATATTATTTGAAAATAGGATGTTTTACACATATAATTTTAATAAAATAGAAATGTATCAATAATTTTCTCTAAAATTTAATTTGTAATGTTCTTACCCCCGTTCTAGCATTGATCACTAAAGAGGTGGAAACATGTTGGTATAACAGCTCTTTATATCCATGGGTACATTAAAGCACACTTGATTTCAAACATGAATAAACATTATCAGATTAGATCTTTGTATTCCGTCTCAAAACTAATTTTTACCAGTGTTTAGATGCAACTAAAACACTTATAGCATGTACTAGGTTCATAGATTCCTAATAGAAAATGCATACATTAAAATAAAGAAAACTACTGAGATATCAAGGTATATGTAGGTAGTAAGTTCTAACTTCCCAAAATGACTGAAGAAAAGAGTGCTTTTGATTCGTTGTCAATTTTTCAAGTTTTAGACCCAAAAAGAGAACTGCCCACTAATGCATGGTCAACAATAATCGACTCTTAATCCACTTATGCTCTTTTTACATTTTTTTTATTTAGGGACGCTCTTTAACACCACAAGTCATCAGCGTCCTATTTGAAACGGCCGATAAATTTTGCTCAGAGGCCTCTTCTTTCAGGCTAGAGGTTCTTTTACATGCCGTAAATGTACGACAGGGGACCCAACGCTTTACTTCCCTTCCGAAGGAAGCCATACTTAGGATTTTTACGCCCGGAAAAATCCATCGGTCCTGGCCAGGATTGAACCCGTGCTCTTGGGTTTAGGAGGCAAATATGGTTACCACTACACCGCCAGGACCGACTTTTAAAGTTCAATATTACAGAATAGGGTTATACACAGACAGCGAATGAAATAATTTTTTATAGCCATGTCTCTGTTGAGAATCTCATTCACAATTTTGCTATAATGTATTGTTCTCCATAGCTTGTCTGTACATGCCACATTATAATAACCCTAAGGGCTGTTGGTGCTCCTTAAGGACTACATCACACTAGAATTACGCATTACGGCGGGACTCCATGATACGCAAATGATTATAGCGGGTTTTAACTTATATTTTTTCTCTGTGGTATACAATATAATTTTGAATTATTACTTAAACTAAGGAAAAACCGTGGAAGTTACCATAACACAAATTACAAGTATTCAACATGGGATCCATTTGTGACAGGATCCAGCCGGTAGTCTATTTCTTTTCACACTGATGTTAGCATGTCCGTCTCAGCTCAGGTAGGTCTGCAGATAGTGGTGGGACGTAAACACGATTTTTATGCACTCTCACAAGAAGAATTCACAGAGCGTCAGATCTGGGGACCTCGGAAGTCAACGGAGAAATGCCAAGGTGTCCGGACCATGACAACCGATATAGCAATGGGGAAATTTTGCCTTTTTATAGGGGTCTCTAACAACTGCAGACGACATGATCTCTGTTGGAGATATTTTCTTAACACCTTCCGCACTGTCATTGTTGGAATTGTTAGTTCTCGAGTCGCACGCCTCTACACATTCTCATCTGACACACGCGGTCGTCCGGAGCTCTTTCCTTTACAGAGACATCCCGTCGTTTCGATTTGATTGTATCACACGCGAATGTTGTTACCAGAAGGGGCGTTAAGACCAAATCTTCGCCTGTACGCCCTCTAGACCGGATTATGTTTCGCGATTTCCAAGACATAAAAAGATTTTTGCACCCGAGTTGTCTTAATTTGTTTATTTCGTTACCATGACTACAAAACAAAATCTGCGCATGTAGAATTAAAACTTATAAAGCTTTCTTCCATTTCATTTATGATTGAAAACTATATTTTATGCCACAGAGAAAAAATATAAGTTAAAACCCGCTATAATCATTTTTGTACACTCTTTATTATGTATAATTTTAATTTGCGTTCTCCATCATTCAGGACGAATAAAATTACACATTAACTACTGGACCATCGAAATTTTTCTTTTCCTAGCCATACAAGAGGTATACACAGTTATTTGACAAAATTAGGTGACTAATATCTGTTAAAACTACAATGATTTTTTGAGGACATTATATGCACCTATATGTAATCGTTAAACATTGGATTTTTAGGCAAATTCCCATATAGTTCCTTTAAGAAAATGTACAAAATAATTGCAGATGTTTGCAATTTACGGAAAACGTCTAAAACTACCTAAAATGGGGATCAATGTTTATTTTTGTCTTTTTGTACCCAAAACTGCCTAAACAAGTAATTTTAAAAAAAGCACTAGTTAATAATTGTTTATATTAAGCAAATTATCAATTTGCTCTCTTCCAGCAAATACAGACAAAGAAAACGAATTAGTTTAGTTGTCCATGGTTTTTAACTACAAAGCACTGAGAGATTTTTTTTTTTTTTTAATGATTTATTTATGGACGGTCTTTAACATCTCAGGTCATCAGCGTCCCATTCAACTCGGGGCGTGAAACGGCCGACAAATTTTGCTCAGAGGCCTCTCTTTTAGGCTTGAGGTTCTTTTTTCGTGCCGTAAATGTATGACACGGGACCCACGGCTTTATTTCCCTTTCGAAGGAAGCCATACTTAGGACTTTTACGTCCCGAAAAAATCTATCGGTCCTGGCCGGGTTCGAATCCGCGATATTGGGTTTAGGAGGCAAGTATGGTAACCACTACACCACCAGGACCGACCCACTGAGAGTGAAGAGGTTAGATGAATTCAAAAATTGCGCATAGTAAGCAAAAGTCACGTCTTTTGTTACATTATCTCCATATGCCTGCTTAAAACTGTTCGAAATTATGTAAGCATGTTTTTTGTTTTGAACTATGTTTCAAAATAAGCGCGTCTCTTCACCACTTTCGCTACCTGTATCTTTTTACAACAGAAAAATAAAAGTAACATGTGCAATTCATGTTATGCCCGTTCTAGCAAATTTGTTTTGTTTTAAGTACTTCTATATTGTATGCACAACAATATGCGACGACATAATTGTAGCGACGAAAGATTGCTTCCCCCTTTGTCGGTAAATTTGCTGAATGAGCGTCCCAGCTAAACATATTCAAATTCATTCATTATGTCAGTTAAGGGATTTGGCCCATATAGGATTTGCGTGACCTCTATTCCGCTGCGTATTCTCACAGTGTATGTACTGTGCATCACATGGTTCCTAAAGCTCACGAAAAGAATCTCGGAAAAGAACGCGTTTCTGACAGTGTCTTTCCCTATTAAATTAAAGATTAAAAATAGGTTTTATAGTAAGCACAGGGACACATTAAGTTTCACAGGATATTTATCCATTTTATAATGTAAGAAGCCCTAAGACTTGCTCATAACGATTCCTGATATGTACAATTATGCCTATTGTTCTTTTTCAGGTGATTCCGTAGCTCAGAAACCCAACCTGACAACCCGGAAGAACGCCTAAGCTGGGAGTGAAGACAATTTCGGTGCAGTCTGTATTGCAGCATGCAACTGGCTCTCTCAAGGTAAGGCATGGTAACTACATTGCGTAACGAGAGAAATAGCTTAATTCTTTTTTTGCTTGCACGCGCATGCACAGAGAGAGACTCTTTGTCCGGCCGCGCCTTCCTCCACATCCAAACCTTCCGCTGCATGGTCACGTTCCTGAAAACCGACTGCGTGCGTGCTTTACAGCAGTGACGTCATCAAAATTTGGCAAAACTGAGGGGCAGATTATGTGTAGCCTTTTAAGTGGGACCATCCCCGAACTTTAGTGTTCATATATATTAAACAAATGACTGCACGGATTCGAAATACCATGTCCTGTTTTCTTTTGGACGCTGAAATATAAGGAAACAATAAACTTGTAGTACTAGGAAAACACATAACGAGCGAATACGTTATACGCTTCCAGGATTAATTGTAGTTTATAAGAAAAGCCTTACTTCAACGTAAAATAAAATTGAGGAAAATTTTTGTCAAAAGTCTACATCCCCAAGAAAAAGTATTTATGGAAAAAAAAAACAACTACACGGCCATCGTTGTGTCAGCGATTGATAACATTTTCAAATATCCTTTTTCTCCTTGTGTACAGTCAGAAAGAAAATATTTCCAGTGTTGCTATGCGATGTTTAATTGTTTAGTAGCAACATACGTTACGAAATGTATAATAAAGTAGTTTGATGGGTGCGAGTCGAGGCTGAATCGATTGTCAGCAACAATAAATGACACATATTGTCCTAAATTCATGGACTGTTATCTCTGAAGTCAGGATTTTGCTTGTGCAACCGCAACTAGCTTCCGCCATGTTTCTTCGGAGAGTAATCACTCCCAACCTTGCCCTCCTTAACCTCACATTTACACAGCTAAGAAAGTGCCGGAGAGGGAGAAAGGACGTTTGACATGAGATTCCTTCCAGCTTTCTCTGCATCATATGATGATTATCCCTGTAGCATTAACCAGTACCTCCACGCATACTTTTTATTTCAATTTAGGATAACCGCAGTCTGTCAGATCGACATTTCTGATGGAAGTGACTTCAATTTGTACATTTGAAGCCCATCTTTAAGAAAAGCCCTGTGTCAAAGACTGGCTGTCATATCCTGGGAATTTAAGTCAGTTATATGATATTGATTTCTGAGAGTAAAAGAAATATTTAACTCAATACGATTAGGAAAAGTACCAAAATGCAAGACTTTCTCTTGTTAATTTTTAAATCATATTAAATAAATTTGCATCTCATACATAAATATTAAACGAAATAATATTGAATGTAATGTAAAACAGCAACACGATAAAGAGTAGTCAAATTTCCTTTATTTCAATCTGTTTGTACACATATTATTAAATGTTTAACGAAAAATACGAGATGCTATCCGGAATATTCGGAACTGGTGCTGCCTTTTGGTCAAAAACTTACTTTGAGACTAATGACTGCCGTCACCCTCGAAATAGTTCCCTTCCACACATATACACCGGTCCCAGCGATTCTGCCATGTTCCAAGTGCATCTTCGAAGTCATGTTTTTGAGGGTGTTTAGCACAGAGAGTGTTTTTTCTTGAATCCTCTCAATTTTGTCGACCCGACGTCGTTTCAACTTGATTTTCAGTTTGGGGAATAGAGCGAAGTCGCAGGGTGCCAAATCTTAGTTAATGTGTTTTTAAGGTTCTTGCCACCAAAATTTTTCTTTACATTCTCTCTTAGAATAATTTCTTTTGACACAATATTCTTTCTTTTCTAGTCGGTCCTGGTGGTGTAGTGGTACCCATACTTACCTCCTAAACCTAAGATCGCGGGTTCGATTCCGGCCAGGGCGGATGGATTTTTTCGGGCGTAAAAATCCTAAGTATGGCTTCCTTCGGAAGGGAAGTAAAGCCATGGGTCCCGTGTCGCACATTTACGGCACGATAAAGAACTTCAAGCCTGAAAGAAGCCTCTGAGCACGTCCTGAATTGAATGGGACGCTGATGACCTGAGATTTAAAGAGCGTCCGTAAATAAACCAAATAAAAAAAAACTTTCTTTCTTCTCTCTCTCTCCTGATGAGAGCGTGATGTCAAACAATATAAACAAATGAATCAACATAAAGGATCAAATGGACTGATAAAATGACTCTAGAGCAACTGTAAGATAACGTCGTCCCAAACTGGATTGTTAAATATCGATAAATACATAACAAAGTATTTAAATTATCATTATGACTGAGAAAAAAATAATACCCATTTGGCATAAATTACAATGATCCGCTCTGTACATTAACAAGCCCTAAAGAGTGGACATAACCAAATTCAAGGTATGGCGACGTATGGCAAACAGCTGTCCCTCCATCTTGTTTTTATATGACGTCACTTGTACCAGTGTTGCATTTCTTTCGTGGAACATAAAGTTACAAGACCACACTTTACAAGGACACTTGTATGTATTAGACCATACTTTTGTGGAACAGGGCCCAACATACCTCATGAAAACCTTTCTTGCATGAAAGATTCAAAATGCTATCTTTGTTATGTCTGGTTTAGTTGTAATCGCAAGATTCATCGCCAGTGTTGTGTTCCATCTGAATGAAGATTATATTAATGCATGATGTATATTAGCTAGCTATTAATGCACTGTGAGTTGTTGTGAAAGGTATACTATTTTTACATAAGACTTTTTCGACCCAAATCCACATAACATGTAAGGAATGTCTCCTGAAAATGTGGCCGTACCTAATTTTACACCCGGTATGTAATAGAAGAGATGATTTTAAAATGGTCATCACTTGAAAGAAATTAAACTACATATGAGTTCTGATATTCTCGACACATTTATAAAGAAAGGAGGGTCGGGAATTGAGTTTGTAGCTTACACAAATTCTTTGTGCTTGATACCTGCAATTTAGAAGTTGATGAATGAGATACCTGTTTCTTGGGACCACTTAAAAACCTGCTACTAGTGAAAATATAAAACTTGTTTTATTAACAAAGTAACGGACTCCTGTACAAATGACAGTAGTATGTCTTAGCTGCAAATTTCTTTCAAAATTACCTACCAGTGGATTAAAGCGTGCTGAATTATTGCATTTTGAAGTATATATTGTCGAACGTGCTCTTATATTGCATTGATTTCAGCATGATTTCACTTTTCATCTCCGCTTACAAAACTACCTGACCAATAATACAAGACTTTTGGTTACCATCATTACCACGTGATTTGTTAAACTGTTTAATGGTATAATCTGAAGTAAATTATTTTAATTCGAGCGATCTTCATCGTTCGTCAGCGTCATGTTTTGAAGTGATAGAATTAAATTAAATCTCACTTAAATTTCCTTCCTCGAAGGTACATCGAGTTTTGTGAAGAGGAAATAGTCAGTGGTAGTTAGATCTGGGCTGTAGGGTGGATGGTCGATCTCCTTGAAGCCACATTTCTTCACGGCTTCCTTTGCAACAAGAGCTGTGTGCACAGGCGCGTTGGGAAGAAGGCGCACATCACCACTCAGTTTTCCTTGCCTTTTCTCTTTGATGCAAGCACGTAGTCTGTGCAATAGTCCAGCATAGCACTCCCCATTTACTGTGGTGTTCCTCTTCTTGAAGTCAATGAAGAGTATTCTTTCACAGTCCAAAAGATTGTGACCACGATCTTCTTGGTTAACTGAGTGACCTTGGTCTATAGAGGCGGTGCTTCGCCAGATTTACGCCATTCCACTGATTCTCTTTTGGACAAGGATTATAATAAAGGACAATAGTTTCATATCCTGTAACAATGGTTTGCAGAACTTCTCTCTCGTAGCTACGGCAGAACTCCAAAAATGCCTGACAACAGATGATCGCTGCAACTTTTGAATTGAGGAAAGAAGTCTAGGCACCCATCTTGCACTAACTTTATTCATGTTTAAATGTTCATGAATAATTCGAAGGACGTTGTTTTAGAAAGGCTCAACCTTGCTGCTATTTCTGTTAATTTCAGCCGCCGGTCTTCCATAATTTCTCCTTCCACAAGAGCGATGTTTTCAGGAGTGAACACTTCCAAGGGCCGACCTGCACCCTCTTCGTCTTCAATGCTTTCTCGACCTATTCGAAAAATTTTGGCTTATTCTTTTACGGTAGAATATGAGGGGGATGCTTCCCCATATACACCGTCCAATCGCTGTTTTCATTTTAAACATGTCACAGTCTTTAACATGTAAACTTCTTTATGCAACTATATCTGAACAACTGAAAACAGTTACAGCCACATTTATTTACTTAACAGATAAGTTATGACACCGGATAAGGTTTTTGTGAAGGCGATAATCCTTATCGGCAAGGCCGGAAATTTGTGGACCTACCCTCATAGGTAAATTACAACATTTGCTAGTGCCGCACTGAACATTTGCAATGTTCATTGCTAGCTTTCGGAATACTCCTCAACTCTACGGTGAAAATTTATCTATAAGGGGTGCATGGAATTCTAATAGAAAAAGTATAAATATTCATGCCGTATAATGGCACGAGAGACATCCATTTAAATATAAAACAGGAAAGGAATTTTCTGCCTGTAACGAAAACATATTAGGAAGGCGAAGTAGTTCTAGTTTGCTTCCCTTATATGGTCCACTGCTTTTTCTTTGTCCCGTTGGGTACATTTTTTCTGTTGAATGTTTTCGAAGAGAACGAAAAGTTTGTCATAATTCCTAATGTGAAAGAGAGAGAGGGAGAGGAGCATTTTCTGGGAATCCCCTTGGGTAAAGCTACTTCCTGAACACGAACCAGTGGAATTTTCGGTCTGCAGTGACTCCTATACTTGTATTACATAACTGACATTTCGTCATAGCCACTTCTCCGCCCCTGGAACCAACAAAGAAATGACCTTCCTTTGAGAACCAGCGCGTGCAAGCAATTACCATATAATCTGTTTTGATAAGTAATTATTTCAAACCTATACCTAATAATTTTCGCGATCCTTCAGCCTGCCCCTATCTACCTTACCTGACACTGTGCCTTTTATTACAGATAACATAGCAGTTCAACTCGATTCCAAAACGATTTTAATGCAGTAAACTTTCAACTCAAGACATTTTCTGTATTTTTTTTTTAAATACACAATTATTTTAAACACGCCACTAAAAACGGGCTTGGATTTTAAAGAAAAATTGCATAAATGCAGTTTTGTGAAAGTGCTGTGTTTTTGTAACTAATCAATACAACGTCATAGCAGCCCCCCCACTCCTGTTTCAGCATTAGTTCATTCTTCTACTTTAGTTAGGGCGGGTGTATATTTGTTAATTAGATATTTTATTAATAATTTCTGTTTTGGCTACATTTATATCTGGGTTGGGCTCGAATTTTCAGTTTGATTTTAAAAGGATCATTGCTTTGTCTAATTTAAGTCAGTTAGGATAAATAACTGAAGAATAGAAAGTTAGTAAAATGGGTGTATGAACGTCTGGCTAAATGTTGGTAACATCAGGACAAAATGGTTTTTCCTCGTCTTCTTAATTTCCCCCAAGGTGAATTCGGATAGAATTGTGCATTTGTGAAGAAAGGTTTTCGAAATATTAAATTTAAAATATCTATGATTTTTTCAGATAATGCGATAATTGGAACAAGTTCGAATGCTATAAAATCCATTGGGGTAATTAAATATGTTCATCCTAAGGATCTCTTTTGACCAAAATGAGAACTGGAGTATGCAGATAATATGTTGGTTGTTAACTTCTTTTAACATATTTTAAACACTTAAGAAATAACATTAGATCCGGCAGCTACAATCGCACGGCAGCCAGGAGTCACAGCTGTAACACCCGATAAAGTGGATTTAATATCCGCGTTAACCTATTCAAGTTTTTGCAATTATAATGAAAATAAACACATTTCTTAGGAAAGAAGATGTGTTAAATGTTATCCAGCATAGAAACATGCATCACAAAAGCAAGGGGAAGCAATAGGCAAAAACACTTGCTTTCTAAACCCAAGATCGCGGGGTCGATTCCGGACAGGATCGATGGATTTTTTTTCGGACGTAAAAATTCTAAGTATGTCTTCCTTCGGAAGGGAAGTAAAGCCGTGTGACCCGTGCCGTACATTTACGGCACAATAAAGAACCTCAAGCCTGAAAGAAGAGACCTCTAAGCAAAATTTGTCGGCTGTTTCACGCTCTGAATTGAATGGGATGGCCTGAGATGTTAAAGTCTCCGTAAATAAAACAAATAATAAAATGAATAGATAATAGAAGAAACTTTGAATCATCAACTCTACCTAGATGCAATAACATTAACATTTTATTGTTGAATTACGCAATCTCTATGTGGTTCACTTTTTTAATGGTTTACAGCAAAAGAAATGAAAGGTGCATTATTTTTACCGACTATCAAAGACTACCCGCCGTATCAAAGGTTTCGCCCACACACAATCATGTGCAGTAATTGCCCATGTCGGCTCGAAAGAGTGTCAAAGTTTGGTCGTAAGCGGAACTTAGAAAATTTATTCTGTGGGACGTTCATAGCTACAAGGTCTCTACATATGTCCATATGAAATTACCTGTGTTTGAATGAATGGTGTTTAACGCCCGTTTTCACTACTGAGGCACCAAAGGTGGTGAACACTGATGATACATGAGATGAAATGATAAATTGGGAAAGGATTTTTTTAAGGAAGGAAACGTTCCAGGCCTAACTTTAGGGTACCTCCCCAGCATTGGCCATTTATGAGGACTGAGGAAAATTTGGAAAAAACCTTACTCAAGGAGGACGGTTCTGCGGGATTCAAACCCCAGACCTCCCGCTCACGAGTCCGCACCTTAACGACCTTGGCCACCCGTGGCGGTTACCTGTGTTTGGTGAAGAAGCGGGGTGAGCTTTTGATTTGATGTGGTTTATTTACGGACGCTCTTTAACATCTCAGGCCATCAGCGTCCCATTCAATTCAGGGCGTGAAACGGCCGACAAATTTTGTTCAGAGATCTCTTCTTTCAGGCTTGAGGTTCTTTTACGTGCCGTAAATGTACGACATGGGACCCACGGCTTTACTTCCCTTCCGAAGGAAACCATACTTTGGATTTTTACGCCCAAAAAAATCCATCGATCCTGGCCGGGTTTGAACCGCGATCTTGGGTTTAGGAAGACCACCAGGCTACACACGCGGGGTGTGCGAATAAGGCACACTGCTCTCTGCAGCTTTTGTTTTATGACCTGCGCTATTAGGTAACATGCTAATTGCAGTGAACGTTTTTTCATGCCCTGCGGCAGAAAAGAATAACTATGATTATTTTGTAATGTTCTTTGTATCGTTGTTACTTTTTTATGTTTTATTTTGTTATTTGTGAAACTTAAACAAAATATATTTGCCCATCATAGTTTAATTCGGAACATACTGAACCAAATGTTGAGTCAATGTGGTTTCTTTTGTTTGTAATACACACTTTATTCACAACATTATATTGATTTAGATAAAAAAACAAATTAGCATCACTAGAAAAAATGCACTATTCCCTCAATGCCTATATCACATTGTTCTACCCGTGCGTCTTCTCACACCCTAACCCTCTCAACATGCGTATCGGAACATCTAAGGGCTTACTAGGGCATAATCTTTGGTTTTCCTACCACCTTCTCAACCGATCAATAAAACAATAACTTTCCAGAGATTTCTTCATTCCCACAATCAAGGATATTTGAAGCAAATCTACCGTTTGATATTCAAAACTTACGTTGCTACACGAAAAACCGAAAAACATATATTTATAACGAACTTTGCGCCCACCACTCCGTCATGTGCGTTCACCATGTCGCCTGAAACCAGTGGAAAGGCAGTCAAGAAGGCCAAATTGGCATTCTACAGCCTTAAAATAGACCACAATAGATGGTATAAGCATTTTAGATTCAATAAAAACCTTACGAAACGTTCACTTTTAAAACTTGAAGATATTTAACTAGTTTTCATTTGTCCCTGTAGGGGAAAAAAACAGGCAGTTAGCCTAAAATTAAAGACCTATTTTTAAAAAAATGTTGTTGTCCATATCTTTCATACATCAACCCCAATATCTTCCAAGTGTCTTCCATGTGCATATTTTCTCCAGCGTTAAACTTAATTTTATCATCAAAATATCGCCACGAGTGGCCTAAGTAATCTCTTGGAACTGAAATGCTTCCTTCTTTATAAAAAGCATTTCCAATGTATCATTTCGTCTTCTGTATCACCAATGGCCACCATTTGTGTTGCTCAGGAATGAAAACAAATATTAATAAATTTTGTATTGAAGGCTATAGATAAAGTTTCTGAATGCAATAGATTAAACACCCCAATGCTTTCTGAGGGGAAAAAGTCCGTTACGCAGGAGCTACTAAACTAAACCAATTCCTCACAGAGTTGAATTAACTTTTAGTAAAAATGAATATAAAAACCAAATTAGGTCTTATTAATTAATGATATAAAACAAGTTATACCATTGCTCTATGGTATTTGAGGAACAAAATTAGAATTCTTGCAAACTATAAGTATCACAAAAGATAAATTCCATTTTTAGGATCATTATTATTATTATTATTATTATTATTATTAATGAGGTTAAATCACAAAAATTAAAGATATACTATTAACCAAATGAAATATATGACCATTGATAAACAAAGCTAAACTGTGCGAGTATTTTTAAATATTTATCTTTACATTCACTAAAATAGAGAGAAACAACAGAAAGTTTCAAGTTACATTCTGTATTTAAAATGATGCTCATATGTTTCAATAAAACAAAAACATGTTACTATTCACAAACAACTATATTGTACAAAGCAAATAAAAACAATGGAAATTTACTTCGATTTTTATTGGCTTTATTGACTTTAAAATTTAATTGTAGTAAAAACATGTAACATAAACGTTTTCTGAAGGTTTTTACAGAACGCTCTTACATACAATTATAATTCTCATACACATATTAGATTAGTGTTTAAAATTTGCTATCTTCACAACGATGCTGTTGTTAAATATAAAACATATGCATCGTTATTAATACAGTTTATATGCTGAATTAAATTTTCCTGTTACTTTAAAACAATAGAGAAAAGAAAACGCAAGAGCGCTTTTGAAATTTCGGTTTTCAATTATATCTGTACTTCAAATGGTTCCATTTCCCTAATTTTCGGCAACTATTTTCCTTATTTTATTAAAATGGTATATACCGAATTTTATTGTGAAGAAAGGGTAAATTTTAAATTGTAAGTTTCAAGTAGGCCCCCCCTCCTAATGGTCTATTTCCCCTGATTTTCAGAAACTATATTCTTTATTTTATTTAAATGGTATATACAGATTTTCATTGTGAAATAATAAATATTAATGCCGCTAGAGCGTTTTTTAAATTTTGGGTTTCATATAAACAATTTTCCTAATAGTTCCATTTCACTGATTTTCCGAAACTGTTTTTCTTATTTAAAAAAAAAATAAAATTGCCCCCGCTAGAGCGATTTAAAATTTTGCTATAACCCCTAATTTTTTCAAGTATAGTTCCATATCAAATGGCCCGATTGCCATGATTTTCGAAAAATACATTTATCTATTTATCTTAAAGAAATCTAAATAGTTACATTTCGTTGAGGAAAAATTTTCGGCAGCTTGAGTAATTTTTCAATTTTTCCTTTAGATTAACCTCCACTACAATGTTCCAGTTTTGCTGGCTAACGGACTGGACGAATCGTTTATTAGTAGATGGTAATATGCCAAATTTCGTTAAGAAAAAAAAATTGCGATCGCTAGATAGAGAAATCACACTCACACACACACACGCGCGCGCGCGCGCCGAGGGTGCCAAAATGTATATGCACTTCCAGAGTAGATATTTATTTAATATATTTCAAAGTTGGACCGAAAAACAACAGTAATGTGTAGTATGATGTTCTGTAAACAGATGTGACTCATATTATGTTATGCTAGCGTTGCTACAACCAAAATAAAGCCAAGATTATCGTTTGAATAGCGGAAAGCAGTTTTGAAGTGTATTGGAAAACCCAGAGTGTTGTTGAAGTTCAAAGGCAATGGAGACGTGTGTACAGAACAGAACGCCAACGCGAGTAACAACTGCATGCATTCGAGACAAATTTGAGACTCATGGTACCGTATGCGATGTTCACAAGGGCAGATCTGGGAGACCTCGCACAGCAATAAGCCCCGCGTCCTCGGCTATGGTTTTGGAACATTTTGAACACTCCCCGCAGAAATCTACAAAGCAATGTGCACATGAGACTGGGATTAGCAGAACCAGCGTACGTCAAATTATTAAAATAATAAAGTTGTAACTGTAAAAGTATAAGATGATTAGTGCTTACCATTTTCTGTTTGTGTGAATTTGTTATGTTAACACAGTGTTTTCTTTGCTTGAAGTGTGCATACATTTTTGGCACCGCCTGTATAAGTGTGCAATTTTTTTTAGATTTTTTTTACTGTAGGTGCCTAGTAGGTACGATCTATGTAGCTTTGGACAGATTATGATACAAAATATTTCAATGGGTACAACATTCACTTCGGAATTCGCCTGAAATGAAATTAAGCTTCGAATTTTAGCATTTTGCTGCTAAGAGAAATATAGAAATATATTTCTTAATTTAAAACATTTCCTTTAAATTAGGTACACAATAAATTCAAAGACGTTTGCCACAAATACCGTATAAGATCCGGAAAAATGGTCGAAGCCACATGCTTTGTGGCGGAAACTTTTGCGTATTTCCCTCATGCGGTTTCTTCAGATCTCGATAATGTTGGACGGAGGATGAATGTGGTCATATACTCATATCTAATTTGGGAGGACCTTTTGCAGGATGTTTCATCCCACCTAAATGGATCTTATCCGTTGGGGACTTCACAGTCGCTCCCGCAAAGTGGCAGGAAAGGATTGGTCTACAGAATGACGCTGTGTGTATTTCCTTCCTTGTTTATCCAAATGCTTGCTCGAAACATACAGCTGGGCAGCATAAGAACATTTTGAAATGCTTTGCTAAGATTTTATCTCTAAAACTAGTAAAATATTTGCGCAGGTTAACCTGCTGTACGTTATTATTATGCTAAAGATTCCATGCAGCACAAATATAATTCGCATAACATAAAACAAAACACTGTCTGAAACATTCGAGCCTGGGGACGGGATATTAGACAACAAACCTTACATAACTGTTGTGGAAAGAATTTTAGCGAATTCCAAAGGAATGTAAGGATATTTTAATAATCTGTCCAAATTTCCATCTATCGTACCTACTAGGCACCTACAATGAAAGAAAAAATAATAATAAAAATTACATATTGGGACCATTGGGGTGGAAATTAACCTAGCGAAAATTTCATACAAAAAATTAAAATCGCTCCAGCCACCGCAATTTTGTGTTTTTCTCAACGAAACTCGGCATATCTCCCTAAAATAAATTTATAAAAGTAATTTCCAAAAATCATGAAATTCGGGCTCTTAAGAATGGGGGTATATATGAAAAATGAGCGGGGGTTAAAACAAAATTTTAAAATTGCTCTAGCGGCTGCAAGTTAATTTTTTATTATAGGAAGGGGGAGCTTGCCTGAGACCCAAAATTTAAAAAAAAATCTACTCGCATTAATATATTTTTTTTCATAATGAAACTCCGTATATACCACTGAAATAAAACTAGAAAAATAGTTTCTAGAAATCACAAAAATCAGGCCATTAGGACTGGGGGTTTAACTGATATGCAAATTTAAAAATCGCTTTAGCAGAACCAATATTTGTTTCTTCACAATAAAATTCGGTATATACCATTTAATTAAAATAAAAAAAAAATAATTTCTGAAAGTTAGTTAGTGAAAATGTACTATTTGCAGTAGGGATATACTTGAAAATCGAAATTTAAAAAGCGCTCATGCGTTTAATTTTCTGTATATTGTTTTAAAATAAAACGAGAAATTAATTCAGCATATAAACTGTATTTATAGCGCTGCACATGTTTTATATATACAAAGTATCACCGAGAAGATAACAAATGTGAATATTAATTTCATTCTACGTTTTACTAGTTCTTTCTATACATTTTTTTATAAATGAATGAAAAGAAAGCCTTTCCACACAAGTAAGTTGTTACGAAAGGTATCGATACTTTCGTGGTCTTTGACAGTCCGGGAAAATCTGGAGCTCGCCTGCTTCAGTTAGCTGCCCAAAGCGTCGAGTGTTGTTGCTAGGAAATCTATGACGTTACATAATAAGAGTGCGGCTTGTCTATTCGAAACATCCAAGGAGCAATAATCGCCTCCAATTAATTAAAATTTATTTTTACCTCAATAAATACACGTCATAAATTAATATGATATTTCGTTTATCCTAATTCATTCTTTCTATTTATATATTCAAGAATAAATGATATTAAGAATACACTAATGTTTCCTGGACATCCTGAAAGGATCTCACAGGCCCCTGGGTATCTGCGGGCCACACTTTGAGAACCGCTGGTATAGGAAATTGTTTTTAATTATGAAAGATGGCAGATTTTAACAATAAAAAATTAGTGATTTTATTCCTCAAAAAATGTTAAAATACATGATTTGGGATTTTTTGCGTTGCAAAAAAACAAACAACCAAACAAACAAACAAAAACAAAACACACACAAAAAAAATTAAAATTAAAATACATTTCTGAGATTTTTTAAAATATTTATAGAATGATTTTTTTTCAACTAATTTGGGCATTTGGGCACCCTTCCATGTATTTCAGCTTTGCTAATTATTTCTACGAACAGCGAAGGAATTCCTGCTATACGATATCGGTTTTATCCTTAACCACTTTGCTTGATTTAAATTCAAGTGCTTTGCATTGCCAAATTGGCAGGAATAAAATATTTTTTCAATGACAACAAATATTATTGTTAAGGTAATCCTATATCACTGTTTTTCATGTCTATTGTTAGCAGATATTCCGTCTACTATAATCTCCTTATTGTCTGTACTGTTATCTCCGCTGGTTTCGACTTGAGGGCGTATTAGCTGTCTGTGTGTTGTTGTTGTTGTTTTTTGTTTGGTAGAAAAAACTATATTGGAGAACCGTATCAGCATTTCAAGCCAAAGAAAGCTTCGATTCACAGAAAAACAAATGCGGGGTTCAACGACAAGTCATTATATCAGAGAACAGATAAAGAACATGATTGAAGATGCCTTTGCAGGCCAACATTCCTGTAAACAAATTGGAACTTCCAGTCATGCAAAAGTATTTGTATAAGTAAAGGGGCTGATTTACAATTATTGTAAAAATTATTGCAAGTAATATCTCGAGAGGATTAGAAATTACCGATAAATTCACGAACGTAGTGAATCAGACCATCCAGTGATGTTTATTTAGACTATTTCATGAATAAAATAAGAATTTAAATATAATTCCTCCAAACTTGGCTTACAATATTGTAATAATTATATATATGTACTTAACATTTTCAAGCAATTTTGCGACAGAAGAATGCCGATTGACAGTAATGCCAACAGAAAAGAGCAAAATACGGGTTTAGGACTATTTTATGAATAGAATAAGAATACAAATTATATATTCCGATGGTGCCAAAAATATATACACACATTCACAGTGGATATCTATTTAATAATTTCAAAGTTGGACCGAAAAACAATAATAACGTGTAGTATGATGTTCTGTAAACAGACGTGACTCACGTTACGTTGTGCTAGTGTTGCTACAACAAAATGGAGCCAAGATTATCGTTTGAACAGCGGAAAGTAATTTTGAAGTGATGTTGGAAAACCGAGAATGTTATTGAAGTTCAAAGGCAATTGGACAATTCATTTTTGAAGGAACAATAACTGGCCAGTATACCTGAACATGATGTGCATATTTCGTGTTACCCGCCATTCATACACTCTATGGAAATGTGGACTTTTACTTCCAACAGGATGGTGCACTACCACATTACCACCGAGATGTACGTGCGTATCTTGATGAAAGAATCTTCCAAGGCACTGGATAGGACGAAGAGGTCCGATTGTGTTTCCACCGCGTTCTCCGGATCTAACTCCATTGTACTCCTGCCTATGGGGAACTCTTAAGAATGTTGTATACCGTAGAAACCCAGCTACACTGGCAGCACTTCGGGAAGAAATTGAAATGGCATGTGCTGCAATCGCTGAGGTCACTTTCGCAAACGCTACTCAATCAGTAGTTCAAAGTACTCAGAAGTGTATCGACGCCAATGGTGGGTATTTTGAGCAACTGTTGTTACTGTAAAAGTCTAAGATGATTAGTGCTCATCATTTTCTGTTTGTGTGAATTCAGTTTTGTTATGTTAACACAGTTTTTTCTTTGCTTGAAGTGTGTATACATTTTTTGGTACCCTCTGTATTTGAAATTCGGGCACAGAATATTAGTACTTGTATAAAAGTTCATAGTTTTGATTATATCTATTCTATTCAGAATCCGTGATACTGAAATGGACAAAAGTTGATTATTACAATCACTACGTTCGATTTTCTATTACCAACTGAGGAAAAAAAAAAAAGATTATATACAGTGTCTCTATTTTTCTTTGTATTCTCTGGTTTGGAATTCCTAATGATAAGATTAATTTGCGCTGTTTACGCATGACCAAAACGCTTTGAAGAACCCTCCATTTTTCGTCATGATTGTCGATTGTCCATGCTTTTGTTGCTATCAATAGCTCCCCCGCGCCTCTAGCAAAAGTGGTCAGTGATGCGTGTTCAGGAATTATATAGTGGAGGTATAGAATTGGCTATACTGATCACAAGACAAATGCACGTCGCGTGATAAAACAGATTAGATACTTTTTTTTTCCTTTCGATAATTTCACTTCCTAAAACGGCAGTGATTAGTCAAAATTCAAAACTGTGTTCCGTTTCGTTGGTCAATTTTGAGATGGCGTCATATGAGTGAAATAGTCTTTGCAGTCATAGTATCACATTTGGTGCCTGTTGATTTATGCAGTAGTAGGTTATCTTTATAGTCATAAAATTCTATATTCACATTATAAATATATTTCATGTAAGGGTCGTAGACCGTTCATGCTTAAATATAATTCACAATTAGAATGAATAAATAATATTACAAGTAAAACAATAATAATAAATAAACAATAAAATGGGAAGAATGATATTTACATATATATGAGTGGAAACATTACATGTTATTTATAATTACACTAATTATTGCGTTCCAGCTGGTTTCGACTCTTCTATATTGGCATTACCGACAATCGACATTCGTCTGTTGCTGGATGGCTTGAAAAGGTTAAGTATCCATAATACAAATGTACACTTATCACATTATTGTAAGCCAAGTTTACGGAAATTATATTTAAATTTTTATTTTATTCATGACATAGTCCTAATAAATATCACTCAAGGGTCCGAGCTTTGCAGATAATCACTCACTACGTGCATAAATTTATCGGGAATATCAGACCCTCTTGTGAAATTACTTGTTCCAAAATGATACACCGGAATAGAATTTAAGCGAATAATCAGGAGTTGCGAGACAGGCTGTATTACTGTAATTTTAATAATGGAATTATTTGTTATTGTTTTTCCCCCAAAACTAATTTAAATATTTGTATTTAAAATCATCCGAGTTTCTTATACATTAATTTTTATTCTCAAGGTCCACGAAATTGACATCGAGTGATTAATACTTTCATTATAAAAAACCAAGTAGAAAGTTAATATAGAAGTATAAATAAATGTATTTTAATAGGTTCTTATAGATAATTTTGGGGCACATATGGTGGTTATGTTGGTATTTTAATGGAAATCGCCCTTGGAATGCTAAGCAAGAACTAATTTGTATTGCATTTATTCAGGGAAACGGGAAACAACACACCAAAAGAAAAACATAATAATTTATTTTGTATTATTAATTATTTTCGGCGAATCAGAATTAATTAGAATTTGTTTAAAGAAACAAATCTATGTATTCTGCTACATTGTTAATCTTCAGCGTTTATAAATTTTAATTTATTAGTTCTCCACAAAAAGAAAAGAAAAAACACAGCAATTTTTTAGAAATATGTTTATTTTTATTACACTTTAAAAAACTGTGCACTAACTGGTTTTCCCCAACATTTATAATGTGAACTGATTCTAGCATGAGCATTATTTCTTAGTTTTTATGTTGGTTCGTTTTGTTTTACAAAATAATAACGAAACTTGATTTAAGTATTCCATTTCCATTTTTCACACAACCTTTAATCAATTCCATTTGTCTCTGTGTGCCAAATATTTTTTTCCCTGTCCCCTTACAACACCTTATGGTATATTTCACATCAACAATACGAGGTGTGATAAAAAAATAACGGCAATATTCGTTTTTCTTAAAGAATCTTTATTTATTCATCAACCTCAATACTGCCCCCTTCAAAGTATCCCCTCCGGATATAATTCACTTGTGTCAGCGCTTTTTCCAATTTTGGAAGCACTTCTGGAACTCACTTTTCAGTATGCCCTTCAGCTCCTTCAGCGATTGTGTTTTTACCTCATCAATGGTGGCAAAACTCGTCATTTCATGGTTTTCTTCAGCTTAGCGAATAGAGGGAAGTCGCCGGGGACCATTTCCGGCGAATATGGTGACTGAGTCAACATAACGATTTTGTTTTTTTTGCCAAAAAATCGCGAACAAGCAAAGACGTGTGAGCAACAATATCTGAACAAACTTTGCTACCACACGTTTCATGCCCAAAACATTAAAAAAAAAAAAAAAAAAAAAAAAATTGCTTGGCATGCTCTGATATGATCCGGCGATTTTCCAGAATCATTTTCTTCACTTCTTCGACGTTGTCGGCGGTTATTGATGTGCTAGGGCGGTTGTCATCTTCAACGTCTTCACGGCCCTCTTTGAAACGTCTGTACCACTCGTAAGCTCTTGTCTTGCTCATAGCAGATTCGTCAAAAGCCACAGTCAGCATTTCGAATTCTTTGTTGCACTTTATTCCATCTTTCAAGCAAAATTTAATACAAATTCCTTGATCCATCTTTTGGAAAGTAAAAAATCGCCTAGCACAGCAAAACACGTCTAGCCTTTTCGTCTGTCAACAATGACTTAGACGTTCAAATCAGCTGAAAACGCCAACATTGGTCATGAAACACGTGTGCCAACAAGGTATAAAAAATTGAAAATCGGATTTATGAAACTCGCGAAATAAAAAAAAAATATTTTATTATTATTTTTTGATCACACCTCGTACACAGCTGCTTATTTTAAATTTTGTTCTTGTATACTTTTCTTTCATTGTAAACAGTATTATTACAGAACTAATAGTTTGTTTAAATTTTATACCAATTCCTAATTGTATACGTTCTGTTTTTTTAAAACATTTTTATTTCACCTATAATGAAATTAATTCTAAGCTTATTATTTTGGCTATACCGTATTAGAAGATGATATCTAAATTTTTAAAATATTTTTAATTTTATAGTGACTAATAAGCCAGGCGGAACGTTCAAAGAATGAATGAACAATTTCTGGAACATGCCAACGCAGGAGAAGAATACCTATTTGGTCACATTGATCGAATTTCTACTTGCAGCCTTCAGATGTTAAGGGATAATTCATTGTACATAGATTGAGTCATTTTGTTTCGCCCTATCATTATGAATTGCTCAAGCTTAAAATGTGACAGCAGTTATTATATTTAATCTGATATTTATCCACAGCACTTACCGCCTGAAGCTCTCAGCACTCTCTCACCTATGTTTAAAACTTTGCTCTCAATTTATAATAATTCATGCTGAACAAAGGTGTGTCCAGAAGCGATATCCGTAATGGTTTTTAAGGTAGAGCAGTAATAACAAATAAGCCCCGCGTGTAACTAAAAATGTCTTTGATTTTCAAATACCCAAATACCAGGATAATCGTTTGCACGGCTTAATACAATTCCTGACAAAATCTTTAATGTTTGTTCTCCTGCAGTTTTCTTTGTTTGTTTATTTATTTGATTTCTTTCTTTAACATCTCAGGTCATCAGCGTCCCATTCAATTCAGGGCGTGATACGGCCGAAAAATTTTGCTCAAAGGCCTCTTCTTTCAGGCTTGAGGTTCTTTTTCGTGCCGTAAATGTACGACACTGGACCCACGGCTTCACTTCCCTTCCGAAGGAAACAACACTTAGGAATTTTACGTCCATACATCGGTCCTGGCCGGGTTTGAACCCGCGATCTTGGGTTTAGAAGGCGAGTATGGTTACCACTACACCACCAGGACCAACTCAGCATCAGGGCTCTACCAATTGCCAGGATAGGATTGTTCCAAATACAGTGAAATCGCCGGCAAGTATGCAGTAAAAGAAAACTGAAATTCAGTAACTTAGAGTCTGGTAATGAAAAGTGTTAGGTTGGTAAATAAAAATAACCGCTTAGAGTACATCATAGTTCTTCTTATGCGAATATGCGATAGTTTTAGGACCCAATGTTATTCTGGCACATTAGCTTTATTAATAGTGATTTTATTTCTAAGCTATTATTGTAAGAAAATTAATTTCTGTTGTCTGTGCTTTTGTTTTATGTCAAGTAGTCAGATAAGTTTTATTCAGAGTGGAAATAATTAAATTGACAAACTGTGAGGGTTTCCAGGGGACATTAAAAATTGCTACATTTCCTTCTGAGGTTTATTCAAAATGGTCAAGGAGTTCTTCATATGTAATTATTAACAACCCCAAGTCCGCAATTTGTTGTACTCTTGAGCCACTGGAGTACTTGTTTACTAACATATGGAGCGATACCTGCGCCCTGATCCACAAAAGTATGGTCTAATACATGCAAGTGTATTAGTGCAGGTTCTTGTAACTGTCTGTTCCACGAAAGAACGGCAACACTGGTAAAGTATTAAGTAAAATAAAAACACATTAAGTGACGTCATATAAGAGCAAGATGGAGGAGCAGCTGCCTTCATACCTTGAATTAGGTTATGTCCATTCCTTAGGGTTTTTTTAATGTACAGAGAGCATCATTTCATTCCTACTAAATGGGTGTTGTATTTATTTCTCAGTTACAATGATATTTAAGTATAATAATCCACTTACAGGAACGATGGTCCCTTACAACTGCATTTAGGAGTATCACTTTCAGTCGCCGAGAGATGGCAGAAGAATCGAGCTTCCCGATTGCTCTCTTGTCATTTATTTTATTAGCTCATTTGATAATTTATAGTTATTACTTTGTTTATACTGCTTGACAATCACGTTCTCATTGTAAGAAAAAAAAAACTGGGAACATTGTGCCAAAGATTATTTTAAAACAGATTGAAGAAAGTAATAGTTCCGAAATTATTTTCGTGGCAAGTAGCAAAAACCTTAAAAATATTTTAACTAATTTTCGATGTAGAAATCGCTCTTATCCTTCCAATAAAATTCGTTCCACAATTACTTTTTATTACCGAAAAAAATAAATAATTGAAACACTTTAACAATATATATATATATATATATATATATATATATATATAGCACTACCAAATAAAAGGGCAAAGTAAGTAAATTTCTAGATGTAAGAAAGATGCTAGTCTGCTATATGCATTTGAAACAGGAAACGCCAATATCAACATTGCACTTAACCCAACTTTATCATCGAACACAAATTTTTATTTTTACTTTATACATTTTCCTATTCATCATTACCATCACTTTCGCTAATACTTAGAACATTTGAGTCAACTGGTTCCCAAAATCATTAAAAAGATAATAAATTTTGTGCTAGTATTGGAAGTTACCAGTGTTCCTATACATGTAGAGAAATTTATGCAAACTACCAGTGTATGGACTAACTCTAATACTTCTGTGGAACAGAACAAGGAAAAATCACTTTTACATTTGTAAGTATGGAGTTGTAAAGTACAAGTGTAGCAGAAATCTTTGTGGAACAGAATTTTACTAATAACTACAAGTCCATACACTTGTAGTGTATTAGACCATACATTTGTGTAACAGAGCCCTGGAGTTGGCTGACGGGCGAGATGCACGATATCTTTAAAAGCAAAGATACTCAAATCGCCATCCTCCGCATCATTCGACGTTTGCTGCAGTGCGTTAACATCTGCGTGAGAATAAAATGCCCTGTTGCAAAATCGCTGCATTAACATTCGTGCAAGCGATTGCGGATAACATGGAAAAGATCTACACCACTCTCTGTGAACGTCTTTTCATCAGCACTTGCAGGTAACGCGCGCAGAACCTGCAACGGCCGAGTACAATTTTCCCAATAGTAATGGGAACAGTGTCAAATACATTTGATATTCCCGTACTCTGTAGTGTTAAAACAAAGACATCAAGTGGCAAGGATAGTTGTAGAAGCAGGAAAGTCTTAAAACGCTTTTCCAAATAAATTATTACATAGCCCATGGCTTGACAGTATAACCTTTGTGTAGAGGTCAACGAAACCTTATGTAAAATGAAGTGATACACTTTTGTAAATCTGTTAAGCAATAAATGATTTAAGTTACTTAAGATGTGGTATCCCGGAAAAGAGTGATTTACAGGAAAATGTGGCATTTGAAACCGTTCCTAGGACCCTTCCCTCGGTCCTGGTGGTGTAATGTTTACCATACTTGCCTCCTAAAGCCAAGATCGTGGGTTCAAACCCGGCCAGGACCGATGAATTTTTTCGGGCGTAAAATCCTAAGTATGGCTTCCTTCGGAAGGGAAGTAAAACCGTGGGTCACATGTCCTACATTTGCGGCACGAAAAAGAACCTCAAGTCTGAAAGAGAGGCCTCTGAGCAAAATTTGTCGGCCGTTTCACGCCCTGAATTGAATGGGACGCTGATGACCTGAGATGTGAAAGAGCGTCCTAAATGAAACAAATCAACAACAACGATCCATCCCAACAAAATTAATTATCATGTATATTTATGCAGCCCTAATCATCTACCTTCGCACTGTAATTAATAATGTAATATTGCATATGTTTGTGTCATATGCTTTATTTACAACATGGGAATTTTAAATAGAAACTTCTTTTGGTGTCTTCTCCAGCAGTAGCTGGACATACAACATCTAAAATTTTTTTCAAAACTTTTATGACGATCGTGCGCGTGGCCTCATTCTCGAGTTTTAAAGGGAAAAATTTTGCAGGGAAATAACCTTACTGAAGGACTTTAAACTGTTCAGGGAGGGAAAGCCTTGAACTATACTGGATCTTTAAATGTTCCAGTGATAATATACGAATGAAGTGTGAGGTAGGTAAAATTGAACCAGCCAATGAAAAAAGTGTATTTATACTTTTAAAGAAAGGGGCAAGGTTTGTACGTCCTTTTTGGCGTCAACTAGCCAACGATTCTCGATTCGAATTTGATAATCGGCGGTCACCTCTGGGGCAGTCAGTTCAAACAGTTCACTCAGTTTACGCAAGCAGAACTCAGTTACGTGCCAGGCATTTAGCATTCGATTGTACGCATTAAGTTCACTTACTCAATTCAGTAGTGCAGCTCGGTTAAACAGTTTGCAGTACTCGTCTGAAAGTTTTATACGCGGCAACTCAGTTAATATCCAGAATAGGCTCTATCAAACGCGAAAACACCAAAGGATTCCATAGAATTTGACATAGTAAGCTACGCAGTTATATATATATTATGTCGCATAGCGTGCTTATTTAGACAGTTAAATTCCCCTCCCAGTCCAGTTGAGCCCCACTCTACGAAAGAGCGGAATTAACTCTGAGATACTGTTGCCGTTGAAGAATCGGCAACAACACCGAGGCAACACACAATCAATCCAGAAACACAACATTGCCACGTGGCCATCCTACAGTAGAGCCCAGCCCAGCTACCTATACCGCTTCACATTAGTTTTTTTTTTCTTTCTTTTTTCCTTTGTCGAGCAAGCTCTTAAAGTTTGTCAGTTGAATTTCGTTATTGAGTGGTGTTGTTATTTTAGCGTTCATGTTATGTTCGTGGTATGTGGTTATACACAAAATAGGACAACAGAAAACAAACTAGATACTATCTCTACTTCAAAAAATCTAAAAGCCTTAAATAATCGACTTCAAGAAAGACGAAATCTAAGAAGGGATTGGGTAGAGCAGGTATTTGCACACGTAATAGACTAACACGCCCCCTTTTTTTAATGGTGTTTAACGCCCGTTTTTTACTGCTGAGGCACCACAGGCGGTAGACACTGATAAGGCATGAAATGATAAACTTGGGAAAGGAGTTTATGAAATGCCCTGGATCGTTTCGAAAAAAAAAAAAAAAACAAGACTTCGAAAACTGAAGGTAATGGTAATATTTTGCTTTCGCAATGGATGCATTCGATGCTGATTGTTCAAACTACTGAATATTTTATTCATATCAGCTCTCAGTATATGGCGTAATATTTAATAGCTATTTGTGCACGTGCCAGCGAAGCAATAAATGTGTAATATTGTTCTACAGAGCTAAACACTTTTACTGTAAATGTTTTTTGAAATATTTGCATTGTCTATAGGTATAAAAATCCACTTAACGTTGTGTTGTGTTTAACAGCGCAATAATATTATAATTACGCTAGATGTAATGTTGCTATAACCATTATAAACCATGCAAATTTTATGGTTTACATTGCATTTTCCTGTGCTTGAATAGCTTCGAAATGGTTGACTTCTACAACAACAGTATAGCAAAAGTTAATCTTTAAATGACATTACCCACAATGGAAAAGAGAAACTTTTCTAAACACACTTTGTAAACCACTCTTCATTTGTATCCAGTTGATAACTTATCTAATTTTTGAGGTCAAAAGCTTCCTACGGCAGAAAGTACATATATGCAATGTAATTTCATGGGTTTATTGCCTAGATAATTAAAAAGTGGGACAACATTTCAAAAGCGTATTTCGAGAGAAGAGTAAGGCATGGTGTTAAAAATAAATTTACTTTATGTACATAATGGGAACGTTGTATGTTTTAAGTATCTTCAAATTAACATTTTAAAGGCATCAAATAATATTTTAATGTTCGACCTCATTAATATTGAAGTATATTACAACTGTATTCATATCTATTAACTGAAAAACTAAATTTAGGTATTAACATTTTCATGGAAAATCAAGTATAAGAATTAACTATTTTATTGAATGCCTAATACGACTTTTTCTTTCGATTTCATTAGACAATACAAATAATTAAGCGAATTTAAATGTATTTTATGTGCTTTGTAAAACTGTGTAAAAATTATTATTGAACTATAAGACGACCTTTGTGAAACGACTGGGATTTTGTTTACATTTAGAAATTACAATGAAGCTACGAAATGTAGAATATCAATGCAGATAATGTTAACTTTAGGAAATAAGATAAGTACGTAATGTTCCAGTTTCAGATTTTGCCATTCTCAATATTTTTGTTTTATTTTTTAACATGAACATATGATTATCGAATTCGTGACAGTCTAGCAGTTATTATGAATATTATTTTTAAAATGTACGAGAGTAGGTTCACAAGTTTCTGCCTAACCATTTTCTAAGTATGATAAAGACAAAAATGATATTTCACTTTTCAGTATAGTTACCCTTTATTGCAATACACTTCTCACACTTTTGAATTAACATTTCGAGCCCCCCCCCCCCTAAATAGTCGGAAGTCTTGTCTGCAAAATGGGCATTAACAGCATCCATCACATCTTTGTCTCACTTAAATATCCTTCCTCGAACATACTTCTTGAGTTTTGAGAAGAGGAAATAATCACTGGGAGCTCGGTCTGGCCTGTAGGGTGGATGGTCGATCTCCTTGAAGCCACATTTCTTCACAGCTTTTTTTGCAACAAAAGCTGTGAGGACAGGCGCGTTGTTGTGAAGAAGGCGCACACCACCACTCAGCTTTCCTTGCCTTTTCTCTTTGATGGAAGCACGTAGTCTGTGCAGTAGGCCAGCATAGGCCCATTTACTGTGGTGTTCCTCTCCTTGAAGTCAATGAAGAGTATTTTTTCACAGTCCTATAAGATAGTGGCCATGGTCTTCTTGGTTGACTGAGTGACCTTTGCCTTTATAGGCGGTGCTTCGCCAGGTTTGCGCCACTCCATTGATTCTTTTTTGGACAAGGGATCATAGTAGAGGACCATAGTTTCATCTCCTATAACAATGGTTTAGAACTTCTTTCTCGTTGCCACGGCAGAGCTCCAAAAATGCCTGACAACAGGTGACTCGATGCTGCTTTTGAACTAAGGAATGCACTAACCTTATTCATGTTTAAATGTTCATGAATAATTCAAAGGACTTGTGATTAGAAAGGCTCAACCTTGCTGCTATTTCTGTAACTTTGAGCCGCCGATCTTCTATAATTTCTCCTTCCACAAAAGCGACGTTTTCAGGAGTGAGCACCTCCAAGGGCCTACCTGCACGTTATTCGTCTTCAATGCTTTCTCGACCCATTCGAAAAAGTGTGGCTCATTCTTTTACGGTAGCATATGAGGAAGATGCTGTTTAATTTCATTTGGAACAAGTCCTTCATTTGTGAAGAACTTAATAACAGCTCTATACTCCAGTTTGAGCATGTCACTTTCTTCTACATATAGCCTTCTTTATGCTGAACACTATCTGAACAAGTGAACAGAGCGAATCGAAAGTTACAGCCGCAATTATTTACTTAACAGATAAGGTATGACAACAGATAAGATTTCGTGAATGCGATAATCCATATCGGCGAGACCGCAATAGTGGAGCTACCGGATGTAATACATAAATTGGATAACCAGGTCATGAATAGAAGCGATAAAAGAAAAATAGAAAAGGCTGAAATGAAATTAAGGTATAAGAATTGAAAATATAAAAGAAATGCTGAGCATTTTAATATAAATACCAAATTAAAACAAAATGGAAGGAACATGTTTGCCGATAGCCAAAGGGAAGATTAACTAAATAGATCCGAAAGAAGATGAGATATAGGAAGATTTGCTCTTTGCTGGGAAGATTGAATTTGAGACGAATCATATCTAACTTATTTTATGGTGATTTAGTAGGGCTCTCACTGATATAACAGTTCCTTTTTATCACCACTAGCCTTAGAAAAGTGTACAAATCTGCTCGAAGTTTCTGGCCTGGTTGAACTCTTTGGTTAGAAAATGTAACTGCATCACCAGGTCTCAACAACCCAGTTCACCCATTGTCAATATGACGCCTAGTCTTATGAGCTTTCCAATTATAGTTCAAGGAGCCCAAAAAGCACATCAATCCAGTTTCTTGAAGCCGTGATAATTCAATCAAGATCTCTATTCCTTATAGTATAAATTGAGACAAGAAAACCGTAGGACCTAAGTGAGCACATTTGAAACCTTTTATTTGCAACCCGGCTATTATAAATAAAATCAATGACTTCTGAATTCCCTCTTCTTGCTAAAAATGCTGGATGTGTTGACAATATTGTACGAGTATGGCACACAATTTGCATCTTCTTAAGAAACAACCATTTTCACTCAGTTCTTTTGCACTAATTTCTGTTTGACATTGTGTTATAATCAAGCGTTATAAGTGAGGCAGCTTTGTTGCTCGTGTTGCAGGTCCTTCAGAAATTCCTGTTTACTGTCTTAGGCCTCTCAGGGATTTTCGAGGGCTACGTTCCAAGGAGACTCTAATTTTATCAAGTGTTTCTTCTGTGAACACTTAAGAACTTCGTTTCTTTATATGAATTATCACAGAACTGGTTTAGTTAAACTTACTCACTAAACCTCATTACTTTTAATGGAGTTGTTGTTATGAAATTTACTTACACATTTTTAGCTTTTTCTATCACACGATTTCTTGCACAATACAACGCACTGCCTATTGTTAAGAGACAGTTCGAAAATACGCCGTAACGGATGGAAGGCGTGAGTTAGCAGAAGGCACTCAACAGTAGAGATTGGCCTGCAACCACTGTTGTGAAACCCTTGCCTTATGAGCTGGCGCAGAATCTTGCTGGAAGATCCAGGGCTCATTGTTGAATTGGTGTTACTCAAGTCCTTCACAAGAGGGTCCAGAACAGTTTTCGCATACACTCTGGCGATCGTTTTTCACAAAAATGAACCTGTAGGGACACCCATAGCTTACCTATCCACTAAATCATGACTGAGGAGAGGTGGTAAATTCTTTGGATCTTAGAAAATCTTCACGCGTTTCCCGAGAACTTGCCACATATGTCCTCTCACTCTGGCGGTTAAAGCTCTGTTCAATGGTGAAGGCTTTCTTGTCGGTAAAAAGACTGCCCGTTGTTGGCATACTGCCGTAGGAGCTGCTTTGATTTCAGTTTCCTGTGCTGCTTTAGTTGCGGTATCAGGAAATGTCCCGTACTCTGACCGCAAGGTCTTCAGAGAGGTCTTATTTTTGATCTGCAAATTGCGGCCAGTCATCTGAAGATTTTAATTCCACACCGTGAATATAGTTCGTGGTTAAATGTTGAGTTCATCTTCTGCTTCCGAACGGAATTTCGCCGGTTACGGGCCGCTACTGCCCTCAAACTGCGAAGACCACCAATCCTCATGTGATCTTTTACACTACCTGTCTCAGTAAATCGCCGGATTGTCCAGTAGACGAACCTCTTGCTGATTTTCGGCTGTTTCAGGGCTTGGAAATTCTCAGTTGGTGATTTTCCAGTCTTGTGTGAGACATTTACAACTATCCTGTTTTCATAATCACCCCTATCCATACTTAAGGGAAGAAGTTCAGGACTAATCTTCACAGCAAGGGTTGCTATGATGCCTGGAAAACCAGTTCTACAATCCAAGCAAAAAGTTTGTGACAGTATTTATGGCTAGACTTGGTATTCTCTCTCTCTCTCACTCAGTTGTTTATACCTTACAAAACTTTTCAAAATGCCGGTCAACATAGATGCTTCCCAATATTCTGGGATATTGATTTTTCCAATCTCTTCTAAGAAATAGTTTCTCACCAAATGGCGAAAATGTTGAATAGCTTTCACCAGAAGCATCTGTTGAACTTTATCTTAAAGTCGCTGCAGACCACGTTTATGTTTCTCTCGTGGAATGCGCTGTTCTACCATAAATCCTTTTTTTTAGCAGTCACTGGCAAATTGCAGACCTTGCAGAACATTTTTTTCCGCCAGTGGAAAAAATATTTTCTCTATATTGCAAAACAAATTACTGTGATTTAACACTTGCACTTTCATTCACTTTAGATATTTTATTATTTTTATATATACTAATAAACTAAGTTCCTCAATCAACTGCTGAGAAATGCCAGGCGCTTGGAGATTTCATGGAACTGTGGGCACGTTGCTTAAAAATAAGGGGTAGGAGCTGTTGCTATAAGTACATTTGTTTCCTGGAAGTTAGTTGGTTTATGTGACGAAAAACAGAACAACCAGAAATACTGAATAATAGGTAAATTTTTAAACTACAAATGCCGTTGACTTCCAGAAAGAAACATGCTCAAAATAACCTAAAATAGCCCCCCCCCTCCAAAAGGCAATCACTACAAATGATGAGGAATGCAGAAAAAAATACATAATAAATTGCCTTTATTTAATAAATAACTAATAATTAATGCTGCATATTTTCATATATGCAAGTAATGTTTTAATCTTCATAAATAAAAGATACTAACCATGATATGCCTTAACCTATTGGTTAGCATTTAGCTATTGCTTTATTACTTTTAATTAATAAATACAGGGCTATTCAAAAAGAAGGAGCAGATTTCAAATATTTATTTTTTCCAAACTACAAAAGATAGAAACACAACTCCAATGTTCCTGGAAAGAGAAAAGTTCATTTTTCTCTTTTTTATGCAATCAATATGAGCACCATGTGTTACACAACAAATATCAAAACGGTGGCTTGTTTCTTGCCACACACAAATCAGCTGGTCTCTAGTTATCGAATTCACAGCTTCAACAATTCGATGTCGCAGACTTTCAAGAGTGTCAGGTATTGGGAAGATAAAAACACGGTCTTTTGCGTAACCCCGCAGATAAAAGTCACACGGAGTGAGACCTGGGAGGCCACCAGCGATGAGGTATATCTACTGCTCCTCCTCTTCCAATCCAGCGTCCTGGAATGGTGTCATTCAGGTAACGTCAGACGTGCTTAGAGAAATGAGGCGGGGCACCATCTTGCATGAAGTCATCTGAATCATTTTCAAGTTGAGGAAATAACCAGTTTTGAAGCACGTGTAGATAGGTTAGTCCTGTCACAGTGTTCTCCATGAAGAAGAAAGGTCCATAAACTTTATTTACAGATATGGCACAGAAGACGTTAATGTTCGGTGAATCTCTTTCATTTTCAATAACTGACATAGGATATTCACTTTCCCAAATTCTAACGTCATGCCGATTAACTTTACCGGAAAGATGAAAAGTGAATTCATGGGAAAAAATTAATCGTTCAGAAAAATTGTCTTCTTCCATAAATCATCTGAATGCTAATGCAAAATTCGTATCTTTTGTTGTGGTCGTCAGGATGCAATGCTTGCAATAACTACAGTTTGTACGGCTTCAGGTGCAGACGGTTGAGGAATGTCAAGTTCCTTGCTTGCTCGTGCTGTGGATTGTTTTTCGGCTCCTTTCGTAAACTGTACGAATACGCTCGACATTTTCATTCCATGTGCGTGGACGTCCCGTGCTTTTCCGTTTGCAGATGCAACATCTTCTACGAATTTTCGATGCCACTGATAAATCTGCTTATGCGCCGACGGTTGTTTATTAAACTGACGTCGAAAAGCACGTTGAACACCAATAATGTACTCTAGTTTTGCTAATTGCAGCACACAAAATGCTTGTCTGTAGTAAAATGGCGACAATCAACATGGCAAGCAACAGCGCCAATGCGGTCGTGATTGGAACTTCTACCTGGACGGTTCAAATTTTAAACCTTTGTCCGTCCACGAACGTTGGAATTTTGTAATTTGGAAGAAAGAAATGTTTGAAATCTGGTCCTTTTTGAATAGCCCTGTATAATATCTCATTTTCCTAACACATACTTTAGCAATTATTGTAGACTATTAGCAATTCTTTCATAAAATACACCATGATTTGGCATGCGCGGGAAGTACTTGTTGGTTTGCGAAAATAATTAATTTCTTCTCCTAGTACTTGACATCGTTGTGAAGCCTTGTAGTTTCCATTTTCTTTCTGTTTTTTTCGTATGCTTTAGAATTAACGTGACAGCTATACAAGCTTAGTTTTGAAGGAGAATAAATAATACTGCTATCTTGAAAGAGACTTACACAGATTATGTAGCATTATATTTCAAGTCGCATTTTTATAAGAATCGTATGTTCGATAAATTCGAGACACTTGTGTCATTGCTAAGAAGCTGAAAATAAAGAGCGATACTGTGTGACAAACCGACACGTGGCTGCTAGCGGAAACGATGATTGCATCTGCTTCTCTGCTGATGCAAAAATGGAGCAAAATAACCATTAGATAAATCTTCTTCAAGATTCGATGTACTCTCAGTGACTCCTGTAAATAACGCTTCCCGGTTAACTGATGGGATCAGACAAGAAAACAGTTACAGAAGAACTGTTAGGAACTGGCGCTGCTTGTGAACACGTAGAAAGGTGGACAATAAATATAATAAAGCAAGAAAAAAATATGTGCATATAATAAAGCGAAACCGGACGTGAAAAAAAAAAAAAATACATCTTTATAACGAGATTGAATGAAGTAAGTTTTTTAGTGTCAAATGCCAACTATTGAGAGTTTAAAGTCGGTCCCGTTGGTGTAGTGGTTACCATACTTGCCTCTAAACCCAAGATCGTGGATTCAATCCCTGTCAGGGTGGATGGATTTTTTCGGGCGTAAAAATGCTAAGTATGGCTTCCTTCGGAAGGAACGTAAGGCCGTGGGTCCCATGTCGTACATTTACGGCACGAAAAAGAACCTCAAGTCTGAAAAAGAGGCCTCTGAGCAAAATTTGTCGGCCGTTTCACGCCCTGAATTGAATGGGATGCTGATGACCTGAGATGTTAAAGAGTGTCCGTAAATAAACAAAATCAACAACAAACTCTTTTGAGAAATTAAACAACTGGAACTTTACCGCCACGGGTGGCCGAAGTCGTTAAGGCACGGACTCGTCAGCGGGAGGTCTGGGGTTCGAATCCCGCCAGGACCGTCCTCCCTGACAGGGTTTTTCCATGTTTTTCGCACTCCTCATAAATGACAAATACCGGGAGGTGCCCTAAATTTAGGCCTGAAACTTTTCCTTCCTTAAAAAAATCCTTTCCCAATTTATCATTTCATCTCATGTATCATCAATGTTCACCACCCTCGGTATTTCTAACTATAAAATCATTATTAATAACTATGATTATAATTATTTTTGTGCAAAATAGGCAGACATAATTTTAATATAAATAATCCTAAATTTAAATGGGTGATTTCAGTTTTTTTTTTCTTCCAACAATGTTTTTTTAAGCTCATTGCCCTCTTTTTAATCGTAGTGAGTCTGCCCAACCTAAAAGGGGGGCTAAGACTTGGCAACCACTTTGAAAGTGCTCAAGTGTTTTAGTTTTGTCATGGATCTACCAACGAGCGCATGTTACATTTCCCGAGATAAACATTTATCACGTGACAGAAAAGAAACTTTTTTCGGGTGTTCCCCTATACTTCCGCAGGACAAGTCATCTCCGCTAATGTTGCGTAACGCTTCAAAAATAAAGCAATCTCTACTTAAAACGGAAGTAATACAAGCAAGATAAATATGTTATGTTATAATGTAGTTCAAACTTTTGTTTGCACTGAGCTTTCATCTCCACGAATATGAGAAGCTACTATTATATGATTTAATACAATTCAAATGTGTAACTTTTAGAAAACATCCAAAGCATACCCTTCTATCACAGATTTACTGAGCATTCAGTTTTTTTTTTTTTTTGATTGATTTATTTATGGACGCTCTTTAACATCTCAGGTCATCGGCGTCCCATTCAACTCAGGGCGTGAAACAGCCGACAAATTTTGCTCAGAGGCCTCTCTTTCAGGCTTGAGGTCCTTTATCGTGCCGTAAATATACGACACGGGACCCACGGTTTTACTTCCCTTCCGAAGGAAGCCAGACTTAGGATTTTTACGCCCCGAAAAAACCATCGGTCCTGGCCGGTTTCGAACCCGCGATCTTGGGTTTAGGAGGCAAGTATGGTAACTACTACACCACCAGGACCGAAGGAACATTCAAGAATAATGAATGATACTATGTCGATTCAAAACAGATAGTTTCATATTTATTACGGATATTTGCTTGTAAATTAAGCACAATGTATGAAAAATATTAGACTATTCAAAATATAATTAATTGTTTATGTTTTGCAAACAGCCATTCTAAATGATCAGGTGTTAGCGCTTTGTATATAGTAATTATTCTTTCACTCTAGACCAATATAGGACATTAGTTAGAAAGGATCACACTTGAAACCCTCTGTGGTGATGCCCTAAGCAACTGGGCCACCGTGTCTTCCACGAACATCGAAAACACGAACCTCTCTCATCTGATTCCATATATGAGGATAGGTCCATAAGTTTCCGGCCTCGCCGATAAGGATTCATTACAAAATCATTATCTGGTATCATACTTTATCTGTTTTGTAAATAATTATAGCTGTAAATTCCGCCTCGCTGTGTTCAGTTCAGATATAGTTGCATAAAGAAGGCTATGTGTAGAAGATTGTGACATGTTCAAAATGGAATTTCGAGCTGTTATTAAGTTCTTCACAAAAGAAGGACTTATTCCAAACGAGATTAAACAGCGATTGGACGGTGTATATGGGGAAGCACCCCCCTCCTATTTTGTTGTAAAAGATTGGGTCAAACTTTTTCGAATGGGTCGAGAAAGCATTGAAGACGAAGAGCGTGCAGGTCGGTCCTTGGAGATGCTCACTCCTGAAAACGTCGCTCTTGTGGAAAGAGAAATTATGGCGGCTCAAAGTTACAGAAATAGCAGTAAGGTTGAGTCTTTCTAAACAATAGGCCTTCCAGTGATTCATGAACATTTAAACATGAATAAGGTTAGTACAAGATGGGTGCCTACACTTCTTTCCTCGGTCCAAAAGCAGGAACGAGTCATCCGTTGTCAGGCATTTTTGCAGCTCTGCCTGATGACAAGAGAGAAGTTCTGCAAACTATTGTTACAGGAGATGAGACTATGATGCTGTACTATGATCCCTTGTCCAAAAGGGAATCATTGGAGTGGCGTAAACCTAGCGAAGCACCGCCTCTATAGACCAAGGTCACTCAATCAACCAAGATCATGGCCACAATCTTTTGGGACTGTGAAGGAACTCTCTTCATTGACTTCAAGGAGAGGAACACCACAGTAAATGGGGAGTACTATGCTGGCCTACTGCACAGACTACGTGCTTCCATCAAAGAGAATAGCCGACAAAAGCTGAGTGGTGGTGTGCGCCTTCTTCACGACAACGCGCCTGTTCACACAGCTCTTGTTGCAAAGGAAGCTGTGAAGAAATGTGGCTTCAAGGAGATCGACCATCCACCCTACAGCTCAGATCTTGCTTCCACTGACTATTTCCTCTTCTCAGAACTCAAGAAGGACCTTCGAGGAAGGAAATTTAAGTGTGACGAAGAAGTGATGGATGCTGTTTATGCCCATTTTGCAGATGAGGCTTCTGACTATTTTGGGGGAGGGGGTTGAAATGTTAATTCAAAGACGTGAGAAGTGTATTGTAAGAAAGGGTAACTATATTGAAAAGTGAAATATAGTTTTTGTCTTTATCATACCTAGAAAAGAATTAGGCCGGAAACTTATGGACCTCCCTCGTATCCTGAACACCGCCCTAATGTTTCCTTTACTATGAGATATTTATGCCGTGTTGTGCTAAGAGCACTTATGACCCAGGCTTCATAGACCACCAACTGGGTTCATTTATATGAAGTTATGTGTAAAAGTAATTGGAAAGGAAGAATCCAACAATTTGGTTACGACCGTAGATCTGCTTCTGATATTAGCGGATACTCCAGTAGTTTCTATTGCTGGTTCACCCTGGGATTGACGGTTTGATTCTTAGTGGATCAGCTACATGGAGAGAGAACTACCAATTATTTCTACACGGAGTCATGTGCGCAGACTGAAAATCTGAAATTTGTCGCAATCCATGATCAACTGCTTCATCGAGTTTCCTATTGTCGCGAACTGCTACTGCACAGAACCAAACGTTCACAAAAAGCATTGTATCAGATGGTCGATCTATCGCTAAAAAATTGGTCGACAGTTGTTTTCGTTATCCTGGTCAGTCCGTTACTATGTTGGGAGAGCTAGAGGGCATTTTTATTTTTTTTTTTTTATTTTTATCTTATTTTATCTAATGTTAACTCTTTAGTATATATATTAGTTCGTTATTAAGAAAATTCAAAAGGTCTATCCTTGTGATGATAAATTTACCAATTTTCTCAAGTACTATTACAGCCAACGAAATGAAACTTTTTCAGTACACAGATGCATATAATTGAAATTTGCTGCTTTATTTTCACTACTATACCATTATTTTGAGGCGATATATAAATTATTTTCAACTATTGGCTTTTCCTATTCCCCCCCCCCCACATTTAATTTTTTACGTTATCACATTTTATTCTAGCTTTACCATAACGGACCCATATCATTACAATAGTATTATGAATAAATGCTAAAAGTTTCAAAAAATAGCTTATACAAATCCTAAAAAAATGGGAAACTTATTCAAAAAATGTACTTTCTTAATATTTGCAACCAAAAAAAGTTTTTTTAGAAACATATTTTTTTAAGAAATACCAGCTAAAACCCTCCAACAGAGTATATTATGAAAACAATCGCTGTCAATTTATGAAATACAATTTTTTCTATCATTCAAGACTAACCATAGTAGTTGTGATTTAGAATTTTAATGAACTAGTGTTAAAAAAAGGCTTCTACAGTGACACAATTGAAACTTTGTTATAAATATTTATAACCAAGGAACATTAATGAAAATCACATCAAAATAAACGGAAAACTGCAAATATTAAAATTGCACAAAAATATATGATTTTTGACCATTGCTTCCCTTTAATACTTCCCTTAAGAATTATAGGCCGGCAATTTAATATATTGGAAAAGCCCATATAGCGCCAGTACGAGTGTGGATGGTTGAATGAAATTTGTAACAATCACATTTTGTAAATGTTGCTTACGGAAAGCACAGTAATGTCATAACTTATGTCATTTCATTAATTAATAAGACCATAAATTTATCATTACATTTCATGTATCATCAGTGTTCACCGCCTGTGGTGCCTCAATAGTAAAAATGGGCGCTAAATACTATTAAAAATGATCCAAAATTAAGTGCAAAATAAAATAAAGAAATAATTAAAGAGACTAATAGCATTAAGAGACATACGAAGGACAAGAAGAGAAAAGAGGAAAATGATCACTATTCTTAGCAAAGGGAATAGATAGCGGTTGCCAGGAATAACAGAATCCCAGCAAACAGTATTAATAAACCACTGCTCTTGTGACCTTAGTCAACACACAGAGTAAACCTCCCCACTCCTACCTAACCTGCTGTACCCGTTCCGCTTGGCGTGCACCTGTTTCAATTCAGGCAAAATGTTTTCTGTCCCTCCTACTCTACCAGTTTACTTCCCTTGTGTATGTATATAGCTCATCTTTTAAGTGGATAAGCGAAAAATTGGTTTAAAGTCAAATAAGGATACGATAGAAAAAAAAAAATTACAATATTTAAAATAAAATATGTATATGTATTTTTTTAACATAGATCAGGTAAATGTGGCGTGTAGATATAAATTGTGATTTCTAACGCTCTAGTTTTCCTTTTGCTGCTTTGTTTCTATACATTAAATTAAGGGGAGAATTTCTATTATTATTATTATTATTATTATTATTATTATTATTATTATTATTGAATGGGATACATATAGGCCTTTAATTTCAAAACTTTCCAGTCTGAACAATAATATCACGAGAGGGTCAGATTACCGATAAATCTGGAATGCTCGACTCTCGAGTGATATTTATTAGAACTATTTCGCGAATAAAATAAGAATTTAAATATAATTCCTCTAAACTTGGCTTGACCACCTCCTTGGTATAGTGGTTAACGTTGAATGACTGCTGCCTGGGAGGCCCGGGTTCGAATTCCGGCGGTATGGAACTGGGTCTATCCAGCCCCGTGAGGACAATTGGGAAGCTGCCTGATGGAGAGGTGGCGATCTTCGATCTAGTAAGCCGCGATATAGCGACCGACGGGATGCGGTGTGCTGACCACATTCCCCCTGCCATACTGCACTCTACCAATGATATCACGTGGTGGAGGTAGAAGACGCAGCGGTCGTCGAGATAAAGCTAAGACGCACACGGGATTGTAAAAAGGCTTCATTTGATTTGAAGTTTGGCTTACAAAATTGTAATAATTGTATATTTGTACTTAACCTTTTCAAGCCATCTTGCGACAGAAGAATGCCTGCTGTCAGTAATGTCAATAGAGAACAGCCAAATACGTGTTTATGTCTATTATGTCTATTTACTGAATAGAATAAGAATAATATATATATATATATATATATATATATATGAAGTTCGATCACTGTATATTAACACTTATATAAAATGTTATATTTATGAACAATATAACAATATTCTGTTCAGAAACCGTGAGACTGAAACGGACAAAAGTCGACTATTACAATCGCTACTGTTCGATTTTCTAATACCAACCGAGAGAGAGACAGAGACAGAGAGAGAAGATAACATACAGTGTGTCTATTTTTCGTTGTATTCTATGGTTTGGCATTTCTAATGATAAGATCAATTGGCACATTTGATGCATCACCAAAACGGTTTAAATAATCCTCCATTTTTCGTTATGGTTATCGATTGTCTATGCTTTTGTTGCTATCAATTGCTCCCCACCGCCTCTAGCAAAAGTCTGGTCAGGAATTATACAGTGGAGGTATAGATTTGGCTGCATTGACTACAAGAGAAATGCACGTCAGTTGATAAAAAGGGTTTGATAATTTTTTTCCTTTAATTTCACTCCGTAATCCGGCTGTGATGGTCAAAATTCAAAATTTTTATTCTTTTGATTTGCCGATTTTAAGATGGCGTCACGTGAGTGAAATAGTCTATTGATAGTAAGGTAATTAAAAAAAACACATTTTGAAATTTTAAATATACCCGTAATTTTTTATAATTCTATATGAGAGAAAATTCAGTTTTATCACCCTTTTTTATCTCCATCATTGCTTTGTAATTTGAATTGTTCTTAGTGTTGTTTGAACTCGAACAGAACAAAAAATGAGCCAATTGGTTGCAGGGTTAAAAAAATTACGCGTTTTTGGTTAAAATTATAATTATTAACATTAAAACAATACATTCTGTTTTGAAGGTTCTAACTAATGCTCTTACATTCTGTTCCTTATTCTAAAATATATATATATACATTTTGAAACAATTATTATGAATATACAACTATTGCATTAAATGCTTAATAGTTTTTCTAGTTTCATGTTGTCCTAATTAAAACAGCAAAAATTTAGTTTGCCAAGTAGTAACAAAGAAAAAAAAAATAAATAAAAGAGGTGGTGATAATTGCATCGACTTTAAAATTTAACCCTCAAAAGATAGGGGTGACCTTTTAAATCGCAGTAAGTGTGTGGCTAGGATTGAGGGATTGATTGATTTATTTATGAACGTTCTTTAACATCTCAGGTCATCAGCGTCCTATTCAATTCAGAGCGTGAAACGGCCGACAAATTTTGCTCAGAGGCCTCTCTTTCAGGCTTGAGGTTCTTTTTCGTGCCGTAAATGTACGACACGGGACCCACGGCTTTACTTCCCTTCCGAAGGAAGCCATACTTAGGATTTTTACGCCCGAAAAAATCCATCCTGGCCGGGTTCGAACCCGCGATCTTGGGTGTAGGAGGCAAGTATGGTAACCACTACACCACCAGGACCGACGGATTGAGGGAGAAAACGCAATGTTTAATTAAGTTCCCCTGCAATATCTAACTGATGTGCTTTTGTTTTAAATTAACATAATGTTAAATAACTAGTTTTTCAGGCTGTAAAGTGTTTAAAATGAAAGTCCAGCATATTTAGCAAATATTTGCTTTCGATAGCTGACGTGCTTAACATTTCACAAGCTAATAAGTCTAATCACTAGATATCGGATTTTTAGGCACTAAAATTGCAGTTTTAGGTGCCTAACATTAGACCCTATTTTAGTTAAACTAAAAGGCAATTTAGCCACACATGACTGATAATTCACATCTATTTATTTCACTGAAATTAACAAATTACATTAAAATACACAAAATATGGCACAACAAAGTATATATAAGAAATGGAGGCAGACAGCATATAAACACATCTGCACAAATTTAATACATTCTAAAAATTAAAATATATCTTTTAAGTTTTGAAATTCAGTTAATTTCCCATTCTCTTTCAGAATTAACAACACAGTATACACCCAATTGTTTTCTAAATTCTCCACAGTTAGCCTTTTGCCAGTAGGAATAATTTTGACTTACTGCAACAAATGTCAGAAGAACTATAGTAGAACTATCAATACTTACTGCAACATTTACACTTTCCCCCATTATTACCGCCACGGGTGGCCGAGGTCGTCAGGGCGCGTACTCGTGAGCGGGAAGTCTGGGGTTCGATTCCCGCCAGCGCCATCCTCTCTGACTGAGATTTTTTCCAGGTTTTCCTCAGTCTTCATAAATGGCAAATGCCGGGAAGGTACCCAAAACTTAAGCCTAGAACTTTTCCTTCCTTAAAAAAAAATCCTTTCCCAATATATCATTTCATCTCATGTATCATCAGTGTTCACCGCCTGTGGTGCCTCAGTAGTAAAAACGGGCATTAAATAAAAAAAAAAAAATACTACCGGCCTTCGATATGATAGCAAATGTGTGCATAGTTGTCAAGTTTGTTCCAGGTTTTTAAAATTTACAAAAAATAATTTATTTTAAATACTTGTTAGGAATCCCTTGAGTGATACAGATGAAACTGTTTCACTATTTAAATGCATGACCCCATTTAATGCTTCGCCCCATTGCGGCACAACTGAAGGTTACAAATGCATTACGATCCTGTATGATGTCTAGTTTTCTCTTATTCGACTTTAAAGAAAACTAAGCATATTGATAATGACACAGTGATACTTTGTGCAACCTGAGATTAGGTTATGAAATGAGAAGTTCAAGTCTAGTGAATTTTAGTTTAAAGGAAAGAAAGCAATTGACAAGCAAATCCTTGCAGTCAATTTGTAAAAATAAACGAAATAACACATAATCTAATGGTAAACAATTATACCTGGCACCAGAAGAACCGTTAAGATGAACAAGTCCCTGGGTAACTTTTATTCCTGATTTGTTCTACTTGCGGTATCTCTGATTAGTTCGTTTTTTAAGAAGTCAAATGTATTTCATTTCCTCTCTCCCACTCTACAGCAGACTGTATGCCAGTGCGCGTAGTAAATAAAACCATAAATGAGAAAAAGAAATTGCTAAATATTGGAGAAACTCTAATATATAATAACATTAGGAATATGACGTCAGTCTATTCTGAAACCACAAAGTAAATGAGAGTGTGGGGGAAAAAAATATAGGCTAGCCAATGAACTCATGGTGCTATAAAATATGAAGGCCATTTGTAATTCTGTTGTAGTTTAATTTTTGTGGGTGAAAGATAACAAAGAGCATGTAGCATGAGGTTGATTTATCAAATTCAGAGATCTATAGCTCACCTAAGACACCTGCCGAACTGCCTTTCAAACCAACTTCCAATGCGTGCGCGCGCGCGGAGCGCTGTTTGTAAAGACGAAAAATGAGTAATAATATTTGGGCTGCCTTTTACTCGTTGGTCGTACAGCTAGTTGCATTGACCCACTTTTTTGGCATGACACACGTGTAGCGCACATACCGGTCTCTAAATTCGATTTCAGCGGCGTACCTTCGTGTGTTTAACCTCAAATTAATTCGCGAGCTACCTCGATTTATGTCGCAGTTTCATGCTAGGAAAGTCAATTCCTGCAGTTTCGCAATGACACAACAGAATCAGATGCGGCTCGGAATGTTTACACTATTGAGTCATTTCAAAAGACCGCTGAATTGATTTATTCTTCCTCTCAGGGCCGTTTGGTAGGACTGGAATCTTTATTTGGTATGCACGCACATGATCTGTCACAAAAGTTAAGTGATTGCACATTATTGTGCTCAGTTTAATAAGTCGAGCATATTCCCTTTAACAGTAAACTGTTATTTCTATAGCTCTACCTGATATTGCGGTAGGTCCATAAGTTTCCGGCCTCGTTGATAAGGATTATCGCCTTCACAAAATACTTATCTGGTGTCATACCTTATCTGTTAAGTAAACAATTCCAACTGCAGCTCCACTCCGCTGTGTTCACTTGTTCAAATATAGTTACATACAGAAGGCTATGTGTAGAAGATTGTGACATGTTCAAAATGGAGTATTGACCTGTTATTAATTTCTTCACAAAAGAAGGACTTACTTAAAATGAAATTAAACAGCGATTGGACGGTGTATATGGAGAAGCATCCTCCTCATGTTCTACCGTAAAAGAATGGGCGAAACTTTTTCGAATGAGTCGAGAAAGCATAGAAGACGAAGAGCGCGCAGGTCGATCCTTGGAGGTGCTCACCCCTGAAAACATCGCTCTTGTGGAAGGAGAAATTATGGAAGACAGGCGGCTCAAAGTTACAGAAATAGCAGCAAGGTTGGGCCTTTCTAACAGAACAGTCCTTCAAATTAAACATGAATAAGGTTAGTGCAAGATGGGTGCCTAGACTTCTTTCCTCAGTTCAAAAGCAGCAACGAGTCATCTGTTGTCAGACATTTTTGAAGCTCTGCCTTAGCAACGAGAGAGAAGTTCTGCAAACCATTGTTACAGGAGATGAAACTATGGTCCCCTACTATGATCCCTTGTCCAAAAGAGAATCAATGGAATAGGCGTAAACCTGGCAAAACACCGCCTTTAAAGGCAGTTCACTCAGTCAACCAAGATCATGCGACTGTGAAGGAATTCTCTTCATTGACTTCAAGGAGGGGAACGCCATAGCAAATGGAGAGTACTAGGCTGGCCTACTGCACAGATTAGTGCTTCCATCAAAGAGAAAAGGCGAAGAAAGCTGAGTGGGTGTGCGCCTTCTTCACGACAAAGCGCTTGTGCTCACAATCTTGTTGCAAAGAAGCTGTGAAGAAATGTAAATTCAAGGAAGTGGATCATCCACCCTACAGCCCAGATCTAGCTCCCAGTGACTATTTCCTTTTCTCAGAACTCAAGAAGGACCGTCGAGGAAGGAAATTTAAGTGTAACAAAGAAGTGCTATTTTGGGGGGCGGGGATTGAAATGTTAACTCAAATATGGGAGAAGTGCATTGCAATAAAGGGTAACTTTATTGAGAAATGAAATATATTTTTGTCTTATCATATCTAGAAAATGGCAAGGCAGGAAACTTATGAAACTATCCTCGTATATGTACAATATTAAAAGTTGTTTCTTCACTTATATAAATAAATTCCATTTTCACAAATTAATCCCGGTTTGATTTTAAATGAATGCACCGTAAAAGAAATTATGAAAGGTATATGCCTATACAGACTTAAGAAATTTATATCTAATAATGGAAACTTATATTTAACCAAGTAATTGTAAGTTATTAATAAGAACCGCATATAAACAATTCTATACAGACGCATTTTTTAAATAACTACAATAGAGTGCTGTTTCGCTTTATAATAGTGCAAATAATAACATGCATCCTGTACAATTAAGCGTCATATATCGGTACGCCACAAATAAAAAAATTACCTTGAATAATGTAAAAGAGACATTAAGAAACGTACTTAATATATGCAGAAAAAATTGGAAATATTTTAGTATTTAGTAGAATTTAGCATTTAGTAAAACAAGTGCTACATTAGCTGTTTATCTATGAGTCATTTCCTTAGTAATACTAAAATTAGCTGATTTGTCACCTAAGGCTGTTGACACATTTGCTTTCCATGTCACATAAATATTTTTCTGGAGTGGCTGATATATCTTTTTTTTTTTTTTTTTTTTTTTTTTTGGCGGGGGTGTTCTCAATTTTAACTAATCCTGTATTCTGTGTGATATTGCAATTACGAAAATGTTCGAGCAATCAGTTCATCGTAACATAAACATAGTAGTAATGGTGACCATCTCAATAATAAAATAAGGGAAATATAAAACAATAAATTATTTGAAACACAAATACCCAGTTTGGGAATTCAGAAAGGAATACCGAAATATTTAAAGGAAACTTTCCTGAACACTCGTTTTCCTGAAAGTAAAATATAAATTAGCTCAAAATTATGAAATATTTTATTTTTCTATGCATGAAAAAGAAAACATAAAACAATGAATGCTATGCGTGTTATAAAAAATGTAATGTCTGCGGACCAGATTCTCCTCCGCTTGATACATTTGGGTCATAATTTTTCAAATGCGCAGAGGTTTTGACTGATTGTTTTATTATTATAATCGTCAGATCCTTTCCTTAGGATATGACACAAAATCTATTATTTTCATTCCTCTCCCACTGAATACAAAGCAGAAAAAACATGATGCAGTAACACTAAACCTTCATACAGTGATAAAACTTGGTACGAAAGGACGATGTGTTAAAAACTATCAACATAAGGGCTTCAAAACAAACGACAGGAGATTTAGAATAGTGGAAGAAGAGGAAAATGACAACGCTTGAATTTATCAAGGACGAAAACATCAGCTGGGATGCGCCAGGTTCACCTGAAGGTGAAGGACAACATATGTTGGCCTGCAGCCAAAATTTCAACTACTGTAACCAAGTGGTTTGGCAAATATGCGTACGAAAATTACCGATCCGCTTTAGCAAGAGAGGCTACAAAGGGAGCGGCGTTTTAAAAGTCCATTACGTGGCCTGGTCATTCGCTTCTTTGTAACCTTTTTCTTGTATCTTTTGAGATTGAGGAACGTTTTGCACTTTGTTGTCACACTCCAAACTTTGATATTATATAAGATGATGGATTGGGCTGCATTTGTTTGTTATGACCGATTATCTTCGAATTCTAAAGTTCTAAAACGCATGACTATTTTTGTTGTTAGTATTAACATTGTTCACATAGTTAGATCCAAAATGTATATATAATGTCGATCACTAAAGTCCGCAACGATTGAGCTTGTTTCAGACAAAATTTTCGGCTCTTCATGCTGCAACCTTCTACAGCTCTCCATTTTGACTTGATGAGTACAGTGAGCACTATCTCAACAATAATGTAAAATAATCCAACAACAATAATAATATTTGAAAATTAAAAAAGGGTAAGAAAGCTCAAAATGATGACATGATCTCCTTTAAGAGACACTTGAATATAGGATAACTATAGAAAGATTCATTAGGAGGGTAGGTCCATAAGTTTCCGGCCTAACCTCCTTTTCTACGTATGATATTTTACTTTTCAATATAGTTCCCTTGTTTACAATGCACTTCTCACATCTTTGAATTAACATTTCAATCTTCCCTCCCCAAAATAGTTAGAAGTCCTGTCTGCCAAATGGGTATAAATAGCATCCATCACTTCTTCGTCACGCTTAAATTTCCTTCCTTGAAGGTCCTTCTTGAGTTTTGAGAAGAGGAAATAGTCAATGGGAGCTAGATCTGGGCTGTAGGGTAGATGGTCGATTTCCTTGAATTTACATTTCTTCACAGATTCCTTTGCCACAAGAGCTGTGTGCACAGACATGTTGTCGTGAAGAAGGCGCACACCATCACTCAGCTTTCCTCGCCTTTTCTCTTTGATGGAAGCACGTAATCTGTGCAGTAGGCCTGCATAGTACTCGCCATTTACTGTGGTGTTCCTCTCCTTGAAGTCAATGAAGAGTATTCCTTCACAGTCCCAAAAGATTGTGGCCATGATCTTCTTGGTTGACTGAGTGACCTTGGCCTTTAGAGGCGGTGCTTCGCCAGGTTTACGCCACTCCATTGATTCTCTTTTGGACAAGGGATAATATTAGAGGACCATAGTTTCACCTCCTGTAACAATGATTTGCAGAACTTCTCTCTTTCTCTCTCTTGTTGCCACGGCAGAGCTCCAAAAATGCCTGACACAGATGACTCGTTGCTGCTTTTGGACTGAGGAAAGAATCTAGGTACCCATTTTGCACTAACCTTATTCATGTTTAAATGTTCGTGAATAATTCGAAGGACTGTTGTTTTAGAAAGACCCAACCTGGCCGCTATTTCTGTAACTTTGAGCCGCCGGTCTTCCATAATTTCTCCTTACACAAGAGCGACGTTTTCAGGAGTGAGCACCGCCAAGGGCTGACCTTCGTCTTCAATGCTTTTTCGACCCATTCGAAAAGGTTTGTCCCATTTTTTACGGTAAGATTTGAGGGGGGTGTTTTCTCATATACACCGTCCAATCATGGTTTAATTTTGTTTGTAGTAAACCCTTCTTTTGTGAAGAACTTAATAACAGCTCTAAACTTCGTGTTGAACATGTCACAATCTTCTACACATAGTCTTCTTTATGCAACTATATCTGAGCAACTGAACACAGTTACAGCTGCAATTATTTACTTAACAGATAAAGATGACATCAGATAATGATTTGTGAAGGCGATAATCCTTATCGGCAAGGCCGGAATATACACAAAAGCAGCATCTTAACAATGAATATATTTTTTTATTGGTAGTATGTGTTTCCAAAATGAAGGAAACGTTATAACATTGATAGTCACAACCTATGTTGCCTATGTTGTTGCTACTGTGGGATCAACCAAATATAGTTCCCTTTCAAATGCTGTTGCAATATGTCTGATAGGGACGGACACTTTATTGGAAAAGTTTTATTTTATAATCAGGAAAAGAGCACATGCTGTATTTCGTTGAGAATCTTGACCTATTTCGCCTATACTTTCTGTTAACTTTAGCAATTCCTAAATATTACTTTGGTGCTAATTAAGTTTGTTACTGCAAGGCCTAGTTAAACTGTTTACGTTGTTATTATGTTTCATAACATGTTATACATCTTGCTGCACTTACTTATTTATTTTCTACTGACGATCTATCACCTTCTCTATCCTCTGGAGCGTCTTGGTAGGCCATGACTATGTGCCCCAGGTTGGACACCAATTTTGAAGCGATTTGTTGTTGATGTCAAATGGCCTCCCGTTGTGATGCCAATTTCGAAGTGGTTTGGTAGTTTGGGGAGTGATCGCTTCTGTGTTGTTGCCCACGCCTCAACGAAAAAAATATCTCAGGTTGAATAATGCTATTTTGTTGATTCGTACTCAAATTAGTAATTTATAATGTTCAAAATCTTTCGGCGTAAGCTTCGTGCACAAGAAATTAAAACACTAGACAAAAATGAAGTTGTGAGCTCTGAGCTCAACACATTCTGCCGCCAGTATCATAAACGTCTTATCCTACTGCTTAAATTAATAATTGCATTTATAATAAGTTAAATGTCAAAAAATATCGCTTTATCAAACAAAGGCACAGTGCGTGCGTGCCAAGCTTATGTTATTGCAAGCAGCCTGACAAGAAGTAAACAAGCTTTATTACGGTTGGCTGAGATTTATTAAGGTAGGCCATGGTTAATGAGAGAAAATTACTTTTTTTTTTCTATAGAGAAAGCAATTGCATGCAACGGCAGTCCGTTGGGAAAGTGCATGGCCCGAGATTGCATTTTTTCTCCGGGATGAAGCTCTTGTTGTTGGGTTTTTATACAAGAAAAATGCATACACACCAGAATGTAATATACGCAACCTGAAATTTGTGCTTTTGTATATTGTGCTTGCAGTAGTTTATATAACAGTGAGACTGTCAACTTGATCTTTCTTGGCAGGCATTTCCATGGAGGGGGGGGGGGAGAAACACAAATATTACTGTTAGAAACAACAGCCATACGCATGTTTCCTAGATGTGTAGGTTTGTCATTATTATACAGTGTGTTTTTTATTTCATAACTTCCCAATATATTTTAAATTACTTTTTAAAAAACAACGCATACATTTAGACACTGAGGGGAAAAGTTAAAAACCCAACATTAATCAAATTGTAGATTTTAGCTGCACACCCCAGCTATTCGCACTTTGCAATTTCAAATTCCACCCTACCCTTTTCGTGCTTAAATTTGAAAGAGGATTCAATAGTGTTATTGTTTTCTATTGCTGCTTAGCAATCTGGACTCTTGTTAAAATTGTTTGAACTTGCACAGTATAAGAAATAAATCACTGGTAAGATTAGAAAACAATTTATTTTAGGTAATATTATAATTATTAATATTTCAATAATATAGGATATTTCGGAACTCTTTGACCATTCCGCTTATATTCTGTTCTCTCTTGTAGAACGTAAACAAATAAAATAATTTATTAGCAAAACAAAATTTGCATTGAAGTTCAGTAGCTACAAATTCAAACAACAAAAATAACTTTAAAAGCCCGGAAAAAGGAAAAAAGAAGGAGAAGGAGAAGAAGCCAGGATTATCGTTTGAACAGCTGAAAGCAATTTTGAAGTGGTATTGGAAAACTGACAATGTTGTTGAAGTTCAAAGGCAATGGAGACGTGTGTACAGAACAGAACCGCCAAAGCAGTAACAATTGCAGGCATTCGAGACACATTTGAGACTCGTGGTTTCGTATGCTACAGGATGGTGCACCACCACATTATCACCGAGATGTACATGCGTACCTTGATGACAATCTTCCAAGGCACTGGATAGAACGAAGAGATCCGATTGAGTTTCCACCGCGTTCTGCGGATCTAACTCCGTTGGATTTCTACCTATGGGGAACTCTTAAAGAATGTTGTATACCGTAGAAAATCAGCCACACTGGCAACACTTTGAGAAGAAATTGAAACGGCTTGTGCTGCAATCGCTGAGGATACTTTCGCAAACTTTACTCAATCAGTAGTTCAACGTACTCAGAAGTGTATCTACGCCGATGCGATGGTGGGCATTTTGAGCAATTGTTGTAACTGTAAAAGTCTAAGATGATTAGTGCTCATCATTTTCTGTTTCTATAATTCAGTTTTGTTATGTTAACATAGTTTTTTCTTTGCTTGAAGTGTGTATGCATTTTTTGGCACCCTCTGTATATTAAGCAATTACTCACATATCCGTAACAACTGTCATAAAAATAATGAAATCGATGTTACTGACATGATTGGCAATGGGGCTGTCCTGTATGAATAATAAATACAAATAATTAAATATATTGTACATAATTTAGCTTAAAATTTACACAAAGGAAAAAAACTTAGCACGGCCATATTTAAACACTGGAGACGGGTTATTATTATTATTATTATTATTATTATTATTATTATTATTATTTATAAATAGAACTAAGCTCAAAAAAGACTTTGGAAATTTGTAAAAGTTAGACCAGAAGAGAAAATACTTTTTTTTTTTATCGCGCACAGCAAAGAAACATTGCTGAAACAAATTTGCATGATGGAAACAGAGCAGCCTTGATTGCTGGACTAAAACAGAAGTTCGTTCACTCATGCATCTGTATACAGGAACGAGGAAACTACATGAATTCACCAGTCGCCTACATACTAAATGGAGAACAGCAATATGCTGCGTTTAAGTGCAGAAATTCGACATGGAAGCTTACAGCAGGCATATGGCGATGATGTTCTGCCACAGTCCACAGCACATCGATGGTTCAAGGAATTTAAGGAGGACTGTGTTTCAACAACAAAGTCCAGCTGCTCCAGCAACAGCTGACGTCATTTTTCGTGAAGACTGACGAATAACAATTGACAGACATGTTACACATTTCACATGGCAGTACATTTTCGAGACGCGTTTGTGCGAGGCGCGTCCCAAGATTACTGACTCCTGAACAAAAGATGGTGCGAGTGGCAGATGTCTTAGATCATTAGACATAGACACGCTGGATGGTGATACACGTGTTGGAAAGGATAAATCATAGCCAAATATAAAAATGGCTAAAAGTTTCCGAAGTAAATGCAGGTTTAAAATGAGAGCCATGAAAGGGGAACGGTATGGAAAAAGGAAACTTGAAAGACTAAAAAAGATGGTGGGTATTGAGGAAGGAAACAATGAAGTTGAAATGACTATTTCTGAAATAGCTACAGTGACAGATCCAAATACATACAAAAAGATACAACTAAGGAAGGAGATGGATCGATGGAAGTGAAACAGTCAGATCCAACGCACAAAAACTTTGAGGGATGAACTTGGACGCTATCCATCTTGGGTCAGTTTACGAGTAGTGAAAAAGCGGGCAATTCAAAACAAAACCCTGAAAAAGAAACAAGGAGGCAGAAAATAAAGGAATAGAGAAAAGAAAAGAAAAAATAATAAAAGTGCAGTGAACATTTAAGAATTAAGTACAGGTAATACTATTAAGAATTTACTAACGAAAAAAATTAAATGCAGCAAATGCAAATGTTCTGTAGAAAGAAATAAAACAGAGCAAGTGAAAAATAAAAATGGAAGTTTGTAGGGAACTTCCAGTGTGTTCCCCATCCTCCATACTCCCCAGACTTAGCCCCCGTGACTTTTATCTCTTTCCCTGTCTGAAAAAGGAGCTAAGGGGCAGTGTTTTTGATACCTGCGAAACCGTCCTGAAAAAGGTGAGGCGGTTTAGAAGATGTCAAAAGATGTGTTTCAGCATTGGCAAGCGCGTTGAGCAAAGTGCATTAACTCAACGGAGAATACTTTGAAAAAGACATCAACAATCTGCACCGAGGTTCTAGTACATACATTGTTACAAATCTGATTATGCTTCAGTGATAGAAACAATTGCTGCCTTGTTAAAGAAATTAATTCTGGAAAAAAACTTAGTACGTATTAACAGTGTAGTTGATTCACGCTTAGAGAACGAAGCAACCTATAATTATGAAGCCGCCTTGAGCAGTTCTTATGCAGAAAATCCACTTTAGCAACATTGTTGTGGAAGGTGATACTTTACTTGGGTCTGAGATATTTGAAAGTAATTCACAGCAAGTAGAAACGCAAAACAACATTCATAATTATGCAACAAAAAATGTACATGTTACTTCTAAAAGTGAGAGTAGATAATGCACTCTTGTCTCTATGTGCACGCTACGCTTTAAAAGACCCGTCTTAGCTATGCCTTAACGAAAGAAAGCAAAATAAAAAAAAAACACGGTATCTGAAAAGCGTTTCTAACCTGCTTTCCTTCTCTTTTTTTAAGTTTATTTGGAAAATGTATTACCTTTACAATACTACCAATAGCGTTGCATTGATCGGAGCTTGTAGAAACAAGGAAAGATATCAAGTATTCCTAAATTCAAAACTAAAACGTCTTGGAATAATAGAAGAGAACAAAACATTTTTTGTTATATAACCATAGGTGAATTATCAACCTGTAAAGGATTAAACGAGAAGATTTAAATGTTAATTGAGAATAAAACTATTGCATTTCAACTTTCATTTGAAGCTACCTCTTGCTTCACTATAGAGTCGGTTAATTTTTTAGACGTAAAAGTCCTAAGTTTGACTTCCTTCGGATGGAAACTACTCCCACTAAAATATAATTATAATGTATATTTATGGAAGTCCATTCATCATATTTTGGCATAGTCATAGTAATATAAATATATTTGTGTCATAAGCTTTAACTTCAACGTAAGAATTGTATAAAACAAAAAGCCTCTAAGTTTTTTCCATTACGGGAAGTCAATATAGTCATAAAACTACACAATAGGAAGAAACCCAAGGGTCGCGTGTAAAGCCCCCCCTTTTTTTAAAAGCACAGCCCTTGCAAGGTTAATAAACTGAAAGGACTTTTAAATCCACTTGGGGCGTTGACCCCGGCCGACTGTTGTAATGTTAGCCTTTAAACTAGCCAATGCTAACAAAATGTTTTAAACTTTCAAAAACAGCGAATGGCACTTAATCGGTGAATTTAAACCAGCGTATGAAAAATGCATGTTTGAACTTTTAAAGATAAGCGGGAATATTGGTGTGTCTGTGTGACACCGTGGCATTCGTTAAAACCAACTATTACTTTATTTGCATTTAATATATATAATGTCACATTGCGTGCTTATTTACACTATTGAACTCCTCTCCCAGTTCAGTTGAGTACGAGTCAACAAAACTGCAGAATATACCCTGAGAATTTGTTGTTATTGAAGCGTAGGCAACAACTCCGAAGCGACCAATAATCAATCTACAAAACTACTTCGAAATTGGCATCACAACGTGAGGCCACTCGACGTCGACAACAAAACGCTTCAAAATTAGTGGCCAACCTGGGATACATAGCCGGGGCCTACTAAACAGCTTCATACTTTGCTCCAACATGGGGCTACAATAAACAGGCTCAAAATTGCGCATTACTTGTTGGCGCCCAACGTGGGGCCATAGCAACTCACCTCAACGTAGCCTGCGTTTCCCGATGAATTAGTTGTAAAGTCATAAAGACTTACTCAAATGAACTTTTATTGCGTCCCATTCAGGGCTTGAAACTGCTTAAGAAATTGGATAAGCTTATTAAAGATGTTTTAAATTGATACTTCAACCATATCATGTACATCCTACGAGGCAAGTATAGTTACCACTAGACCATCAGGACTGACACTTTAATGACGTCATTTTCTTGACTAGCAATACAAACAAAAGCAAGAAACTGTCAACATCTGATTAAAATTTAATAGTTCATGGATTTTTTCTCAAAATAACAATGACGTTATTCGCAGTTTGAGTGGATAATGACGAACAAACTGGCATTTTGGGAGAATCTTACAATAAATGATTCAGACTTGTTTATTTTCTAATAATCAAATTAATAATGAACATTTTTACAGTAAACACATTGCCTGGCCTGTTCATTCTCCCGACCTCAACTTTCGAACTTTCGTACTGAAAAATAATTAACTATTGGTATGCAGGCTTTTGTCTTGGGAGGGCATTGAGACTGTTATGTAGCCACTTGGTTGCAAATGAAAACTCTGTACACACAATACCTTGAGTCCTTGAACAGTGGGACAATTTCAATACATAACTTTAACAATGTAGGCGAGCTGTGGTCATTTACAAAAATCGTAATACTGAACTAGATTCATACAGCTATATGATTTTTTCCCCTGGTTAATCCACCGTTGCGGTTTGACATTTGAACTGCGTTTGTGGTAAGCAATAGATTGACCGCGGGTCCTAACACGCTTTTCTAGAGCACAAACAGGATACGCCTAATTTGCTAAGTAGTATTGTAAAGAATTTGAGACACAGTGATTAAGAGAAATAAAGATGAAAATGGATTTTAAATACATTTTAATATTCTAACCTTTTGAATTGAGACATTTATTTTTCATTAATTGTTAAAGGAAAGACTTGAAGCTACGCAGACAATGCAAGTAAAGTTTGCCATTGAGGAGCCCTGGGTGCTTAACAGATTATGCATTGATGATTTTGAACGACTGCCATAATTAATTAATCAAAACTAGTACTCTGTTCTAAATTTATCTCCAACATCGAATATTTTGTTTGAAAGTACCTAGTATTACTTTCAAACCAATCAACTTTTACTCTAATTCAATAGGCGTTCTTAAATATTTCAAATAAATAAAAAAAAAAGTTATCATCAAATTCATTTCTGTATTTGCACATTGTATATGGTCCTCTGAGCAAGATTTAAGACCGTTGATCCCGTGTTTATTACATAACGCTGATCAAGTGCCACCACACAAAAAATTAAGGAAGATTTAGGCCACTTTTTTGGTCTCTTCTATTATCTCTAGAAGTTTGATTATTCACTTTAAGGGCTTTCGATATTATATGCACTTTTTACTATGCATAGTTCGGGTACACTGCACTGAATCTCGGTATTATTCACTAGCGGTGAATGACCCGCAGCTGTGTTATACTGTGTCAGTTGCTACCTTCTGTTCCTGCCTGTTCATTGTGCATCTCAAAAGTGAAAGTTTATTCAAGATATCTGTGTTGTATGTGAATTACCATATTATTATTAGTTCAATGAAATCCTGCCGAAAAATTTACCCTCAAACAAAGAAATTTTAAGTACGATACATACGTAAAATCCAAATCATGTAGACAGGTGTGTAGACAATTTCAGGAGAAGTTTCCTGATATTCCATTTCTGGGTAGAGAAACTGTTAGGTGTCTGGTTAATAAGTTTAGGAAAACGGGATCGCTAAACGATAAACCTAAGAAGTGAAAAAGAAACGTTCTAACGGAGGAAAAAAATGACAAAATTGGTGCACTATTCGAATTCTCTCCAAAGATGTCTCTAAAACGTGTTGCACAGTTAGTGGGTGTTTTGAAAAGCTGTGTTAACAGAACTGCTAACATTTTAAAATTTAAACCCTACAGAGTGACTATAGTTCATGAATTATAACCTCGTGACGACGAAAAACGAGTAAATTTCTGTAACTGGATCGTTGATGGTACTGTTGACCCACAATTAATAATTTTCTCAGGTAAAGCATAGTTCCATTTAAATAGGAACAATCCCCACACCAAAGACGAATTTAAGGACAATATAAAAAAACAAAAATTATGAACATTACGCAAGAAAAACTTATGTGTGTGTGAATGGAAATTTATCCAAAAATATCAGGAATGTCTAAATGCAGATAGAGACTACTATTAACACCATTTACAAAGAGGTTAGTAGTCATTATAGTGCCTATCTATCATCCATTAGTAAGTAACGCGGGCGTTTTAGAAAGGAAAACCCCCAGTGTAATAGACAGTGCGGGGAACATGCGCTCCGTGGCCCGGCAATATAAGGAACGCTCTGCATAAAGGAAAGAGGACTACTGGAACATGAGGATAAATTTGAGAGAATTCTAAAGAAAGTATCTAGAAATAAACGAAGAATAAACTGTTTAAATAACTAAGCAATTGTCGATACACATAATTTGATAACCTTAAACACTTTCTAAAAGATATACTAAGAAGTAAAAGAGATGGAGATTCTGCAAAAACTATGAGAATAAAATTATAACATAAAGAGTAATGTGCTGCTTTTATTAGTCAGATAAATTTGCTGCTATTTTAGGACATGATTAAGCTGATTTTTTGCATCGCCTTAGCGCTTGTCTCAGAAAAACTGAGTACATGAAATGGATGAAGAAGATTGAAAGTAGCAACGTGATACAAATACAAATATCAACTGAATATATTAAATAAATAAAAATAGTGCAACTCTATGCAATAATGCCACACTAAAGAACAGAAAACGAACTCCATGAAGGTTCTTTTCAAGTTCAAAGCAGGAAGGAAAAGATAAGCATAATGTCGAAGTGTTCAGTATGTTTAACAAATCTCCTGCTTTAAAATAATAGCACATTTCGCTTGAGATCATCTTTAGAAAGTACTTTAACTAATCACTTTATTTATAAAATTGTGCACATACTGCCTTCTACGTTTTAATTTCCTTTATCTTACCTGCACAGTCTTATTATTAACGAATATTATGATGTACCAGCCATAGGGAAGGAAAAGAAGGAATTGACAAGACACCAAAAATGACCTTGAAAAAATGTATATACGAGGGTAGGTCCATAAGTTCCCGGCCTAACCGTTTTCTAGATATGAAAATGACAAAAACTATAGTTAGCCTTTATTGCAATACACTTCTCAGATATTTGAATTAACATTACAATCCTCCTTCCCAAAATAGTCATAAGTTTGTCAGCGAAATGGGCATAAACAGCATCAATCACTTCTTCGTCACACTTAAATTTCCTTCCTTGAAGGTCTTTCTTGAGTTTTGAGAAGAGGAAATAGTCACTGGGAGCTAGATCTGGGATAGTAGGTGGATGGTCGACATCCTGGAAGCCACAATTCCTCACAGTTTCCTTTGCAACCAGAGCTGTGTGCACAGACGCGTTGTGGTGAAGAAGGTGCACACCACCACTCGGCTTTCCTCGTCTTTTCTATTTGATGGAAGCATGTAGTCTGTGCAATAGGCTAGCATAGTACTTCCCATTTACTGTGGTGTTCCTCTCCTTGAAGTCAATGAAGAGTATTCACAGTTCTAAAAGATTGTGGCCATGATCTTGGTTGACTGAGTGACATTGTCCTTTAGAGGCGGTGCTTCACCAGGTTTACGCCAATCACTCCATTGATTCTCCTTTGGACAAGGGATCATAGTAGAGGACCATAGTTTCATCTCCTGTAACAATGGTTTGCAGAACTTCTCTCTCGTTGCCGAGGCAGAGCTCCAAAAATGCCTGACAACAGATGGCTCCCTGCTTTTGGACTGAGGAAAGAAGTCTAGATACCCATCTTGCACTAAACTTATGTTTAAATGTTCATGAATAAGTGGAAGGACTGTTGTTTTAGAAAGACTCAACCTTACTGCTATTTCTGTAACTTTGAGCCACCGGTCTTCCATAATTTCTCCTTCCACAAGAGCGATGTTTTCAGAAGTGAGCACCTCCAAGCACGCTGTTCGTCTTCAATGTTTTATCGACCCATCCGAAAACGTTTGACTCATTCTTTTACGGTAGAATATGAGGGGATGCTTCCCCATATACATCCTCCTATCACTGTAACTTCATTTGGAGTAAGTTCTTTTTTTGCGAAGCACTTATTAATAGCTCGATACTCAATTTTGAACATGTCACAATCTTCTACACATAGCCTTCTTTATGTAAGTATATGATGAACAACTGAACACAGTGGAGCGGAAGTTACAGCTGCAATTATTTACTTAATAGGTAAGGTATATCACCAGATAAGGGTTTTGTGAAGGCGATAATCCTTATCGGTGAGACCGAAAAAATATGTATCTACCGTCGTACGTATTATATATGTGTGTTAACGGTCTGCGGCCGCAATTTTCGTTTTTTCTCAACGAAAATCTGCATATAATGATCAATTAACAAATGGTTCATTGAGCTCCTTAATTAGTACAATTGAACCATTAGGAGTGAGAGTTCACCCAAAATCGCTCTAGCAGCACCAGTATTTTTTTTTTCGCAACAAAATTCGGTACATGCCATTTAAATATAACAAGAAAAATAATTTCTCAAAATTAGAGAAATCGGTTTGTTAGGGAGTGGGGGATATACCTGACATTCGAAATTTAAAAGTTCCTTTAACGGTGGTTGTGTAGATAGAAAACTATATGTTAAGACGTTTCAATTATTTTTAAATGGTTTAAATATTGGGGGAGGGGAAAAAAAACAATTGAATGGCGTCCCACTTGCTGAGCAATTCGCTTTATTTACACAGCTCCTGCGTGACAGACATTTCTTTCAGCAGTTCTGCTGTTATCATTTCAAAATTATATATTTATAAAGAGTTTTATAAATTTAGGAGTTATTTGAATTATTTTATACAATTTTTCTTTCGTGAACGGCACTAAAATCCAGCGTCCTGTCGCCAGGCCAAAGTAAAGGCCACGGCCCCCCAAAGCTACAAGAAAGTCATTATGAATAGACTTAGGTCTGGTTTTTCCCCTTCAATTTCGCCATTACCCTGTTATATTTCCTCTTATTGTCTTCTTCCATTGTTGTCGACAATGGTGTGCTTCTCAGTAGCTTGTTTTTATAATAATTAAACTATCTTTACTCTTGCTAGAGTGCTGTAAATTGTTCCGTGATATGTAACGTTTTTTAACTATATGATTATTGTCGCTATTCGCGTCATGGTTTTGGAAGTCCTTTAGGCGACAGGTACTGTTGAAAATGCATCGGTGTGAAAGAAGTTTTCGGTTGTTTTCTCTGGTGTTATGTCTCAAGTATCTATAAAACCAAATTAGTGGGTTAAAATAAATAGACGAGGAAGAAGAAAAAGAAGATAGAGTGAAAAAGAAAATAATGATTCTGAATGAGTACCTAGTGTGTTTGTCTGACAAGTAGACTGTATAAACCTTTTTTCTACAAGTAAAGCATATATGTAGCTATTATTGTTCATTCTGTAAATTGTTACATTGCTTTTGTTAGATAATACTACAGTATTCTCATAGCAGCACATTACACAGATGTATTTTGTTCTAATTTTCTATGTCAACAAAGTAGGTGGCTTAGTTCAATTTAACATTTACTTTTAATTAGCTATTAATGATTTAAGGAATTTTTTATAATTTAAAACTGTATTCATATTCTATTGTGTTCTTCTAACCAGTCAGAGTACATATATTCCTTAGTTATATGTTATTATTTTTTTTTTTTTGAGTAGTGTTTAACGCCTGTTTTTACTACAGAGGCACCGCAGGCGGTGGACACTGGTGATACATGAAACGAAATGATAAATTGGGAAAGGATATTTTTTTGAGGAAGGAAACGATTCAGGCCTAATTTTAGGGTACCTCCCCGGCATTTGCCATTTATGAGGACTAAGGAAAACCTGGAAAAAACCTCAGTCAGGGAGGGCGGTCCTGGCGGGATTCGAATCCCAGACCTCCCGCTCACGAGTCCGCGGGAGGTCTGCCACCCGTGGCGGTAGTTATATGTTAAGTACATGTTCCCTTTTAAATCTAATGTTAATGAATATAAATTGTGTAATATAGCTATTAAATAATACTTTTGTTGTCAGAAATATCTGACAAAGCCACTTATTTAACAAAACACACTTCAATAATACTAGATCACACTGGTTGACTATTATCATTCATGCGGCCCCTCCTGTTACAACAATGGATGCGACACTGCAGATTTGAAAGCTGTATAAAACCAGTAACGTAAAACACACCAACAATGGTCTCAAGTTCATTAAAACTAATGCTAATAAGTCAAAATATATTGTAATGAAAACGTTTTTGCAATAAAATGCGTATGGTGATGTACGTTTCATGGTAGAAACGCATTAAACAATTTTTATTCTTATATTAACTTAACTTAGTTAATTTCTTTCTGTTCCATTTGTCTATAATCACATAACTTACTATTTCGAAATTTCAGATCTAATTAAAAAGAATTCATTTGGGACCCCAACCGAGATTCGAACCACAGGTCTTTCACTCTTCTTGAGTTATGCCGGGTCACAATTGTACAATTCTCCAATCTGAGTCCTAGTATGGATAATTAGGCGGTAAGGTAGATCTAAACTCGAGTACTCCTACTAAAATGTTACGATTTGACTAAAAATCAATAAACTTAATTTGGAAGCTTTATCTAGGATTCTGAGAAACAAATTTTAACATTTAAATCTTCAGGAACTATTGTTCACTTGGCTAGCTTTGGGGGGGATAAAAAAACAAAAGCCATTTACAGTGCAGGCTAGGCCAACTCTGACTTAGTTCCTAAACAAGAAAAGGAAACAAATGAGTGGTCCCACTGCCCTACATTCCGCCGAAACGTAAGGCACCTGTGCACTTTCACAATATATCGCGAGCGAGTTAGAAGAAGCCTAAGTCCGACGTACAGTACGCTCGGCTTCTACCGAGAACAGCACAAAGTGCAGACATGACCCTTGGGAAACTAGAACATGACCCCAAAACAATAAGGTACCAATCGAACGGCAATGAAACGGGAACTGAGCAAGAAAGCCCGCTTTCAAGCTCATTTTAACTCTATGCATTAGAGATCAACAGCATGTTCGTTGCCACTTACTACATAAACATACGTTTTGTATGACTGTGTTTGATATGGAAAGCATTGTTAACGGCGTTGAGATGCTGCTACTGACAAAAAAAAAAAAAAAAAAAAAAAAAAAAAAAAAAAAAGTCTGATTATATAAAACTGGTCAACAGAGCCATGCATGTTTTGTAAAAATGGCAAGGTACTTCCAAAACGACTATTATTTCTCAACATTGATTTCGTAAAAGCTATATAAAATTCTAAAGTTTGCCTGCACTGTAGTGGAATTATTTATAGTAGTTTTTGCTCGCTCTGAAAATATAATTATTATACATTAGTAGACCTAGTCTCTTTCTCGACCATTGCGGATTAATTTCTCATTTGTCAATTCCTTCTTTTCCTTCCCTATGGCTGGTACATCAGACCTAATCTACTAGTAGTCTCATTATTTCACTATCCTTAGGATAGTGAAATATCCTATCCTATCCTATCCTTACAACGAGTTCTCCACGCTAAAGACACCAGTGGTGCAAATCAACGTTAAATATCCCTGCACCTCCGCAATACAGAGCTGAAATTTTAGTCAAAAAATTTTTTTTTTTAAGTTTTCATCATTTTATATATATGAAGTTTAAATTTTCACATGACGCTTTCATTTTCCGATTTCGTCGCATATTTAGGGCGTAACGTGGTCATTTAATGGGCCGTGCGCGAGTAGGCGTTCCCTATCTAAAGCCCAGTAATCAGAGTACCGTCATTTTCACAAAGTAGCTCCTTTTTCTGTATTTACTTGTTTGAATTTCGTAGAATTTCATATTTCTTAAGGTAATAGGAATTGTTAGTCTGTTGTGTTGGCTAACCTGAAAACAGCAGAAGGTAGACGAGAGAAAATGTTACGAAAGAAATGAGGTTCTTTGTGTTTCAATGATTGTGTTCTGTGTTGTGCTTACAAGTGTTGTTTTCTCCTAAAAGAGAAATGTAATAATCATTATAAGTTCCAGCTATTATTATTTACATATAAATTACCCTCCTATATAAATAGTTTAATTCGTAAGTGTACATAAATAAGTTAGGTTATGTCGTGTGTACTAAACGAGTAGAAACAAAATATTTCTGTTGCAGTGTTTGTTTATAGTGTAAATAGATGTCAGTAAATATGAACACTATTAATGACCACTTCTTTCCCTACAAGAGTAGGGAAAGAGAGCCAATAAGAGTGTAAATAAAATGAAACTTGCGTTATTAGCTAAAAGACAAATAATTTCAACAAATACATGAAGTGATGGAAAAAAAATCAATGACAGATACTGCACCTATAGGTGGAAAAAACTCTGGCAGCCTAAAAGAAGACACAATAGGGAAGTTGTCAAACTGCTAACCTTTTGCAGTATCCCTAATGTCTGACATGAAGTCTGCCATATTTATAACTATTTATCGCTGCATGTCGACAGATTTATCCCCAACACTTCAAGTGTCCAGGAGGAGGCGACTAAAAGAGGCATTGCGGCGGATAATGAACTCCCTCGCCATGATAGCACCACTGTGAAAACTGTCCTCAGTGTAGAAATGGTACAGAAGACCATACCGGTGTATCAAATGCTTCTGCTGCAATTTTGCTATGTAGGAAAGACCCAACATGCTGACGATGCCTGCATAGTGTTATTTGGTTAGTGTCCGAAAGAAGTATTCGTTTCAAAGAAGAAAATGGAAATTGCTGTCACTTCTGCCATTTCACAATTTAATATGGAACGTGATTCTCAAAAACGGAAATAAAATGTAATAGGGGCAGTACTGAGTGAAAAGAGACAAACTTTGGATGAAGCAGAGTGAACTGGCAGCAAAGAGGACAAAAAACAAGTTGGTCAAAACTATTGCAAAGTTGAAGAAGAAAGAAGTAGAAGGGGCTGGACAATTTTAGAGCAGCAGGATGATGTTAAAGTATAGTTTTTTCATGTAAATACTTCTTCTGGCTTACATTTTTTTTTTCACGTTTTACAAAATTTCAAAATGCTCCAAGCTATGAAATTTCCGTTTCAGAACTTGTGTATAAATAAAGGCCAAAAACTGATTTGATCCTATTATAGTTTGAATAATGATTAAATGATATTTTTTTCTTTAACACATAATTGAAAACGGGGAAAAAATTATACCAAAATGAAAAAATTATTCTATAAAAATTATTAACAATTTCCTAAAAAGCCTAAAATAGTTACCTTATATTTATATTAAATTTTGAAGCAAAACTTTGGAACCTTCATCTCATGGAACATTTTGAAAATATAATAATTAAGGAAAACATTTAATTACAAATTAATATCTCGGGAACTGTTAATGATAGAACCTTAACATTTTATATTCGTTATTAACATAGCATAAGTATGACCTAGTAAAAAATTGAAGAATACTAGGATAAGAAATAAAAAAGTTAGAATTTTCACCGATGCATTGGCTTAAGGGGTCTGTCATGTACCTAGGGTGGAAATAAAAAAAATACTACCTTGAATTTTCTTGTAGTCCGTTTAATAGAAATACTTGTAATGAAACATGTAATGCAAACGTTTGTTAATAATGACCTGAGCAGTCAAATTCAGACATCAAAGTAAATGATTGAATCGTTTTTTAAATGTTCGTTCACTTAAATGTGCTGGCCCACACTTAAAAAGCAGCTTATCTTTTGTTATGAACATCTCTCCGAGTTATATAGGGATTTCTATGTTAAAAGGTTTGCGCTGATGTTGCTGCCCTAGTTGTTTTATCAAAAAACTTAATTTGAATTTTATAGGGAAAAATGTTTGACATTTGTAGATGTCGAAAATAATTAATTACCTCAATATGATTGCATTCACTATTATCAGTTATTGCAGCAGGCTTTAATATGTTAGTTCCTTTTAATAAATGGACCGTTTATCGTTCTTCATCTGTTAATTTAATGCTTGTTAAATAGAGAAAACAATGCTAAATATATTAACTAAATAAATTTTTATTATTGCAGAAATTCAAAATTTTTGCAGGTTTTATGCAAATTACGACATATGCTCAAATAAGCCCCTGCTACTAATAAATTAGAAGGTGTCCTTCCTTTTAAGGTATATCCAAATTAAGGTAATGTAGTTCTTTTACAGTTCATTTTAGAATTATTATTCACATGTCCGGAAATTTTCAATTAGAATTGCTACGCCAGCCGTTGCTCGTTTATTTAAATCCTGAAGTTGTGTATTCTTGCAGATCTTTATTCCTCTAAGTTTCTTAGATGTTTTCATTTTTTTTTTTTTTTTTTGATTCGTTCTATTTAAGGACGCTCTTTAACATCTCAGGTCATCAGTGTCCCATTCAATTTCTGACTTGAAACGGCCGACAAATTTTGTTCAGAGACCTCTTCTTTCAGGCTTGAGGTTCTTTATCGTGCCGTAAATGTACGGGACCCACGGTTTTACTTCCCTTCCGAAGGAAGCCATACTTAGGATTTTTACGCCCGAAAAAATCCATTGATCCTGTCCGGGTTTGAACCCGCGCCCTTGGGTTTAGAAGGCAAGTAAGGCAAGACCACCAGGATCGACGAGAAAACCTGGAGAAAGCCTCAGACAAGCTAGACGGATCTGGCGGGATTCCAAATGCACACCTCTCGTTTACGAGTCCGTGCCTTAGTAATCTCGGTACCTGTAGGTGGCGCCGTATTTTCTTGTTGTAATGTCTCGATTATGTCGTCAATGAAAAAGTTAAAGAGTAGGGGTGAAAGAATGCAGCCCTGCTTTACACCTCTCCGACAAGAATAACTCCCCGTAACTCTGTTCCGGACGTACTTAACGCAAAACTCCATCCTTCTGCACATCGTCTGTAGCGCTCGAATTATTTATGTTGACATCCCCTTTATCCGTAATTTGTGCCATAGCGCTTTGCAATGAACGGAATCAAATGCTTTTTCGAGATCGACGAAAGCACAGTGCCAATGTCCTAGCTTATTTCAACCTTAATGTGTCCAAAATAAATGCATTGTCAATACCATTTTACCCCTCCCTGAATCGCGACTGAAATTGTGAATTTTTGCGAAATACAAAGAGAGGCATGTGAACATCAGTCACAGTATATTTTTGAAATTATATGTATCTGCATATATGTGGAGAAATGTAAGTTGTTTACTTTTGTACTGTTTTCTTTACTGTTCATTTTATTTTGTTTTATTTTCTCTTGTATATTTTTCTTTTTCCATTTACTTACTTCATTATGTATAACATATAGGATGGTTTTTTTTATTTGGTTTATTTATGGACACTCTTTAACATTTCTGGTTATCAGCGTCTCATTCAATTCAGGGCGTGAAACGGCCAACAAATTTTGCTCAGAGGCCTCTTCTTTCAGGTTTGAGGTTCTTTATCGTGCCGTAAATGTACGACACGGGACCCACGGCATTACTTCCCTTCCGAAGGAAGCCATACTTAGGATTTTTACGCAAGTAACTACACTTACTGAATTTCAGTAAATGAAGAATTGCATTAGAGTAGAGCGAAGTACTTGTTACCATATCCATCAATAAACTGCTCCAATTACGCCAATGCACCCCACACGTTTACCCGGGTTGATTTAGCGCTTGCTCCAAAATAACAAGATGGTTTTCCGTGTACCACAAATAGAGTTATATCGGTTTACATGTCCCGATAACTTAAAGGTAGTATTAATATTTTGGAGGCTCAGACTCCGTGGGTTAAAGACTGTGAACCCTGTGAACTCTTACGACCACCTGCGGACACTTTGAATTCAGTAAGGTTAAACGACTTTGCATCTGAGTTTCAGACAGTAGAGGGCAATCTCTACAGGACAGTGAAAGGCATTTCCAGATGGCATCTCCGGTGAGTACATTACAGTAATTACCAGGACGCAGTCCCAGATACAGTAGCAAAGTGAAAGACAAGAGGCACACAATTTCAAACAACGTATGTAGCTCGTGGCGTTACTTTCAAAGAGGTAACGAACTAGGTGGCCGGCAACAAAGTATCGTGTGAATAAACACTTCTAGGTGTTTAATGAAATAATTGTCGTGTGATTTTAATCTTCTCCTTCTGTGACTACGAGAGCAAAAAGCGACTCGGGCCCCTGAAAGACCCGGGATACAAAGCTGGTCCCCCGGGTAAATATCTAACACTAACGTCGACCAATTAAAATCGCTTCATTATGCACCAAGTTGTCTACATTGCTGGATAGAAAAAGGGATTGAGATACTTGTCATTTTCAGGTAATATCCACGAAAATAAGCTAGAAACAGGTAAAATTTCTTCGCTACACACACGCTTATGTCCCTGATATTAACATGTTGTACCTATAACAACCTATGAACATTTTGCATAGCCTCTGATGGATTAAAACTGCTTGCAGGAAGGGGTAGGACAGAAAACTGATTCTCTTCCCATGCTTTCTAAATTCTTTACCAACAATGTAAGTGCAAAATAAGGTAGAAATTGAACTTTGTTTTTGTTTTATGAAGAATATAGAAAATGATAAATGTAGCATTTGCTCTATTCTTTTTTCTTTTCCTTTCCAATTTTTACCCTTTCTTCTATTTGTCTACCTTTAGTCAACACAATTAATTCTTTCTCTTGTAAAACACAGTGCATTGCTTTATTCCAAGTCTAAAGTATTTTTAGCTATCCTTAATATCATGAACGATCTATCTTCTTTTTCCTTCAGAACGTAAAGTAAAGGCTACATGCTAATTTATTTTCATTGCATAATGAAATTGAACCAACCTTTTCTTTTTCAAGCACTTCTAAATGTTACACCGTATAGGTATAATATTTTTCCATGGTAACGTAAAATCGTTATCTTGCTGATGTGGAAAATTACTAAATAGCACACCGCGACACAACCTGCATGGTTGCCTTTGTAAAAATTCTCTCATTGTAGAAAGTTATTAAGCGTAAAGTATCTGTCGTGTATTAAAACAGCACAATATTACGCTTTACGATCGCATTTAATTTTTGTTTAAACAAGCAGTGGAAAGTCGGAGGGGAAAAGAGGTCAAATTATTTTAAATTTATAAACCATGTGATATGTAGAAAGAAGGTAATTATTAGTAATGGGGCTCTTTCATATCTTTTGCACCAAGAAGTGAACAGTTAGAATAGTTTCATCTAATGCCCTGTCCTGAGTGGATTCAAAATACTATTTTGCATTGGTGTTTCTTATAAATAAATAAACTAAAAAATTAGAAGTTTATGAACACAAATATACCTATTGTAAAATGGCTTTGCTCACAATAGATATTACTGCTTAACAGTACCTATATTGAAAATAAACCATAGTATTCCGTTAAACATTAAGGAAATTGCTTAATACGTGGGTAGGTCCATAAGTTTACTGCTTCGCCGATAAGGATTATCGTCTTCACAAAACCCTTATTTGGTGTCATACCTTATCCTTTAAGTAAATAATTGCAGTAATTTTTGTTCCTCTGCGTTCAGTTGTTCAGATATAGTTGCATTAAGAAAGCTATGTGTAGAACATTGTGGCATGTTCAAAATGGAGTTTCGAGCTGTTATTTAGTTCTTCACAAAAGAAGGACTTACTACAAATAAAATTAAACAGCGATTCGATGGTGTATATGGGGAAGCATCGCCCTCATATTCTACCATAAAAGCATTAAAGACAAGATCGTCAGGTCGACCCTTAGAAGTGCTCATTCCTTAAAACATCGCTCTTGTGGAAAGAGAAATTATGGAAGACCAGCGGCTTAAAGTTACAGAAATAGCAGCAAGGTTGGGCCTTTCTAAAACAACAGTCCTTCGAATTATTCATGAACATTTAAACATGAATTAGGTTAGTGCAAGATGGGTGCCTAGACTTCTTTCCTCAGTCCAAAAGCAGCAACGAGTCAACTGTTGTCAGTCATTTTTGGAGCTCTGCCGTGGCAACGAGAGAGAAGTTCTGCAAACCATTGTTACAAGAAATGAAACTATGGTCCTCTACTATGATCCCTTGGACAAAAGAGAATCAGTGGAGTGGCTTAAACCTAAGGAAACCCCACCTCTAACGGCCCCGATCACTTTGTCGACCAAGAAGATCATGGTCACAATCTTTTGGGACTGTGAAGGAATACTCTTCATTGACTTCAAGGAGAGGAACACCACAGTAAATGGGGAGTACTATGCTGGCCTATTGCACAGATTATTTACTTCCATCAAGAGAAAAGGCGAAGAAAATTGAGTGGTGGTGCGCGTCTTCTTCACGACGACGCGCCTGTGTACTCAGCTGTTGTTGCAGAGGAAGCTGTGAAGAAATATGGCTTCAAGGAGATCGAACACCCACCCTACAGCCCAGATCTAACTATCACTGACTATTTCGTTCTCATAAAACTTAAGAAGGACCTTCGAGGAAGTTTAAGTGTGTGACGAAGAAGTGATGGATGCTGTTTGTGCCCATTTTGCAGACAAGACTTCTGCTTTTCGAGTGTGAGATTGAAATTCAAAGATGTGAGAAGTGTATTACAATAAAAAGTGAAGTATAGTTTTTGTGTTTATCATACGTAAAAATTGTAAGCAGGAAACTTATTGACTTACCCTTGTTTATTACACTAAAAATGTTCCTTGTTTGTATGTTTTTAGCTCATTAGTGAATGTTCAGAACTCTGAAAAGTATAGAAATAGCCATTTGCACTAATTCATTTAGCATTTTTTCTCTTTTGTACTGCAGCAATCCTTTATTATGTTAATTTATCATAAGGAAAACTGTAATAATAGTTTCCAGCTTATGGCCAACACTAAGACCGCCGTTTTTGACATCGGGATGCATCATATTGCATTCTTTTGATGAAAAGTATCTGAAGAGATACGGACAACACACTCGCCAATATCCCAAGGAAATTATTGTACAACGCATTAAAACATTAATAGACGAAAAATTAATTTGTATTTTTAAGTTTTTATTTTAAAAACAAATAAATAAAAGTAAGACACGTTTTGGAAAGAAACTTTCATATCTAAAGTTTTCCAGAGGCCAAATATTCGTTATTCAAAGTACAGAATATGCTTCATAATTATACAAAAAAAAAAAAATTGGAAATTAGAAGAAAACTATGACAGTTCAGAAATTTCAAATACAGCAAATAATTGAAGAAATTGGAATCGAAAGTGAAGTAGCTCAAATAATTTTAATATTGTCACGCTCATGGCAAGAGCGGTAAACGCACCTACAGGTATAAATAAAGAGAACGTTACTGCCATTGCTACTTCTTTTATTGAATATTAATGATAAAATGCACATTAATGTCTCTTCTAATGCTGAACGTTAACACATAGTGACTGGATAGCTGTAAATCAGGTCATTAAGACCGAACGGGCTATTACCTTAGGGATGATGTCTCGTAGAGCCGAGGGTAGAGAGCGGCCAGCAACAGCACGGGGTAGAATAGGCAACGAGTGAAGAGCAAACATTCCTCGAGTCTCTGCTACCTGCTAATATAGCTTCGCCATCGCCTAGAGGGGGTATTTTACATTATGTTGTTATATTTGAATTATAGTAGCCAATGACAAAAGGGTACATACGTGTAGGAAGAATATGCTAATTCCTTAAGCGGTCAACAGATGTGGTAAACCAAATGTAGGTAAATAAGTTAGCCCTTTCTAACTCAACTAGGCAATTTGAGAATATTAAATATTCAAGCAAATAAAACTAAATGTTCGCATAATGATTTTGACCAATTACCAATTTAATGCACCACTCGGCTTTTTTTTTTTTTTTTTTTTTAGTAGTGTTTAACACCCGTTTTTACTATTGAGGCACCACAGGCGGTGGACACTGATGATACATGAGATGAAATAATAAATTGGGAAAGGATTTTTTTAAAAGAAGGAAGCGTTCCAGGCCTAAGTTTAGGTACCTCCCCGGCATTTGCCAGTTGTGAAGACTGAGGAAAACCTGAAAAAAAACCCAGTCAGGGAGGACGGTCCTGGCGGGATTCGAACCGCAGACCTCCCGCTCACGAGTCCGTGCCTTAACGACCTCGGCCACCCGTGGCGGTCCCACTCGGCCGTACATGTGACAGTATTTAGGTTAGGTTTTAAAATCTAATAAGGCTAATACTGAAAAATCAGTGTTTCTGTATAAATCGGAATAAGCAAATCCCAATCAAAATTGCTTTCGGTGAAGTTAGTGAGAAAACTAGAGAGTGTCCTCCGTAATTAGGAAATAAAGGAATTTTAGGAGCCATTAGAAAAGATAAATACTGTCAAACATACGCCATATTTGAGAATGCTCCAAATAATACAAATAATGATGACTTTAACCACTTCAAGAAACCTATCGATAAAAGATTCCTTTCGTTTAAACGTTAATTTCCACAGCAACAAGTATTCCATTTACATCGTATGCAGTCTGAGGCGTGCAAGGATAAGGGAGATGAACCTTGCCTTACTTCTGCAGCAGCGAATTCATTCGTCTCTGTGTGGTGCTATCTGGTGAAGAAATCTCCAGTTTGCCCACCTTCTCTAGAATCGATAAATTATTGCATTGCACTCGGCGTGTCAAAGTCTGCCTTGTCGGAACATAAAACATGCGGCGGCGAGAAGCCTTGCGTAACGCAATGTGTCCGCCATTCTCAGGGCTGCCAACCTGCTAAGCGGAAAATATCTTCCTGATGGTGGCAATTCCAAAGAATGCAATAGTGTTCTAGTCATCTCAGGGTGTGCGACAAAACAGAATTACATTGCCCAGCAAGCTATTTTTAAACCGTAACCCGCCTAAAGCAAATAGATCAGATAACGAATTCATTTCTAGCTGAATATGAGGAATTATAGAATTATTTTCCTTGTCAGCGTTTTACAAAATAAATGTCTTTAATTTTTATTTTAATATGTTTTGTATGTTTCGGTTATTTATTTTGCAGAATGACTATTTGGTAACTAATTTGTTTTGAGATTTTCTGGCTTTTGTCTGGTGCATTTATTTTATTTTTGCTATTTTTTTTTTCTTTGTATAATATTAATCGCATTGCTTTACAAACGCGACACAGATCTGGTGCACGGTAAAAAAATAACCGCAGGATTTAGTTTTTCAGTCCTGAAGCAAAGCTCAGTACAGTACTCGACAGAATGTTTTAATATTTTTTTTATTTGTTTAATATTTTTTTTTAAAGTTAAAAGACAGTTGCTCGCTCAAAGAGATGTCATTAGATTATTATATAACCATAACTATGCTTTCACTTCCCAAACTGTCGGTCCTGGTGGTGTAGTGCTAAACCATACTTGACTCCTAAACCCAAGGTCGTGGGTTCAAACCCAACCAGGACCGATGAATTTTTTTCGGGCGTAAAATCCCAAGTATGGCTTCCTTCGGAAGGGAAGTAAAGCCGTGGGTCCCATATCGTACATTACGGCACGATAAAGAACCTCAAGCCTGAAAGAAGAAGGCTCTGATTAAAATTTGTCGGCCGTTTCACGCTCTGAATTGAATGGGACGCTAATAAATAAATAAATAAATAAACTGGTGTTTACCTTCGTGACTTAACGTATGCATATAATTTAGCATTCAATCTTTCTGGCAATCAGACCGCCACGGGTGGCCGAGGTCATTAAGGCGCGGGCTCGTGAGCGGGAGGTCTGGGTTCGAATCCTGCCAGCACGGTCCTCGCTGACTGAGGATTTTTTCCAGGTTTTCCTCAGTCCTCATAAATGGCAAATGCCGGGGAGGTACCCTAAACTTAGGCCTGGAACGTTTCCTGCTTTAAATCCTTTCCCAATATATCATTTCATTTCATGTATCATCAGTGTCCACCACCTGTGATGCCTCAGTAGTAAAAACAGGCGATAAACACAATTAAAAAAATTCTCGCAATCCCGAATGTCTTCATTGACATTTCATAACTAAAGCGACAGATGTATCGTGTAAGGCAGAAATTTTTGCCCTACCGCACTCTACAACCGCCACTGACGAGATTAAGGGAAGACGCCGTACGATTTATGGCCTTTGTATTGCTAGGCAGTATCGTACATCGTAAACATTCTTAAATTATCGCACAGGTTGGCAGCCTTGCTTGAAATGCATTGCATGTGAAAATGCATGAAATGAACGCCAAGTGGCCATAACGAGTTTTGTGAAAGTTGGCCTTAGAACCGCAACAACGATATCTAAAATTGCATTCTGTTCGCTAATAAGTGTAATAGAAAACATCTTGGGAAGCATCTCCCAGCCAGGCAGAATAGAGCGGCGAGCCGGTGCTGGATCGTGTTTTCGTTAAGTGTGCCATGGCAGTGGTGGGAGCTACTCACTGCCGCATCGTAGTCCAAACAGAAGAGAGAGTTCCCTCGCTCACTCGCTCGCTCGTTGAACTTCTTTTGTTTCTTAAATTATTGAATTAGGGCATTTTAATTGCAAAATAAAGACATACTTAACCGTATACCTGAGGGAAATTATGCGAAACAAACAGAAAAAATTCCTAAAGCCCCCAAAACATATAAAAAAATCCTGAACATTCATTTTATCGACTACTTTTAGGTACTGTATGTCCAGCATGAAAAATAATCAAACAACTTAGTAATTAAACACAGTTAGAATGCTTATAGCTTTATATATGTCTTTAGAAAACGAGTTGGGCAAACGAAATAAAAATAAATTTTGCAGCCGTGGATAATTAGGACAAAGAACTGAGAACAGAATAAGACTTAATAGTGTTAATTGAAGTTACATGTTACACAAAAACGAAATACTTTAGCTATAATAAGCATGTATGAACAAAGTATACAAAAATTCTTTAATATCCTTTTTATCATACATTTAATTAAATAAAGGCCGACCAATAGGAGACAGTATATAATGTCGATTATAATTAATACAATATTAAATAATTAACTTACGTATTCATGTTCATTTCCTATTGTTATATGGGAAATTTACAGTGACTATTTCACTCATATGACGTCATCTTAAAGTGGACCAATGAAACGAAATAAACTTTTGAATTTACTAATTACGCAGTGGAATAAGAGAGAAAAAATTATCAATTTCTTTTATCACGGACGTGCATTTGACCATTTTTGCAAGAGGCGGTGGGGAGCTACTATTGATAGCAACAAAAGCATGGACAATCGACAATCATAACACAAAATGGAGGGTTTTTTCAAAGCGTTTTGGTGATGCATCATGTGTGCAAATTGATCATATCATTAGGAATTCCATACTTCAGAGTACAAAGAAAAATAGAATCACTGTATGTTATCTGTTTTTTTTTTTTCCTCAGTTGGTCTTAGAAAATCGAGTGGTAACTTTTTTTATTTAATGGTGTTTAACGTCCGTTTTTACTACTGAGGCACCATAGCTGTGGGCAGTGATGATCCATGAGATGAAATAATAAATTGGGAAAGGATTTTTTTTTTAGGGAAGGAAAAGTTGCAGGCCTAAGTTTAGGATACTTCCCGGCATTTGCTATTTATGAGGACAGGAAAATCTTGAAAAAACTAAATCAGGGAGAACGGCCCTGTTGGAATTAGAACTCGAGACCTCTCGCTCACAAGTTCGCACCTTAACGACCTCGGCCACCCGTGGCGGTTCGAACAGTAGCGATTGTAATAGTCGTTTTTTGTTCATTTCAGTCTCACGGATACCTATATATATATATATATATATATAGCTTTTATTCTCACATTATTCATAAAATAGTTCTAAACCCGTATTTTGCTATTCTCTATTGGCATTACTGACAAATGGCATTATTCTATGGCAAGATTACTTGAAAAGGTTAAGTACAAATATACAATTATTGCAATTCTTAAGCCAAGTTTAGAGGAATTATATTTCAATTGTTATTTTAGTCGTGAAAAAGTTTTAATAAATGTCACTCGAAGGTCTGAGATTACTTGTGAGATTTAAAAACACGGAGAGTAAAAATGTAGAAAAGAAAGAAATAAGAATATATTTCTGTCTTTGTCAAAGAAATGCTACATAAAATACAAAGGGATGTATGCATCTGAAATGCATTTTGTATTTAAAATTCTTTCGCTTGTTAAGCACTGAACAAACCTCGCCCCTCTTCTGAATTTTGAATGTCTAGAAGTGTCGCCATTGTCTAAACAGTAACAAACTACTACCAAGAGGTTATTGGAATTTACCAGTGTTGCCACCATTACTTTTGTACATCAGAGATCAAGCAGATACTATGCACACGTCTTGTTTTTCACATTATTAAGAATATCAAAAGGTACCTTAATTAGTGAATAAAAATAAATTCACACACGATTTTTGTTAGCATTAAACATATACTGAAAATATTGCAGAGACGTGACAACGCTGTTTTCTTGAGTGCACCGCATTTGTTATGCGTATCATATCAACAGAATATAAACAAGTAGCTCATAGATGCAATTTCACTTCTAGGATAAAAAATCCCGTCAAGGCCTGCCCCGTATTATACTCATTAATAACACATTAATTACGCACTACATAAAAAGCAGAAGTTTAGTTGACGGACACGTCATAACTTGTCAATGAAGAGCAGTACAGACCACAGAGAGAATAAAAGAAGCAGGATGGATTTAGGAAAATTTGGCGTAGACTCAAAAGCAGTAATTTTAATGAATGAGATAAAAGTTAATGTGAACCAAGATCAGCCATTATCTCGGTATAACGCTTTACCACTGCACGTATATTTACCGGGTGTCTCACTTAAAATGTATATCTTTTTCAACTAAAAGTTACAGTTTTTAGAATGGAACATATCTGTGGGTTTTTAGTGGACTGAGATCTAAAGATGAAATTACTGATAACAGAATTGATTTTACTTTCATAAAAAAAATTACTAGTTGTCTATGGCTCAAAGAAACTTCATGTTTGTAAATTAAATCCAGGACAGAAAACGCACTCACAAATAATCAGTAACGTCTTGTCACACTTCAGCAGATGTTCAAAGTGACCACGTTTGCACTTGTGGAGAGGTAAACAAGTGAGCGTTGCACAGGTTGTAGTGCTTCTACAGATATTGTCGGTAATAGGCTGTTTCATATTCTCTAGTGCCACTGGCAGTTTCTGATACACTCTGCGCCCCAGAAAAAGTAATCTAAAGGCGTCTTATAATCGCGGCAACGAGCTGGGTATCCACAGATTTGAAAACTTTGCATCCACAACTTCTATGGGAATGTGGGTGAAGTGTGTAGGGCACCATCGTGCTGGAACTACATTGATAGAAGAGATTTCCCCCATGAGAAGGGATAAAGTATCATGCAGAAATGATGCGTTTAATGTTTCCTGATAAAAACAGGGACCTACAACGTTGTTGCCAATGATACCGCACCAAACATTGACAATCCACTGTCGTTGACGAACAACCTCGCGAAGCCAATGAGAATTTTGCACCGATCAGTAGTGCATGCTGCTCAAATTCACATTACTATGATTTGTGAACAATGCTTCATCCGTAAACAAAATGTTACTTACGAATGCAGTATTATCTTCCAAATATCAAAATGGATCAGATCAGAAGGCACTAGTACTCTAAGCAGGCTGTTAGTGCTTTGTTAACTGCAAGCTTTTAGTAGACACATTGCAAGTAACCCCATGCTCTGTGTACAGTAAAGAAACGGTGTATTCTTTAAACGTTTACCTATTTCAGAAGGTATGCAGGTTAAAACAGTTAAATCAATTCTGTTATCACTAATTAGACCTATATTTTTCGGTCACCTAGAAAAAACATATATCCCATTGAAAAAATATAACTTTTAGTTGAAAATGATATTTTTTAATTTTCTGGATTGTGCATACCCGCCCATTGTGTGAGCCCTTGATATGCGTACATTGCTGTGCTACTAGATTTTTCACACCTTGTTTGATTTTAAAATATTTTTAATTTTCACAGTTAGGTAAGACACCCTGTATATATGTGTGTGTGCACGCGCTCCAGAAACCAAACTTGAAAGGTGTCTTACAAGTAATTAGAGGAGGGTCTCTGGGACTTAACTGAAACTTAGTGATCAATATCAAACTCTAGCCATTTACCAAGTATCGATTCCAGAACAGTCCTGGATACTAGCGAGACTGTGTTGTTATTAATATTGCATAAAATGCAATTGCTACCAGACTGCTATATTGCCTACGCGCGTCAACTACTGCCAGGTTTTTGCGGGAGAGAAAACATGAGTCTACCAGGGAACTTCATATGACCGATTTCGAATCTAGGTATACTGGTTTAGGAAGTGAACAGCTGTTCATGAGTCATACGGCGTCAATAATTCATTCCCAAATTAAATACGTTATATTATTTACTTTGAAAAAAGTCAATACTTGTGTTTCTAGGGATAGTACAGTGAGATTAATCGAGTTACTAGCCGGCAGAGCGCGACGTTTTTTGTTTTAAGTGCACGCTGAACCTTAAAACAAATACATTATAAATTGAAGATGTATTTGAGGATAAAAAATTACAGTTTGCATTAATTCATTATAACAATAGTTGCTCAAAATTATCAGTATGGTTAAGCTAACCTCTCGACGACAAAATATACGATGGCTATTTTTTCAACCTCCTATAGGACATAACAAAAAGACAAATGTGGATCACAAAATGGTTTTATTGCCAAGAGTCAAGTACAGTCACAGTTACATTGCCACATAGACACCGTGAATATTAAGACATTTGTCATATCGATAGACAATCTTTCCAATACCCTGTTCAAAGAAGGTAGCCGCCAGCGGATGTAGAGAAGCCTTCACGGTGTCCTAAATTGCTCCGTTGGTGCAAATGCTGCGCTGTCCTCCTAGACTTTTCTTCAGCTGCCGAAAAAGATGAGAAAGTACTCGGCGCTAGATCTGGGCTGTATGCCGCATGATCCAACACTTTCCAGTGAAACTGTTGAGTTAACACAGCAGTATGCGGTTTTGCATTGTCATAGATCGAAACAGTTCCAGATGACAGCATACCTCTTTTGTTTTGGATGGCTCTACGCAGACGACATAATGTCTAACAGTACACCTATGCGTTGATCATAGTCCCTGTCTCCATAAACTCCACGAGCAACGCTCCTTTCTGATCCCCGCAAACAGTAGCTATGATCTTCCTGTTGCTCAAAGCTTGTTTCAACTTTTTGGGTTTGTTAGGGAAGTGTGTGTGCATTCATTGTTTGGATTGTTCTTTTGATTCTGGATTATTGTAATGAATCCACGTTTCATTCCCATCATCAGCGTAATGTGTGAGAAAGGATAAGGCTGATGCCATGCACCGTGCTTTGTGGTCTTCAGACAGCTTTTGGGAACCCAGCGTGCACAAAGTTTTCGATAGCCTAGGTGTTCTGTAACAATCATGTACAGAGCTGACCTTGAAATGTTCTGAAATTACATAGACAACTCACTCATGGTAAACCTCCGTCTCTCTCGAACTACTTGATCAACTCGCTGAACAAGCGACAGACCTGCGTCCTTATCCACCTTCATCATGAACATCAGTTCAGCCTTTAAATTTCCACGTCATTCACGCTCAACGCTTCCATTAATACAATTTACACCATTTTGCAATGAATTTTTGCTGCACTATTCTCTCCTGCCTGTAGAAAACGAACGACACTTCGCAACTCGCACTTGGCGGGAGAATCAATCACGCCAGCCATGTTGAAGTACCTGCAGCTCAGCTCCATCTGAGCCTTGGCGGACGTTATGGTGGGGTAGTAGCGCAGTAGCACAGTGCGCAGTTCCGCCTCCTTATGCTTGTCTGGTCACATAGCAGAGGTATCGAGGAGTGAATTAAAACTCTCTCTCCGTGTCTGCAGGTTCTGCAAAATACCCTGCCTTCGCTGCTCATATACCTTCCCAACGATTGTGGTATCAACACGATGGTGCACCTCCATACTTCTATATTGCAGTCTGGTAGCGTTCCGTAAACAATGGTTTGGCCGCGGTGGCCCCATTTGTCTAGCCTGCTTGCTCTGCCGACCTCACCTTGGGGGTAATTGATCAGCCTTGAGGTGTCAATTGAAACAGAGAAGGAGCTCATCTCAGGTGCTTACAACTATTCACTATGTACCTATCTAAGAAAAATTCCTGGAATTTTTTAACATATCACGTCATTGTATTGTGTATTTAAGCAAGAGACCACACTTTTTATCAGTGTTTGTAAAGAAATGAGCATTAAAATTAAATTTTAAAAACAATTTTCTTTTATCCTTCACAGTTTGATTATAAATTTTGTTTTAGACCTACTGCTATTTAACAAACAGTGCTGTTTTGCTCCCTTCTAGAAGTTTGAATGCTGAATTTAGAAACACTCAGTATAATTAATAATGAATACAAATAACTATATAAATGTACACCGTTATATACATAGTATATGGACAAGTTCCCAATAAAACGCAAAATGTATTGCTTAAGGTATAAAACGGGTACAAATTAGCTACTTCCTTACCATCATTAGCTTCCAGTAGCCCACGTTGGTGCTCAAGCCAGTGTAATCCTAAGCGATGGGAGAATTTAAAGTATAGTTCCCATCTAACTTTATACTAGAGACTTTTGATGCTGCATTTAACTTGTGTTTCACATGCACGAGCGCTTACCTCCCGGCGAAGATAACCTTCGAAGCCATACTATCTTTAAATAAAGATAAATGTACTATAGAATGCCATACTGTTCAAAACTTTCAAGCAAAATAAAGGATTTAGAGTTGAATCGCTTTAGGAACTAAGAAGAGAAGTTTCACTGGCTATATATATATATATATAAGTAACTTATGGCAAGTTAAACGTTAATTAAAACATTTGCAAAATTTGGCAGAGTAGTGTACCGAAGTGAAATATTTACAAAATATGTACAAAATATTTAACTGTTTTCATATTGCTTTGTACCTGGGCTAGTTTACAAGCTAAAAGTTTCTTGGCTTTACATAAAGCAGTTAAAGAGAACTGACGGTGAGAGAGATACATTTAAATGTATGATCAAAATGGAAGGATGGGTCTAGCGTGGATGCTTACAGATGTAATATTCCTAAAAGGATTGAGAATAGAAAACAAGGTAAGACGTACGAGAGTAGGTCCATAAGTTTCCGGCCTCATCGTTAAGGATTATCGCCTGCACAAAACGCTTATCTGGTGTCATACTTTATCTGTAAAGAAATAATTGCACCTGTAACTTCCGCTCCGCTGTGTTCATTTGTTCAGATATAGTTGCATAAAGAAGACTATGTGTAGAAGATTGTGACATATTCAAAATGGAGTATCGAGCTGTTATTAGGTTCTTCGCAGAAGGACTTACTCCAAATGAAATTAATTTGCGATTGGACTGTGTATAGGAGGAAACACCCCCTACCCCCACATTCTACCGTAAAAGAATGAGTCCAGAAAGCATTAAAGAGAAGAGCGTGCAGGTCGGCCCTTAGAGGTGCTCACTACTGAAAACTACTCTTGTGGAAGGGGAAATTATGGAAGATCGGCGGCTCAAAGTTACAGAAATAGCAGCGAGGTTGGGGCTTTCTAAAGCAACAGCCTTCGAATTATTCATGAACATTTAAACATGAATAAGGTTAGTGCAAGATGGGTGTCTAGACTTCTTTCCTCAGTTCAAAAGCAGCAACGTGTCATCTGTTGTGAGGCATTTTTGGAGCTCTGCCGCGGCAACCGGAAAGAAATTCTGCAAACTATTGTTACAGGAGACGAAACTATGGTCCAAAAGAAAATCAATGGAGTGGCATAAACCTGGCGAAGCACGGCCTCTAAAGGCCAAGGTCACTCAGTCAACCAACAAGATCATGGCCACAATCTTTTAGGAATGTGAAGGTATGCTCTTCCTTGACTTCAAGGAGAGGAAAACCACAGTAAATGGGGAGTACTATGCTGGGCTACTGCACAGACTACGTGCTTCTATCAAAGAGAAAAGGCGAGGAATGGTGGTGTACACCATCTTCAAGACAACGCGCCTGTGCCCACAGTTCTTGTTGCAAACGAAACTGTGAAGAAATGTGGCTTCAAGGAGATCGACCATCCCCCCTTACAGCCCAGATCTAGCTCCCAGTGACTTTTTCCTCTTCTCAAGACTCAAGAAGGACCTTCGAGGAAGGAATTTTAAGTGTGATGAAGAAGTTATGGATGTTGTTTATGCCCATTTTGCAGACAAGACTACTGACTATTTGGGGGGGGGGGATTGAAATGTCAATTCAAAGATGTGAAAAGTGTATTGCAATAAATGGTAACTGTATTTAAAATTGAAACATACCTAGAAAATGGTTAGGCCGGAAACTTATGGACTTACCCTTTTGGGACAGTAGATAGTGTGGCTCATCATTTATTGGAGTGTGAGAAAATTATTGTGGCTAGATAATGCGAGATAATAAATGTGATAGTTGTAGAAATATATCGTTGAAATAGAAATGCTACTGAATAGGAGGGAGGAAAAATCAAAATGATGGAGAATTTCTAGGAAAAGTAAGGGAAAAATATGAAGAAAGAGGGGGAGTTTAAAAATGAATAAAAGTGTGGCTTCTCACATACTCAGTGTGGTTAAAGTATAGAAGAAATTAGTGATTTTATTGGTGCTGTTATAATCCACAGTATAGATGTCAATGTATAACAAAAAATTGTTCGTTAATAATAAATTTTAAAAAATCATGTTGCTTTGTAAGTCAATGTATAACATTGTCGCTTATCTGCGAAGTTCATTCATATTGAATGATACAGGATGTAAAAATAAATCTGAATTGGAAGAACTTAAATCATATTTTAAAAAACATTTGCAAATAGTTGAAACGACTTTCTAAAATGCCTAGGGACCGCTGCCGGGAAAGATCTAGTAATTCATGGGTTTGATTAAGTCACAACCTATCATTGCTAATTATATTTATAGAAAGCCTTCCTTCGATGTAAATATAAACGCATTGGTCTCAACCATTTCAAATTATGCGTGCACATTAGACGACCCTGAAACTTCTAGAGTCGTATCTGCAAATTCTTTAATGAGAAAGATCCTGTACAATATTTCCACTGTAAAGAAATCTCCAGGCCTTTGTGTGCGTTCAGGTGAAGCAATGACCTCTTGGGGACAAAGAGTCATGCGTGCGTCAACAGTCTGGCTCAAGAATTCAACACGTTCTTTTGCCGCAATGCCTTGCGAAGCAAAGCAGCAAGGCGGGCACGAGAGTTGGAAATGTCATTGACTCCGTGTGACGTTGGACCATAGCCCGGCTTAAATCGAAAGTGGAGAACAGGTCCGGTTTGTTTCGTGTGTTGTGCTAGGTCGGGAAAACGAGTGACGTAGTGTGCCAGTTTGTGCTCTGTTAGTCACCAAGCAGACGAAATGCCTCACGCGATGGGCCAAGACTAGCAGCTGTGACGGACATGAGCCAGGTTTGTACGCCGAGGAATGTCGACACAGGAAATCATCTCCTAATCTGAGTATTAGCATTGAAGAAGATGCAAATAGAGTCTACTACGACCCCTGACGTTTAGAAACATCCGAGAACTTGGTGCTGAAAGCTGGAAGACAATTAAACAGGTAACAAAAGCTTTTGCAACTGAGTTTTTTGTGAAGTGGCAATTTGCTAATATAAGGAGGCACAGATCCGGTGCATTTCGAAGGAAAATACACATGTTGTGTTTGAAGAAATCTGTTACACGTGTAATATTATTGTATATTATATTTGTATGTTACTACAATCTCAGGAAGGTATGAGACAATTTTGTTTGCAACCACCCTGTGTATTCCTAATTTACAGAGAAGAACAACTTATACATACATACTTTGTATATTGATTATACATCCCAGCTCATTTAAGACTATTACGTCAAAAGTATACAAAACATTAATCTACTTTTGTTGTTGTACTAGAATATTCAAAGGTCTGTAACCTTACATAGCTAATAAACTTATAAGACATATGTTGCATTTTTTTATTTTCTCTTTCTGTTCTTAGAGACAATTTCATTTGCTGATAATGTCGTGCGCTTAAACTTAGTTTTCTCTAATAAGAAGAAAGTTCTGAGTTTTTGTGTGCACATCAGTTGCAATTGTATTCTGATTTAGGCAATTATTTAGAGCATAACCACACATACAAAAGAGCAGCGTTGGTAAAGGAAACATTAGAAATTGTACTTTCAAATCATTCGAGGCAATTCGAGGCGTAGCGAAAAAAGTAACTTTAGGAACCAAAATGCACAACATATTTGCACAAGTTTCCAGCCTAACCATTTTCTAGGTATGATAAAGACAATTACTATATTTCACTTTTTGATACAGTTACCCTTTATTTCAATACACTTCTCACATCTCTGAATTAACATTTCAATCCCCTCTCCCCAAAATAGTCAGAAGTCCTGTCTGCAAAATGGGCATAAATGGCGTCCTTTACTTCTTCGTCACACTTAAATGTCCTTTCTCTAAGGTCCTTCTTGAGTTCTGAGAAGAGGAAATAGTGACTGGGAACTAGATCTGGGTTGTAGGGTGGATGGTCCATCTCCTTGATACCACATTTCTTCACAGCTTCATTTGCCACAAAAACTGTGTGCACAGGCGCATTGTCGTGAAGAAGGACCACCACTCAGCTTACCTCGCCTTTTCTCTTTGATGAAAGAGAAGAAAGGTGCAGAAGGCCAGCATAGTACTCCCAATTTACTCTGGTGTTCCTCTCCATGAAGTCAATGAAGAGTATTCCTTCACAGTCCCAAAAGATTGTGGTCATGGTCTTCTTGGTTGACTGAGTGACCATGACCTTTAGAGGCGGTGCTTCGTCAGTTTTACGCCACTCCATTGATTCTCTTTTGGACAAGGGATGGATCATAGTAGAGGACCATAGTTTCATCTCCTGTAACAATGGTTTGGAGAACTTCTCTCTCGTTGCCACTGCAGAGTTCCAAAAATGCCTGACAGCACATGACTCGTTGCTGCTTTTGAACTGAGGAAAGAAGACTAGGGCACCCATCTTGCACTAACCTTATTCAAGTTTAAATGTTCATGAATAATTCAAAGGAATATTGTTTTGGAAACGCCCAACCTTGCTGCTATTTCTGTAAATTTGAACCGTCGGTCTTCCATAATTTCTCCTTCCACAAGAGCGATGTTTTCAGGAATGAGCACCTCCAAGGGCCGACCTGCACGCTCTTCGTCCTCAATGCATTCTCGACCCATTCGAAAAAGTTTGGCCCATTCTTTCCCAGTAGAATATGAGAGGCATACTTCCCCATATACACCGTCCAATCGCTGTTTAATTTTATTTGGAGTAATTCCTTCTTTTGTGAAGAACTTAAAAAACAACTCGATATTCCATTTTCAATATGTCATAATCTTCTACACACAGCCTTCCTTATGCAACTGTATCTGAGCAACTGAACACAGCGGAGTGGGAATTACATCTGCAATTATTTACTTAACAGATAAGGCATGATACCAGATAAGTATTTTATGAAGGCGATAATCATTATCGGCGAGACCGGAATCTTATGGACCTACCTTCCCACAAACGATGCGTTTATATCCAGAACTTGAACAAAAATAGCAGACAATAAGTAATTATACTACAGACCAAGAACACGCAGAAATCTTGGGGAAGGAAGTGGAAAGAAAATCTGTAGGTAGTTTCTAAATTAAGTTGAATTATTATAATCTGACAACCGACCTTGAAGCTGCTGTGTTATAAAACAAAAGTAAAGTATATCGCAGAAAATGTGCAACAAAAATTTTGAAGCAAAATATTAAGTAAAGCGGAAAATGATACATGGATAATTGAAGACTGGAATGTATATTATTTATATGCATTTTCCCCCTTACATTAATGTCCTCAGCTGTCAGTGTGAATTTTTTATTCAGTGGATAAACGGAAACTTTCCTTAGTCGATTGAACATGGAAAACATGGGATGTATCTGCTTCATCTTTAACAAGAGTACTTTTTAGATTTATCAACTGCTTCTTTTAATTCGAGGAAAACCCAGAAAATGAACTCTGACCTAAAATCCGTTTCTTAATTATCGATCCTTTGTGCTAGAGTTTATAATATGTTGATAGGTATGGTGTACTTTCAGTTTCTCATTATAAGTTTTTAACTGCCTGCCAGAGGTGAGTTGAAAAAAAGATTTGATGCATCAGTTCATGTTGTCTTGCAAACGGATATTCCCAGTGTTTAAAAAACGGCCCTTACGGTCCACTCTCCACTGAAATATAAATATAATATAATATAATATGTATGTTGCAAACTTAATTATAGTATTTCGTGTATTATAATTACAAATGTAGATATCGTATATGTGTAATACGACATAGAGGTAACACATAACTATGTCAACGTTTTTTCCGTTACGGTAGCTTGGGAAGCTAATAAAGCCATAAAAGTATATCCAATAGGAAGCGTGTGAATCTCCTTTTATTTTTAAGGAATGCCGTTGTACGTTAAAAAACCGAAGGACTTTTAAATCCGTTTAGGGCTATGAATCCGTCAACCGTTGTACTGTTAAACTATAAACCAGCCAATGCCAATAAAATATTTTAAACTTTCAAAAAATAGCGAATGGCACGTGTGGCAGATAAACTTGAACCAGCCAATGGAAAATGTATGTTTGAACTTTTAAAAATAGGCGCAAAGATTGCGCGTACCTTTGTGACCCTCTTTGGCATCGTTAAGCCAACGATTACTTGATTTGAATTTTATATATAAGGATCGCTTCCTCTGCGGGAGCAAGCAGTTCTCAGTTCACATTTGTCAATTCTACACGCGGCGAGACGCTGTTATAAGATCGCAACCAAGTTTATATTCGACGCAGCTATTTCTATCGTACGCAAAACACCAGAGGACGCGAAAGATTTTGAACATGTTAAAGTACCAATATATATGCGATTACAAATCTGACTTTTTCCTAGTGTTTTATCCTTTTCTGCTTTTGTTGTTATTGTTGCTTTAAAATGTATACAATGTATTATATATATAATGTATGACCTTTCGCGTTCTTTATACTATTGAACTCATCTCTCAGTCCTGTTGAATACGGATCAACAAAATAGCATAATTCACTCGAGAAACTGTTGTCATTGAAGCGTAGGCAACAACACCGAAGCGATCATTCATCTATTTACCAAACCGCTTCAAAATTGGCATCACAACGTGAGGCCACTCGACGTCAAAAACAAATCTTTTCAAAATTCGGACAACAAACAGCTTCATAATTGGCGCCCAACGTGGGACCACAAGCAAACAGTGTCATAATTAGGCTCTAATTGTTGAAGGCTACTAAACTGCTTCCAAATTTGGACAACAAATAGCTGCATTATTGGCGCCCAACGTGGGGCCACAAGCAAATAGTGCCATAATTTATCTCTAATTGTTGAAGTCTACTAAGCCGCTTCGGTTTTCAATATTATGATTGAAAATTATCGCCATTACATCTCCTAGCATTCCTGATCTGGAGTATGCACACTCTAGCAACAGAATAATGATGAACGTTAAAGACAAAAACTCTTTTAATCTGAAGGAAATAGGTCATTTTCCATTGCCCTAATATTGAAATAAATGACATACATTCCGGATGTAGATACACATACACACAGTTATTCCGCAATATTTAAAACAAAATGTTTTCAGTACGCGGGACGTTATCTCGCCGTGTGAAATTTTACAGCACACCCATATTGTAGATAACAACACTGCACTAGAGACGTAGCACCATATTCCATTGAGTATAAATTGCTACTCGGGAAGTGCTTCGGATGCTGAATGTAGAACACAATTCAAACAATAATATCTCTATTTTAGTTACGCTCAATTCAATTCAATGTGAATTGACGTGTACACTTCATTTAATTTGCAATTCATATCTTATTAGATCGCAACACTTTGTATCTGTGCTTACAACGACTGCTTTTTAAATATGTATCAGTGGTTAGGTGCTAAAAGAAGGCGATAATGAATATAAAATCCAAATTAGGTCTAATTAAATAATGAAATTAAATAAGTTATGGCATTACTGTGTTGTATTAAGGAGAAAAATTGGAATCTGTCAAACACAATTTGCAATATGTCTCTGATAATGGCCGGAAACATGTTACCCTCCTTCAGGTCTTGTATGGTCCTCAAATATATCTTTCAAATATCTTATGGGAAAAACCCTTGAATGGAAAAACTGTTATGTGCGAGGAGGTAATGCATATCTGAAGAAGGCCATGATGCTGTGAGTCGTCTGAGAGCTGATCTCGTTTTATTCGATATTTCATTATTTGAATCCTTTCTGAATTTTATCCTTTCATCGTTAAAAATTGTAACATTACCACTATCAAATAAATTGTTTAATACTATTAGAAATAACTTATTACCCTAGATTTAGATTCCTCATGTTATAATGCATGTATTTATTCGTTTTACCCTGCTGTAGAATTATTCATTCTATTATTTTTATTATTATCATAAATATTCCTATCTCCTTCATGGTATTGCCAGGGTTTAATTTTATGTTTTGCTTGTATCTTTATGTCCACTTTCAAGATTTACGTGGGCTGATATATGTATAAATTGTTATTGCTGATGCTTGTATATTTTTTTGTTTTCTTATTTTTTTTCTTCTTCTTAAGTTAATATTTTTCATTATCAGTATTTTTATATTAACATACATTTATTTATACACATAATGTTTTACATTGGTTTATACTATGTCGGTCCTGGTGGTGTAGTGATAACCATACTTCCCTTCTAAACCCATGATCGCGGATTCAAACCCGGCCAGGATCATCGATGGATTTTTTCGGGCGTAAAAATCCTAAGTATGGCTTCCTTCGGAAGGGAAGTAAAGCCGTGGGTCCTGTGTCGTACATTTGCGGCACGAAAAAGAACCTCAAGCCTGAAAGAGGCCTCTGAGCAAAATTTATCGGCCGTTTCACGCCCTGAGTTGAATGGGACGCTGATGACCTGAGATGTTAAAGAGCGTCCATAAATAAACAATATAAAAACATTGGTTTACATGTGCACGAGTATTGTCAACTTTACTGTCTGTAATATTGTCGCTATAACTTCATGTAATTATTGGTAGAGAGGAAGAGAAAGTCTAATGGCTTTAGATCTACCAGAATAAATAAATAAATAAATAAATTATAATGCCTGAAATTAATGAAATGGTTCTTCCTGACTTGTTTTGAAAGAAAAACGACCCTACTATTCCAAATTGACCAACACAATGCCATGTAGGGTACTTTAAAAGAATGTAACCGCCTCAGTAGTTTCATTGAAACTGTTAGGTGATCAGTAGTTCATAATGACAGTGTCCTAATTGAAAATGAGCTTCACTACTCGTGATCAATGAAATCTGAACACCAGATTGGTAGAGACAGAGAAAAATTATGCTGTAATTCAACTGTGATTAACAGCTGACCGTTTGTGCCTAAGCCCCCTCATGAATTTTGAAAAATTCTGAGCTCTGGATCAGTAATCAGCTTCTTTCCAACCTCCCAGAGGAGAGAGAGTGTTGTTTGCTCTGCAATATTCAGGAAAGTAAACCTTTTTTGAAATACGGCGTAAAAGAAGAGGTGAAATTATGGCTGCAAAATAGCATTCCTCATTCGTCAAGAGACATGTGAAAATCTGAACTCTACACATTGATAGAGACACATAAATGACAAAAAAAGTGTTCCGCATTGATGAAATATTAAAATTACACGCACACAAAGCATTACGTTTGCCCACATACATATGTGAACTGAACCTCATTGCGCTTGCGTGGTCCTCTTGCTAAGGGAGAAAAATATGCAAGCGTTACTGAAACATACACTTATGGCTTTTACTTCCTTCACTCCTGAACATAGACGCCGACTTCTGTTATAATTGGGGGAGGGGATATTTGTAAATACAGCGATATTAACCACAACACATAGTTAATAAATGTTCACCCCGCTATAGTTAAAAATTATTAAAATCTCTTACTTTTTTTGAATGGTGTTTAACGCCCGTTTTTACTACTGAGTCACCACAGGCGGTAGACACTGATCATACATGAGATGAAAGATATATTGGGAAAGGATTTTTTAAAGAAGGAAAATTCCAGTCCTAATTTTAGGGCACCTCCTCGGCATTTGACATTTATGAGGATCGAGAAAAATCTGGAAAAAACCTCGGCTAGGGAGGACGGTTCCGGCTGGATTCGAACCCCAGACCTTCCCTTTCGCGCCTTAACGACCTCGGCCAAATTAATATAAAATAGCAAGTTTTTGAAGTGAAGTCTATGAATATGTTCAATTATATTTTATGAACTAGTTATTACGTTAGGAAATGTAAAGCAAAGCAACTTCAGCCTGTAAGCGGTCAATGTTTTCTAAACACATCATAACACAAGCACAGACTTTGTTTACTGTACGTGCGCTACCCATGAAGAGATCATCCCTCTTTCACATTGCGTTATCAGCATATTCCTCTGACTAGCCATCTCTCCAGCTCCCAATATTACTTAGCTCTGAAAGTGGAAGTAAGCAAATGCTATGGATAGCGCATTAGATCACGCTTTCGTTCAAATCGCAGGAAAGGCTCGGCTCAATCGTCACGATTTTCCGTAAAGTTTAAACTTTAGGGACCTACTACCAAATAGATAAAAAAATTAAATAAATAAATAAATAATAATAATAATAATAATAATAATAATAATAATAATAAATAGATATGGCAAGCTTACGAGATAGCAAGGAGCAATAATACCACTCGAAATATTCATACATAGTTACCAACATAACGCACAACGCAAGGCCCCAAAACTCTATTAACCAGCATATATATATAATTAATATAATTAATATATATAATTTTATTTCATTCTCATCACGTGACCAAGAGCCAAGCTCGAAATATCCGTGTGGTTTTAGTGTTCAATTTTACGGTTTTTAGTGTGAAATTTTATGTGAACTTTTTTATATTGCACTCTGAGTGTTTTTTTATGAATTTTTGTGCTTTTTGGAAGATTTTATTACTCCATTAATAGTATATATATATATACAGTTACCAACATAACGCACAGCGCAAGGCCCCAAAATTCTATTAACCAGCATATATAAAAGGAAAATAATAAAGTTACACTATTAACAACGTAACAACTTAACAGTAATTATAGTAGTAGAAAAGGATAAAACACTAAGAAAAGTCCCACTTGAGATCGCTATATTTCGGACTCGTGCAGTCCTTCTATGGCAAGAAGACAAATGACGAGTGCCATAGAAGGACTGCACGAGTCCGAAATATAGCGATCTCAAGTGGGACTTTTTCTTAATTTTTATCCTTTTCTACTATTATAATTACTGTTAATTTGTTACATTGTTATTAGTGCAACTTTATTTTTATTTTTCTTTTATATTATATATAAATGATTAATAATATGAGTAAATTATGATGAAAAATAAATTGCATTTCTAAACAATTGCATTAAAATAAAAGTTAATAACTAAAGTGTATTTAATTGTATTTCTAAACGATTGTAATTAAAATAAAAGCTAATAACTAAAGTGCACGATTCACTTAAATAACAAGTGAAACAAACGCCGAAATTAAAGTGAAAGTAGAGGAGTCTGTGAAACTTAAATGAAATAATTTGAGTCATGAAATTAGAGGCTAAAAGGTGGTTTCACTATACGACGTGACAACTGAATGCCAACTATATTGCATATTAACGGGCTAGTACCCCGAGGTGAGCTTTATATGTATAGCGAAGAGAGCAGATTATTTTATACAAAAACATTTATTTCTCTTACGTCTACATACAGTTTTAAATATTACAACAAGATCTATGTCTTCGTCAAATACATAAACAATATAAAATTAATACATACCATTATAACTCTATTACAATATTTTAATTCTAAACACTACTTCCAAGTATTATCCTATACTTGTGAGTTACTTATTTCCTTAGGAGTATATACAAACTAACACTATTATAATCCTGTTTCTAATGCTAATTACTCCCATTCCCTTCCTTATTCAATTTATCACTCATTGACTGTTTGGCCATTCTTTATCATTTCTTCCTCACCTTCCCTAAATACCTGTAAATCCATAAATTTATTACACTTCTTTTTACATTTCCTTCCATCATCCTCTTCGTCATTCGTATCTATTTTTCTCTAACCTTTCCTAAATAGTTCTCTAACCTTGCCTAAATAGTTCTCTATTGTTTTTATATCATTCTCTCCTTTTACAGTTAAAATCTTCCTAATTAAATTTTCTCCATCTAATTTTTCCCATTTTTATTCCAAATATAACAAATAAAGGGGATTGAAAATTAATGAAAAGAAATCTAAGATTTTGGTTTTTAAAAGAGGTATTAAGTTGAAAAAAGGATGGGAAATGGCAGTTAAATGGGAGATAAAATAGAGGTGGCAAGGAAAATTAATTATCTAGGGCCACGTTTAAGCTCTAATGGAAGTTGGAATCAGCAGAAAAAATAGCAATAGCAAAAGGAAAAGCAGTTATGAGTGTTATATGAACATGTTTAAGAAAAATTTCTTGATATAAGAGTGAATTGGCTGGAAAGAATATACACAACAACAGTAGAAGCGAAAATGTTGTATGGGGCAGAAATTTGGGGTGTAGAGGATGCATGGAAAGAGTTGATAAAATAAATAGAAGTTTTTGTAAATTGATCTAATTTTACCAACTTCATCCCCAAATGGTATAGCACAGCTAGAATTAGGTAGTTATTCCACTATGAAAACAATTATCACAATATTTATGAAATATTTATTCAGAATTACCACATTAGAAGGGAATGATATTATTAAAAATGTTTTAGCACAGAGGAGAAATGTACGTGGAAAGAATCAAGGTATTTGAAAGTGCAGTGAATTTTACAACAGATAGGTTTATGAAAAGTATGGATAAATTTGGATTACCAAAATAGAGGATTTTGGAAAGAAATAAATCTAAGATCGGAAGATATTGAAGGCAAGTTTAGGTGAAAAGAGTTAATTGAGACGTTATAGGGGAATAAAATAGTATGAGGTAGGTAAAATATATAGAACAATGTGATAAGGCAGGTAGAGAAGGGTTTGCTTGGGCTGGAACTGGAGTTATGAAATTAAAAGGATTAGGATATGATAAAGAAATAGGAAATTGTTTAATGTGTGGATAGAGATTTTGATAGAGATTTTGATTGTTTGTAATATTGTAATCAAACAAAGTTATGGAGAGAAAAGGTTTGGAATGAAAATTGGGAAAATTTAGATGGGGGAAATGTAAATTAGGAAGATTTTAACTGTAAAAGGAGATAAAGATATAAAAGTGATAGGGAACTATTTAGGTAAACTTAGAGGAAAAATGGATAAAAGTGACTAAAAGGATAATGGAAGGAAATGCAGAAAGAACTATAACCTTAGAAGTATAAAAATTTATGGATTTACGGTGTATTTAGGTAAGATGAAGGAGAAATGATAAAGAATAGTTGATGATTGATAAATTGAATAGGGAAGGGATTGCGAGTAAATTAGCATTAGAAACAGGATTGTTATACACCAATAACCTGGGTGTTACTGTATATATAGTCCTAAGGAAATAAATATAGAATAACAGTTGGATGTAGTGTTTAGAATTATTATATTATAATAGAGTCTTAATGGTATATATTACTTTTATATCTTCAGTTAGTATATGTACTGAATAATTTCAATTCACATGATACAAAAAACAAGGACGACAAGTGTGCAAAGTATTAACTGTATGTACTTAAATATTTAGTAATTAAATATTTTACATTTAAAACTTACGGCCTAATACCTAGGGTAATTAATTTAATTTCTGGTTACGGCAAAACTAGGAGTGGTAACTTTCAAATAACCATCTCATCTTCTCAAAGCATTTCATTTCATTGACCCTTGAAGTTTCATATCCTTCGGATTTGTTAACTGGAAGCACTTACGCTAATTTTCCTCGGCTATGTTTGCCGATACGCTTCAACAGCCAAACTAGTACCTTCAAAATTTCTCTTTCACTTTAGGAAATAAAAAAAAAAAAATTAACATTGCGCTATATGGAGCTGTGGGCAGGACGAGAAACCAACAGAACATCTCTCTTTTCCAGAAACGCAATTTCACATCGCAACGAATGCTGAATGTGTTGTCATGGTGACGGTCCTAGTGGTCTAGTGTTAACCATACTTGCCTCGTAAGGTCACGGGTTTAATCCCGGCCGTTCGCAATAGAACCCACTCTTTTTTTTATCGACAACAGCAACATCAGGTCGACCAGGTCTCGCATCGTTTTGCAAAGATATTCTGACGCGTCGAAATTCTCCAGATCGACATTCCCCCTGCGTTCGTGATGGGGCAGAGTCTGAAATACTTGATGCAAATGCTAAACAACTTTTATAATTTTAAAATATGATTGCATGATAATGTTGTTTAATCAACTCCATAGTAGAGTTGCAGAACAAGCACAAAACGATTGTTCACATTTAATTCAGTTGTAGAAATTGAAGAGGCATGCCCTCTATTGTCATATTTACCAATCTCGACACGCTTTTTCAATTGCTGCCAAAATGAAACCTATTCCTTTTCTAATTTTATATATTTGGAAATTAAATTAGTAGCTCTCATATTTTGTTTATTATGTATGGGAAGTATTAAAGGGAAAGGGGGAGTCAAAATAATATTTTCGTTTTTTGTACCATTTTAATATCTGGAATTTTCTATTTAATTAGATATTAAATTCATTAATGTTCTTTGGTTATAAGTGCTTTTAATAACATCTTAATTATACTATGGCGGACATTTTTTTGTATTTAGCGAGCACTTGTGCAGTTAAAATTCTATATCACAGGAAGTATTTGCTCTAGAAGGCTGTGGGTTGTCTTGAACGATAGAAAATGTCGTATTTTATAAACCGGCAGCGTTTGTTTGGCATCATTCTTAGTTGTTTGCTGTTTCGCTCAAAAAGTTAACTTTTCTGTAAATACATTTATTTTGGCTGCAGTTATTGAAAAAAGTATTTTTGCACAAATTTCCCAATTTTTAAGGATCTGTATAAGCTATTATTTTGAAACTTTTACCACTTATTCATGATACTATTGTGATGTTGTACATACATTTTGGTAGAGCTAGGACAAAATGTGACAATGTAAAAACATGAAATGTTGGGAAAAAAGTAGAAAAAGAGCAAACAATTCAAAATATTATATATAATTTGCTTCAGAATAATCATATAACGATGAAAATAGGCCAGTACATTTCAATTCTGTACACTTGTATGGTGTAAAAGTTTCATTTCATTAGCTTTAATATTCCTTGAGAAAATAGGAACTGAAGTTGGTAAATTTGATAATACAAGGATAGGCCTTTCATATTCCCCTAAGATGAAACTTTTAATGTAAAGAAACAACTGGCGAATTACATGAAACAATTTAAATGTAAATCTGAGTCATCTTGTTACAACCTGAATCAAAGTTTGGAACATAGACTTTTTTTTAAATGTGTTAATCTCCCGTTTTAACTAAAATTTTACTACATAAAGCGACGCCCAAACTAATGAATTGCACGGTAATTACTGAACTAAATAAAAGGAATTAAGTTATCAAGATTGCCTTATCAGAATTTTGAAATCAGATCTAAGACAAAAATATTAACACGCAACAACAAAACTCTACGATTCATTACCGCCACGGGTGGCTGAGGTCGTTAAGGCGTGGACTCGTGAGCGGGAGGTCCGAGGTTCGAATCCCGCCAAGACCGTCCTCCCTAACTGAGTTTTTTTCCAGGTTTTTCTCCGTCCTTATAAACGGCAAATGCCGGGGAGGTACCCTAACTTAGGCCTGGAACGTTTCATTCCTTAAAAATAATTCCTTTCCCAATATATCATTTCATCTCAAGTATCATCGGTGTTCACCGTTTGTGGTACTTCTGTAGTAAAAATGAACGTTAAACACCATTCATTTGTTTCAAATGACGCAGCGCTACCCTGAATGAATGACAAAAGATTGCTGACTGAAAACTCCTTCTGAAAACTGAGCTGAACTGATCACTGGGCCGCCAATTTACAAACCTTAAAGTCGGTCATTCTTTCCGAAGCTATCTTTATTCTTTCAAAATATGACTTTAGAAGGATCTAGAATATCATTTCACATCTAAGAATATATATTGGACACAGAACTCGCACAATATCCTTCTCATCTCTCTTATTGGCTGTCATGTCTGCACGAGTCTCAGCATGTCACCCACATGTACAGTTTGCTCCGGTATCGTTAGGTTATTGCCTTGTCTTTTCACCCCTGTAGCTAGAAGATGTTTATTACGCTTACCCTTACCCAATACAATAAAAGCAAAGCTCTCTGTCTAACAAGATACACAGAAAACGTCATCACTAAGTTCCTGCTTTAGAATTCTCCAAGTAATAGCGGTCCGTTTTGCCTTGGAGTCAACTACACAAAATATGTTACAATAGGCAACGGGTTTCTCTCTCCTCATCGCCAGGTCCATGAATAGGAAAATTACATAAAATTAATTTAAAGGTAAACCATAACTTATATGGGGGTGGCAGCTAATTAATTCCACCTCACGGGGTATCCCCCCCCCCCAAAACCCAGTAGAGAGGCTCAGCGGGAACGCTTTGGATTCTCGTTCGGGAGGTTCTGGGTTCAAATCTCTTGGGATAGGGCATCCTGATCATGGTTTTTTTTCCCTCGGTATTTTTACTAGACCACTGGTTGTCGCTAGGATGAATATTTCCTTACTATGAATTTTTATGAATTTTCCTTTTCATATAGTTCCTTGTTTAGTTATATCATAGGATAGAAGGTGGCAGGCTTGATAGGGTGGTGTTTTTTTGGCGTGACTGTGTATTTGCGCTATGAGAACCTGCCGTAGTCTGGGAAACGTGCCCATCGGTGTGGCCGCGGAATTCATTCTCCTATCTTACCTACGCTCCTTCACAGGCTACCAGCAAATAAAACAATTGAACACATGCACACATAGGGGTACCAGTCCTGAAAATACTATTGTTAGGCATCCACACATGCGGGCTCATTTGTGCAATTAATTACATTTTCGATGCCTTGTGGTTTTAGACAGCGGACTTGAAAGATTATAAATAAGTGAATGGGTTTGTAATTTTGCTAAGCATTTCAGTGTGAGATTATAATTACCTCAGTGGCTCACTTTTCTGAGCAAATTTCATCAGTTTTAGAAGATTTTTTGTGCTGTCCTTAGAAAACTGATTCCCTGTTAATTTTCTCTGCTAGAACCAATAGGAGTCACACCAGTTCCAAAATCCTAACACGTTCACTGGAGTGATCTTTACAGGTGTTAGCACTAAAAATGTTTTTTATGGTGCAAGAAGAATGTGAAATAGTGAATGTCGTTTCTTGAAGCGGATTATTGTTAAGCTTTGTGAATTTTTCTTGTATAATGCGGAGAGGTGGCTTACGAAAATGTTTGAACACTTTGTATTAATCGAGCTCAGATATCTTGTTATCTTTGCCATCTGCCAGCCCTCAAATTGCCGGATCCTACATCCAAGAACGCGAGTTCGAACCCGGCCAGGACCGATGGATTTTTTCGGGCGCAAAAATCCTTCGGAAGGGAAGTAAAGCCATGGGTCCCGTGTCGTACATTTACGGCACGAAAAAGAACCTCAAGCCTGAAAGAGAGGTGGCCTCTGAGCAAAATTTGTCGGCCGTTTCACGCCCTGAGTTAAATGAGATGCTGATGACCTGAGATGTTAAAGACCATCCGTAAATAAATCAATTAAAAATTTTTCCCGGAATCATATTACAAAAATGGATGTTCCAGCTATCGTACTTGCTAAAACTTTTCTCGCCTTTTTCGATCAATATTGAACTGCAAAAGCAAAACTACCATTTAGGCATAAGGGGAGTATGGAAGGCGTATCCTTGCAATGTAAAATTTACCAAATTCAGTTCCCATTTTCTCAAAGACTTGAGAAATGAATGAAATGAATGAAATGAAACTTTTATAGGATACAGATGCACATAATTGCATTTTTCTTATCTACCATATGTGCCAAAAAGTATACACTTTTTCAAAGTAGATATCAAAGTTCGATCGAAAAACAACAGTAATATGCAGTATGGTGTTCTTTTATTTATTTTTTTCAATGGTGTTTAACGCCCGTTTTTACTACTGAGGCACCACAGGCGGTGAACACTGGTGATACATGAAATGAGAGGATAAATTGGGAAAGGATTTTTTAAGGAAGGAAACGTTCCAGGCCTAAGTTTAGGGTACCTCCCCGGCATTTGCCAGATATGAAGAATGGGGAAAACCTGGAAAAAACCTCAGTCAGAGAGGACGGTCCTGGTGGGATTCGAACCCCAGACCTCCCGCTCACAATTCCGCCCCTTAACGACCTCGGCCACCCGTGGCGGTTCGTATGATGTTCTGTAAACAGATGTGACGCACATTACGTTATGCTGGCGCTGCTATAACAAAATGGAGCCAAGATTATCGTTTGAACAGCGGAAAGTAATTTTGAAGTGATATTGGAAAACCGAGAGTGTTGTTGAAGTTCAAAGGCAATGCAGATGTGTGTACAGAACAAACCGCCAACGCGTGTAACAATTGCACGCATTCCAGGCAAATTTGAGTCTCGTGGTACCGTATGCGATGTTCACAAGGGCAGATTCGGGAGACCTCGCACAGCAACAGGCCCCACTCACTGGATCCAAGGCACTGGATAGGACGAAGAGGTCGCATTGAGTTTCGAACAAATTCTCAGGATCTAACTCCGTTGGACTTCTACCTATGGGGAACTCTTAAAGATAGAAAATCAGCTACACTGGCAGCACTTCGGGAAGAAATTGAAACGGCATGTGCTGCAATCGCTGAGAACACTTTCGCAAACGTTAATCAATCGTTCAACGTACTCAGAAGTGTATCGACGCCGAAGGTGGGCATTTTGAGCAACTGTTGTAACTGTAAAAGTGTAAGATGATTAGTGCTCATCTTTTTCTGTTTGTGTGAATTCGGTTTTGTTATGTTAACACAGTTTTTTCTTTGCTTGAAGTGTGTATACATTTTGGCACTCTCTGTATTTTCACTACTATAGCATGACTCTGAATCGTTGTTGATTTGTTTTATTTATGAATGCTCTTTAACATCTCAGGTTATAGGCGTGCCATTCAATTCAGGGCGTCAAACGACTAATCAATTTTGGCTCAGAGGCCTTTTCTTTCAGGCTTGAATAGCTTTAAGTGCCGTAAATCTACGACATGGGGTCCACGGTGTTACTTCCCTTCCAAATGAAACCAGAGTTAGGATTTTTACACCCTAAAATATCCATCGGCCCTGGCCAGGATTAACCCACGATCTTGGATCTAGGAGGTTACCACTAGACCACCAGAACCGACTACCATTACTGTAAAGTAAATTATAACTTATTTTCTATGTTTACTTTTTTCTATTCCCCCTTTTATTGTTTTTTTTTTATATTGTCATATATTACCTTAGTTCTACCACAATATACCTCATATCAACTCAATATTTGCATGTATAAGAGGTAAAAGTTTCAAAGTGATGGCTTATATAAATTCTAAAATAATATCTATGCCTCCAACTTGAGCAATCCGGATAGGAACGGATAAAACGAGCGAGACACCGGGCGGCCAGGATCTAGGGGGGTTCCTAAGAATGCTTCCAGATAAGTAACCCGACGTCGGTCTCCATAGAAGAAATTTGAGTTTCACAGAGACGCCAGGCACAAGCCACCGTCACGCCAGCTCCAGCGGACAGGCGGGAATTGCCAACATTACATTTTTTTATCAAGCGTGTATATCTTAAGGTTAACACCTATCCACCTATTTAATGATTCTCAATTCCATATATAAAATAATTAGTTTCCTCACCCACAACCAATGTTAGCATTGTATCAGCAGTGATATACATACTGTGCTGCCCCAAGGTTTATACAAGAGGAAGTCTCTGATGTAACATATTTGTAATAACTTTTGGGGGAAGGGGGGGGGGCTTTTCCTACTTTCATTCTTTGCCACATGGCTACCGGCACACTGTGCTATTGTGGAGTGAGTATTCGTGACGAGATTGTATGGCTCGATGAGCTGGGATACCGAGTGTAAAGAGCAGAATTTTAAAATGGCAATTTATTTCTACACTGTTATAATATCATAACAACATAGTGCATATAGCGCGTATGCCCATATACCTGAATTTCCCCACACGTGCGGTTTATCTCATCCTGGTGTGCACAATAAGGTGAGCAGTAAAATGAAACTGTTTCCGGCATGCGCTTTTCTTCTCAAAGCATTTTGCATCTCTTTCACAACATTTGGTCGTTGCAATTGTTTAACGTTCCGTGCTACGAGGGTCGGTCCATAAGTTTACGGCCTAATCATTTTCTTGCTATGATAAAGACAAAAACTATATTTCACGTTTCAATGTAGTTACCCTTTATTGCAATACACTTCTCACATCTTTGAATGAACGTTTCAATCTCTCCCCTCCTCCAAATAGTCAGAAGTCTTGTCTGCAAAAAATGGGCATAAACAACACGCATTACTACTTCGTCACACTTAAATTTCCTTCCTCGAAGGTCCTTCTTGAGTTTGAGAAGAGGAAATAGTCACTGGAAGCTAGATCTGGGCTGTAGGGGAGATGGTCAATCTCCTTGAAGCCACATTTCTTCACAGCTTCCTTTGCAACAAGAGCTGCGTGCACAGGCTCGTTGTCGTGAAGAAAGCGCACACCATCACTCAGCTTTCCTCGCCTTTTCTCTTTGATGGAAGCACGTAGTCTGTGCAGTAGGCCACCATGGTACTTCCCATTTACTGTGGTGTTCCTCTCCTTAAAGTCAATGAAGAGTATTCCTTCACAGTCGCAAATGATTGAGGCCATGATCTTGTTGGTTGACTGAGTGACCTTGGCCTTTAGAGGCGGTGCTTTGCCAGGTTTGCGCCATTCCATTGATTCACTTTTGGTACAGGACCATAGTTTCATCTCCTGTAACTATGCTTTGCAGAACTTCTCTTTCGTTGCGGCGACAGAGCTCAAAAAATGCCTGACAGCAAATGATTCGGAGTTGCTTTTGGACTGAGGAAAGAAGTCTTGGCACCCATCTTGCACTAACCTTATTCATGTTTAATTGTTCATGAATAATTCGAGGGGCTGTTGTTTTAGAAAAGCCCAGCCTTTGTGCTATTTCTGTAACTTTGAGTTGCCTGTCGTCCATAATTTCTCCTTCCACAAGAGCGATGTTTTCAGCAGTGAGCATCTCCAAGGGCCGACCTGCACGCTCTTCGTCTTCAATGCTTTCTCGACCAATTCGAAAAATGTTTGGCCTATTCTTTTTCGGTGGAATATGCTGGGAATGCTTCCCCATATACAACGTTCAATCGCTGTTTAATTTCATATGGAGCAAGTCCTTCTTTTGTGAAGAACTTAATAACAGGCCGATACTCCATTTTGAACACGTCACAATCTTCTACACATAGCCTTCTTTATGCAAGTATATCTGAACAATTGAACACAGCGGAGCCGAAGTTACAGCTGCAATTATTAGTTAATAGATAAGGTGTTACACAATGTGTTTAGTATTTCACATACACAAAGTACTCTTCATTTCCATAAGTGAAGAGTTCGTGGCTCAAAGCACTCGCATGTCATTTCGACTTTATGGCATTCTGAAGGATATAATTGGGATATTCAGTTTTAAATATGGCAATGTATTAATATTTTACCACCTTAGTGTGTTTGTAGTAATTGTAAATTGAAAGGAAACAAATTTCAATTAAAGTTCCTCTTGTAGCCGCACTTTAAGAGGTTTATTGTACTTTCCCTTTGGAGTATGGCTACTTCTTTTCAATTCTATATTATTTCTTTTTTTTTCTTTTTTGGACTTTGCTGGTTTGGCTGTGATCTGGTAAATGTGTGTTAAAGTTATGCATTTGTTACGATACTATTCGACGTATATTTTTATCTATACGATACGATCTAAGATCTAGCACACCGCATTCCCCCGGGCTTTGCCTTTAAGTGTGTTCTTTTCTTGTATTAAGAAGTTGAACTTGACTTAACTTCTGGGATACGGAGGTTAGTTGCATCAGCGCTAGAAGTTTAATTACTTGACAACTTTTGCGCTCATGTTACTGTAACAGAAGCTGCGATTCCTTGAGGCCAATAATCCTGGCCTTGGGTTTTTACCTGCTTTCCCTGTTTGCTGGGATGGACCCTTCCTTTCCAGGAAATTTTCGCTCTCACATTTCAAAAGTTTCATTTCTTTAATTTCGTTGCAGGATCGAAAGTTTCAAGCGAGGTAGGCCGCCTGTGCGCGGTGTGGTGGTAGCTTGCGCCTTGGAAATGTTTCTTTCCCAGTGCGTTATGTAAAAGCGGTTTTCTGAGGGACTCGAATTCCAAGGAAATTGGTGGGGTGGTTTCCGCTGGTGTAGTTGAGGTGTTTTATCTGAAAACGTTATTATGAACTCCGTCGACTTTGTTCTTCTCCGCTTCTGGGCACCCAGATGTCTCTCCTCCCCTCCCTTCCTGCCGAAGGTTCTCCATTTAGGAGTATAGACATAAGTCCTTGAGCACAGCTGAAATAGTGACAATTCCTGTTCTGTTTGTACCAGTCCTATAACCAACCCAATCCATATGGCGCATTTAAGGTTTAGAAAGCTATAAATAACAAACATATTTAAAGTATTTAGATATGAAATAACTTGTAAATAACGGCAAGTGTTATTACATATTTAGTAAATAAACTACCAATTTACTAGTAGTTTATAGTATATGTAAGTACGTATGTTTGCATATAGAGAGAGCTATAGGTTCATAAGAATATTACAAAGTAATATTTATATAGTAATGGGTTTCGCATGAAGATGTCAAGTAGCAAAGTAACTCGAGTTATTCCAACAGTACGGAGTTAAGACATGGCTGTAAATTAAGTCCGGTACTATTCAATTTGATCATTGATGATGTCGTAGAGGAGATTAATACGGTTAATAGTTATTTTCCAATAATTAACAATAATGGACTATCTGATTTATTATTCGCTGATCATCTTGTTACAGGATCGATTACTAATATTGGATTAATTAAATTAATTGAAGCGATAGTAAATACTTGCAAAAAGTAGAGCTTGCATATTAATTTAAGCAAATCAATAAGTATGGTATTGGGCAATAAGTTAAGCAAAGACGAGAAAAGGTGTTGGCAAGATAGAGAAATTGAGGTGGTTAACAAATTAGATATTTAGGAGTAAAATTAAGTAGTAAGCGTAGATGGAATATTAAAAGAAGATGATATTAGCTAAAGGGAAGCTTTCACTGAAAACTATAAGAGCATGTTTGGATAAAATACCAGGGATGCAAGTAAATTGGTTGGAGAAAGTATACGGGGCAGTGGTGGAGGCTAAAATGCTCAATGGAGTAGAGATTTGGGGTTTGGAGTAAGGGGGAATAATGTGAATATGATACATAGACATTTCTGAAAACAACTACTGGGGGTTGTATTCGGCATACACAGACGGTAACGCATTTACGTTGCTTTGCGCGTTACGTCACACGGGAACGAAAACACGAAAGTCTAGCAAAGAAGTGTGTGTCTGGTATCATGTGTAATTTGATGTGATTGCGTTTTTTTATTATTGACAGTCGTTTTGCGAGTATTATAATTTATTTGATATAATTTGCTTTTAATATATTCTAGTTGTGCTAGAATAATATATTCTAGTTGAGTAGTTGCAAATCACATAACTGCACATAATCACATAAATAACATATTGCTGCACAGGTTTCCATATGGTTATTCTTTCAAAAATATTTGTTTAACAAAATGTTACGGAAAAGACAAAGTAAACATCTCATGCTAGAATGTGTTCTATTTATTTTCAAGAACTTGACTGTATAAGAGATTTGCGATCAGAACTGCTTAACTCACCTAGCAAATGTGTACTTAAGTACCAGGCGCAGTTGCTTCACTAAATTTGCCTGTCTGCATCAGAGATTCTTTTTGTTGGTTTAGTGACTTAAGTAGCCCAGTACCTCAGAAGTCAGAGAAATATAAAAAAGTGCGAAAAGGTACTTTTGCTTCGCCAAAATAGAGAAAACTTGCTCAAAGTATTTAAGTATGTGATATCGAATTCGAAAATTAAGAGTTCTAAGAAACAAAAAAGGCTTTTAAATTTTTTTAATATCAGAAGCAAAAAATAAACATTTAAATAAAACGTTTGTGGAACTTAAAAATCACAACAGAGACCTCATTCAACAAATTTCAAAAATTAAAATGTAGTTTCGTAAACTTCAAAGTGATAGAAACAGTGAAGTTTCTGAAGAGGTGAGAAGGATATTAGGTAAAATATTTTCTCCCAACCAGTTCAGATCGCTTCAAAATAAAGGTAAAGGCGTTAATTGGGAGACGATACATACAAGCCATACACTTAGAGCTGTGTCTGAAACGAAGATACATTGTCCTTTATCGACTGTGCGCAAGTGGGTTAGCCATACTCTCATTGTTGCTAAATTTGCTGAAGTTAATAGACCGCATATGTACCTGGAATAAAGTTGTTTCACTTTGAGGTTAGCGGATCAGCATTACCACATTTAATTTGAAAATTACTGCCACTTTTCTAGTTTTTCATGCATATAAAGGAATATTTTATTGTTAAGATGACATGACATGATATGACATGACACCTTTCATCTTTCATCTTACGCTGTCTGCTAGTTTCCCTCTTGTTCCCTAATGACGTCAGAGCGCCAACCAATAGGAGCGTTAGTTGCGGAAGAACCAACCTTATGTACTCTATCAACCTTGGGCTTACCAAGGAGCCTCGTCAAATTGGGTTGCTCAAGCAGCACTAGGAAGAATAAGTAGCAAAGGAAAAGCCATGGAGAGAATATTGAAATTTAGAATTAGAAATTCAGATGAACTTTATATCAGTGTTTGATAAGCCAGCAAAGGCTTAATCAAGATGCTATTTGACTTTGGTTTTGGGGACATGTGGAGAACTAGGATATCATTAGGGAGGGATTTCTGTAAAGAAATTAGGTTAAGAATTAAAGACATGAAAAGGCAAGAAATGTTTTCCTAGTTATTTCAATGAGTGGATATAAAGAAATGAAAAGATTTTGGAGTAGTGGAAAATTATGTTGAAATGTGTGTTAAACAGCAAGAAGGTTTTGCATGGGCAGGAACAGAGGTTGTGAAATTGAAGAGTTTAAGAGCAAGGGAGAGGCTGGATAAATGTCCATTGTGTAACTAGAAATATAATAATTGGCATGTAATATTAGAACGTGAGGTAACTAATTTTCTTAGGGAGAAACTGGGAATGCAGAAATGGTCCATTTTACCAAAAGAAATTACATGGAAAAAGAGATTGAATATTAAATTGACATTGCTTTAGTGAAAGTGAGAGCGAAATGGTGGAAAAAATTAGTAAAGAGAGTGTACAGTGTGAGGGGTAAGATTTAAATAGTAGTAAGGATCCTATAACTTGGCAACCGCAGTGTTTGGGTGTATCGGGCCTCAGGAAACCCCACAACTTAGGGGAGTGAAGTACAGTGCGTTGTGGACCTCGTGCTTTCTGGAATTGCCGAAGACATTGACCTTATTCGTTATATTTTAATTGGCTTTTATGTTAAATTTCGTTAAAAAGTATTTTATATGTAGAAGTAGGTAGATGTAGTCATGTAGTATGTAGGGGTATATTTGCAATACATTTCATTTTTAATAGGATACCTGAATAAAAAATTTCCGAATATTCCAGTAGGAAACTCCTGATGAGCTGAAGGTCAGGAATTAGTAAAATTAAAGGAAAATGTATTGAAAATGTATAATTTATTATGTGACGTAATTTATGAAGTTATGAAACTAGTTAAAAAGTGGGGGAAATGTAAATTTAGTTGTAATGTTATCTCTTGAAATAAATTCATTCATTCATGTGCGTATGTATGTATGTATGTATGTATGTATGTATGTATGTATGTATGTATGTATGTATGTATGTATGTATGTATGTATGTATGTATGTATGTGTGTATGTATGTATGTATGTATGTATGTGTGTGTATGTATTTGTATGCGCAGGCGAATATTGAAATAATCACATTGAAAATAAGTTTGTTTAGGAAAATTCAGGTCTTTTTATAGACTACCAAAAAGATTAAGCTAATTTTTAACTGCCATGTTTTAATTGAATTCTTTGATAAAACGTATACTTAAATATTACCATGTCCGTTATAATAAAGCAATGTCAATCAGACCACATTGCTGTTTATCTAAAAATGTACCTTGGTAACTTGAGAAGCAGTCAAAAGCACATCTTCAAGTCTCTATAATTGTTAAATTATTAGGACGCATGAACATTAATTACAAAACCGCATCTTCAGAAGAATAAACAGATTATTGTTAAAGGCATTTATTTTTATTACAATTATCCATAACTTGTCATAATGCAAAGTGCTGTACCTCTTATTTACTTTACTTCTAGAATGTATTTTATAAAACATTAGTTTGTATTTTATGAGGTTTGCTTCTAACACAATAGATTTTGCATTGTGTCAAAGATCCATCGCGCATCTTGAATCGGCTAGGGACAGAGATTTTATGCTGTAATAATCTCTTTAATATGTATGCGTTTTTCAATGAAAATTTCCATAATATGAACATAAATATGCCCATATAAAAGGTATTAAGACATCATATTGACATAAAATAAAAATTTAACGCAATTTTATGTAATCTCTCTGTGAATAAAAATATTGTAGAAACCATGAATTATTTAACTCGACTAAATAATTTTAAAGAATTAGGATAATTTTTCCTTATAAATGAAAAAAAATAATAATAAATATTGGTACTGTTCTGCACACTGTCAACTTTTTCATGGTCCAGTTTACCAGGACAATATTTCCCAAATTTATAGTCGCCTTGAAAACTCTCCATCTCACAGGAACCTAGGGGAGTGTATAAAAAAAAGCAATTTGATCTGCTTTTAGTGAGAGGTATTTCACTGGGCAGTTCGGAAGGTTTCCCTGCTAAGATTTCTTCAATCTCACATATTTGATAATATTCCGGGGTTTTTGAAAGAACACTATGTACTTTTCCCTTCACTACATACCGATACTGAATTTCATTTGGAGACGATGGCTTTGAAGAACATTAACGACTGGCACAATGTAATACTGTTGGTTTGCAAGCAAGTAATAGCGGGAGGAAGATAAGAGAAATGTGAAGATATGTAAGAAAGGATTGTTTCTACTGCTGTGTTCTTTAACATATCTTGAGCAATTTTAACTGATGATGAATAATTTGGATCAAATCGTATTCACTACATTCCTAACTGTTTACAAGTATAACCATCACACTTGAAATCGATTGCGAGAACACCTTAACAGCCACCTTCGTACAGTGAGGAAACGGCTACGACCAGATAAGGCGGGGATTCACCAATGATACATGAGCTATCGTTCTGTTGCCAAGTCAAGACTGACTCGATGATACATATTTTTCGGAAATATCGATTTGTGAATCAATATACATAAATTAATAAAAAAATATTTGTAAAATATACTTGTAAAACAAGAAAATAGACACCACACTTTTCAAACTCATGAAATATGCTTATTTACAAAATATGCATTATATGCAACATAAAATATTTAAATTGTTTGAAATTTAGTAATTAACTCACACCAAGTGAGCATACTTTCTGATAGCAGAGCAGAAATATGCATTTGCATTAAAACCCTGTCCTATTGCTTTAACATGGAAAGAGATGAGTTATAGCTTGGGAAATGTAACAGATGATTCATTGAATTCTTATCCCGCAGAATGACTAAACTGTTCTTTGTTACTTCTTGCAGGTGGTGATAACAAAGGCAGCACCAGAGATATTTCAACTGCAGAGTGCGATAATCCAGACTTATTGGTAAGAATAGCTTATGAGCTAAGTTACACACATTAAACCTTTATAAACATATTTCACTAGAGATCCAACGGAATTGAATATACCGCAAGGCTTATTTATTTACAGAGCATCTCTTAATAGCACTTTCTCTTTTCACGAATTCATTATTAACATTACCGGGGTAACCTTCCAGTAATTTACAGATACTTTGTCTAAATTGCTTCTCTTGTATTCTGAAAAATGTCAAATGATATTTCATAAGTTTAAAGTATACGAGGTGGTATCCAGAATATTCGGGACTGGTGCTTTCATCTGGTCAAAAACTTACTTTGAGACTAATGACCGCCGTCACCCTCGAAGTAGTTCCCTTCCACACGCATACACCGGTCCCAGCGATTCTGCCATTTTCCAAGTGCATCTTGGAGGTCATGTTCTTTGAGGGTGTTTACCACAGACAGCGTGTCTTCTTAAATCCTCTCAATTGTGTCGAACTTACGTCCTTTCAACTTGATTTCAGTTTGGGAAATAGAACGAAATCGCAGGGTGCGAAATCAGGCGAGTACGGTAGGTGTGGGACAACCGTCAGGATGTTTTTCGTCAAAAAGCTCATGGTGAACAAGGAATTGTGACATGGCGCATTACCGTGATGCAACAGCCAGTTCCCTTGTCGCCAAAGTTCGAGCCGTCGTCTTCGCACATTTTCATTGAGTCGTCGCAAAACGTCACATTGTACGTGGAATTCACTGTTTGATTTGGTGGGACGAATTCTTTGTGCACAATCCCCTTGGTATCAAAGAAAACGAGGAGCATGCTCTTCACTTTGCTCTTCACTTGTTTCGCTTTTTGGGGGGGGGGTCCTTGGTGAGTTCGGGCTCTTCCACTGGGAGGATTGTTGTTTAGTCTCAGGGTCATAAGTGCACATCCAGCTCTCGTCGCCGGTGATGACCCTGAACAATCGGATACGGCCTGACGAAGCTCCGTGCAAACTTCAACACGCTGTGCCTTCTTATCAGCAGTCAGGATCTTGGCAAAATTTTGCGGCGACACGATGTATGCCCAATTCATCAGATAAAATTCGTTGGCATGTCCCATAACCAATTCCCACTTCATGAGCAATGTCTTCAATAGTTGACGTCGATCCTCACAAACGAGGTGTTGAACTTTGGCAACAATGTCAAGTGTTCTGCAGCTGACGGGCCTACCGGTGTGAGCATCGGCTGGCCCTGAACCAGTATGCCACTAAACACACGTGTAGGGGTCATGCCCTGCCCCCCAAATACTTTTTGAATCATTGGGAGGGTCTCCGTAACATTTTCCCCAAGATTTGCACAGAATTCAATGCATACTCTCCGTTCTAATCTTGGACTTATCGTAAAATTGGCACACACTACACATAGAGTATCATGAAAAGTACAATGGAATCTCAACACATATACCCAGCTGCATGAAAATTTAAACACTCACTCATCAAATGTGCTACTGTTGCCACCTAGCGGTACAAAACTCTACTGCAACTACTGTCGACATGGCAGCATCAGTCCCGATTATTATGGATATCACCTCGTATAAGCAAAATTTTTCAAGAATACGAAAATATACTAGACAGGGTTCTTTAATCCCTAGGATGTTGTCCATTTCCCCCCCCCCCCCAATTTCGTGCTTAAAACCTTCTGCCACAATACAAATATAAACGGAATTTTTTAAATGATTAGATTAGAATGATTAGATTAACATTAGTTAAGAGTTTTTGAAAAAAAAATTTAGCAGGAATTGGAACTAAAATTAATCAACACGTTTGCTCCTAAAACTAGCATACGTCAAGATCTTTATCGCAATTAATTATACATTAATTCTGTATTTTATTTATTGATTGTTAGTTTCATCGCCACAATTTCGATTAATTTCTCTTGACTTTAGGAAACGTACGAACTAAGATAAACCCCCAGGACGTGATCCTGAAATGGTCGATGTAACCAATGTGATAGGGGAAGAAAGGAGTCACTTTTAAAAATAAACCATTTTCTTTAATGAAATAATGCCTGCTCAGAATGTTTTATCTCTCTCATTGAACACCTTACTTTTTCCCACAATAACGGAGCCGAAATGCAAACTTACTGCGCGGAAGCTCTAACTATACGCTAGGGTTACTGTAAAATATAGTACAGGACAATCCTTGATGCCTTTTTTTCTCCTGGAACTGAGATTACAGCTATTCAGCTTTATTTATGTTAGTTGACATGATACCCCTAAGGAATTGGATGTTCGCTCAGGAACATGATGTTGCCATTTCTATGGAATCCCTTTCTGCTTAGTGCTAACAGCGATACAGTATGGAAGTGAACTAAGGCACTCTTAGCTTTTCTTAATAATATGAAATACAGGAATTATTAATAGTTTCTGCTCAATATTTGATGTACGTAAGTAACAGTGAATATGTAGAGACCCGTAGCAGGTGTTACAGTTTAAACGAAAGCAGTAGCACCTTCGGAACTCGATGGGATAGGGCGAGGTTATTAAAGTTTGTCCCGCATTTCACATGAGTCATTGGAGTTGGTTCCGGCATGCCACAAAGTTAGTTGGTAATTTCGTTCAGGAGACTCCCTTGAGCTGGCAAGATTTCGGAATACTACTAGGCCATTTTTTTTATTGATTTATTTATGGACGCTCTTTAACAGCTCAGGTCATCAACGTCCCATTCAACTCAGGGCGTGAAACGGCCGACAAATTTTGCTCAGAGGCCTGTCTTTCAGGCTTGAGGTTCTTTTTCGTGCCGTAAATGTATGACACGGGACCCACGGCTTTACTTCCCTTCCGAAGGAAGCCATACTTAGGAGTTATACGCCCCGAAAAAATCCATCGGTCCTGGCCGGGTTCGAAACCGCGATCTTGGGTTTAGGAGGCAAGTATGCTAACCACTACACCACCAGGACCGACACTACTTGACCAGTATCGCCCGTGGTGGTCTAGGGGGTATCGTATTGTTCTCTTGACTCAAGGTTTGCGAGTTCAAACCCGGTAGAGACCAATAGATTTTTCTGTGCGCAAGCCACAAGAAGGGATTTAAATCCGTGTGTCCGAGTCACACATTTTCATTGCGTTAAAGAAGTCCATACCTTACAAAAAAAAAAAAAAAATACCGCCATGAGTGGCCGAGGTCGTTCAGGCGCGGACAAGTGAGCTGGAGGTCTGTAGTGAATACTGCCAGGACCGTTCTCTCTGACTGAGGTTTTTTCCAGTTTTTCTCAGTCCTCATAAATACCCACTGCCGGGGAGATAACCTAAACTCAGGTCTGGAATATTTCCTTCCTTAAAAAAACCCTTTCCCAATATATAATTTCATCTCATGTATCATCAGTGTTCACCGCCTGTGGTGCCTCTGTAACAAAAATGGGTGTTAATCATTACTTGAATTAGAAATTCTACTGAAAAAATTTGTACTCTATCATAGTTTCTTGTCCTTTTTGAGTCCTTGCCATTTCCCAATCCACTCACTTCTGTTTCGGGCGATGCTTGAACAGTGAATTGCGAGATGCTCCTTGAAAGTGTCTGACCATCTTCTTCTTGGTCGTCCTGGAGTCATCTTGTCCTACATAGGGGCCCCACATGGTGGTTATCTGTCTTGCTGTTGCCTCGCCACGTACCCGCCCCATTTCCATTTTATCACTGCAGCTCTGTTCATGATCTCCAGAACATATAAATTATATTTGTATTATATTATATTAAATTATATTTTACTCTTTGCAAATAATTGTAAGTTTGCGCAACCAATACTTAAATTCAAATATTTATCCTGAAAATACAAACGTTACTGTATATATATGTGCATATACAATACAAAAAATGTATTAATTAAAACTGTATTGCACATTTTCCCTCATGTTTCATTACCTACATATTTTCAGCTTAAAACTAAGAATTATTTTAAACCAGTCTGTTTTTTTTTAAATATTGTTTAACGCCCGTTTTTACTACTGAGGCACTACAGACGGTGAACACTGATGATACACGAGATGAAATGATACATTGGGAAAAGATTTATTTATAAGGAAGGAAAAGTTCCAGGCCTACATTTAGGATGGGTACCTCCCTGGCATTTGCCAGGACTGAGGAAAACCTGGAAAAAACATCAATCAGGGAGAACGGTCCTGGCGGGATTCGGTCCCCAGACCTCCCGCTCACGAGTCCACGCCTTAACGACCTCGGCCACCCGTGGCGGTAAAACCAGTCTGTGAAAACGTTCTCAAAGAAATGCAAAGTAAGTTATTTCTTAAAAAAAAAAAAAACTTTTGGATTTTCACCTCTGAAATATTCACCTCCCGAAGAATGTACCATATAAGGTTTAGCGATTTTTAGTTTCATTCATTGCATTTAAGTGACTTGGTCTGTCTGTAACAGTAATTACTCCCCAGTGACATTTTTACATTGCTGTATTCCTGTATTAATTAACATAACAACGGCAACGAATTACTTGTACAGTGTCTAAACCTGTCCTGATAGATCGATGACGACAACAGTCAAATGTAATGCAATTCCTTGATTGTATTCGTAATAGGAAATTACGCCACGAATAGCCGAGGTCGTTAAGGCGCGGACTCGTCAGCGGGAGGTTTGGGGTTCGAATCCAACCAGGACCGTCATTCCTGACTGAGGTTTTTCCTGGTTTTCCACAGTCCTCATAAATGGCAAATGCCGGGGAGGAACCCTAAACTTAGGCCTGGAACGTTTCCTTCCTTAAAAAAGTTCTTTCCCAATATATCATTTCATCTCATGTATCATCAGTGTTCACTGCCTGTGGTGCCTTTGTAGCAAAAACGGGCGTTAAACACAATTAAAACGCGCACACACACACACATACTCACATATATAAATTAACAGTAATAATAAAAGTAGATAAGGATAAAACACTTAACTAAAGTCACACTTGAAATTGCTATATTTCGAACTACGGAGTTCTTCTATGGCAAGAAGCTCTTCTTGCCATAGAAACTAGGTGTTAATTCGTTACATTGTTAATATGGTTACTTTATTTTTCATTTATGATATATATATATATTTACATTACTAATTAAAATGCACAAAATATGATGATTAGGCTTACAACATACCAGTATCATACTAATATTTCAGCGGAGGTGGGCTATGGTAGGCTTTGTTTCAAAATTTAGATGTCTGAAAGCTCACATTATATGTTTTAAAATCTTACCTAGCCAATGGTACGCCTTCCACCAGTGAAAAAGGCTTGCATAGATTAAGTATAATAATCTACAAACTGACAGAGCTATGTGCTCGGAAGTCTTTCTGCCAGGCCACGTGCCAGCACACTTCATGTTCTAACATTCGCCTGCTTTGTCATGAAACAAATGAAAGCTAAGCTAACGCTTGGCGTTTGTTTACTTTAGTAGCGAATCCTGTATGACATACTTGTTCTTGTCGTTTTTATTACTAGCATTACAGTGCTGTTTCTTATGTGTTTTCTTTATTTCTCTCTCAAACCTGTTGGAGTTCCTGCAGTTTAATTTGTACGAGGTGAAAAATCATTTATATCAAACTTCAGAGAGAGACAGAAAGTTTTATTGTTTTATGTTACTTCTTAATCAAATCTGCAGTTCACAGCTGCTAAGACCTTTCCTCGTTTTGAGAAGGCGCATATAATAAACGTTTAGTAGTCAGAGGAAGGCGTAATCATTTATTTTGCAACATAAGATGATTTAATAATACTTATTCTATGCTTCTTCTCAGATGTGAATTAAAATCACTAGGTGTCTGCAGCAATAGTTACCTAATAACTCTAATTGCTTACTTAATAAACTCAGGGAGGAAAAAATACCAGTAGATGAACGTGTAAATACATAGCGTGTGTAAATTGATGTGAAATACAGGGTGTACACAAATGATTATAGCGATTTTTTATGTTTTTTTTTCTCTACGGTATATAATATAATTTTGAATCAAAACTTAAATTGAAGAATAACTAAGGTATTTTCAATTGCACTTGCGCAGATTTTGTATTGTAGGGATGGTGACAAAATAAGGCAACTCGCGTGCAAAAACCTTTTTATGTCTTGGAAATCGCGAAACATAATCCAGTCCAGAGGGTGTACAGGTGAAGTTTTGTCTTAACGCCCCTTCTGGTAACAACATTCGTATGTGATACAATCAGATCCAAACGACGGGGTTTCTCTGTAAAGGAAAGAGCCCCCCACACGACAGCGTGTGTTAGATGAGAATGTGTAGGGGCGGGCGACTCGAGAACTAACATTTCCAACAATGACAGTGCGGAAGCATCTCCAACAGAGACCATATCCTCTGCAATTGTTAAAGACCCCTACAAAAAGTAAAATGTCCTCTTTGTTGGATTGGTTGTCATGGTCCGGACGCTTTGGCATTTCTCCGTTGTCCTCCGAGGTCCCCAGATCTGACACCGTGTGAATTTTTCTTGTGGGCGTACATAAAAATCGCGTATACCTGCAGACCCACCTGAGTTGAGACGGAGGATTATTGCATGGGTTACACCAGACATGCTAACATCAGATACTTCAAAAAATTAAATTTCATATAAACATGGTCCTGAAAACCCCTTAATTTCAGAGTTATTAACGATTTTTTCCTAAATTTACCCCTGAACAGTACTCAATTCAACTGATTTTGTTTTGTGATCATTTTCTCTTTTAAAGTGGACCATGACATTTATTTTTCTATGTTTAATATCTTTTGTTGTTTGCTAAGTGAAGAAATGAAAAGAAAATGTATTCGGTGAGCGAAATGGCAGATTTCCACTGCATCTGAGGTCTTGCAGATTGCAAGCATTAGATGCATATGAATTTTATGCAGAAGCCACACCGGTAGGCATGTAACCTTGGGCAAGAACGTTTTCACTAATCCACAAATGTTTGCGACTAGACCGGTTCATTGGAAAGGTGAGTTTCGGATGCTGGGACACCAAAAGAGGTACGAAACTGCGCTTGAGAAACGAAACTATTTTGACCATTTGAAATATCTGCACAAAAAATCTTCTGTACCCTTATCGCTTTCAACAGGTACATGGATTATGTGGCGGAAATTCGGAATTCTACCGACGCACTCTTCTTCTTGTTCTTCTTGTTCTTGTTCTTCTCCTCCTCCTCCTCCTCCTCCTCATTTGGCACTACAGCCCGGGATGAGCCTTGGCTTGCTGCGGTAACCTCTGCATTCTCTCCCTCCGTCTTAGGGCTTCATTGATAGAGGACAGTGTTGCACGGGGCTCCGCCGGTCGCCTATTATGCTGCTTTCGTGAGAGAAGAAAGCCAGCTCTCCATCAAGCAGTTTACCAATTGTCCTCACGAGGTCGGATGGATGCCTTTCCAGACCTCCCTAACTTAGAAAGTAGATACCGGGCCACTGCAGGTGCCCGAGGTCGTTAAGGTGCGAACTGGTGAGTGGGAGGTCTGGGGTTCAAATCCAGCTAAGACCGTCCTCCCTGACTGGAGTTTTTTCCAGGTTTTCCTGGAAAGTCTCATAAATGGGAAATACCGGGGAGGTAACCTGAACTTTGATCTAGAACGTTTCCTTCTTTTAAAAAGAGTCCTTTCACAAATTTCCATTTCATTAATTCATGTATCATTAGTATTCAGCACCTGTGGTGGCTCAGTAGTAAAAACTGGAGTTAAACAATATTAAAAAAAAAAAAAAAAAAAAAAAAAAAAAAAAAAGAACCCGGTCTCCCTGCCAGCAGTCTGCAACACTAACCACTAGACCAAGGAGGTGCACACCAACACATTCCATAGCAGTGTTATGCATTTCTTAGCACTTACCTTGCTCACTTATGAATCTGGCTTTAAACATGAGGTACCTAGAGCTATTATAACGATCACATGTAAGAGTATTCCTTCACAGTCCCAAAAGAATGTGGCCATCATTGTTGGTTGACTGATGACCTTGGCCTTTAGAGGCGGTGCTTCGCCAGGTTTATGCCACTCCATTGATTGTCTTTTGGACAAGGGATCATAGCAGAGGACCATAGTTTCATCTCCTGTAACAATGGTTTGCAGAACTCCAAAATGCCTGACAACAGATGAATCGTTGCTGCTTTTGGACTGAGGAAATAAGTCTGGGCACTAACCTTATTCAGGTTTAAATGTTCATGAATAATTTGAGGGACTATTGTTTTAGAGAGGCCGAACCTTGCTACTATTTCTGTAACTTTGAGCCGCCGGTCTTCCACAGTTTCTTCTTCCACAAGAGCGATGTTTTCAGATTGGGCATCTCCAAGGAAGACCTGCACGCTCTTCGTCTTCAATGCTTTCTCGACTCATTCGAAGAAGTTTGGCCCATTCTTTAACAGTAGAATATGAGGGGATGCTTCCCCATATACACCGTCCAATCGCTGTTTAATTTCATTTGGAGTAAGTCCTTCTTTTGTGAAGAACTTAATAACAGCTCAGTACTTCATTTTGAACATGTCACAATCTTCTATACATGGCCTTCTTTATGCAACTATATCTGAACAACTGAACACATCAGAGTGAAAGTTTCAGCTGCAATTAATTACTTAATAGATTAGGTATGACACCATATTCGACTTTTGTGAAGTCAATAAACCTTATCAGCGAGGCCGGAAACTTTTAGACCTACCCTCGTGCATAGTTTTCAAATGCTCTTGAGAGCCATTCATTATGCTAGCAATGGCTATTTCTGCAGCCGGCTTTAACTACAGTTGACTCAATTGTGGATAAAAAAACGTTTATTTCCAAATGTTAATTTAGGACAAAGTTTTCTCCGCTCTAAGTGGTAGTTATTGTTTCATTTCTCGCTTCATTTTTTTATATTTAATATATCTTTAAAAAGTTTTAGTTAAACAATAGCAGCATCAGACTGGTAATGTTGTGCAGTTTCGGGGGGAATGGTTGCATAACATCATTGAGCTTGGGGATTACTTAATTATGCATGCTAATCTTAAAGTCATAAGATAAAAGAGAAAGAGGTAAGAAACGGCTCTCTGATCGTTGACTTCTTCATAATCACTATGGACGACCGAGAATGATACGTTTGCATCCATTTCTACTAGCAAGGTGAAGTTTTTTATTTCCGTCCTTCAGCATTGCTTAAGAGTTTCGTAATGAGCAATTGCTACCTTGTTAGGCAGCAGTGGGAAGTAAATTGCCATTATAACATTGTATTCAGAAGGTATGACTTCCACGATTCATCCTTGCATAGCTCGTTAGTTTATGACACCCTGTTTCTGTTACTTTGTTGCTTTACAAGTTCTCAGGTTCTGTAGAAATATTTGTGTTAAGTTTAGACATTTACAAGTACCTTAGACAGCTGGAATTTTATCCAGCAGAAAAACTTCCTCAATGTGGGAACAGAAACAGCTGTTGAAGTACTCGTATTGCCACTGGTTGATACTTTGATTGGATTAGTCTCAACGGCCTATGATATTCATTCACAAATTTTCCCCCTGTGCCGTATTCGGTTAGTCTCGAGCAATGCTGTAGGTCCTGGGGGTGTAGTGGTAACCATAATTGCCCCCTAAACCAAAGATCGCGGGTTCAAACCAGGGTCGATGGATTTTTTTCGGGAGGAAAAGTAAAGCCGGGGGCATTTACGGCACGATAAAGAACCTCAAGCCTGAAAAAAGAGACCTCTGAGCAAAATTTGTCGGCCGTTTCACGCCCTAAATTGAATGGGACGCTGATGACCTGAGCTGTTAAAGAGCGTCCGTAAATAAACCAAATAAACAAAAAGGGATTCTTAAATGTTTATTCTTAAAACGTATTCGCAGCTGTTTATTTCCGCAGAGCTCCCGGAACAATATTCACAAGTGAAATGGCGTCTAACAAACGTCGGTCCTGATGGTGTAGTGGTTACAATACTTGCCTCCTACCCAAGATCGCGGGTTCGAACCCGGCCAGGACGTAAAAATCCTAAGTATGGCTTCCTTCGGAAGGGAAGTAAAGCCGTGGGTTCCGTGTCGTATATTTATGGCACGAAAAAGAACCTCAAGCCTGAAAGAGAGGCCTCTGACCGAAATTTGTCGGCCGTTTCACGCCCTGGGTTGAATGGGACGCTGATGACCTGAGAAGTTAAAGGGCGTCCATAAATAAATCAATCAAAAAAAATCTAACAAACTTAGTCCTTAGGAATAAAATACTGCTATTTAAGATCCAAACTGAGTTTTAACAGTAAAATATCTTTAATGTAGAATTTACTACGAATGTATGTGGAAGGCGAACGGTCTTGGCAAGTAGATGCCTTTATTAGCCACAATAATTTTGTCCTGGCTATCAGTTCATGGTCTCAAAAAGATGACTTCCAGCACACAAGAAAGACGTTAATAGGGAAATACAAATTAAGTATATCAATTAAGATACTACACTTTCCTTATAGCTGAATTTGAAGTTTTATTTTCAAAATCGAAGAAATCATGCGGAAAATAATTGAATTACCCTTTTAAGAAAATGTATTATCAATATTATCAAAAGAAGTATATACAAATGAAGGTTACAAGGGAAAAATAATTAAAATCCGCTTTGCAATTTAAAGTTTAAAAACGCTACAAAATTAAGTGCACTAGTTATATGTATAAATTGTTTTTTATAATACTTTTTGAGGTTGTTTTCTCTCAGACCATTCTTTTGAAATCAGTGTCATGTGTTATTTGTTCATGTTAATTAACAATAAAATATCAAATTATACATACTTGTAGATAAAAAAAATCAAAGCCACTAACTATTATGAAATGTACCAAATTTACTAGATATTTACTGAGGAAAATATAAATGTTAATGAAACACTATTGAAAATAACCATTCTATTAAAAGTATTCATTGTCTGTTACAGGTAACGTTGTAAAATAGAGCTGAGCATTTTTGGGTAGAATCTCTTCAGACATTGTAGGTCATCATATTTTGTCTTGTAAAGAGGAATTAAACCTGAATAGGCTGTTCATCAATCTGTGTACGGCACATTTGTCAATAATAACATGGGACTACCAGGAGTCATTGGAGGTGTGATTGGTTTTTGATTTGCTTTATTTTGGACGCTCTTTAACATCTCACGTCATCAGCGTCCCATTCAACTCAGGACATGAAACGGCTGACAAATTTTGCTCAGAGGTCTCTTCTTTCAGGCTTGAGGTTCTTTATCGTGCCGTAAATGTACGACACTGACCCACGGCTTTACTTCCCTTCCGAAGGAAGCCATACTTTGGATTTTTACGCCCGAAAATATCCATTGGTCCTGGCCAGGTTTGAACGCGCGATCTTGGGTTTAGGAGGCAAATATGGTTACCACTACACCACCAGGACCGGCGTTTGTATTGTAGGTTGTTGACTGGTATAGTTCTACAAAAGATTTTGTCAGTTACAAATTTTCGTATTTCTTTGAAGTTCATTGGACATGTCTTTCTGTATTGTTTATTAAAAACGAAAAGCACAATTTAAAAATATCCTGGGAACACTCGATTATATAGAAGCGATGCGGTGTCTTCTGATGTGCTCATTCCAATCGCACTTTCAGCGGGAGTTTTTGATTTATTGATGGGAGCTTTTTATTTATTAATGAGAAAAGTCTCTTTTACTGATTCAAGTTTGTTCTACTTATGAACCATAGCATGAATAACATAAATAATGATATAGTTTTTACTTTGCCATAGGCACGTATTACAAAAAATTTTGCAAATTTCGAACTGATGGGTGCAGGTGATGGACACAAAAGACAAACAACATTGTTGCGACTTCATCAGCTCCCTGTCTTGCTTTGGTCTCATTGTAGGTGATTTACAGAGGGCTCTGATTGTTGTTTCCCTGGACACTATTTTTATGAATTACACGTAGTTTTTTCCCTGTGTTGGAATGCAGTACTATATAGTTTTTTTGAGTAGTGTTTAACGCCCGTTTTTACTACTGAGGCACCACAGGCGGTGGACACTAGTGATATATGAAATGAAATGATAAATTGGAAAAGGATTTTTTTTTAAGGAAGGAAACGTTCCAGGCCTAAGTTTAGGGTACCTCCCCGGCATTTGCCAATTATGAGGACTGAGGAAAACCCGGAAAACCCCCCATAAGGGAGAACGGTCCTGGCGGGATTCGAACCCCAGATCTCCCGCTCACGAATCCGCGCCTTAACGTCCTCGGCCACCCATTGGCGGTCTCTATCAGGTACAATACATTGGCACCAAAATCCCAAATTTCACCAAAAGTGAACTTAGATTGTTTTTTCTCTCTAACCTTAAAATATTTTATGAAAATGTTGCAAAAGTCTCAAGAAGAGGAGATTGAAATTTAAAGAAAATGGAAAAACAATAAAAGTCCGAATTTTTCACGAGAAAGACGAACTTGCATTATTTGTTTGCTGAAAAAAAAATTTCTCTGTTAATTAGAACATTGTCTTGAAAATAAATTGTTGAATTATAAACCAACATAGAAAGTTATGCTGGTAACGAAATAATAGGTGATAAATATCAAGTGTTTATCCAAGTGTATTAAATTTCTCGTGGTGTACTCATAGATACGGGAGTTTGTTTTCAAAAACCGCCACGTATGGCCGAGGTCGTTAAGGCGCGGACTGGTGACCGGGAGGTCTACGGTTCGAATCCCGTCAGGACCGTCCTCCCTGACTGGGGATTTTTCCAAGTCTTCCTAGTCCTCATAAATGACAAATGCCGGGAAGGTACCCTAAACTTAGGGTACGCTCCATTCCTTAAAAAAATTCTTTCCCAATTTATCATTTCACCTCGTGTATCATCAGTGTCCATTGCCTGTGGTATCTCTGTAGTAAAAACGGGCGTTAAACACCATTCATTCATTACTGTATGTTAAATTTTTTTTTCTCTCTCAGTTGGTATTAGTAAACCGAACGGTAATAGTCGACTTTCCTCTATTTTATTCTCACAGTTTCTGAATAGGTAGGTATTCATAAGTATAACATTTTATACATTGTTAATAATCCGTGCGCGAATTTAAAATGTATTTATTGCTTTTAATCTTAATGTATTTATGAAATACTCCCAAACCTGTATTTCGCTCTTCCTTATTGGCATTACTGACAATGGACATTTGTCTGTTGCTAGATGGCTTGAAAAGGTTAAGTGGTCATAATGCAATATACAAATTTTACAATTGTTCTCACTACGCTCATGAATTTATCGGCAATCTTAGACCCTCTTGTCATATTACCTGTGATTTTAAAAAAAATTGCTTTCATTTAAATGTTCAAAGTGCTATTGGCAAATTTTAATGGTGCTAAGCATGTAAAAATCGATGTACACCTCTTTCTCCTCTGCTACATCAGTTTAGCATTTCTGATCACTGCATTGTACTCTCAAAATAGGACCAGATCTAACCTAAACAAAGCATTGTTTTATCACTACCCGCTGGCTCCGCCCCGAATGTGTGGCGCAAGAATGTTGGTTTGCTACACTCCTTCATAGATGCCACCTGAGATATTGCAGATAGAAGCACAAGTAAATACTTAGTAATTTAAATGTTTTATTGTTCCTGGCCATATTATTATTATTATTATTATTATTATTATTATTATTATTATTATTATTATTACGCTAACATTTTGCTGCTTATTAAACATTCCGTTTTAACGCAATTTTCTCAATACCGCTTATTTTATGATCTAAACCCATCTAGGATTTCTTGCTTTTGCCATAGAATGCTGGAACGACGCGATAATTTGAAATCTTAAATAATATGAATAGTTCATATTTTTAATATTTTGCCTATGGCACATCTAAAAGATCATTATTTGCTGTTCCTATCCTGGCTTACTCCCGGTGTACGCTTGGATCTTTCCGCGCACTTGCCCCTATACCTTCAGGTATATCAGCTTCACTAAGTCATTCACAGTAAGATAGCGTTATCTTGCATTAGTTTTTTGAAAACATTGAATACTCGTTATTTTTTAACAGTTTACCTTCAGAATGCCTCTGCATTTCATTTGAATTATCGTTAGTCATGCTTGTACTAATAAGTACAAGACGCCATTTTTAACGATTCAATAACAGCAGGTGGGAAAACCCTCACAAAGCAGTTAAACAAAAAACGCATGCATCTAAATTGTAACCTAATATGTTTTTATAGCAATAGTAATATAATTGTTCTGATTTCTGTAAACATAATTACTGTAGGAGACCAGCAATGAATAAATATTTATGGACCTATGTTTTATGGTGTGCTGCGGCCTGTAGCAAATCACAGGCCGACGTCATTTGTTTGCAGCAAGTTTGGTTATTATGTAGGAAAGACTTTAGTAGTGCTGTAAACTCCACTCCACTTCCGTTATACAACAAGAAAGCTCACTCTTTAATGTTATGTACTAGATTTCTTGACTAATGAGAATTTGTAACTATTCCTCAGTCATAAATAAGTGTTTTTGTTTTGTATCTACTTTTTTTTCTTCTTTATTCCCCCTCTTATGTCCTTTTTAATAGTGTTGAACGTCTTTTTTAACTACTGTGGCATCTTAGGTGGCGGGCACTCATAAATTGTCAAAGAAATTTTAAGAGAAAAATAATTCCTGGACAAAGTTAAGGTTTTTCACTGCATTTTCCAGCGCTGAGGACTGAGATAAACCTGGAAAAACCTTAGTCGGGAGATCGGTCCATGCGGGATTCGAATCACAGAGCTCCCAATTAGATGATTGCTTGCAAAGTGTTTAATGCCTATGAATAATGATAAAAGCATACATTTAATTTTCTGGTAAAGCATTTGTGCATTGAACCAAAGCTTGTGGATTAAATTCCAGTCGTTGGTGTTTACTCTGCTTTAGGGTTTGCTTGTTCACATTATTCCGATACACAAACCCGTGCCTTATTTAGAAAACAATATGCGTGACCTCTGACAACAATTCGAAAAGTTTACCTTTTACTATGGTCTTAATAGTGCTTTATATAGATTTTGTGTCTCACTCATCAAAAACAAAAGATGGATGAACATTATCTTGGAATTCCCTCTACAACAAAGAAAAATAAAACGTACCTGTCTGATATAACAATTAGCCATGCAAATATCAACTACTCATTAATCGCGATTGTTACGCTCAATACCCTGAAAGGATTTGAAAATCCCGATATAACCTTAATTGTTTTAGCTTTGAGATGAATCAAAAGACTATTTAAAAAGCTAACCTGCTCATTCTGGAGTAACTGAACCTCCATTCTCAACTAGAGCGAATGATGTACAGTTTTAGAGAGGTGCCAAAAATGTATACACACTCCAAGCAAAGAAAAAACTGTGTTAACATTACAAAACTGAATTCACACAAACAGAAAAGGATGAGCACTAATCATCTTAGACTTTTACAGTTACAACAGCTGCTCAAAATGTCCACCATCGGCGTCGAAACACTTCTGAGTACGTTGTACTATTGATTGAGCAACGTTTGCGAATGTATCCTCAGCGATTGCAGCACATGCCGTTTCAATTTCTTCCCGAAGTGCTGTCAGTGTAGCTGGTTTTCTACGGTATACAACATCCTTAAGAGTTCCCCATAGGTAGAAGTCCAATGGAGTTAGATACGGAGAACGCGGTGGAAATTCAATCGGACCTCTTCGTCCTATCCAGTGCCTTGGAAGATTGTCATCAAAATACGCACGTAATGTGATGATGCATCATCGTGTCGGAAGTAAAATTCCTCATTTACATAGAGTGTATGAATGGCGGGTAAGACGGATGCGCGTATCATGTTCAGGTACACTGGCCCTTTCAGTCGGTCCTGGTGGTGTAGTGGTAACCATACTTGCCTTCTAAACCCAAGATCGCGGGTTCAATCCCTGCCAGGATCGATAGAATTTTCGGGCGAAAAAATCCTAAGTATGGCTTCCTTCAGAAGGGAAATAAAGCCGTGGGTCGTACATTTACAGCACGAAAAAGAACCTCAAGCCTGAAAGAAGAGGCCTCTGAGCAAAATTTGTAGGCTGTTTCACGCCCTGGTTTGAATGGGACGCTGACGACCTGAGATGTTAAAGAGCGTCCGTAAATAAAACAAATCAACGATAGTTACAGTTTCTTCAAAAAAAAAAAAAAATGGTCCAATTAGACCGCTAGATGACACAACCCACACCAAACATTAATTCCAGATTAATTAACAGCATTTCCCAAAATAGCATGTGGATTGTTTGCACACCAGCAGACACAGTTATACAGGTTAACAATTCCGTTCAACTTAAATTGTGTCTCATTGGACCAAACAACTTTCCCTACGAAGGCCTCATCCTCTTGCACCATGTTCCGAAACCACTCACAGTACAGCATTCTCCGGTCAGGGTCACCTTCATTTAATGCATGCAAAAGTCTTGGGATGAAAACTTTCAACTTTGCTGTTTTAATAATACGACGTACGCTGGTTCTGCTAATCCCAGTCTCACGTGCACATTGCTTTGTAGATTTCTGCGGTGAGTGCTCAAAACGTTCCAAAACCATAACTGAGGATGCGGGGCTTGTTGCTGTACGAGGTCTCCCAGATCTGCCCTTGTGAACATCGTATACGGTACCATGAGTCTCAAATTTGTCTCGAATACGGTGCAGTTGTTACTCGCGTTGGCGGTTCTGTTCTGTACACACGTCTCCATTGCCTTTGAACTTCAACAACATTCTCGGTTTTCCAATACCACTTCAAAATTGCTTTCCGCTGTTCAAACGATAATCTTGGCTCCATTTTGTTATAACAATGCTATCATAATGTGAGTCACGTCTGTTTACAGAACATCATACGGTAATCTTGGCTTCATTTGTTCATTGTTGATTTACCTATCACGTAGCAACGCTATCATAATGTATGTGATTCACATCTGTTTACAGATCATACTACACATTCCTAAAGTTTTTCGGTTCAACTTTGAAATATATTAAATAGATATCTACTGTGAAAGTGTGTATACATTTCTTGGCACCCTTACCACAAAGTTATTAAGGAAACATTTATTTCCGCTTGCATTAAACTCTGAGCAATGCCATAACCTGCAACTAGAGGCGCGTTGCGCAGTAGTTAACACTTGAGGTTTTTTTTATTAGTGTTTAACGCTCGTTTTTATACTGAGGCACCACAGGCGGTGGACACTGATGATATATGAAATGATACGATAAACTGGGAAAGCAGTTTTATTTTATTATTATTTATTGTTATTATTTTTTTAAGGAAGGAATCGTTCCAGACCTAAGTTTAGGGTATCTGCCCGGCATTTGCTATTTATGAGGACTGAGGGAAATTGGAAAAACCTCAGTCAGTGAGGACGGTCGTGGTGGGTCGAACCCCAGACATCCCGCTCACCAGTCCGCGCCTTAACGACCTCGGCCACTGGTGGCGATCAATACTTTTGTGCCTGTTCATGTAATTATATTCTTTGTGTATTGAAACAGTCGGCGGGAGGCGTCCATTTATCAGTAGACTGAAGCCTGCCACATTATTCACAGTGTTAGTTAATAAAGAGAATATTTTCTTATTTATATACATCTGCTTTATTTCTGTTTCATAGTATGCCTAAAGGACAGGAAATGCAAGCCGTGACTGTAAGAAAACGGTCCATTTTCATTTTTCCGTCACCTCATACGTATAATGTGTCAATATATTTTTGAGGATAGTGTTTTATTTACGTCTACTTCCCATTAAGACGCATGCCAGCTACAATTATGAATTACAGCCGCTGTTGTCACAGTGTTTGGGCTGAAAGTTCTTACTAAACGGCAAGAGATGGGGCATAATTCTACATTTGTAACTGAGGTCAATTAGAAACATATGCTAATTCTATTTCTATATATTGTTATCTCTTTTTTTAGCACTTATTTATCTAGTTACGTGCTGTTACAGAAAAAGTGTACCGTCACAAGTGGCCGAGGTCGTTAAGGCGCGGACTCGTGAGTGGGCGATCTGAGGTTGGATTCCTAAAGGATCGTCCTGCCTGACTGATGTTTTTTTTTTTCTGGTTTTCCTCAGTCCCCAGCCTAGAACGCTTCCTCTCTTAAAATAATCCTATCTCAGTTTACCATCTCACCTCATGTATTATCAGTGTTCACCACCTATGATGCCTTAATAGTTAAATCGGGGGTTAAACACTATTAAAAAAAAAGATTGTGTTGCACCCATAAAAAGTGCACTGTTCAATAACAATAGACGATCGGAATATACCGTTTACATTTCATTTTAGTATCTGAACGCGTTATTTGCTTCTTCTTTTTCTTTTCATGGTACAACTCATCGATGATAATTACAATGTAGATTCTACAGAGCTATAAAAGCTGTAAACATCGAAAACATCACGTTTAAAATAAGCTACATTTTCTTCTTGTTAGCAACAACTCGCGGCTGAGGATCTAGTTGCATTCAAAGCTTTTCATAAGCTAAATGAGGTTTCCGAACATCTTTTTGTGACAGATGTTAAGTTTGTGCAACATTGTTATGGTTAATAATTATGTTAATAATGCCACGTAATTGCATGGAAGAGCCCTAACGGTTACTGCTACGTTTGCGGTCAATTAAACATATGGGTCTTCTGGTTTGGTTGAACTATACGGGCGTCTTTCTAAATCTGCGACCTCAAATATATTCGAAATGTAACAAGGTATGAAAAATCTAATTGTGCAGGAATGTAGCCATGTTAGGGGCTCACATAATGGGAGGGTTTGCACAATACAGAACATTTATCTTTTTCAACTCAAAGTTATATTTTTAAATGGAATATGTAGGTATGTTTTTTCTAGCGAACTGAAAACTAGAGGTCCAGTTAGTGATAACAAATTGGTTTTACTTTCCTAAACAAAATTACTGATTGCCTATAGCTCAAAGAAACTTCATATTTGCAAATTACATCCAGCACAGAAAACGCACTCACAAAAAATCAGTAACGTTTTGTCACTTCAGCTGATGTCAAAGTAACGTGGAGACGGTGAATAAGCGAGCGTTGCTCAGATTGTCGGGTTTTTACAGATTTGTCGCCTACGCCCGCCCCGGGACACGCTGTTTCTTATTCTCTAGTGTCGTTGGGAGTTCCTAATACACTCTTATCTTTCACTGCGCCCTAGAGAAAGTAGTCTAATGGCGTCTAATCAGTTCACTATCCATCGATTTGTAAACTTTGCATCCACAGCTTCTGGGAATATGGTAGAAGTGTGTGGGGCACCCTCATGCTGGAATCACATTGCTAGACTCTTTTCTAATCCCAAATTCTCCATAAGAAGGGGTAGGGTGTCTTGCAGAAATGATGCGTTTAATGTTCCCTGATAAAAATAGGGACCTATAACGCGGTTGCCAATGATACCGCACCAAACACTGTAGCTGAAGAGCAACCTCGAGCAGCCAATGGGAATTTTATGCTCTTCAAATTCACATTGCCATGATTTGCGAACGAAACTTCAGCCGTAAACGAAACATTACTTAGGAATTCTTTATTAACTTACAGTTGCTTCCAAATATCAATACGGAAAGTACGTATTAGCTGAGAACAGAAACAGTAAAATGCATTACAGAATATACGAGGGTAGGTCCATAAGTTTGCGACCTCGCCGATAAGGATTATCGCTTTCACAAAACCCTTATCTGATGTCGTACCTTATCTGCTAAGTAATTAATTGCAGCTGTAACTGTGTTCAGTTGTTCAGATATAGTTGCATAAAGAAGGTTAAGTGTAGAAGATTGTGACATGTTCAAAATGGAGTTTCGAGCTGTTGTTAAGTTCTTCACAAAAGAAGAACTTATTCCAAATGAAATTAAACAGCGATTGGACGGTGTATATGGGGAAGCATCCCCCTCATATTCTATCGTAAAAGAATGGGCCAAACTTTTTCGAATGGGTCGAGAAAGCATTGAAGACCAACCTGCAGGTCGACCCTTGCAGGTGCTCGCTCCTGAAAACATCGTTCTGTGAAAGGAGAAATTATGGAAGACCGGCGGCTCAAAGTTAGAGAAATAGCAGCACGGTTGGGCCTTTCTAAAACAACAGTCCTTCGAATTATTCATGAACATTTAAACATGAATAAGGTTAATGCAAGATGGGTACCTAGACTTCTTTCCTCAGTCCAAAACCAGCGAGTCATCTGCTGTCAGGCATTTTTGGAGCTCTATCCTCTACTATGATCCCTTGCCCAAAAGAGATCGAATCAATGGAGTGGCGTTAACCTGGCGAAGCACCGCCTCTAAAGGCCAAGGTCACTCAGTCAACCATGAAGACCATGGCCACAATCTTTAGGGACTGTGAAGGAATACTCTTCATTGACTTCAAGGAGAAGAACACCACAGTAAATGGGGAGTACTATGCTGGTCTATTGCACAGACTACCTGCTTCCATCAAAGAGAAAAGGTGAGGGAAGCTGAGTGGTGGTGTGTGCGCCTTCTTCACGACAACGCGTCTGTGCACACAGCTCTGGTTACAAAGGAGACTGTGAAGAACGTGGCTTCAAGGAGATCGACCATTCTCCCTACAGCCCAGATATAGCTTCCAGTGACTATTTCCTCTTCTGAAAACTCAAGAAGGACCTTCGAGGAAGGAAATTTATATGTGACGGAGAAGTAATGGTTGCTGTTTAAGCCCGTTTAGCAAACAATATGACCTTTTTGGAAAGGGGGGGGGGTTGAAATGTTAATTAAAAGATGTGAGAAGTGTATTGCAATAAAGGGTAACTATGTTGAAAAGTGAAATATAGTTTTTGTCGTTATCATACCTAGAAAATGATTTTGCCGGGAGCTTACGGACACACTCTCGTATGTGGTCATAGTAATGAATGAATGAATGAATATTGTTTAACGCCCGTTTTTGCTACAGAGGCACCACAGGCGATGGACACTGATGATACATGAGATGAAATGATATACTGGGAAAGGATTTTATGGAAGGAATCGTTCCAGGCCTAAGTTTAGGGTACCTCCCCGGCATTGGCCATTTATGAGGACTGAGGAAAACCTGGAAAAAACCTCAGTCAGGAAGGACGGTCCTGGCGGTATTCGAACCCAGACCTCCCGCTCACGAGTCCGAGACTTAACGACCTCGGCCACCCGTGGCGGTTTGTGGTCATAGTGGGAAGACAGAGAATGAATTTCGACTTCTTATGTTGAAGATCCCAACAGGTTCGTAAACGTATAAACGGCTTAGGAATATAATTCACTAGCGATGATCAACATATTTTCTCTTCAGAAATGTACTTTACAGGTCACAGAAGTAGAAAAAACATTGACATGAGCTACACAAGGTGCAGTTTTATTATCTCACACTTCCTTTGTGTTTTTGCAGTGAAATAAACCCAGGCTTTATAACTACCTTAGTTCCTTCAACGTTCTCTACATGAATAGTTTGAACAACTGGAATGGGAAATAAATCTCTTAACGTATAACTGGCGAGCGTCCCCTCTGTAATTAAACCGTTCTTCCGTTCATCTCTCTTTTCTATTAAACTTTTCTCTTTACGTCTTACTTCGATCTTTGTTACTTATGTCGGTCCTGGTAGTGTAGTGGTAACCATACTTGCCTTCTAAACCCAAGATCGCGAGTGAAAACCCGGCCAGCATCGATGGCTTTTTTCGGGTGTAAAAATCTTAAGTATGGCTTCCTTCGGAAGGGAAGTAAATCCGTGGGTCCCGTGTCGTACATTTACGGCACGAAAAAGAACCTCAAGCCTGAAAGAAGAGGCCTCTGAGCAAAATTTGTCGGCCGTTTTACGCTCTGACTTGAATGGGACGGTGATGACTTGAGATATTAAAAAGCGTTCATAAATAAATCAAATGGAAATTTGTTACTTATAACTAAATAATAGTGAAAGTGATAAATATTAATGATGGTACTTATCAAAGTACAATTAAATACCTAAAATTAGTATTATTTATTACTTTTTTTACCCGATCGGTTAATAATTGTTTTATTGAGTTTCTTCTCTTTTTCCGTAATGTAATTAAAGTAATGATTCATTACATGCTTTCTTTTTTCTACTTCAATGTAATGTTTGTAGGCTTCCCACAATTTCAATTTTTGTCTTATTTTTTTTATATATATTTCTGTTTTGGTTGTTTATTCATTTACGTTTTTTATATCTTTATGTGTATTTTCTGTCGTATTTCTTCGCTGCGTTTCTTTCCCTCTCGTTACGTACTAACATTAATGCATGCTTTACTGTCTGTGATTTTAGCATATTATGTTGATGTTTGCAACATTTTTGTTTTATTATTCTTCATTGTATTTTTTTTTTTCTTTGCTGAATTTTTGCTTTGGCATTTAATTTACCCTTGTTACTATCTTTCAAAACAAACCGTATTTATATAACATTGTATTTACGCTTTAGAAAATTGAGTTTACTTATGAAACAGTTTATTGCCTATGCTTATCAACAAATATTCACATTTCTCATTACCACCACTGGTGGCAGAGGTCGTTAAGGCGCGGACTCGTGAGCGGGACGTCTGGGGTTCGAATCCCGCTAGACCGTCCTCCCTGACTGAGGTTTTTTCCAGGTTTCTCGTAAATGGCAAATACCTGGGAGGTACCCTAAACTTAGGTCTAGAACGTCTCCTTCTTTAAAAAATCCTTTCCCAATATATCATTTCATCTAATGCATCATCAGTGTCCACCGCCTGTGGTGCCTCAGTAGTAAAAACGGGCGTTAAACACTGTTAAAAAAAACTGCTCATTGCGGAACGTTCTGTTAAGGAAGCAGGCAGCTCAGGTATAAATTCGGGTAAAAAGTGCGTTAATTCAATGCGGAACCCACTAAGGTCTTAACATTCGTCTCAATTTCGTTTTTCAATCTGAATATAAATGAAACGCATGGTATAAAAAGTGAGACATTTATAGTGTCGTGGCCATTTTCCTCCGAAACGAAGTGAAAAATCAAAAAATGCTTCGGACAAAATTTGAAGTGCTCTTAGGGGAACATTCTTAATGTGATTTTGAGGTAAAATTGAATTTTTCAAATGTAATTGTGTATTTAATGGAAAGAGCATTCAATTTTCAGTATAAACGTTGTAGTACATCTATCAGCTATGGGTGATACATGATGTGACATTGGGCAAATAAAACAGAAAATGTTTTTCACTCACTTCTCACTTTACTGGCATCAATTTACATATGTTGTAAAATTTACCGTTTTGAATTTGTAGTAGATCCGTTGGCAAAATTCAAAATACTTCTGGAAATCATTCCCATGAAGCGCTTGACGTAGGCTAATGTGATATGAATGTAATTTGTGATGTTTAATCTGTCTCCTTTGAGATATTCCCGAATCACATTCCAGTTGACGGGAATTTCGGTGAGGATTAGCGGCAACTGCAGCTAATACAGCGACTTCCGAGTTTTCCCCAGTAGCATTTCTCATTTGATGGTGTTTTCTTGGTTCTCCCGTTTCGGAGAGTAAGTTTGCAAGTCGTTGAACAGATTGCTACCACCTTTCAGGATATCGATCTGCGTTCTTATGAGCTTAGCCATAAATGTAAATCATATCGATGCTCTCGTTGATCGTATCCAACTTCTATTATTGAAAAACGAAGTGGAACTGGCTGAGAAACTGTCCTTTGAGGTTTGATTAGGCAATGATGAGCGCTCGATGTCAACCAAGGGCTTCTGTGTGTAAACAAATAGTTTCCTTAATAGCAATAACAAAATAAAAGAGAGAGAAGTGAAAGCGAGTAAAAACATTTGCTGTTTTGTTTGTCCAATATCACATCACATAGTCATTCCATTTAGGAAAAAAAACCGCTTTGACCTTGAAATGGCATTTCAAGGACAAGTGAAGGTAATGTTCTCTGAAGCATTTTTTTTTTATTTTTTCCTTCGTTTCGGAGGAAAATGGCCACGACACTATAAATGTCTCACCCCTGTATATCTGAGGTGGTATCAAAATTTTTCCTGACTGATTCTATAGCGCGCCAACAGACAGTAGTACAGAGGCGCGCGCAGAGTTAGGGATCTGTAGCTTTGAACTAGCAATACGACTAGCGACACCACTATATCTACATTGGGAGTAGTAAAATCGGCATTTGTGTCATCACATGCACAAACTAGCCTGCGATTTTGCCATGGACAACCAATTGGAATATAGAGCTAACGTGAAATTGTGTGTTATACTTGGGAAAAACGTCCCTGGATGAAGACGAGCATTACTCGCAAAAATATTGAACATTTTCGGAAAATTGTTCATGAGAATCATAAAACATTTATCGACATTGATGATATTGGTGGTGTGTCGTTTGGTGTAGCTAAAGATCGCCGTTTCACACCGTAGACGAGATGCAACGAGAATAGCAGCAGATTCCACTCACAAACAGTGACTTTGAGGTTGCTTTCCACAAGTGATAGACATGCTGGAGACTGCCTTAGTGCTACCCAAGAGACTATTTCCAAAGAGATTGTGTTTAAAATTAGGTAAATGAACAGCACCAGTCCGGGAACTTTTTGATAGCACTTCGCACGTCACGATAAAGTGCATTATATTATAATTATTATTTCTTTTCGTTGAGGTTATCAATTATATTTTTTGTTATTGTTTTCATGTCTATGGTCCTGAAGTTTCGTTTAACGTTCCTTCAAGACACTTTTATGGAAATTCTTAAGTAGATTTCCAGCAGAGTGCTTCTTCAAACGCTCCTATCAATTATTTAATATGTTTTCATTTGAGAAAAATTGTGCTGAAAACCTCGTCATAAATGCAACAACTCTATGATATTTTAAGGCATTTTGATTTTGTTTACATACCAAGTTCACAAAAAAAAAAAAAAAAAAAAAAAAACACACACACACAAATACAAACCTAAAATTTGAAATGTTGTAGTTTATCTCACTTACTGCTCTCTGAATTCAAGATAAATACAACAAAAGAACGCTGATCACAAACTCTTTAAAAAGGGTTCGACATCAATTTCCGTTATAAGCTTGAGTTGTGAACAGTTTAAGCTCTTTCGCTAACTGACAGTAATTATCTGCTCATAAACTAAAGACTTTTGAACGAGCATCTCAAGTTACAAGAGCACATATCTGCCAAAAGGGATTTACTTCGTTGAAAAGCCATCCTAATTAAGAATGGGAGACCACGTGTTCCCTCGTTTAGGTCACTGGTCAGACTCTCAGAGCATATTGTACTTGATTCTTACGCCAACATATGAGAGCAATTCTTACACCACCTGTATATTGTCCAATAAAGGATCGCATCCTTATTGGAATATGATAACTTGATCTACTGGAAATACCCATGTTTTTATTCAGGGAGGTATTACATGATGAATGAATAGTATGAAAAAAGTAGAGAGAGGCAGACACACACACACACACACACACACACACACACAGGAACAGACACGCAGAGAGATAGACACAGAGGGAAAGACATAGAGAGAAAGAGACAGACAATCACATAGAAAGGCACACACAGACATAGAAAGAGAGAGAAAAGACAGAGAGAGAGACAGGCAGAGAGAGAAAGAGAGAGCCAGATACAGAGAGAGACATACACACACACACAGACAGAGACACAGATAGAGAGAGACATACACAGAGAGACAGAGAGAGAGAGACAGACAGACAGACAGACAGACAGGAGGACAGGCATAGAGATCGAACCCGGTCAGGATCGATGGATTATTTCGGGCGTAAAAATGCTAAGTATGGCTTCCTTCGGAAGGGAAGCAAAACCGTGGGTCCCGTGTCGTACATTTACGGCACAATAAAGAATCTCAAGCCTGAAAGAGAGGCCTCTGAGGAAAATTTGTCGGCCGTTTCACGCTCTGAGTTGAATGGGACGCTGATGACCTGAACTGTTAAAGAGCATCCGTAAATAAACCAATAATAAAAAAAATCAGGCATAGAGAGATACAGAGGGAGAGAGACCGATACAGAGAGAAACAAATCCAGAGAGACAGACACAGAAAGAGACGGAGAGAAAAACACGATACAAAGACAGACACAGAGAGACAGACAGGGAGGCAGGCATAGAGAGAGACACAGAGAGATACAGAGGGAGAGAAACCGATACAGAGAGAAACAGATCCAGAGAGAGAGAGATAGACAGAGAAAGAGACAGAACTTTTAGATGTATCAGTACCGTCTTAATTAATGCCGCACTGTTTATCCCATTTTAATTTCCCAAACTGACTCTCAAGGAAACGAGTGAACAGTTTCGGGTATATGGGATCACCAAGTTTGACACATTTTTCTATCTTCACTTCAGATTGCATTCTTATTTTGACCGAAACCCAATTTGCACCACATGTCCGTTTTTATTCAGTATTTTTGTCAGCCCTCTTGTCCTGGTGAGTAATTTGTAATGGTGTGGGAGCAAGCTAATTGTCCTGTCATTTAGAATGTCGTATTGAACCCTTTCTTATTATCGTACTCAATTTCCGTTCTCTGGCTATTTCCTTAGTTCTAAGTACGTATTTTATGGAATAATTTAGTGCTGAGCATCTGCGCTCATTCAGAAATACTCGTTATCGCCAAGGGTTTCTCGCATTTCGCAGTTCTCATAGTCACCCTTGCCTTACCTGTGAAAGTCATTCTGTTACCCTTTGTTTGGGAGTGACTGCAACAGAGGTTTCTATGGAAGGTCATTGATTTATTTTATCCAGTGGCCTCTTGAGGTGCCAAATATAAGTGTTTAAATAGTTCCTTGGTGACTCTCTTTTCTAATTTTGATTCTTCTGTGAGGTTTCTAGCCTCGTTGGGTTTGTATTGCCGAATATTTCTTTCCAAGCTTATTCAGATCTGCTGAGGCTGTGTTAGTTATTTCTACCGTGGTCTGTAGATGCTGTGCAGCTTGCAGAATAATCAGGAGTCAGACTTGTATTTCTTGTGTGTTCCGTTTTCCCAGCTCTGTTAAAGTCTTATGTGCTTGCCGGAGTTTATGCTTCCTGATATTGATCTCTTAGCAAACTTGAATCGTCTTTATTTTCGTTAATTTCATCTCACATGTATCATTGTATGGTTTGGGTGAATTTTGAGACCATTTATTATTTGAAAGTCAGTTATACCTAATTAGTTATCGCACATAATAAAGTATATTATTTGTTGTATTGTTTTTTTTTTAAGTTTGTATTCGTAATTTTGAGTTTTTGCTACTTAGCAAAATTTTGTGAGGCTGTTCCCTCTATAATTTTTTATTCCACAACCTTAAGGTCCCTTTGACTCTTTATCATCATTGGATGAATGGTCGAGATGCAGATTTCGGTACTAGAGCCATACTAATTGCAGTCCTTTGTACCTACGCCCTCCAAAGGGAGCACCGCTCGGAGGAAGATATAGACACCGGGAGGCGACTGCGCGGACGCAGATGGAGTCTCTAACATGTTCTACATAGACAGAGCCCCGATACCCGGGGAAACTCCCCCGCCCCAATTCTACGAAGCCCTCGGAAGTTCCGCCTAGGTAGAAATGTTTCAAGGCGCAAGCCGCTACCACTCCGCGCAAACCCACCTTGCCCTAGCACTTTCGTCTTTGTAAGAGAACCAACTGAATAAAATAGAAGAGCGGAAAATTCGTTGAATGTAAATATCCATCTCAGGGTTCTACTAGGTGAGCAAACAAAACCATGAAGAAACTTAAAGTCAGAATGTCCCGCTACCCCTACGGGTGGCGAGATCGTTAAGGCTCGGACTCGTGAGCGGGAGGTCTGGGGTTCGAATCCCGCCAGGATCGTCCTCCCTGACTGAGGCTTTTTCCAGGTTTTCCCCAGTCTTCATAACTGGCAAATGCCGGGGAGGTACCGTAAACTTAGGCCTGGAACGTTTCCTTCCTTAAAAATAAATCTTTTCCCATTTATTATCATTTCATCTCATTTATCAACAGTGTTCACCGTCTGTGGTGCCTCAGTAGTAAAAACCGGCGATAAGCACTATTAAAATAAAAAAGAAAAGAAACAAAGAATTGCCCTCCCAACGGGAATTGAACCCGAAACCTCTCGAATGGTTATCCCAATCGTTATCGACCTAGTCTCACCAACCAGTTCTACCTCCCGCTAGAAAGTTCAATATATCATTAAGAGCTCGTAGAAAGAAGTTACTTGAATCTCAAAATCTTCATGTTTTTATGGAACATTTGAACTTTTTAAGACATGAATTTGTTATTATACATTTTTGTGAATGATTTTTTTAAAATTTACAACACATTTTGGGAGTACTTAAGCTGCCCTTTGTTGTTTTTTTAATGGTGTTTAACGCCCGTTTTTACTACTGAGGCACCACAGACGGTGAACACTGATGTTACATGAAATGATATGTTGGGAAAGGAATTTTTTTTAAGGAAGGAAACGTTCCAGGCCTAAGTCTAGGGTACCTTCCCGGAATTTGCCATTTATGAGGACTGGGGAAAACCTGGAAAAAAACTCAGTAAGGGAGGGAGGTCCTGGTGGGATTCGAACCCCAGGCCTCCCGCTCAGGAGTCCGCGCCTTAACGACCTCGGCCACTCGTAGCGGTGCTCTTTGTTGTGATATATTAGCAGCTACTGGTAAAAACGTTTTGCCTATCAACGTATGAGAGATTTTGATCCAAAACTGCATCACAGCTATTGTTGTGAAAAATGTGAAATAAAAGTTTTAAGTAAACGAAAACTCTGGGAAATTCTAATAACAGATATTTAAACTCGCACGATAAAGCCTAAAGTAGTCGCAAAAAAGAACTTAAGTTTCTACTGTATTCTCAAATAAACAGTTAACTTTAAAAAAACACAAACAAATAGATGTATAACATGCGTAATTTTCCTTTAAGTTCAGTATATCTTTGCCTTAATATATTTTATTTTCTGGTTAAGAAAAACATGTGATTTAAATTAAAAAGTTGTATTTCATTGAATAAAGACTTATTTATAAAATGAATAACATATTACTTTCCCCCTTTTAGATTGCTGTTATGAATTTAAAGATCGTTAAAATTAAATGGTAAAGTCATAATCCCGAACAAGTGATAACAAACGAATATTGATAGTTTTCACTTATGAACAAATAAGAGGATATCAATAGAGTGAAACCCTTGAGCGGTCCCCTTGCTCTTCTAATAAAATGAAACACCTTCACGGAAAATGTTAGTGGTAGGTCAGTACCCAGAAGTGGGCAATGCCGCGAGCTGGTTCTTAATGCAAAGTACAACAATTTGGAAGCATTTTACGACTGCTTGTTGTCTGCAAATGTGGATAGCGTAACTCAAAAGAATAATCTGGAACGGTGTCGAGGGAAAGATAAAAGAGTCGAACTTCAAAACAAAAAAAGAAAGAGCGGTTTCAACTGAGATAGCAAGAAGCTTGACATACAGCCAACACGGCGAGTACAGTTCCTTGGCTGATAGCGCATGCAAGCGTGATGTATGTGTACGTTTAAATGTCTGCTGGGGAGTTTTCCGGAGTTTCCCTTACCTTGAAAAACCTGAGCAGCCGAGCTCATTTTTTTCATTCCATTCATAGCATTGATCGAGACGTATAATGTACATAGAAAGACCAACTTGAAATTGAATCAGTGATTTGAAAACGGAAACAAGTCCAGGGTCTATAGTTTTGAGGAAACACACAAATACTGGCTCCAATGAAAGTTATGTTCCACAGCAAACTAGTAGAACTTATTATTGTTGATTGTTTTAGCTTATACATGGATCTAGATTTTCTTTAGTTTGATTTACAGAATACTGACGAGGGTGCCAAAAATGTATACACACTTTCAAAGTAAATATCTATTTAATATGTTTGTAAGTTGCACCGAAAAACATTAGGAATGTGTAGTATGACGTTCTGTAAACAGATGTGACTCGCATACATAATCATAGCGTTGCTATGTGACAGGTAAATCAACAATGAACAAATGAAGTCAAGATTATCGTATGATGTTCTATAAACTGATGTGACTCACATTACGTTATGCTAGCGTTGCTACAACTACATGGAGCCAAGATTATCGTTTGAACAGCTGAAAGCAATTTTGAAGTGGTATTGGAAAACCGAGAATGTTGAAGTTCAAAGGTAATGGAGACGTGTGTACAGAACAGAACCGCCAACGCGAGTAACAATTGCATGCATTCGAGACAAATTTGAGACTCGTGGTACCGCATGCAACAGGATGGTGCACTATCACATTACCACCGAGATGCACTTGCTTACCTTGATGACAATCTTCCAAGGCGTTGAACAGGACGAAGAGGTCCGATTGAGTTTCCACCGCGTTCTCCGGATCTAACTCCGTTGGACTTCTACTTATGGGGGACTCTTAAGAATGTTGTATACCGTAGGAAACCAGCTATACTGGCAACACTTCGGGAAGAAATTGAAACGGCATGTGCTGCAATCACTGAGGACACTTTCGCAAACGTTGCTCAATCAGTAGTTCAACGTACTCAAAAGTGTATCGACGCCGATGGTGGGCATTTTGAGCAGCTGTTGTAACTGTAAAAGTCTAAGATGATTAGTGCTCATTATTTTCTGTTTGTGTGAATTCGGTTTTGTTAAGTAACACAGTTTTTTTCTTTGCTTGAAGTATGTATACAATTTTGGCACCCTCTGTATTTGGGGCGTTAAATTAGAAGGTAATTAAAAATTAAAGAGAAATTGAGAAAAACTGTATAACAGTTTTCTAAGAAAAACAAAACACTCGTCACACATCAACTCTTTCTTTTTTGCTAAATACTTTTCTTTCCTTGTTTCTTTCCCTCCCTTTTATTATCGTCGTTTTCTAAATGCGACGCACACATTTGCCATATTCACGTGTCTTTGTAAGCCAGAAGGTTGGGCATCCTTGCCATATGATTCAATAATCCTGCACATTAATGTCAGTTTTCAACCTCCTGCAGAAAAGTTGTGAGTCTTGGGGAGCTTTATTTTCTTTACAACCTACATATCTAATCTATATTTGATATTCGTCCTATTTTTTAATTCTCGTTTGCATTTCAGTATTTGAACATTTATTTCTAATTTTTTACTCCGTGCGTTACTGAAATGGCATATTCCTTCAAAATATTTCATTCTTAGCTTAAATGTTTTGGGTTAAACTGCAAGAATCTTTAGTGAACTCAAAGGTATACACAATCTTTATAATCTTAATTCAAAATAGAAACATGCATGTCCATATTCTGAATATTTCATCGTAGAAACGTATATAACCTCATCCTCTTAGAGGAATAAGCATTAATTAAAAGTCTCATAGTTAGTTATGCTGAGTGAGCTACACAAGTATCGACCACTTGTACGATAATTACACTTATGCCATAAAGGCATGTTCATTGAGTGTTCAGCAAATAAGATAATCCAGTTACGAGGCAGTTTGTAGGTCGCTGCTATTTGTGAATTCATTAATTGTAAAGTGCATACTTTCAAAACATATTTTTTCTATTGCACAACGAACTTATCGGTGATATTTACATACTTACGGAGTAAGCTAATTGAGTTGAAACTCAGTTCCCCACATTAAATTTCCAAACATTCAAATTATTCATATCTTAGTTTATACATATTAGGATACGATAATGTTCGGTGTAGGAAATGTAGAACACGATGAGCATAATTATAAAGAAATATTGATCATCGAAAGTGTATTTAACAGCACAAGATACTCTCCAGAAATAACGGTGGCCGATTTAAGTGGAATAAACATTGACAATAAATTGTGTTTTATCTTATGATACGACCAATATTGCTAATACCCTTGTTAATTTCCTTGGCTCCTTCCCCTGTGGTCTCCAGATCACTAAAAGTCCAGCAAAGAAACAAGAGTTAGCCCAGGTAACATATGTGAGCAGAAAATCATCGGATCAGAGAAGAAAATATCATCCCTGAGAATCCATAATCAAATCATTAATCAAATCCTTCCAATATTCCTCCATTCTTACATTTAATTTCCCCCAATACCACTGCAACTGGCTGAAACATTGATAAAATTCATTGCTGTTTATAAATTGTCTGCAGAAGGCTTATGGCATACTTTAACAGCTGAATTATTAGAAGAGGTTCATATAAACCAGAAGTTTATAGCACAAATGTACGGTGGTGCTGCACCTTGTTTTGATAAGGGACCTCCTCCCACGCAATTTGGGTGTCCTATAGTTATGCCCCTGGCCCACCCTTCTACAGGGGCCATGAACCGTCACTGATTGACACCATAAAGCATATGGGTTCTAAGCCACCCATCCAAGCAAATTTATATGTGTACTTTATGACTATGATGCGAGATCGGCCGCACATGTATAGCCCACCCCCTACCAAAGGGGAATTCTCAGATCAGGATTAAGGATAACTAGAAAGAAGAAGAAAACCTGATACGGCGGTCTAGCTCAGAATTTCTGATCACAGAACCACTGCTGGCGCCTCGTCAATTGACGGAGAACTCCTGTGGTGTCATTTACGGAACTGCAGCATTGGGAATGGGTGACCACTACTACACCACATGTATGGACATCAACCGTATTTACTTCTCAGTTCCAACAGAAGAATTTCAAGAAACGTTGGAAAACTGACAGGAGTGGGAGATAAAGCCACTGTCTGGCTAGGCGCCCGGCTTCCACATTAAGGCGTGAGTGCGTCCGTACTACAGCCATTATAGAAAACATTTCCTTTTCTTACACAAATTCAGTAATGAAACACTACAAAAGTGTATTGTATACATTGCCCTTTGGTACTGATGACATTGTGCCTGTTATAAATGACATTTTTGCTAAAAAATTATGAGGCCTTGAGAGATAGAAACATTGGCAGAGAATTTTGGATTTGAACTGGCAGTTCATACTATTTCAACAATGCGTAAAATTAAGTGGCCTTAAAAAGTTTTAAATCTCAATAAAGCTGCACTCCAATCCAGCGTTTAACTTAAAGGTTTGTGTTTATCTGCAACATTATATTTTTCAAGTTAGTAACTGCAGACTTTGTCATAATGAAAAATACCCAAAAAGGGAACTTCATGTTATCATTTTATAACAAATATGTAGCTTCTTTTCCCCAAGATTTATACGTTTTATTCTAAGCGTTTGCTTGTTTTGTTTTTTCTGTGCTGTATTGTAGCATTTTATAAAACTTCTGAAGTGAGAAATGTACAAGTTTATAACTACCTTCTAATTGTTCACAGAATATGAAATGAGCCATAAACATCCCTGAAAAGAACGTTTTGCTGAAACGGATTTAATAGGCGGGGGACGGGATTGGGTTGTAAGGTTGCTGCGGTAAATAATTCAAGTCAGCATATCGCAGGTTTCGCCACAGCTGCTGCAGACCAAAACCCTCTTCTTCGATGAGACTTCTCTCGAGAGCATTTCGCTGGATTCTGGCGGCTGTAAGACAGCCGGGACTGAGTGAATGGGATTCCGATGAAAAAGGTGACGATAAATGACGCTTCTTTGTTTAGTTGCTGATATAGTTTATTATCCCGAACATGAATATTCAGGCAAACCACAGGCAAGATACTTTTGGCAAGTTTATTGCGTTAACCAAATGGTGCCGAGTGCGAAGGGATTGTTAATTCAACAGAATTGTTAACGCAGCTCAATGTTGTATCGGCAATTAGCTTAGGGACTGACACTCAAATTCGTTGTAGCAGGAACTTGATGCTTAGGCAGCTCTTCCGCTGATCTCCGGCCGATGGCAGCCACACGTATCTGAGCCCGGAAAATTCTGAGATTGCTCACCTTTGGGCAAAATCTAACTCTTTTATACACAATACAAAATAACGTTATCCACAGGCAACGGCGCGAAATACTCCCGCCAACATTGTGTTAATGTAACTCATAGGTCAGTGCTTTACGTCACACAATTTCATTTCTATTCACTGAACAATTTTGGTCAAGTCAAATACTTCGCTATTCGTCAATAAGATGAATTTAAACAGATTTTATATGTCACTGTCAATGACTCTGTTACTCGGACACCTGCAACTTTGCGATAAACAGGCCGGTGTCTCGCTTGAGGCGCGGGCATTTCCAACCCTAGCCGCATACCAGAAAGGATTAACTTGCATTGTCTGACTTTTGCCGTCTTACGGTGTTCGGAGAAAGACGAGAGATTTTCCTTACTTTGCTATATTATTACATGTTATTTCTTAAATATTAACAAAAATGACACTTTATGAATACATTTAAACACTATACAATATTCATTCTGCATATACGAGTTCTGTCATTAAAGTTAATCCACTGAAAGGAAATGCACAACATCCTTGCACTAAGTTGCTGATTCTAAAATTAAAAATATTAATTATTTCAATTACTCTGTAATCAACGAAGAGCCAAAGAGCCAGGGACAGCTTCAATATTTACACATATTGTTTAAAACGTTCTTGTAAAGATAAAAATCCAAAAGTATTACGTGGCTATTATGTTGGTCATTAAGAATATTTGTATACGATTTGGGAAAGAGGTTTAGAAAGTTGCACGACATCTATGAATGTGTTAACATTATATGTTTATAATAATAATTCCTTTATGTCTAATGATTATTTTATTTCGTTGACCAATTTTATTAGAGATAAAATTAAGCTTATTTCCTAGAAAAATGTGAACATTTTAACTGAAATATAGAGTGTTAGACATTCGAAATTACAGTTTATCCTACAAATAAGATATTTGTTTTTTTTTTTTTTTATCTTGGACAGTGCGCTAACGCTAATTTGTTACTATGCAGGGAAAGACCCGAGTTGACTGGTCTCAAACACGTGCATAACCCTGCATATCCCTTGTTCCTTTTGCCAACTACAATGTGAGAATTTTCGTGCAAATGATATCTGAAAACTCTTTTCACTAAAAGTGGACACTTGCACTTGAAGTAGCTAATTAACAGCCAGGGGCGCAAGCGTGCGGTAGAGTGGAAAGTTCTGAAGTGGTTACACGGTTATAAACCAAAAGGGAATCGTTATATAAATATATATTCTTAAATTAAATTAACTTCGAATTGAAATTAAATATTTGCTTTTTTCAAATGAAGTTAAAAGGCACAGTGGTAATAGTAATTGCAAAGATAAATAGAAAAATCTTAAGATGGGTTCTGACACTTTCGAGGTCTAGGGTTATCGATATCAAACTAAATAAGGTTGATCACGACAAACTGTATTTACTAGACCCCAAGGTAGGTATCGATAGTAGATAAAATGGTTATATATGGTCCGTGTGTTAATTACATCACGTTATTAATTTGCAGTTTTCTGGTTTATTGCAGTGACTTATAGTTGGGATTAAATCAACAGTAGCGTGTTACATCTTTTGTTTTTTATTAAGTTAATACTGATTTAGTGAAATGACAACAGAAACTTGTTTAATAGAAAGTGTTAGGTACCACGTGGGTTTGCTCTTGTATGTTTGTTATGGTGGTGCACCGCATAATACCGTATTTAACTTTCCTAAATAGCAGTATTTAAAAAAGAGGAAAAAGGGTATACACAGAGAAAATTTTGAAGTTAATGATGCAACTGTAGTGTGTATTAAACATTTGTGGTTAGGAAGGACATTTTATTTGTGCAATTTTCTTTAATCTACCATCATGTGTGACAGTGATGATTAGCAAATAAAGGATAGATCTAGAAGAACGTTTGAAGCGGAACCATATGATGAACTTTTAATGAATGGTGTAAGCAGGATATTATGTTTCTACTCCTTTGTAAGCGAAGTTAAGACAAAATGTTAGATCCGTTAATAACTATTGTCAAGGAAGACTATGTAATTTTACTTAAAATAGACATGATAAATATGATGCTGCCCCAACTATATCGTAGTTTTATGGCGTCCAGTTATTTGGAAGTTCATATATTTTATAAATAATTATGCTTACAAGGGGAAAATTTTTAATCCATATTATTTTATATTTCGTTTACATATGAGAGATATTGTTTGTAAACAATTTTACATTCTAAAAAATGTCTAATCATAAATAATGTTATCCTGTAAACATAATACTGTGTAAAAGTTTGGTATGTGCAATTGACAGTAAAAGGGCCACTTTGGTCGCCATTTTTTCCGCATTGGGGTCTGGTAAATACAGTTAGTCTTGGTTACTTTGTTAATATATCATTTCTTGTTAATATTGTCACCAGAAATACGAGCCTTATTTATTCATTACTGTCTAAATAATAGATACCAGGCAGCAAGAAATTGCGTGCGCTTCTAATTCCAACAGCCAAAAAGTGCTACATTTTTGGATGAACGTTTAAAGGGCCGTGTTTCAAATGTTTGTCCCACGGAATGAAATTCCTACTCAAGGATAATGAACTCTGTGTATAGGAACAGAAATCAACTCTGTGATGTTACTATGCAATGTTAAAACATTTTAATATTATTGGAGTACAGGCGGCGCCGTGGCCAAGTTGCTTAACCACTCACCGATACGACCCGCGTTCAATCGCAAAGAACGAAACGGCAAGTGGGAAGGTTTGTCATGGGGTATTCCGGTTTCCCCTGCCATCCACTCCGTCATCTTTTTTCCATATTCACCTTCATAATTCTTGCCTCGTAAACCCAAGATCGCGGGTTCAGTCTCGGCCAGTGCGGATGAATTTTTCGGGCGTAAAAATCGTAAGTATGGCTTCCTTCGGAAGGGAAGTAAAGCCGTGGGTCCCATGTCGTACATTTACGGCACGATAAAGAACCTCAAAACTGAAAGAAGAGGCCTCTGAACAAAATTTGTGGACCGTTTCACGCTCTGAATTGGGTGGAATGCTGATGACCTGAGACTTTAAAGAGTGTCCATAAATAAATAAAATAAACAAACAACGACCTTCATAATTCACCGTGAAGCAGACTTTCTCAACGATTATTGGTGTGCATTTTACAAATGTACTGTCTTATTGACCTTTGCCACCCGTGTATGGAACTCCAATTCCTGGCCGACAAGGACGTTGGCATTAGAACTTACTCAGTAACCCACCCACTCATCAACTTATATTGAGGGTATTCTGCTAGTTTTGGAAGAGTGAGTAATGTACTCCATGTTTATGGCGCGACAGCCTAGTGCTGGCTTTGGGTTACAGCAGCGATCGTTGCGTCCTCTACCTCCGTCTTTAAAATCATTGCGGGCAGACATGTGATCAACAGCCGATATTCCACCAATCGCCTATCACGCGGTTTTCGAGACCAAAGGATGCCACCTCGCTATCAGGCAGCTGCGAAATTGTCCTCACAAGGCTGGGTGAACCCTAATTTAGAACATTTCTAAATAGGAGCCGGGAATCAACGCCAACCAGTAGACCAGAGGCGATTGATATTCTGTACTAGCTAAAAAGTTGGTCCTGGTGGTAACCTAGTTGCCTCATAGACCCAGGCTAGGGATGCTTTTTGAGGCTTTCTTCGGAAGGGAAATAAAACTGTGGGTCCCATATCGCACATTTACGACGATGTAAGCATGACAAAAGAGGCATCTGAGCAAAATTTGTCGGCAGTTTCACGCCCACAATTGAATGTAACTTTTTATTTTTTAAATGGTGTTTAACGCCCGTTTTTACTACTGTGGCACCACAGGCGGTGACACTGGTGATACATGACATGAAATGATAAATTGGGAAAGGATTTTTTTTAAGGAAGGAAACGTTCCAGGCCTAAGTTTAGAGTACCTCCCCGGCATTTGCCAGTTATGAGGACTGAGGAAAATCTGGAAAAAACCTCAGTCAGGGAGGACGTCCTGGGGGGATTCGAACCCCAGACCTCCCGCTCACAAGTCCACACCTTAACGACCTCGGCCACCCGTGGCGGCGAATGAGACGTTGATGTCCTGAGATGTCAAAGAGCGTCATAAATAAAAATAAATTAATTAATTAATAAAAAAGTAAGTCAATTACCACGAAACAGTGCCTCAAGTAGAAGAGGAAAAATGTAAATCATAAGAGCATGGATTGCAAAATGATTTTGATATTAATTTAGATATTTACTACAATGTTGTTTTAAGATGAAAAATGTGGGCAGTGTTCCAAAGATTTTCCTAAATTTTGTTTTTCAAAAAAAAAAAAAAAAAAAAACAAGAAAAAATCTTTGTTCAGTGTTCGGCTGAAAAAGAGATCATTGTATGCACAGTAGCGAGACGTTTAAAATTAAGATAGCAAAATTGTTGAGCTGAAACTCAACGTTTTCAACAAATCACCCAATATCCAAATCTGTGTCATCAGTAAAAAATGATTTTCTGATGCTACTAATGATTATAAAAATTATCATGGAAGAGTGGTAGAAATTATTTCTTTCAAAGCACGAGAGTTAGAAACGGACGTAAACATAACTTCCGTTTTGGTGGTGGGAGATTCTATTACAGAATTTGTGATTTTTATATATCCTTGAAATGTGTTTGGTTGTGGGGTAAAAGTTAAGGTATAGCCTTCCGCTATCACACCACGATCTGTGGCAGAGCGCATAATCTGCAACGCTACCGACCGACGTAATCCCATTCCAGTAGTACCCACTTGTTGCTGCTCGTGAGAGAACGCTGCGATTAACAGGAAGTGAATCTGATTAGACGATGCCATCCAGCGCTCCTCACACCATCACAATAAAATGTTTTTGTGATGACAGTTCAGCACCAGGTAATTATACACGGACTGTCCAAGGTTAGCTAGTCCATCAATTATGTCATAAAGCGACGATTGTAGAGTTGGTTCAAAACGAAGAAAGGCTTAAGTCTTTTCCGTTGCTTTTTCAGAAGCCTTAAAGCTTTCGTTCTTGTTAAATAGACTGCCGTAACTACAAAGGTCAAAAGATTGATTAAAGCAGTACACATATGCTTAATATAACTGTTACTTAACAAACGATTCGACAACTAGTAACATTTGCCCATTGGCCAGGGGGGGGGGGGTAAGCTTAAAGCGAACATTAAAAAAAAAATTAAAAAAAAAATTTAAAAAAAAGTTAAAAACCGCTCTAGCGGCCGCAATTCTCAACGAAACTCAGTAAATTTCCTTAAAAAGAAATTGATAAAAGTAGCTTCCGAAAATCAGGGCAATCGAGTCATTAATTGTGGGGGTTTACTTGAAAAACAAGTGCAGGTTAAAGCGAAATTTAAAAATCGCTCTAGCGTCCGAAATTTACATTTTTTTTAAAAGGAAACTCGATATATGCACTGAAATAAAATTATAAAAATAGTTTCTGAAAACCAGTCGAACTATTAGGGGGGTTTGCCTCAAACCCAAAATTTAAAAGTTGCTAAAGCGGCATTAATATTGTTTTTAGGCAAGGAAACTCGTATAGAACATTTATATAAAATAAGAAAAATATTTTCTGAAAATCAGTGAAATCGGGCTTAATTAGAAGTTTACCTGAAACCCAACATTTAAAAATTGTTCTAGCGCCGCATTTGTTTTTTTTTTTTCGTAACAAAATTGCTTATATATCGTTTAAAAAAATAGTTTCTAAAAATCAGTGAAATAAGATTATTGGGAGTATTTACCTGAAACTCAAAATTTAAAAATTACTGTAGCGATGCCATTTGCTTTTTTGCAGCAAAACCCCGTATTTGAATAAAATAAGAAAAATATTTCCTGAAAATCAGGGAAATCGTCATCATTAGAAATGGGGATTTACGCGAAAAACAAAATTTAAAAATCGCTCTATATTGGTTTCTTCCCAACAAAATTCTGTATATACAATGAAAGTTAAATAAGTAAAATAGTTTCTTAAAATTAGGGAAAGTGGACCATTAGGAGTAGGAGTATACATAAAAACCAAAATTTAAAAAGCGTTCTTGGGTTTAATAATCTCTATATTGTTTTAAAATAAAAAGACAAATTAGTTCAGCATGTAAACTGTATTTAAAATGATGCATATGTTTTATATTTAACAAAAACATCGTCGTAAAGATAGAAAATATGAAATATTAATCTAATATATGTGTGAGAATTATGTCTGTATTTAAGAGCGCTCTGTAATAACCTTTAGAAAACGTTTACATTACACGTTTTTACTACAATAACATTTAAGTGAAGTTTCAGAGCCAATGAAAATAGATGGAACTTTCGATTGTTTTTATTTGTTTTGTACATTGTATTTGTTTTTAAATAGTAGCGTGTTTTTGTTTTATTGAAACATATGAACATCATCTTCTTAAATACGCAATGCAACTCGAAACTTTCTGTTATTTCTCTCTATTTTAATGAATGTAAAGATGATACCAAGTCCTCGGTTCATAAACATGATTACATTTAAATATGTTTAAAAGTACTTATAGAGTACAGCTTTGTCTATCAGTGTCATTTATTACATTTAATTAATGGTGTACCATAAGCTTTTGTGGTTTAATTACAATTGTAATAATAATTCTAAGAATGTAGTTTCTCTTTTGTGACACTAATAGAATGCAAACCTTTGTTCCCCTAATACCACCCAGTAAAGCGATAACTTATTTCATATCACTATTTTATATTCCTTTTTATTAAAATTTATTCCATTCGGTGAGGAATTCGCTTATTTTACGCAGTTCCTGCGTGACGATTTAAATTTTTTTATTTTTTCTAATATTAAAACGAGATTTATATTTTTGTTACTTCGAAAGTGTTTTGATATCATTTTTTAAATTATATATTTTTAGTTCTTTGAAAGTAATCCTTTGAAATTATATAAAAAATGTTTTGTTTTGATTTATTAAAATGAAAATTGTGTGCATTATTCGATGTTATTTAGTGTGTTATCCTAGTTAACCGGAATAATGTACCCCAGAATGCATATATCTAAGACCTGCACTGATCTGAGTTTCAGTGACGTTTAATAACAATGGAAGCTGATATGATATGAATAAATACATTTAAACAGATGGGCAAGCAATGAGTTGGAAAAACTTAAGCATGGTCGTATTCGTAAACTATATGAAAAGTAATGGAAAGTTACATGCGCAGTAAAATCACTTTTTTCCATTTATTTTAAGCGTTCAACTGCCATACCAACTACCAAACATCTTGGACATGAATAATTGAATGATATAAGTATTGCAGAGTCCACTGGAAACTCAGTTTGACTTATTAGTTGACAAGTATACACTTAAGGACTTGACTCTTAAAAAAGTACATACACTTTACATTTTCTCTTTCCGTTTCTATAATAGTTACATTTAAAACCTACTCTTTCATATAAAATAGTCCCATAAATAAGGGATATTTTTTTCAACCTCCGATGAGATATAACAAAAAGAGAAATGTGAATCACAAAATGGTTTTAATAGTAGGAGTCAAGCACATTGACAGTAACTTTGCACATAGTCACCGTGAAGATTAAGACATTTGTCATATCGATAGACGAGCTTTCCAATACCCTCGTCATAGAAGGTTGCCGCCAGTGTATGGAGATAGATCTTTTTTTTTGGGGGAGGGGGAACCCAGCGTGCACAAAGTTTTCGATAGCCTAGGTGTTCTGTAACAATTGTGTACTGAACTGGCCATGTAATGTCCGGAAATGATGATAAACCTTCGTCTCTCTCAAACCGCTTGATCAACTCGCTGAACTAGCGACGGACCTGCGTCCTTGTCCACCTTCATCAGTTCAGCCTTCTTTAAATGTCCTACACCATTCACACACAACACCCTCACTCATACAGTTTGCACCATAAACACGGCTCATTTTGCGATGAATGTCTGCATGTATAAAGCGAATAACGCTTCGCTACTCGCCCTTGGCGGAGAATCAATCATGCCGGCCATGTTGAAGTGCCCAGTAGCTCAGCTCCAACTGATATATTGACCTTTACCTTGGCGGATGTTATGGTGCGGTAGTAGCGCAATAGCATAGCGCACAGTCCACCTCCTTATGCTTGTCTGGTCACGCAGTAGAGCGTTCGGAGGTTGAAAAATAAATATATAATAAATTTTCATAATATTTTCGTATTATGAAAATTTAAAAAAATTAAATTCCTAAAATATCAACTGTTGTATATGCATCAAAAATGCATTTACAAAATTGTGGCTAAGATTTTGAAATGTTTTTAATTTAAAGACAACAGCTACATATACAACCTGAACCTCAATAGTTGAATTATGTACGGTGCAAATGTAGGCAACTTTTAATTCTTAAATTAGAATTTTAAACACAAGTTTTATTTTTTATGGCAATTTTAAATGTTTCCTTTTCAACATGCTGATGCTTAGCTCATTATAAGGCGGCACTCGTCTATAAGTTTCACACGCGGCAAGCACGTTTGTATCGGCGTAGCTAAGTCTATCGTAAGCAAAACACCAGAGAACGCGAAAGATTTTGGACATACAAATTACCAATATATATAATCATTGCATTGTGTGCTCATTTACGCCATTGAATTCCACTCCGATTCCCGTTTAGTGGGATTCAACAAAATAGCAGAAATCACCCTGAGAAAATCTTGTCATTGAAACGTGGGAACAACACCCAAGCGACCTATTCACACCAAATCGCTTCATAACTTGGCTCCCAGCGTGGGCTGCCATATTAACCATCTCAAAATTTGGCGCCCAACTTGGGGCCAACTACAACAACGACAAATACACCGCCGACAAACCATCTCATAATGTCCAAATATTACTTAAACTTATAAAGTAGTATATAAATGGTTTCTACTCATATGCAGTTAATACATTTGAAATTAAATGATATATCGTACTATAATTAAACATGAACATAATGGAATTGTTGTTGATTTATTCCTCCATTAGAAGCAAGTCTTTTGTCAAATATTCTTTAAGAGCAGTTTTGTAATTTTTACTGTGTTTGGATAAAATTCCTCTCTTTCGTATTTATGTAACTAATTCTTGATTTTATATAATATTTTCTATTATTTATATAAAATGTGTAAAAGAAAAGTGCATACGAGTATTTAGCAAGAACGGACTTATATCTCTAATTTATAAGCCAAGGTATGTTGAATGTTCATTGTCTGTGCTAGATAGTTTTGGAATCTCTTTCTGTTATAGTAACATTTGTTTACTTTCTACTTAGCTAACCCCCAAACTTTTCATATATATTCATTTTGGTTGTTTTTGTTTAATTAGTAGAATTAAGTTTGAGTGGCACAAGTAATTTCTTCCTTACGTTATTATACTAATATTTTCAAATAAAATGTAAATGTAACCTATGCTTTCTGAAAAGTTACTGAAGGTAAATCGCCCTAACTCCTTCGTAATTGATTAAATTAAACTATGCCTGAATACTCGGGAGGCATTTCTGTTGTCATTTTTATGGTAGTCTGAAATAGTTTAATAGTTTTGTGATCAACCACAAAGCGTCCGGTTTTATGTTTTTCAAAGTGCTGAAGGAAGCTCACGATTTTAGTCAAAAGCAATTCTACCGAAAATGACAGCGTACACTTTAAAAGAGAATTGTTTATGATGATGGACTCACTGTTAAAAGGATACCATTAGCAATACTCATCAGATATTCGGGGCTTTCAACATCTCATTACTACAACCATTAGGGGTTCGAGACGATGAATCAAATTAGTGAGAACCCAGTGTCGGCGCACGGAACGACTCCAGAAAAGATGGTTCACTTGCGTTAATACTTATACGAGACCCGCTAGCTGAAAAGCTAAACAGCGGGGAAGTACAGAGCGTTCCGTTCTAAAACTCCCGCGTCACTTACTCATGAGTATTAGTAACATGCACTATGACTACTAACCCTCTTGTAGGTGTTGTCCATCTGCATACAGACATTCCTGGCAATTTCCATTCACATGCACAAGTTCTTCTCGCCTAATGCTCATAATTTCTGTTCTTATATTATCCTTAAGTTCGTCTATGGTTGGAGATTGTTCCTATTTAAATGAAGCCATATCCCATTTGAGGAAATTATTAAACATGGGTCAACAGTACAAGCAAAGATATTTGCTAAAATCCAGATATAGAAATTGACTCGTTTTTCGTTGTCACGAGGTTGTAATTCATTAAGAGTTTCATATTTATGACCGTGGAGCTATTCCCGAATGTATTAAAGCCCTTTGAAGAATTTCAACTTATTTCTTTTCAATACTATGAGTAAATAACAAGGTTTTATGACAGATTTGCATTTTCTTTGCAGAAGCAGACTTTTCTAATTCAGTCATTCCCCTACTGACTGAGGGCATCGTTACTGGGACTCTTGGATGCTAATTAACCACAAAGATAAACAAAAACCTTCAAAATTCATTGCCTAATGATTTCTGAAATAGTTTGAAAGAACCTCGGAACAAGGCGTATATGATAGAATATATCATTTCTTTCCTAAATCGACACTTTTCACAATATTCCTTCTTTCTTTCATTCCTTTTTACTCTCGTTAAAGTTCACTGGATTTCAACTGTTAGCTATGAGGGTAGGTCTATAACTTTCCAACTTAACTATTTTCTAGGTACAATAAAGACAAAAACTATATTTCACCTTTCAATATTGATGCCCTTTATGGCAATGCACTTCTCACATTTTTGAATTAACATTTCAATCCTTCCCCCCCCCCCCGAAATAGTCAGAAGTCTTGTCTGCAAAATGGGCATAAACAGCATCTATCACTTCTTCTCACACTTAAATTTCCTTCCTCGAAGGTCCTACTTAAGTTTTCAGATGAGGAAATAGTCACTGGGAGCTAGATGTGGGTTGCATGGTGGATGGTCGATCTCCTTGAACCCACATTTCTTCAAAGATTCCTTTGCAACTAGAGCTGCGTGCACAGGCGCGTTGTCATGAAGAAGGCGCATACCACCACTCAGCTTTCCTCGCCTTTTCTCTTTGACGGAAGCACGTAGTCTGTGTCTATGGCCAACATAGTACTTCCCATTTACTGTGGTGTTCCTCAGTGAAGTCAATGGAGAATATTCCTTCACAGTCCCGAAAGGTTGTGGTCATGATCTTCTTGGTTAACTGAGTGACCTTGGCCTTTAGAGGCGGTGTTTCGCCAGGTTTACGCCACTCCATTGATTGTCTTTTGGACAAGGGATCATAGTAGAGGACCATGGTTTCATCTCCTGTAACAATGGTTTGCAGAACTTTTCTCTCGTTGCCACGACAGAGCTCCAAAAATGCCTGACAACAAATGACTCGTTGCTGCTTTTGAACTGAAGAAACAAGTCTTGGCACCCATTCTTGCACTAACCGTATTCATGTTTAAATGTTCATGAATAATTCGAAGGACTGTTGTTTTAGAAAGGCCCAACCTTACTACTATTTGTGTTACTTTGAGCCGCCTGTCTTCCATAATTTCTTCTTCCACACCTGATTGAATTGATTTTTTCAGGAGTGAGCACCTCCAAAGGCCGACCTGCACGCTCTTCGTCTTCGTCTCCAATACTTTCTCAACCACATTCGAAAAAGTTTGGCCCATTCTTTTACGGTAGAATATGAGGAGGATATTTCCCCATATACACTGTCCAATCGCTGTTTATTTTCACTTGGAGTAAGTCCTTCTTTTGTGAAGAACTTAATAACAGCCCGAAACTCCGTTTTGAACATGTCATAATCTTCTACACATAGCCTTCTTTATGCAACTATATCTGAACAACTGAATATAGCGGAGCGGAAGTTACAGTTCATGCAAATCCTGTATCACAAGGTAGTAGAGTTTAACGCCCGTTTTTACTGCTGAGGCATTCTCTGATGATTATATTGCAAAGAAAATAAATCTAACGAGCGATGAGAGGCTCATACTCTTGCGGATTCTCTCTATCCGGAAAACGGATTACCTCTGGCGTTGAATGTTGCCTGTGAACTCCAGTGGTCTCAGTGACCAATCCCGCGAGAGTGTTTAGGAACCTGTGATGTGGTGGCTGGACTTGAGATGGGAAGGGAGAGCAGTTGGCGAGAAGAGATTTGCTGAGCAGTCGATGAAACTTGATTCTTTCTGAGCCGGTTTGCCGTGTTTGGGCAAGGAAAGTAGCGTCAGTTGCGGGTCCTTCCTCTTCGAGCAACTGAGTGTACCAAAAGCAGCTTAAGCGCATAGGAGTGAAACCACGGACTCTCTTCGTGCCATGCTTGTAACCAAACTTGATTTACTAGCTACAAATTATGGGAATCGAATCAAGCGGCTTGGTGCCATGCAACCATATCGACGCGAATCTGTTGCGAGCTGTAGGCCACTTCTGCATCCAGGCCAATTACTTCGGACGGGGAAGAGAACACATAAATAGTGATGGCTGGTGATGTTGAAACTTTTCCTAGTAAATGCAAGCTGCCAATGACGTGTTTTATGTTTATTTGTTTGTTTTAGTTTTCCTTGTCTCTTTTTATTCAATTCCCCATCTAACACGTGTTTTGTGCAACTCAAAAATCCCGTCCTCCATAGTGGCATCAACGATGATGCAACCGTAGTTGCACGCGGCTCGTAAAATGCAAGCAAAATTCACATTCATTTACAAGGGCACCAACGTTCATGTAGAAGAAACTGCAGATCACTTGCAATCTGAAATGAGACGTTCGTCTGGACAATGAGTACGTTCATGCTGAAAATGTATTTTGTGTTTGCTTGTGGCGTCCTTCTCTTATGCGGTACGTGGTACTCTATTCAAATTTCGCCTCCTGCAAGTATATACTGCAACATTAAAAAACTTAACTTTTTTGCACAGTATCGTATCGAAAGTGTCAGGCTTGAGTTTGTATAAAACGTGCGAAAAGAACAAGTATAGATCCCAGAAAAGTAATCAGGCTCATTTCGAAATTTCCCAGTCTGTATAACTTCCTATGTAACATACATTTATTAAAAATGTACATTACAATTTACATATTCAGGTAGAAGTTTAAATTATAATGGATTATATTTTAGGTTTGAAACACTTCTTACGGCTCACCCCCACTGAAATATAAAAGATATATTGCAAACCGAATTATCGTATTATTTCTTGTACTTAAATTAGTAATGTACATATCGTATATGTTTAATATAATATAGTGTTATATATCAACACCAAAGAAAGTATCTGATATTTTTCGGTTACGGTAGATTGGAAAGCCAACAAGATAATAAAATTCATTCAATAGGAAGAAACCCGAGAGTCGCGTGTGAATCCTCCTTTTTTAAAAGGAACTGCCGTTGCATGGTTAGAACATTGGAGGACTTTAAAATCCGTTTGAGTCTTTGGACCCATGGGGAGTTGTAATGTTACACTTTAGACTAGCCAATGCCAACAAAATGTTTTAAACTTTCAAAAATAGGATGGCACGTATGGCAGATGAACTTGAACCAGCCGTTTGAACTTTTAAAGATAGACACGAAACTTGCGCATGCCCCTGTGACATCGTGGCGTCGTTAAGGCAACGATTACTTGATTTGAATTTAATTATAAGGAAACGTTTGCTCCACTGGAGCAAGCAGTTGGCACTCTCATTGAAGTTCGATGTTGCTGAGGCACGCAGTTCACAAAATCAGTCAGAGCAGATAATACGTTCTACTTCGTACGCGACATGTTCTGATACATGAGTTAGGCTGATGCTCAGCTGAGAAGCAGTTATCAGTTACGCAGTTCTAATATATCGGTTAAGCAGTTTTCAGTTTCATACGCCGCGGCACTCATCTGTAAGTTTCACACGCGGTGAGAGGCACTTGTTTTTGTTCCGATTCCGGTGAAGGCACTCAGTTGTAAGAGATACGCATCCACTACTCAGTTTCACTTCAAGTTCCACTCGCGGCAGCTAAGGTTGTATTCGATGTACCTATGTCTATCCTACGCAAAACACCACAGGACGCGAAAGATTTTTGACATAAAAAAGTACCAACATATCGCATCGTGTGCTTATTTCTACTATTGAACTCCTCTGCTGATCCGATTGAGTGGCAGAATTCACCCTAAGAAATTGTTGTCATTGAAACATGGGCAACAAACCAAACGACCATTCATCAAATTACCAAACTGCTTCAAAATTGGTGTCCAATCTGGAGCACTCAACCAGAGCCTACTAAACTGTTCCACTTTTAACAATGGGTGGATATTAAAAGGTTTCAAAGAAAATGATTGGTTTTCCAAATGCAACCCAGCGTTTCCGTGTATGTTGAAAATAAAAAATGCACATAATAGATAGCATAGTAAGTAATTTTCGACGTCTCACTAATGAACTTTATAACGCAAATGGATGTTGCAAAATGTTTGTTCAAAATACTTTGTTTAATGTATAGGAACATATTTTCTCGTGAAAAACAATTATTCAAAGTACTGAAATTGTCAATTGAGAATAACATTCCGTGGCACTTTGAATTGTAGAGAACGCTATTTTTTTATAAGTGTACTTATTTGTTGAGCGAATGGAGATAAACCATTTTATGTAAAGATATTCCTTTGGAAATATCAATGTCATATATTTCTCCTTACCTGCTACAACTTGATTACGTTGTATATAACTTTTTTTTTAAAAAAAAATATTTCTACTGCTGAGGCATTATAAGGGCTGGACAAAGAGATACATGAAATGAAATGAGAAATTGGGAAAGAATTTTTTTTTAAACCAAGGAAACGTCCTAGGCCTAAGTTAGGGTACCTACCTACCCGGCATGTGCCATTTATGAGGACTGAGAAAAACCTGGAACTTGGTGATTTATATCATACTGACGGGAATCAAATATCAGACTTTCCATCTTAACGACCTCGGCCACCCGTGGCGGTATGGTGCTTAGGCACTTAATTGTCTCTTTGCTAATAATACTCATTATTATGAACGAAGGACATTTCTTGGATCTATGTGTTGGATCAACATCAGGGATATTTATTGTTATAGTGTCAGCTGCTTTTTCAGACGATATTGTAACCATTTTCTTTTCCCTGTGTTGCTTTATTTCTTTTCCCCATAATATGGCTATTTATTCTGATTGATATATTACTGAAACACCACATCCATTCCCCCAACTACTAGACACCGCATATGAGAGTTCTGCGCCTGTCACACTTGATACTGTGAATCTCGCAGACAACGCAGTCAATAGAAAATTTGATTCCAAATGATTTTGGCATTTACTGTTACACGCTACGTCATCATTGTAGTACTTAAGTGTTCCAAAATGACTTTTGGCAATCAAGTATATGATTCTAGTACATTGTTGATCAAGCCCTCCAATTGTTCCCCAGATTGAATACCGTTTATTATGTTTCCAGGAAAGGATGATGTTAAAAGACCTCGTTTTACCCTGCAGTCAAACATTGATTTCCGCTCAGTATCTTCGTGAAATGTTTTTGTGAACTGAACAACTTAAGCTCTTTGATCACTTTGTTGTTTTGGTCTCGTGAAGCCAACGTTTCCAATGTCACAAAAACCTCGTTCCGACTGTGGCATGGCTTATCACGTACCAATTTAACACTATCCTATAATGCGCACATTTCTATTATTGTTTAATGAAAACCCGCGGCCATTGTCAAACTGCAAAATACATCTACGAGAGTAGGCCCATAAGTTTCCGGCCTCGCCGATAAGGATTATAGCCTTCACAAAAGCCTTATCTGGTGTCATACCTTAATCTGTTAAGTAAATAATTGCTGCTGTAACTTCCACTCCACTGAGTTCAGTTGTTCAGATATAGTGGCATAAAGAAGGTTATGTGTCCATGGTTGTGATATGTTCAAAATGGAGTATCCACCTGTAATTAAGTTTTTCACAAAAGAAGGACTTACTCCATATGAAATTAAACAGCGAATGGACGGGGTGTATGGGGGAGCATCCCTCTCATATTCTACCGTAAAAGAATGGGCCAAACTTTTTCGAATGGGTCGAGTAAGCATTGAAGACGAAAAGCGTGCAGGTCGGCCCTTGGAGGTGCTCACTCCTGAAAACATCGCTCTTGTGGAAGGAGAAATTATGGAAGATCGACGGCTCAAAGTTACAGAAATAGCAGCAAGGTTGAGCCTTTCTAAAACCACAGTCCTTCCAATTATTTAAACATGCATAAGGTTAGTGCAGGATTGGTGTCTAGACTTCTTTCCTCAGTCCAAAGAGCCATCTTTCGTCGGGCATTTTTGCAGCTCTGCCTTGGCAACGAGAGAGAATTTGTGCAAAGGTTTGTTACAGGAGATAAAACTATGGTCCTCTACTATGATCATTTGTCCAAAGGAGAATCAATGGAGTGGCATAAACCTGGCAAAGCACCGCCTCTAAAGGCCAAGGTCACTCAGTCAACCAAGAAGATCATGACCACAATCTTTTGGCACTGTGAAGGAATTGTTTTCATAGACTTCAAGGAGAGGAGCAGCACAGTAAATGGGGAGTACTATGCTGCCCTACTGCACAGACTACGTGCTTCCATCAAAGTAAAAAGGCGAGGAAAGCGGAGTGGCTGTGTGCGCCTTCTTCACGACAATGTGCCTGTGCACACAGCTCTTGTTGCAAAGGAAGCTGTGAAGAAATGTGGCTTCAAGGAGATCGACCATCCACCCTAAAGCCCAGATCTAGCTCCCAGTGACTGTTTCCTCTTCTCATAACTCAAGAAGGGCCTTCGAGGAAGGAAATTTAAGTGTGACGAAGAAGTGATAGATGCTGTTTATGCCCATTTTGCAGACAAGACTTGTCTTTTTCATACCTGGAAAATGGTTAGGCCGGAAACTTATGGAACTATCCTCGTACGTATTATATTTATATTTTAGTGGGAGTAGTCCGTAGGAATTGTTACATCATGAATATTATCTAATTGAAAGTACGAAATTGTAGAAAGCTGTCATTCCATATATTCTCAGTTCAAATGAAGTACAAGATTGTTAGATAGCATTCAACACCTTCCGCTAATTCTACTAATATTTTGCAAACTTAATTTTCGTAGTTACCGATCCCAATTTATAGTAATTATTTAAAGAGGATAATTATATGACAAGCTAGAGGTATTCGATCGGGATCTTACTCTGCTAATTACAATAATATGACGGAATCATGGCATAGACGAAAACTCAAGTATTCTTATAGAACTGTAACTAAAAGCTAGGAAGCAGATATTCCGTTTCTGCACCATAGTTTAGTTGCTAATATTTCTTATCAAATATATTGCACGCATTGTGCATATTTATTGCGCATCCTTTAGGCGTTTATCTTCGTATAAATCGCAGTACCATAAATGAGACATTTCTTAAAATAGAAGGGACATATATTTGTATGATGACACTTGAGTATTGCCCAAGCTGTCTCCAGATGGCAGAAATAATATATGTTCGAGTCACACGAAACCGATGTGATATATAGATGACATAAATAAGGAACAGTGAGAGATAAAGCCGAGTACCAACACCAAGGTGGCCTCTCCCGACCTACCATAACACACTTGGTCTTTTCATGGGCAGTAAAGATCTTTGACCGTCTCTGGTTGTTGCCCTCCGTAGTCTCGCTCGGCTATAACTTCGCATATTTGCTGTAGAATAAACCAGTTTCGATTTATGCAGCTAACAAAAGAACTACTGTGCATTTTCCAGTGTACAGCCCGAGTTTCTAAAGTTAGTGTTGGTACCACTGTAATAGATTCGAGGGTGGGTATCGTTTATGTACAAAGAACTGCGTATCTCCAATTACTGGACGTAAAAAGTATCTTTTTCGTCAACATCTACAGTTTAGCCAAAAGCGAGTCAAATTTTTCAGAATCTACGTCGGAAAATGGAAGGCCTACAAGTGCAGTGCAGTTTAGCTTTCCAGATCACCATACTTTAATCCCCAAAATTACAGTTTAAAGCAGCATATGTACAGGGGTAAATAAGTCCACCCTTTAATGGTGGAATAATATAACTATCCTGTTTAAAACATTCAGAAATGAGTTAAGATACTGGATAATATTTAAAACTCTGTGGAAGCAGATCATTTTCTCATTTGGCAGCACTTTGATTGCAATTCAGCATGTAAAAACGAAGATTGGTATAAACCATGTTGAAATTATTTCCTTGCATTAATGTGAAGCTTCAGTATCCAATTTATAATATCATATAGTAGTACCCAGTATAATTTATGAAACTCACTTAAAATATATAATATGTAGAGATTTTCGGACATCTTAAGTTAAAATAATACAAGTGATTTTTGAATGTGAAGTAAAAACAGAAAATTACTCCTCGGAAACAGCCATTTCAAGCACCAGCGAGATCTTGAACACGTAATAAGCTTAAGAAAACGTTTTGCAGGCTAATTTGTATTTTGATGTCCATATACAATTTACATACACAGCATAGCAACTATGCAAAGTGGCGACCACATGTGAACAATAACTCAAGGCATTTTGTCGGTGTCTTCCAAATACCATATCAATTGGACAATGTGGCAGGCCGTTAAGACCCTACCAAACAGTTCATCATACGCCAAAGACAGGATGTATGTTCCCTCAAGGAAAATCCAGCGCACAGAAATCTCGTAATCGCGCTGGCCCTCTCCTTTTAACCCACCGATTAGGAAATCCATTGTCCAGGTGCTCGCAGTTGAGACGGTTGAACTAGGCGAGCATCGTATCGTATTGTAACCACATTCTCTCGCGGACTTCAAGAGCTACCGTGATATCTTACGAGGGTACATCCAGAAGTTTCCAGCCTAACCATTTTCTAGGTACGATAAAGACAATCCTATATTTCACTTTTCAATATAGTTACCCCTTATTGCAACACACTTCTCACATCTTTGATTTAACATTTCCATCCCCCCCCAAATAGTCAGAGATCTTGTCTGCAAAATGGGCATAAACAGCATCCATCACTTCTTCGTCACACTTAAATTTCCTTCTTGAAGGTTCTTCTTGAGTTTTGAGAAGCGGAAATAGTCACTGAGAGCTAGATCTGGGTTGTAAGGTGGATGGTCGATCTCCTGGAAGCCACGATTCTTCACAGCTTTCTTTGCAACAAGAGCTGCGTGCACAGGCGCGTTGTAGTGAAGAAGGCGCACACCACCACTCAGGTTTCCTCGCCTTTTCTCTTTGATGGAAGCACGTAGTCTTTGCAGCAGTAGATCAGCAGCGTACTCCCCATTTTCTGTGGTGTTCCTCTCCTTGAAGTCAATGAAGAGTATTCCTTCACAGTCCCAAAAGATTGTGGACATGATCCTCTTGGTTCACTGAGTGACCTTGGTCTTTACAGACGGTGCTTCGTCAGGTTTTCACCACTCCATTGATTCTCTTTTGGACAAGAGGTTATGGTAGAGGGCCATAGTTTTATCTCCTGTAATAATAGTTTGCAGAACTTCTCTCTCTTTGCCACGGCAGAACTCCAAAAATGCCTGACAACAGATGACTCGTTGCTGCTTTTGGACTGAAGAAAGAAGTCTATGCACCCATCTTGCACTAACCTTATTCTTGTATAAATGTTCATTAATAATTCGAAGGAATGTTTTTTTTTGGAAAGGCTCAATTTTACTGCTATTTCTGTAACTTGGAGCCGACAGTCTTCCATAATTTCTCCTTCCACTAGAGCGATGTTTTCAGGGGTGAGCACCTCCAAGGACCGACTTTCACGCTCTTCGTCTTCAATGCTTTCTCAACCCATTCGAAAAAGTTTAGCTCATTCTTTTACGGTAGAATATGAAGGAGATGCTTCCCCTTATACACCGTCCAATCGCTGTTTAATTTCATATGGAGCATGTCCTTCTTTTGTGAAGAACTTAATTACAGGTGGATACTCCATTTTGAACATGTCACAATCTTCTACACATGGTCTTCTTTATGCAACTATATCTAAACAACTGAACACAGCGGAGTGGATGTTACAGCTGTAACTATTTACTTAAGAGATAAGGCATAACGCCTAATAATAATTTTGTGAAGGCGATAATCCTTATCGGCGAGGCCGGAAACTTATAGACCTGACAGCATATCTCAAATAAAGCGCGGATAACGCGGGCGAGCAGGAGATAAACTCGTAACAGGTGATCATGGACAATTGATGTTGAATTGTTGCTGGTGACTAGACATAAGAGTGGCGTGTGCTTTGCGCAAGGCCAACTGTCTGTAGCCTATACGATTCACTCTCTCGTAAGTTCTTGCATTTCGGATGACACCTTTTGGCACTGCAAAACCTACTGTACATTAAATGCATGTCTACTAGCTCCAGCATAGTGTTGTATTCCATATCGAGCAATCTGGCACAAGCAGTAAATTTACACAAATGGCGCAGTGGGACATAACAGGCCATTGTGCATTGTTTTGTAATCGTCGACCTACAGGCATTTGTTTATTATGAAACATATACTAATTTATAAAAACAATTCTTAAAATATTTATTGTTTCAGGACGTCGTAGCGCCTGAAATAGGCATTTCCATCAGTGGCAGCTTATCTCAAAGTACTCTCCTTAGATGCATGAACCGTCTTGTTATTTGGACCCAAAACGTCTGACTTTCTTCATATCTCCTTTTAAATTTATTTTTCAGGTTGAGTCATCGTAAACTCTGAAATAAAGGCACAACATTTTGTATTCCTTCATTTTAATACCGATTTCGTGTCACTAATGTCAGACGAGACTTAAGTATTTAAAACAATATTCAACGCACAGCAGTATCTTTCGGCATTGCAGTGGCTTAGTTTGCTCCTCTGGTCGCCAGTTTTGAAGCGATTTAGTTGCTGATCGCCATATTTTGTAGTGGCGTACCGTTTATTGACTACTGGCCTCTTCGGTGTTGTTGTCCACGCTTCTTGACAACAATATATCAGTGTTTTGTTCCACTATTTTTTTACTCGTGTTCAACAGGACTGGGAAAGGATATCAACTGTATAAATAATAATGCGTCCTCTGGTGTTCTGCGTACGATAGAACTTAGGTACGTCGAATATAAATTTAGCAGCTGCGATTTCCAAGGAGACGAACTGGATCTGATAATTTATAACTGCACTGACTGAACCGAACTGAGTGACTTTTGAACTTAAGAGCTGAACTGATCGTCTGGATATCTCGGCTGGTGTCAACTGCCTATGCGAACTAAGTGCTGCTGCAGAGCAAATGCCTCCTAATATGTTCTGTTCAAATGACGTTGGCTTCACTAAGCGCACGGAGGTCACGCAAGGACATTGCTTTAAAAATTAAAAATATACATCTACTATTGGCTGGTTCAAAATTATCTGCCAAGGAAAGCCACCCACTACTGTTTAAAAGTTTAAAACATTTATTTACATTGGTTGTTTTAAAGTTAACTGTACAACAGGCTGGCGAGTTCATTGCACTTAACGGATTCAAAAGCCTGGACGTTATTAACCCTCACCAACGAAAGGTATTTTAATAAGTGGCATACACTTGTCCCTTTCCTTTATATAGCGGTTTATTGCCTCCTTGCCTCTTCCTCATTTCTGGTTGAACCTCCGTAGACAGTTACATCAGAGAACTTTGTTTTATCACGACATACAATTTAACATATTTAAGTTATGCATACATATACACAATATCTACATTAGAAATTTCAAAAACACAAAATATGACAATTAGGCTTACAACACATATACAGAGGGTGCCAAATTTATACACACTTCAAGCAAAGAAAAAACTGTTAACGTAACAGAACTGAATTCACACAAACAGAAAATGATTAGACTTTTACAGTTACAACAGTTGCTCAAAATGCTCATCATTGGCGTCGATACACTTCTGAGTACGTTGAACAACTAATTGAGAAACGTTTGCGAAAGTGTCCTCAGCGATTGCAGCACATGCCGTTTCAATTTCTTCCCGAAAGGCTGCCAATATAGCTGATCTGCCCAAATCTACCCTTCTGAACATCACATACGGTGCCAAGAGAATCAAATTTACCGTCATGTGTGGCCGACGCGGACTCATGAGCGGAAGGTCTGTGGTTCAATTCCTGCCAGGACCGTCCTTACTGACTGAGGTTTTTTTCAGGTTTTCCTCAGTCCTCATAAATAGCAAATGCCACATTTCCATCCTTTAAAAAAATACTTTCCCAATATATCATTTCATCTCATGCATACCGTCACGGGTGGCCGAGGTCGTTAAGGCGCGGACTCGTAAGCGGGAGGTCTGGGGTTCGAATCCTGTCAGGACTCTCTTCCCTGACTGAGGTTTTTTCCAGGTTTTCCTCAGTCCTCATAAATGGCAAATGCCGGGAGGTACCCTAAATTTAGGCCTGGAACGATTCTTTCCTTTAAAATAAATCATTTCCCAATATATCATTTCATCTCACGTATCATCAGTGTCCACCGCCTGTGGTGGCTAAGTAGTAAAAACGGGCGATAAACAATATTAAAAAAATCTCAACTTTGTCTCGAATGCGCGAAATTGTTACTCGCGTTGGCGGTTCTGTTCTTTGCACGCGTCTCCATTGCCTTTGAACGTCAACAACATTCTCGGTTTTCCAATACCACTTTAAAATCTTTCCGCTGTTCAAACGATAATCTTGGTTCCATTTTGCTGTAGCAACGCTGGCATAACGCAATGTAAATCACATCTGTTTACAAAACATCATACTACACATTGCTGTTGTATTTCGGTGCAACTTTGGGGTATATTAAATAGATATCTACTGCAAAAGTGTGTATACATTTTTGGCACCCTCGGTATTTATATTCCAGTGGGGGTGGGCCGTAGTAACTGTGTCAGCATGTACCAAGATGCATTTTCCAGACGCCCATTATTAAGATCTGATTAGAATTCCGGGTATACATAAATTCCGTTAAATATATAAAATAATCTTGGCTTAGTTTAAAGTTTGAATTACATTAACGTTAATAAGCAATTTCCTTGTGATACACGTGATATTTTCATTACACATTTCAGTTTCATTTCAAATAATTTATATCTGAACGTGTAGGTGACTCTGTTTCATAACAAATGTGCAATTATTTAAACTTTCATAAAGGAAGCTATACACGGAAATGTTCAGTTTGGAGGATGTGTATTGCACTGAATAACAGTAAAGACAAACATGTACTTTTTTATCGTAACCTTTAATGAACTACCATAACTAATTATTACTTAAAATATTCCAAATTCCTTCCACTAGCTATGTTAAAGATGGCAGCACCGTACCAGCGACTCCTGCGTTGGTTAGAACATTCCCTGAATTTTATAATAGCGTCGCAGCAATTTTTAGGTGTTTACTAGTATAAACCCTGAATTAGTTTGTTTAACATGTTAAGATACTTTTTTAAGTTTTTTATCAAGTTTAAGGTATTTTTTTAAAATTTTTCTTAGCTAAAGTAGAATATAGACATTGGAACAAATATATAATAGTATAAATTTATTTTAATTTAATTTTACTTGTATTTTCCATTATTCTGAAACACAAAACTACATAGCACTTAATATTTTCAATTTTTTATAATGTCAGGGCGCTGCATATTTTTAAGTTGTAAATATATGATACGTTTGTATAAAAAAATATAATTTTTCAAGTGTTCGCTAGTAATTAGCATTTAATCTTTGTGATGCATTTTATAATGTTGCCGCAGTCCTACGTTACATGAATGGAAAATTAAACTTGAAACAAAGAAAACGAAAGTAACCGAAATTAGTTTTCTGCACAAGAACATTTCTTCGTTGCGTTTGGGAGTAAAATCGTTTCCCTCATATTAGCAGTCCCGTATTACTTTCATTTCTGCGAAATGAGGAAAGCAGGTTACGGTGTTAACGTTTTTGTTTCCGCAAATTGGTGCACCGAAAAACTAACTAACCAATCTAACCAAAGGCAGTTTGCCTTCACGCGATATATCGGAGATAAATTGCAAGAAAAACCGGCACTTTATTCTCCGATAACACTTTTACATTTTCGATACTTGCATTTCCTGCTAAGTTGAAGATAAGGGGAACTTAGTTTGAAAAATGCCGACCTGTTATGCAGATATGGGTTTGGTAGCCTCACCTGAAAATTTCGTTGCACCTAGCTTTTGTTTTATTTACGGACGCTGTTTAACATCTCAGGTCATCAGCGTCCCATTCAATTCAGGGTGTGAAACGGCCGACAAATTTTGCTCAGAGGCCTCTCTTTCAGGCTTGAGGTTCTTTTTCGTGCCGTAAATGTACGACACGGGACCCACGGCTTTACTTCCCTTCCGAAGGAAGCCATACTTACGATTTATACGCCCGAAAAAATCCATCGAACCTGGCCGGGTTTGAACCCACGATCTTGGGTTTAGAAGGCAAGTATGGTTACCACTACACCAGGACTGACACACCTAGAGAATAATAGATACCATTATTGCTGTATTCTAAGAGGTAGTCTCTATATATTATTATGACTACATTTTATTCTTCTTGGCTGAAGTTGTTGTTTTTTTATTTATTTTTTATTTATTTATTTTTTTTTAAATTTTCGTGACGAAAAAATCAAGGTAGATCTAGTTTGAATAAGTTTCTTAGTGTAGTAATCAACAGGAGCTGTCAAATCAAAACTTGGGAAGAATGTTAATATTATGCCAGTATATTTCTTTCTGGTATTGTTGCATGTTGTGTTTCATGCTCGCATGAAATGACAGCACGATCGCCAATGTGGTGAGTGGACAATTCCTTGCTACTTTCTTTACTTCTTTCAAGGCACCCACCTTGACATATTTCAGAGCAAGGCCTAGCAAAAATGCTTTTAGAAATATCATCAGTCTATCAGATTCCACGTGTTCAAAATCATTTTCTTTTTCTGTACACAGTACACACTTTTTGCAGTGCGCGCTTGAAGCTTGCATTTCTGAACGTTTGCTGGTACACCGCAGAACGTTTTCCAATATCAACTGCTACCATTTCCGACTTTAGTAGCTTTCCTGTTTCCTTCGTTTCTTTCTAGAGCAACTTTAGTAGCTGAATTTGCGGTTATAGCGATTTTTGAGTAGTTTTTAACGCCTGTTTTAACTACTGAGGCACCACAGGTGGTGGACACTGATGATACATGAGATGAAAAGGTAAATTGGGAAAGGAATTTTTTTAAGGAAGGAAACGTTCCAGGCCTAAGTTTAGGGTACCTCTCCGGCATTTGCCATTTATGAGGACCGAAGAAAACCTGGAAAAACCCTCAGTCATGGAGAATGGTCCTGGTGGATTTCGAACCCCAGACCTCCTGCTCGCGAGCTCGTGCCTTAACGATCTGGGCATCCGTGGCGGTCTATAGCGAGTGAATTATCGTCACTGTGAAGAGGGTATATATCAGTCTGTTTTAGAGGGTGTAGCAGGTTAGCCCGAACTTAAGGTGTTTTCCTTGCAAATCAGAAAAATAACTGCCTTGTAAGTTTCTGCTCCTAATATACTACCATTAAATAGTACATTCTTCAGTTTTAGCCCCCTTTGAATTTAAGGAAATGTTATAACTTTGCTTCCAAACCTCGGATCCTTGATCTAGCCATGCGAGAAGCGGTTTGTGATCTATGGCAACTAGTGCAGAAGTTCGCATTTGAAGTGGTTTAGAATGTCAGCCATGTTGGGCGCCAAATTTCGAAGCGATTTAATATGGGGTTATTGTTGTCGTCGTTGTTATAGTAGGCCTCACGTTGGACGCCAAATTTTGAAACGGTTTTGTATTGCTTCATATTGCTGACAACGCTTGGATGACAACAATTTCTCAGGGTGAATACTGCTATTTGATTGACTCGTACCCAACAGGATTGAGAGAGGGTTGCTGTAGTGTAGATAAGCAGGCGATGCGACATAATATATAAAATTTCGCGTCCTCTGGTGTTTTGCGTACGACAGACTTCACTACGTTGATACAAACCCATTTGTGTCTAGCCAATCTTTAATCACATTAATGCCACTATTAGCCTTTTGATATGTTTCATGTTAGTGCCGCTAAATATTACAACTGGTCGTCTAAATTAAGAGTATATAGATCCGGAAAATTTTGTAGTATTCATTTTAAACGTATCATTGATAAATATTAAAAAAAGAATCGACCCTAAAACCGTTCCTTGTGGTACACCTATATCAACGCTTTTAACTCACTTATGTGATTGTTAATTCTTGTTGACTGAGATCTGTTACTCAATTAGATTTTCATAAGTTTAAAGCTACTCTTCGGATGCCGTATTTATGTAGAATACTATTAACCTGACAAAAGCCTTTTGTAGGCCTCAGAAAATTCCAAGACGTTAAACACTACATCTAATTCCTTAATTAATTCCTTAATTAATTTTGTGGTAACATTCATGACTACATCTTCTGTTCTGAGATTAATATTTGTTCTAATTCCATCATTATCCGTCCTTATGTTATTTTTCCATGGTTTTAAACATTATTAATTATTTCATTTTCACCAATGCAAAACACAAACATTGAAAATTAGTTTTTAATATACACAACTTTGTAATGCAGTAATTGAAATATTTTTTGCTTACTTTAGAGGCAATATGCTAACAAAGTAATGGGTGACCGAGGTCGTTATGGCACGGACTCGTGAGCGAGAGGTCTGGGGTTCGAATCCCGCCAGGACCGTCCTCCCTGACTGAGGTTTTTTTCCAGGTTTTCCGCAGTAATAAATGGCAAATGCCGGGGAGGTACCCTAAACTTAGGTCTGGAACGTTTTCTTCTTAAAAAAAAAAATCTTTTCCCAATATATCATTTCATTATCATCAGTGTCCAGCGCCTGTGGTACCTCAGTAATAAAAACGGGCGTTAAACACCACAAAAAAAAAAAAAGATATTATACATTGGAGATTATCCCGTTTTGTTTTATAATTTATTTAATTCTTAAATTATTTTTTGTAGCTGTATTAGTAGCTTTATTTTGGTCATTTTTACTATTGTTAATTTTTTTCCAGTAATTTTTTCATACTTCTTATAAAGTTCATTAGCATATCTCTATACACTTTGTATTTCTTTAATAATTCTCTACAAGCTATCTTCTCTTTAGTTGCTTAGCAAGTGTGTTTCGATTTCTTGTTTATTCAACAATACTTGACGTAATCCATGGTTAATTTTTCTATATTTGTTCGATGTATGTACCTACTCGTGTTTTAACTGTGTTCTTACTTATTGTATCATAAAAGTTTTCAAAAGTCGATTCGGTTTCATTGCATTCAAATATGATCCCAAGATGTCCCATTAATATCTGATATTAAACTGTTATAATTAATACTTGTTTGTAACTAATTTGTTGGTGGTTGAGCAGGATGTACTTTAGGTATATTATTTGAGGTAGAAAAAAAAGCAAAAACCATGACATGCTCTAGACTGCTCTGCTATATACTCCGGACTCAAAAATTAAAAATCGTTACACTTCTTAGAGATAAGTGATGAAGGTGTGCCCTAATTCGGGACGGGTGATAGCGTTTAAGTAATTTAAGTAACCATATTCATGCATAATATCCAAATACTTACTGCCAACACAGTTAAAAGTTATTTTCTAAAATTTGGACACTCATATCTTCTTCAATGATTTTGTTTTTAAAAACCATTGATGTATATGGGAATTCAACTCTAAAATATCGCGTATTTATTACATTTAACAAACTTTTTATATCATTAATCAAACCCAGAGTCGTGGTAAAGCCAAGTTTCAGACAGGAAATTTCAAAATGAAAGGAGAAATTATGAAACAATACACAGAATTCAGAAATATTTTGTTCTGGCGCTGCAGATGATCAAAAGAAATATCTTCAAATCAGACATACTGTTGTTAATATGCTGGTTGCAATGAACTATATCGTCAAAAACCGTTGTATTTTGATTACTGCTGAGATTTACATTATCTAATAATGAGTTACTAGCCAATCAATAATTAAAATTTAGTCACACTTACAAAAAGACAATAAAATATTACAAGTGTCCTAAATTTTGAATATTAATGATTTTGCTCACCGGATTTGATTAGTTCTTCTTTCGTAAACTTTCCCATTCCAAGTCCAGACAAAGCGGCAGTCTTTTAGTCGCAATGTCTTACAGAGCTCAATAGGTTCCGGGCCGCGTCAGATTTGATATTGAGAAGTACGGTTATTTGAGGGGTAATGGGTTTGCGCCAACAACATTTCGACTAAGTATTTTTTTTAAGAAGTTGGTAACGCACGAAATCTGGTGAAAGTGCATCTATCTACTGTGTACGAATCCCAGGTAGCGTGTTTGTTTTTAGTAGCAGACATACTTGAGTTGGGGGACATAAACTTTGTCAGGAAGTCTAGAGAAGGTTATCATGGAAATGGTTCAAGGAGACAGTAATAGAAGAAAACACTTGTAAGAGATGATTTCAAGTTTTGCAAAGTGTTCACTTATAGATGATCGTATATGTTAACGTTGTACAGTTAAGAACTGTCCTTAATAACCATAAACATGGATACGAAAACTGTAGTCGATCATAATCACCAGAGCAATGAAAGAGTCTTGTACATCAAAAAGTTCGTGTGTCGTGTAAAAGGACAGTGGCTGGTGACTTAAGTGAAAAATCAAGCATTGTAATATCCAAAATATTTCTTGAGAATCCCGAGATTTGTGCTAGTGTGCTACAATTTATTGACGCTAAACTATTACGTGAAGCAATCTACAGAGAACGACGTTACCACATGTCGAAACTACCAACAAACTTTACTTTCAGTTTACGAAACTGTAAGTAACTCTATTAACGAAGATTTTGTGCTACTGAACGACCGTAAAAGCAATGCGATTATTTTTGGAGGTGAAAGCAGTTAGCAATATTCCGTGGTGTTTCGTTTCATAAAGGAAAAGTGCGAATGTTTAGTGTTGAAACTCCTAGCAAAGAAAATAGTTGCGACTTCGAGGTTGCTCAATTAAGTCAACATGCAGCGAGGCAACTCAACACTCGGGTTGTCGGTTTCATCTGTGTCAGACATGGTGACGTAAACTACAAAGTATTGGTCTAGCAAGACAATTCGTCTGACGCTGTATTTGGCTTAAACATCGTTTTGGTCTGTCGTATTTACCTCCAGATGAAGTAGGTGATTGTTTTGTTTTTTTATATGGTTGAGAGTAAGCCGTTATGTCCAAAAATTTAACAGTTCAGCCACAACCTTGTTGTTTACAGTATATCTGACGAGATATGGGCCGAACAATATGGGCCGAACAATCGTTTGAAGTCACAGTAGAACGCATAGTAAATTAAACGGCTTATTTTACTGTTCACACCCTGACGTTTTCAAAATAATTCCAGTTCAAAAAATATTCAAACGGAGACTTATTTGAAAATTACTGGCATGCACTTTCAGACCCATAAAACAGAAAAAGTGGCTAATAAAGAACATAAGACTGAAAATTACATTAACAACCACCCAGAAGACCGGATTTCTCGTATCGCTTTTGTTGCATTTAAACGCATCCCTCACATAATAACCAGCCCACTTTTTAACAGTTTTTAAACGTTTTTCACCAGCAAGTATTTGACAATCTGTAATTAAAATCATACGAGCTCAATGTTTAATTACATCGTGCGCATATTCGTTTGTCAGTGTGTGAAAGAGAAAGAAAATTGTGCCTTAACATCGTAACGTGGTACCAACCTAAACCTAAAATGTTACATAATGAGTTTGAGTTATTGTCATGGATCTAAAGTAAACAATTTTTGGCATAATTGCAAGTGGCGCAATCATTGTGGCCCCCTTTGGAATGATATTCATTGCCCTTAGGCATGATCTTGAAAAGGTGTAACTACATCACGATTTGTATTTAGAATCTCGCAACAACTGGGCCAGTTTTATCGACTGGGTGGAAGAAGGTGCGCAACAGAGATGTCCTTGTTAACACTATCCCGCCATTTCACACATGTGACGTCATTTTAAAATCGACTAATGAAATGAAACAAAATTTTGACCAATCACAGCCGGATGCGGAGTGACATTATTGGGAAAAAAAAAAAAAAAAAAAAAAAAAAAAGATTAAAAACGTTTTATCATGCGCTGCATATGTCTTGTGATAAGTGTAGCCAAGTGTATCTCCACTAACTAATTCCTGAGCACGCGCCGCTGGTCACTTGCTAGAGGCGGTGGGGAGTTACAAAAGCATGGACAATCGACAATCATAACGCTAAATGGAGGGTTCTTTAAAGCGTTTTCGTTATGCATCAAATGTGCAAATTAGGAATTCCAAACCACAAAATACAAAGAAAAATAAAGACGCTGTATGTTTTTTTTCTTAGTTGGTATTAGATAATCGAACGGCAGCGATTGTAATAGTCGACTTTTGTCCATTTCAGTTGAATATAATAGAAAATCATAAAGTGTTAATATTCTGTGCGTGAATTTCAAATATATATATATATATTAACAGTAATTATAATAGTACAAAAAGATAAAACACTAAGAAAAAGTCACACATGATACTCGTGGAGTCCTTCTATGGCAAGAAGAAATGACTTGTCTTCTTGCCATAGAAGGACTCCATGAGTCCGAAATATAGCGATCTCAAGTGTGACTTTTTCTTAGTGTTTTACTATTATAATTACTGTTAATTTCTTACATTGTTAATAGTGTTACTTTATTTTTCTTTTTCTTTTGTATTATATATACAAAAGCATGGACAATCAACAATCATAACGCAAAATGGAGTGTTCTTTAAAGCGTTTTCGTTATGCATCAAATGTGCAAATTAGAAATTCCAAACCACAGAATACAAAGAAAAATAGAGACACTGTGTTATTTTTTTTTTCTTAGTTGGTATTAGATAATCGATCGGCAGCGATTGTAATAGTCGACTTTTGCCCATTTCATCTCGCGGTTTTTGAATACAATAGAAATTCATAAAGTGTCAATATTCTGTGCGCGAATTTCAAATATATATATCACTTTTATTCATATTCTATTCATGAAAGAGTCCTAAAGCCGCATTTTGCTCTTCTGCAAGCTGAGTTGTTTGTTTCAGGGAAACCGAAGATCATAAAATTAGCATGACATAAGTATTGTTGGAGCTCTTTAACCTCTTGCCTAAGCTCTCGTTCCCTCTCGCCATTATCTTTATTTCCTCATGTGTGTATCTTAGTTCATTTCTCGCGTGGGCCCAGCCCTTGGTGAAGATCATCGAATTTTGAAGACATGGGTTCCATGGCTTCCTTAAGTTTGGTTCCCTCTGCTGAAGAGAGTATTTATGCTCTTCGAACATATTTTTCAAAGTTGGAATTGTCTGGATTTCAACATCAATTTTACCGCCACGGGTGGCCTAGGTCGTTAAGGCGCGGACTCGTTAGCGGGAGGTCTGGGGTTCGAATCCCGCTATGACAGGTTTATTACAGGTTTTCCTCATTCCTCATAAATGTAAATGCCCAGGAGGTACCCTAAACTTAGGCCTGGAACGTTTCCTTTCTTAAAAAATTCTTTTCCAATATTTCATCTCGTGATTTTGATTTGGTTTATTAACGACGCTCTTTAACATTTCAGGTCATCAGCGTCCCATTCAACTCAGAGCGTGAAACGGTCGGCAAATTTTGCTCAGAGGTCTCTTTTTTCAGGCTTGAGGTTCTTTATCGTGCCGTAAATGTACGACACGGGACCCACGGCTTTACTTCCCTTCCGAAGGAAGCCATTCCTTGGATTTTTTCGGGCAAAAAAATCCATCGGTCCGGGATCGAACGCGCGATCTTGGGTTTAGGAAGCAAATATGGTTATCACTACACTGCTAGGACATACTCATTTCATTTCATGTATCATCAGTGCCCACCATCTCTGGTGCCTCAGTAGTAAAAACGGGCGTTAAACACTAATAAAAAATCATCAATTTCTGTCCCTCCTTCTAATTTCTGCTTCTTAGTTATACAGTCTCACTGTATATAAACAATATGCGGAGCAGCATAAAATATGTCTCCAGACTAGGAGTTTCTGAGACATTATCAGACATCTAACGTCCTTAAAAGTAGATGTTAGTGTTGTAAGATTTTTTACCTCTCAAAAATTTTCTGCAAAAGCGTATAACAGCGTGATTGCCACTAACAGCACACAACTGAAAATATTTCCAAACTTCACTCATATTATCTGAAAAAGATAGCTTATGAAACACACCGTCTTTTGGCACTTCAAAATAACAACTGACTTGAAAATAATTATATAATGAAAAATTCACCTTTCATCTAAAGGCGCTGAAGTACAATGTTTTTACAATACTCGACGCAAATCACATGATATGTTTATCAAAAGTAAGTAAATTTTATTATTGTTCACATTCAGAACTGAGGTAATTTTGTAATGGTTGTTGATTTGGTTTAAATGCGGACACTCTTTAACATCTCAGGTCATCAGCGTCCCATTCAGTTCAGAACGTGAAACGGCCGACAAATTTTGCTCAGAGGCCTCTTCTTTCAGGCTTGAGGTTCTTTATCGTGCCGTAAATGTACCACACGGGACTCACGGCTTTACTTCCCTTCCGAAGGAAGTCATACTTAGGATTTTTACGCCCGAAAAAATTCATCGGACCTGGCCGGGATCGAACTTGCAGTCTTGAGTTTATGGAGCAAATATGGTTACCACTACACCACCAGGACCGACTTTAACGGAGCGTGGTTATTTCCATGTCCGCAAAAAGTGAAAAACGTGCTACTTAGGTTGGCAATAGTGCTATAATATCTAGAGGTTTTTTTTTTAATCACTCTATGAATGTCCGAAGCCACAATGATGATCACCTTCACACCACGTTCAGCACGCACTACCTGTGGATGAGATGTTTCCATTCATTCGATAGCCGTTACAAGTGGAGTGCGTATGAACGACCCCATGTTTCATCTTTAGCGAGGTTCCTCCCAAAGAAGTCATCACCTTCTCTCTGGTAACGGTTCAGCAAACTGTGTAACTGCAAAACAGTGCCATTGTTGAGCCTCCGTGATGACATGGGGTATCCAATCGCTGCAATTTTGCAGAACTCGAGACTATGCTACAATGTTTTATAGCCTACGCCTACCTCTGTGGCTAATTTACATGCAATCAACATCCAACACAAAACAAGGAGGTGGTTTTCGTGCTTGTCAGTTTGTTTTTGCCCTGAACATCATCCTTGCCTGCGTGAAACATTTACATGTTGCCACTGTGCGATATACCAACACTGCATCATCACATGCTTCACGTAGTCCCTGGTAACACTCTTGAGGACCACGACCTTGGACAACTTCAATTTTGATCCACAAACGTTGTTCCAGTTTCGAAAACACATTGCTAGAGCGCTTGCACTATTCACCTCTACTTCAAACTCTGCAGTACGTCACTGAATAACTGACTATCGCCTCTCGCAGCTGAAGGTCATGGAACATTCCAGTATGGATCCACATAACCCTATGACTAACAAGGACGCGACTGCTGCGTGCTGTCAGTGTTACCACTACTTTTTTATCCAGCTCTAGATTGTAATGCAATTAACACTTTCGAAAGTATCTACCTCAAATTGCAATTCAAGTACGTTTTACTGCTCTAGTACGTGTTTTCAAAGATATTCGTAGATCACAAATACTCTCGCCAGATCAACGGCAGAAATATAGCAAAAAGTATAGCATTTATCATGGAGTAGGCTTAGAAACGCATCCGATTGCTTGTTACATGGTATTTCTCATAAAGAGGCTTATGAATGAGGCATTTACAAGGGTAGGTCCATAAGTTTCCGGCTTAACCATTTTGTAGGTTTGATAAAGACAAAAACCATATTTCACTTTTCAATGTATTACCCTTTTCGTCACAATTAAATTTAATCTCTCGAAGGTCCTTCTGGAGTTTTGAGAAAAGGAGATAGTCAATGGGAGCTAGATATGGACTGTAGGGTGGATGGTCGATGGTGGGTGTGAATTTTTTTCTAATTAAGCATCATCCCCGATTTGATAAAGCATCTTAGTTGCATATACCGTAAATAAATAACTGCATCAAGGTACATAACAACGTGACAACTCTGTCTTAAGTACACATTTATTTATACCTTATTAAAAAAACTAGTTTACCACTGCAGCAAGGCTGCATAAGATGTATAATTGAACATTAATGAAAATGTGAGCTATTGTGGAGCATTTAATTTTTCTTGACTTTTGCTATATAAAAAAGATAAAGATAAAGACCTATTGTGTCACTTAAGGGCAAAGGCCTCCTAGCAAGTAGGAAAGGCTCGTTTTTTCCTAACGTCGTGAGCTATTTCACGCTAGTTGATCGTATGCTGTTTAAGACACTCTGTCTGATTTGTTCTTTGGTTATTCCATTTCACATTGCACAAGTTGCTTCTCGAGAGATTTCCATTTTTCTCATCCTCTTGCCACTCTTGAACAATCTGGACCTGCATGTTCCTTGAAGAGATGTGTTCATCTTCTTCTGTGTTTACTTTGTGTCCTTTTTCCTATCCAAGGGCCCCACATGGAGATCTTGTAGCTCCACCTATTGTCCTGCATTCTTGCAACGTGACCGCCCCATTGCCCTTTGCTTCTGGTAGCTATTTGTGCGATGTCTGTTGTCTGAGATAACTGATTTATTAATACTATAGGTATTTTGTTCTGTTGTTTTTCTGTTATTGACCATGTCTGGTACCCATATAGTAATACAGGGTATACATAGATTTCGAGCGCCTGGAATCGGATTTTCTTAGTGTTTGGTCTAACAATATAAACTTAGAGCCCAAAATGCTCTCCAGGTTAATAAGATCCTTCTTTGTACTTATTTTTCCATTTTAGCATGGAAGGAAATCTGTTGTCCTCCTACTTTGAAGTAGCTGTTAGTAGAAAAGTATACCGCCACGGGTGGCCGAGGTCGTCAAGGTGCGAACTCGCGAGCGGAAGGTCTGCGGTTCGATTCCCGCTAGGACCGCCCCTTCGGACTAAGGTTTTTTTCCAGGTTTCCCTCAGTCCTCATAAATGGCAAATGCGGGGAGGCACACTAAACTTAAATCCTTTCCCATTGTATCATTTCATCTCATGTATCATCAGTGTCCACCGCCTGTGGTGTCTCAGTAGTAAAAATAAGCGTTAAACACTGTTTAAAAAAAAATACAAAAATTATCATTTTATATAACACATGTGGTTTTAGATTATCTAAAAGTTTAAATTGGTGAAAAAGTATTGGTACTGAATTTACGTTGCAGGAATATTAAAGGTTTTAAATGATGTAATCCCCAGCTGAAATTCGCAATTTTCAGGCCTCAAGATTACTGTAAAACTATTCATAATATTATATTTTTATAACCCTTGTTCATGAATGTTAGTAATTTCTAAACCATTCGTTGTAAATTTATTAGTAGGTAAGAAAGGTCAACTCTGAAAATACTTTTTTATTCTTTGAAAAGATTCAAGATTGATTTTCGTTTACTTATAAATCTATTAGATTTTTTTTCACAAATAAGTATTAATTTCAACTTTGCGCCGTTACAACGTTGTTAGGAGAATTGGTGTAAGTTTGGGTTTAGCATTTGACCGCTCATTTATCAGTCTTTTTTTTTTCTCTCTCCCTCTATTATAGTTTCCAAGTTGGAATCATAGTTATCAAGACAAATGGCAACGACCCAGTGGAAAACAACTGATCTCTCTCAATAGAAATAACCGTGATGCTAATTGCTGGGGCATGTTTATGTTGTCTGAACAAATGGAATGGATATACAGAGAGAGTAACAATAAAACTTCTCTCGCTAATGCATGACGGCGAACATGTCACAGTGCTCTGTAAACGCTTGTATCATCAGCGGGCGTCAACTTTGATAATTCCGCCGGCGTTTCAAAAGGAATAGATTCAGTTATGTATCACATGTTCTTTGTGTGATTGAATGGCGACCCAGGGGAATCACTGTTGTGCTTGGATATAGCCTCGCTCTGCTTCTGTAATACGTTGGTCAGCCACTCTAGTAGAAGTGACGTGCATATTGTTACTTCTGCCTGCAACAATAAGTTAAATGTTATGTTCCTTGAATTCTCTCGCTTATCTTTACTGCTTAACAGTTTTATGTCGTTGCACTCTTTAAGGAAAGGGTCTCTTGCAGTTAGATTGTCAAAAACGCAACCCAAGTCAATCGCAGGGGGTCTGAGATGCATGGAGGACCATCATAGAGGGTGCGCAACATCTTAAAGAGCGATAAATTTTTCTCTAAGTACATTTTGAACTGATTTATATAAGTGGAAGTAATTTGTACAGAATGCACATCCAATAAATTCAACTGTATAATTTTGCTATCGGAAGAGAAAACAATAAATCATACCAATTTCATCGTCGTGACAATTTATAATGTGCCTAAGGCTGAACCATCATACTGAAATGAATCAGTTATCGCATTTTTATGTAGCCACGCGTTGCAATGACAGATATACGAGGGTAGATCCATAAGTTTCCGGCCTAACCATTTTCACGGTATGATAAAGACAAAAACTATATTTCACTTTTCAATATAGTTTTCCTTTATTGCAATACACTTCTCACATCTTTGAATTATTATTTAATCCTCTCCCCCAAAATAGTCAGAAGTCTTGTTTGCAAAATGGGCATAAACAGCATCCATCACTTCTTCGTCACACTTAAATTCCCTTCCCCGAAAGTCTTCCTTGAGTTTTGAGAAGAGGAAATAGTCACTGAGAACTAAATCTGGATGTCGACGTCCTTGAAGCCACATTTCTTCACAGCTTCCTTTGCAACAAGAGCTGTGTGCACAGGCGCGTTGTCGTGAAGAAGGCGCACACCATCACTCAGCTTTTCTCGCCTTTTCTCTTTAATGGAAGCACGTAGTCTGTGCTGTAGACCAGCATAGTACTCCCCATTTACTGTGGAGTTCCTCTCCTTGAAGTCAATGAAGAGTATTCCTTCACAGTCCCAAAAGAGTGTGACCATACTCCTTGGTTGACTGAATGGCCTTGGTCTTTAGAGGCGGTGCTTCGCCAAGTTTACGCCACTCCATTGATTCTCTTTTGGACAAAGGACCGTAGTAGAGAACCACAGTTTCATCTCCTGTAACAATGGTTTGCAAGACTTCTCTCTGTTGCCACTGCAGAGCTCCAAAAATGCCTAACAACAGATGACTCGTTGCTGCTTTTGGACTGAGAAAAGAAGTCTAGGCACTAACCGTATTCATGTTTAAATATTCATGAATAATGCGAAGGACTGTTGTTTTAGAAAGGCCCTACCTTGCTGCTATTTCTGTAACTGTGAGCCGCCGGTCTTCCATAATTTCTCTTTTCACAAGAGCGATGTTTTCAGGAATGAACACCTCCAAGGGCCAACCTGCACGCCCTTCGTCTTCAATGCTTTCTCGACCCATTCGGAAAGTTTGGCCCATTCTTTTACAGTATAATATGAGGGAAATGCTTCCCCATATACACCGTCCAATCGCTGTTTAATTTCATTTGGAGTAAGTCCTTCTTTTGCAAAGAATTTAATAACAACTGAATACTCCATTTGAGCATGTCGCAATTTTCTACACATGGCCTTCTTTATTCAACTATATCTGAACACATCAGAGGGGAAGTTACAGCATGAAATTATTTACTAAACGGATAAGGTATGATAACAGATACGGATTTTGTGAAGGCGATAATCTTTATCGGCGAGGCCGGAAACTTTTAGACCTTGCACCTAATGTTATCCTATGATGTTTTCTATTATTTAAAATAAATGGATGTTGCACAACAATTGTTTATTTTTGCCACATGTGCACGATAGGAATTATCAAAAGTTATGCAGGTATTTCGTTATTGATAATGTAAAACTATTACACCGGGTCTGGCTCCCGGCCAAGTCAAGCGTCAGCTAACAAAACCGTCCCTAAAAGTTTGGAAGCACAAATGATAAATGAACCCTCTCTTAAAGTATATGTTAAAGTGACGGGCATCCGCTCTTATGCAAGCTCCATATTGCGAGAATATGTCACTGTTATTTCATGTTCATCCAGAAATCAAAGGCAGCAATTCGTATTTGAGCCGATCTTCTTTTTACCTATTTGGTTTTAGATTTAGTAACTTTTTGTATCTTTTGCAGAGGTTGTTCAAGTTTAACTGCTGATTTCGGCGAACGCTCTTGACTGGTTGCGATTTCATCCAATGTTAGTCTTGGGAACATGTTTTGTCCAACACTGCACTTTCTTCTTCTCATTTGGCACTACAGTTCGAGGTGAGCCTTGACGTGCCGCAGCGACCTCTGCTTCCTCTATCTCCGTCTTATGACTTCATTGACAGAGGGCAGTACTGCAGGGGTCAGTGTCAGCATACCTGCACTCCACAGGTCGCCTTTCACGCGACGTTCGCCAGCACTGCACCCTTCAAATTTGTTCACTAGTCTATTTGGCAATTGTTGAAAGAGCATGGGAAATTAAAGAAAAGGCCGTTCTTTTAGTGTAAACATCCAAACTCTTCTACGGCTACTATGCTCCCCGTTTCATTCGATGTGAGTCACAGGTTCTCGGACGATCTTAAGATTATGGATGGCTTCAAGGTCAGTAGGGAAAACCGCGTAAAAGGAATAGCGGCCTTTTTGATAGTTTTTAACGCCCGTTTTATTACTGGGGCACCACTGGCTGTGGACACTGATGATACATGAGATGAAATGATGAATTGGGAAAGCATTTAGATAGGGGACGTTCCAGGCCTAAATTTTAGGGCACCTCCCCGGCATTTGCCATTTATGATGACTGAGGGAAACCTGGAAATAACCTCAGTCTGGGAGGACGGTCCTAAAGGAATTCGAATCCCAGGTTTCTCGTTCACGAGTCCGCGCCTTAACGACCTCGGTGGCGGTTTAGTATAGCGGCCAATGCCAGGCCACACATGCGACAGCCATATATTTTAATGAGCACTCATTACAGCAATTGGCTCTAATGATGGTGCCTGATAATCTTATTGTTTCACAAACTTTTATGCATTTTGTTCGGCCGACTTGAATGAGTACTAAATCAGTGCATTTTGTGTTTAGTTTCAAAAGTGGAAATATTAAGAACAATTGTCCCATAATTTCAATTAAAATGCAGGAATATTTTTATTGTTAATTTGGATGACTTCAGAATAAACATGTAAGTTTTGGTGTTTTTGATTTGTTTTATTTATGGACGCTGTTTAACATCTCAGGTCATCAGCGTCCCATTCAAATCAGGGCGTGAAACGACCGACAAATTTTGCTCGGAGACCTCTTCTTTCAACCTTGATGTTCTTTTTCGTGCCGTAAATGTACGATACGGAACGCCCGAAAAAATCCATCGACCCTGGTTGGGTTTGAACCCGCGATCTTGGGTCTACGAGGCTAGTATGGTTACCACTACACCACTAGGCCCGATGTAAGTTTCTTGAAAAGTGAAGAAAATGAAAGAAGTAAATAAAGATGTCTTAAGATTCTCAAAAATATTTTCTCAAAAATACATTTTAAATTGATAAAGGTATAAAACAAAACCGTGAAACAATAAATACAATTATAAAATCGTACTCCTCACGGCCTTAAGTGTACGAGTGTGTTTAGTAATAAACTTTTCTTAACATCCAATATTATTTTATGGATTCTCCTGAATGAGAATTAGTGACAGGCTTTATTTTAATTTTAACTGCATTGAATTTCCCTATGTAACAATTTTGGATAAAGTGTACATAAAATTCCATGCAAATATAACAAACGTATTCTAAAGCAATGCATATAAAATAAATTGCATTTTTAGGGAAAGTGTTTATGTAAAATACGTAACCTTTGGAGAAATTAACAACGGAACTTGGCGAAGGTGCGCACATTTACAAGTGAGCTGTTTTAGCCTACTACTTACAAGCTACTTTGTTACTATAAAATTATAAACAATGACTGTATAAACTATTTGTAATATTTCACCCTTGCGGTGCACGCATCCCTTAAAGCCTAACTAAACCACCAATAGCAATAATATTCATTGCCTTGCATTCTAGAGGCAGGAGAGAGATTTCTCTGTGTTCCCCACCCTTATTGCGCCCCTGGACACTACCACAATAAAAGAGCTCATGTTTTCAATTACGTATAATTGTTTCTCCATCTTTCTCCTTGCACATGCCAGAAGTATAGTATTATAGTTACACTAATTGTTCATTAGTACTATGCGCCACGCCTTAAGAAGTCAAATAGCAGGTTTTCATTTAAAAACAAAACAAAACACTACTCCTAACGTAAGATTAAGTAATGACCGCCAACATATTCAGAGAGCTTTTGCCATTCAGCAGTTTTTTTAACAAATGACTATATCAGAATTATTTATCTTGGCAATATTAGTAACTGCGTTGTTGACAGGCAATGAATAAACACTTTTTAGCTCACTTGAAGAAATAATTAATGACATCTTTCATTAGAAAACCACAAGTTTACTTTTCTTTAGTTTATCTTCTTTACTGTATTTGTCAACTGCAATAGTAGAATATTTCTTGGCGCACAAACAAATACATTTACTTCAATTAGAAGATTTACAAAAAGCACTTAAAGTCTTAACATTTTTCTCTAGTCTATGAGAAAGTCGCCCACAAGTACACAATAACTATAGAGGAATAACTTCGTTAATATAAACGTACAGGGCTTTCAACTTAAAACGTTCCATTCCAAATACATATGTAATTACATACATTTAATTAAAACAAAATAAAACCGCACAAATTTAAATACTGTGGGGAAATTTTAAAACCAATGTTAATTAAAGTTTAGTTTTATACCCTCACTCCTAGTCAACCATATTTTGAAATTTAATCTTCTATTGGTTAAATTTAAAGAAAGATTAATTGTTATCACCTCTTTTTTGTTATATATTTCCTAGAAGCCTGGACTGTTATTCTTGAATGAAGTGTATAGAAAAATACTATAAAATCACTGATCATTGATGTGATAGGTGTGTTTTGGTAATAAGTTATTTCAAAATAACAATAAAGAATCAAACATAAGTCGATTAGTCAGGAGTTTCGAAATAGGCCGTATTACTTTAACATTATAATTCAGAGGGGGACTCACAAAACATAACCAATTTTTAGATGTTAGTTTAATTAACCCCCAAAAATAAACTCATTATATGCTATAGTCAATATATTGAAAAAAGAGGCTACTTTAAGCAAGTTATGTTATTACACACACAATTCTTTTATATGTAAAAGTCACACTGAAAAAAGTTTCCCCCCCCCCAAAATTCAATATCACACTTTCAAAATATTTTCAATAAATATTCTATTGTCTTTTGAAGTTTAAAACATAAGTAGGAAAACAGGAAACATTATTTTTAGATATTTAAATGTTTCTGTTCTGTTTTATCATTCTCTTTGTTCAACAGGCTGAGTTGGTCATAACAAGAACAAATATGGTCTACTGGAACACCCAATATCATTTTCGAAAATATTGAGAAAGAATACCGAAATCTAAACACGGTTCTGCTATCAAAACACCATACGATAATAGGAAAGCAAGGTAAGTGCCTTCTTAATACAACCGTGCAATTTAAATTTATGACAAAGAGTGTTGACATAGATAAGTTACTGAAGTACTTTGTCTCGTTTTGTCAAAAGCCTGTTCCCCCCCCTCCCCCATCACACGAGTAGATATTAAATTTAAGTGCCTAGTGTTAAAGACTGGAAAATATTTCACACTAAATTCTAACCGCAAGAAGTTACCATTTAAATTTACTGATATCCAAATGGCGATATACTCTTAAGAACAGAAGACGTGAGAAGTGTATTGCAATAAAGGGGAACTATAGTGAATGGGCTCAGTATTGAGATTGAAGTTCTTACTTAGAGAATAAGTGATGCAAAGGAAATTAATTACAACCGTACTATTTTTCTCGCCTTTTTTTGAAAATGGATTTCAGTTATTTGCTGCCTTCCCTCCGCTGAAAGTTAAACATATTGAAGCGTTGTATATACAACAGCTCTCTTGAAGGAGTAGCTTGTGAAGTTTTGCAAGGACCTGCATTTTTTTTAATGGTGTTTAACGCGTTTTTACTACGAGGTACCACAGGCGGTGGGCACTGATGATAAATGAGATGAAATGATATATTGGGAAAGGATTATTTTTAAGGAAGGAAGCGTCCCAGACCCAAGTTTAGGATACCTCCCTGGCATTTGTCATTTATGAGGATTGAGGAAAAATAGAAAAAAAATTCTGCAGGGAGACGGTCCTAGCGGGATTCAACTCCAGACCCCCCGCTCACGAGTCCGCTTCCGAACGATCTTGTCACCCGTGGCGGTCTGATTTATATGGAGGTGAAGTAGATGATGTTGGATCAGCAAACACATGGTCAGAGCACCATGATGACAACTCTAAGTATTTTTTATGTATACATTCGTGAGAGATTCATTACTGAATCTGTTGTTAGAAGATCATCACACGTTTACGTCCAAAATGCTGTGCAGGAAAAATGGGGCAAATGCAAAAGGAAAATAGTTAGCCTCCCATAGCTACAGAATTACGTTTTACCCCTCACATAATAAAGTTTATAAACAAAATAACACCAAATGAAGAAGTTTCACGTTAAGCATTTGACATTCAGTTGAAAGTGAAATGTTGTGCTATGGGATTGTTGTTTGCAACAGACTCGATTCATGACATCAGTGTACCTTTTCAAACTTTATGGCATATAAGGTATGTGAAGAAGAATATCTCTTGATTTGTTTTATCTCAATTATCTCTAGTAAATCTTTCTTTTCCGTATAAATACTCTCAAGTTCGTTGCTCACAGTGCCCAGATTTTCAGAAAAAAAAAAAAAAACTATGTGTATTTTCCTATCACTTTTTAGGCCACTATTCGGCCGACTTTCGTCGTCTTGGTGGTGTAGTGGTTACCATACTCGCCTCCTATGCCCAAGTTCGGCCAGATTCCATAGATTTTTTCGGGCGTAAAAATCCTAAGTATGGCTACCTTCGGAAGGAAAGTAAAGCCGTGGGTCCCGTGTCGTACATTTACGGCACGATAAAGAACCTCAAGCCTAAAAGAGAGGTCTCTGAGCAAAATTTATCGGCCGTTTCACGCCCTGAATTGAATGGGACGCTGATGACCTGAGATATGAAAGAGCGTCCGTAAATAAATCAATCAAAAAAAAAATCAGCCGAATTTCAACCAATGTGTCTTTCACATTTTTTCACCTTATAATTAATTACTTTAGTTTTACTTTTGTGATACTTGGAAATTTATTTATTCAGTAATAGGAATCTTTCACTTCCGTAAAATTCCTAATAAAATTAGTTTTAAGTGCAAAAAAAGGTGTTTTTTTTTAAGAACAAACAAATAAATGCTGATCTTCTTTTTCCAGTCCTGAAATAGTCAATCATATTAGACAGTTATGAATATAATTAATTCTGTAATCGCTGCCTTTCTTCTTGTACAAGAAACAGCAACATTTAAAGTGTCAAATCGTCACGTATTAGCCAGGAAGCAATACGGTTTAGGATAGAACGTATTTTACAATTCCCTTATATCCGCTATTATGACCTACCAAAATGGACAGGGATTCGCATTTGTTTCAATTATTAAACAGCGCAGCTTTCGGGCTTGTTCTTGAGGAGTTTATGAACACTTTCAGGCTTCTGCCACGGCCCACATACCTCAATATAGTTTCGACACTGATATAGAATACTAGATCTTCCAATTTGATAAACGTTTTTTCCTTTAAACAAAATCTTTGCATACTCCAGTCTCAGTGTTGAATAAATCTTGAGCTGTACTTCTGTCTACACCAATATCCAGTTTCTGAGAAATAGTAACACTTTTTTTTTACAAAATTTGGTTTATTCTGTACTTCATCCCCTGATTTATTCCGAGCCTCTACGCTCCATTTTCTTTACTGAATCAGATGAAGTGAGTGTATGAATTTATCTCTTATTGCAGATCCCAATATGAATGTAAAATTATTAAAGGAATTCTAGTATCTCAAGTTCGTTGAATATTTCGTAAGGCTTCTTCTAGAGCGAACACAATTTTACGCTGATTATAAGAATGTGCAATTATTTCCATTATTTTAAATCGCTTTTTTTTATTCATTTATTTGTGGACGCTCTTTAACATCTCAGTCATCAGCGTCCCATCCAACTCTGGGCGTTAAACGGCCTAGAAATTTTGCTCAGAAGCCTCTCTTTCAGGCTTGAGGTTCTTTTTCGTACCGTAAATGTACGACACGGGACCGACGGCTTTACTTCCCTTCCGAAGGAAGCCATACTTAGGATTTTACACCCGAAAAAATCCACCGGTTCTGGCCGGGTTCGAACCCGCGATCTTGGGAATAGGAGGCATGTATGGTAACCACTACACCACCAGGACCGACGTTTTAAATCGCAGTAGCATATTCCTCAGTGTTTAGGATTAAGTCCGTGTCAACCAGTACATGGTTAACATAAAAAAAATGCAAATGTTAAAAAAAAAAATATATAGTCCCTTAAATACCGGACGAATCATATTTATTTTAATTTTAAAATGGCAAACCAAATTACATTTGTACACAGTTTACTAGTTTTAAATATGATTCTTTTGTGGCTTGCAATATGTCGAAATAGTAATCCACGTTTTAGTGCGTCAATCAGTTATGCCGTTATTATCGCATGCTTTCTCATTGGTGCCCCAAATCGAGCATATTTTCATTGTATACATTGTTGAGTCCATGGCGAGAAGAGAAGCCCAAAAGAGAAGCCCAAACTGGCCGATTCAGTTATTTACATTTCCCTTCTCATTTAACAGATTTAATCGCCAATAATTATCATATACAGGTTAGCAATGGAAGTTTGGAATATTTTCACGTCATTATGCATAATTTCGACCGTATGTTGCAGAAAAACTGATTTTATAAAACGAAAAAAGGACAACACTAGGAGTATTGAGACAAATAGGAAGGTAGCCGAAGCCTAGCAGGCAGGTGTGTGTGTGTTCACCGTGTACTTCCCTGTGTTTTGGTTTAACCGCAGAAAAGGAATGGGGATGTAGTTGGTTCTCTTGTTTTTGGATGTGGGGTGGAGGGGTTGCGCTTAAAAATGTATCCTTGAGGACGTGGGCGGATTTGACATCCTTGGATGTTGCTTGTTATGCTTATGCTGCTAACTTAATTTGCTTTTTTGATTTTATGTTTTAGGTCTTTGTTTTGTTGGAAATTTTTCCTGTTGGTAGGTTTTGTTCTTCGTTATCCAGGGTGGTACCTTGAGTTTTGGCTTAAGCCTATTGCGACAGGAGTAGTTGCCGAGTGTCCGAAGAGCGCTCTCATGATAGGGCAAATGGACGTATAGTTTTTTTTTTTTTTTTTTGGCCTGGCGTCTAATTTCCTCCTCAAAATATGAGAGGGAGTAGGTCTCATGCAGTAGTCTGGCTGGAAAGCAGCGATATACAGAATAGATGGTCCTGAGTCCTCTATCCTGTACCCTTTGCAGAAGTCAACTGTCAGCTGGCATACCACAGATTTCACAGGGTATAGCATGACAGGGACGATCAAGGCTTTGAAAAGGTGTAATTTCAAGTGTACTGGCATCGCCTTGGAACTGAGCACAGGAAACAGTTGAGCTATTGCTCCCTACGCCCTGTGAGCAGCTCAGCTAGGTTAGACCTTTGTCCAATTGCACACCTAAGTCGGCTATGGAATTTTCCCACATTTTCTGGCCTGAGATAAAATGCGCGCCAGTTTTAAAACGCCATTTTTGACAGACGCACCAATTAGCACGCTACACGCGTCATTTAGCAGAAACGCTCGTATAAGCAACGCGTGGCATGCTAAATTGTTGTAATGTTAAAACTGCGGTGAAGTTCTTCACCAATGAAAAGCCTTTCTCCAAGTGAGTGGTACTTGCGGGAAAGTTTCTTATCAGAGGGTCATTGTTAAGGAATGGGCTACTACACATATTCGGATATTATCGTCGTGACGTTCGATAACTGAGGAAAACTTCCTTCTCGCTTGTCGAGCATGAACTTCTTAAGGACAGGACCCTGAAGCTCAAAGAAAGTTCAGCGGCGGGGAGGGGGGGGGGTTCTGTTCCTATTATCTTTCGAATCTTTCACTAGAAATTTGACAAGCGTTGGGTGTCCCGATTTCTTTCTAAAGTTTTCAGAAGGAAAATCCTATGACCTGTTTCATATATCTTTAAAGACCAGCCAATTTTTAATAGGGAATATTTTCACTTTACGAGCATATATGTATACACCTGTGTCAGAGATGGTATATTTCATGTATAAACTTAATTGTATATGAATTTGAAATAATTTTGATGAAGATGGTTGCTAAACGTACTGAGGTCTATTAATACGCAATATTTGGCATCCGGTAAGGAGGTGAACTGCTGTCAGGTTTTCATACTTACAAGGACATTGGGGTGAAATGTCTTTAAAAGTTTTCTGGAGTTATTTAGAAAATTTTCATTTGGTTAGTGTGAATGCTTGGAGTGTATTGGTTTGTAGTTGTCAGTGGATGTTTGAAAAAAGATGACAGAAGTATTTAGAGAGGATATAAACTGTCACTGGTGGCCGAAGTCGTTAAGGCGCGGACTCGTGAGCGGGAGGTCTGGGATTCGGATCCTACCAGGACCGTCCTCCCTGACTGAGGTTTTTTCCAGGTTTTCCTCATTCCTCTTAAAAGGCGAATGCCCGGAAAGCACCGTAAACTTAGGCCTAGAACACTTCCTACCTTTAAAAAACAATTCTTTCCCAATTTATCACTTCCTTCATGTATCATCAGTGTCCACCGCCTGTGGTGCCTCTGTAGGAAAAAACGAGCGTTAATCACTATTGAAAAATAAATAAATACAGGATATGTACAGTCTGTTCCAGAGATTTTTGTAGAAATCTAAGAGTTTTTGCTTATAAACAGATAATGGATATGCATTTATTTTTGTTTCTTGGTGTCAGTTTTTGCAAGAAAGTCAGTCCATTGATTTCCACAGTGCCCAGTAGTGGAGTGTGATATGGTTAATGGCAAGTATAGGATTAAGATGTTTTTTAATCTTGATAACTGCAGGGTTGGTGGATTCTTAAACGAGATACTTTTTAAGGCTGCCTGTGCGTCGAGGCTTTTTTTAATAGTGTTTAACGCCCGTTTTTACTACAGAGGCACCACAGGCAGTGGACACTGGTGATACATGAGATGAAATGATATATTGTGAAAGGATTTTTTTTTAAGGAAGGAAAAGTTTCAAGCCTAAGTTTAGGGTACCTCATCGGCTTTTGTCATTTATGAAGATTGAGGAAAACTCAGCCAGAGAGGACGATCCTGGTGGGAGTTAAAACCCCAGACCTCCAGCTCACGAATCCGCGCCTTAACGACCTCGGCCACCCCTGGCGGGTGCGTCGAGGCTGGTTGCATGTGTCATTTGCTTTTATCCATTTACTACCATTTCAATAGGTGCATATCTGCTTGAAACACTGCACATGCGAGTTTAGTTTTTTTGATGCATTATGAATCGTTTTCAGTCAATCATTTCGACTCTGCACAATGTGTGCTAAATTTTATTGATTCATTCCGAATCAGTCTTATTGCTTAATTCAGAAATTGCTGCAAAATATGAGGTTTCTTTTCATAGGATTATTGAAAGAAAAGACTGCAATTAACAATTTAGCTCAGATGGGCTAAATTCTGGTTAATAAAATAGCCCCATGTCGGGTATATAAATGTTAGCAGTAGAAGTTAAATTACTTTTTTTTTCTTTATTATTTTCTCTCTTTTGTACAAACTATGGTCTATACAACAAATTAAATGTGCGCATATTAAAAAATAACTTTATATTCATAGAATGGCATGCACTACTAGCAACTTTCATTAACTCAACTGTTTACTACGAATAAATCAATTGCAATGCACAATTTTTGTGTATGTCGTATAGACTGTTGCCTGCCTTGGAAAACTAAATTTTTTTCAGCACCGTGCTTGACCCCCCTGCTTTCTCCTTACGATTCTTAAAGTATATGACCATGATTATCACTCATTCGGCTTGTCCGTGACACCAGCAGTGTGCGTTCGGCTTAACCGTGTCTACGCCACTTCTGGGAGTAGTGTAGGTGGCTAGCGAAAGCAGAACATCTGTGCTTCATAATTCTAGTTTCTACTTTTCATTTATTGCTGTAGCGATATAAGAATGCTGTTTTAGTTCACGGTTGTCGTTCTTACTTCAAACTCTTTCTTTCTTCCCCTTTCAGTTTCCTATCTTTCTGCAAAACAGCCAAGCAGAGTCAGACGCGACCACCGCTTTATCCTCTGCTTCCGTTACACAAGACTTCAGACTTCATGGGCAGGGGAGTCAAGTGTTCAGTTAAAGCTCTCTTATTACCCAGCTCCCCAATTGTCCTCACCAGACTGGGAGGCGAGTACACTCAAAATTTCCCTAAACCATCCCGATACAACACACGAATTAATTTTCTTACTTAAAAAGAAGGGGAAAAAAGCGTTTTATACTTTTAATATAAAACAGGCTAAATAGACAATGATGTAAATACATACATAAGAGTTAATCGCTATGCCCCATTCTTGATCCAATTATGCTTGAACTGTATAAAAACCCTATGCGCAGTATGTTCATGCATGGTTGCATTATGTCATTGCAGCTATAGAAATTAAAAAATTTAACATCTTCCGGGCTGTTTTGTTGTGGTTCATAGTTTAATATACTACCATAGTTTTCACCAACTATTACGGTTGGCATCATCAGTGGACGTTGAACAACAATTAACTGCTAAAATTCGCTGGCATTGATCCGTCTCTCAGTCGTTTTTTAGCAGTCAGGTTTTGTTCATCGTCCACTGATGATGACAACCGTAGTAGTTGGTGAAAGCTATGGTAGCATATTAAACTATGGACCCGAGCAAAACAGCAAAGAGGATTTTCATTGTTTTAATTATAACACCGGCCGTGAAACCCTAGGAGTAGTATAAGCTATAGAAATGATAAAAAGTGCTGACACACTAAGAAAACGGTGCTTTGAATAAATACCTGCAAATGTAGGGAATATATCCTTCGCCAAAATATGTCAGCAGCTTTAGAGGAACATGCTGTACCTTATGATATAGTAAAAAGTTGACATGAGTTAAAAGAAATAGAACGTTTTATGAAAATGAGGATATAAATGGTTATTGTGTATTCTCGTAAAAGAAGAAAACATACATAAAATGTGAAAGATCGACAAGTGACAATATATTGGATAATATATTGGAAGAAGTAGGCATCTCATATAAAAATGTTATAACACCTTAACCAAAAGATTAGTGGTGAAAACACTAACTGAAATGGATATCTCTAATGTTGACTCTTCCTCAAAAATGGATAGCTTACATTTGTAAGTAAATGTAGAACATTTACGGGCAGAAAAACAAAATTTGTAGTGTTTAACGCCCATTTGCCTACTTAGGCCTTACAGTTAGTGAATACCGATGAAATATGGAATGGTATCATAAATTTGGAAAGGAATTTTGGAAAAGAAGCATTCCATGCCTAATTTTAGCATTTTCCACTGATAAGGAAAATTTGGAATTAGGGAAAATGCTCCTGACGAAAATCAATCAGGAACTGTTAGCTCTAGAAGGCTATGGTTTGTCTTTAATGATAGAAAAGGTTATATCTCATAAATTGGCAGCATTTGTTTCCATGACATCATCCTTTGTTGTTTTACAATGTTAGAGGGTTTTAGGTGATATTTCCCTAAAAAGTTAGTTCTTCTATAAAAATATGTTTTTGGTTGCATTTATTGAAAAAAACTACATTCCTTTTTGCATAAGTTTCCTTTTTTGGGGGGGATCTGTATGTTATCACTTTGAAAGTTTTACCACTTATTCATGATATTACTGTAATAATGGGGTTCGATTATAGTGGAGATAGAACAAAATGTGGCAATGTAAAAAATAGAAAAAAGCAAACAACTGAAAATAATATATAGACTGATTCAGAGATATGGTATAGTAGTGAAAATATATCGGCAAATTTAAATTCTGTGCATCTATATGCTGTATAAGTTTCATTTCATTAGTTTTAATAGTGCTGGAGAAAATGGAAACTGGAGTTGGTAAATTTAACATTACAAGGTTAGACCTTTAATTCTCCCCCTAACCGCCACGGGTGGCCGAGGTCGTTAAGGCGCGGACTCCTGAGCGGGAGGTCTGGGGTTCGAACCCCGCCGGGACATTCTCCCTGTGAAGTGAGGTTTTTTCCAGGTTCTCCTCAGTCCTCATAAAAGACAAATGCCCTGGAACGTTTCCTTCTTTAAAAAATCCTTTCCCGATATATCATTTCATTTCATGTATCATCAGTGTCCACAGCCTGTGGTGCCTCCGTAGTTAAACACTATCCAAAAAAAAAAAAATTCTTCCCTTAAATGAATTCTTTTCTATATGTTTATTAAGTTTATTTAAAAGCACGTCGATATGACGAAATGACTTTAGGAAAGCATGAAACGAGTAACTAATTTTAGGTTTTGAGATAATTGTTCTTTGTTGTTGCTAAAATTATTATTTTATTATGATTATTATTATTTTCCTTTCGATCTTCATTTATCCAAAATATATATATATATATATATATATAAAATAATCACATTTTTACTTTAAATGTAAACATTAAAATTTAAGAAACCAATCAGAGAGAATAGTTATCTACTTGAATGATATTATGATAGATATAATTATGCCTAAACACAAGGCTGGTGTTAAAAACGCTCTTGAATAACAAAAAAAATAAAATGTTTTATGTATTTACATACGGCTGTTCAAAAATTCTTAAACATATATTATTACATTGATCTGTGCTGTATTCACATGAGAACACAGTCAGTTTTATTAATTTTTAGCACACGCTTTCATACACTGCATTTGTGTCAGCAGAAACAGCACAGTAGACCCGAATGATGCTAACTAATTGCCAATCTATTTACTGCAGCTAATGCACATATTTGACTTACACGATACACAAAAGCAACAAGTGTGTGCAACAGCTTCAACATCAACTAGAATTCGATAACATACCCAACGTAGCCATGCACTGCAGATGACACGAGCGGTGTCGCTTCTTCTGAAACGAGGATTCCCGTGCGACAGGTAGTAGGAATAATTTGATTATAGCTTACGCATAGAATGTCATTTCCGTCTAACTGCTGTAAATAGCAATGATATAATTTGGCATAAAATGTGCTAAATATCTATTCCAAATGCAGAATAATTTAGAAATAGTTGGCTATAGCAAACTTTCATGGTTTTAGACTATTATTCATTTATTTATAAACCACTGATTTCTATATTCTATAGATCTCCATAGGATTTTAAAGGAATTGAGATAATTTCAAACACAGCACTATATTCTTTTGTTTGGAACTAAATATGACGTTATACTCTATGAAGCTACTTTAAACAGAGTGAGATTAATTGATCATCGTATTAGGAAATTAAAAATTGTTATGTATAGAAGAAAAAAAAAACACGATTTCCTGTAAGGAATAACATACTGTTGAAAATTAGATGACCCCTTTATTCAATAGTAAAATATTTATAATAAAAGTGTTGAATGTGGCATTTTATTTTGTGAGTACGAGGTTTGCGAAACCAGACAGTACTTAATATTTATAAATAAACGAATTGAATAAATTCAATATCACAGCGGTGTAATTAGTGTTTTTTTAAGCTTAATTTGACAAAAATTATGACCTTATTTCGAAACCGCCTTACGTAATGTAAAAGTAAAAATATAATACATTATAAAACACATACTTTTAACTATGTATACTTAAATACATTAATAATCATTACTTTCCCAAATATACCAAAATTGGTAACACTGGAGTGTTATAAATTTGTTACGGCACTGGGTGTTATAAAATCCAGTTTCAAGTTTGAGCGCCTTGTGTTCAAAGCACTGATTTTGGCATGAGTTGTTTTAAATAATCCAAAGTAAGCAAATGAATTATTGTTTACAAAATGAATCATTGCGCATAGTTGATGGTAAGATACTCAAGAAGCATCTTCGAGGAAGAAAATTTAACTGTAACGAAGAAGTGATGGATGCCGTTTATGCCCATTTTGCCTGACTACTACTTCTGATTATTTTTGCGATGGGATTGAAAAGTTAATTCAAAGAGGTGAGAAGTGCATTGCAATAAAAGATAACTATATTGAAAAATGAAATATAGGTTTTGTCTTTATCATACCTAGAAAACTGTTAGGCCGGAAACTTATGGACCTACCCTCGTAAAATGATAATTTAAATTATGTTCATTATTTATGTTTACTGAACATTAGCAAACAATGCAGCAAATTCAGTCTATAAACATTAATTAAATAGATAACTAAAATGTTATTGAATAAAAAAGAAAATGTGTGTGTGTGTGGGGGGGGGGTTTCATCTGAGTTATTTAAACACTAAATAAATTTATTATAACTGACAATTTGCGCAAATGTGAATTGCTATGGCTTGATTGTAATGCTTTCTATGGAGAGCTGAGGAACAGGTGGTCTGGGTCAAAGATTGTACATTTATTTGTGTGTTGGAGAAAAAATTTTGAGCATTATAAACATATTAGAAATTTATTTGAATTTTATATACATCAAAAGAAATGGGATGTTGTCAGTAAAGAAGATTTTTTTGTTGTTAATTTGTTTTATTTACGGACACTCTTTAACATCTCAGGTCATCAGCGTTCCATTCAAATTATGGCGTGAAACGGCCGACCAATTTTGCTCAGAGGCCTTCAGGTTTGAGGTTCTTTTTCGTGCCGTAAATGTACGACACGGGATCTCCGACTTTATTTCATTTCCGAAGGAAGTCTTACGCCAGCAAAAATCCGTCGACCCTGTCCGGGATTGAACCCCCAATCTTGGGTCTACGAGGCAACTATGTTTTTCATTAGACCATCAGGACCGACAAGAAGAAAAATGTACATATTTAATGGAATAAAAAAGCTGTTCCTTGTTTAAGAATTATAATTTAATAATAATTACACTAAATTGGGCTGTTCATGAGCATTAATTTATGAATATATGTAAAATAAAAGGTGGGGATAGTGACGTAAAACTGAAGAAAGATAAATATTTAATAAGTTAAGAAATAGAGCGAATATCCTCTAATATCATGTTGGAATAATGAATAATGCTCTGTCTCGTGGAATTTCCACTATAAACGCACTAATGAACCTGAAAATACTGGAAAACAGTTGGAACAAGCCAAGGGATGTTATATTTTAATTTCACAATAAAATGCTTATTTATTAATAGTTTATAATGTGTTGATCAGTGGATGGTTGCAATATATTCATTAAATTTGCGGTGGTTACACAATAAAGATGGATACTATTTTATATTATGCTTAGCATTTCAATAAAATTCATTTAAATAATAACTATAAATGAAAAATGTGAAAATGACTATAACTGAGTTAGGTGATCATAAAATTATACGCTCTACCAAAAGTAAATGTAAATACGTTTATTAATAGATAAAAATTTAAGGAAACTAATGTCTAAAAAAATACTATTATAATATATGTAGAGAACATGGATTAAAAACATATAATTAAGCTCTAGTAATCATTTAGTGCAGTTTAGGGCATTATTAATTTTAATTTTCAATTTTCATGGAAGACAAACATTTGTAATTATCCTAAAGAACAAATGAACTATTGACCTTAAAATTCAAAATCTAGGTTTTTATAGCACAAAGGTGTTAAAATTTAAGTATTTGAATTCAAGTGAATGCAGTCTAGCTCAGAACTTAAACATAGTAAATGTTATCATTTTGTCTGCCCTTTATGTAAAATATTATTTACTATATATATATAAATAAATTCATAAAAAACACTCAGAGTGCAATATAAAAAGTTCACATAAAATTTCACATTAAAAACCGTAAAATTGAACACTAAAACCACACGATATTTCGAGCTTGGCTCTTGGTCACGTGATGAGAATGAACTAAGAGCCAAGCTCGAAATATCGTGTGGTTTTAGTGTTCAATTTTACGGTTTTTAGTGTGAAATTTTATGTGAACTTTTTTATATTGCACTCTGAGTGTTTTTCTGTGAATTTTTATGCTTTTTAGAAGTTTTTATTACTCCATTAATAATATATATATATATATATATATATATATATATTGCTCGATCACCTGCTTGCCCTAGTGGTTAGCGTTGCTGACTGTTGGCCGGGAAGCCCGAATTCGATTCCCGATACATGCTTATGAAGGTCTGGAACGAGGTCCACCCAGCCTCGTGAGGACAATTGGGGAGCGGCGTGATAGAGAGGTGGCGATCTTCGACCTAGTAACCCGCGATATAGCGAGCGGCGGGATGCGGTGTGCTGATCACATACCTCCCTGCAATACTGCACTCTACCAATGATATCACTTGAGGGAGGTAGAAGACGCAGCGGTCGTCGCGGTAAGCCAAGTCCCACATACTGTTATGACATCGGCATAGTATAGAATATCGGCGATCAGCCGCATATTCAAATAATGTTTCCCAATTTCAAAGACTTCCATTTGCATAAAGCACTCGTGTCACCGATAAAGAATAATTTATTTTTCGTATTTATCATTCCATCGACTTAAAAAAATATATTTTTTCCCCCTCGTATTCTATAACCAAATCACTTGGCCATTTCTCCCTTGCGTGAGATTTAGCAATCGCAAAGTTCAAACCAAATCTTACACGTATAATACAGTTGGATATTATTTTCTAGTGTTGTACTATTCCGTGCTAAGGAAACATTCACCGTACTAATCATTGTATTAAGCCTAGTGTGGCTGTTTGTACGATAACGTAATCACATTTATAAACAGGTGTATTTACGTTTATTTAATACCTCAGATAAAATTAAACATTTTAAATAATAATCAGGGAATGGATACTTTTGTTACAAACACTGCCCGAGACGAAATGGTATATTGGGAAAATCTTTGTTTTTAAGGAAGAAAACGTCCCAGGCCTAATTTTAGGGTATCTGCCCAGCATTTGCCATTTATGAGGACTGAGGAAAATCTGGGAAAAACCTCAGTCAGGGAGGACGGTCCTGGCGGAATTCGAACCCCAGAATTTCCGCTCACGAGTCCGCGCTTTAATGACTTCGGCCACCCATGGCGGTTTAATTTTAATGGAAATACGATCTTAAGATTTAATGTGACAAATGAAGGATGAAATGATAATTCATAATGGTTTCAGGGGATTTCATGTCTTTAGTTCCGCATGCATTCACATAAAAACTGAGAGAAAACCCCTGAAAATTGTTGTCATGAAACTAACCCAACAGCAAACCGAAACCTGGAAAGCGCAAACACAACCTTAGACTACTGTGGTGGTCATTATAAATGTTTCTCATCAATAACATCTACATTAACGTCATTATACTATACAATTTTTTCAGTTAACTCTTGTTTCTTTATGAGCTTCGTTTTTGACGCAATATTCCTGTTTACAACTGACTTACTTTACACTGACGTGTGACTGCCTATTTTGAAAAGTCCTTAAAACGTTTTTCAGCGCAACATAGTTTGAAAGTTACTAATAAAAGATGCATTTAATAAATAAAATCATGACAGAAATTTCCAAGCAGGTGCAAAGTTAATATCGAGCATGATAACCACATATTTATTTTTATAGCCTCTGTCTGGTAATTAAAAATGAACTGAGCACGATTCATGACCTTCTGTGCCTTGCTAATAACTAATACTGCTCAACTGCTGTGTGCTTAAACAGTTCGCTCCGAGACATTTCGCAGACGGCGGTGTTAAAGTTGAACAGGAAGAGCTTTGCGTTACAGTTATTGATTCAGAAGGCGGAAGTTGTGGCGGGTATAGCCTACGTCATGCGCGTCCCGTGATGGCGTCGCGACGTTGCCGAACAACAGGTGTCAAGGTCAAGTCTAGGACATCCAGCATTGCTTGTAAATATCGTGACATCTTAGCAGCACGGAAACACGGGAGTAATTCATGAGTGCTGCATCCGTGATTATTTACTGTGTGTCGACATTTGTGCGCAAGTTTCAACTCCGCTTGGAGTAATGATTTTGCGACCTGGAGTCTTGACGAAGAAGTACGATGCCATTTCTTAGTACTTTAGAACACTTAAAAATCAGCTAATGAGATGATAGGTGATACTAAAAATGCGATGGTAGTTTTTACCATACAATTAAATCAGTAGACTCAGAATTTTACACTCTACCGGCTTCCATCCATGCCTTTTTCTGATAAAAATCAAAAAGCTGTCTAGTTTAAAACCGGTATAGCTTTAGGCACATGTGCTTGAGCACTGTCAAATGGTTTAGACAAAAGTCAAAGGACACAAAATTATTTCATTTACGTGACTTTTATTGCTATCATAAAAAGGAAGGTAGAGAAATATAAAACATGTTGATTCTGCCACGAAATAGCAGCAATTTCAATTTAAAACCCACTTTAAGAGAGCAATTCAAATCCAGCTCTCTATAAAAACCAATTTGCTTCATTTATGACAAAAATAACATTGTAAGTCATACATATTGAATTCATTGTTTATAAACACTTATCAATTACACCATTTTTGTGTTGCTTACAAGATGATATAGACCATAGATACTATTTTTTTTTTTTTTGACTGTGGATTCCTTTACATAACACTTACTGTTTAGCACCCCTGAAGATTTGACTCAAAGTTTAAATTCCTAAATGTGAATTGTTATATTTTTTTTAAGTTTAAAAACTTTAGGGCATAAAATTGACCATCAATTATGCTTAACTTGGAAATTTTGATTGTGTAAACATTATTCTAAGATTATTTGTCTTAATTTGAAATTACGTTTAACTCCAAAATTTCACAAGTCAAAGCACTAACTACAGTGTAGTAATTGTTAAATAAAGCGTTTCTGAAAGTACGGAAGCATAACAACTTCATTTATGAATAAAATATTTAGTCACATTTATTTTAGTTTCATATACATAAAGTTTATTCAAAGTTTCCTTTTTCATTTCCTCGTGTTAACAACAGAGTTGCGTTAACTTTAGATATGTTAGGCTAACCTTAAAACTGGTTTATTGAACAGATTTCTGATTTCACCATGCTCGTGTATTTCATGAGAGAAATATTCTGTTCCTGAAATTGAACGACAAACAATTAAAAATGCGATTTCGCTTAGCAAAAGATGTCGAAGAATGGAACAGAAGTTGCATACCCGATTACAATCACAAACTAAGCGAAATCATGCTTTGAATTCTATCTTCATGAATGCTGTGCTATATTATTTGAGATATATTATGTGGAGAAAGGAAAAGCCAGTAGAACCATCCATGAAGTTACTACCCCGGCCAGGATCGATGGGCTTTCTTTTTTCGGGCGTAAAAATTCTAAGTACACCTTCCTTCGGAAGGGAAGTAAAGCCGTGGGTCCCGTGTCGTACATTTGCGGCATGATAATGAACCTCAAGCCTGAAAGAAGAGGTCTCTGAACAAAATTTATTGGCCGTTTCACGCCCTGATTTGAATGGGACGCTGATGACCTGAGATGCTGAAGAGCGTCCATAAATAAAACAAATCGAAAAAAAAAAAAATGAAGTTACTACAGCATTTGCAGCTCCGAGACCTCGCTTCATTAAAGTGGGACCGAAGAGGGTGGTGTAAATTAACTGATGTTAGATTTCTATAACATATGCAACTTTCCTGGAGTTTTTCAAATGCTGTAGACTGCACAAGCATAACTATTATATTGCCTTGAGTAGTAATGCAAAAGTCTTAAGAATATACTGGTATTCCTTGGCAACTTTCCCATATGTACGTTCTTTATTCATCTGTTCCCCCCCCCCAATTATTCCCTAATATTTTAGCACCAGATCAATAATAATTTCCTTCTCACTTTTGCTGAAATTTGCCGCTCACATCGCTTTGGCCTTTCCTCATCCATGTTTGAAGACTTATTAAAGGGGAGGGGCAAACATGCATAGGAGGGAAACCGGAATAATTATTGATTTTCTCAGGTTGAACAATTGAACATCAACTCGCTCTAAACACGAATTTCCGTATTATTTCGCGATGTTTCCAGGATTTGACGGTTATTGCAAACTCGAGGTTATTATTATGCAACAGAAACGATGACCAACCTTTTTACTTTTTAAAATAAAAAGACAATCTACAGTTAGCAACTTTTATACACCTGGTCCTTAAGATATAACAAACAAACGAATGCACATTAGCTCAGTATTTGCCTTATTGCTTTATATATCGTTAGACAAACGTAATAATATTAAAAATAATAATAATATTACATTAAAACACACTTATAAAACGCATAAAAGGTTAATATTAATAATAATTTACTATATATTATGACATATTATTCATTAAATTTTATAAAGTAATGCACATTGTATTTTGTCATATTTGCGTATTTTTGGCCTTATGTACTGAGTAACACTTGTTGAGAATACCATGGTTGATTTTTGCACAACCTTTAATTTAATTACTTCATAGTAAACTCTAAGAACAGTTCTTGGTGTACATGAACTGAAGTTTTTAATTTTATTTTCGTGAAAATTAACTTTTCTTATAGTTGAAAACGGCCTGTAAACAGTATAGCAAAATCTAAGTAGCCAAGCAAAAGAAAGAGATTCTATAAATAAGTCTGCCAAGTAAAGAACATTTGTTGTGGTGATGAAAAACCAACAAAAACGAAAATATAAATTCCTTTGAAGTTTATTCGGTCCTGGTGGTGTAGTGGTAACCATACTTGCCTTCTAAACCCAAGTTTAGAAGGGTTTAAACCCGGCCAGGATCGATGGATTTATTCCGGCGTACAAATCCTAAGTATGGCTTCCTTCGAAAGGGAAGTAAAGCCGTGGATACCGTGTCGTACATTTACGGCACGAAAAAGTACCTTAAGCTTGAAGTAAAATTTGTCGGCCGTTTCACGTCCTGATTAAATGGGACGCTGATGACCTGAGATGTTAAAGAGCGTCCTTAAATAAAACGAATCAATCAACTTTGAAGTTTATACTTTCAAATTAACTGCTATAGTTCAGAGTGAAAAAATTAAACCGACAAACATTGAGAGTTTGTGCCGTCCACCAAATCAAACATTTAACTCCAATGCAATATTTTCCTATGAAGGTACCACATTAATCATTTACATTTACTGACTTTACACAATTACAAAACATTTACAATCACTTCATTCTACAAAAAGACTCAAAATTGCCTCCATTGACCTCTACACTTCGGCGGATCATCGATTGTCTAATGCGGTCAAAGGCTGCAGGCTTGTCTTTAATGTTCCCTTCTGGTGAAACCATCCTGTCCCACGTTCCTGCCCGGGCAATCTCCTAAATAACCCGATCTCGCGCAGACGTTGATACTTAGCAGCAAGCCAAATGGTGCAGGCAACCGATTCAGATAAAGATGCTATGCTGCTCGCCCGTTGTAGTTCGGTACATCGTACCGCGACCTGTTATATTTACCTGTCCCTAAAGTAGGTATTGATAGTAGAGAAAATGGTGTTAATTATCTACATCACGTTATTAATTTGCACATATCTGTTTTATTACAGTGGTTTATTAAGTCAACAGTACCGTGTTACTTCTTCTGTTTTTTTTTTTTTTTTATTAAGTTAATATTGATTTATGAAATAGCACCAGGAACTTGTTTAATACAAAGTGTTTAGTACAACATGGGTTGCTCTTGAATGCCTTTATTATGGCAGTGTTCGGCACAATACCATATTTACATTCCCAAAAGCAGTGATTATAGGAGGAGTGGATAAAGAGTGTATATACATTGTCAAAGTTTGAAGTTAACAATGAAACTGTGGTGTGTATTAAACGTATCATACCAAACTTTATGGTTAGGGAGGACATTTTCCCAACAAATTTCACTAATCTATTATATATATAAAACAGTGTGGGTTAGCAAAGAAAGGGAAAATCGGGGGAAAAAAGTATGAATCGGGGTTTGAATTGAGATTATGAAACTTTTAGTGAGTCTGGTGTTATAACATGTTTCTATTCATTTGCAAGTGCGGTTATGCAGGGACAGGTACACTAGTAGTAAAACCGTTCATGTTGCTGCTATTAAACATGTGAGTTTATTGCAGTAGTTTATAGTTGGAAGTAAATAAACAACAGTGTGTTCGTTCTTTAGTTTTATTATTATGTTAATATTGATTTAGTGAAATCACACCAGGAACTTGTGGAATAAAAAGTGTTTAGTACAACATGGATTGCTCTTGTATGTCTAAAATGTGGCAGTGCACTGCATAATAACATATTTATATTTCCTAAATAGTAGTAATTAAACAAGGAGTGGATAAAGAGTATATACCGTGCAAGTTTTGAAGTTAATGATGAAATTGTAGTGTGTATTAAACATTTCTTATTGAATTTTGTGGTTAGGAAGGACATTTTCTTCGTGAAGTTTTCCTTAATCTATTATCTTGTGTGGCAGTGCGGGTTAATGAAAAGAAAAGAACCTAAGAAGCGGGTTTTTGGAGCGAGATGAAGAGAGTTTTAATGAATGGTGTGAGCAGGATGCTATATTTCGACTCCTTTGCTAGTGAGGTTAAGACAATATAGGTACATCCTAATGTTGATAGATGTAAGCATTTAAAAATTGAAGCTCCTTATGTGACCGCTAAATTAACTCTTTTTGTGGACAACTATATAAAAAAGGAGAATTTAAATGGGTAAGAACTATGAATTTAAAAACATGGTTTTGGTTGACACCCTATTTTGCGTTTTATCTATTCTATCGAGTCAAGTCACACTTTTAAAGACCATTGTGATCCAATAATTTTCACCATCAGCAAGAAATTTCATTATGGTTGAGTTATTTCGGTGATATTTCTGCATCCACAAGCTAATTGGCGAATTAATATCACCTACAAGAGTTTTCATTCATCTTTCTGTTTCTACTAAACTTTTAGAGAAAATTCAGCAATGATATTGAGAGAAAAAAAAATTCCGTTATGCAGGAACTGCGAATTTCTCACTAAGGTGAATAAATTTTAACAAAAATAAATATAAAATACAAATTAGGCCTTATTAATTAATGAAATGAAATAAATTATGACATTACTGTGTGGTATCAGTGGAACAAAATTAAAATCCTGGTAACCTGTTAAGTATTACAAAATAAAAACCACATTTTTATAATTATCGCTATTATTATTGACATTAAACCATAAAGATTAATGATATACTATTAATTAATTGAAATAATGACCGCTATATAACCACTAAAGCTATATTGAGTGAGTATTTTTAAACATTTAGAAATGTAACCATGTTTATGAACTGTACCCTTTGTATCATCTTTACATTCATTCTTTACATTCACTAAAATAGAGAGAAATAACAGAAAGTTTCGAGTTATATTGCGTACTTAGAAGATGATGTTCATATGTTTCAATAAAACAAAAACATGTTATTATTTAAAAATAATTATAATATACTAATCAGGAATAAACAATCGAAAGTTATTTCGACTTTTAATGGCTTTGAAATTTAATTTAAATGTTATTTAAGTAAAACAATAACGCAAACACTTTCTAAAAGTTATTACAAAACACACTTACATACAAATACAATTCTCAAACACATATTAGATTAATATTTCACATTTGCCGTGTTCGCGATTATGCTTTTGTTAAATATAAAACATACCCATTGTTATAAATACAGTTTATATGCTGAATTAATTTGTCCTTTTATTTTAAAACAACATATAGAAAATTAAAAGCAAGAGCGCTTTATAATTTCGGTTTTCAAGTATATCTTTACTCCTAATAATCAAATTTTTCTAATTTTCAGAAACTATTTTTATAACTTTATTTAATTAATATATACCAAATTTTGTTGTGAAGAAACAAATATTGGTGCCGCTAGAGCAAATTTTAAAATTTTGATTTTGAGGTTAACCTCCACTTCTAATGGCCCGATTATCTGATTTCCAGGAACCGGTTTTATGTTATTTATGTGGCATATAAGGAGTTTTGTTGCGAAAAAGCGAATGGTGCCAATAGAGTAAATTTTAAATTTTGGGTTTTAGGTAAACCCCCACTCCTAATAATGTGAATTTACTATTTTTCCTAAACTGCTTTTAATAATTCATTTAAATTGTAGTTTTGTTGTGAAAACGCAAATATTGGCTCTAGTAGCAATTTTTAAATGTTGGTTTTCAAGTAAACCCCAACTTCTAATTGCTCGATTCCTTTGATTGTTCTTATTTTATTTAAATGTTATATACGGAATTTCACGAGAATAACAAATATTAAGCCACTAGAGCTATTTTTAACTTTAAGGTAAACTTTCCATTCTACTTGGCCCATTACGCTGATTTTCAGAAACTATTTTTCGTTCTTTATTTCATTGGCTTATACCAAGTTTCCTTTTAAAAAAATTAAAGTGATTTTTAAATTTCCGTTTAACTCCCGCTCCTTTTTCACGCCCAGTTTCGGTGATCCATTTATTGTAAAGAAATCTACAGAGTTTCGTTGAGAAAAAAGAATACTTTCCGTCGCTAGGGCTATTTTTCAATTTTTTAAAACATTTTTGCTTTAGGTTAACCCACACCCTCAATGGTCCAATTTTTGCGGTTAACGAACTCATAAGTACCGAGTTTCGTAGAGAGAAAAAACAAAAATTGCGACCGCTAGAGCGAGAAGGGAATATGTGCGTGTACCTATGTCTGTATGTATATGCGTTTTTGAATATTTTTTTTAATTATAAGTGCCTAATAGGTACGATTAATGCAGACTTGAATAGATTATTAAAAATCTTTCCATAGGTACAACCGCAACAAATTAAAAATTTTCGGAATTCACTAACGAAAAAAATTAGCTAAAAATTAATTAAATAAAATGAAAAATAAATTGGTTTTTCATTGGTCCGGCCGGAATTCGCTAAAAAGCAGCTTGAATCTGGTCTGAAAACATACAAGTTTAACGGATTTTAGCAGCAAGTGAGAAAAACTAAACATATTCTCACTTCAATTTTGTGATAGTAATAAGTTTTTTTTAATTAGGTTTATTTACGGACGCTCTTTAACATCTCAGGTCATCAGCGTTCCATTCAACTCAGGGCGTAAAACGGCCGACAAATTTTGCTCACAGGTCTCTTCTTTCAGGTTCTAGATTCTTTATCTTGCCGTAAATGTACGACACGGCACCCACGGCTTTACTCCCCTTCCGAAGGAAGCCATATTTAGAATTTTTACGCCCGAAAAAATCCATCGATCCTGGCCTTGATTGAACCTGCGACCTTGGGTTTAGGAGGCAAGTATGGTTACCGCTACACCACTAGACCGACATCGTATTAACTGGTTGCATATAAATTATAATAGTAAATCACATGCGGTTTTTATACAAAAAGCCTTTGAGTTGAGTTATTCAACATGAATGGAAATTGTTTGGACATGTTCAGTTTAAGTTGAATATATAAAAGGGTTTCCCAAGACAACATGCCAAAGGAACTGCATAATTTTGATTTAAAAAACGTACATTGAAATGTGTCCATACACGATTTGTTTAGTATCGATTTTCCGGTTGACGTGTAAGGTTTTGGCCCAAAACTCTGATTTCAATGACACTTTTTTACAGATTTGTTCAATTTTGACTAAAATAAGTATAGAAATTAACAGAGCCCAGTAAAATTATAGCGAAATCATTTACTTTGACTTTGGACGCAAGCTCCACAATTCATGACCGCCGTTCTGTTTCGTGATCGTCATCTGATTTAATTTAAACAGACTCTGATCATAATAATGGCCACATTACTAAAGTTCTTGATGTCCAGAAATAAACACGAGTAGCCAGTAAGTATAAAGATGTAAAAACCCCGTTTCTCGTTACTCTGTTGTGAATTTTGCCGTTTCCGTACATACAAATTGCGCAATGGACGTAAGAGTGAGCGACTTTTAATAATTCGCAAGGTAAACAGATCGCTGTGATGAAAGTGAATTTTAGAGCTGCGGTTTCCATTAATTTACTACCTTTTGTGTCTAGTCAGCCCTTTGCTCTATCATGTCCTAATGGAATCGTTTATTTTTAAACATCATTAACCCCTTGTTTTCCTGAAGTGCCGCTTTCAAAATTAAACGATTCCCGTTTTATGCCATATTGTTACCAACATTCCTGTGAGAGAACACTTGTTTGCAGACCAGCGATACAGCTCACGTAGATAACAGAAATGATAATAGCTCAGCATATTTGCTGCAAAAACAAGCCTTCCTACAACAATCAAATATAGATGAAAAAGTGACGGTATCCTTCAAGGTTTTCATCTCAGCTTCCATCTTTATTAATCTAACATTTATTATAAGTAAGCTATCCGAAGTTTCTAAGAGCATGTTATCTACTATACAGCTTAATGTTACATGTTATGAAATAGAAAGGTGTGGCCGGAGTAGCTCAGTTGGTAAGGCGCTTGACTAAAGTTTGGGACGGTTTATTTAATCAAATGAGTATTCGGGATGAACCGCGGATATATTATACCGGATAGATCAATAAGTTTCCGGCCTAACCATTTTCTATGTATGATAAAGACGACAACTATATTTCCCTTTTCAATATAGTTACCCTTTATTGATAAACACTTCTCTCATCTTTGAATTAACATTTCAATCCTTCTCCCAAATAGTCAGAAGTCTTGTCTGCAAAATGGACATAAACAGCATCCACCACTTCTTCGTCACACTTAAATTTCCTTCCTCGAAGGTCCTTATTGAGTTTTCAGAAGAGGAAATAGTAACTGGGAGCTAGATGTGGGTTGCAGGGTGGATGGTCGACCTCTTGAAGCCACATTTCTTCACAGCTTCCTTTGCAACAAGAGCTGTGTGCACAGGCGCGTTATCATGAAGAAGGCGCATACCACCACTCAGCTTTCCTCACCTTTTCTCTTTGATGGAAGCACGTAGTCCGTGCAGTAGGCCAGCATAGTACTTCCCATTTACTGTGGCGTTGCTCTCCTTGAAGTCAATGAGGAGTATTACTTCACAGTCCCAAAAGGTTGTGGTCATGATCTTCTTGGTTAACCGAGTGACCTTGGCCTTTAGAGGCGGTGCTTTACCAGGTTTATGCCACTCCATTGATTGTCTTTTGGACAACGGATCATTGTAGAGGATCATAGTTTTATCCCCTGTAACAATAGTTTGCAGAACTTTTCTCTCGTTGCCACGGCAGAGCTCCAAAAATGCCTAACAAAAGAGATGTCTCGTTGCTGCTTTTGGACTGAGTAAAGAAGTCTAGGCACTCATCTTGAACTAACCTTATTCCTGTTTAAATGTTCATGAATAATTCGAGGGGTTGTTGTTTTAGAAAGGCCCAACCTTACTACTATTTGTGTAACTTTGAGCCGCCGGTCTTCCATAATTTCTTCTTCCACACGAGCGATGTTTTCAGGAGTGAGCACCTCCAAGGGCACCTGCACGCTCTTCGTCTTCAATGCTTTCTCGACCTATTCGAAAAAGTTTGGCCCTTTCTTTTGCGGTAGAATATGAGGGGGGGGGGCTTCTCATATATATACGGTTCAATCGCTGTTTAATTTCATTTGGAGTAAGTCATTCTCTTATGAAGAACTTAATAACCGCTGGATACTGCGTTATGAACATGTCACAATCTTCTACACATAGCCTTCTTTATGCAACTATATCTGAACAACTGAACACTGAGGAGCGGAAGTTACAGCTGCAATTGTTTACTAAACAGATAAGGCTTTTGTGAAAGCGATGTTCCTTACTGGCGAGGCCGTAAACTTGGAAATGGAGTGTACAAGCTTTCGCTACGCACTTAAACCTAACAGCCAGGGATCCTCCCAAATGTGTCGCGCAATACCCGAGGATTGGTAGCATCCAGAGTTAGGTACTGAGCACGCTTATCTTCGTCTAGATGCTCAGGTTCTTTACCGTGCCATAACAGTCAAAACTATCTAGGAACCTACCTAACGTAAATAAAACGCTCTTAATGTTACAACTTATAACAATAAACCGAGTGGGATAGCTCCGCACCCAGAATCGGATATTGGAGATCTCGGATTCAGTTCCCTTGGGGCCGGGTTTTATGTGTGTTCCCTGGTCACTTAGGCGAATGCTAGCATGGGTATTTACAATCCAGGAATTTTTCCAATTTCTTCTTTTACCTCATTTAATTCATCATCATCATCATCCATAGTCAGTATCAGGCTCGGAAGCTTCAGGCGAGACGTTCTTGTCTATATGGCGTGGTGGTGGCTTGCGCTTGGGAGAAAGTTACTGCCCAAGCGTCTAGCGAGTTCTGTATAGCCACCGCTTCGTAAAGGGGCGAGGTTTTCGGGACATCTCGAGTAATAAGAATACCTGGGTAGCTCTTGCGGGCCTTACCATCTGTGGAAACATTAGGAACCCCGCATCCTCCGTGCATCACACCCTCGGTTTTCTGATTGCCGGTGTATCTTCCATCTAATCCTTCCTTCCCGAAAATGCACCCTTTGGAGCGTAAATGCCGATGGACCGTCCTCCGGTCAACCGTCCCTATTCCTATGTTGTCACTTGATAACATCATTAACACAATGTACTGTATTTAATGAACCCATTGTTGTGTTGACTCAAGTTGCTACCCCAATATATCTCATGGATTCAGAAGTCAAATTTAAATTACTGTTATAGGCTGGCTAAGAAACCCTGAATAGGGGAAGGGGGGCGACTAGTTTAATTATGGAACCGGCCCAAAGTATCTTATCTGCGTACTCTGGGAGGAAGAGAGAGAACAGAATTAATCTTTTAAATGAATTTCAGAGAAGAATATGTGTTTACAATATCAGTTACCTTATTTATGTCTCTCTCTCTCTCTCTTTTACACAGGACTTTCAGATCAGTGCTGGACAGTGCTTTAGTTGATTTGATTTATTTATGGAGCTCTTTAACATCTCAGGTCATCAGCATCCTATTCAGTTCCGGGCGTGAAACGGCCGACAAAGTTTGCTCAGAGGCCTTTTATTTCAGGCTTGAGGTTCCTTATCGTGCCGTAAATGTAAGACACAGGACCCCTGCTTTACTTCCCTTCCGGGGGAAGCCATACTTGATTATTTTTACGCTCGTAAAATTCGATCGATCCTGGCCGAAGTTTGAACCCGCGATCTTGGGTTTAGGATGCAAGTATGGTTACCACTACACCGCCAAGACAGATAGGACAGAGCCTTGCAGCTCCATTGACTTCGGATTTTATTATTTTTTTAACAGTGCTTAACGCCGGTTTTAGCGGATTGCGAAGTAATGTGAGCTGTTGTGGTTGTACTCGTAAAATCTCTACAAATACAATCAATCTACAAACTACAATTAATGAAAAATAAAATAACACAATGAAATGTAAATAAAATAACAATTTGTAGATAAGCACAAAAAGGATAAAACACTGGAAAGTAATACGTTTACTGTCGCAATATTTCGAACAGCTCGTGTCCTTCAAGAAGACAAGTCACACACACAGTGTGAGTGAGTGGGTTTGTGCTTTAGCGGTCGCAATTTTTATTTTTTCTTAAATGAAACTCGGCTTATAACCATCAATTAACAAACCAATTGTCCATTTCGTTAACCAACAAAATTGGACAATTGGAAGGAAGGTTTAATCTACTGCGACAATTTAAATAAAAAAGAAGGTAAAAGTATCTCCTCGGCAAATTTCTTTAAAATTAATTAATAAAAGTTGTTTCCGAAAATGAGGACAATCGGGCCATTAGGAGTGGAGGTAGAGGAACAGGTGGTAACAGGTACCCACTTTTGTTTCTGGTTATTTGAGGAGAAACCTGACCCTTATATTTTCAAAACACACATTATTAGATAGGTAAATTTTTTTGGCATTGCATACAATCATTTATGTTAAGTAGTTATTTGTATACTTTATTTATAGTAAATATATGTAACTATTCTTCCATGACCTAACGGCTGCAAATATGGCCCCCCAATGTATTAAGTACAATTACTGGACAGGAAAGAGAGAAAAGGAAGGCTGAATTGAACGAGTTAAACTATTATCTTTGTTTTTCTAACACATAGATTTGTCTAAAACTCATAAAAAGATGAAAAACAGCCTTAAGGAGGAAATCCACAGACTAATTTAAGTATATTTTACAGCAATCGCAAATATAGATTGCTTATTCACCTCCAGAACAGGTTATCACATTTTACACTTTCTTCTGCTTGATTGTCTTCCAAAACGTCCCATTGTAGAAAAAGCACTTTGCGCACTCCTCATTTGGCGACTGTTCTCGGCCTCGGTGCTGTCAGTAGCAATGGACACATGATCATCAGAAACTTCAGATTCGTCATATTTATCATGAAGGGTTCTTTTCTTCCTTCTTCTTGCATCTTTTGTCTTATTCTGTGCATCAGGAAATGATGTTTGAGCAGGTTTATCTTTCTTGGTCCTGCGTTTCTTTTCCCCATCTGCTAAATTCCTTTTATATGGGGAGGCTGTAAAAAGGGCTGCTGTAGATGCTTTCCGACCACGGTTTCAGGTCATCTTCTTTGACTGAGGAACAGAACATCAATGTTCTGGATAAACATGGCCGTTTAACACCTGAAGTGGAAGAAACATTAAAACTGGCTTCAGCGGGTGTCTCATTTGGTTCAGCAAGTTGATAAACCATCAAACGAGCGTCTTTTCTAGTGAAAACATAATATATACTTCTCATAACAAGCAGATACTTGACCAGTTCTTCTTTTAACCCAGCAGGCAAAATTGTCTTCTTGCCTAACTTAGTCATTCATCTAGGAACTATGAGAGATGCTGTTATTCAGTTCTGTTCTTTCAATTTTTCTAATTATATGTCTTGATGTCTCATATAAAGTTATCTCGTTACATTCAGGTTTACTCGAAATTTGGTGGCAATTACAGCTCATTTAAAAAAGCATTAAATTTTGGGGGAACTTTCAGAATGTTTTAAAATAAAATTTAAAACCTTTATAGCTTTCTAGTCCTTTGAACACTTACTAACAATAAGAAAACGGTCATCTATTGTGGAGATGAGTAATTGGAAATGCTATCACTATTTCAGTTTACCTTCATTGAGTATGAATATTTTTCGTGAACCATGGCGCGCATTCACAGAATATTACTTAAAATATACAGATGAGCATTTAAATTGCAACACCTTGTGCAAGTTCATAATAGCCACAAGGAAATGATTTCTGTCTTTTCGTTCAGTTTTTTGATGGGGCCGTTGGGATCCTTCACATCTGTGTGTTCGTTCTACCTCATCCGATTGTCATATATTCGTGTCGCTGTAGTCGCATTTCTTCCAACACGAGCCCCAGTTTTTCAGAATGACATCCCGCGCTCTCGGCATGCCACAATACTGCCTTGGTCAAATTCGTGTTGCTCTCATATTTTCTTCGAGAAAATGTGGGTACGGCATAATGCAGCTTTTATGGACGTTGCAATTTTAATGACTAACAGTGTAGATAAAGCTGATACTTATACATTTCTGTCCTCCAGTAGTGCATTAACCACAAAGGTCAATAATAAGTTTGTAAATGCTGCCATCTCTATTCGATATTCCTTATGCTTTTTGATAGATCCAATATTTGCAATGTTCTTCACAAAAATTTCTGTTCTTAAGCTATGTTTGTGTTCAATTTTGTGTACATTGACCACGATATTTTGTAAACACCGAATTCTGCCTATTTTAAAATAGTATTAGTATGTATGGTACGTGAAAAATGTTGAAGAACTTTCCCATGCTGGAAGTAGTGGCTATTATTTGCGGCCATAAAAGCCTTCATAATACCTAATATATTTTTTTAATTCTTAACTAGAAAGCAAACTTCATATGCATTCGCTCAACGTACGCTTTATAACACCTCCGATTTTCCCCCCTCAAGGCTGGAAACAGACAGAAACACGCGGTTTGTTTTAAAATACGCGGGCACTCGTTGTCAATGCGTTACAGAGATGACAAGACTGTATGGCACACAGATTTCTAGCGACTGCTGCGAGAGACTGTTTTGATACTTCAAAATGGCGACATTTTCATTACAAGAACACCTACCGCTTGGGTTCTGTGTGTACCGATTGAGATTCATCGCCAGTTGAGTGAGACATATGATGACGGTGTCATGGATGAGTCTGATGAGCGTTCATGGGTGCGACAGTTCAAGGAAGGCAGATCGTCGTGTGACAACAAACCAAGGCAATCTCGGCGTCGCACAAGCCGGTCAGACGACATGACCCAGCGAATGCAGAAAGTTGTTCTGGAGGATTGCCGAATGAGTGTGGAACACATCGCCTCCAAAGTTGGCATTTCCGTGGGATCTGTGCACACATTCCTGCATGAAGACCTGAAATTGCGAATAGTGTCATCCAGGTCACGAATACTGACGGATGATCATAAGACTGCGCATGTGGCATGTTGCCAGGCAAAGTTGACGCGTGATGACGGCATCTTTTCATCTTTTGCAACAATGGATGAGACATGGATGCCGTTTTTTAATCCTGAAACGAAGCGCCAGTCTAATCAATGGAAGCACTCATATTCTCGGCCACCAAAAATTTCGGGTAAGCGCCAGTACAGAAAAAGTTATGATGGCCGTGTTCTGGGGCAGCGTTACAAAGGGCACTACGGTGACAGGTGCATCCTACGAAGAAGCTCCTTCCAACATTGCATGAAAAACGGCCGGAAAAGGCTGCACGCTTGCTCTTTCATCAAGACAATGCCCCAGCGCATCGGGCAAATGTGACGTAGATGTTTCTTCATGAAAACAACTTTGAAGTGCTTCGTCATGCTCCCCACTCACCTGACCTGGCTCCTAGCAACGTTTGTCTGTTTTCAACGATGAAAGACACTCACCTGATCGCATATTCACTAGCCGTGCTGCTATTGCATCAGCGATTTTCCAGTGATCAAAACAGACTCCTACAGAAGAGTTCGCAGCGTCCATGGAATCATGGCGTCGACGTTGTGAAAAATGTGTACGGCTGCAGGGAGAATACGTCGAGAAGTGGCACAAGTTGCATACTTTTCGTGTGATTAGTTAGTGAGAAAAAAATTGCAGATGTTATAACTTGAACTTACCTCGTGTGTAACGTTTCTAATTTGTTACATAAGCCGGTTAATCCTCACAAAAACTGGCTGTGATACTCATAAATGCTAATAATGAGGCATCATAAAAACACGTTCGTATGGAAATGGTATTTTAAACAGCTTATACTAAAAGTAGTTCTTTTAACACGGGAACTCAAACTATAAAACTACATTTTATAACTCTCCTGTCTTGCTAAGTTGGTTCAGTACAGAATGTGATGGTTAAGTAAATATAAATTACACATTTTATAATTTAGTCGTGTGTTACTTTTGCTTCACTATGACATAGCTATTACGGCCCACTGAAATATAAATATAATATAATAAGTATATTGCAAACTTAATTATAATATTTCATGTATTATAATTATTATATATGTATAATACAACATAATGTTAACATGTGAATAGTACGCCGACAAAAGAGAAAGTATCTGGCCTTTACTGCTACGGTAACTAGGAAAGTCAAGAAGGTCATAAAACTCTATACAATAAACCCGAGTGTGAAGCCTCTGTTAAAAGGCCTGCCGTTGTAGGTTTAGTAAACTCTGGGACTTTTAAACTCGTTAAGGGCTTTGAACCCGACAGGCCGTTGTACTGTTAGCCTCTAATCTAGCCCAATGCCAACAAAATGTTTTAAACTTTCAAAGATATCGAATGGCATGTGTGGCAGATGAACTTGAACCAGCCAATGATAAATGTGTGTTTGAGTTTTTAAAGATGGGCGCGAAACTTGCGCGTGCCTTTGTGACTCCTTTAAGCCAACAATTACTTGAATTGAATTTAATATATAAGAAAGCGTTTGTTCGGCTGGGTTAAGCAGTACTCAGTTCTCAATGATATACGCACTCATCAGTCGAGTTTAGTTTCACACGCCGCGGCACTCATCTGTAAGTTTCACATGCGGCGAGAGGCAAGCACTCAGTTGTAAGATATACACCGCGACATATGAAGTACTCAGTATCACTTCTAAGTTCCACTTGTGGCAGCTAAGTTTGAAATCGTACGCAAAACACCAGAGGACGCGAAATGTATTGAACATAATATAGAACCTGTATATATATATGTATATAGAACATATATATCGCATTGCGTATTTATTAACACTATTGAACTTCTCACCTAGTTTATTGAATATGAATCAACATAATAGCAGAATTCACCTTGTGAAATTGTTGTCATTGAAGCGTAGGCGACAATATCGAAGCGATCACTCATCAAACTGCTTCAAATGTCACTTGCAATACGAATTCTCCTATTTCTTCTATTATTAGCATTACCAGCTTCTGTCGTGAATGGGAGGTTCCGAAAATTTGTCCTCCCAGATTGATTTTTTTTTTTTTTTGCAGAATTTCCAAGTCATCCATAGAAATACCAGGGGGGAAGTACCCCAAACTTAGATCTGGAACGCTCCCTTGGCGAAGTTCCTTTCTTAATTAATACTTTTATTTCATGTATGATCAGCGTTTATCATTTGTAAAGGCACAGTAGTAAAACACGATTAAAAACCTGCTTTTGTCACCCCTACCTCTAACGCCACACTTCCTATTTAAGTTTCCTCAGTTATTTTCGAATAGTAAGTGGACTGTTCCGTATCTCCATTTTAGATTTTAATTTTCTCTCTTCATCTTTCATTCACATTTCAGAAGCGTTAGTATGAGACGATAATTAGCTTGTCAAACATTAATCAAACATCTGTTTTTGTGCCTGTACTTCAAATACATGTTGCTTATCTGCTTTAAATAAACGCCGTCTCAAAAGTCTCTAGCGCTTAATGTTTTAAAATATTATAGCGCACAGTACTCTGCAGGCTCGCAATTGCTGTTTCTTCATTTTCTATATGCCAAAAATTACCTCTATTTAAGAGATTAAAGTTTTTTTTTATTTAGAACCGTAGTATATCTAAGCTTGTGGTTTTTTCTTACTTACAAATAGTATAAAGAATATTAATTAGGTTTTGATAAAGAAATCCAAATACAAACATAGCTGTATTGCATATGAACATCTAGATTTGAATTCTGAATAGTACTCAACTTTCAAACAGGACTATGGATTTTATTTTAAACAATAAAGTGACATATGGAGCTATAATTGCACTATGCTTACAGTGACAGCATTGTTATGCTATCCTAAGGGCGTAATTCGTCTTTCTGCCACTACTTTATGCTTGTTAGCATTGCCGAGATTCGAGGGGCAAGTTGTCGATCCTCCGGGACAGTCCAGGGCAATGTACTACATTCCTTAGAATAAAAAATATAATAAATAAATAAAATCTGTATACGCCACCCTGGTACCTGGTCTCCTAAACGAGGGCGTGTATATAAAATGTTCTATTTATTTTATAATGTACAATAAATAACCACTTACTACATTATTTTACAGATTTTCCTAATAATTAAACTGAAGTAATAAAAATAATTGAAAATTAATTAAATTAAACCAAAATATAAATTTACTAAACTGCTTCCTAATTTAATATTCCAAAATCTACAAAATCTACAAAATTATTGGTAGCCAGCTGTTCTATTCTAATTTATTACATTGCTGCACTACTGGCCACTGGTTACCAGTGGTATGTACTGATATCCAGTACTTTTACAGCAATTTCTCTTAAATTTACACTCAACATTTAAACATTGCACTTATTAATCTTTCAAATCTCTTTAACTCATATCAATCATACTAACCACCTTCTCTTTAACTACTTACTTCACTTTAGGTTTATTTTTCACTATTAATCTTTCCTACTCATTTCATTTATTTATCCCAACACTTTAACTCATAAAACACTATCACCTCGCTTCCACTATATCCCCTCCATCTTTTCTTTCCAACCGTCCTTTCCCCCTGGACCCCTGGTTACACCATTTCTCGCGCTCTGCTCCTCCTCTCCGAACACCACTTCTCCATCCTCAATCTCCTCCCGCCCTCATTCCCGTGGCTCTTCAACACCCTTTAATCTTCTTCTGTAATTTCATTCCTTAGACCGGAGATTTAGAATCCGACTGCATCCTGAATACTCTTGTGACGAATAATGAAAATGAGGGAGAGAGGGAGGGAGCAGAGATAAATAGTGTTGTTTGGGATGAAATCAGTGAAACAGGAGAACTGAGAAAAAACTTCAAAATCCCTACTTTGTCACTAACACTTCTGGAGCGAATCAGGTCCACTGTCGTGGTCTATAGTCGACAGGTTCTCGAGACGGCGGGTCCTCTTTACATATTTCTCGCTATCGAGATCCTTAAGCTTTATCTTTAAGTTTAAAATCATACATTTTCAACCTATTTACTTTATAAAGTTGCTCATCACTGGTTAAAATCTAATGATATAGACAAACAAATAAATTCACGCGCGCACACACACACACACACACATATATGACCAACAAATACATTCATATATATTTAATATTTGGCCTTTTATTGTGGTATATCCTTTACACAATTGAAATAATCATAACCATGATATTACACTCAAAAAGCATATAAAACGCATATATCAATATCAATAATAACTAACTAATATGATGATACAACAGTACTGGTTATTTTTAGTTCTTAAATGTTAAATCTGTCTTAATAGGAAAAATTTGTATCCTGAGTTCTAATTCTTCGTTTATCAAACACTTTCTATACTTGTTTAGACAAATGAATGCAGAGATTGATTTTTTTTTTTTTTTTTTTTTTTTTTTTTTTTTAACGCAAGTAAGTTGTTCCAAAGACCACCCCTTGGTTTAATGGTTAGCGTTAGGATTTCTGGCGGGAAAAATCCGAGTTCGATTCTCGGGTTCAGCATTGGAATTTTTATAAGCTAGGGAGTCTGAAACAGGGTCCACCGCCTCGTGAGGGTAATTGGGGAGCTGACTGATAGAGAGGTGGCGCTTCGATTTAGAAAGACGCGTGATAAGCGACCAGTGGGATGCCAGCATGCGATCACCTGTCCCCCCCCCTTCAAAATTGTTCTCTATCAATGAAGTCGCATGAGGGAATAACAGAAAGCAGTGATTGCTCGAACTCGATTGTAGCGCCATAGAAGCAGAAGAAGAACTAAAAGACATCAGCACTTTCAAATAGTTGTTTTCAAATCTAATTTACTTTACCCCAATAAATATAAGATGTAAATTTGCATCATCTTTTGTTTTTCTTAATTCTTTGCTTGAGTGTATAAGTATTATTAATAGTACTTGAAAGCTTCGTGGAACCCCTGAAAGGAGCTTCTTGACCAGGTGTCCGCGGACTACAGTGTGAAAACTCCTGTTCTAACCAACTAGGCTATTGAAACGGTTGATTGTAGAATGCGTACGTACTAAATGCTCTAACAACGATAATGCTATCTATATTTATTTATTTATTTATTTATATCTTCGTTAGGGATTTATATTTTTAACTTTTTCGACTGAAAATTTCACGAATCTTAAAGAAGTTATTTTCCTCAAAGTATAATTTAATATGCATATTTTCACAGATTAGAGAGGTGCGGACTCGTAAATGGGAGGTCTGGGGTTCGAATCCCGCCAGGACCGTCCTTCCTGACTGAGGTTTTTTCCAACTCCAGTTATTAATGGCAAATGTCGAGGAGGTGCCATAAACTTAGGCCTGGTACATTTCTTTCCTTAAAACAATCCTTTCCCAATTTATAATTTCAACTCATGTATCATCAGTGTCCACCGCCTGTTGTGCCTCAGTAGTAAAAACGGGCGTTAAATACAATTAAAAAAATATATAATATTTTGATCTTGTCTATCATAACAACACTTAAATTATGTAAAAATACGATTACTGACGAAAAATGATTGAAATTATATTAAACGTAGAGAAGGCTGTATCAATCAATATTAAAACCTCAATAAATATAGAACGACAGTAAATATTCTCTTGACAAACCCATATTTAAATTTCATGATTTTTTATAATATTACAATTATGAATTGTCATGCAAATCTAAAATAATTCTTACAAGGAAAATACGTTCAGTTTTAAACATTGTGTATGGTGAATCAATTAAACATTTCAATACATGTGTTATGAGGTACACAAGTCAGTTATCTTGAAACGACCTAGGATAGTTTTAAGGATGTCAATATAAAAGAGAATGACATCAAACGCTAAAGAACATACATGCAGAAGGTAGCGGGGTCAATTTTTTCGCTGAGCACTCGCATTTGTCTTCTATTTGTTGTGTTCGTGCTGTCCCAGATATTCCAAGTTCACATGGAATCCCATTGTGGCGAGCACAATAGTGGAGCTAGTCTGGTTCACGAGGAAAATCTACAAGATAGAGTTGATGATGGGCAAAGAGAGTTCGAAGTGCAAAACGATAAAGGTATTAAGTTTCGTAAAGGAATAGGCAAGAGGAATAAAAAGAATAACAATAAAAAACGTGACCTCCTTTGACGAAGCAACGGCTTTTTATTTCTTTTCGGGCCCAACACTGGGCTCATATCCTTTATTTTTATACATTTCTTTTACAATTCTGTTATTTTTTCTAACTACATTGCTACCGAGACTGTATTTCACGTATTTTACAGTTCTAGTCGGTTCTGGTGGTGCAATGGTAACCATACTTGCCTTCTAACCTAAGATCGCCGGTTCAAACCCGGCCAGGACCGATGGATTTTTTCGGGCGTAAAAATCCCTAAGTAAAGTAAAGCCGTGGGTCCCGTTTCGTACATTTACGGCACGATAAAGAACCTCAAGCCTGAAAGAGAGGCCTCTGAACAAAATTTGTCGGCCGTTTCACGCCCTGAATAGAATGGGACGCAGATGACGTGAGATGTTAAAGAGCGTCCGTAAATAAATCAAATAAAAAATTCTACAAGTTATTTTTAATAAGGACTACTAAAATCTCACTTCTTTTACAATAAATTTTACTACCAAATTTTATATTATCTAGTCCTCACTCGCAATGCGTTTAGTTTTGATAATAAATATTATCTACAAATTAAAGGTACTACGATGGGCACCAAAATGGCACCGTCATATGCCAATCTTTTTATGGCTCGCTTAGAGGAGGAATTTCTTAAGTCAGAACTTTTGGCACCATTATTATAGCTGAGATATATTGATGATATATTTGTACTTTGGACCCATGGCTCAGAATCTCTCGATCAGTTCCTTACTAATCTTAACTCCACTTTTTCAGTTAAGTTCACTTCTTCTGTCTCTCCCAATGCTGCTACTTTCCTAGATATTGATATTTCTTTATGCAATGGCTCTTTCCTTACGTCTGTGCACATTATACCTACCAATTTACAACAGTATCTTCATGTTGATAGCTGTCATCCCTTGCATATCAAAAGATCTATTCCTTTTTATCTTTCAATCCATGGTCATCGTCTTTGTAACAATTTTTCATCTCTTGACACGTATATTAAAAACCTAGCTCAAAAGTTCCAACACCAAAAATATCCTTCCTCTCTTTTAGAATGCCGTATAATCCCAGTGCACAAAAATTGCATTACAATAAGAATTTTATTAAATTTGTGAACATTTTAAACTGAAAGAAATTTTAAATACACAAAAAAATTTAAAATGAGCTATTTTTTACCCATGAAGATATGTCCTTAAAATACTCTGATATTGCCAAGAATTGTTCACTCAGGTTAGGTTATCATTTCAATCACTAATATTTCTTGACAACGAAACTTTTAATAACACTAACACCTTTTCGAAGGAATGTTTTTTATTTATCATTTATCTCTTCATCTAGGTGTTTCAAATATTTCATAAATTAAGTACACTAGAAGAAAGGTTGTTCCAATAATCACCATGTAAACCGTGAAATCCTGTTACTACAAAGAAAATTGAACCAAACACTGAATCAGCAATAGTAAAAGCTGCTTCATAATATTCATATAATTGTAATAATAACAAACCTTATCTATTATTTTTCACTGTCGATATATACGGGTGGCCGAGGTCGTTAAGGCGCGGACTCGTGAGCGGGACGTCTGGGGTTCGAATCCCGCCAGGACCGTCCTCCCTGATTGAGGTTTTTTCCAGATTTTCCTTAGTCCTTATAAATGGCAAATGCAGGGGAGGTACCCTAAACTTAGGCCTGGAACGTCTCTTTTCTTAAAAAAAATCTTTACCCAATATATTTCAGCTCATATATCATCAGTGTTCACCGCCTGTGGTGCCTTAGTAGTAAAAACGGACGTTGAAACACTATTAAAAAACTGCCCGTATATTACCTAATTCAGTTTATTTGCTTATATATAGTTTCTGCACGTATACTTGAGTTTTTTGTTGTTTTTTTTTTAATTTACATATTGTTTCTAATCTACTTGCAAAGCAAGAAAAATTGTCTTTCGCAATGACTCATTTTTAATATTAAAAATTATGTAGTGTAATTATCATATATAATATTAATTATTTATGTGTGTTGATAAAAGTAATGTAGTTTTAATTTTACCATTGCTGGACAATTATACGTATTTTCATCTTAAATCGATCAATATGCCGTAAATGATAACCTGATTGACTTGTGCTTGCCCGAAAGTAAAGCAATAGCATTTGACTTATGCGACAAGGAATTTGTTAAACAGGAACATCAATAACAACTCGGATTTCCATAGTGATGGAATCCAATCACTTGAACACTTGTGTAAAACTAACGACCAACACGCAAAGCCACGGGATAAATAGCAACAGGAAATTGTGTTAACAGATGATACCAATGGAAATATAGAAATGCCCACGATGCAATAGTTCTCGTAGTTTGTGGCAGATAGCACAAGCATCGGCTCTGGCATTTATTCATCAAACGAGCGAGACTGCGAAAGGTACTAAAACTACAACGAATTGTTTTTCTTTACTCTTATATTGTTTTCTAGGAAAGCATCTAACCCACAAATTGGCAATTTGAGTTGCCTTCTCTGCCTGGAGGTACGAGAGCAAATATATTGATTAGCAAATCGCATTTTAAGGATATCGATAGATATCAATTCGGCCACCGCCGTTGCTTTCATTACGCAGAGGAACACCGGCCTCCTTTCAGAGCTGCGGAGATTGGTTGCATTTGTCAATCAACGCTAATGCATCAGACGAGTCAATAGTAACGGTTTGGGTTGCCCTGACCTCTTTCCTTGAGCGCTTTTACCTCGAGGAAAAAAAGTCTGCCTCAGAGATAGCAAACCTGTCCTGCCATGCTGTGCTACACCATTTGAAGCTTTTGATATTTTGTTTAGTTTCTCAACCGATCATTTCCTACTCTTTTTAGAGAATGTATATAGCAGCCGAGTATAAAATATTGTCGTAGCCAATACACTCTGACAATTAGCTGTAAATTTATAACAGCAGACATTCTCAACAGAATGTTGACGGACATCTTAGATATGCAAGTCATATATGTAAAACCAGTTGCATCAAAGTTACTAACTGGAAGTGACTTTTAACTGTAATTTAAAAAGTAACCAGAGATTAATCGTCATTTCCTTTCCAAGTGTGCAATAACCGTCATCTAGGGCAACATCGAGAAATAATAGGGAAATTCCTGTTTAGAGCGGGTTGATGTGCAACTGTTCAACCCCATAAAATCAATAATTATTCAGTTTCCTGCCTCCTAGGCATGTTTTTTTATTTATTCTTCTTCTTAAAATGGATAAGAAAATGTCAAAGCGCATGCGAGCAATTTTTAGTAAATGTGAAAAGGATATTATAATTGATCTGTTGCTAAAATATCAGGAAATAATTGAAAAAAAATCGATCTCCAATAAAGATAAAGAACCACATGGGAGGGGGGAAATTGCCAAAGGGTTTAATTCTATTCTTAAGACTTCTGCCCATGTGTGTAGTCTATGACACCTAAAACTCCAGGAAAGTTGTGAATGTTATAGAAGGCTTGCATCAATCTCCGTTCATCACCCTCTTGGGTTGATATTTTAATGAACTGGCGTCTCAGAGCGTGCTAACTCTAGTAACTTTATGGATGGTTCTACTCGGCGTTCATTTCTCCACTGTAATATATCTCCAATAACTATTTGGAAGCTCCCTATAGAACCTTAAAGTTAGCAGTGTCATGAATATCGAATTCAAAGAATTGTTTCGCTGAGTTTGTGATTGTAATCGGTGACGTAACATCTGCTCTAGTTCTTCGACTTCAGATAATAAGAAATCTGTACATTTTACCGTTCGCAAGGTTAGCCTAATATAACGTATAATTGAGCGCAACCCTGACTGTTGTTATTAGCTGAAATGAAAAGTGAAACATTTATCTATATAAAATTAAAATAAATGCTACTTCTGTACTCTAGGAAGTGTTTTATTTAACAATTGCTAAACTCTAGTTAGTGCTTTAACTTGTAGAATTTCGAGAGTTAGCTTTAATTTGAGGTTAAGACGTAATAATCTTATTCAAATATTTATACAACCAAAATTCCCAAGTAAAGTGTAACCGATGGTTAATTTTATGCCCTAAACCCAAGTTAACTCTTTATACAACTGGCCCGTAATGTTTTGTTAATTTTGCTAAACAATTGTTTTCATATATTTGAAATGTTTTGTTTTTTTTTCAAATGTATTCCTCACCTCCAGAATTACCCTAAAAAAATTAAAATTGACTATTAACGAGTGAGCTCAAAGCATAAGATATTTGAAGCTAGAATACAAAATGAGCGTTCTTTACATAAAAATGCTGCACAGAAAATGTACCCAAGAATATACTTTAAACAAACGTACTGCAATAAAAATAAAGTACTAGTTTAATTAGTTTGAAAATATTTGAGAAACATATTAATACTGTACTTGAATATATCACAGTAACGCAATGATTTATTGTTTACCTAATTATAACCGTATAAAGAAAGCATTAGCCACAAATCTTAAACCGGTTTTATGAAAAATGTATTATACGCTCATTTGTGTATATTTTAGGCCTGTAAATGGGTAATACTTAAAAATATCTAATGAATGAATGCTGTTTACACCCGTTTTTACTACTGAGGCACAACAGGCATGAACACTGATGCTACATGAGATGAAATTATATATTGGGAAAGGATTTTTGTTAAGGAAGGAAACTTCCAGATCTAAGTTTAGGGTACTTTCCCGACATTTGGCATTTATACGGACTGAGGAAGACCTCAGTCATGGAGTATGGTCCTGATGGGATTCTAACTCCAGAACTCCCGCTCACGCGTCCGCGCCTTAACGACTTCGGCCACTCGTGACGGTAAAAAAAAAAAAAAGTTAAGGAAACTTTCCCCAGTATAGCGTCGTTAAGACATTTGCATTTGTAAATAATTGGAGGAAAAAGAGAAACCCGAGAATAAAGAACGACAACAAATAATAATAATAATATTATTATTAATAATAATAATAATAGTTAATAATAAGGCAGTGCATAGATAATGTCAATATACGAGTATCTTTTAATAAATGAATTCTCGAAATTTTAAAATGTTTCATATGATGCTCTAAAAAGCTATTTCATGCCGTACATTTTACTTTCAGTGTATAAAAATTAGCAAAAGTTAATAAAACCAAAAGCGCGCGCGCGCGCACACACACACACACACACACACACACACACAAAGTAGGCTGTATTGTTGTCAGCACTGAGCCAGGCTCCACAAGTATATATGGCACTTGCTGCCCGTTTGCCTTCTCGTCTCTATCTTTATTTCCAAGTTTAAGCTTTCTTGTTGGAAGGCTGATATCTGAGGTCTCATACTTTTTTGTTCTTCAGGCTTTTAATTTCTTTTTTTTTTTTTCTTTCTCAATAGTTTTTAAAGGGACGGATGTCAGTTCTTTACTGTCCTTTTCTTCCATTAATTACCCTCTGCAAGTCATCAACTCTATGAGAAATATGCACAATGGCATTTTAGAGGGCATTGGAAATCAAAAAAGGTCTCTTGACGAAAGTTTTGAGAGGTCAAAGTTCAAGTGCAAACAGTTGAAACATTTATTACGACCCCCACTGGAATATATTTGATGTTCATTTGTTTTATTTACAGACGTTCTTTAACATCTCAGGTCATTAGCATCCCATTCAATTCATGGCGTGAAATGGCCGACAAATTTTGCTCAGAGGCCTCTTCTTTCAGGCTTGAGGTTCTTTCTCGTGCCGTAAATGTACGACACGGGACCCACGGCTTTACTTCCCTTCCGAAAGAAGCCATTCTTAGAGTTTTTACTCCCGAAAAAATCCATCGTCCTGGTCGGTATTGAGCCCGCGATTTTTGCTTTACAAGGCAAGTACAACTGAAATTTAATTGCAAATCTAATATTTCATGTATTGTAAATAATAATATAAATATCATATTTGTATAATGCGACATAATGCTAACACATGAGTTGAAAATCGACAAAGAGAAAGCTCCTTGGTGTTTTTTATGGTAGCTTCTAAAGGTCAAAAGGGTCATAAAATTGTATTCAATATGAAGAAATCCCAAAGTCGTGTTTGAAACCCCTTTATTTTAAAAGGATTGCCGTTGTAGGGTTAATAAACTCAAGGACTTTTAAATCCGTTTGGCTTTTTGACCCTGACAGGGTTGTACTCTTAGCTTTTAAACTAGCCAATGTCAACAAAATGTTTTACACTTTCAAAAATTGTGACAGATGAACTTAATCCAATCATTGGAAAATTTATGTTTGAACTTTTAAAGATAGACTATTTTTCTTATTTTGTTTCAACTGTATATACCGAGTTTTGATGCAAAAAATATAATTTGGTGCCGCTGGAGCTATTTTTAAATTTAAGAATTTCCTTCTCGCAATAGTCCAACTTTCTTAGTTAATGAACTCGATGAATCGTTTGATAATGGATCATTGTATGCCGAGTTTCGTTGAGGGAAAAAAAAAAAAACTAGTGACCCTAGCGTTTTTTTTTTTTTAATGTTGTTTAACGTCTGTTTTTACTACTGAGGCACCACAGGCAGTGAACACTGAGATACATGGGATGAAATGATAATTTGGAAAAGCATTTTTAAGGAAGGAAACGTTCCAGGCCTCCATGTTTAGGGTACCTCCCAGGCATTTGCCATTTATGAGGACTGAGGAAAAGCTGGAAAAAAACCTCAGTCAGGGAGGAAGGTCGTGGTGGGACTCAAATCCCAGACTTCTCTCTCACGAGTCCGCGCTTAACGACCTCGGCCATCGTGTCGGTCCCCTAGAGCGGCGCGCGTGCCACACACACATACATATGCATCGTTGTTTATTAACGTCACTCCTAATGGCCCAATTTTGCTGATTTTTTTTTTAGCTGGATCGTTTGTTAACTGATGTGCCGAATTTTCGTGGAGAAAAAACAAAAAACAAAAAGTGTGGCCTCTAGAGCGTTAACAGACACACATAAACGCATATGTGTGCATATAATATTGTACGGATATAACCCCAATACCTAACATTCCTTCGGAATTCGCTAAAATACTCTAAAATTTGGCCTGGAATATTGTCGAATAAGAGATGAAGAAATTGTGGCCTGCCACTTAAGCTAAGCGGAATATCACCAGCTTTCGTTTCATTTTTAAAACAAGCTAGTTTTTTTTTATTTTTTCCCTAAAAATTGCAACTAGAGACTAGGATCAGAAATACTTACATTCTCACCACTGAATATTATTGTAACTCAGTGGAATTAGCTCAGCACTTTTATCGATAAATGATGCTCGGGACCATATTCAAATCAATCAATCTTTCTACTTTTTTGATGATTTGAATTAATGACCATTAATCACTCTTGTATTTCAGTAAAAGAGTTACCAATGTTAATATGTGTATGACAGTTTCGTAAAAATGTCACTTTTTTTTAATTTGTTTTATTTACGGACGCTCTTTAACATCTCAGGTCATCAGCGTCCCATTCAATTCAGGGCGTGAAACGGCTGACAAATTTTAATCAGAGGCCTCTTCTTTCAGGCTTGAGGTTCTTTGTCGTGCTATAAATGTTCGACATGGGTTTTTTACGCCCGAAAAAATCCATCGGTTCTGGCCGGGATCGAACCCGCGCTCTTGGGTTTAGAAGGCAAGTATGGTAACCACTACACCACCAGGACCGACATGTATAAGCGTGGAGTATTAACTAAGTACTTCATTAGTTTTTAAACATCTAGTACTTAAGTTTCCACTCCTCTTGGGCAAATCTAGTTTTCTTCCTCTTGTACTCTTGCCGCATGCATCTAGGATTAGAAACAGACAGAACAAGGTTATTATAAGATGAAAACAAAACGAAACAGATTAGGAGGTATCAACACAAACAGGTTTACACGGTGAGAATGCTTTATGAGTGACCCCATTGGAATTACAGTTCTAGACTAACAATTATAGCTGATGTATAGATATAAGCAGCCTTTGTAGTTAGCGTTCTGTTGTTGAGTTCCTCTTTTCATTTACTTTAGGCCAATCCTAGCAGGTAGCTCTTGCTCGGGATCGAAAATTTAACAACTCTCTGGACTAGCAAAAATAAACGAGTTTAAATAGCTAATACTTTGCGTACGGAACTTACTGTGGTTCTTTAATTTTGATCGGATTGGTTGAGAAGGAAGCGATGCATTTCAGTCAATTTTTGAGCAAAGAATCTGGACGAAATTTAACATATGTCAAAACGACGTCTTTTGTATAACGATTGATAATAGTTCTTAATTATCAAACATGAAAATTAAATAAAAATTATATTATAGTGTATTTAACTTGTATAAGCAACCTCACAAACAAACAAGTAAAAGAATAAATTAGAGGATCCCCTGCTATTCCCATGGCAATTTAAAATTGTTGGCTTAACTTTTCTCCTTTTATAGAAAGGAGTGTATCAAATTCATTTTTGAGCTTCGTGTTGAAGTTAACTAACATCTCTTCTGTACCGCCACGGATGACCGAGGTCGTTAAGGCGCATACTTGTGAGCGGAAGGTCTGGGGTTCGAATACCGCCAGAACCGCCCTCCCCTACTGAGTTTTTCCAGGTTTTCCTCAGTCTTCATAAATGGCAAATGGCAAATGGCGAAACTTAGGCCTGGAACGTTTCCTTCCTTAAAAGATTTTTTCCCAACTTATTTCATCTCATGTATCATTAGTGTCCACCGCCTGTGGTGCCTCAGTAGTAAAAATGGGCGTTCAACACTATAAAAATAAAGCATATCTCTTTTGTCCTTTTGCCATAAGGTCAAAAACCTTTGGGACCTATTCGAACCCTCACGGGTGGCCCAGGTCGTTAAGGCAGAATCGTAAGCGAGAGGTCTGGGGTTCGAATCCCACTAGGACCACCCTCCCCTACGGAGGTTTTTGCAAGTTTTTCTTAGTCCTCATAAGTGGCAAATTCCGGGGATGTGCCCTAAACTTGTGCCTGGAACGATTCCTTCCTTAAAAATTTCGCAATATAACCATTCATCTCGTGGTACCTGTTTCCATCATAAAAAAATAGACTTTATCCGTTGAAGTCAGGACAGAAAGATCTAAAGGGTTACAGTTGAAATCAAAATATAAAAACAAAAATGTTATAGCTTTGGGTTATTGGTAAAGATCAAGAAACAACGTATACAAGACTGGGCTTGCACTAAAAAGATTAAATAAATATATTTTTGTTATAGCATTTCATACATTTGTTGTGATCAAACGTTTTTTCTCAATATATCAATTATGAGCGATGTACACATAAAGTCTAGTAAAGGAGGAGGCTCTCTACAGCTGTTTCAATGCGGTAAACCAAAAATCGATTGCAGCACACATTTGAACATACTGGATTTAGAAGGAAGACCGTTGTTTGTAGGAAAAACATTCCCACTGTTAACTCTATTTAAACATTTGTATGTATATTTATATACAGAGTGTTCTGCTTAGAGATGTGAAAAAAGAAAACACCTTAACGCCACGATTGGAATGAGACGAGTATAGACGTTGAAGGTGCACACATTAACACTAGGACGCCCAATGGCGGTCAACACCGCTTTTGATTTTTGAATGTCCATATTTTCAGTTTTTTTTAAATTTTTATGCATTTTTTAACTTTTAATCCCTTTCAATGATTTTACCTCATCAATTTTTTAGTATTTCAGGCGTAACTTTTTAAAATAATGGCATATTTACTATCGGTTCCGGAGGCGCTCAGTTGACCGCTTCCTTACCCACGTTTCTTACGTAGTTGTAACCTACAATAAACTTCACTGCACAACAAACATGTTTCAAACTTATTGTAGCGTAGTGTGTGAGTCATTGTTTATCAGCTTTCGTATCCGCGTCTAAAGTTTAGCCTAGCTTTACATTTTCAAGTAGCTTTCCTAGACTACTGTTACCATCGCTTATGGTTGATTATAGCGACGGAGCATATAACACCGCTACACGCAAGACATGTCAAATAGGGTTGTGTAAGAAAAACAAAACCAAAGACAGTTGTTCGACATGTAAAAAATGGTATACGTGGTTCTTGTATAATATGTAACACCTTTCTGTATAGATATAATCTGTATTTTATAAGAGATGTCCTTTTTTGTACAAATAATTTGTTTCTATATAGCATATTGCAAAATCTATTCGTATAATAAAACATTTCTTATTTTCGTGAAAGCGTGTACTTACATTTGATAAAAAATTAATAACTCTTATTTTGTTAAAAACCATTTAGCCGGAGATACCTATAAAAGATGCAACATTGAATTATCAACAAATTAAATGAATAAGCAAGGACCTGGGGACATAAAGCGCAAATTTAAGTGATACGTGAGCATAAACAGTGAACATAAAAATATCTGAAATCAGAATCTTGCTTCAAGCTGGATTCGAACCTGGTTCGCAGTTCAGAAGTCATATTGTTTCCTCTGCATCACTACAGTCGTCAGGTAAGTAAGAAATTTCATCGGCCTGAGTCAGAAGGCACTTAAATATGTGATACTGAGCAGACACCAAGTATATACAAACTTACTCCGGTACCAAAATGCACACTGGATGCGAACCTGGCTTGCAATTTGAGCAGACACCAAGTATGTACAAACTCACGCTGGAAGCTAAATACAAACTGGATTCGAACCTGGCTTGCAATTTAGAAGTTATACCGTTTCCTTTATACCATCACAGTAGGCTAGGAGGCGATAAGCAAAATTTTTCATAGCTTTCAGTGAGAAAAAGTATTAAAATGCATAAGAAAGTGGTAATAGTGGTCAATTGACCACTAGCGGGCGTTTTAGGCGGTACTTGAAGCTTCGGTGTTCTAATGTTAAGTTACACTAATCTTCCTCCTAAATTTGTAGAGTTTTAACATAATTTATGTGTAAAAGATATGTTAATAAACCATTATTTGCATTTCAAATATCGGATATTTCTCAATACCTCCTAGTGGAACACCCCTGTATATTCTGTTTTGTTTTCAACATGGAAATAGAAGTTATAAGGAAAAGATATATAACCACTGAATTAGTTCTTTGCTTTTTCTTTACGTACAGTTTTATAATGTGATTTGATAAGTGACACTCGTGTTTTTACGCATAGTATTATAAATTTTATTGTGTATTTGTTAGGTTAATTATTATTTAAGTACACACATGGATATAACTGACACTATACTTTCAACTAATCAAACCAGTCATGTTCATACACTGATTGGCGTTACCCAACATTCCTCATGTTAGCGCGATCCATTTGAATGATTACAGTAGCATTGATTATGAAGTGCCAAACAATGTTATAGTATGAGTACATCAAAGATATGTTGCAAATGAACAGTACTTATATGAAATTATTTGAATAAAGTACTAAAAATATTTCCATGAAGCCTTTTCACAGCACACATGGGCCTGAGCTTTTACCGCGACGACCGCTGCGTCTTCTACCTCCATCACATGATTTCATTGGTAGAGTGCAATCATGTGATCAGCACACCGCATTCCGCCGGTCGCTATATCGCGGCTTACTAGATCGAAGATCGCCACCTCTCCATCAAGCAGCTCCCCAATTGCCCTCAAACCTCCCTAACTTAGAACAGTTCCTAAATAGGCCCCGGGAATCGAAACCTGGTCTCCAGGGCAGCAGTCAGCAACGCTAACAACTAGACCAACGATGTGGTTGTTAAACAATATATCATATTTAATTAAAGGACTTTCTTTTCTGAGGTTCCCAGTTGATTAACTACCTGCTTAATATATTTAATATAAACAAAATATTTTCAGACAGTGAGAGGGAAGTTTAAAAGCCAAGTTGATTAAATTTTAGAATTCATACCTCATCTCTAACCTCTCTCACTTTGACATTTGAAATGGCACCCACAAATTTTCTTGACTAAATTTTTAACTGTTATCCATTATTTTATCGTTGCCTGGCAACCTGGACCGTTATTTTAATTTGGATAAAAATTCTATAAAATTATTGAACATTGTAATTATTATTATATTAGTAATAGTGTTTAACACCCGTTTTTACTACTGAGACACCAGAGGCTGTGAACACTGATGATACATGAGATGAAATGATAAATTGGGAAAGGATTTTAGTTTTTTTTTTTTTTTTAAGGAAGGAAACGTTCCAGGCCTAAGTTTCGGGTACCTTCCCGGCATTTGCCATTAATGAGGACAGAGGAAAACCTGGAAAAAAAAACTCATTCAGGAAGGACGGTCCTGGCGGGGTTCGAACCCCAGACCTCCTGCTCGCGAGTCCGAGCCTTAACGACCTCGGCCACCCGTGGCCGTTTTTGTAATTATGTGTTTTGATAATCAAATTGTTTCAAAATTGTGTACGCTTACAAAAATACCAGATGTAAGGGTGTCCTAAATAGGAAGTATTACTGTAATATTAATAATTACAATTTTACTCATAATAAATGTTTTTATGTTATAAGGAATTATTTATTTTTATTCTACGCCAATTATAACAACAATAATAAAACAGTATAAAACAATAAAACAACAATAAAACAATATAAAATAAAATAGGAGATAACATTTGAGTTAAGTATAAAAAGGCAGTGGTGACATTTTAAATTTCTATTTGGAGGAGGCTGGGGGGTGAAGGTGAAACCTAAAATTTAATCAATATTAGTTTTAAACTCCAGGTCATTATTTGATTTGGATTTGGACAAAATAATAAAATAATAAGACGTTAGTTGTGAGATGAAAACTCTTAGGTTACACACTATTTTGAAAGAATTTAATAATTTAATGTAATAACACAATTATTACCTATATTAAATACTCGTTCCTATATTATTCTGCCCAAATCCAAACAGCTGTAGCACTAGACAACGACATAAAAAGACGTGATCACAATTGCATCCTTTGTAAAACTTAAGCATCGAAAAGGTAGGGATGCGACTTTAAATTTCACCTTCTCATGTGTGTGGCTGGGGTGAGACGTGAAATCTGAAATATATTCAACATTTTATTTCATTTCTTCCTAAGTATTTAAATATACTTTTAATTTAAACTAACTTTATATGAAATGCGTTGTTATTAGCTGGCAGGTTTTAAATTGAAAGCCCCTTATGCATTATCAGTATGAAGGCATTCGTGTGTATTTCTAATACTGTCTGGTGTGTATTTCTACCACGACACTGTTTGCAAAGTTAGCATAAAGCAATGTACATATAGTATTTCCATAGTTAGCCCCTTAATAGTCACCAAAGCTATTAGCGTTATAATAAGCAAACGGTTGTGCTGGATTGGTATGCGTCCTGCCTAAATTTGTGTACCATCTTACGTAGGCTCAGCTGGTAGGAGGGAAAAAAAAAACACTTTACAATACTACCTGTTCTGAAAACGTAATCAACTTTCTTAAGGGATGCATTGGTTTCACACCAGGTTTTGTGTTTGTTTGATATTCAGAATTACCGTTATATTGAAGAGCGAAGGATTTGCGTCAACGACATTTCGGCTTAGTATTTTTTGTTTTGTTAAGTTGGCAACGCATGAAATTTGACTACGGGCACATCTATCTACTGTGTACGATTCCCAGGTAGCGTGTTTGCATTGAGTGGTAGGCACATTGAGTTGGGGGGACATAAACGTGTGAGGCATTGTGGTTCAAGGAGACAGTAATAGGGAAAAAGGGTTACTTGTAAGAGAGGTTTCAAGTTTCGCAAAGTGTACACAAATATAAGTTGTCGTTATACCGTTAAGAATTGTCCTGCAAAAATAATAACCATAAACATGGGTACGAAAACTATAGTCGGTTATAATCACCAGAGCAATGAAAGAGATCTTGTACGTCAAAAAGTTCGTGTGTCGTGTAAAAGGGCAGTTGCTAGTGACGTAAGTGAAAAACCAAGCATTGTAATATCCAAAACATTTAATGAGAATCCCGAGATTTGTGCTGGTGTATTGCTTTTTACTGACGCTAAACTGTTACGTGAAGCAACCTACAGAGAACGACGTCACCATATGTCGAAACTACCAACAAACTTTACTTGAAGTTCACGAAACTGTAAGTAACTCTACTAACGAAGATTTTGTGCTACTGAACGATCGTAAAAGCAATGTGATTATTTTTGGAGGTGAAAGCAGTTAGCAATATTCCTTGGTGTTTCGTTTCATAAAGGAAAAGTGCGAATGTTTAGTGTTGAAACTTCTAGCAAAGAAAATAGTTGCGACTCAATTAAGTCAAAATGGAGCGAGGCAACTCAACACTCGGGTTGTCGGTTTCACTTGTGTCAGGCATGTTGATAAACTACAAAGTATTGGTCTAGCAAGTGTGTTCCAAGACAATTCGTCTGATGTTGGTAAGAGGCTTAAACATCTTTTTGGCTGTTGTATTTGCCTCCAGAGGAAGCAGGTGATTGTTTTTCATATGTCTGAGAGTAAGCCGTTATGCCCAAAAATTGAACAGTTCAGGCGATAACCTTGTTGTTTGCTATACATCTGATGAGGACATAGTAAATCCTACATATGGATCGAGCAGTCGTCAGAAGTCACTCCACTACAAACTTATAGTAAATTTATTTTACTGCTCACACCCTGACATTTTCAAAATAATTTCAGTTCTACAAAATACTCAAACGGAATCTTATTTGAAAATTAATGGCATACATCTGGAGGCCCAAAAGAGAAGAAAAGTAGTAAACAAAGAACATTAAGGTTGAAAATTACATTAAAAACTACAAAGAAGGCCTGGGTTTCTCCTGTTGCTTTTGTAAAATAAGTTTAGTAATTGAACGGACCCCTCGCATAACAACCAGCACAATTTTTAACAGTTTTTAACCAGCACAATTTTTGACAACGTGTAGTTAAAATCAAACAAGTACAGTCTTTAAATACACCGTGCGCAAATTCGCGTGATAGTTCTGTCTGTGAAAGTGGGACGGAAAAATTGTGCCCTAACATCGTAACGTGGTACCAACCTAAAATGAAAATGTTGCATAATTAGTTTGAGTTACTGGCGCAAACACATTAGGAATAAAACAAAATTTTTGGCGTAATTGCAAGTGGCGTAATCAATCATGGTGGCCCGGTCTTGCGGCAGTAAAGCAAGTTTATAGTATTGATCATATGAAAATAAATGAAAGTAATATGTAGGTTATGTCTATAATGTTTTTGTCTCATTCTTTTCGTTTGTTATCATTGACACAGTGAATCTTTGCAATACTTTGCCGCTCTGTCACTCGCTTTCTTCATTATAAGCAGCGGCCTCATCACTGCGCTCTAATGAACTTTTTTTTATTTCATTTATTTACAGACGCTCTTTAACATCTCAGGTCATCAGCGTCCCATTCTATTCAGGGCGTGAAACGGCCGACAAATTTGCTCAGAGGTCTCTTTTTTCAGGCTTAAGGTTCTTTGTCGTGCCGTAAATGTACGACACGGGACCCACGGCTTTACTTCCCTTCCGAAAGAAATCATAATTAGGATTTTTACCCCCGAAAAAATCCATCGATCCTGGCCGGGTTTGAACCCGCGATCTTGGGTATAGGTGGCAAGTATGGTTACCACTACACCACCAGGACCGACAATGAACTTTCTATGACAACTATACAGTTGACATTTTTTCGGCATTTTTAAATATCATAGTAGAATTGCCAGCGACAACATAAATTAATAGCAACAAACGGAGTTTAACAATGACTACTGGGAACCGCCTGCCCGAGTTCATTAGTTGTGAACACTAGCTCTTAACGGAAAAGGCAACGCAGGCTGCAAGCCGAATCGTAGCGAAGAAAGCCGACCGCTACAGCTCGGAACTGCAGCCAGCAGATAACCTTCCTTTCGTATGGAAGCTCTGTTATTATGAAGTAATAACTTGTTTATGTTTTATTAATTTTTTATTAAACTTAAACTGAACTAACCAAAAAAGTAACATTTATTAATAATAAATAATAAAATAATAAAATTTATTCGATTAAGAATAGTGCAGAACAATTTTGAAGATAAAAAAAAAAGAAAAGAAAATAATAATAATAATAATAATAAAATTAATAATAATAAGTAACGAGTTAGAAATTATTTTGTAGAAATATTATATTTTATGTTTCATTATTTTTTGTTTGACTTAACTAACTAATTTGACCTTACTAAGAATATTTTAATGTTCTGTTAATTTTTGTTAAACTAACCTAACCTAACATTGATTGGATTAAGAATAGAAAAAGAATTGATATGAAGTAATATTACTTTTTTGTTAAACTTAAGCTCAACTAATCTAACTTAACATGTAAAAAAGTAACATTTATTAGATTTAGAATAGTATTGATAAATTATTAAAAAAAAAACTAGTAACATTTATTTCGAAAGAAAAACATATTTCAAGTTAGAAAAAATTACTCATGGAGAATCGAACACAGGACCTTCACATCAGTGGCATGATACTCTAATCTATGAAGGCTTCATGCACGGAGTGGAAATTATTCCCTTAAAGTAATGGCTACTGCTAAAATTGTAACTAGTCGGCAGTCTTCGCTACCGTTCGTCCCGGCAGTAGATGCCTTCGCTCCGTAAGGACAAGTGTTTTTTTTTTTTTTTTTTTTTTTTGAGTAGTGTTTAACGCCCGTTTTTACTACTGAGGCACCACAGGCGGTGGACACTGATGATATATGAGATGAAATGGTAAATTGGGAAAGGATTTTTTTTTTTTAAGGAAGGAAGCGTTCCAGGCCTAAGTTTAGGTACCTCCCCGGCATTTGCCAGTTATGAAGACTGAGGAAAACCTGGAAAAAACCCCAGTCAGGGAGGACGGTCCTGGCGGGATTCGAACCGCAGACCTCCCGCTCACGAGTCCGTGCCTTAACGACCTCGGCCACCCGTGGCGGTAAGGACAAGTGTGCGGTATACTAAGAACGCATGCGCAGAACTGGAAAGTTGTCCGTACGAGAACGCTACACGGGATGTCTAGTGCTCAGAACTACGAATTCAAATTATTTCTGCCTCTTTAGCGAGTTTCTTATGTGATTCTTATTACTTTATTACATTACAATGATTGAAATGTAATTTAAAATGAATAGTAACAGCTTTATTAGCAGGTTTTGAACAGTAATATTGAGCTTAACTTTTTTCCAACGTAATCAAAATTTACTATAGAATTTAACAAAACAGAGACAATTAATATATAAGGAAGGATGTGTGCTTTAAAAAAAAAAAACTACATTCCTCAACCCTAATCCCTTTTGAGCTTTGTGAGAACTGTGCACATAAAAAATTGGAAAGAACAGTTTATCACTTAAGATCGTTGAATATGTCAAAAATATCTCAATTTAGTGCGAAATTAAAATAAAACATTTCCGAATACTATTGAAGTTGCATTCAAAATTTTATATACATATATATATATATATATATATATATATATAGTTCCTCATTAATAATTACGTAAATTAATTATATAAGTGATGAAACATCAAAAACAGTCTTTAGTAGTTTTTGTTCAGAAATGTTTCTTAAAAGTATAACTTCCCCTTAACCGATAATTGGTTTTATATCAGTAGCTCTTTTCCTTAAGAAATGTTTTTACTAGTTTTGCTATAATTGATACCATGTGATTTCCTCAAAATGTTATAGAAAAAAAAAAACTAGTCCAATTGTAAGCAACACCTACAAACAGATAAAATAAAAAAGAGTTTGTATTCATGAAAACTTCCATAACTTGGCTTATTTTTTTTACAATAGTATTTAGTTACCGGTAGCAGTATAATAAATGCGCTAACGGTACTAGCATGCCAAGATTGAACGAACGTAACCTGATTCTCGCCATAGTTCATCTCCCCTCCAAGTTTTCTTCGAAAGAAATAAATAAGGATTTGCAAATGGCCGACATCGAACACGAGAATAAGATTCAGTTTACTGCTGACGTTTACGGAAGAGGCATATCAATCAGCCAGTCAGTACACTAATCATAAATCAACTCAACGCTTTGAGTTTTCCACCACATGCATTTTGCGGCTCATAAACCAGTGGTGGTGGTACACCTTCTCCCGTAGGAGCGAGTTACTTTCCTTTCTCGCTTATTTCCTTAGATACCCTTTTTCCTGATCATTTCCAACGGCGTTTATCGTCCCCTTTCTTGTCTCCTTTAATTGCTGGTGTACTTATAGATTTTAATGCCTTCTTTTATAGTTAAAAGTTAACTTCAATTATGTCTGTCACAATGTTACGCTCTTTCGAGCCCGAAAGGACACTGATTACTGTACTGATATGTCATACAAAATATCGGTAGTTCTACACTGTAGTTAAAACTATTTCCTTCTATACTCGCTACTTTTGAGTTTCCATTTCAAGCATATACAAAAAATATAAAGTTTAAAGTTAGAATATATAGAGGGTCAGAAATTATTTAGGAAAGCTTTGAGGATGAAGTGGTTTAGTAGACTCTGACTAAGTGCCCCAGGTTGCCCACCAATTTTGAAGTGACTTATTGTCGCCTTCGAATGGCCTCACGTTGTGATGCCAATTATGAAGCGGTTTGGTAGATTGAGTATTGATCGCTTCGGTATTGTTGCCCACGCGCCAATGACAACAATTTCTCAAGATGAATTCGGCTATTTTTTGATTCGTACTCAACAGGACTGGGAGAGGAGTTCAGTAATATAAATAAGCACGCGATGCGACATAATAAATAAGCACGCACACGCACACACATATATAATATATTGGTAATTTATTATGTTCAAAATCTTTTGCGTTCTCTGGTGTTTTGCGTACGATAGACTAAGTTGCCACCTGTGAAACTTACAGATGCGTGCCACAGCGCGTGAAACTGAAATCTGCATAACTGATGAACCAGAACTGAGTAACTGAGTAACCGCGCCCCCTGCGTCCGAAGTAAAACTTGATTCTGTGAACTGCGTACCTCAGTAACGTCGAACTTGTGAGTACTGCGAACTGCACGTATTTTGCCGCGTGTAGATCTCATAACTGCGTTGAGAACTGAGAACTGCTTGCTCCCGCAGAGCAAATATTTCTTTATATATTCAAATTGTTTAATCGTTGGCTTAATGGCGCCACGTGGTCACAAAAGCACATGCAAGTTTCACGTCTATCTTTAAAAGTTCAAACATACCTTTTCCATTGACTGATTCAAGTTCATCTGCCATACGTGCCATTCGCAATTTTTTTTTTTTTTTAAGTTTAGAATTTGATAGTTTAAAGGCTAATAGTACAATATCTGTCGGGTCAAAGCTCCGAAAGAATTTAAAAGTCCTTCAGTTTATTAACGCTACAAAGGCAGTCCTTTAAAAAAAGGGGGGGGGGTTTCACACTCGACCCTCAGATTTCTTCCTATTGTATAGGGTTTTATGCCCTTCCTGGATTTTCAAGCTATCGTAACCGAAAAACACCATATACTTTCTGTTTTATTGACGTACAAGCCGCAAGTTAACATTATGTAGTATTATACATATGATATCTGCATTACTAATTGCAATACATGAAATATTGGGACAAATAAGTTTGCAAAATACATATTACATATATTTCAGTGGGAGTGGGCTGTAATAATAGTGTTAAGGAATTAAATTTCTATAAACACGTGGTCCTTTCTTTTGATTTTTCAGTTACTGATTTTTGTTTGTGTTGTGCTGATAAACAAGTCATTTTCTTCTCTATTGAAATTGTATTAAAATTGTATTAAAATCAACCGATGACAGCATATTGGAATCAACAAATCAACTATTGCACTCAGTTTAGAACATAAACTTATCCAGTACTTGAAAGGTAAGTCCCAAAATTTGGCCTAGGAAAGGAAAGCTGTCACGTGAACGATAGAAAATGTTATTTCTTAACATATACCATTGATTTATTTTAACATTTAACAAGCAGCGTGAAGTATTCAAGAAAAGTATCGCTTTTAAACAATGTATGATTATTAGAAAATGCAAATATTTTATTACACTAGTAACCAAGCACAGTGGAACACCATAACTAACATTACCCAACACTTTACTAATAAAATACAATATCATTAAAACAAAATAACATCACGCATAAGTGCCTGTTACTGCCTTTGAGTTGAAATTACCTTAAAAAGTAAAAAATCAAATTTAAAAAAAAAAAATCTCACCATCGAAAATCGTAAGAAACAAAGTAAAGTATACTTTTAAAATATTACGATATAATTCCCATAATATTTGCAAATATATAATATCTATCTATTATGTGAATTACTTAGAACCTGGGTCATTGGATGGAAGTTACAGTTAGCTCAACCAAATACGCAGATAAGAGGCGCCATTGGCGAAGAATAATTAATATGAAAAGCAAACCTTGCAAGGGCGACTCCCGTCCGATGTAGCTACTGGCAAAATAATAGACCCTTTCCAGATTACCGAAAAAAAACTCAAGCTAGAAGTTAAACACAAGAAGTTTGTAATATCGAAAGGATGACGTCACATATCCGACACGATCATCACTTGTTACCACGGCCAGCAGATAGAGGCTGCGGTTTTACCAAATAGCGGTTAGTGAACGTATTGAGGAAAGAGGAAGAGAAAAGGGAAAGGAAATATATATTTTGTAAAAATCGGCACTATTGTTAGACTTAACTTGATCACATATATATATATATATATATATATATATATATATATATATTGCAAATAAAAATGGATCATTAAACAACGAAGGAAAAAAATTCCTGAGATAGATTTCATTGGTCTACACAATTTTTGCTCAATGAAAACTGTTCATATTTTCTGATTCCTTACTACGTGGGATCTCTAATACCAGCCTTAGTTTTGTTTCATTGGGTACCAGTTTTTCAGAAATCGGTGTAAAAATAAATAACTTTTTATTATTTGTTCATTGAGCCGAGACATAAAATAAATATTTTGAGATATGTGACCAAGATAACAAATTATTTACTTTGTGAATGGGGCATTACACTGAATCAGAGCTTTGGACCAGAAAAAATTGGTGAGAATGGAGAAATTTAGTTCCTGGGAAAAAAAATGTGAAATATGAACCATTGGTTTCTCTTTCTAATGTCCTTCGTCCATTATTTTATATTAAATTAGGTGTAATGAAGCAATTTGTTACTGCTCTGAATAAGGGTAGTGATTGTTTCAACTTTCTTATTACTAAGTTCCCACAGAAAACTGAAGCTAAGATATCAGCAGGTATTTTCGATGTACCCCCCAGATTCGTGAGCTTATGCAGGATGAGACCTTTCCTCAGTCAATGTCCGAGTTAGAGAAGTCAGCATGGTTGGCATACAAAAAAAAAAAAAAAAAAAAAAAAATGACAGAAAACTCTCTAGGCAACAAGAAATCTGAGAACTATAAAGAAATTGTGGAGAAAACGTTACAACATTGTGGAAATCTAGGGTGTAGAACGAGTGATAAAGTGTATTTACTCAACAATCATATTGATTACTTCCCTCCGAATCTTGAAATAATGAATGAAGAACAAGGCGAACGGTTTCATAAAGACATGAAACAGTGGCACCTGCTATCAAGGCCATTGGTACGTGTCCATGGTGGCTGGTTACTGCTGGTGTTTGAAAAGGGACACTAGTGAAAGACATATCAGAACCATAAAAAGTTCCCCTAATAGTGAAAAACAATTTGGGAATTCATAGTTATTATAGTAGTAATATTTAAATTAAAATGAACGTACAAAAACA